>OX439472.1:13886313-15263587 GCA_949320105.2 Crepidodera aurea
GAGAGGAGAGAAGAGAGAGAGAGAGGAGAGAGAGAGAGAGAGAGAGAGATAAATAGAGTGAGCTGCGCGATCTTCTGTTGACGGGACGTGTGCCCTACGCGCTGCTGTTGCCCGTCCCGGAAACAGGGCCTGTCCACCGTGACAATTCGCGAAGATCAAGCGTCAGTAGATGTTGCCCTAAAAGGGTGAAATCCCCAGAAACAGACAGCTTTTTTAATTTTCCCGCCTACTTTCAAGCCAATCGCCAATCAACTTTTTATTTATCTCCGAAGTAGATGTCGCCCACTCCGTGATTTTCGCGAATTAATTAATAATTTGTCATGTTATAAATATACTTAAATTATATACTCATTGGGCTGCTTAAAAATGTAGATTTGAATATTAAGAGCGAAGCTCGGTGACCAGATATTTGAATTCTAACGATCTAACAATCTAAATAAATTAAAATTAAATGTAGAAAAAACGAAAGGAATAATTCTTAGTACACCTTATAAATACAATAAAATAAACATTACTGAAATAGATGTTATCGTTGACAATAAAAAAATTGAATTAGTTACTGATATTAAATGTTTAGGTTTTATGATTGATAATCACTTAAATTTTAAGTCATTTCAGTTACAAAAAAAAAATTTACGGAAATTATATTTTTTCTCGAAAGTATTATCCCTAGAACAACAGTGTATAAAACCTTAATACAACCTCACTTTGAATACTGTCCTACCTTATTGTATACTTTATATATTTTTATTCTAATGGATAGATAACATATCGACACAAATAAATTTTGAATTATTTTTAAAAATTCCCACGTTATGAAAGTTAAACGACATGCGCAACACGCATCTCGTGTTCAGAGTAATAAAAAATATAAATGCAAATATAAATGCTATAAAATCTCGTCAACTTTCAGACGAAACGGTATCTAACCCACGTTGCCAAATGAACTGTTTCAACCAACAGCTGTGAGTTCCCGCGAAAATTTAAATTCATGATATATTATTAAATTCGTATAGGTACGTATATTTTAAAGTTTTATTGCGTACTTAGAATGTTTCTTTCTGATTAAAGTTTTTTAAATGTTTGGAGAGCAAAAACCTTATAGAAATGGTCATGTCACCTGTTTATGCGAATAAAAAAATTGCATAAGTATAAAAATAACAAACCAAATAAGAAAATTTTATTTACAAAGACAATAATATAATTGCAGCGTTCTTATTTTGGTGTTTTGAGTTCATGTTTCTTTTGTTATGTGCCAACATTGCTATATTCTAAACCATAACAGATAGGAATACGATGAAATGGGAAAAAAATTTAATTTCTTGGAAAAATTAGAGATAAAAAAAATCAGGGTTTATTGATTTTCTTGAGTTGTACAGCAAAACCAAAAATGGCTTTTTTATAGTTTGAGATAAAATTTGCTATTAATTATAAACATACCAGTAAACCGTCGATAGAATATTAGTGACGTTTATAGTTTGCAAAATATCAATAATTTATTCTAGAATAATGAAAACAATTCAATGAATAAAATAAAACAGTTAACAAACAAAATATAAAATTAACAATATAATTTGAAAAGAAATATTTAAGTTTATTACATTAAAATAAAATTTAAAGTGAACAAATGTTATCTGAAATATAAATAATAGTAAAATTTTCTGCTCTTTCACGTGCTGTGCTATTAGTTTTTTGAATTTAGCATACACTTTAGAGCAGCAAAGATTTTTTTTATCGTTTTCTACACCTTTTAAAGCGATATCACATTTTATGAGAGGTTAAAGTCTCTGACAGCTGGGCTAATTGTGGTATGACCCCGCTAAACATACCAGCTGATCCATTTGCATGCGGTGCAAAGTAGATTTGCTTAGGGCACCATCTTTCTTGCGGTGTTAAAACCTATATGATCTATATATAATTATATACATATATACTACGTACTTATGGACTAAGAAGTGTTAGTCGCCATTTTTTGGCCAAACTATCAATTTAATTTGAAGTTCCTATAAAATGACTTCAAAATTTCAAATCGACTGTTTTCATATATTAAAGTATTTTGATGTATTCTGATTAAACCACATTGTAGATAATGGTTTAACTTAGGTCAAGTTAATGTTTATTTTTCTTATTTTTTCAGAATCTAGGATATACAGATTGTTAAATGCCACTTTTAAGGTTAAAAAAATTGGATGATTTTAAAGCTGTCGTTTTCATAGAAAATAATAAATTTATCGATTTAAAGTAGTAAGACTATCTAAGTTAGACCTTTATCTTTAATTTGTCTGAAAATTATATTTTAAATCCCATTACATTCGGAAATCAGTCGATTTAACTTTGGGTCTGCAGAATAGGATTTTATACACAGGAAGACCCCGCCCTTAATATTCAAGGATATGAAAGTATATACAATAACGGTAATTTAAATCAAAATGATAGGGTTTTAGTTTTTGTAAAAAATCATTTGAAGTATTAAAAAAAAAATTGAATATATTGGTGATATTAAAGTCATTTCTGTCCTAGTCTCGGCAAGAAGTAAAAAAAAATTGAAATCAAATCCATATACAGATCACCTAGTATTTGTTCAATAATTTTTAATCAGAATTTGATAAATTACTTAAATTCAATAAAAAAACACGATATCAACATAACAACAGGTGATATAAATATGAACCTGTTAGACAGCAATGATGAAACAGTAGAGGAATACAAAAATATAATGAACTCTTTCGGGTGTACTTCATACATTAACGAATACACTCGTTTACCTAGTCGAACATGCTTGGATCATTTTTATGTATATAGTCGCCGCTCGATTAAAGCTAATTTATATATTTTTAGATATAATATTACAGATCACTGTCCTATAGCACTCAGTGCTCAGAAATAACACTCAGTTGAACGAGCAATTAAATTACAAATATTACATAAATTATCCGTTACTAAAAAATATTTTAAAACTTGAAAAATGGGAACATGTATACAATGAAACCGATTTTGATAATATATCTTTAAACTTTATTAATATTCTTAAAAATTATGTTAATCAAAATACACAAAAAGTAAAAATAAAACAAAAAACAAAAATATTATAAAGTTGGATGAATTCTAAATTAATAAAATTAGTTGATGAAAAAATAAATTGTACAAATTAACTCTAGAACATCCCGAAAATTTAGAAATGAAAAAGTTATACAATGCGCAAAAAATAATGTAAATAAGCTAACAAAAAAAGCAAAAAGGACTATTATAGGAACATCATTCAAAAAAATCAAAATTCCTCTAAATCTCTGTGGGAGTGCATTAACAAGGTTTTCGGAAAAACAACAGCTAAAACTAATATCGAAAAAATTAAATTAAATGGAATTGAAACTACTGACAAATTGAACATTGCAAATGGCTTTAATAAATATTACTGTGAGCTGGGCCCAAAATTAGCTAGAAATATACCCAATGTAATAAATTATACAGAAAATATAGATTTTTTAGAAGATACCATGTTCCTTAGGCCTACTGATGAAACTGAGGTTATTAATACAATTAAGGATCTGAAACTGAAAAAATCTCCAAGTTTAGATAGCATAAGGTCTGAAACATTGAAGGAAATATCTCATGAGATCGCAAGTCCATTAACATACTTTACAAAAATGGAGAAAAAACAGAAATGGTTAATTATAGACCTGTATCTCTGATATCTAATATTTCAAGAATAATAGAAAAAATAATAAAGACAAGACTTTGTTCTTTCTTAAAAAACCATAAAATTAGAGAGTCTAGGTCTACTGAAGATGCGATATATCGTGTGCATCAACGATGCGTGCGTGGAGGATAGCTGCTTCCCGTTTCAAGATAGGAAAAAATGTTTCAAATAAAAGTTGTAGATAGCAATGAAAGCTATGTTCTTATCTGACTTTAATTCCACTTGAATGCGGCAGGATTCGAACCTACTCTCCGAACACTGACCAAGCTGAATTGGCCTTACCCACTAGGCCATTGTATTTTGTAAACTGTATCTTTTTTTAGTAAATAAATATTAATATTATTATTATTATTATTATTATTATTATTATTATTATTATTATTATTATTATTATTATTATTATTATTATTATTATTATTATTATTATTATTATTATTATTATTATTATTATTATTATTATTATTATTATTATTATTATTATTATTATTATTATTATTATTATTATTATTATTATTATGTTATACTAAAATATTTTTATAAGTGTACAAGAGCGTTCTACAAAAAAAAATACAGATTTAATTTTTCCGATTAATTCCGGATACAAAACTTATTAAACTATCAAGTAAGCTTCGGCAATAACCCATCTTTTTTCAAATAGGTATCCGATTACATTTTAAAGAATCTGATATACAGGTTGCTGTTTTAGAGATTATCAACTTTTACAAATTTTTCTTAATCCGGATCTGAATTTTAACTTTAGTTCTTGTATTGTACGATTGGGCTATTTAAACAATCTACCTGTACCAAATATGAAAGAAATCTACAGGGTATTTTCAAAGTTATGGCTTATGAAAATGACAATTTGTATTTCATTAATTGAATTTACTTTAAAAGTTTAATAATATGTAGAACGAGAGTTTTTTCCATTCGTTTCGAATGTCTGATCCAATTTACAAAATATCTGATTTACAGCGTGTTACGTTGGGGATTTTCAAATTTTACAAATTTTTCTTAATCCGTATCTGGATTCTAACTGTAGTATAGTCCTTACATTATACGATTGAGCTACTAAAAAATAATACCTGTACCAAATATGAAAGAAATCTACCAGGTATTTCGAAAGTTACTGTTTGTCAAAATGAAAAAAATGCATTTGACTTTAAAACTCCAGAAGTACAATGGGATGTGCACTTAAAAAAAATTTCACTTCAACTCATTTTTTTCCGTTCTTTTCAAATATCCATCCCAATTTTAAAAAATCTGATATAGAGGGTGTTTTTTTTGGGATTTTTAAATTTTGCAAATTCTTCTTAATCCAGATCTGGATTTTAATTGTAGATCTTACACTATAGGATTGGGCTATTAACACACTATACCTGTATCAAGTATGAGAGAAATCTACAGGGTGGTTCTAAAGTTACGGCTTATCAAAATGTTGGCCGAAATGGATGAAACACCTCGTATCTCGGTTATTAAAGACGTTTGACTCATTACCAAGGTTATTTGGAATCACCTAAGTTCCCTCTATTTACAGTTATCGTATGTCGGTTTAACTATGAAACACCCTGTATAATAAAAATTAACTTATCCATTCACACTCTTTCACATCCAACTATACTAATAACACCTACAACTACTTAAAATTATTAAAGTTTCAATTATTTAAAGGTGCACTTACACAATTTCTTCTATTAATTAAACTTATTTGTCCAACCAATATAAGTCCCGCTTTCTAAAATAAATCATACTCCTATCCTATTCTTTCTTCATTTATCAGTATCATCCAGTATTTGTTCAATTTCATCTATTTTATTATTTCGAATACCTCACCATTTATTCTTTCTTTAATACATCTTATTATTATATTTACCATATACAAATTAAACTTTCTAAGTATTTTTGTTTAAAATTGGTTGACTTTATTTCTTTGATACTTTTTAAATAAAGTACATAAAACGTAACTGATCACAAATTTTTTTTTGAACTCGCTTTTTTTTATGACCCTGAGATTAAAATTAAATTAAAAAAGAACTAAAACTAAATTAACAAATTAAAACGTAAATTAAAAACAAGAAATTTCATAATCAAATAAAATATTACAAATTTGGCATTTGTAATAAAATAGAAATTCTGTAATTTTTCTATACTTTTTTATAAACTTTATTTCAAATTAATCTGACATTTCAAAAATAAAAAAAAAATATAATGTCCCCAAACATCAACAAAAAAAAATGTCATAACAACCATCTTTCAATTTTCTCTTTTAAACCCACTTTCACATAATTTTCACATTATAACCAATTTTAGTAATTTTACCTATTACAATAAAAATTGCTATTTATAAATTTTAATTATGTTCCCCTTTTATTTAAATAATAGTTTAATTAAAAGTGTACTTCTCAATATATATTTTGAATGGTGTTCATTTATGCAAATTTTAGATTTATATGGAAAAATTTTTATATTTTCATTATATGCATATTAGGATTCCTAATTTAATAATAAAGATCTATCAATCTATTTGTTTAATTTGTCATATCAAACTATCACATTGAACCATTATTACATAAATGTTTTTTTGTTGTATTTTTTGTATTTTAATAATTTAGTACTTCTAAACAATTATTGTAGATATTTTTAAATTGTATTTATATTAATGTTTAATATTATTATCTTTTTTGCATATTAGGATGTACCTATTTTTTAAATAAAGTTATCTATCTATTTGTGTTCAAATACAAAACCAGTTGAGAATGCTCTTCTAGCATTACCGAACAAATTGTAATGAAAGAACAAACATTAAAATTTTAATGAAATGGTGACTCACAGATAACAATGTGAGTCATGCTGAGTATAATATAAGTAACTACACTCAGAGTAAATTTTGTAGAGGGTGTCCTAAATTGGTGTGTTTTGCAGGGTATCTCGTAAACTAGAAGAGATAGAAGAAAAGCAGTTAAGATGTTATGACTTCTTTTTTTGTTAAAGTAACGATAGCCCAATTAAATCTTTAGTAACTCCCTGCAGTTGGAAGATACAGGGCGATTATTGAAAACTGTCGAAAACTACAAGGTACTATAACTTCTTAATTAAGAAAAATATAAAAAAACGTTATAAAAACTTTTGATAGATATAATATTAAAGAGTTCAGTGGCGCACAGATTATTTTTTTAGGGGGCTCACTAAGGAAATATAATGCAAACTTATGTTTTTTTAAATGGGACACCCTGTAGATTTTGACGTTTTTCGTTTCCTTTTTTAATTCTCATTCACCTGATATGACATATTATATATCTATTTTCAATGGTTGGAGCTACAGTGCAAATAAACCATTTATGGATGTTATCAGGTGAAACACCCTTAAAAAATTGAACACTCAGTAACGAAATTTAACATTTTATTATAAGGATACTGATGTGTGACAATTTTATTTATCAAAATTATAATTAATAAAAAATAAAACCAGATTAAAAAAATAAAAACAATAAACTTATGAAACAACAAGAAACATTGTAACAACTAATCTACCTATAACTAATTTTATTAGAATGTAAAAATTACATTAAATGTTCAAAATGCTCTCCGTTTTCATCGATTTTCGTTTAAATAATCTCCAACCAATTCAGCATTACCAAAAATAAAATCATAAAATAATATTTACAGGACTAACTTCGAGAGTAGGGAAGATTTTTTACAAAATATTCATGCCGCATTTAGAAAAATAAAGCCAGTGCACATACTCAATTGTGTAAGATCAGTAAGAAAAAGGTGTCAATTATTACTACAACAAAACGGAGGACATTTTGAACATTTAAAGTAATTTTCACATTCTAATAAAATTAGTTATAGGTAGATTTCATTACTGAGTGTTCAATTTTTTAAGGGCGTTTCACCGGATAACATCCATAAATGGTTTATTTGCACTGTAGCTCCAACCATTGAAAATAGATATATAATATGTCATATCAGGTGAATGAGAATTAAAAAAGGAAACGAAAAACGTCAAAATATACAGGGTGTCCCATTTAAAAAAACAAGTTTACATTATATTTCCTTAGTGAGCCCCCTAAAAAAAATAATCTGTGCGCCACTGAACTCTTTAATATTATATCTATCAAAAGTTTTTATAACGTTCTTTTATATTTTTCTTAATTAAGAAGTTATAGTACCTTGTAGTTTTCGACAGTTTTCAATAATTGCCCTGTATCTTCCAACTGCAGGGAGTTACTAAAGATTTAATTAGGATATCGTTACTTTAACAAAAAAAGAAGTCATAACATCTTAACTGCTTTTCTTCTATCTCTTCTAGTTTACGAGATACCGTGCAAAACACACCAATTTGGGACACCCTGTACTTTCAATTAACAATTACTATTTTTTATGAATAAAAACATTTAAATATAAGCTTAGAGACGTTTGTATACTACATTTTGATGCTCTATGTGAATATAAAATCAAAATTTTAAAATTCAAGATTTTCATATTTTGGACGCCATTTGGAAAGTGTTCCTGAAGAGGTACAACGGGCGACATCACTTTTTGATGCTCTAACACCCACACCCACACCCACACCCACACCCACACCCACACCCACACCCACACCCACACCCACACCCACACCCACACCCACACCCACACCCACACCCACACCCACACCCACACCCACACCCACACCCACACCCACACCCACACCCACACCCACACCCACACCCACACCCACACCCACACCCACACCCACACCCACACCCACACTCACACCCACACCCACACCCACACCCACACCCACACCCACACCCACACCCACACCCACACCCACACCCACACCCACACCCACACCCACACCCACACCCACACCCACACCCACACCCACACCCACACCCACACCTACACACACACACACACACACACACACACACACACACACACACACACACACACACACACACACACACACACACACACACACACACACAAAGTACTTCAGAAATAATCCCGGAAAAAAGCCCACGAAAAAAAAGCGCACAGGAAACCATCCGCACAGAAAAAAGCGCACTGTCATATAAGCGCACAGGAAATATCCGCACGGGGAAAAATGCGCACATGTATAAAAGCGCACACGTAAAAAGCGCACATGAAAAAAGCGCACATGAAAAAAGCGCACGTGATAAAACGCAAACGATTGTAATTTGGGCAGAACACCATGGCAGAATGTTAATTTTGGGAGATCGAGAGCTATTGTACAGGTTAAACCAATACATTCTTTTTGGCGACGGAACATTTAATAAAGCACCAACGATGTTTTATCAACTTTACACTTTACATGCGAAAGTAGGAAATTCGTATCCACCATGTGTGTACATACTGCTACAGAAGAAGGACGAAGAAACATACCTGGAGATGTTTCAAGTTTTAAAAAGGATAGTTCCAAACAAGGCGCCCTAGAAAATACTCTTAAATTTCGAGAAAGCCTGCATGAATGATGCAAGGCGAGTTTTTCCGGACGCCGAACTTAAGGGTTATTATTTTCATTTGTGCCATGCAAAGCTTGATAAAGAAAATAAATACAGTTGGTTTAAAATCGGACTTCGAATTGAACGTCGACACAAAATTAAAGCTAAAATCGATAGCGGCATTATCATTTGTGCCGTTAGAAGATATACGAGATAATTTTATCACACCTTCAGGAAGTTTTCCTGATGAAGAGATGTTTAATGACGTTTTGACTTATTTTTTTTCAACATACTTATATAGAAGGTGCCGCAGGAAGAAGTCCACAATTCCATCCTAGAATATGGAACCATTACGACGCCTCTCTTGACCAATAACCACTAATTGTTGTGAAAGCTTTCACAATGCTCTTAATTCCATATTTCATAGCGGCCACCCGAGCATATGGATGTTTTTTGATGGATTGAAAAGGGATTTAGCATGCCACAAACTAACTTTGATGAATTCCCAAGCTAACCAAATAGAGTCCACCAAAAAGAAATACAGGCAACTTTATGCGATTGTAGCCAGTTGTGTAGAAAAATACCAGGAAACTGAGGAGGCGAATAGCCAATTTATAGTAATAAATGTAAACATATTTCACTATACTCTAAAATCCAAAATACAATCGTTTGCGTTATCACGTGCGCTTTTTTCATGTGCGCTTTTATACATGTGCGCATTTTTCCGTGTGCTTTTTTCCCGTGCGCTTTTTTCCAGTCACCCTTCAGAATGCTGCATTCTTGAAGGTTAGTTTTGGGAAAAGTTCCACGAGTTGCAACAATTTTTTTTTTATTTCACGGTCATGCTCACGGAATGTAAAGTCCAGTTTTTATTAAACATGTTTTTTAATGAATCAGGAAAGTTTCTAAAAAAATGAGATTGTTCAATCTTAAGTTCTTAAGATTAAAATATCGAGTTGAAAGTCATTAAATTGTAAAATATAGATATTATAGATATTCCAAGTTAAAAACAAAACGACGCTTTTAATCTTTTTAAAACTCAATTTGACTTGTATTTTAGGGTATAAGAATTTTCCTGAAAAAACAGGAACTCTACCAGAAATAGACAAATTCGATGCCGTATTTTTCGGCATGGGCCCAAAAGAGGCCAAATATGCAAGTCCTAGACACAGGATTCTTTTAGAAACTGTCTATGAAGCAATTTTTGATGCAGGATATAATCCTAACGAACTTAGAGGAACTAAAACTGGTAAAAATTGTTTTCTTTCTTTATTATTTAATTATTATTTTGCTAATTATTTGAAATAAAATATAGGAGCTAAAGATTCTCTGTCATTTTACTTGTATCTCTTACGAATACAGAATTTTCACCATAATTTCAATTATCCAACTAAATATTCATCTGATTATTGTGATACTTCGGGTAGACACATGTTGCCCAATATGGTTTTAAAAATCGATATTTGGATAATTTTGGATCACCTTTTTTAACTTTTATATGATATAATTTAAAATGGTTGCTGTCAATCTCACATAGATTTACATAGGCTATTGATTAATTTAAACATCCCTGCATTTTTTAGGTGTTTATGTTGCAATGTCGATGAACGCAGATAATCTTGAAGATAGTGACGATTTTTTTAATTTTGGCCAAAGCTCTTTTCAGGCAGCTAACAGGATATCATACAGCTTCGATTTCAAGGGCCCAAGTTACACGATGGATACAGCTTGTTCCAGTTCAATGTATGCTTTATCCAATGCAATCGGTCAAATTAAAGCAGGAGAAATAGATTTTGCTGTTGTATCAGGTAAAGAGAGGAAACAATAATATAATAAATAAATAAAAATAAATAAAATATTTTCACGAAGATTTAACTTTCGAGTCATTCTTAACCCACGGCTGATAACATGAAAAAATTTAAAATATTTGATAACGTCGGTCTATCGAACCGACTTTTTCAATAATTAAAAATAAAATAAAAATTAATTGTAAATGATCATTTTTTGTAAAAACATGATTATTTACTTTATTCTCTACGTAAATATATCAAATTTTATATATAATAAAAAATAACAAATGTCTGGTTTCACTAAAACATATAACAGTAACTTATATATTAGAAAATAAGAAAAATAAAATTTTACTCTCGAAGTCTATATGGATTACTGAAACTATTCTTACAAATCTGGAGGATCATAATCTTCATAAAAATCTCTACATAATCCAGTCAGGTGCTCTAGGCACAAATATTTTTTACAATTTGTGCAGAAATATTTTGTTCAATTTCTGGTTCATAAGGAGCAAGCCCTTTTTGTTTATTTTCAAACTCCTCTTCTGAGTCTACATCCTCAACAATCTCTATATGATCGTCTATCAAACTCCCTTCCTCGTCCTCTGGTTCAGCCTCTGAATCAATTAAAACTTCTCGATGAAGCCGTAACAACCATTTCTTATTCCCTTTCATAATTCATTATAAACGTATTGTGATAAAATATAATAACGGGTGTCCCAGAAGTTTTTGACCCATTTTAACTGCAAATGTCTCGGAACTCAGAAACGATGGGGAGGTGCGGTTTTCACTGAACAATTTCTTTTTATATACAGTTTTTTTCAGTATAAATGTTTACTTAGCAAAATCTTATATAGGGTGTTTTAAAAAAACGGCCTTTTTCAAATGCAAATATCCTTGATTTTTTTAATAAAACACCCTATATATTATTATTCTATCTGAAAGGTGAACTCTTTCCCTTTCCAAAAATATATAATTTGTTGAAGTTTAGGTGAAAAATAAGCGAGTTATTTGATTTTTAAGAAAAGGCAGTTATGTAGGCATCTACGGGTGTGAATGTTAGATATAGATAGTGTGCTTTGGAATTTTCATAATCTCAGTAAAATGATACAACAAACTGTCCAAGGAATTAATTCCTATTTCAATAATTGAATAGCTAACTGTTATTAATTGGTTTTCAATAATTATTCGATTTAGCTTACCTGAAAAATCAAAAACTGTGTTATTGTATGCTAAGTATGAATCGATTGTTAATACCCAGAGAAGATTTCGTCAAGTATTTAGGAAAAATAAACCTTCAAAAAAACAGTATAAAATTGTGGTACGCTTCATTTCTGCAGAGTGGATCATTGGAAAGGAAGAAATATCAAACACGTGATGATGATAATGTTTTAAATAGACTTCTACGTATTCAGGAAACATTAGAAGAACATAATAATAGAATATCTCTCCGCAAAATATCATGCACAACTGGAATTTCAAAATCCGAACTTCATAGATGTATGAAGATATTAAAGTTAAGTCCTTATAAAATTTAGATACACCAAATTTATGTAAGAGATTTTCAAAAAATAATTTTTTTTTTCGGAGACCATTACTAGATTTATATAGAGAAGTTCCCAATGTTCTACTTATAATGTCAGATGAGGCTGCATTTCATTTAAACGGGCAATGTAATAAACAAAATTGTCGCATATGGGGGTCTAAAAATCCAAGGGTAATTGAGGAATACGAAAGAGATTCACCGAAGTTGAACGTTTGTGGTGGCGTTTCTAAAGAAAAAAATATATGGACCGTTCTTTTTCAAAGAAACTAAAATTACTGGTAAGGTGTACACAGACATGTTACAAAATTACTTATATCCACAACTGGAACAAGATAGCGTCATAAATTCACTTAACTTTCAGCAAGACGGTGCACCACCACACTATTCACTCTTGGCTAGAAATTCTTTAGTACAAACATTTGAAAATAGGTGGATTGGGAGAGCCGGACCAATTGAGTGGCAAGCCCACTCACCAGACTTAACGATTCCAGACTTTTTTATATGAAGGTTTGTAAAAGATAGGTGTTACAATTCTATTTCAGACTCTGGAACAGCTGCGATGTAACATTGTCCGAATATTTGAAGAAATTAACCCGGAAAATTTTTGTTCAGGTTGCCAAAATGTATTGATCAAAATGGACAACACTTATAATTTAATATGTCAATTTTTAATAAAATTTGTTATACATCTTTCAAGTTTCTTTTGTTATAAAAAGAAATTGTTCAGTGAAAACCGCACCTCTCTATCATTTCTGAGTTCTGAGATATTTGCAGTTAAAATGGGTCAGAAACTTCTGGGACACGCGGTATAATCGGTACTACAAACAAAACATCACTCACATTATTCTTACTATCAAAATATAACAGGAGTGATAACGTCGGTTTGTGGAACCGAAGCGTAAATGATATTCAAAATTTTTATTCAACCATATAGTCCGTTGCAAGATAATCTAGAAAGCGCAACATCTCGAAACATTCGCAAACATGCTGATCAGAGTCGGCTTAGGTTGAGTGTTATTTGTTCAAATGTTAAAGATAATTTTTAAAATTTGATTTCTACAAAGATCCTTTTACGGTCTAAATTGCATTGAAAAAATATAACACACTGAGAACTTGTATTAAAATTAAAAAAAAATAACAAAAGTTTTATTAAAATTTTAATAAACGATTTCAAACTCTGACTTACATAGTACCTAATACTTAATTGAAATTATAAAAAAATCAATAAGATTACCAAACACAACATGTTCAACTAAAAAATATAATGAAAATTGAAATTAACTAAAATTATCAAGTATTAATTTAAAAAGAATGTATGTTTCACTAGATTTATTTTGTGGAAATGTAGGTAAATGAATTTAAAAACGTCACGATGACAATAAAATAAGCCGTAAGGGTTTTTCCAGTAAGATCTCCAGGTAATCTGGGTAGGAAATAATATAAATATCAATTCATTCCAAATTCAACCGAGCTAGGTATAACAATGAATTTCTTCAACGATACCTGATTTCTAATTTTAAACGTTTAAATATTGAAAAAACGGTCATTCCAATGAACAAGTTTGTCATAACATGATATTTCGGCGATATCCTAAGCTTTAAAATGGATTATTGTACATTATTTAATATTATCAGCCAAAAAAAAGTTACGGGCAAAAGACATTTTTTTAGAAATGTACGATTATTGTGGTGAAAATCGTAATTTTCTGCGCACTATAACTCGAGAGGGAACATTAATTCATTAAAAAAGGTAATTTATCAATTACGAAATTTTTTTTCTTTTTTTTCACACCCCCACCTGCCCCCACTCAAAACGCAACTAACGAAAGTTTTCTACTTCTGGACACCTTTACTAGCAATTTTCAAAAAAATTTAAGTTGATCTGATCAGTTACTAGTTTCTGCTCGATATTACAAAAAAATTTAGTAGCTTTCTTGGACTACTTCGTAAGTTTTACCCCTCCCATAAAAAAAAGCTAAATCCGCCCTTGAACAGAAAACATAAATTTTTAAAGTCCATTTGGGAGCACCGTCTCTGTTCCGGCTAATACACAACCTCCTTCAAGTCTAAAGCGAGACGATTTTCTACTATAAATTGCAACGCACTATACACACTAGACACTTGTCAATCTACGACTGAATAGATACACTGACTCTGGAAAGGTACTGTGAAGTACAGATTCAAATAAAAATAAGAGGCTTCAACCGCAAAAATTTGAATCAGTCGGTGCGAGAGACATAACGTTATCAGCCGAGGATTAAATGAATAAAAGTTTCTGTTTGTTCAAAGTAGTAGTAAAATTGTGTATAAAAATCTTTGAAAATTAATATCTCATTATAAAAGAGAAAGAGATTCATCATAGTAAGATAATTGTATAATAAAACCAGTTGAGAATGCTCTTCTAGCATTACCATAGACCGAACAAATTGTAATGAAAGTATTAATAAAATTTTAGATTGACAGTTCTTATTCTAATCAACACAGCCACAGTCTACTCACTTTTACCAAAATAGTCATTCCCTATGTGTCTACTTTAAATTCAATGACATTTTCATATTTTGGACCCCATTTTGAAGGTGTTCTCGTAGATGTACGGAGAGACACATCAAACATTAAGCTTACTTTTTGATGTTCTATCAAAATCTGATAGAATTTTAAAATTCATAAACACAAAAAATAAACATACACACACAGAACGAATTCAGATACCGAACAAAGTACCCCGCAGTTTTTGTTACGTAAATGGCTTTCGGTCGATTTTTCCCAAACTTAGGAAATTTATTCGTCATCCCATCCCGATCAAAAGTGTCCACGGGCCCAAGTCAATCCAATGTACAGATTTGAAGCTAGAGCGAGTTTAACCTGATTAGAGCGAACTCGATATATGCGCATTTATCGGCAAGTTAGGTGTTCACCCCTTTACTTTTATGGTTTATGTGTTTCCAAATGACACTTACAAAGACTACGCCAAATTGTAGTTAGATTAATAACACATGTGCCATAAATAAATAAGAATAATAAACATAATGATTATGCTGCATTTTTGTTACTTTACCATTTTCCCTTAGCTACCGCCTTCCTCTATGTGAGTCGTTGAACCTGTGCAGGAGAATAAAAGACTAGGGTTTAGAGGTGATAACGACGAGTGACGCTTTTGCTGGACATAATTGTTAAACGTTCTCTTACAAAAGTATTTTTCCATTGAACATTTAGTTTTGTATTTATTTCAAGGTGGCTATGTTTAACCCTGTTAATAAAACGCCCATGTCGGACATAGTCTAGCTGTATTCATGGTAACAAAAAAGTGATTGAAAAATAGTGTAAAATAAAAAATGTAATGTCAATAAAAAATAAATTCTTAAAAAAAAGCTTAGAAATCAAAATAAATTCTTCTAAAGGACGCTGTATGTGTGCTTGTGTGTATATGTGGGTGTGTATCACATATGTCCATCATATAAACCATAAACGTAAAGCGGTGAACACCCAACTTGCCGATAAATGCGCATATATCGAGTTCGCTCTAATTAGGTTAAACTGGCCCTAGCTCGAAATCTGTACATAGAATTAACTTGCGCCCGTGGACACTTTGGATCGGGATGGGATGGCGAATAAATTTCCGAAGTTTGAGAGATATCGACCGAAAGCCATTTCCGTATCAAAAGCAGCGGGGTACTTTGTTCGGTGAAAATTAAATAGATACATATGGCAAACTAGATGTTCATATACTTTTGTTCTATGTAAATGTACCTGATCACCCAATAAGTTCGTACGTAAGATGATATATAGATAGCATTACAATTGACAAATCCATAGAATTTTTCGGAAGTACTGACAAAAAATGATACGTGTACAAAATTTCATGACAATCTGACGTTAAGTTCACAAGGTTCAGTTAGTGGAGGTCAAGAGTCAGAATTTGAGGTGATTTTCCCTTTTTTTCTTGACCAATTTAGCCTTCCCCACCCCGTTTTCCAGGTCGCTGAAACCGAATATGAGGGTAAAAAAGGTTTTACCCTCGGCAACCCCTTCAAAACTCAAAAACCACCACGCGCTGTACAAGGTTTCCCTGTAGAAAACGTTATGGAAGCCAAGAGACCCATTATATATGGGTTATTTATAATCCCCTTTGTGACCTCTACCTTCCTGTAAAATATCTGCGTTTACCAACGGGACACCCTGTATATTTAATTTAAATTTGGTATACATCATAAGTTATTAAAGGTAGTAAATATATATCGATAATTTTTTTTCTCAATGGATGAAGTCAGATACTCCCATCATTCCTGCATGAAATTTTCAACCCAGGTGGCGGTGTGGCAGGGGGAAACCTCTGTCTAAAGAACTTAAAAACGGTTTTTCCGACAAATCTCGGCCGGGTTTGATCCTACAAAAAATGAAGAGCCTGACAAAACACGTAATTTAGTTCCAACCTGAATCCGATAACTCAATTAGTTCGCGAAATATCGCGATTTGAAAATGCGAAAATGAAAAAAATTAATTAATTAATTCTCGAGAGGCAGTGGAGATGGGGCCTCAATTTTTTTTGAATAAAAGGGTAATAACGAGTACTTTTAGGTGCAGGAGGGCGGGGGTGGTGGGACAAGTAGGGGGGGAAATATGGGGGGGAAACAAATATTATTGAAACGCTTGTAATTTCCTTACTAATTGAGATAACGCAACCAGCCAAGGCTCAAATTGTTCACTTTTTCATCCGCTAAAAGATAGTACTACGTCTTTTCACAAATGCGGGCTTGGGGCGCAAAATAAAAAATGGATAATTTTTTGCTCGCGATTTTTGGCATGAAGACAGGGGTTGGGAAAAAATATTTCAGCTCTCGACGGCATTTTTTTTATCTTTCATTAGAGCCCATCAGTAACTCGATTCGATAATTTATTAGGAAAAGAGTTACGGACCGGCAAAGTATTTGCTGTATAGCGGGAGAACGGAGAGGAGTAGGGATTTCTAATCGGCCTCAAAAGAAAGACAAGAAAATTTCCTAACTATATATTTATTTTATAATTTTATTATGTCCGTATCTTGCCCGCCCGAGCGAGATGCAAACGGAAAAACTTACAAAAATCGCAGAAAGCAGCCTATATATTCATTTTATTATTTTACCATGTCCGTATCTTGCCCGCCCGCGCGAACATGATGGGGATTCTGAATCTTCTCCCCGAAGCAAACCAACCCCTGAACCGGACAAAAGCTACCACGTGAGACCCTGTCTTATGAAGTGGATAAGAAAATCCCGATAAGAGAAAATGAATAACAAATCATTGAATACAAACCGGATGATGATTCCTCGTTGGTTGATTGATCTTTTACCCTAAAAAATAGCCCGCGTACTTTTGAATGTAATTCTGTCGTATACGTCGTTTTTTCACATAAATAATAGACACAAAGTATGCGCCTATCTTTTTGGTTTAACGGGAAATCAAAAAACCTGCATCCGGCGTGTATTCAATGATCTGCGAATATATGATTCATTTTCTCTGTTGCCGTTTGAGGGGTAAGTTTACTTCGGGAAAAAGATTCAGAATCCCCATCATGTTCAGCATACTCGAAAACGGGAGGTGACGCAGTTTTTTTCGGTATATAAGTTATATTCATGTTTCACCCCTTTCGGTGATGGTTAATGGCCGTTTAAGGAATGGGGCTGTCTCGGAGAAATTCAAAAGTACCGCCGTCTTGATCAGCATGCTCGAAAACGATAGGTGACGCAGTTTTTTTAGGTATAAGGCAGTGTGTTCACGGTTCACCCCTTTTGGGGGTTGTTTTTGGCCGTTTGGGGGTGATAGTCAATTCAGAAAGAGTTTAAACCACCGCCATCGTGTTCAGCATCATCGAAAAAGTGGGGGGTAACTAGTTTCGTTACGTTAGAAAATATTTTCTTTTTTTGAGGTTTTTTCCGACTCACAGAAGCCACTAAACACTCACGCACCCGTGCACAAGCGTGCGTGAGCGCGCCTCTGAAAATATTTTCTGCAACTCGGTTGCCGTTATCGTCCGTTTTTCCATTTGTAACTCACGCGGGCGGGCAAGATACGGACATAGTAAAATAATAAAATGAATATATAGTTAGGAAATTTTCTCGTCTTTCTTTTGAGCAATATTTAGAAACCCCTACTTCTCTCCGTTCTCCCGCTAGACAGCAAACACTTTGCCAGCCTATAGCTCCCTTCCTAATTATCGAATTGAGTTACGGCAAGGCTCAAATGAAAGATAAAAAAAATGCCTTCGAGAGGTGAATTTTTCTTTCCCAACACCCGTCTTCATGCCTAAAATCGCTGCGCATTCATGAAAAAAATAATTTTGGTAGTGCTATCTTTTAGCGGATGAAAAAGTGAACAATTTGAGCACTGGCTGATTGAGCTAGCTCAATTAGTGAGTTACAAGCGTTTCCATAATATTTGTTTTCCCCCGATATCTCCCCTCCCCCCTACTTGTACCACCACCCCCACCCCCCGGCACATAAAAGTACTCGTTATTACCTTTTTATTCACAAAAAATTGAGGCCCCATCTCCACTGCCTCTCGAGACATAATTAATTTTTTTCACTATTGCAATTTCAAATCAAGATATTTCGCGAACTAAATGAGTTATCGGGTTCTACTTGGAACTAAGTTAAGTACGTGTTTTGTCAGGCTCTTCAATTATTGTAAGAACATTTTTTTTGTGGGATCAAACCCGGCTGAGATTTGTCGGAAAAACCGTTTTCAAGATCTTTAGCTAGAGGATTCCTCCTCCCTCACCGCCCCCTGGGTTGAAAATTTCATGCAGGAATGATGGGGGGATGACTTCATCGATTGGGAAAAATTTTTTTTCGATTTCATCAGTCTCTTTTCGAAATCCAGATCGACTCCACTATATCGCAATATGAACCTGGTTAAATGTCCAAAGCGTTGTTATACATATATGTTTAACCAGATTTTAAAACAGGCCAATTCAATTAATGTAATAATTATACAAAGTCATATTTTATAGTACCTAAAGGTATCATAATTTGTTATTTATATTCTTAAAATAAGAATGTACGGAAATTTAAAAAACTGACTGATTTTTTTCAAAACCGTTAAGGAATACTTATCCAACAGGTTATTTTCTTGAAAATAACATCTATTCCAACTACCAAAACGATAACTATAACATTCGTATTTTATTTTTTGAGTTTGTGATCTAGTAGAAGGAAAGTTTTTATCCAAAAAAATTATAAATTGGATTAGAGAGTCAATGTTAATACTTTATGAAATAGACTTTCAAATTTTTAAAAAAATCTACTAAAATCAAAAAAGGGCTAACTATGAGTTATTAAATTTACTTCCATTTAAGGGACAAGTTTAAATATCAATACTCAAGAAATAGGACAATTTGTAAAATTGAATCTCCTTACTAGCGCTTCTAAAGTTTTCAATAAAGACAGGGCAGGATTTGCTATGAGTGAAGCTATCGTCAGTTACTTTTTGCTAAGGTGAGTGATATTTGAAAACTTTTTAAGACTAACAAAACATAAATTCTCTACATGGTAACAGAAAACAAAAAATAATAACATAGAGTATGATTACTTAAAGAAATTTCTATTAATTTTATAATTTAGAGAAATGCATTATACAGGGTGACCCAGGGGTGTGTGCATGCTCCATAACTTTTTTTCTACCCAAGCTGTCGATTTGATATTTTTTTAAGCGATAGGGCCGACAATGAGGTATATTCTAAAAATATTTCTATTTATATACAGGATGTCCCAAATAAGATACACAACTAAATTCTGTTTTTTTAAATGGCAACCTTCCATTTTTGTTACATATTTAGATTTGCTATTAAATTGTCGATATAACGCACCTAGGTTTCTTCGAATTATTTGCAATAGCTCGACTTTTTCAAATGCATCACCCTATATTTTATTAAATCATTGGATGGCATTTTTTAAGAGCTTTTTGCTGATATAGGGTTTGTGGGGTTTAATTTGTAAAACTTACGAGATTTATGCAAAATAAGAAATGTTTGACGGTGTATTCGAGAAAAAAAAAGGAATCGAGTAGGCCGCTGTCGTAAAATTTGACAGATTCATACAATTTTGAAAAGAAAATGTTTCAACAAAGTGAAGTATTGTAATAGAAACAGAAATACATTACAAATTAAACAATTTTAGTAATACAATTTGCAAGTACATGAAAGAATGATTAATAGGAAACAATGTAAACATTTTTGATTTATGACACATGCTCGTACTTCGTCACCGTCGTCACCATCATGTTCCACAAAAAATCATTATTTCATGTTCTTGTAAATAGTATTACTAAAATCGTTTAGTTTGTTATGTATTTCTGTTTATATTGCAATTTCATTTTGTAAGTTTTAGTAATACCATTTACAAGAACATGAAGTAATGATTTTTGTGTGGAACATGATATTGTCGGTAACCTAAGAGCATTTGTTATAAATCAAAAAAGTTTATAATGTTTCCTATTAATCATTCTTTCATGTTCTTGCAAATTGTATTACTAAAACTATTTACTTCATTATGTTGAAACATTTTCTTTTAAAAATTGTATGAATCTGTCAAATTTTACGACTGCGGCCTACTCGATTCTTTTCTTTTTCTCGAATAAACCGTCAAACATTTCTTATTTTGCATAAATCTCATAAGTTTTACAAAAGAAACCCCACAAACCCTATATCAGCAAAAAGCTCATAAAAATGCCATGCAATGATTTAATAAAATATAGGGTGATGCATTTGAAAAAGTCGAGCTATTGCAAATACGTCGAAGAAACCTAGGTGCGTTATATCGACAATTTAATGGCGAATCTAAATATGTAATAAAAATGCGGGGTTGCCGTTTAAAAAAAGAGAACTTAGTTGTGTATCTTATTTGGGACATCCTGTATATAAATAGAAATATTTTTAGAATGTGCCTCATTGTCGGTGCTATCGTTTAAAAAGAAAACATCAAATCGATAGCTTGGGTAGAAAAAAAGTTGGAGCATGCACACACCTCTGGGTCACCCTGTATTTGACATACCTACACAAGTTGGGGATAGAGTTCAAAACACCAAAACGAAATACTTACAAAATTATGTTTAACGTTTTATTATTTTTCAGAAAAAGCAAAAGCAGAAGAGTTTATGCTACAGTTTTGGGTGCTAAAACAAATATTGACGGATTTAAAAAAGAAGGATTGAATACACCCTCTTCTTCAACTCAATCTATCCTTATGAGGGAAGTTTATGAAGAAGCTAAAATTGCAGTGGATGACTTCGAATATATAGAAATGCACGGAACAGGTAACGAAACGAAATTTTTCTGGATTCAATGCTTTTTTTTTGTTTTTAACTTTAACCAAATTAACGTATTCCATAATAAGTATAAATTTTCGAAATACGAAAAGTTTCTTAGCCCAATTAAAACAATACGAAGACATGTAATGGCAAAAATATTTTTGCAACAAATAATAGGACCACGGTTTTTCAGAACTAGTTATTTATTATTTTTGCTTATGTTATAGATAATTCAAAAGAATATATTTCAATCATCAATAATTTATTTTAGGTTATACCTCTTTGTTTCCTTAGAAACATAGGTGTGTACGCTTTGGTTCGCCATTTTGATGACTAGGATTGGTCGAAAATTAAAAAAGTTACCGCGGGTCAAAGTTAAGCAGTGTTTGTCCACCTAGCGACTTAAAATTTAGTACTTGGGCAGTGACTATCTATTAAAGGAAAAAAATCAAGTCCCTAAGTCACTTTCTTCCCCGTGAAAAACCCGAACACGGGTCTCTCGGTGCGTTCCCGCCTTGTCGAAATTCCGGATACCTTCAGATCGCAATATCTCGAGAACCGCTGAACAGATTTCGATGGGTTAAAATTCAGTTTATGCATATTCGTGAGCCCTTCATTTTATCGGTATAACGTTTCGATCCGAATAAAGATCAGCTATTTATGCGAAAAACCGATTTCCAATTCGTTTACATGTTAATTACCCCCCCCCCCCTCAAAACCCCGAATCCATGAAATCACCATAAAACAAATTTGAAAAGAGCGACTTCGTTAACTGGATTTTTTTTATCGCCATATCAACTTCACTACATCGTAATACCACTTCATTACTCTTATAATTTTTTTTTGGTATTCAACACGTCTAGGAATTTCCGTATTATTAAACGCTACAATTTATGTTAACTTAAGTTTTGCCGCTCCAGCGATGATTTTATATCTGTGCCTTGGTGCTAAAAGGGCCAATGTCAAAATTTTGCCATTTCACGTTCAAAGTTGCGTTACATTGTTTTCATTAGTATCTGAGATATGCTAAAACGGCCAATGTCCAAGACCACCTTATGACAATTCTGTAAATATAATGAGGGCTTATGTGACTGAGACTGCATCAAAATCAGTTATAGATAAAAGGGCCAATGTCTACTTTGGCCGTTTTACCTGTAACTGAAGTTCATACATTCAGTGACATTGGCCTTACCAGTAGTTTGCCGTGGACCCTCCCACCACTTAATAAGCCAACAGGCAGCAGCTTGTTTCGACACCTCAGTCACCGATATTGCATTTTAAAGTGTTCGTCGCATAAAAACAATGGGCTCGAGAACAAAGCTGATTTTAGAAATGTGTAAGAAACCGAAAAAAAGGTTCAACGATTAAGACGAGATGACCATATCAGAAGTAGACGAAACTTTACCAGAAAATATTTTATGACAAACGGCAACAACACAAGAACTGAGGTCTGCCAAATTATGTTTTTAAATATGTTCGATTTAACTGTAAAAAAAAGCGAGGGTAATTATTGAGAAAAAAAGGTCCAGTGGTAGCAAAATATGTGCAGAAGATAAACTGGGAAAACACGGAAATCATCCTAAAGTTCCCGATGAGGATACAGTATTAATAAAGGAACATATAGCATTATTTCCGGCTTACGAAAGTCACTATTCACGGTCTCATACCCAGAAAAAGTACTTAGCACCCGACTCATCGATTGCGCATATGTACAGACTATACACAAACTATTGCCAAGAAAAAAATATTTCACCGAGAAGCGCTCCATATTATAGACAAATATTTGTAGAGGAATATAATTTATCTTTTCACAAGCCTAAAAATGACACTTATGCAAAATGCGACAAGCTTTCGGTTCAGTTAAAATTTTGCGAAACGGAGATAGAACGTACAGCAATTGAAGAAGAAGAGACGAGACACTTAGATTTAGCTGATAAAGCTTATGCATCAAAAAGAGACGATAAGAAAAAATCCAAAAATACTCCGGTATATGTTACAATATCTTTTGATTTACAACAATGCTTACCAACTCCCTACCTAAGAAGTGGATTGAGTTTCTATAAACGACAATTATGGACCTTTAACCTCACCATCTATGAAACCATAGGAAAAGAACGTTCTGCTTTGTGCTACTTATGGAACGAAACCATAGCAGGTCGTGGAGGACAAGAAATGGCTTCATGCATTTACCATTACTTGCAGACTTGCAGACAATCCTAATATACACACGGTACTTCTCTATAGTGATTCATGTGGGGGACAAAACCGCAATATTTACTTTGCTACAATGTTGTTACAAACTGTTTGTGAATTAAAAGCTAAAGGTAAACATTTAACCATTAACCATAAGTTTCTTGAGGCAGGCCACACTCGCCTTGAGGCAGACACCATCCTTGCCGCTATAGAAAAAATAAAAAAACGTACCACGGCTGAGGTTGAGTTGTCCCGCGACTGGGCAAATTTAATACGATCGGTTCCAAGAAAACCAGCCTTGAGGGTAATAGAATTGGAGCAAAACCAGTTTCTAGATTTCAAATCATGTTTAAAGACGTATTATGTGCATTGCAAAACTAATACCAACAATGAACCTGTTCAGTGGCTAAAAATTAAATGGATGCAATATACAACTGCTCATATGAACATTTTGTATAAACACACATTTGTAGGGGAGTTTAACATTTTAAATATATCCAGAAAGTCCAGCAAAACGCGACAGACTTGTCTTCCTAACCTACAGCCATTGAACAATACACCACTTCCATTAAGTACAGAGAAATTGAATGACTTAAAGGCTCTCTTACCATACATTAATCAAAAAAGTCGTCCATATTACAATCAATTTATCGAATAATTAACCGTAAATGACAACATAGTGGATTACTTTCCGAATGAGGTGATTCCAGAAGAGGACGAAATTGAAAATTGACATGTATTATGCTAAAAATATTATTATTTTTGTATTTTAGTGTGTTATTTTGTATCATTTTTTCTAGTTCCACTTATTTTACATTAATGTAAGATTGATAAAGTGTTACAAATAAGTATTTCTGTATTGCTTTTATTACTGACAAAACGGCCAATGTCAGGAAAAAAAAGGAAAAAATGAAATATTTTTCGAAAAAGGGCCAAGGTCATTTTTTTCAAAATGTGACATATATTATCTGCTTCCACACATTTATACCTACATCGTTGCCAAAGATGATATATTAGAAGTACACTGTGTATAAACTGTAAACAAAACAATTTGTAGTAAAAATTTCAAACTTAATTTTCTCTAATGTGATATTTTTGAGATTGGCCCTTTTAGCACCAAGCCACAGATATATTAGTGCCTGTTCTGTTATTTATTTCTAAACCCTGATTGTTTGTTTCATTCTCTAGTATTATTTTTATCATAACCTTACTCGCAATGCATGACAGTGTAACTCTGATCCAATTTTCTCAATTTGTGTGATCTCCATTTTTTAGTCAACTAGATATTAAATAAACTTGGAATTTGTAGGTACTCAAGTTGGTGACCTGGTAGAATGCAAAAGTATTTTAACTGCCATTGGTCATAGAAAAAAACCACTTCTTGTAGGATCTGTAAAAACTAATGCTGGTCACACTTTACATTCTGCCGGACTTGTCGGATTGACAAAAGTAATTGTTGCAATGGAAACTGGAATAATACCACACAATTTATATACCGATAATATTGATACCACTTTGCCAGGTATTGAAGATGGAAAGTTACAGGTAATATCCGTAAAATGGGCAAATGCTGCTATTATGTATGTTAAACTTAACAGGGTATGAAATAAAATGGTCTGGAACACAGCAATAATATATAAGAAAAAGTCTAAAATATGACATTCATTTCTTATATTTGATATCAAAAATTGATTTTGTTTTGTTGTGGCATTTGTTTATTAATTTTAGGTAGTAAAAACTAACACACCCTACAATGGCGGAATTATAGGAGTAAACTCATTTGGAATAGGGGGGGCTAACGCTCATGTGGCAGTGAAACCTAACGACAAACGTAAATTATCTTGTTTGAGTGATCGAAACCATCGTTTAGTGCAAGTTTCTGGAAGAACAGAGGAAGCAGTAATCCACCTTCTTGATGGAATCGAATTGAATCAAAACGACGAAGAATTTTTGAGTCTAATAGATGAAATTCATAATAGTAACGTGGATGGGCATTACTACAGAGGGTAAGTTCATACAGATACGTAATATTGTCCATTTTTTCTTAAATATATAACCTGGTCATTCAATAATTGGTAAAATGATATACATCCATATGAGTGTGATACGTCTGAAAATTTCATGACACTACTTTTGTAATTTTCAAAACAATTGAAAAATATGAATTTATTATGGTGATAAAGCAGCTAGGTAAATAAGGGTTATTCGCACACTGCTTTATCAAAACAAATGGTAGAGAAGTGATTTGCTTATTTTAAACGCGGCATTTGGCCAATAATGCTGAATGCTCTGTAGCCTGGTCAAATGGTGTTCAAAAGGGCCGGTAGAAAATTTTTCAATGGAATTATATGTTTTTTGGGGTGCTGAACACGAATCTGACGTAGCAGGACCGGCTCAGGTCCAAAAACGCAAAGTTCTTCCGATTTTTCGCTCATGTCTTGAAAGCGACCTACCATCGTACGGAAAATGTCGCAGTATTCAAAGTTGAAGAGCATAAAATTCTGCGTCGAATGATCTCCTTCGCATCCCAACCTCAAAACAAGTCTGCGCCTGTCAATATGAACCCCCTACCTCTCAAACCCCCTTCCCAACACAAAGTTACTTCCCCTCCTTTTTTGTAAGCCTGACTTGAGGAAGTATTATGTAGATGAAATAAGAAGTAATTAGTACCCATTTACAAAAAAATATTATTTATTACATTTAGATGTACAAGATAAAAGGAAGTCATTTTTCAATATACAGGGTGTCCCAAGATTTTTTTTACAGGCTATAACTCAGGAACTAACACGAATAGATTTTTTTTAAAATTGGGTAATCTTTTTGGGACCTACAGTAATTTCATCTGATAGAGTATCTGTGACGTCATCACAGAAGCAGGGACGTCATCGCAATGAAAAAAATTAAATGGAAAGGGGGAATCAAACTTAGCTCAAATGAAAGGGTTTTTTATTTCAAATTCAACGGTGTATCACAATGAGGGTACCAAAGTAATAATTTTACCAAATTTTCAATTTAATGTTTATTTGCAACAATAACCAGTGATATTTAACTAGTTTTTTGTAAGCTGAAGAAAACAGTTGAAAAATTGAAAAAAAATTGAAAAATTGAAAAAAAAAAAAATTGAAAATTTGGTAAAATTATTACTTTGGTACCCTCATTGTGATACACCGTTGAATTTGAAATAAAAAACCCTTTCATTTGAGCTAAGTTTGATTCCCCCTTTTCATTGAATTTTTTTCATTTGCGATGACGTCCCTGCTTCTGTGATGACCTCACAGATACTCTGTATACCTCAGATGAAATTACTGTAGGTCCCAAAAAGATTACCCAATTTTCGGAGTGGCAGGCTGTGATGGCTGTTCTTCAACTGAACTCAATGGGATCGAGTTAATATGATGTAAAATAATGCATAAATAATAGTATATTCTGTAACAAGGTTGGAATGAGAATTCGACACGAGTGGAGGAACCACGAGTGTCGGATTTTCATTCCAACAGAGAAACAGACTGTATATTCTCCACGGCCACAGAAAGTAGAAATTAAATATAGTAAAATGAAACCTCAATCCCTCAACATTGTGTAGGTAGTATTTTTATATTCAAGCTTGGATTTTTGCGCTAGCAAATTTTGAGTTATATTATCGGCATATTTTTTTATTTCTGGAGGAGTATTTTCAAATTCTACATCTGAATCGTTTGGTTTTCTTCTCCTTTTAATAAATTAAAAGTTTTTACAAACCAATATTAAGACCACGTCAACTAATACTGGCAGTTAATTTGACATTCATGGCAAACCTTATTTTTGTAAACAATCACGGAATACAGATTCTATCTCTAGTGATAGAATGTAATACATGTAAAATACATAAGAGACAAATGTTTCAGAATTTTCTTTCAATCTCAAGAGCGAGAATGTTTCTGTTCTGTTATTATAAGTGGTTTCAGAATAACTACATTCAGTAGTGGCCGTGGAGAAAATTACTTTCTCTCACCTGTCTATGACAGTGGTAGAGCAAATGGAAAGTCGTCTTCTTGCACATCGAGGTCGGTTCGTTCGTCTACGTTGGTGCAATGTTTTCGAAAAAGTTCCATCTGACTAGGCTACTGGTTGTTCCAGAAAATATAAAGAAAGGCAACAAAATAGATTTTGGCAGATCATAAATTTAAGTTGCATGAAATAGCTGATACCTTAAAGATATCAGAAGGCAGTGTATTCACCATATATTATGAATATTTATCCATGAGAAAACTCTGTTGGAAGTATCGTGTTTGCTCACAGTTAATGAAAAACTGTTTGAAACTGTTTAAGCGTAACAATGATATATTACATAACGACATAGATTTGTGTAGTCCGATGATTCCGTTGCCGCACTAAACCATGACGTTTTTTCTACCTAAAAATTCGCTATGAACGATTAAGATTTAATAAATACAAAAATTATAATGGTAGATACAGGTAAGGTGTTTATTTTGTTATTTTTAACAACAATTCAAGAAAAAAATGAAACAATTATTTTTTAGTCACAATGCGTTATGTTCACCTCTTTAATTTTTTGCTAGTGTTTTCATTATTAGAACCCACATACAACGCTTTTACCACTTTTCATATTAATTAATTTTGTTGTTATTATGCTAACAGTAACAAAATAATTTGTATTTTAGTTATACAGTATTGAGCAAAATTCCAAAACGAGAAATGACCAAATTCAAAACAGAAAAACGGCCCATATGGTTTATATTTAGCGGAATGGGCTCTCAATGGCCAGGGATGGGCAGAGACTTGATGAACTTTGAAGTTTTTTATAATACTTTTAATCGCTGTGCCCAAGCGGTCAAACCCTATGGAGTTGACCTTAAAAAAATAGTAATGGGAGGCGTAGTCACAGATTTGGAAGATGTTGAAAATTGTTTTAGTGCTATTATAGCAATTAGTGTATCGTTGACAGATCTGCTGACATCTCTTGGTATTGAACCAGATTTCATAGCCGGGCATTCTTTAGGAGAAATAGGTATGTAGTGGGGAACTGGAAACTTTCGCGTTCCTCAAATAACTTAAAAAGTAATACAACTTCTACAACAAAACTAAATATTTCTTTCTCTATATATGGTCAATTGTAGAGTTTTACTTTCTCCAAATATTGATATAAATCAAAATATATCGAAAAAGTTTGCAAAGTGGTAGAGAGTCCATGTTGAGCTGTCTAATCTTCTACTGGTGAGGCATGACGATGTCCAAACCGGTCTAGTAATGACAAGCACCTTTAATAACAGAATCAACGGGCTGGACTGTCCCTACAAAGTTTGGGTTTTTAACACGCATCTGGATCAATGTAATTCAATACATGTAGGGGCAAGTAATCCACGGAGTAGTTGTTTTATGTTCAGATGCGGCGCAAACCTTTTAGATATATTTCTAAATTTGAAGAAGGCAACAATCTACAATTGTTAAGTTTAATATTCCCAAGAAAGTCAGTTTTTAGACCTAATAAATAGAATTACTAAAAGTTTCGCAAATTTTTTAGGTTGTGCATATGCCAATGGTGACATAACTCCAGAACAGGCAGTTTTATTAGCTTATGCAAGAGGTTACGCTTGCAAACAAACTACTCTACCTCCTGGTCAAATGGCAGCTATTGGTATGTCAAAGGAGGCTATAAAAGCGGTTCTACCTGAGGACATATACATAGGATGTCAGAATAGTAAAGACAATGTCACTATCACCGGACCTGAAAGTTCTGTTAAAAAATTTACTGAAAAATTAACGAATCAAGGTATTTTTAACAAACTTGTAAACACTGCCAATATTGCTTTTCACTCTAAATACCTTATGGATGCCGATAAGTATATGTTAGAATTTGTACGAAAAGTGTTGACAGATCCAAAACCCAGAAAAAATAAATGGATATCTACTTGTATTCCACCAACACAAAAAGAAGAGAACTGGACAAAATACAATTGTCCTGAGTACCACGTCTACAATTTCAAGAACACGGTAAGTAATAAAATAAGTAACCAAGTAGATGCGACTTTGTGAGACTCTTTTAAAGTATTTTAGGTCAAAAGTTCAAATTAAAATACATTATAATCAGACTTGGATCTTATTTTATTAAATCAAAATATGACGTTATAGATAAAGTTATGCCAATATCACAGATCATTTTACAACAGATTTACAAATAAATATGGATCTTAAAGATATACCAGAAAATAAGAAAAATATAAAAGAACAATACAAATTATAACAATACAGATTAAAAAATGTTAAACAACCTTGCAAGTGAAGTGTACTGGTTGATGCCCAGGTAGACAATGAGATTTTTAAATAAATTTTCATTGCATACTTCTGGACATTATTTGTTGCAAACTTTACATTAATTACTTTGATGTTAGTTTACGCTGCAAAGATTTCAATCCTGGGGAAGTCCATCGTTGTCGGTGATGATGTTGTGAGGTTTTTGTCTTGAAAAAAACTATAATATAAACAACTATAATATAAAAAGAAAGAGCGCATACAAAATTGTAATAAATTACAATATTTTACAATATTTACAAGATAGCTTTCTTAATACAACGCACTGAGTATTTGTTTGCGATAAACATGTTATGTATGTATAATTACAACTCATCTCAGCGAGATGTATTGTGGGAAAACTATAAAATTGTTAGAAATCAGTATGTTAATATGTTAAAACATAAAAAAATTATTTACTATGAACGGCAAATTGACGCAAATCGTAACAATCCAAGACAATTGTGGAAACATCTCAAATCAATAATAAATCCAATAAATAATAATAAAGTTAATAAAATCATCTTTCGTGAAAACAATTCAATAACAATTAGTGAAAACGAACACGAGATAGCTAAGAATTTTAATAATTATTTTGTTAATAGTGTTTCAAATATCTCTAACAGTATCCCACAATCAGAGGATTGGTCATCCACAAATTATTCAGTTATTAACAGTTCATTATCCAAATTCAAACTGTTAACCATGATTGAACTGCGAAAGATTATTCATTCCTTAGACAATAAGAACAAGTCTGAAGTATTGAATAGCAAATTTTTAAAAGAAACATTTGAGGTATTTGGGCATGTGATATTAAACTTGGTAAATACATCTCTGGATAAAGGAATATTTTCGGATCAATTGAAGATAACTTCTGTTATTCCTATACCAAAGGTCAGTAATACAATTGCAGCAAACGAATTTCACCCAATAAATACCCTACCAACTTTGGAGAAAGTGATTGAACTAGCAGTCTACGAGCAATTGGTTACATACTTTGATAATAATGAATTATTCTTAGGTCAACAGTCAGGATTTAGAAAAAATTATTCGTGTGAATCAGCTATTCAATATACTTTCACTAAATGGAAAAATGCGTATGATGACAGTAAATACACTGTAGCTGTTTTTCTCGACTTCAAGCGAGCATTTGAAACAATTGACAGAGATATTTTGATAAAAAAATTAAATTATTACGGAGTAACAGGCTCTGTGCTGGCTTGGTTTATAAGTTACCTTAGTGAAAGAAAACAGAAAACAAAAATCGGTTCAAAAATATCTGATGAAACAGATATCAACATTGGTGTTCCCCAAGGAAGTGTACTGGGCCCACTTTTATTTATAATATACCTAAATGATATTTACTACGTTCCTGGGGCACATGAACTTAATCTGTTTGCAGATGATACATTGCTTTATACATCTAGTGATAACCTGAATAATGCTGTAGATACCCTCAGAGGTTCTATAAAGAATATTGAAAAGTATTTACATAAAAATAAATTAAAATTGAATGCCAATAAAACGAAAGTTATGGTAATAACGACCAAATATAAATTAAACTCTATTGATTATGATGAAGTAAAGTTTGAAATTGATAACACTGCTTTGGAATATGTGTCTGAAATAAAGTATCTGGGTGTTATTGTAGACAACACTCTGAGTTTGAATAGTCATGCTGAATATGTTATAAAAAAAATTTCAAAAAAATTATATTTTTTTTCGAGAATAGCAAATAATTTGACTCTTAATTCCAGAATATTAACTTATAATTGTATAATTAAACCTCACTTTGAGTAGTGCCCAACGTTAATGCATTTAATAAACCAAAATCGGATTTCCCAACTGCAAAAACTACAAAATCGGGGTATGAGAATCATTTTGAGATGCAGTCGTTATACTTCCGTTCATCACATGTTAAATATGCTGCAGTGGCTGTCGATTTCAAATAGATTATTTTTTTTAACAATGGTTTTTATATTTAAAATAACCAAAGGTCTACAACCAACATATTTTGATGAATTTTTTGTTTTCAATAATCAAATACGTGAACACGAGACAAGGTCAAATGCTTATTTTCATATATACAGGATGTCCCATTAAGAATGGGACATAGAACAACCGCAGATTCTCCAATTCAAAATAAAACGATTAAGCGAAATATGCTTAGATAAAATGTTACTCGTTTCCGAAATACGGGGTGTTGAAGTTGAAAACTGAAAAATTATTAATGGCCATAATTTTTTTAATATACCGTATAATTTTACTCAAATCGGCACACTTGTTAAATATCATAAAATGCACCTAACAGTAAAAAAACAGTTCAGTGCGCTCTACCAGTGGTGTATGGCAGGAGTAAGTAATGCTTGTACCCCTTCTAAATGTTACGCCGCTGTCTAAATTTTAATTTTGACTATAATTTTAATTTTTTTGATATTTTCTAAGTCAATAATGTACACTTGTTAGTTTGTTGTAAAGTCATTGTTTTTCGAGATATTCGCAGTTAAAGATAGATAGACATGTACTTTTTATTTGTATTATTATTAAGAGCAAACCGAACCCCTTGAAAAATTTTAATAACCTTTTAAGCCTTTAGTTTTAGTCGGATTTGTGTGAAATTTTCAGGAAATACTAATAATTACAAAACTTAGGGTGGAGAAATCTTGATTTTTTTGTAAACCTTCGAAAAGTATTTATTTTGTTAATTTTTTAATGGAAAATCACAAAAGAAAATATCCGCGCCATTCTGCATTAAATCTATGAAAATTTGCTCCTATTTGTTTAAAAAAATATCAAGTATTTTTAGATGTGCTGCCATCTATGATTAGAAGAGAGTATTGACAATTATTAAAAGCAAAAAATTCCCGGTGTATTGGGGTTGCATACACAATTTGCATTGTGTGTTGCAAAGCTTTTATATGACTGATTCTAGTCAAAATGTCACTCTCTTCTTTCGTATCCCTTTCAGAGATTAATACAAAGTTAGAAAACGAGTAAGGAATTTAATTTATCAGATTCGACATCCTAAGACCGGTTTCTGCCTTTCGGCTTCGTCAGTTAGGCTTTTCGAATCCAATAAATAAAATTCCAAACTCGTACAAGTCAGTAGCTATATCCGCTATAAGATAAAATTTTTAGGTGTGCTGCCATCTATGATTAGAAGAGAGTATTGACAATTATTAAAAGCAAAAAATTCCCGGTGTATTGGGGTTGCATACACAATTTGCATTGTGTGTTGCAAAGCTTTTATTTGACTGATTTTAGTCAAAATGTCACTCTCTTCTTTCGTATCCCTTTCAGAATTTTCTATAAATTTTTGGGTGGGTTTTATTGGAAATTACATCATTGGTCCGTACGAGCTTCCACACAGATTAAATGGGATAGAATACCTCAATTTTCTTCAAAACCATATGGAGGACATGTTAGATGATATTCCTTTAAATTTACGTCATAAGTTCTGGTTTTTGCAGGATGGTGCGCCAGCCCATTACATATTAGATGTTCGGAATTACCTAAATTTACGTTTTCCACATCGTTGAATTGGACGTGGAAGCGAATTTGCTTGGCCACCACGCAGTCCTGAATTTAATCCTTTAGATTTTTATTATTGGGGCTACATCAAAAGTCTTGTTTATGGTGAAGCAATAAATACCCGTCAGGAACTTTGGAACAAAATTCAGAATGCTGCTGCGACAATTTGACAAAATCAAGCAAATCAGTGGTTTAAAGTGAGACAGTCTTTAGTTAAACGTCTAAGGAAGTGTATACAAGTTAATGGTGGACACATTGAAAATTTGTTGAAGTAAAAATTTCATTACATTAGTTTTTACTTTGTTTGGTTTTAAGACAAAATTGTAAAAATGAATATTATTAATAATAATACAAATAAAAAGTACGTGTCTATCTATCTTTAACGGCGAATATCTCGAAAAACAATGACTTTATAACAAACTAACAAGTGTACATTATTGACTTAGAAAATATCAAAAAAATTAAAATTATAGTCAAAATTAAAATTTAGACAGCGGCGTAACATTTAGAAGGGGTACAAGCATTACTTACTCCTGCCGTACGCCACTGGTAGAGCGTACTGAACTGTTTTTTTTACTGTTAGGTGCATTTTATGATATTTAACAAGTGTGCCGATTTGAGTAAAATTATACGGTGTATTAAAAAAATTATGGCCATTAATAATTTTTCAGTGTTCAACTTCAACACCCCGTATTTCGGAAACGAGTAACATTTTATCTAAGCATATTTCGCTTAATCGTTTTATTTTGAATTGGAGAATTTGCGGTTGTTCTATGTCTCATTCTTAATGGGACACCCTGTATAGAACTCACACTGGTGGTGGTATGAAAAACTTATTCTTTAAGGGACTACAGGAATTCAACAATTTACCAAATGCTATTAAAGAGGCAAATACTGTGAAAGGATTTAAAAGTGGATTGTTAAAATATTTAGAGCGTTAGTTGTATATGTGTATATATGTATTTCATTATAGCAATGTCTATTGTTTTAAATAATTGTTTTATATTTGTGTATTTTTATTACTGCCATTTTATCTATTTTATCTTTTTACATTTATTACTATTTTTTATTCTGAAATTGTTATTATTATTATTATTATATATGTTGTACGATTAGGATATCCTAAAATAAAGATTACTTACTTACTGAAATACCTTGTTGGTATCCTGGGTACATGAAAGTTTACCAATGAAAGTAGTTGTGGCGAATCAATTTGAATATTTAATATTTTAGACAAAAATACTACACTGCTATATATCCGACGTGTTTGTAAAGAGTTAAACCTCTGAAGTAGTACTTCATGAGGAAAGCCTCGTACTGGATATGTATGATATATTCTGTAACAAAGTGTTTTTCGCTGTACACCGTAACAGAGCTGGGACGAATCGTCAAAAAAAGGATCCGAATCTCGAATCCGAATCACGAGATGTGATAGGAATCACGGATCCACTAAAAAAAAGGATCCGAATCAAGTGATTCGAATCCATTTTTCGGATCACGAATCATGGATCATGTCAATGTAATACCATGTAATCATGTATTATGTAATATTGTATGATTCCTAATAATTACCGGCAAAACTAACGTAACAATTCTTTTAGAGTTGACTCCACCCCTCAAACGGCCAAAATCACCCCCGAAAGGATAAAAAAAATTGTTTATCGCTATAAACGAGTCATCTCTCATGATGTTGGATCTTCTCCCCAAGCCGACTCTAATCCCCAAACAGCCCAAAAACCACCCCTAAAAGCGTGAAATTTTTTTTTGCTATAAACAAGAAAACCGAAGATGACGTGGTTTTTCTCCTTTATACAATATTAATCAGTTCAACTCACTAATGGGTTAGTAGAAATAAAAAAAATATTTCTTTTAAAAATTGTACTCAATCATCATTCAAATGATCATCCGATTATTAGTTTCATTCGAATACAGTGAAAATTCATCCGATTATCCCATCACTACTTGAGCCGGCTTGGCGCCCCGGCGTAGTATGTTCTGTAAAAGGATCCGAACCTAACACTGATGATTCGAATACGAATCCTTTTTTTTAAGGATTCGAATCACCATCCTCGGATCCTCAAAAAGGATTCGAATCCTATGTGATTCGAATCCTCCCCAGCTCTGCACCGTAACCAGGACCCCAATCTTACAAATGCATCAAACAGAAGTTGGAGAGTTTTAATTTCTACAAAATCTTTAGAATTCCTGTTTAAAAAACCGAGGGTCTTGTAAGCTGATGAGACAGTAGTGTTGATGTGCTCAATAAAAGACAATTTACTATCGAAAATAACACCCAAATCTTTAAAACTAGTACTCCTCATCAAATTAATGTGATTTATGTTAAAGTTAAAGTCAAAGAGTATCGGCTGTTTTTAATATTATCAATATTTAATGACAGCATTATATGGAATAACGTCTGAATACAGGTGTAGTTGTCTATGAAATCTGTGGAAAATGAATCTTTTTGGCCGGAGGAAATGAACATCCGTGTATAGTTGCCTTCAAAATAAGTTGGTCAAATTGTTTTGATCGTTTTAACTTATAATTTTTATTTATAAAGAAATGCTATTCATATATATTTTTTTATAAATTACTTTTCTACAGATAAGATAATGACATAAAAACACTTTTTTTCAAGGAATAGATAGGCCAGTAAGTTAAAACGATCAAAACAATTTGTCCAACTTATTTTGTTGTGTGTACTATGTATAGGTTTGTTCCCACATAACTCAAAACTAGTTTGTGTACTGTCGGGATTCTGCGCAGTCTAGATTTGGTGACACCAGAATCCCGACAGTACGCAAACTGGTTTTGTGTTATGTTGGAACAGACTTTATGTTTCTTAATTAATGGTGCATATGAAACTTGTACTTTTCTTTATATTCCCAAAAAACAACACCTCAGTCTTCATTCAGAAGGTCGTAGAAAAGATTTGAAATTTATTGTAATGTTTCTCAATAAGTTTATTAGAGCAGATACAATTTCAATCAAATCTCTGAAAAAATGGGCACCACAAGTTACCCCAGTTTTCGTAGTCTTTCTCCATGTCTTTCTTTAGGAAAGAAAGTACTACAAATGCTAATTATTAGTAAGAATAACGTGGTTTTTATTATTTTTAGGTACTCTTTGATGAAGTCTATCAACATGTCCAGAAAAATGCTATCATAATAGAAATAGCTCCACATGGATTGTTACGATCGATTCTAAAACGGGAAATAGGACCTGAAAACACTCTGATTAGTTTAATGAACAAAACAGCCGAAGATCACGAAGAATAACTGCTATCTTCCATAGGACAGTAAGTTAAGAGAAGATAAATTGAATTGTGTTTTTTAAGGTACCCATTCAATATGTTTTTAGATTATTTTTAAGCGGTGTTCAACCGAATTTGAGAAAACTGTACAAGGAAGTAACTTTTCCAGTATGCCGAGGAACTAAAATGTTATCTCCATTAGTAAAATGGGATCATAGCACTTCTTACGCGGTTCCCAAAGTAAAACCGGAATATTTTGGCAAAACAAAAATCATAAATATATCAAATGAGAAATATAAATTTATCAAGGGACATAATGTAGACGGAAGAGTTCTCATGCCAGGTGCGGCTTATTTGGTAAGGTTTTAGACTAACATACAATAGTATATTTGAATTTGGGTGGGTTATTTTATTACACGTGAATGAAGTTTGTAATCATCCGAGTGTAATAAAATAACCACACATCGAGTTGAATATAATACTTTATCTACTAATGTCGAGAAATAATATATAATTTATACCTAAACAATATTTATTAAATAAAATCAAGAACAAAACATTTTTAAATGGTAAAAAAACTATTATAAGAATATAAATGATTATTTATATTAAATTAATTCTTATTTATAATAAATTAGTTGTCAAAATTTAAAGTTATGTTGCTGTAAATCGAGGAATTAATGGTTGTATCTGCAACACCGAAATTACTAGAACTAGCATATGTTGTTGGATTATTAGAATTATTTTTATCGATTTGATGTAAAATTCTATTAGAGAGAAATATCCATTTCAACAAAGAACCCCGCACATATTGTATGGTCAAATTGGCTGAAATTTGGATATGTTGTTCGTCTCGGCATCCTGATAGTCCAATCATATTAGGGTTTTCACCTCGGAATGAGAGATAATAAGCTGGAAACTCATATACACCTCCATTATGGTGTTCTAAAAGTTGTCTGAAAAGTCACATAAAATCTCGTGTTTGCGTGGTGAGTTATTTGAGGTCAAACGTCACGAAAATCGGTCTTTTGCGATTTTCTCGGTTTCTATAGCTCCAATGATGTTAAGATCTATTATAAAAATTGTAGGGAATCAAATTTTCGACAAAATTTGTTTCAAACATTATTTTCACGCGCTCAACCGTTTATGAGATAAATAGGGCGGAGCGCTCAGCCATCAGCCATACATACTATAATGCAAGGTCAACCGTGAATCTGGGTGAATAATACGTTGTATAAAGTTGATAAACCATTAAAATATCATTAACAATGAATACTTTGTATTATTTATTAATTAATACATTGAATTTAATAACATTTTACATATAAGTATCTAATATAGTAAATTAATAATACTTATATCTATTTATTTGTGTAATCAAAAACTTATCAAGTGAAATACTTACATTATTGCATATCTTAATTTTATTTTCTCTCTCTCTCTCTCTCTCTCTCTCTTCACTGGATTAAAACCACTTAGTTGTTGAAAAAAGTTTTCTAATTGACTTTTCGGCTTTCCTATCGAAAGCCGTTATCAAAATGACATAACAAAATAAATAAATTTACTATAGAAACAGAACACTTGATAATCTTGCAAAAATACGACATCAACATGTACACTTAGAGTCTTAGATCATATATATATGCTACGCTAGATACGGCATCCTATAGTGTTTGTTTGGGTCTAGAGGGGAAACGATGAGAGGGGGTGAAAGGGCAACAGCGTACCAGGATACAGTGGCGTAACATTTGGAATATTTTGGTATAAATTGGGTTGAGTAAAAAATGAAAAAGCTGATGAACAAGGTTTATTTTAATAAAATATAAATTGACATTCAATACATAGATATTTAAACAATTCATATACATGTTTACATCAAATCTACAAATTATTCATATGTATGTATTCGGTACTCGGTATATTAAGTAAATGAAACTACTTTTGGCCTCTGTTAATAAACGCAGGTTGATTCTTGGGAATAATAAATATTATTATTATTATTAAAAAAATTTATGAACAAAACTGTTTCTTGGATCAATGAAGTGAAGAAAGTAGATTTCATTGATTTTTGACTCTATTAGTTACAGTATCCTTCAACTGGAAAGTTTCATGATGACTACGAATTTTAAAATAGTTTTGTAGTATTAACTTCGTAAGTTGTAAAGGATGTTCATTCAAGGTATCATTTTCATAGGAGTGCTCATGACAAAATTCCATCAGATAAGATTTTAGGTTTCTGAGAGGTTTAGGTTTAGATTTTAATGTGTTCCTAAAAAAACATTCAAATGAAAATAAAATAATATGCGAGAACACTCTAAAATATACCTTTCATGTAGTCTTCTGCATTCCCTTTCACTTTCTGAAGCGGTTATTGTTGATGATGATACAGGGGAATCATTTGGAGAAATCATTTTAAGTCTTTTCAAATGAATAGGACTTCCCTCTTCAATTGGTATGAAAAAACGAATAAGTGAAATGTAAATCCATTATTTCCATTTGAATTTTGTCTGATATCAAATTGTTAAATGAATACTTTTGATTCGGCCAGCGTAGGGGAGAGTGCCCTACAGTGAGACAGGTCCTACAGTGAGACATTTATTGTATCTCCCTGAAAAACTTTACAAGACGGCAACGCTGTTCAACAAACTTACGACCACGATCCATTTCCCCATCTCCCCAGTCGAATGGTAACCTTGAAAGAGGCAGTTACGTTCTATGTCTGTAAGTGTAAAAGTAGCGAAAATATTGTGTATATTATCATCATATTTCGTCTCTGTTTAATGCTGGTAAGTACCACGTGTAACATCGTTAATTTTATTATGTCAAAACAGCTTTGTAACAAACATTTTCACGTACAAACTTTCAAGTTAACGTTTAAGGTTATAGAAATACATTATGTTTTTATTAGAATATTATATTGTCCAACAGTGGGACAAAGTTGAGTGCCCTTCAGTGAGACATGTCTCACTGTAGGACCCAAGTAAATTCATGATAAATATCGGGGTAATTTTTGTTTCAGAGTAAAGAAAATGGATAAAGCAAAAAGAAAATTAAATAAACATGACGCACATGTGATGAGGGAAGCAGTAGCTATGGTGATAGCAGGACAATCACTACGGGAAGTGAGTCATTTGAAAGGTATACCTCATCAGACTTTGCATCGCTATGTTAAGAAACAAAAAGCAGCTCCAGAGCCGATCTTTATGGTTCCAAAATACGACGTGAGAAGAATATTTACAAAGCAGCAAGAGGATGTATTGTCAAACTACATAATCACGTGCGCAAAAATGTTCTATGGTCTTCCTCTTATTGAATGTAGACAACTAGCTTACGAAATGGCAACTGTGAATGAAATTAATATGCCAAACACCTGGAAAATTCGAAGACTTGCTGGGAAAAAATGGATGCGGGGTTTCATGAAGAGAAATCCTCGGTTATCATTAAGGACACCCGAAGAATGCAGCTTAGCAAGGGCTTCAGCATTTAATGAATACAATGTAACTTTATTTTTTGATAAATTACATACATGTTATTTAAGAAATGAACACTTTAGTAACGGAACAAGGGTTTTTAACCTAGATGAGACCGCCACTATCACACAACAAAAACATCATATAAAAATCATAGCAGAAAAAGGCTCCAAACAAGTTAGCAAGATAACTTCAGGAGAAAAAGGAACACTTGTTACAACATGCATGATTGTAAGTGCAGCGGGAAATTGGTTACCACCTGCAATGGTATTTCCCAGAGTCAACTTTCACAGTCGCATGATTAACGGTGCACCACGAGGCACATTAGGTTTGGCAGCTAAGACGGGTTGGATGAACTCAGATTTATTTATGGATGTAATGAAACATTTTATTAAATGTAGCGGCTCGTCACAAGCTAATCCTTCCATACTAATATTCGACAACCACGAGAGCCATATATCATTACAATGTATTGAATTGGCAAAAGAAAATGGTGTAACGCTTTTAACTTTTCCTCCCCATTCGACGCATAAGTTGCAACCATTAGATGTTGGGATTTTCGGGCCTTTCCAGAAGTTTTATAATTCTGCAGTGGATAGCTGGATGCTTTACAATCCGGGACATTCGTTTAGCATATATGAAGTTGCGGCATGTGTTGGACGAGCACATGAAAAAGTTATGACTCCGGCAATAATAACTAATGCCTTTAAAAAGACTGGAATTATGCCATATGATCGAAACATTTTTACTGAAGATGACTTTTTAAGTACCCACGTAACAACAAGGAGAATAAAATAGGTCATTTCACACGTAGACTACCCAGTAATGACCAGTCAACCCGAACTACAATTGTCGAAATTAATGAAATCCAGAGACCTGCTGAAATTAATCAAATCCAGGAGACTGCTGCCGTTAATGCGATGCAGCTAACCGCAAAAATTAATGAAATTCAGACAACTGTTGAAGTAAATGAAATTGAGCCAATCGTTGAAATAAATGAAATTCAGACAAAATATGCAGATATCAAATTCACAAGAAAATGTGTCTCCTGAAATCCAGTCCACGCCAAGTAGATCCAAAGAACAACCAATGGATCAGGTCCACGAAAATCAACCAAAACTTAAATTTATCACTCCCGATAGTTTTAAAGGATATCCAAAGAAAACTGTTCACAAAGAAAAGATAAGAAAGCAAAGAAAAAAAGGAAAGTGTATGATAGCCACTGACACCCCTGAGAAGAATGAAATCGAAGAGAACTTTCTGCAGAGACAAAAAAAGTTACAAAAGCAAACAACTATCCGAAATATTAGCCAAAACAGTCAGGCAAAAAAGACACCTCAGAACCAAAAAAGAAGAAAGAAATACAATAATAACACTCCAGAGAATTCTAGTGAAGAATGCAGTGGTGAATTTTCCGATAATGAACATACTTCAGATGAATACGAAATTGATGAGCGAGAAGATCTAGTTCTAAATAAGTTAGAGAAAAAACCAAAAGAAGATGATTACGTATTAGCATATTTTAAGGCAAAGTCTTCAAATATTTACTACGTGGGTAAAGTTATAAAGGAGGGTGAGGAGGAAACAGAAATAAGTTTCCTCCGTAGACTGTCGCAACAAAATAAATTTACATATCCACAGGTACCTGACATATGTTGCGTCCAAAATAAGGATATAAGTGCCGTTTTACCAAAACCGAGTTATTTTGGGCAAACTAGAAGACAACATTCGTACCTAACTTTCCACGTAAATTTTGGAAGTTTGAAAATTCGTTAATTGTTTCTATATATATTACAATGAGAAAAAAATGTTATTGAAAGTTCGTTGATTGTTTCTGTAGGTTCGTTAAATGTTTATGTACCTATTATGAAAAAAACATTTTACACAGTTATTTTTCCCATCTCTCACCCAAGGAAACATTGTCTCATTGTTGGACACCCCATGTCTCACTCTTGGGTAAGAGTGTCCAACAGTGAGACAATTTTCTTATTTTTAAAAAAAATATTACCTATTTCCTATTCGATTTAGTAAAAAATATTGTCAGCACTAGTTGTCCATGCAATAGGTACTTGCTGAGTATTTTTTATTTTTTATTTGAATGAAAAATTTAAAAGTTATTGACGAAATAAAAAATGTGTCTCACTGTAGGGCGCTCTCCCCTACCTTAGCAAGTTTACGATTTTTATTTTATATTCTATAACCCCCAAATGAGTCATTAAATTAAATATAAAATATGTTCAAATGTACCTCTTGGTTTGTTCTTGTAATACACATTCCAATGGCATATAGTTTTCCTTCTCACTTTCATCAGACACTGAAACAATGGTTGATTTATTCCTGCAGAAGGGGTGAAAGGTACATTTTTACTTCAATGTTAAGATGAAAGAGTTGAAAAAAAGTGTTATTTATCATACCTTTCAATGTTAATTGGTATATCCCTATCTAGCAGTAATCTCTTGCCGCCTGGTAAAGTTTTGATACTTTCTGGAGAGAAGTGATCAGAGCACAAAACTTCATAGTAAGGTATATTTTCGGTTATACCCAAAACATCACACCAAAATTTTTTTATCAAAATTCTTGGGAAATCTGTAAAATAAAATACTTTTCATTATTGTTTTGTCAACGAATTGCCGAAACAAACAGCAATTTATCTAAGAGTTACTTGAGATCCGACAGCATGCCTATTGTAATGAGTAAAACAACCTTAGAAAACAGGCTTTAATAAACAAGAACTATGCATGGCATAAAAACTATAAAGTGACAACTAATTAGACAGATACAGTGACACTTGTACAAGGGCGATACGATATGCATATACAGGGGTATGTAGAAATATATCACATTCTCCCCAGCTTTATTTTTGAACATAATCTTCAAAGTATTTGGGCGTTCGTCGTATTCGTGTACTTCGTTGATTCGGCACTCGATATTCTTGATCGCAAGGAATTTCTGTAGTCAAATTGGAATCAGGAGTAGTCTAGACCAAGTGGAGTCTCTATATTGGATTTGAAAGTAGCGTCATTCACTTGTTCATGAACTTTTTGAGATTTGGGAGTAAAGTTTTGTGTAGATCTAGGGTCAGAAATATTCATAGGTTCTTCGATTTCTACAGGAAAAAGTTGATCAGGTTGTGACTCAAGTTCTGAAAGAGATTTATCTCCACAAGGCGCTAAATGCTTTAGGGAAACAGTTGCTTCTCTTCCGTCAGGATGACGAACAAGTGCATATTCAGGATTAGCCTCAATTAATTCTACTTCTTCAACTAATGGGTCATATTTTGAGTGTTTAACATGTTTCTTTATTAATATTTTTCCTGGATTTGTTAACCAAGATGGTATAGCTCTTCCATTTGTAGATTTTCTTGAATGATTAAACATTCCTTCATGAGGCGTGTAATTTGTCGCCGTACAAAGGAGGGACCGGACTGAATGAAGAGCGTCTTCTAATACTTCTTCCCACTGTTGAATTTTTAAATTTCTTGATCTCAGAGCAAGAATAATGGACTTCCAGATAATTCCATTAAATCGTTCAGTTTGACCATTTCCTTGGGGATTATAAGGAGTGGATCTGCTAGTGGCTATCCCTTTTGTATGTAAATAAGACTTCAATTCATTTGACATGAATGATGAACCTTGATCAGAATGAATATAATTAGGCATGCCAAATATGGAAAATAAGTTACTGAGGCATTGTATAACAGTGTCTGAAGTCATGTCTGAACATGGGTAAGCAAACGGAAAACGAGAATACTCATCAACAATCGTAAGAATATATTTATTTCTGGTGGTTGTAGGGAGAGGTCCTTTAAAATCCAATGAAATTCTCTCAAAAGCAGAAGTAGCTTTTATTAGTGTTCCATGGATCGCAACAAACTTAGGCTTAAGTTCAGCACAAATTGGACAAGAAGCTGTCATAGAGCGTACATCATCTACTGAGTAGGGCATATTTTGAGACCTTATCCAATGTACCATTCTCGTAACACCAGGATGACATAAAGCTTGATGCAAATCGTATAATGTTTTATGTCTGCTTGATCCACAAATTCGAGAAAACATATCAGATACCACGTTCTCCCGCCCAGGTCGATATACTATATCATAGCTGTCACAGGAAAGTTCTAACCGCCACCTAAGAATCTTCTCGTTTTTAATCTTGCTTGTGTGTCGCATATTGAACATAAATGATACAGATTTCTGATCAGTAATGAGCTGAAAATATTTTCCTATTAAAAATGTCGCCATTTCTTGAGAGCCTCGACAATAGCATATGCTTCTTTTTCTACTGAAGAATGGTTGCGTTCACTTTTTGTCAGAGTTTTGGAAAAAAATGCAACAGGTCTTCCAGCTTGACTCAAAGAAGCTGCGATAGAATGCTCTGAGGCATCTGTCTCAACAACAAATGGTATACCATCTTCAATACTATAGTCTATTTTTATGTATGAGAGAGTATTAAAATAATAAAGCGTTCGTAATCCATAGGCGTACCACTTCTTTTAGTAGACAGTTAAAATATTTTGTGAAGTTATACCTCGAGTATTTTCGTATGAAATAACCTTTGTATAAATATAATAAATATATCGGGTGTACACTTATATTTTCACCTAATTAACTTGCTTATAACTTCTAAGCAGCTGAAGGTAAAAAAGTGCAATTTTTTCTAAAATATTTTATTTTTCCACAAGGTATGTTAAGAACATTGTGTCAAACGGGCTATGTAGATATAAGGGTTTAAACTTTGACTTTTAAACAACGTTACGTTTATAAATAATAATTTTAATATAAAAACTACTTCTTACCTACAAATCCAAATCAGAATCGAAATCAGAAGATGAACTGTCGCAACCAATATTTACAATGAGTGGTGATCTAACCACCGTCATCCCACGATTTTTTGCAATTTCATCAATTTCATATTTTTTTAATTTCTCTTTATGAAAGGAACACAAATGATACAGTTCTCTTCTCACAGAACCGGGATGGAACTTAATATTCTTTGAATTTAGCCAATTCTGTAAATCTTTTTTTAACCACTTGGTTGTGGGCATTTTTTCTGTAAGTCTCGAGTGATAACTTGCATTATCCATTACTATTATACAGTTCTGAGGAAGAAGATCTATCATTTGTTCGAACCACTCTTTAAAGACATCAGCATTCATGTCCTCATGGTAGTCACCGGTACGAGTAGATTCAAAAGTCAATAAACCACCTTTAACAAAACCGTTTGAACTACCGATGTGTACTATTATCAGTCTGCGCCTCTTTCCTGATGGTGGATTTAAACCAGTAGATAAATTATTTAAAAAAGCCTGTCTTCGACTTGTAACAGTTTCATCTTGCCAAAATTTATTTGATGTATGTCCCTCGTTGATCCATGTTTCATCTAAATAAAATATATTTCTTCTTTGGTTTCTCATTTCTTTTATACTCCTTAGGTAATTTCTTCTCCATACTACAATATCGCTTCTTTCTATTAAAATAGACTTTCTGGAATGCTTTTTCCATAGAAAACCTATTTCTTTTAAAAGTTTCCATAGTGTGCTTCGACTCATTTCAGGGTAATCCTTATCATCTCGAACCGTGGCAAGAACTTTGTCTACTGTCGGAAATTCTTTTCTAAAGAAGAACGCATGCACTTTCCTTCGAAGTCTTTCTTTCAAATGATTTTCTATTTGAAATTTTGGTTTTCCTGCAGCTTTACGTGCTGTTTGAAACTCGCCACATTTCTCTTCTTTAACAACTCTGTAAATCGTAGATTTCCCAACACCAAGCGTACTACTAACTAATTCCACTGTGTCATCAACACTTTTACATAAATGTTTGTCTGTAAATGATTTAAAACAATTAAATATTAATGTTTTTTCATTAACTGTTAAAGGACCGATTTTTTGTCGTTTACGCGGTACTTCCAAATTTTCCATGATCACACTAGAATTCACAATAGACTGCACACTGCACCTTGCATGTTGCAACTAAACGACAATCTTAAGATACGGCTATGTTATCTTTAATACAGAGGGCTTTTGGCCTGTCTAAACCTTTTTCTATTATTCTGTACAGCTTATGGTTATAAAAGACCAATAAAAGACGCAAAACTTGTATTAGCTCAGGTACATTTATGACAATTTTAGGAAATATTTAGATTATTCCGTAAAAATATTTAAAATGACCGTACTAAGTTTTGCATTAGAAATGCTGTTTTATTACTCTTTCATGCATAAAAATAGACCATAGTTACAACCGACTTGGCAATATCTGTCTTCAATTTTTCAAAATCTTGTACTGCGAAGTCAGGTAAAGGGAAAGTTTTGCAGGAAACTAAGATATGAATTTTCTCTGAGAAACAAGGTATCCATTTTGAGTAGTGGGCAAACATGCCAACAGCTCTTCTTAATGATGAGGAATCAAAAGGTAACGGAAGTTTTAGAAGAGGTTCAAGCCTAGTCAGATCAGGCTTTAACGTTTTGTTTTCAATTAGATATCCAAGAAATTTGATTGATTTTAAAGAATAGGAACTTTTATTTTCATTAATTGTCAAGTTGTATTTCCGTACCGCAGATAAAAAGTTATTAAGATTTTCATCATGCTGTATTTGGTCTTTTCCACAAACTGTTATATCATCCAAATATGCATATATTCCTTTGAGGTTTTCATATTTGATGATATTGTTCATAACACGCTGAAAACAGGCGACCCCATTTGTGTCCCCGAAAGGAATTCTTCGGAACTGATACAATTTCCCGTCTGCTTCAAAAGCTGTATAAAGCTTTTCATCCTCTCGTATTGGCACCTGGTAATATGCGCTTTGTAGATCGATCGTAATGAATACTTCAAATTGTGCAACGGTTCGAACTAAACTTTCTATATTCGGGATTGGATATGCATCCAATAATGTAAATCTGTTGATAGTTTGTGAGTAATCCACCACCATTCTTTTCTTGTGAGTTTCGCTTTTCGTTATTAAAACTTGAGCTCGCCAAGGTGAGTTACTTTCTTCAATAACCTCGTTTAAAAGAAGGTTTCTAATTTCACTAGAAATAAAATTCATATCATCGGTCGAAAATCGTCGAGACTTAGTCGCGATGGGTGTACGATCAGCTGATAAGTTTGAAAATAGTGTTGGGCAATCGATTTTAAGAAAAGCTAAACTGCATATGCTTGAAGGCAAGCCAATCATTAAAGATGATTTTGAACCCCCAAAACTAACCTCGAGGCTGCAGTGCTGTTTAAGTATATCATGACCAATGATAACGTCTGCACATAAGTCTTGAAGTACTGACAATCGTAATTTTCTATATTTGTGATTCATAACATCTAAATCTACAAAACAGTGGCCGATTATTGGAGATTGTAAAGATGTCGAAGCCATCAGTATGTATCCGCTACTAGGAGACACTGGTATATGGATAGAAGAGAGGAAATTTTTATTTATGTATGTTTCTGAACTACCTGTATCTACTAAGGCATTAGCGGTAATGTTGTTTATTTTAATCTTTATCAGACATTTTGTTAAACTTTCTGGAGCAGCTGCAAGAACTTTTGTAGTAAGCAACATTGAGGCCGAAGAAGTTTTAGCTTTACTTTTACTTTTGGCATACTTTTGAGAAGTGTCCGCGTTTTCCACATTCAGAACACGTGGAACCTTTTGCAGGACATAAGTCACGTTGATGCCGTTTGTTACTTCCACAAAAATAACAAGTATATATTTTTCTAACAGCAGAAGAGATCCTGACGTTCTTCTAGCCTTTCGGTGCTTCCCGAAGGTACTGAACTGACCAGATTAGAGGATAGTGTATATGCTTCTGAATGCTTTTGAGCAGATTCAAGGGACTGGGCTTGATTTATAGCGTCTCGTAGCGTTAATGTATTATTTTCAAGTAGACGTTTTCGAATATGAGATGAAGTTAATCCGCTAATAATAGAATCTCTTATATAATCGTTTCGATTCTCATCAGCCGTAACAGTCTTAAAATTACAGTCCTTACTTAATAGATTTAAGGCTTGCAAATATTGGTCAACTGTCTCCCCTGGTTGTTGCTTCCTAGTGATAAGACAATGCCTGGCAAATATTTCATTTTTAGGCTTGATGAAAATTGAATCTAGAATTTTTATAGCATCGGAATAGATTGTACTATCTGATATATATTCATAGTTTTTATGGCTAATGTAATTTACCAACAGTTTCAGTCTTCCTCCATCGTCGATTTCTTGAACAGACGATATAAAATTATTGAACGTTGCCTTCCAATGGGCCCATTCTTGAGCAGCTTTAGAACAGTTTTGATCTGTATCAAATCTCTCTGGTCCCAGGAGTTTATCCATTTTCTTTGTTTATTAAATTGTAATGAGTGAAACAACCTTAGAAAACAGGCTTTAATAAACAAGAACTATGCATGGCATAAAAACTATAAAGTGACAACTAATTAGACAGATACAGTGACACTTGTACAAGGGCGATACGATATGCATATACAGGGGTATGTAGAAATATATCACACCTATGAAAAGGTCTGGTAGAACTTTTTTCAAATTTGATGTTGCACACTAAACAAGACTTTGGCATTTTACGACCACTATTATCTAAACTAATTGTCCACAGCAAAAACTTTAAAAAAACTATAAAAACAGACAAGATTCGCAAATAATTCCCAAAAAACAGAATATCTGACATATGTCTAATCTGTCAAAATTTACGATATGAGCGGGTATCGTCGAAATTTGAAATCGACCAATCAGTGGGTTGGTACTCTAACTCCCTCCTGTACACCACAACAAATAACCTGAATACCGTATCTAGCGTAGCATATATGATCTAAGCTTAGAATAGATTTTGAAATTGAAGATGTCAAAATCTGTTTCAATCATATTTTTGTGACATTTCTGGGAACGAATTTTGAAAGGATAGCGCATTTGCATATTATAAGAGAATTTATAATTCGTCATAAATGAAGTTTTCTTATTAATATTATCATAAGAAAAAACCAGATAAAAACTTAATTTTATATTAATTAATTTTAAGTAGTTTTTAAGTAGAAATAAAACGAATAAATATATTGCTCGTTATTTTGATTGGACGCACTCAATTGCATTAAGAAGAAATTTTCCTTAAAAAAGTTGGAAAAGGCAATGTCAAAACACAAATCTATTCTTCAAAAATGATAAATATCACCTTTCTAAAAAACATATTTTATTTTTACATGCATTCAGTGGCTGTGATACAACTTCTGCGCTGTTTAAAAAAGGAAAAAATCTTTCATAAAATCACTAGAAAAACTTGCCAATTTCGACCAACTGGCTAAACTAGAAAACTGCTCTGTACAACAATTACATGAAAATGGAGTACGCATCATACTAGCGATATAACATGCTCCTAAATCTGAGGACAATATCGATCATCTTCGATATACTCAGTTTGTTAGATCTACAAAACTTCATAAACCGGTCCAGTTGTCTAATCTTCCACCGACAAGCGCTTCAGCCCATCAGCATATAAACCGTGTATATTACCAAGTACAAAAATGGGCATGATTTAGAACCCCAGGAATGGGGTTGGGTGCTGCAAAATGAATTCCTGGAGCCAATAACAACAATATTACCACCAGCTCTAGATGAATTACTTAATACCATATTTTGTAATTGTAAGAAAGGACGTGGTTCACGCTGCGGGTGCAGAAAATCGAGATTGCAATGCACTTTAGCTTGTGGTCAGTGTAATGGGCAAGCTTGCCTCAATGGTGTATCATTGCAAAGCGAACCCGAGGAAGAGAGTGCATTTGAGCCGGAAATTCTAGAAGGCCTGGAAACAACCATTCAAGATGACAACGATACAGACATTTTCGTAAGCCCGGAAGATGACGATGAAGACGAAAATTAAAACCTTTGTTGTTTAAATTATAAAACATTTGTAAATTTGTAATTATTATTATTATTTGTAATTTTTAATTCACTTTAATTTAAATTAAAATATATATCGTTACAAATCTACTTTAAAATTAAGATATACAATAATGTAAGTATTTCACTTGATAAGTTTTTGATTACACAAATAAGTAGATATAAGTATTATTAAATGGCTATATTAGATACTCATATGTAAAATGTTATTAAATTCAATGTATTAATTAATAAATAATACAAAGTATTCATTGTTAATAATATTTTAACGATTTATTAACTTTATACAACATATTATTCACCCAGATTCACGGTTGACCTTGAATTTTGTCGTAAATTTTATACCATACAATTTTTATAATAGATCATTGGAGCTATACAGGGTGTCCCATTAAGAATGGGACATAGAACAACCGCAGATTCTCCAATTCAAAATAAAACGATTAAGCGAAATATGCTTAGATAAAATGTTACTCGTTTCCGAAATACGGGGTGTTGAAGTTGAAAACTGAAAAATTATTAATGCCCATAATTTTTTTAATACACCGTATAATTTTACTCAAATCGGTACACTTGTTAAATATCATAAAATGCACCTAACAGTAAAAAAAACAGTTCAGTGCGCTCTACCAGTGGCGTACGGCAGGAGTAAGTAATACTTGTACCCCTTCTAAATGTTACGCCGCTGTCTAAATTTTAATTTTGACTATAATTTTAATTTTTTTGATATTTTCTAAGTCAATAATGTACACTTGTTAGTTTGTTGTAAAGTCATTGTTTTTCGAGATATTCGCAGTTAAAGATAGATAGACATGTACTTTTTATTTGTATTATTATTAATAATATTCATTTTTACAATTTTGTCTTGAAACCAAACAAAGTAAAAACTAATGTAATGAAATTTTTACTTCCACAAATTAACAACAACAAATGAAATGGGATAGAATACCTCAATTTTCTTCAAAACCATATGGAGGACATGTTAGATGATATTCCTTTAAATTTACGTCATAACTTCTGGTGTTTGCAGGATGGTGCGCCAGCCCATTACATATTAGATGTTCGGAATTACCTAAATTTACGTTTTCCACATCGTTGAATTGGACGTGGAAGCGAATTTGCTTGGCCACCACGCAGTCCTGAATTTCATCCTTTAGATTTTTATTATTGGGGCTACATCAAAAGTCTTGTTTATGGTGAAGCAATAAATACCCGTCAGGAACTTTGGAACAAAATTCAGAATGCTGCTGCTACAATTCGATAAAATCAAGCAAATCAGTTGTTTAAAGTGAGACAGTCTTTAGTTAAACATCTAAGGAAGTGTATACAAGTTAATGGTGGACACATTGAAAATTTGTTGAAGTAAAAATTTCATTACATTAGTTTTTACTTTGTTTGGTTTCAAGACAAAATTGTAAAAATGAATATTATTAATAAAAATACAAATAAAAAGTACATGTCTATATATCTTTAACTGCGAATATCTCGAAAAACAATGACTTTACAACAAACTAACAAGTGTACATTATTGACTTAGAAAATATCAAAAAAATTAAAATTATAGTCAAAATTAAAATTTAGACAGCGGCGTAACATTTAGAAGGGGTATAAGCATTACTTACTCCTGCCGTACGCCACTGGTAGAGCGTACTGAACTGTTTTTGTGTGTGCCGATTTGAGTAAAATTATACGGTGTATTAAAAAAATTATGGCCATTAATAATTTTTCAGTTTTCAACTTCAACACCCCTTATTTCGGAAACGAGTAACATTTTATCTAAGCATATTTCGCTTAATCCTTTTATTTTGAATTGGAGAATCTGCGGTTGTTCTATGTCCTATTCTTAATGGGACACCCTGTAGAAACCGAGAAAATCGCAAAAGACCGATTTTTGTGACGTTTGACCTCGAATAACTTACAACGCAGACACGAGATTTTATGTGACTTTTAGAACACCATAATGAAGGTGTATACGAGTTTCCAGCTTATTATCTCTTATTCCGAGGTTGACCCCTTTTTTTTGCTTAAATGATTGGAGTATGAGCAAAAGTCTCAATGGGCACAAAGCTCATTTTTGCGTATTTCGGCTCCTACGGAGCTCTAAAGCTCCACTGATTTAACATTATTTACTACTTAAAAAGGTAATCTTTTCAAAAGTTTAATATTTGCTGCGTTAAAAAAGTACCCTCTTATGTTTTCGAGGTCGCTGCATTCAAATCTAATGCCAATATAATAATATTGACAGTTGACAGCTGTCAAACTAACTGTCAAACAACATGTAACAATTCAAATTGATATGTAAGTTTTTAGTGAATGACTTTTATTGGCATTAATTTACTGCAGAGTAAATGTAAATGTGTATTTGATCTGGATTGGTTAATACTATATTACGTAATGTGTTGTAAATAGCATCTTACGCACGAATGGAAAAAATGCTTGCGCACGAAGACGCGTGGCGGCGAGTGCGTAATTCCATGAGTGCGTAATTGCTTTACAACACGCATTACTTACTATAGTTTACCTACGGCCAAATACAGAGTGCCAAAAAGTCTGGACTTATGACAGGGTACTTAATTTTTTTAATTAGATTTTTTGAACAATTTTACAAAATTCCCTTCATTTCACTTGACATATTGAAAATATAGGTATTCTTTTTTATTTAAGAAAATATGACACCGCTCGAATTATCTCGAGCGTTTATTTAGGATGCTCGAATTATCTTGCACGTTTTTTTACAGCGCTCGAATTATTTATTTATTAATTATTTATTTAAAGTGCTCGAATTATCTCGAGCGTTTATTTGGGCAGCTCGAATTATCTCGAGCGTTCATTTATAGCGCTTGAATTATCTCAAGCGTTTATTTGGGGAGCTCGAATTATCTCGAGCGTTTGTTTAGAGCGCTCGAATTAACCCGAGCGGTTAATAAATACGCCATCACTACCTACTTGCGAATTATTAAATGTTCCTCTTGCTTTTACGTCTAAACTGTGCGTTTTGTTTACCAAAACCGTGCGTTTTGTTTACGGTAAACAAATCGCACGGTTTTGTGTTTACCATGCGTCATGAGCTATACAATGAGGATGTGTGTCGTATGTTTTTACCTGTTTCCTACAGTGGCCGTAGGTAAATTTAATTGCCTTATGATTATTGGTTATTAAAAGTGTTGAATTTTCATTATTCAATGATTTTTAAGCAATTTTACAAACACACTATTGAATAATGTAGATAAAATATGTAATATCGAGATATGGACTATTCATCGTATCATTTTACTTTTAATTTTATTTTCGATGTATTTTTCCGTCGACCGTGTATTTACATACGTTATTAACGTTCTAAAAATCAGTCAAAATCATACATTAATGACCCCTGGTCCATGGTAACCAAGGAAATTAACAAAAGAAAACAACGTCAAACTAAAACGCTGTTCACTGTCATTATTAGTCTTTTGTGTTTATAATTGTGAAATTTGGTGGAGATTAGCGTTGAATTCTCCCAAGAAATGGAGGTGGATGAAAATTTTACGTTAACTCCGCCGGAAATAACAGAAAGTGCTAATTCAGCTTCATTAAGTTTACTACCGGAAAAGAGCAGATATCTGTATGAAAAAACGTATGCCGAATTTATATCTTGGAGCAATGAAAAGCAAATAAAGCATTATTCAGAGACGGTTTTGTTGGCATATATCTCAGATATTGCAAAAAACGGCCTAATTGCGAGTTTATGGCCAAAATACTCAATGCTGAAATCGACACTGATTTTAAAAAATAACATAGACATTAGCAAATTTAATAAATTAATAATGTTTATCAAGAGGAAAAAAAGAAGGATATATATACCGAAGAAGTCAAAAGTGCTCGAGAAAGAACATATACAAGCATGCTCCTGACAACCTGTTTTTAGTGACAAAGGTAAATTCAAAAAAGGTAAATTTTCAATAGTTGGGTGATAAATCATTTTGTAGGTTGCCTTGATTTTCGGAGTATCTGGAGCAATGAGAAAAGATGAATTATTGAAATTACAAACGGATGACGTTCAAGATTTAGGATCAATTGCCAATTGGTGTAAATACAATTTCGAAGATGCCGTCCATAATAGCCACTTTTTTGAAATTGGAACAGCCGCATCTTTATACGGGACATTGTTTCCGGCGTTCTTCTGCCTGGATACTTTCAGACAGCGGTGCAGATTTTTCAGCCATTAAACGACTTGGTGGTTGGAAATCCACTGCTGTGGCAGAAGGATATATTGAGAATTCGTTACAAAATAAAGTTAATACAGCTAAAAAAATTCTTTGTGAAACTACAACACATGCTGATCATACCACTCGTTCTACCGAAGCTGAAATAAATTCTGTGACAAATATCCAAAGTAGCGAAGTAAACTTACACTCACAAAACCATGCAAGTTCTAATGTGTCTCCATTTAGTTTTAATAATTGTAATATTTCGACTATAAACATAATTATAAATATAAAAATGATAATTAATAAATAAAATAAAAGTCGTAAACTTTTTCCCCACTTTAGAAAAATATACTGTCGACGAAAAAGTATTGTAACCAACTCTTACATTAAAATGCGATTAATGTACTTGTTGGTTAAATAAAAATAAATGTTTTTAATCAAAGAATCTATTTAATTGTAAAATGGGGTTATCCGTACATAATAAATAAATAAAAATAAATAAATATTTAATCCTACAAAACACATGTGTGCTACCCTAAGTAGTAAAATAAACAAACAGTTGGGCATATTATTAGAATCTATAACAAATATTTGTATTATAACTAATATTTGATTAGTAGAGATTAATTTAAAAGTAAATTATACAGGATGATTCATTCGGAAATGCGCATAGAGTAAGGTAGATGGAGGACACCAAGGTGCTTCTAAATAACCTATATTTATGGGTCTATCGTTTTTTATAGCCAAGATACAGGGTGATTTATTAATTTTCCCCATTTTTTCAATTAATAATAACTTATGAACCACCTTATACATTTTTATAATATTTAGTTCGAATGTTCTTTGTCCACAGTGGCATCGTTTAACATAATAAAAAAGTCTTATTCCAGGTCCGGCCTTAAAAAAATTAATAAGTAGGTTTCAAAAGGAGTTAAAACAACACCCTGTATATCAATATTTTAACATTTTATTTGCAAATTTGGAAAGAGCAGAAAAAAATAAGTAAGACTAAATGAATTTTGTGTTTCCCCATACAATTTTTTTACTTATTAATTTGAGTCAAATCTAAATGTTTCGATAATGAGGTGGCAGAAAATTAAAAAAAAAATAAATTTTCTATCGCAAATGGTATTTTTTCAGCTTCAATCCATAAAATCATCAACTATTTCTTATTCTCCTAATATCTAGATCTCAACCTTATTGAAAAACGAGAGGACAGGTCCGTTTTTGGGACAAATTATTATTATTAATGACTAACTTTCAAACACCTTGTATGCGTAAAAAAATTATCAAAAAATTATAAAAATGAGGAAAAATGCCCATTCCGAAAAAAGCATAACTTTATTTTAAACAAAAATAATGTTGCAACAAATTGTATTAAGGTAGACGAGAAGAATTAGACAAAAAAACTGTAAACAACGTAACTTATATTTCTCTCTCTATCCACTGGATTAAAACCACTTAGTTGTTAAAAAAGTTTTTTTATTGACGTTTCGGCTTTCCAGATCGAAAGCCGTTATCAAAATGACATAAAATAAATAAATTTACTAGAAACAGAACACTTGATAATCTTGCAAAAATATGACATCAACATAGTATACACAGAATAAGATTTTGAGATTGAAGATGTCAAAATCTGTTTCAATCATATTTTTGTGACGTTTCGTTTATATATAACAGTTGTTCAAAGTGGCCTCCATTTTGCTCAATACATTTCCGTGCTCTTGAAGTAAGATTTGTAATTGACTTCCTAATCATAGCTTGGTCATTTCTCAGTTCCTCGCATGCGTCCTCAATTCTCCTTAGGTCCTCTCTAGTGTTTACTTCAGTTGAGTAAACTTTTGATTTTAAATAACCCCAAACATGGTAATCGATTGGATTAAAATCGGGCCAATTTGGCATATCAAACCTAAAGCGTATCATTTACTACATTAAACAATACGTACAGACTGCTTTATTTTATTATTATTATCAAGAATGCATCAGAAGAGTCAAGAAATGATCAAGCTCTAGCTAAAAATAATTAGACGCAGATAAAGAAAATTCTTGTTTTTTGATTTTATGTTACGTTTAACCTTTAAAATGTAGATTTGATGCAACTTTATTTTTGTTTAAATGACAACTTCCCAAATTATTGGATAGGCAGAGGAGGACCTCACAACTGGCCTGCAAGAAGGCCCGATTCCAAGCACGGAAATGTATTGAACAAAATGGAGGCCACTTTAAACAACTGTTATAAGTTGCGCGTTTCCGAATGAATCACCCTGTATTATAATTCCAAATATTGTTTTATGAATTTAAATGTTTGTACTCAAACAAATTTTCTACAGGGTTTTTATGATTGGAAGTGGTAAAGGGGCATACAATGAACGTAAAAAACAATGCGTTCAACTAAAGGGTTAATTTGAGGGGGCTTAAAAGGGGAGCAAAAAACAAAAAAAAAATAGCACTTAAAGAACCATGTACGATGATATTTTGCCAACTAACTTTATTTTTGAAAAAAAAAATGTTTTTAATCTAAAAACTTTAATATCTTGAAAACCGGTAGATTTTTTAATCTGAAACAATTTTTGATTATCTGAGTCCTAAAAAGGTATACTTCCACAAAATTTCATCAACATTAAATTAGTTTGGCGTAAATTAAAAATAAAAAACTAAAATAAAATTTTTTTATAATTTTTTGCATTTTCCCCGAAAATTTTGAGGTTGTGGTAAAAAATGATTCACATAGAAGTTGCACATTTTTTCGAGATCTACAACTTTGTCATTGGATATTTCATAAGGCATCAAGTTTCGCGGAAATTCGCAAAATTCCATTTTGCCCCCCTTTTAATCCCCCTCAAATTAACCCTTTAGCACCCCTCTTGTTGGACGAATTTTTTTTGCGTTCATTGTAAGCCACTTTATCACTTCCAATCATAAAAACCCTGCAGAAAATTATTGTACGTTTTTGTAATTAAATTACCTACCTCGCCTGCACTACACAAGGGAAAGAAAAGTCAAAAAGTAAGAAAATTTCAATCGGAAAAAATAGGGACGACCTCTACTGGATAATATTCAAACACGTCAACAATCATTTTAACTAACAGTCCTAAGCCTGTGGAACGGATTTTTTTAAGTTTTTTGAAATAACTTTTAGAAGTTGCGTTTTTTTAAAGGATCTGAATTCTTCCTATCTTTCACTTGAATTTGAGTTACTTCCACTTCCAAAATTACTGATTATACTCCATCCAAAACTTAAACTCATGGCAGAAATAACATTTATTGTTTGTTCTTAAAACAAAACTAAACTGATTACTATCAAAAAGGAACTTATTAGGGGGATTTCAAAAATGAAATAAATCGTACAGGTCCGTATTTAAAAAAATAGTTGAGGGTAGCCGTTCAAAGACGAAACGTTGTTTTAAAAAATTAGATACGCTATGTTAAGTTGTATTTGTCCTTCAATAAAAAAGCTTTGTAAATTTTTTTTCTACCTTTCAAAATTAAGATGTTAATTAAATAAAACGAAAATGGTATTTCGGTTTTCCCCAAATATCTTTGAAACAGGTCGTGATATTTTAATTTTGAATAAACAAAACAATTTGTCTTGAAAATACGCATCTTTTTTCCCATTCAACCAACTTTGTATATGTAACAGTTTATGAAATCCCAATAGTGTTCAATTAAATTTGCGCCACCTTGTATAATATCTGTCTTAAAACTTAAAATTATTTTTTAGGAATTGGTATGGTCAGTTCTAGCAGAGAGTTTGCTAAAGAAAATAGAAGATTTACCAGTAATTTTCAAAAATATCAAATTTCTACGTAGCACAGTTCTTTCTGATAATGAAAATATTGAATTTTTAGTAAACATTTTTAGAGAAACGGGAAATTTTGAAATTTTTGAAGGAAGAGCAGTCGTATGTACAGGAAAAATTACTGTTCCGGAAAATGTTACGAACGATTTTATTATTAAAGAAATAAGGACTATAAATAATAATATGCCAATTATGAAAAGAACAGATTTTTATAAAGAATGCAGACTTAAAACATATAACTATAAGGTAAAACTTTTATCCTCATATAAGCTTTTTTTTAAATATAGTTTCTAAATTTGTTATTAATAAACGCTAACCATACCGGGTGATAAACCATGTTTTGACCAACAAATATTTGTAACGGTGGTGGAATTTTTTGAACCATAAAAACACCAAAAAAGGACCATGGGCGTACCAAAACTACCTAAGGTTGTGAAATAAATCACACTTGTTCCCAAGAACAAAGACATTAAATGTCCTACACTGCACCAGCGTCTGGACTTCAACAACTACTCCTTGGGCTATATGCCCCCCCAGGTATTGAGTTACGAAGACCAGACGTGGTTTGGCGCCCGACCAAGTCGGGGCTTTAAACCAAAAACTTTGATTTTATTATTAAAGGAGCTTGCCATTCTTAGACCGGTTTCGGAATTATTGTTCCTCTTCAGTAAGAAGCAGGCTAGCTCGAATTTCTATCTCTAAAGAAATTCTGAAGATCGCTTTGAACCCACCAACTCTTAGTACAAACGATTAAGTCGAGAAAGAGGAGGTGAGTGCAACGCCATCTCTTCACTTTTATAATAAAATCAAAGCTTGCAAAACTACAGAAAACTGTAACGGTGGTGGAATCTTTTGAACTATAAAAATACCAAAAAAGGACCATGGGCGTACCAAAACTACCTAAGGTTGTGAAATAAATCACACTTGTTCCCAAGAATAAAAAAGAAGAATAAATTAATAAATTTTTAACTAAGTCAACTGCGATGGTTTATTAGGGTTTTTGAGTCATACAGGGTGTCCAGTAGGTAGAGATCACAAAGGGCATTCTAAATAACCCGTATTATACAGGGTGTTTCATAGTTAAACCGACATAGGTTAACTATAAATAGAGGGTACTTAGGTGATTCCAAAAAACCTTGGTTACTGGGTCTAACGCCTTTAATAACCAAGATACGGGTTGTTTCATCCATTTCGGCCAATATTTTAATAAGCCGTAACTTTAGAACCACCCTGTAGATTCCTCTCATACTTTGTACAGGTATAGTGTGTTAATAGCCCAATCCCATAGTGCAAGAACTAGAATTAAAATACAGATCCGGATTAAGAAGAATTTGAAAAATTTAAAAATCCCCAGAACAACACCCTGTATATCCGATTTGTTAAAATTGGGATGGATATTTGAAAAGAACGGAAAAAATGAGTTAAGGTGAATTTTTTTTTAGGTTCACATCCCATTCTACTACTGGAGTTTTAATGTCAAATTACATCAAATGCGTTTTTTTCATTTTCACAAGCAGTAACTATCGAAATGCCTGGGGTAGATTTCTTTCATATTTGGTACAGGTATTATTTTTTAGTAGCCCTTTCGTATAATGTAAGGACTACACTACAGTTAAGATTCAGATGCGGATTAAGAAAAAATTGTAAAATTTGAAAATCCCCAAAGCAACACGTTGTAAATCAGATTTTTTCTTAATTGGATCAGACATTCGCAACGAATTGAAAAACTGAGATATATTGACATATTTTTATAAATGGACATCTCGTTCTACATATTACTAAACTTTTAAAGTAAAATTCAGACAGGTTTTTCTCACAAACCTAAGCGGTACATCTATTTGTTCACTGCAACCATTTTGTATTTTGTAAACTGTATCTTTTTTTAGTAAATAAATATTATTATTATTATTATTATTATTATTATTATTATTATTATTATTATTATTATTATTATTATTATTATTATTATTATTATTATTATTATTATTATTATTATTATTATTATTATTATTATTATTATTATTATTATTATTATTATTATTATTATTATTATTATTATTATTATTATTATTATTATTAATTAATGCAATACTTATTGTCATTTTCCTAAGGCATAACTTTCGAAACACCCTGTAGATTTCTTTCATATTTGGTACAATTAGATTGTTTAAATAGCCCAATTGTACAATACAAGAACTAAAGTTAAAGTCCAGATCGATCTGGATTTTAACTGTGGCTCTTGTATTGTACGTTTGGGCTATTTAAACAATCTACCTGTACCAAATATGAAAGAAATCTACAGGGTGTTTCCAAAGTTATGACTTATGAAAATGACAATAAGTATTGCATTACTTAATTGAATTGTAACTTTAAAAGTTTAGTACCTAATACGTAGAACGAGATGTGCATTTATAAAAGTATGTCCGAATATCTCAGTTTTTTCCATTCTTTTCGAATGTCTGATCCAATTTACGTTATACGATTGAGCTACTAAAAAATGATACCTGTATCAAATATGAAAGAAATCTACCAGATATTTCGAAAGTTACTGCTTGTGAAAATGAACAAAATGCATTTGACGTTAAAACTCCAGTAGTAGAATGGGATGTGCACTTAAAAAATTTTTTCACTTTAACTCATTTTTTTCCGATCTTTTCAAATATCCATCTCAATTTTAAAAAATCTGATATACAGGGTGTGTTTTGGGGATTTTCAAATTTTACAAATTCTTCTTAATCCGGATCTGGATTTTAATTGTAGTTATTACACTATAGGATTGGGCTGTTAACACACTATACCTGTACCAAGTATGAGAGAAATCTACGGGGTGGTTCTAAAGTTACGGCTTATCAAAATATTGGCAGAAGTGGATGAAACACCCCGTATCTCGGTTATTAAAGGCGTTAGACCCAGTAATCAAGGTTATTTGGAATCACCTAAGTACCCTCTATTTACAGTTAAGGTATGTCGGTTTAACTATGAAACACCCTGTATAATGGGTCTATTGGCTTCCATAACGAAGTTACAGGGTGTTTTATCAATTATTCATTTGGCCAGAACTATTGAATTACTTAGTATATTTTTTCCATTTTTGGAATACGGCTTCTCTCTCACGAATAATGTACTGAATTATTCAGAGATACGAAAATCCACGTTCGGCTTTAGGAAAAATTGAAACATAATAAAAATATCAAAAAATACCCTGTATATCACAATTTTAATATTTCCATTTTAGATTTAAATAGAGGGGAAAAAATTGAATTGAAACAAGTTGTTGTTGTTAGCCCGCCACCGATTCGAATTGGAAAATTTTGAAACTGAAAGTAAAATTTTCATTCAATATAGAAAAAACATTATGAAACTCATTTTTTCTTTAACAATTTCAAAAATTCACTTCGCGTCATATACCTATTACTTGTTTATTCGGCTTAAAATTTTAATGGTGTACTTACAGGAAGCTACACAACGTTAATTTATCAAGTTTTGTACTTTATTTTCTATTATTTTTTACATGAAACTAATAAAGTGCTAAAATAAAATTATACGAAGTGATCGAAAAGTAATCAATTTAATATTTTGTTTAAAGTACCTACGGATCTGCTAACTTAAAATGGTATTAAACCACATCCCCAACAAGTCATTCATAAGTTTCAAATATTCCGTGCCCAAGGATGAAGTGAGATAGATATATAAAAGTACAGAACATGGCAACGAATTTATGCTGCGATGCATGGGCGTACCGTTACAGAGGGAAATGGGATGTGACACAATATATTTATTTTTTTTAAAGATTTTAATTTTACCGGTTACCTAGTAAATTTAAAATACTAATGAAAATATATTTATTTAATCAAATTAATCGTAAAAAAATATTTAGGATCAGTTATTTCGCTAGTCCGCTCTGAACACCTAGTGTTCGTCAATGCAGGATCAAGGGAAAATTCATCATTTCCTTGCAAATGTGTCGATGCTGTTTTTATCAGGCTGTTCGACTATCAGGCTATTCGGAATTGAGGTAGGAATAGGGAACTAACTACAAATTAAACACTGATGAATTATTAGTTGTATCATCCTGAAATAAAAAAAATAATGTTGGTATAGTAGGAACCTTCTACGTTTAGATAAATCCTGAAAAATATATAAACCGTTTTAATCTTATCGAACCTATAACAGAAAAAATTAGTTAGTAAATATCAACTAACGAAAACGTAGGCAGAAGTAACCAAATTTCTACATCTACTATTTTTTTGTGTTTTATTTTATTTTTTCTCCACTACGCTACATTAAAATTATATACATTCATAATCCACGAGAAGGCATTCACAGTGAAACGACATACAAATCTACTGGAAGTATAGTAGAACCCACCGCTTTATGAGAAAGAAAAAACGCTATAAAAACAGCAAAGGATACCGCCAATAGAAGAAATACTGATTGATCCGGACATTTTTGAGTATTTTAATGTCGAAAACACCGCACACTGTCCATATACATAAAAATAAAATGATATTTTGTCTATTAGGACCTCTGTGCAAAGATCCAATAACCAAGTTACTGGAGATCGTTAGGGGTAATTTGCGTAAAATTTCTATATTGATTAACTTTCTTTAATATGAATTTACATTTTAATTTCTATAACGCATATTAGATTTGAATAGAGGTTGACCACTCCACCTGGCCTATAGCTTCATTTTCTGATCTCTTGTGAGATTCAGAAACGTTGCTAATTCAAATTTTGTCTCAAATTTTAATTCTAAAATTAAAAACACGGTGAATAAAATATTATAAATTAATTAAGCTTACCTACCCTATCTCAACCCTCACCATCGGAATCACTGTCATCAACATTGATAATAAATTTGGTCGGACTCGTTATATAAGAATTTTCTTCTTTGATGACATGTTTGATTTTTTTCTGCCAATCATCAGCTGAAATTTTGTTAATTTCTTCTTTTACCAAATTTGCTATCAACCCATCAAATTTGGGAAACACGTTATAACGCCTTATTCTTTTTTTAAGTTGTCCCCAAATTAATTCTATGGGGTTAAATACACAAAAATAGGGCGGAAGGCGCAATACCTCGTGGCCCCTTTTTGATGCCAGGAATCTTTGGGACTACAACCTGATACCACATAATCCATTGGAATATCAGTTAGTGATTGTTCCGATTCTTTAGATCCACTTAAAAAAAACTGTATTTTCACGAAAGATATTGAAATTGACACCGAATAAATAAATAAGAAGTACACTGTAACAATGTTTCAAAATAAAAAAAAGCATGTATATACACGGAAGCCAAGAATAATATTAATTGAAATAAACGAACGCCACAAATCACCTACCACCTACTATTCACTAAATCAAAAATCAAGTGCGAACACAAGCACAGTGTATCACTGTATGAATATTTTCCTAGCCCTCACTACTGAAGACAATATTTGTCTAACTTCCTACTTCCTACTTTAATTGCAGAACAAAATGATCCCGCTTTATACAAGTCGCTAATACCGACAAAGCCACTTGTCGGCACATCTACATGCCGCTAATACCGACAAAGCCACTTGTCGGCACATCTACAAGCCGCCAAAGTAACCTGTCTGCACATCTGAGAATTTTGTTTCTGCAATTGAAAATGTAAAAACTATAACCACACTTCCATTGTCGCCTCTTATGAGTGTAACCTCACAGTTTAGTTAAATTAATTTAAGACAAAATTTTAATTAGTAATTTAAATCTAATATGCGTTATAGAAATTAAAATGTAAATTCATATTAAACTCATAATTAATAATTATACGCCATTCTCCCCTATAACGATATCCAGCTAAGTTGGCTATTGGATCTTTGCACAGAGGTCCTAATAGACAAAATATCATTTTATTTTTATGTATATGGACGTGTGCGGTGTTTTCGACATTAAAATACTCAAAAATGTCCAGATCAATCAGTATTTGTTCTATTGGCGGTAATCCTTTGCTGTTTTTTCATTCTCATAAAGGATTGAGTTCGACTATACCTTATATTTTAAGTGAAAAATGTTTGTATTCTAGTAAAGCTTCGCAAAAGTATTTTTAAATCTTATAGCCTAAATTTATTAAAAAACAAATAAACATAGGTATATTACCTCGATATTGGTTTTGCATCTGTTTTCAAATATTTCCTTCCACTTGGTTTATACTCAAAGTCATTATCACGGAAATGAAGAACAAATATAATGATTTGTAGGTATAAACTTCACTGCCTCAAATCCTAACAAAGAGTACCAAATGTTTCTCCTTTCAACATTTGCAGGAATCCTAAAAGTCATGTCTTCGTATAACTGTTTAAATGAAAAATATTACCTAAATACTTTGACAGAAAAACAAAATGTGATTTAATTTTTAACAAAATATATGAAACCTACATAATTATAAGTCGTTGCAATAAGTTAAAACAATCCTTTAGGCATTATCTACGCCCCTGAGCTTTCTTCATAATAATACAATGTAACTTACCCATTAAATGATTTAAATAAACTATTTTGCTGCATTCAAACACTAATAAACTATATTTATCTAATAAATCAACTTAAACCAATAAATTCAATGTGAAAAAGATAATTATAATAATATAACCTAAAAAACACACATTAATAAACCATCAAATTATGTAGAAAATGGTGCCACTACGTTACTACGAAACATTCGATTCCCTGGTTTCATTCATCACAGCAGAGTAGAACCAGTACACAGTTGCCGCTTCTAACAATTTTTCGTAGAAATGGTCTAAACTTAAATCGTGGTAAAGTATCTTTGTCAATATTTATCTATCAATATGATTTGTTGTGTTAATAGTTACGAAAATTAGAGTTCGTAGATGTACAATTATTTTAGCGAATCAAAATATCTCATTTTTCAAGATAATTTTTACATAGATTTAGGATTTTGGTAATAACGGAAAATAGTTATGATAACTTTGACAACATTGAAACCTATAATATAAATTCATTAACACAGCGTTTAGACTGTTACGTGTTCTTGTCCCCAGCTGAAATGTAAACAAAGTCGATCTTATTGTTCTAAATCTATGTGTTAAACGGACAAATAATAAAAATAGGAATAATATAGGACCATTTAAATGTCGAAAGTAAATACATTTTGAATATTGAACGATAAAAAATTATTTTTTTTTCTCTAAAATTTTACTTTCAGTTTCAAAATTTTCCCATTCGAATCGGTGGCGGGATAACAATAACAACTTTAAAAAAATGTAAGTTTGTGTTGCCACGAGTTTTTGGAACACCCTGCATAATCGAAACTATTTTCAAAATGTGCACCCAGTAACTGTATTAGCTTACACAAATTTTGAAAGTTTTCACTTCCGGTTATTTCCGGTTCGACCGGAAGTAGACATCAACCACCATACCACAAGTCTAAGTTTAACAGTTTCCGAGATATTTGAGATTTTTATAAAAAATTTTGAAGTTGTTAAGCTATTAATTTCAAATTTTATACAGAGATTGTGAGAATATCCTTCTAGCATACGGTGAATCGTCAAATATTTTATACGGGGTGTCTAGAATGGAGCGTCAAATGTGCATATTTTCAATTCTCAACAAGTCGATAATTTCAAATGAAACACCCTGTATTTTATTATTACGCCTGAATCAGTTTTTATTCTCTTTCGAAATATATTAGTATTCCCTATACCTAAAGTTACGTATTTCTAAGTTATTGCTAGATATATTATAATTTGGAGATATTTTACATAAATTGGTGGGTAATATAATCTAGCATGCCATGAACATTGAAAAGACAGTTGTAATAAACAAACTACTGGACAATTAGATTATTTTATTTTCTAACTTCGTTCAATTTGTAAGTGAAAATGGCTCGTAAACTTTTTTGAGGAATTGGATGGAATTATTTTAAAATTTTTGAAATAAGCGAAATTATTTTTGAAGGTAGTTCGTCCATTGCTAAAACGACATTTTTATCTCAAATTAGTGACTATTTCTCATGATCTATTGGTGTTCTCTTTACTAATATTATTATTTGTCATTATTTTACTTTAAAACTAAACCGTACTTCACAAAAATAAAACAATATAAAATTTTGAAGTCAAGTGACCGTATAAATATGGAAAATTGTACCGAATGTATTTATATTAAAAGTAGTCATCACTTTTGATTGTTGAAAAACTGCAACATTTGTTTTTTTAATTCTAATCGTTTTCGAGGCATTGCGCTTGCGCAGTCAATACGTTGTGCACCATCTGATATTTCAGGCTTGCTGTGAAATTCTAGTACCGCATGGTACGTAAATATTATTTTGAATGAATTTATATAAGTAATACGTTACTGCTTTTTTCTTAAAGGACCATTTTCAACCTATTTCTGAAATAAGTATTGATGGACAAATAGTCAAGATGGAGTGGTTTAATAATTTCACCTGCTTCCTCGATGGAATGCTTCAGATATTGTGCCTTACCGAAAATAAATTTCGAGAATTAATGCTGCCATCCACAATTAAAAAAATTATTATTGACCCAAAAGCACATTTAGGAAATGAGTCACAAAAATGTAAGTAATTAATATTAGTGCGACAAGAAACATAAGGGGTCCAGATTATTTTTTTTTATTTAATATTGTTTCTTCCCATTACTTTTTTTTATTATAGCGCCGGCTAGCCAAAATTTATATAATTTTTTTAATATAATCAGAGCAACCAGATTATCTTACCTCAAATTTGTTTCATCTAATTAAACATTTATTAACATTTATAACAAACCTTTAACACATAAAAACAAACCATTATTAATTATTTACCTTTAATGGTTGAAATTATTTCTTTAACCCCTTAATTTCAACTTGTCCATATTGTCTTTTAAACTTTATTTCAGATTTATGTTAATAATTTTCAAATTTTAGTTTTTTTTTTTAATTCAAGATGTCAACCTCTATCTCCCTAAGTACCCTTAACTTACATCACCAACGAAAAGAGAAACAAAACAATTCCCTGATTTCTGTTCCTGGTTGATTGCATATCTCAATAAAATGTTTATAATTTTGTGGTGTCACTTCTAATAAGGAATTTATAATTAGTTTTATTGTTATTAGATCCAAATATTCTTAACACATTGTAATTTATATGTCTTTATGTATAAGTGTCCCTATAAACAGACGTGTCGGTGGTTGCAAACAAAGTAAGAGGTTTTAGGTAAATGTAATTTTATTAAAGATTTGTTCAGACCTATTGCAGTGTTGTTGTTTATACTTCGGGCAATTATAGTGAGTGAAAAATTTGCTTTATCTGCTGGAATAGACTATTGTAAAAGGTAAAAATTCGTCAAATTAATAAAATTAAATAGCTGACAATATTATTTATCTATATATCAGATTATTGTTCATTGTAAACATTATTTATTTTGCAATAATTGTATTTTAGTTATTAGAATGGATCGTAAGGAACAGGAGCGTTTATTACAACTTTTTGATGAAGTTGATTCGGATGAGATTTCTATTGACGATTCTAGTGAGGAAAGTTTTCATGCACGAGATTCAGATTTTGAATTAGACTCAGATTCAAGTGCAGAGGCGGAGGAACTGTTTGAGAAAGAGGGATCAGATTCTGATTCAGTAATAAAAACTGGCTAACCGATACCGAACCAATCGAAGCATTTCCGTTTGAAGATGCGTCTGGTGTAAAAATTCAAAATATTACAGATGTTACACCCATTGCCATATTCCAGAAGGTATGGGATACAGATATTATGGATCTATTGGTAAATTCAACGAATAATTATGGAAAACAAATGACTGAATATTTTTGTCCAAAAACTAGACACTCAAGAAGTGCGAAGTTTAGAGCTGTCGATACAGATGAAATGAATAAGTTTATTGGACTCTGTCTACTACAGGGACAACTTAAGCCCCATAATATTCGATCTTTGTTTAGTTTAGATCCGTTAAATTACCATCCCGTTTTTCCAACGACAATGAGTGGTAGGCGTTTCGAGCAAATACTGCGTTGTTTCTGTTTTCATAATAAAGAAGATATACCTGATGGGGACCGCTTGCAAAAGGTGAGAAAACTAATTGAAAAATGCCTAAAAAACTTTCAAGATTGTTATTGTCCACCAAAACAGTTGTCGTTTGATGAATCTCTTTTACTGTTCCGTGGAAGGTTATTATTCAGAACATATATGAAAAATAAAAAAACAAAATACGGAATTAAATTTTACGAGTTGTGTTCTGCAGACGGATACGTTTTGAATCTTGAAGTATATAAAGGTAAAGGAGAAAAAGAACCAGGTGAAAACACTAGTGTAGTACAGTCCTTAGTACTGAGATTAATGGAGCCATACCTAGATAAAGGACACCATTTATTTATGGACAATTATTACAATAGTGCTCCACTAGCTAATAAATTGTTAGAGAGAAAAACACATGCAACTGGTACATTAAGAAGAGACAGGGTTGGAAATCCTAAAGACATAACCAAAAAAAAGTTAAAGAAGGGAGAACATGTATGGCGACATCAATCAAAAGTATATGTATCATTATGGAAAGATAAAAGAGAAGTTCTAGCTGTCACAACTGCCCATCATCCTAAATTGGAAAATACAAAAAATAGGTACGGTAAGGAATTTATCAAGCCAGTAGAAATCATTGACTATAATAAATATATGTCGGGTATTGATAGAGGAGATCAAATGATTTCCTACTACTCGTCTCCAAGAAAAACCCTGTATTGGTATAAAAAAGTAATTTTTTATTTGCTGGACATCTCTGTATGGAATTCATTTTTTCTGTACAAGCAGTTAACTGAAACAAAAAATATTAAATTTATTGAATTTAGACAGCTCCTCATAAAATCGCTGTTAGGTCTTGATCCTAAAATAAAAGATGCTCGTCTGCTTATTCATCTACCAGCTGGAATAGCCCCGTCGTCAACTGAAACCCAGGGTGAGAATGCAATTGCAGAAACCCCCACACATTTTCAGGAAAATATACCATGTCCACCGGAATACAAAAGAAAAAAATACTTTTTGCGTTGCAAACAGTGCTCAAAGAATAACAAACGCAAGGAAACTTACTTGCGTTGCAAAACCTGCGTCAACAAACCAGCGCTGTGCCCAGGTGTTCGTTTTCAATTATGGCATCAATAATAGTTGAAATAAATAATGTTTTATATTTTTTGTTTAATAAATACATTTTCATACCATAAACTGTTCCAGTTTTGACGACATTTTATTACCCAAGACTGACGGCTATAACCGTCCTGACCCTCCCAAAAGAAATTTCTGTCTGTGTGGACGCTGACGGCTATGGCCGTTTGTCAAATTGACAGATATTTTAACTTTAATAATCAAATAATATAACCTACTGAAATATTTGTCAAAAATTTTAATAAATAAGATCAGGAGAGGTGTAATTTGTTTTGGAGGTTTTCGAAATCCGGCGTGTCCGTCAATGTGTTAAATGTTACATTCTAAACTTAACACTAATTTACTTTATTAGTCCAGGGAAGTTAGGAAATAAATCGGAATTTTTTAGGGACAGCAGATATCGAGTTGCGGTTTTCTGCATTGTGTTCAGAAAGCTTCCAGGAAAAAAGTCCATATGGTGTGGTTATGCCATTTTTCGGAAAATGCATTCTGGTGCAATAAATGCATTTTGCAATTGCATAATGAATAATTCAATATTAATAAAAATTACTATTTATTATTTATATAAAGTTTTATTTTTATAATTTGTGATTTTTCACTTTCTCCATTACCTTTTCCCGCAGAGCCACCCCCGAGCGCCCCCGGATAATTCTAATGCCAGAATTGAATTTGGCATCCCCGAAAACCCCCGAGTAACGATTTTCGAGCGATTTTCATGGACGCTGCAATTTCCCCTCCAATCACCCCCTCAGAGCCACCCCCGAGCACCCCCGGGTAATTCTAATACCAGAATTGAATTCGGCATCCCCAAAAACCCCCCGAGTAACGTTTTCTAGCGATTTTTCCGAGTTTCCAGTCGTTCTTATAATGTTGCAAGTAATTATGCAATTCCAAAATGCATTTATTGCGCCAGAATGTACTTTTCGAAAAATGGCATAACCACACCATATAGACTTTTTTTCTGGGAGCTTTCTGAACACAATGCAGAAAACCGTATCTCGATATCTGCTGACCCTAAAAATTTCTTTATTTCGGTCGATTTTGATCTAAATGCCCTGGTCTATATTTGTCAAATTTGGTTTAAATAATAATTTTACATATTGTCAGTTACGTCACTTACGTCAGTACCGTATACTTTCAATTGTAATCTCCCTAGAACTTGAATTACTATCGGAAATATTTCCGAAAGCATGAATTTTTTAAAAGTTATCCCAAGTCGAAGACGAGGGAAACTTTTTTAAAAAAATTCATGCTTGAGGAGATATTTCCAGATAGTAATTCAAGATCGTGGAAGATTCTGTAAGAAAATTTCACACCAAAGTAATATAAAAAATTATAACATGACATTTTCGTAAAAGTCCTTCATATATACCAAAAGAATATGTTCCTAGGATTTTAGTAGTATGAAATAAACATTTGTTGGTCTAAAATAAAATCTATCTACCTATTAGCTATCAACCAATCTGTATTATTTTACAGTGAACGGAAGGGGGTATTTTTATAATTCGACACTTGACAGAAATACTGTCGCTGTGCTACCGGGTAACCAGGATGAAAATACTATCGCCAAGTTTTTTGGTTACAACAGTAACGAGCTGAAACGAAAGCTTCTTATTGGTTAAAAAGTATTGGCGTGAAATTTTCAAATAAATTTACATTTTATTTAGAGAGCATACAGAAATGCTTATTATTAATCAATATTATTTTCTTAATTTGTTTGCTCATTGATTATGTTTTTTAACAATTTTATATCTGTTTATATTTTTATTTAAATTGGTACATACTCATTACTCTTCACAATATATGGCTGGCATATAAGGCAGAAGGCATCTAGCGGTAGATTACAGACTCTTTTATATGCTTTAGTTGTATAAATTGAGGCCAATCAATATGCTACCTTTCTGTGAGAAATTATTAGAACTAGTAGTATACAATCAAATAGTAAATTCGTTTCTACAAATAAAATATTACATAGCTACCAATCTGGATTTCGTAATTCGCATTCTTGTGAGACAGCACTCCAGTTAGTTATATCTGACATGAAAAATATTCTAGATAGACCGAGAGTTGGTATTTGCTCAGTTTTCATTGATCTCAGAAGAGCCTTCGAAACTATAGACCGTGATTTATTACTGTTAAAATTGAAAAAATATGGCTTTGACGGGACGGTTTTTTCTTGGCTTCAGCATTACTTAACTAATAGGTTTCAGGTAACAAAAGTTAACAATTCAACGTCAGATCCGAAATTGAATAGTATTGGTGTACCTCAAGGTAGTGTACTTGGGCCCCTACTTTTTATAATATATATCAACGATTTGGGCAATGTTTTACAAAAATGTAAAATCCATCTGTTTGCTGATGATACCCTCATCTACCATATGGTGATGATCTATCTGAAGTGGTGCAAACAATCAACTATGAATTGGGAAAGTTTATGGTAGCCCTGTTTTACGTTCACACTTTTTAAGCCTAAATTTAAGTATAAAGATTAATTACCAGTATCTAGAAAGTGTAAACGAAATTAAATATTTAGGATTTATAATGGACCATGAATTAAAATTCAACAGTCACATAGATTATATATGTAAAAAGATAGGGAAAAAAATCGGTTTTTTGAGAAGGATTTCTCGATTTCTATCAATGTATACTAAGCTTACCGTTTACAATACATTGATTCTGCCACATTTTTATTACTGTTGTTCACTAATTTATACAGGTTGCTCGAAAACTAGTTTTGAACGATTGCAAATTATTCAGAACAAGGCTATGAGAATAATTCTAGGTTGCAATAGGTATACTAGTGTGGATTTGATGATCAACTGTTTAAATTGGTTACATATTAATAAGTTCCTTTATGTACAAACTATGATCTTTATCTTTAAAATCATGAATAATCTCTTGCCACAATATTTGAATTGTCAATTAATTCCCATCTCACAAATCCATGATAGGCATACAAGATCAGCGAGTTCCATTAATTTTTATGTAAAAACAACTAATAAAACAGGTTCAATGAAAAACTTATTTCACAAAGGAGTTGTTCAATTTAATAGTTTGCCGCAGTATATAAAAGCTAGTAGAAATGTAAACATTTTTAAAAAATCATTGACTCTATATTTAAAAAATAACTCGGTAGAAATCTAGTGGTTCATATATATTTATTTATTTATTTATTTATTAATTTAATTTATAGTTGTTCAATTACGTTATTAGATCTTTCAGTATTCCTTGTACATAGACAATCTCTTTTTGCAGTCGTAGTAGTCATGTTATTTATATATACATATTGCAGAAAAACTATGACACAATGTATGTAATGATTATCTTTTTGATAAATAAACGTTAATATTATTATTATAAATGTAATAAATAAAATAAAATATAATTAGAAGAAACAGCCGAAACAGAACAAAAATATAATAATATAATAATAATATAATAAAAGAAAGCAAGAGAGAACATTATCTACTTGCCAAAATAAGTGCAGAATAGGCGAGAAATGAAAATTGACATTTACACTAATATATGCCAACCCAGGAATCAATGAGGAGGATGAAACAGCACTCACAGGCACTTACACACTGGAGGTATAACCTACTGTGGCTGGTAAACCCACAGGAGGACTTTCCAAAAGAAAATCTGATGAAAAGGCTACTCCAGCCTGATAAAGGTAACAAACCTTTTCACCTGAACATAACGATGTAACTGACATAGTACAAGTCTTAAGGCATTTATAACCCTCAGTCAGGTACATCGTCATAATCAATCAATCAATGAAACTTTTTGTATCTGGATCAGGATATTCCTATAATATATCGGGCGGTACAGTTAATATAGTTTAAGTGTATGCCAGAAGATATGATATACAGCCCAAGCAAGTAACAAATTAGTATCCGAAAGGAAAGAGCGAAAAAAATAGGTTGGAAAACAAATGTCAGTGGCCGAAAAAAATAAACAATAAGAAAGTTATGTAAACAAAATAGGGCAAATCCAAAAGTGTATCGACTAATGAAAGAGATATATATCAATATTCAGTAATGTTTTACAAAAATACCCAACAAAGCGTTAGAATTCAATCCACTTCATATTTTTGCAAACTAGGTAACTTGATTCCATTTTTGTTTTAAACTAAAATACGATTTTATTTCAGATTATACAGTTATTCACGATTCTTATTTAAATGTAATGAAATCAAATGGTATAGAAATAATAGATCCAAAATTAACTGTGGCTCACTTACGTCAAAAAATACAAACTGATCCACTATTGCAATCACACCAATTTGTTAATTATAATTCTCTAAACAAAAACTATGATTTTGAAATATCTCTACAAATAGCCTTAGAAATAATAATACAAAATATTAGTGGTCTAACTAAGTTCCTGAGTATTGCAGAAATAAGAGAATCGGAAGAATCAAATACAGTGCTTGAAGGTATATTCGAAAAACAAATTTTGGTTGAAATTGACTACTCAATAGTAAACACCAGAAAAATGAAAAGGAAATTTGATATCATTGTACTTAGTGAAAGTGTTGCAGAAATACAGAATATTGATATCTTTATAAATAACTTAAATCAAGATGGGTTTATTATTGTGTGCGGAAAACTAAATCATTCCGTTAGAGAGTTAGACATTATTTTTCAAACACCTTACATTAATTTGCTTCGATTAAGCCATAGTTTTTCAATTTCGTACGATACGATTAACATAAGAAATTCAGACTTTAAATGGTTGGAAAAACTGCAGAACATTTCAAAACTTTCTGAAAAGAAAACAATATTCCTGTTCAGTCAAAATGAAAAAACCAGTGGAATTCTCGGTTTAACGAAATGTTTAATGACAGAAGATACTAAAGTTGATTTCAAAGCAGTTTTAATCGACCAAGATGCTCCTATCTTTTCTGTAGATGATGTATTTTACAGAGAACAGTTATCGAAAAATTTAAGTATTAATATTTTTAAAAATGATCACTGGGGTACATACGTTCATATTCCGCTAGGGGAAATTAAGGAAAAAGTTGTAAACAATGCAAAAATATCTTTAAAAATCAGAGGAAATTTATCGACGTTATGTTGGGTTGAAATGCCAGGATTTCGTTCAAAGTAAGTTAAACATTATTATAAAATATTATTATTATTATTATTATTATTCTTATTATGTAGGTATGTATAATATGAGGTAAGCACGAGATACGGTATTAGTCCTAGGCCAATCATTTTTTTAATAAAAAAAATCTTAGCACTCTCTCGGAAAAGACCGTTCGACATGCTTATAACGTTTTTTGCAATAATAAACTATTAAATTATCCGTTTTTGTAAATTTCTAAATACAAGAAGACTAAACTCATAAATAACCTTATATATTAGCATAACACTCTATAAGGACTTATTATATATACCGATCTGATATTTCACCTATCATTAACGTGGTTCACACTGTACAAAGCAGGTTGATAGTACCATAAGATATTTGCTATAATGTGACAAGTATTCATTTTTCTATAAAATTTTTAGTAATCCAAAACAAGCTTCCGAAATAGTGGACATAAAGTATATAGCATTAAATTTTCAAGACATTCTATTGGCTACTGACCAAATGATTGCTAAAGTTATTGAGCCCACAGATAATGACATTGAAATGTGTAGAGAGTTTGCTGGTGTAACTAAAACAAATAAAATACCTGGACGAGTTCAATACACAATTTCACAAAGACGGTGGAATAATTTGGGACGTACCAAGTCATTGGACGTTAGAAGAGGCGGCTACAGTACCAATTGCTTACGCAACGGTAAGTACTTTACGATTTCCAAAAATTAAAGGTCAGTTGCTTGCAAACTTCACTACGCAATACCAAGACTGTCAGAACAATATTAATATCTATTAAAAAATAGGTAAGTTAACGATACTTCGCCCACTGTATTATTTCTAATGTCAAATTAAAAAAAGAATGAGTTACATGAATAACTTTGATTTTTTAAGTAAAACTAAATATTTTGGTTAGTTCAGGTCATACAATATAGCCCAGTTGCCAGAGAAGGATATTGACCAAAAGCTTGCACAAAATGTGATATCGATGAAACTTGGCTCTTAAGTACTCGAAAGGGTGTAGAAAACGATAAAAAAATCTAAGTTGACAATTTAGAAAACAAAATCGTAAATTTGATTTTTTCATTATACTTATCTCGAAAAAAAAAATAAAAATTTCGAAAAACCACGTGAAAGAGCAGAAAATTTTACTAAAAATTATATTATAAGTTGTTTAAAAAAATTGTGTTACTATAAAAAAATTATTAAAAATAGGAAAGCGAATTTGGAAACTCTACGCGCGCCGAGCCGTTGAATCCAAATATTCAGGCGAGGCGTTCAGAAAAAACTAAAGTATCTTTACATAAAATGTACGCAAAGAAAAAAAGAAAACATTTTAAAGAGGAGCTTTCTAAGGAAGCCATTAACTTTTAATTTTTTTTTGTTTTCTCATAGAAAATTGGACCGGAAGTTATAATTTCTAAAATTCTCACTGATTTTTATTAAACTGAAGATATATATTAATAGAGGATAGAGGCATAACAAAAAAATCCTTGTACATTTATCGTAATTATAGTTTTACTTTTGATATAATAAATGAACATTGTCTCTGTTTAATAAAAATGTTATAAAATAATCATTTGTTTACAGCATTCATTCGACGCAATTTTATTTTTAAAATAGTGTTTATTTATTTATTTATATGTAACGGTGGTGGAATTTTTTGAACCATAAAAATACCAAAAAAGGACCATGGGCGTACCATACTATTTATATCTATAAATCAATTTCTAAATTATTTTCAACTTTAAAAAAATAATTAATTTCTGATTTATATAAACACTATTTTGAAAATAAAAATTGCGTCGAATGAATTCTGTAAAAAAAAATGATAATTTTAAAACATAAGTTTTATTAAACAGAGACAATGTTCATCATTTTAATTATTTTTACATCAAAAGTAAACGTATAATGATGATAAATATACAAGTCATACTATTAATATAATAATAAAAAATGTACTTTATTGGATCCCAATAGACCATCGACTGAGGTCCTTCAGCCTATTACAATGAATTACAATGGACCTTTACATTTACGAAAAATAAATTCCAAAACTTATATAAGTCGATGGTATTTCATATGAAACGTCCAATTCACTTAGAATGCCACCATATATATTTTATTTAAAAAAAATGTCGCGTTTGTAAGTGTACCCTTGACGTCACGTTCATCGGAAACACCCCCCCTCCATAATCTACGTTCAAAAACACGCATCACTGTTCTTCCCAAAAATAAAGCTCAGTGAATGACGACTCATCTATAAAATTCCACATTTTAGCTTCTGTTTTCTTTACCTAAAACATTCGAAGTTTATGAACGGGCCTACCTCTTTATGAAGAACGATCATTGGCAACACTGCAAATCCTAATCCACAGTTCTCACATAGCAACATAGTGGAGTCAAACTAGCATTATACCTGTAACTTTTTTCGGAGGTTTTTTTTAAATTTTCGAAAAATTATCAGTAACAAAATCTACAACTAACCTCTTTACGCTCGGACATTTATAATTATTTATTTAACAAATTGGACAATTTTCGGGAGCAGAGTTATTAATTTGTTAATTAGCCAGTTCACAACAATTGAACAATAAACAATTATGTGCTACAACTTTGTGGGCATGCTTCTCCCCGTGGAACCGGAGTTTTTGGAAAAAAAACCGAGTCCTTTAAGTGTTTAGGGATCAGAGTTATCAATTTGTTAATTAGCCAGTTTACAACAAATGAACAATAAACAATAGCTTCGACATCTACAAGATAATGAGCGACCTCGAAAACCTGCACGGAAAAATTTTCCAAACCTTTTGTTGAACAGGCAGTCATATTTTCCCTACCCTCGGCGAAACTCTCAGATTGTCCAATTTGTTAAATAAATAATTATAAATGTCCGAGCGTAAAGAGGTTAGTTGTAGATTTTGTTACTGATAATTTTTCGAAAATTTAAAAAAAAAACCGCATGTCGATCCGATTTCTCCGAAAAAAGTTACAGGTTTTCAGTTTTTTCATGCTAGTTTGACTCCACTAACAGTTGTCAGGTGTATGCTCAATAGTAATACCACAAGTGATTGAATTTTCGCGATAAGTCTGTCGATTCATTTCATAACGAAACTGAGTTGCTTAAAAACACCACGAGTCCGCAGGAGCAACTCAGTTGAGTTATGAAATAAGAGACAGACTTATGAGATGAATTCAATCACGAGTGGAATTTTATTAGACTATTTCACAAACAAAGTAAAAGGTCTCATTTTGACGTCTGTAGCTGTAATTATACAAAGTAAAAGGTCTCATTTTGACGTCTGTAGCTGTAATTATTTTTTTTTAAAATGTCAAATTTTGTTTTGCAATTCGTATCCATGGTTACGCCGTGAAAATACCACGCTGATGGACCAGTCAGGATTATCGCGATAATACCAGCTGTCTTTGGTTTGTGATTGGTCAGATTTTGTGAAAATTCGAAGATGAGTGAAATAGTCAGTAGTAATATCACAAGAGCTTCGAAAATAATCGATTATACTTCCGAGTCACGAGACGTATTTGGCGAAACACCACGAGAGCGGAGCTCGAGTGGTGTTTTAAAAGAAATATGCTCGCGTGATATTCGATACGATTATATAACGAATTATATAATTATTTTTGGTGACGTTTGCTCATTATAAACGTCAAACGTATTGTTACTATGTCAAACTTTCCAAGATGGAAGGATGCGAAAATCAAAAACGGTTATACAACGTCGTCAAGGGTATATTCGCTTATCAATACATGGTAACTAAGTAAAAATTGCAACTGCTATTGGCTAAATGTATGATGAGTTGTATAATCAGTAGTAATATCACAAGAGCTTCGAAAATACTCGATTATACTTCTGAGTCACGAGACGTATTTGGCGAAACACCACGAGAGCGGAGCTCGAGTGGTGTTTTAAAAGAAATACGTCGAGCGAGGAGGAAGTATAATCGATTATTTTGGTATACTCGCGTGATATTCGATACGATTATATAACGAATTATATAATTATTTTTGGTCATGTTTGCTCATTATAATTGTCAAACGTACTGTTACTATGACAAACTTTTCAAGATGGAAGGATGCGAAAATCAAAAACGGTTATACAACGCCGTCAAGGGTATATTCGCTTATCAATACATGGTAACTAAGTAAAAATTGCAACTGCTATTGGCTAAATTTATGATGAGTTGTATAATCAGAGTAATAAAAGTTGTACATATGTTGCATGAGATTTGAGGTTAACGTTTGTTTTTGTTTTTAATAACATTACACATTACATACAATTTCTTGTTCATTGTACATTATAACTTCATTATTGCATATTATTATCTCGTCTAAGATAATTGCAAAGAAAGAGAGAAGAGAGAAAAAAGATTTACAATATTTTGCTCCTTGCAGCAAACCAACGAACCTACAATTCAGATGTAACTGCAATTCGAGGTTCCATTGTGCACAACGATACCAAATCTAATTTCAACGAACGTGACGTCACAATAAATACATGTTTTTCCCGATTATGGAAAAATTAGCTATCAGAGAATTCAAAAAACAAAATTGTCAGTGATATTAGCACATATACTTTCTAATTACAGTGTTCCCTCATGGTTCATAGAAAGGTCCAGTCGTTTATATAATTGTTAGTGATAACTATTGTATACGAAAATACTTATGTGAAAAAAAAGTATTAATATATATTGTAGTGTAAAAAATATAATGACATTACTTGTTATTCTTTGATCAAAATTTATAACACAAAAAAATATTAGGAGAATTTATTTTAAAATAAAATAATGTTAAACTAAATTTAAAATAAATTTATTTGAGTTGAGAAAAAGGTGATCTTTTTAAATATTCAGGAAAAGGTTGTGATTACGATTGGTTGATATTTAATAAAAAAGGAGAAGAAAAAATAAGAGAAGGTTGTTGATTAAAAAAAAAGATTTTGGGGAGAATCAAAAAGAAAATTATAAAAGTTGGAATTTAAAGAATATACCAAATAAAGTAAAATTGATAAACTGGAATTGTAAAGAAAATATAATCAGAAGTTACTGGAACGAAATGTTGATGTAATAAATTTATAATATTGCTGTAAGAACGAGAATGAGTACAGTAGTTATTCTTATTACTGTATATTGACGCCACACGGAGGAGGAAGGATTGAAAACAGGTACAGAACGGAAAGTGAATATTTGGATTATAAAACGGGTGTTTTTTTTAATAGTAATTTTCATTTGACCAGATAGTTAATTTAACCTTCATCAACACTTACTAATTTAGTCACTCAACCTCCAGAATGGATCTAAATTGAGCCCACTAATAAAAAAAATAAACTACGTCGCAACAAAAATTTGCTTACCTTAATTCGGGTCAAAACTACTTGTGACTATTAGTACATGAAGAGAAACAAAACTAATTACTCAATAACTGTTTAATATGTCAACTTATTTAAAGTTTCACAGGTCAAAAAAAAGGAAAAGGAACCCAAGGGGTCCCACTAAAATTGCAAGAAAATTGCGCGAGTTTAAAAAACAAATAATTAAATTAATTAAATAGTCACGAACAATGGGGGTGTTACGCCGTCCGCGAGAGCTCTCAAGGGCGTTGGAATTGGGCGAAAAAAATACCACTCGCCCCTATAAGTCGCTTACAAAATTCCAAAAATTTGATTAGATAAAAAAAATTACATGAAAATATTAATTTAGAGACCTTTAAAAATTATTAATTAACAAATAAATGTACATGAACAAACATAAAAAAAAATATGAAAAACTTGCGGTAGTTTCCAAAACTCCCTCGCTTTTAAACGAGGATTCTCTTTCACCAACTCAAAATTAAATTGCGGCAACTTGCAGCTACTAACTCGTCAGAAGTTCGCTGAACGCTTACGCCGTACTAGAATGTACGTAACCTCCGCCCAGTACTAGCATGTGGCTAACAATCCGCCCAGTACTAAAATGTGGTTAACAATCTGCCCAATACGAGAATGTGATTATCATCCGCCCAGTACGAGAATGTGATTATCATCCGCCCAGTACGAGAATGTGATTATCATCCGCCCAGTACGAGAACCCTAAAATAATATACATTAAACCCCTAATCGAATACCCCTCGGCCCAGAAAGAAATTTACAAACTTCTAACAGTTTATACCATAAAAACATATTTAAATATCTCAACATACCCTTTTACACAGTGAAGGGGAATTCTGGGCGAATCGGGAACTTCCTGACAGATGCTTCCGTGGAAGGTGAATTCTCGGAGAATCAAATCGTCTCCCGTGGAAGGTAATATCCCTATAATATTAATAGGCCTTACACACTTGCCAAATAACATAAAACTCGACTGTCATGAAAAACGCCTTACCTGACAAAAATGGCGTCGATACGAGCGTGGCTTGGTTTGGTACAAAATATCAATTCCTCTTCAAGAGAATCAGACCAGGGTAAACACACCAAATCAAATAGGCACCCTGCAAGTCCAAATAGTTTTCATAAAACACCGTGCGATTCCTCAAAATTTTGTCTAAACCACGTTATACTTTGTCACCCAACAAGAAAAGAAAGAAAGCCGGCCCGAAATTTTCTTCTAAATCATTCTAGAACGAATTCAACCACGCAAGTCCAGAAAGAGATTCACCTTTTAACCGCCACGGGTCACTAAAAACGACTTGACCAATCATATAACATGACTGATCAAACTCTGCGACTTGACCAATCATATAACAGGTGACTGGCTATCACATCCGTACAGTACCACAAATTTAACAGAAGAAATGACCGGAACGACAAATCGAAACATGACATCGATAAAAATAAAGTAAACAACAATCTGTTTTGATGTTCGAAATACTTTATACGAAACTAAATAGCTCGTTCAAATGGATATAAAGTGAGTCAAAAACTTGAGGCTGAATGTAACATATCTTATGTGATATATGGTTCCTAAATAATATAATTCGATCCATACAGTGGCTCACACCTACCCAAGAAAAACAAGGTATGGAAACTAATTAATGTAGTAAGGTCTTAATACCGAATTTAAACGTTACAATATCTAGTTAAGTTTGTTATCAAGAGATTAGTAGATTTAGATTACTTAGTATATTCAGAATAGTTCAAATATTTTTATAATAGTTTTTTCTTTTTCTCTGGTATGAATGCTTAATTTTAATTAATTATTTGCTATTAATTTAATTGTGAAGGGTATATTTTTTAATATTCAAAGATTTCATATATGTTAATTATTGTTTTAAAGGTTTAATAAAAAAAAAATTTTCTAGATCACAATTTTCTTTGAACCCACCTTAACCCTGAGGAATAGTAAGTAAAAAAAAATAATAATAATAATTTTGGCGCCCAACATTATTTTATTTTTAAATTAAATAAAAATTAAACAAACAAAATTTTTTAAAATTATAGTTTAAAAAAAAATAAATTTTTAAACAATATCTTCAGTTTTACAAAAATCAGTGAGAATTTTAGAAATGCTTCTTTTTTCGTTGCGTACATTTTATGCTGTGTTTGAAAATGCATGATAGCACAGTTATTATGGCAAAGGTCTTTAGACAGGATTATTCAAAGCAGAAAAAAAGTAAATATTTGATACCTTCTTATCTGAATTTTTACTAAATACATAAAATGTAAATACCCCTAATGGATTAACCAATAATTCTATACATCAGTGACGGGACACGAAATTACTTTAATATTAAGCACCCACATTTATTTTTATAAAAATAGTATACTAGATATTAAGTTAGCACATTTCTTTAAAATTTAATAATAAATATAGACACAACCAAGATTTTATTTTGGAACAAATAATGCTAACTATTTTAGAAATTATCCGCCACTGATTTATGATGTTATATTGGGGTTTATCTTCTGGGTCATAAAAATTTTGCTATCAATCATTTTCAAATATACTATAGGCAAAGATACTCAAAGAGATTTCGAATTCGCTTTCTTATTTTTAATAATTTTTTATAGTAATACAAAATTTTTTGAAGTAACTTATAATATATTTTTTAGTAAAATTTTCCGCTCTTTCACGTGGTGCTCGAGATATAATGAAAAAACCAAATTTTCGATTTTGTCTTCGAAATTGTGAACTTCACATACACTTTAGAGCAGCACTACACCCACCCTTTCAAGTACTTAAGTGCCAAGTTTCATCAATATCATTTTGTGCGAGGCCAAAGTATCTGACAACTAAGCTAATATCAGAAAAAATAATTTTTGTTGTCAATTTGAAAAATAAAAATATAATATTCTTAATTTGTGTAAACGATTATAAATAATTCAGGTATTTTAAATATTATTTTCAATTTTAGTGTTATTATGCATTGATTATGAGTGGTAAAATGGAAGAAGGTAATTCTATTTTGATCCACGCTGGGTCAGGAGGAGTGGGTATAGCAGCGATAAGAATATCTCTTAGCCTAAAAGCGCAAATATTTACAACTGTTAGCTCTCAAGAAAAAAAAGACTTTTTGTTAAAGATGTTTCCACAATTAGAAGAAGGTATTATAGGTAAGAAAAATTGATAATTCTATTTATGAAAAATAGCATAAAATGTTGGGTTTTAATTAACAGCGCTGTTCCAAAATACCTATTTACCAAAAAATATAAAAAAAATGCACCCAAAGCAACCAAAAATTTATTGCCGGAGAAATATAGATCCTCCTCATACAATGAGCCCTAGGGCGTTATGAGTGTATTTATAGCAACCGTATCCAAGGTAAAATAAACAAATAACATACAACCGAAAAATAAAATAAAATTTAGCTTATACAAGGCACTCCTTGTACAAGACCATTGGCAAGTACCAAACCAAGTAAGACGTTATTTTAACCATTGGTTCATAATCATAATCATCTTTATTGACCTTTTGTTGTCATACATAATGAATAAGATACGACAAACTAAAGAATATAAAAAATATAAAAAATATAAAAAATATAAAAAATATAAAAAATATAAAAAATATAAAAAATATAAAAAATATAAAAAATATTCAAAAGTTAGCAACATAGTATAAGATAACTCAAAGCAAAAGATATGGAGTAATTAACAAAATTACCAATCAAAATTAAAAATCAAAGTAAAAGATATACAGAATTAGACAATAAGGTAAGACAAATTACAAATCAAAACAAAAACTAAAAATCTCATATATCTGTATTTAGGTTAACAAGCGTGATTGATACTCATTTAGAGAGAAGAAAGCATTATTTACCAACATCTTTTTAAGAACTCTTTGAAATATTTTTACTGATTTAACGTTTTTTAGATTTTACGGTAACTTGTTATAAAATAACGAGCCAGCATAACAGGGTGATTTCTTAGATCAAGTTTGCATGTTTATGCTGCTTCAGATATATCTTTTCTGCATTTCTAGTGCTATATCCATGCACATCGCTGTGCTTTGTTAAATTATTCATTTTATTAAAAGTGAAAGATATCAACTTGTATAGATACAGGGAAGGGTCAGAATATTTTTACCTTAAAAAATTTCTCGGCAACTGTCTGTATAGTCTAAATTAAAAATTAAGCGAATTATTCTTTTTTGTAATATGAATACCTGTCATCTCAACGAAATTTTGTCAAAAATAAATATAAATCATCTCGTATATGTATATTTTTACGTTTTTTGATATAAATTTACTCTTAGAAACTCTTTTCCGACTATTTATTATTTTATTATTTCAGTCATGCCTTGTATTTCTTCTCATCATCGAGAATCTTTATCTGGTTACTACCACTAGTATAGTAGAACTCACTTGTTTATGAGAATGAAAAAACGTTATAAAAACACAAAGGATACCGCCAATAGAAGGAATACTGATGAATCTGGACATTTTTGAGCAGTTTAATGTCGAAAACACCATACACTGTCCATATACATAAAAATAAAATAATATTTTGGCTATTAGGACCATTGTGTAAAGATTCAATAACCAACTTAGCTGGATATCGTTATAGGGGAGAATGGCGTATAATTATTTAATATGAATTTACATTTTAATTTCTATAACGCATATTAGATTTGAATAGAGGTTGATATCTTCGTTTTTTGATCTCTTGTGAGATTAACAAACGTTACTAATTAAAATTTTGTCTTAAATTAATTTAACTAAACTGTGGGGTGTGAGGTTACACTCATAAGAGGCGACAATGGAAGTGTGGTTATAGTTTTTACATTTTCAATTGCAGAAACAAAATTCTCAGATGTGCAGACAGGTCGCATTGGCGGCTTGTAGATGTGCCGACAAGTGGCTCAGTCGGTATTAGCGGCATGTAGATGTGCCGACAAGTGGATTTGTCGGTATTAGCGACTTGTAGTCCCAAAGATTCCTGTAGCTCTGATGAGGAAGATAACATTTTTGGTGAAAGAACTTCAGAGTATCAAGAAATATCCACCTCGAAATACCAATATCTTTGTAAAGATGCCCAAACCATATGTATAAATGTTTATAAGAATATTGTAACTTCCGAAGGTGAAAGGAGTGCCATTGAAAAAACATCTTTTTTAACAAATGTTCCCATTAGCACTCTTTATAGAATTATAAAGAATTGTCCAAAAAATCGTAAAGAGAGGTGTGATAAAGGATGTGTTAAAACTTTAGATCCTTCAATATCAAAATTAATTGGTAGTATTATTTATGAATCTTACCAAAGAAATGAGTTCCCAACAGTGGATAGTATATTTTCTTTACTAAAAAGTAAAAGGCCAGATTTAAGAATTTCTAAAAGCACAACACAGCGTTGGATATCGAAAATTGGATTTAAATACCAAACTATCAACAAGAGGACCATAAAATGGAGGATACAATATTTGGAAAAAATTAAGGCATCTCGAAATAGTAACAGAAAAATATACTATTTAGACGAAACGTGGTTCGATACCCACGATACGCCAAAGAAAGGATGGTCTGACGGAACAAGAAGATGTTCAGTAAATGTTCCTTGTAACAAGGGAACTCGACTTACAATTCTTCACTGTGGATCGGACTCAGGGTGGGTACAAAATTGCCTCAAACTTTTTAAGAAATCATGAACTTTATTTCGAAGAAAATTATACAAAAAAACAATTGCTTCAAGTATTAGGCACACAATCATTTGAAAAAAAATTCTTTATTGATGAAATGGCATCAAAAAGGCGCCACGAGGTATTGCGCCTTCTGCCCTATTTTTGTGTATTTAACCCCATAGAATTAATTTGGGGACAACTTAAAAAAAGAATAAGGCATCATAACGTGTTTCCCAAATTTGACGGGTTGGTTGCAAATTTGGTAAAAGAAGAAATTAACAAAATTTCAGCTGATGATTGGCAGAACAAAATCAAACATGTCATCAAAGAAGAAAATTCTTATGTAACGAGTTCGACCCAATTTATTATCAATGTTGATGACAGTGAATCCGATGGTGAGGATTGAGATAGGGTAGGTAAGCTTAATTAATTTATAATATTTATGACTTTATTCGCTGTGTTTTTAATTTTAGAATTAAAATTTGAGACAAAATTTTAATTAGTAACGTTTGTTAATCTCACAAGAGATCAAAACATGAAGATATCAACCTCTATTCAAATCTAATATGCGTTATAGAAATTAAAATGTAAATTCATATTAAATAATTATACGCCATTCTCCCCTATAACGATATCCAGCTAAGTTGGCTATTGAATCTTTACACAATGGTCCTAATAGCCAAAATATTATTTTATTTTTATGTATATGGACAGTGTATGGTGTTTTCGACATTAAACTGCTCAAAAATGTCCAGATTCATCAGTATTCCTTCTATTGGCGGTATCCTTTGTGTTTTTATAACGTTTTTTCATTCTCATAAACAAGTGGGTTCTACTATACCACTTTTCCACCGGTTTAGTACAACTTCGGCCGTTACCATTTGGGCCGTTGGATTAAAAACTTGCATTTCGGCCGGTCACCCTTTTTGGCATATTTAAATTAAGACTAGAGTTGCATTTCGGCCAGTCAACCTTTTTAAATTGAGATTGTTAAATTTGTTAAATTTTTTAGCATAACATACAAACAGTTAAAAGAAAAACAAATTGCGGTTTTCCATTTACTTTATAATTAACTCTGCTCCTAAAATTGGCGTGGTTTCAGATAAATAGGTAAAATGATGGACGCCGAATCTCACCGAAATTCGTTTCTACTATTGTAATAAAGCTATTTTTCACAGCTTAATTAATTTAAACAAATCTAGAATTAAATGAAAATTTATTTAAAATTATATTTAAACGTTTGAATTTTATTTGGCTCATGGCTTATGAGTTAGTTTGCTTGTAATTTTTATTAGTAATTTAGATTCGTTATTTTGGCACGAGTTATTCTCGGTTAAAGATATTCCTTCGTGGGATTATGTAATCCGCTTTGGATGCCGGCTAACCACAGTGAAGTGGGGTGTGGATTGATATATGTTGTTAATTAAAAAGAAAAAAAATGGGCGCCAGGAGATTGTTTTACCCTCATCCAAAATATAGTCAATTTAGTCACTCAACCTCCAGAATGGACCTAAATTGAGCCCACAAAAAAAATAAACTACGTCGCAACAAAAATTTGCTTACCTTAGTTCGGGTCAAGACTATTTGTGACTATTAGTAAATGAAAGAAAAGTAACTAATTACTCAATAACTGTTTAATATTTCCACTTACACAAAATTGCACAGGTCAAAAAAAATAAAAAGAAAAAGGAATCCAAGGGATCCCACTAAAATTGCGCTAGTTAAAAAAAATCATTAAATTAATTAAATGACGAACAATAGGGGTGTTACACCGTCCGCGAGAGCTCTCAAGGTCGTTGGAATTGGGCGTAAATAAAAAAAAATACCACTCGCCCCTATAAGTCGCTTACAAAATTCCAGAAAATTTAATTAGAGAAAATATATGAAAATACTAATTTAGAGACCTGTAAAAATTACTAATTAACAAATAATGTACATGAACAAATATAAAAAAAAATGAAAAACTTGCGGTTGTTCCTAAATTAAATAGCGGCAACTTGCAGCACTAACTCGTCAGGTCAGGTCAGCTCAATACGAAAATTTGGTTAACACTCTGCCCAACACGAGAATCTGGTTCACAATCGCCCAATACGAGAATGTGGTCAACACTCCGCTTAATACCCTAAAATAATATACATTAAACCCCTAATCGAATACCCCTCGGCCCAGAAAGAAATTTATAAGCTCTAACAGTTTATACAATAAAAACATTTAAATATCTCAACATACCCTTTTATACAGTGAAGGGGAATTCTCGGCAAATCAGGAACTTTCCTGACAGATGCTTCCGTGGAAGGTGAATCCTCGGAGAATCAAATAGTCTCCCGTGGAAGGTACTATCCCTATAATATTAATAGGTCTTACACACTTGCCAAATAACATAAAACTCGACTGTCATGAAAAACGCCTTACCTGACAAAAATGGCGAACATGGCTTGGTTTGGTACAAAATATCAATTCCTCTTCAAGAGAATCACACCAGGGTAAACATACCAAATCAAATAGGCACCCTGCAAGTCTAACAATACGGGAATCGCTCGTCTATCCCAATCAATGGTACGAAATAATCTTCATAAAACACCGGGCGATTCCTCAAAAATTTGTCTAAACCACGTTATACTTATCACCCAACAAGAAAGAAAGACAAAGCCGGTCCGAAATTTCACGCAAGTCCAGAAAGAGATTCACCTATTAATCGCCACGGGTCACTAAATACGACTGCGACTTGACCAATCATATAACAGGTGACTGGCTAACACAGCCGTACAGTACCTCAAATTTAACAGACGAAATGACCGAAACGACAGATGGAAACATGACATCGTTAAAATTAGACGTAAACAATAAACTATTTTGATAGATATTCTTTATACGAAACTAAATAACTCGTTCAAATGAATATAAAGTGAGTCAAAAAAACTTGAGGCTATCTTATGTGATATATGGTTCCTAAATAATATAATCCGATCCCGACAGTGGCTCACATCTACAAGGTATGGAAAACTAATTAATGTAGTAAGGTCCTAATACCTAATTTAAACGTTACAATTTGCATTCAGTCTGTTTGTTTTGCTGATTAGTAATTCTGGGGAATAAGTGATTTAATTGGGGATCCGTAACGCCTTAATTTCTTTTGGAGAGTTATTTACGTTAAATACAGAATTTTCTTTAAATATATAATTTGAATCTTTGATAATAATTACCGAATAGTAGTATTTCTCCGTTAACTAAGTTAATTATTTCTGCATTTTTAATTTCACGTTAGTTATTTGATTTCTTTTGGTTTTTGGTCGTAGTGGTTTTGAAATTGATTTATTTAATTGAAAGTTGAAATTACATTTTTGCTTTCAGTTATTTATTTTATATTTTAAAACAAGCTACCTCTCCAGATTCTAAGACTTTGGGATTGATCTAGCTCTATTTAGGCTCCCCATTACCACTTAGGCAATTTCAATCGCTTACTCACGCTAGTTAGGCATTGGCGTCAATCGTATTGACTGTCAGTGTCGGCTAAGGTGAAAGTCCTAAAAATCCGTCCGTGAACTGCTAATAAACTCCGACAACTTTGGGACTGATTTTGCACTATTTAGGCTACCCATTACCACTTAGGAAATTTCAGCCGCTTACTCACGCTAATTGGGCATTGGCGTCAATCGTATTGGCTGTCAATGTCGGCTATGCTGAAAGTTTAGGAGTTCGTCCGTAAACCCGTTTTAAATTCCGACAACTTTGGGATTGATCTAGCTCTATTTAGGCTCTCCATTACCACTTAGGCAATTTCAATCCCTTACTCACGCTAGTTGGGCATTGGCGTCAATCGTATTGACTGTCAATGTCGGCTAAGCTGAAAGTCTAGGAATCGGTCGCGTCCCCGTTTAAAATTACAGTAGAAAAGTAGGATAAATTCACCCGTTAGACTGTATTTTAAATATAATAAATCTCCCGAATTTATTTATTTTTTTTTGAACATAAGTAATTGTGAATTGATTTATTTATTGTAGTTTGATTAATTTCTAAAGTTAATGAAGTTAACTAACTCTCCCGTTAATTTTTGATAAACTCCGTCATGTCATCTTATAAATTAATAAGGTTAAATAACTCTTCCGTTTGAATATAAATAGTTAACGAGACTTAATAAATTCTTCCGTTTAATGTAATAATTTGGTAAATTTAATTATAGTCTGATTGAGTGATTGCGACAGTAACCGCCGTCGGTCACTAGCGCTAAATCGAACGTTTATTTTAACATAGTATTTTTTTGTTCAGGGTTTTAAGGGTTGGGCTTTGAAATAATAACAAATTTTATTTTTTTTGTACAATAGCTAAACACAATATGTGTCACGTTAATTTCCTGATTTATATTCACCAACCTTACCTCTTTTCGGGGCTATTAAAGGTATATAATAAGTTAAAATAAAACTAATCTGAAGTCAACAAGACCCCTGGAGATACCGTATCTCCATCTGAAGCTACCTGTGTCCCTAAGACGCCGTTTCTAAGGGTTGTGGAATAAACCACATTAAATAATCTGGCGCTCGAGCCATCTCCGTATTAAAGCGTCACTTGTAAGGCATATTTTTCTTTGTGGCAAGAAAAAGTCTTACACTATACATCAAGAAGTAAAATTTCTTTCGAATTTGATACTAATTTATAAATCTTCATAAATCACATGATCCTTTTTTACAGGTTACTCTGTTTTTGATAGTATTTTAACAACATTCAATCATAACCACATAACTTTTATTTAAAACATTTTTTTGTATTTGCCATAATAAAGATGACAATGGGTGGGTAATTTAAAGTTAATAATCCTGTACATCGACCGGCCGAAATGCAGCGTATTCCTTTTACCTGAAACGTATGAAAAGGACAAGCGGCCGAAATTGGACAAAAAGAGGTAGATTTTTCAAAACGGCCCAAATGGAAACGGCCGAAGTGGGAAAACACCTTTTCCACCAACTGTTTTTCTAGCTGATAAACTGTGCTTTAAGTTAATTAAAATCATTTTGCAGGTAATTTAAGAGATACTTCATTTTGTGAATTAATAAAAATAAAAACCAAAAAAAGAGGAGTTGACATTGTCCTCAATTGTCTAGCTGAAGAACTTTTTCAGCAGTCACTTGATTTAATGGCGATTGGGGGAAAATTTATAGAATTGGACAAAAAAGATTTGGCCTCTGGATCAAACATAAGTTCTAAAATATTTTTGAATAATTGCAGTTTCCATGGTTTGATGCTTGATAAAGTATATGAAAATGATCAAAAACTGCTAGAAAAAATCATTGAACATGTTAAAGAAGGTTAGTTCTAACGCTTCATTTTTTTTATATAAAACGGATTATCTCGTAACAACAATAATCTAAATAAACGTAGACTGGATAAATATACATCGGGTATTAAGACTCTCTTATGTAGTTTTTTAATTAAAAAGTTTTTTTTTAATTCTATTGTCGATTCTATCTTTGATTAGGTATTGATTCGGGAGTTGTTAAACCACTACCAGCTACAGTTTTTGAAAAAACACAATTAGAAAGCGCTTGGAGATATTTCGCTACAGGAAAACCCAAAGGAAAGGTTTTGATAAAGCTTTCTGATGAAAAAACTCCTGTAACAGTTTCAGCTGTACCAAGAATAAAATTTGACCCAGGTAAGTACAAATACGTGTTCGAAAGTTATATGTCAAATTCTTCAATTTTTTAACTATTTCGTTGACATAATTTGTTTTCTTATACTTTGAAATTTGGCTTACTTCTACTAGCCTTCCAATTATTTGTAATTATTAGTTTTACATTTCTCATAACGCATTACATATTTTATTTTTAGAAAAAGTTTTCGTTATTATTGGAGGACTTGGAGGCATGGGAATAGAATTGACCAGTTGGTTATTGGCAAAAGGTGCTCGAAAAGTTGTTCTAAACTCCAGAAGAAACGTCTGGAATGGATATCAAGCTTTTCATATGAATAAGTGGCGAAGTTTTAAAAATGTTGTAATAAAAGTTGATCTGAATAATACATCGAATTATGAAGAAGCTGATAAGTTAGTAACAGAGGCACAAAAATTAGGAGATGTTGGAGGTACTTAGCGTTTTGAAAAGTATTAAATTAAAACTAGCTAATCGTCAACGTTAAATACATTGTTTGGCTGTTCATAAAAAAAATCAATCGTTGTGCAATCATAAAGGGTTTCGGCAATATCTTGGAGCTTTGGAGAAAACATTTTAATTACTAAAGGGGCCACGAATAGTAGGACGACCGCTGGATGGGTAAGGCTTACTCTCCACATAGACCGCACGTCATCGTCATTTCATTTGACGATTGCTTTCATTTTCGGTATAAACAAGCGAAACTCTGTCCACGGTGCAGCAACATCGCGTCTGCCTTTCGTCATGCGTTCGTCTTGGGTTGGGAAACGCGTGGGTAGTAACATGCTACAGCACGAGCTGCACCGTGGACACAGTTTCACTTGTTTATACCTAAAATGCAAGCAATCGTCAAATGAAATGACGATAGCTTGCGTATGACGTGCGGTCTACGTGGACAGTAAGCCTAACTAAACACCAAAAAGTAAATTGCTTATTTTATACAAAATTAACCAAAATAAGGTTTTCTAAAAAATATGAAATTTGTAATTTGAAAAAATTCCACATGTTTTTGTGTATAAACAACTTGTCATATAAGACGTGGGTAGGGTAGTGGAAACCGTGATTTGAACAAACCCTTAAATAATGCTTTATCAATTTTTGCTTGTTAAGAATAGCAGTTCTTCACCAATCTAATGTTGATAAATTCGAACCAATTTTATAAGTAACGTGCATGAACGAACATATTAAATAGATCAAACTAGTGGACTAAATTATCAACAAATCAGCAATAATTTTGGATTAGATTTCTATAAATCTGGATTACTCTGGTTTCACCACAGATCTAGAGTGGGAGATAGGCAAAGCAATAAACCATAAAAATTTATTATAGTGAGCTGCCATCTTTGTTCGGTTGGAATTAGTGAGTACTTAAAATATCTAAGGATTTTCAAGTCCTTTCTTTACCTAAAAATCAATACTTTATAGCAAGAAGGAAAATAAAAAACAATGAAAACTAGTAAGCGTGTTTATATTTATTAAAAGTGCAAAAATTATAATTTATTTCATACATCTTTAACAGCAAGTCAAAATGAATCATGAAAAGATAATCCTGAAATAACTGTTTAATTTTCAACGAAAAAATTAAACATATTACTCAAACCGACATCGCACCAAATACTTTCAAACATATCCAACATGCGACATGATATAGGTCACGTAGCCCACAAATTTTCGACAACAAAATGGCAACATCGCAAGACATGTACGCCACAACTTAAAACTTTAATAAATTCAACTTCGTTTTCTCCAACGTAAAAGACAAAGACGGACACAACACAGCCATTGCCGTTACAGGGCTTGTCACGTACTACATAGATATTCACAGGCGGGCCGCGAATTTTCTAATTAGTGGTTTATCACCACTCAAAGACAAAACATCTCATACGCGCATCATGAACTAAGTTAAAAACGGTTCATATTTTCTGAATGATGGGATTACTTTCGTCATTTACTAATATGGTTTAGGAAATTAAACAAATACTTTTATTGTCAATTTATGCGTTATTCTTTCATTATTTACTAATATGGTTTAGTAAATTAACCATGTGCCTTTATTGTTAATTTGTGCGTTGCTTCTTCGTTATTTTAATAAATAAATACAAGGTGTTTTGTTTTTATTCTTAGAGTTGTAAAGACACAAAAAATACTTCAAATCTACAGCCCACTTTAGAAGCTACGACATAGTTTAAAAAAGCGGTATGTTCAACAAATCGGCCGACTTGGTAAACTGATGCACAGTAGGGTCTCTTCATCTGATCCCTCAACAATAACCAAACTCCTAACATTATTGCAACCTCTTACAAAACAGCTTATATTTAATAATGTCTAATGAGTATTGCAAATGATCATAAATAACAAAATTATCAAAATGCTCTAAAAACCAAAAGTATGATTAATCAAAATATCAAACAATATGACAGCTAAGAAAATTGTACATTATTGTTAAAGAACAATTATCTTAGAATATACCCAATAATAAATAAATGGAATACATCAATTAAAAATATTACAATAAATTACTACAGAGAAATAAACAGGTGCATTGTAAATTCAATAGTACGAATCTGTTAATATCAATGAATTTTAACTGTGAAATATAATTCCGGGCATGTTGTCTCTACTACCACAATTCCACACTAAACACGTTTTGATCATATTAAAATGATCAGATTAACACAATTTTTTAATATAAAGTTAAAAATAACTAGGGCGTCTGTGAGTTGGAAGGAGATGGACCAAAATTCATCAGGATTGAGAGTACCTCCCTTCCCCCGTTTTCGAGGATGCTGAACACGATGACGTTATCAGAATTACCGTTTTCGATTGCTGAACCCCCTAAAATGGCCAAAAACTACCCCCTAAAGGGGTTAAACGGACAGCGCATCATTTCCGTGTAAGAAAAACGTCTTTCCCCCCGTTTCCCCGAACGTCCGTTTTGCCGCTGATATTAAAAAAAACGACCCTTTTGGGAGAGAGTTTTGATCCGTGGAGGGGTTGGTGGGGGTCGAAAGTGATATTGAACACCACTATCGTATTCAGCATCCTCGAAAACAGACGTTTTGCCGCTGATATAAAAAATTAAAAAACACCCCTGTCGGGGGTGAGTTTTGGCCTGTGGAGGGGTTGGTGAGCGTCGGAAGTAATCTTCAACATTATCAACGTACTCAGCATCCTCGAAAATGGGGGGAAAGGCGTTTTTTTTAACCGTTTAACCTCTTTAGGGCGTAGTTCTTGGCCGTTTTAGGGGGTTCAGCAATAGAAAACGGTAATTCTGATAACGCCATCGTGTTCAGCATCCTCGAAAACGGGGGGAGGAGGTACTCTCAATCCTTATGAATTTTGGTCCATTTTTCATGGTTTTTTCCGACTCACAGACGCCACTACACGCCGAATAAGTAGAAAAACGATAAATAATTGTGACAGCTGACACAAGAAATTGAATTCTTTTACTGCGCAAACTCCTCAGTTCCAAGTTTGACCAACATGGCGGCTCCCTATTATAAATATATTTGAAATATAATTCAGATGATCATCGCCTATCTCCAATTCTAGATCTGTGAGTTTCACTTATCAAAATTCAACAATTTTGGACTCGTTAGATTTGGCCTATTAATAATTATTTAATAGTATATTCTGTAACAAGGTTGGAATGAGAATTCGATACGAGTGGAGGAATCACGAGTGTCAAATTTTCATTCCAACAGAGTAACAGACTGTACTTTCTCCACGGCCACAGAAAGTAGGAATTGAATATATTAAAATGAAACCTCAAAAAACGCAGCTTATCTTTGTTCAGACAAATTCAAACTAAATAAATAACACGTCGCGTAGAACTGTCAAACATGAAATTTATGGCTATCTAGGATGCGGACTTGATATTTACAGCTAGGTGTTACAGAATGAACATTCTGACACTAGAGTAAGAATGAAATACGTACAAAAGACATAAGAGACAAGTGTTTCAGAATATTCTTTCAATCTCAAGAGCGAGAATATTTCTTTTCTGTTATTATAACTGGTTTCAGAATAACTACATTCAGTAGTGGCCGTGGAGAAAATATTTTAATATTATTGTATTATATTAGAGGAGGAGTTCAATAAAACAGGGTTTGATATATTAGGCATAACAGAAATAAAAGTAAAAGGAAAAGGAGAAAAACTGATTAATAGCGGACACACACTTATTTATAGTGGAGTGGACCAACATAAAAGAGCAGCGGAGGGAGTGGGATGCCTAATCAAACAGGAAAACATGAAATACTTACGACAGTGGACCGGAGTATCTGAAAGAATATTAAAACTTCAACTAGATATAGAGGAACAAAATAAAACGACATTATTAGTAGTGTATGGACCAGGAGAAAATGAAAGTAAAAACATAAAAGAAACGTTTTGGGAACAGCTATCAGAGTTAGCACAAGATATATCAAGTAGATTGATAATAATAGGAGACTTTAATGCGAGCGTGGGGAAAAAAGATGAGATCAGGAACAACAATCGGAATTCACGGTGAAGAGGTAACAATGGGAAAAGACTTCTTGATTTCTGCCTTCTTAATAACCTTATCATAACAAATACACAAGGAAATCTATCATAGATTATGTTATAATAAACAAAGGACATAGAAAGTAAATACTAGATACACGAGTGAGAAGAGGAGCAGAAAGGTTTACTGACCATTTTCTACTAATGTCCAAAATTAGAACAAAAAATGAACAAAGAGATAATAAGAAGATTAGGAAAAGAAACAAAACTACAAAGACAGTCATAAAATACTACAAATTGGGAGAAAAGTTAAAAGCCGAACAAATCACAAAAATATTACAAGAAGAAATGGAAAAAATTAAAGAACTTAACATAGAAAATCTTTGGTTAATTACAAAAGAAAAAATTCTCGAAACGGCCCAAGTAGTATGTGGAACAACAAATGTAAACAAATCAAAGCAAAAAACAAATTGGTGGAACGAAGAAATAAAAGCTGAGATCAAAATAAAAAAAGATAAACACAATTATTTAAGGAACAGGAATAACGAAACGTACGATGAATACAAAAAACAAAGAACAAAAGTGAAGGAAATATTCAAAAGAGGGAAACAACAATCCTGGGAGGATTTTGGAAATAAGATGGAGAAAGATAGACATGGAAACCAAAAGTTGTTCTACAAAATACTGAAAACGCTAAGAAAATGGAAACAAGAGAGGTGCACATATATATCGTCCAGGAAAGAGAAAGCGTTAACTGACGATTATGAAACAATGAGGAAATAGAAGATGAAAACAAGGAGGAGGAAAAAGCAGAACATAATTATGGCGCAATCACATTAGAAGAAGTAGCAGAGGCAGAAAAAAAGCTAAAAAGGGGAAAAGCAGCCGGTCATAATGAAATAACCGCAGAGATGCTAAAGAATATGGAACAAAGCGGCCTCGAAGTACTAACATGCCTACTCAACAAAATATCAATAGAGTCACGAATACCCAAAGACTGGGAAGTAGGAGTAATTTTGCCGATCTACAAAAAGGGCAATAAACGTGACTGCAGTAATTATAAAGGCATCACCTTGCTAAGCATAGTTTCCAAAGTGTATGCAAGGATACTAGATAACCGACTAAAAATAATAATAGACTGCTAACTAGAAGAGTCACAAAGCGGATTTAGGAAAGGGAGAGGGGTGCAAGATCACATTTTTACCATCAACCAAATGATTGAGAAAAACCACAACAATAATATATATGCAGCATTTATAGATTTGGAAAAAGCTTTCGACAGTGTTCCAAGGAAAGTAATATGGGACAGCCTAAAAAGAAGAGGAGTTTATATACATTTACGGAAAAATATTACCAGCTTATACGTAAACACAAGAAACTACGTGAGAACAGATAATCTAGAATCCGAAGAATTTAGTACCAAGAAAGGTTTAAGGCAAGGGGGGGGGGGGTATTAAATACGACTCTATTTAATATCGTGCGATGACGCAATGAAAGAAATAAAAGACAAAATTAAGAAGTTACCAATTGGATACAAAAACTTAGAACCGGTATACCTGACAGAATGCGCCTATGCTGATGACCTCATGATAGCTGCTAAAAGCGAAAGCGAACTCCAGCAAAACTTGATACTCTTGGATGAAGCACTAAAACGAAGAAATCTAAAAATAAATATTGAAAAAATAAAGATAATGGTTATTGGAAGGAATGACATTAGAACAAGCCTAGAACTAAACAACAAAACTATACAACAGACCGATAATTTCACATATTTGGGGGTAAAAATACAAAGGGACGGGAAAAATGAGGCAGAAACAAACACAAGATTAGAAAATGCTACTAATTATATTACTCGTTAAACATCACATTCTTAGGAGGTATTAAAGGGATAACTAAAAGAGACAGAATAAGAATTGAAACTATAAGGCAAGAGTTAGGAGTGCAACCAATAATGCAAAGCATTGAAAAACAATAATTGAGATGGTTCGGTCACCTCATAAGAATGCAGGAAAACAGACAAACCAAAAAGGTATGGCTGGCGAGGTCAACGCAGAGAAGAACCAGGGGTAGACCCAGAAAGAAATGGAACGACAACTAGTGGCGGCATAAATGTTTGATCGGCCATTATTTTCGGCAGTACGCACCGTATCGGAAACTTTTTTATTAAGGGTTTTTCGACAAAAAGATATTATTGATAAAAGTTTGTGCATCCCCTAAAACTAAACGTGCATCAACAAAATATAGTAAAACACTCGTAACATACGAGGAGCCTTCAAAAATTTGATTTTGAGACAAGAGTAAAGTATTTTTAGATGTGCTACCATCTATGGTAAGAAGAGAGTATTGACATTAAATTTTGACTGAATCTAGTCAAGATGTCACTCTCTTCTTTTTTATCCCTTTCAGAGATTAATACAAAGTGAGTAAACCAGTAAGGAATTTTAATTTATTAGATTCGACATCCTAAGACCGGTTTCTGTCTTTCGACTTCATCAGTTAGGCTTTTCGAATCCAATAAATAAAATTCCAAACTCGTACAAGTCAATAGCTATATCCGCTAAGGGATAACATTTTTAGATGTGCTACCATCTATGGTAAGAAGCCTAACTGATGAAGTCGAAAGACAGAAACCGGTCTTAGGATGTTGAATCTAATAAATTAAAATTCCTTACTGGTTTACTCACTTTGTATTAATCTCTAAAAGGGATAAAAAAGAAGAGAGTGACATCTTCACTAGATTCAGTCAAAATTTAATGTCAATACTCTCTTCTTACCATAGATGGTAGCACATCTAAAAATGTTATCTTATAGCGGATATAGCTATTGACTTGTACGAGTTTGGAATTTTATTTATTGGATTCGAAAAGCCTAACTGATGAAGTCGAAAGACAGAAAGCGGTCTTAGGATGTCGAATGTAATAAATTAAAATTCCTTACTGGTTTACTCAAGAGTAAAGTACTCTTATTTTGAAAAACCTCGGGTAATGTTACTTAGATAAGTTGTTCAGCATTAAAATATACATCTAGATTTGAAGTTATGACCATCTAAGTGAAGTTTTATTTTTTTACCAATTTTTTTAAAATGGATACTACTTACGGAAAAAAAATTGCTAAAACGATAACTAGACAACATCCTGTATACGACGGTTTATTTAAAAATCCTGTAATATTACAAATTACACAACTGTTGTGTTAAGCACAGTCAATTTTGTTGAAGAGTAAAATAATTTTTTGGTGCAGTTATTTTTATTTTACTGTAAATTACGAGTGTTTTACTATATCTTGTTGGTGCATGTTTAGTTTTAAAGGTTGCACAAACTTTTATCAAGAATAACTTTTTGTCGAAAAACCCGTAATAAAAAAGTTTCCCATATGGTGCGTACTTTGGGGATGACACTGTATCAAGTAGTGGGTCTAATTGCAAAAACAAGTTCCATTAATCGTCCCCAGACAATAAATCTAAGCAAGTAAATTCTGGAGCTCTAGTTTGTCAAAAAATATACTTCCACGTACTATCCACCTATCAGGGCATCCATTTTCTATAAAATGTATAACATATCTGGTTTATTTTATTTATTTTCAATGACCCACTATTTGTTTTTAAATCTTACCTTATTTCCAATATTCCATTTTATAGATTAGAGGAAAGACGCCAAATATGGGGTATTATTATTATGGGGTACCTTATTATTTCCGGCGCCAAACTTCCATCATCTATTGTGAAATAGCGTAACTTACACTTTGATCTTACGCTGTAATATGTAGGAGTTTTGTTTACCGGCAACAATTGCATCACTTATTCTAACCAAAAAGTATCAAGCTACCGTGTCGAAAGTTTTTGCTGTGTATACTAACAGGTATTTTACGGGGAAAAAAGGTAAGATTTTCATGTCTATTTTAGTTCATCACAAGCCTAAGATTCTGTCTATCTACTATGAAAGTTTAAGTAGCTCCAAGTTTCATCTTATTTACATTTTTGTAGAGGGTTTGTTTTAACCACAATATGCCTAATATGGGTACCATCCTTTTCTTATTATGGGGTACCCCATATTAGGAAATACATTAGAATTAATTATTTCTCATTAGATAGTTAAGTACTATTGTATTATTTCAGATGCTAAGTCAACGAAAAAAATGGAACAAGGAAAATATGATAGAAGCTATTAAAGCTTGTAGAGAGAAAAGAATGGGCTACATGAAAAGTGCAAAAACTTTTGGAGTCCCACAGACTACGCTGGAAAGGTATGTAAAATTGAATAAAGAACCAGAAAAAGTTGTAGATGAAAGGCTAGGAAGGAAGCCAGTTTTGTCAAAGGAACTGAAGAAGGAATTGGTAAAGCATTGTTTAAATTTAGAGAAACATTTTTTTGGGTTAACTAGAAAAGACATCTGTAGACTGAGTTTTGAGTTATGCAAGAACAATAACCTAAAAAGCCCATTCAGCACCCGAAAGGAATGCGCAGGATCAAAATGGCTTGCAGGATTTCTAAAACGGAATACGGAACTCTCATTTCGAACGCCACAGGGAATATCGTATGCCCGAGTAAGATCATTTACCAAAGTAAATGTTGCATTGTTTTTTAATATTTATGAACCTTTGCTAGAAAAAGTAAAACACAATCCAGCACGTATTTTCAATTGTGACGAGACAGGCATAACCATAGTGCAACATAAACATCAAAAAGTTCTCAGTTTAAGAGGAAAAAAACAAGTTGCAGCCCTTTCGTCTGCCGAAAGAGGCTCCCTCATGACAACTGTTATGTGTTTTAGCGCAACGGGCGTTTATATTCCTCCATTAATAATTTTTCCTAGGAAGAATATGAAACTTGAATTGATGAATGGTATGCCTCCTGGTTCCATACATGCTTGTCATCCATCGGGCTGGATACAACAAGATATTTTTGTTAATTGGTTAAGACATTTTATCAATCATACAAAACCCACCCCGGAAGATCCAGTTGTACTTGCTATTGACGGTCACTACAGTCGTACTAGGAATTTGGAAGTCATCAATATAGGAAGAGAAATGAATGTTCATATTGTGTGCTTACCACCGCATTCAACCAACAAGATGCAACCGTTAGATGTTGCATTCATGTCACCATTCAAAACATTTTATGCACAAGAAATTACAAGCTGGTTAAAACAAAATCCCGGACGTGTTGTGACGGTGTATCAAATAGGAGAACTATTTGGGAAGGCTTACATGAGAGCAGCGGTTGTGGAGACAGCAGTACACGGTTTTAAAAAAACAGGCCTTTTTCCTGTTGATCGCAACGTTTTCAGGGAAGCAGATTATGTAGCGGAGCCATTTTTACATGACAACCCAGCAATTCAAGAGACTGACGAAATGTATTTATCAATGGAAAAAGCAGGCGTAACACCTCAGTCCTCAACATCAACAAAAGTGGCAGTTCAGCCCTCAACATCAGCAAAAGTTGGAAATCAGCCCTCAACATCAGCAAAACTAGTGTTACCTTCTGATTTGATCCCTATCCCGAAGTTAGGCCACAATATAACAACAAAGAAACGATTTAATGCTGGAAAAGCTGTTATTGTCACCAGCTCCCCATACAAAAAAGAGGTAGAAACAAGTTTAAGTAAAAAGAACAGCCCTGCCAAATCTAGAGTAAAGAGAAAAATCAGGGGGGTGGGTGGCTCAGCAGCACTGGACTCATAATCCAAGGGTTGTGGGTTCGAATCACACCAAAGGCAGAAATCATTTTCTGATTTTTAATTAATTAAAAATTTAGAAATTGATTTTCATATACCAGGTGTGATTCCTCACTCGACCATTCACTGTTGGGTGCTAATTAACAGTGCTGTTCCTAAAGTGGCGCTGGGAAACAGTAACAAAGCCTACACAGAACACGAGGCTAATGGCCATAGTAGTCGATGCCGTTGACACAGAAGTAAAAAAAAAAAAAAAAAAAAAAGAGAAAAATCACGTCTGTTGATAAGACGAAAAAATGAGAAACTCCTAAAGTTCCGAAAATGAAACAAAAGCAAAACAAAATTAAAAAACAAAGATTGCCTTTATCATCATCATCGGATTCTGAGGTCGAAGTAACCCTAGATGAAGAGGGTTGTGAGTCACCATTTACTGAAGATGAAGATGATGCAGAATGTATGTTTTGCGAAATTCCTTTTTCTGATGATTCTTCTGGTGAGCAATGGATAAGATGTGTAATGTGTCTTAAATGGGCTCATTCGGAATGTGCTGGGTACGATGATACAAATTATGTTTGTGATTTCTGTAAATAATATGTATTTTTATATTGTTTTAATTAAAATCTCTTTTTTGTATGAATATCAGATTTTTGCAGCATTATTCATTTATTTTAAACACTTGGTTGTGCACCTCAGATTCGGAAACACTAGTACCCCATATTAGGATAGCTAAGTGCCTAATATGGTATTTGCAGTAGGTATGGTTATGCAGTGGTTTTGATTAGTAAATTCAAATAACCTGTCATTTTGAGTTACCACAATGACAGTACATAAAATGAAGTGTAAGTAGACGTATTTACAGTTTCCTAGAAAAAATATTTCTATGCGATATTTAACTTCAAAAAAAAGTACCCCATATTTGGCGCTTCTCCTCTACACAGTAATTAATAACTTCAATTGCTACCGTTAGAAAAAATTTATCTAGTTAAATTCGCCATTTTATACTGTACCACGTAATGTGCCATTCTAAAATCGCAAAACTTATTTATGTAAATTTCCTTAACGTACTCTGCCGGTGACAATTACAATTTAAATCATTACCTCTAGAACAAGGAAAGTCATTTCTAACGAGTCCATAATTTTTCAATTCTGTTCAGTGCAGCAGAGTAATCGATGTCTATGGATGAAAAATGATATCGATACTTTTTGGTGTCCATCTAGGGATTCTCTAAATGACAATGACAAAAAAAATAATATATTTATATACTTTTAAGTAAAAATATGCTGCTTTTATTCAAAATAATAAACACAACTAAAAACTTGATAACTGCATTTTGTAGGAATCTTTAATACAGCATTGGTCCTCAAAGACTGCACAATTTTCAATCAAACTCCATCTACTTTTGAAGAAGTGTTCAAACCCAAAGTATATTCTAGTGAAAATATGGATATTATCACCAGAAAAAAATGTCCCCATTTGGACTATTTTGTCGTCTTCTCTTCAGTTACTGCAGGCAGAGGCAATATAGGTCAAACTAATTATGGAATGGCGAATGCGGCAATGGAAAAATTGTGCGAAAATCGGAGGAAAGATAATTTACCGGGATTGGCTGTAGAATGGGGGCCGGTTGGAGATGTTGGAGCTTTAACTACTATTGATGTTAAGAAAAAGGTAAATTTTACACTTTATTTCTGTATTTACAGCTGTTATTATGTTGTTGAGTGAGTTCCAAATTTCCTATTTATTTTTTTTTATTACAGGACGTTTTAAACTTAGAACCACAATCAATCAAATCCTGTTTACACGCTCTGGAAAAATTTATGATTCAGGATGTCATTGTTGGAGCGAGTGTAGTTCCAAATAACAAACAAATGTCCAAGGAAATCATTACAGAAAGAACTCCCGCGATCACAGTTGCGCAGATTTTGGGAATTGAAAATATAGGTAGGTTATTCAATTATTATGAATATCACACAATATGGTCAGTGGGTCATTCTGAATATTTAATATCCGTAAAGGAGCAAATCTTTCACTTACTCATTTCTTTTACTTATAAGGAAAGCAGAAGATAATCAAGTTAAACTATTCAGTTAACCAGAAACATTTGGTAAGATTTATTGCGACCTCATTTTGTACAGATTAACTTATAATATTACTACAGATTTCGCGTCGAAATCCAATTTTTGACCATTATGATATCTAATAATAATGAGTCGACATCTATCTAATGTGATATGATATAATATCTGAAGTGAGGAAGATTGACCTTAACCGCTTATACAGGGTGATTCATTAGTGCGATAAAGTCCATTATCTTCTAAATCATTAAAGGTATAAAAACAAAATTTTAAAAGATTGTAGCCAGCCTTAAGGCTCATATTTTTAAAATTAGTTGCAATTGTACAGGGTGTTCCAGAACACCGTGCCAGATCAAAGGTACATTTTTTTAAATGGGACACCCTGTATATTACTTTAAATTTGAATTCTCCTTGACTTCACAATTGCAACAATATGAAGTTGTAATAAGTTATACAGGGTATTTAAAAAGTTCTGACCACTTTTTCATGAGAATCGTAATGAGTTCAACGCTCTGTATCCTTTAAACAAAACAAATACAAATTAATCTTTTACATTCATACGACTCTGATGGTCGTCTAGTTTAATAATTCACTAGACCTCCTTCCATATTTTGAAAACCGTATACAGGGCGAGTCCAAACTCGAATACATCATTTTCACACCATTTTTAAATGGATCACCCTGTATTTTATGTCGGCAACTGAAAGCTATTTTACTATACTTTAAGTTTTATTGAGTATTCCCTATACCCAAATGAAATAGTTTTTGAGATATTTCAAATTTATTATTAAAAATTGTACTTCCATTAAAAACGACTTTAAAAACCACCAAGTATACAGAATTTATTTACATCAATTAACTTATAAATACCCTTAAATTAATAAACAATCATATATAAAATTATTTTTTTTTCTGGGGTTATGTTAAAGACCAGGTGTACAAAGTACCTGTCACTACACGAGATGATATAAAAGAGAGAATTCGAAGTGTTAATGTGCAAATGCTTTTAAACGTAAGTCGATCTGTTGACGACCGTCTTCAACACTGCATCGATGTAGAGGGTGGTCTCTTTGAGCATCTGTTATAATTTTAGATATGATTGTTTATTAATTTATAAGTTAATTGATGTAAATAAATTCTGTATACTTAGGTGGTTTTTAAAGTCGTTTTTAATGGAAGTACAATTTTTAATAATAAATTTGAAATATCTCAAAAACTATTTCATTTGGGCATAGGGAATACTCAATAAAACTTAAAGTATAGTAAAATAGCTTTCAGTTGCCGACATAAAATAAAGGGTGATCCATTTAAAAATGATGTGAAAATGATGTATTCGAGTTTGGACTCGCCCTGTATACGGTTTTCAAAATATGGAAGGAGGTCTAGTGAATTATCGTCGTATGAATGTAAAAGATTAATTTGTATTTGTATTGTTTAAAAGATGCAGAGCGTTGAACTCATTACGATTCTCATGAAAAGTGATCAGAACTTTTTAAATACCCTGTATAACTTATTACAACTTCATATTGTTGCAATTGCGAAGTCAAGCAGAATTCAAATTTAAAGTAATATACAGGGTGTCCCATTTAAAAAAATGTACCTTTGATCTGGCGCGGTGTTCTGGAACACCCTGTATAATTGAAACTAATTTTAAAATATGAGCCTTAATGCCGGCTACAATCTTGCAAAATTTTGTTTTTATACCTTTAATGATTTAGAAGATATTGGCCTTTATCGCACTAATGAATCACCCTGTATATAGAAATAATGATTAAACAATAAACGTGATAAGGCATCAACCTTCCTATTTACACGTGATATAAATATGTATAATAACATAACCTTAAACTATTACTAACAATTATGTGAATGATTCTACTGGGAGATGAACTACATGCCACAAAGCCATCCATCATCGATCAGATCAGATCAGACGTCCCACTTCAGTGTTTTCAGGTAGATTTTTGTAACGTGAGCAACATTTAGCCGAGAGTTGTCGGGTAACAAAAGCACTTGGTCGTGTCTATGCTCATATTCCAGTCGTTTTTCCTGTAATCCTCGGCTCAAATGCATTAGTTGTTTGTTAGTAAGCTCCTGTAATGGTTTCACCCGGTTGGAGTAGCTCATAATATACCTCGCCAAGCCGGTTCCGCCAAATACACAGCATGGTTTTTAAGCCATGGATGTTTGGCTTGACTGTCGATGTTAATAAATGGCCCAGGTATACCCACGATTTATTTCGCTTTGGATTATCGTAATCGATCCACTTTTTATCACCAGTGACAATGGCAAAAACCCTTTCTTTTAACAGTCGGAGCAGGTACTTGCACGTGAAAAAACGCCGTTCGACACCAATAAAAGTCCACAAAAATAAGGACGAGAAGTTGTTGACAGATATCTCACCTTACCATATGACACTGCTGATCCGCCATCATTGACCAGCATTTACTGCTAGTGCCATCTATTGAGGTTTCCCATTTGTACTCCTGATATGATCTGTATTTAATAATCTGTTTTTTGTTAATTAGTTTCTTCTTAAATTTTACGGTGGTTCATGCTAATAGAATTAAAAATAACTTGTATGCAAATATTCTATTTACGTAGGATTCGCACAGGAAGTAGCATTTAATGTATTTTTATTTTCAAAAATGCATTGACGGGTTTTTTGGTTCTTCTAATACAACTTTCACTACTTGCTCTGGGGGGCAGTTAAAAGTTTTATTTTCAATAAAACAACTGAATTGAAGTACTAATTAATACAATTATTTTATTAAACAATTTTATACTCATTAATACCTTTTACTTACAATTAAAATGTTTTAGTCTATTTTATTAATTTATTTATTTTTTCTCTTTTCCAGCTTCTGCTGAAGGATCAATGAAACTTTATGAATTTGGATTAGATTCTATAATGGTTTCTGAAATTAAACAAAGTCTCTATAGATATTTTCAACTTGAATATGATAGAGACAGCATTAGAGAATTTAGTTTTGATTATTTACAAAGTTTACAAGTAAATCAACCTTTAAATGTATAATGGTATAAACATAGAGTTTTTAATCTCATATGGTGCATGGTATTTTAAAAAATAAATGATTTTACTAATTAAGTCCTGTTTTATTTTAATTTATAAGTCAAATAAAACTTTTTTTTGCAAAAACTAGTAGTCTCTCAAATAGACCACGTACTAATAAAAAAGAAGACAATCCTCAATTAAAGATGTAAGATCTTATAGAGGAGCCTGCGCAGACTACTTCATGGTAATGGCAAAAATAAAACTAAAAACAAGAAGCCACAACCTCAAGAATGAACAAAAAAATGAGACGCTGAAAAATTAAAGGATGATCAGGTAAAAAGGAAATACGTAGAACTACTTGAAACTTACTTAACAGAAGATTAGAGGCAAGAACGTAATGAGCGAAAAAAGGATGGGGCAATATAAAAAACGGAATACAAGTAGCAGCGGAAAAAATAAGATTTGCCATGAATGTCAAATTAACTGTCAGTATTAGTTGACGTGGTCTTAATATTGGTTTGTAAAACCTTTTATTTTATTAAAAAGGAGAAGAAAATCAAACGATTCATATGTAGAGTTTGAAAATACTCCTCCAGAAATAAAAAAAAATATGCCGATAATATAACTCAAAATTTGCTACCGCAAAAATCCAAGCTTGAATATAAAAATACTACCTACACAATGTTGAGAGATTGAGGTTTCATTTTACTATACTTATTTAATTTTTACTTTCTGTGGCAGTGGAGAAAGTACAGTCTGTTACTCTGTTGGAATGAAAATCCGACGCTCCCGTTCGGAATCCTCCACTCCTGTCGAATTCTCATTCTAACCTTGTTACTATTTATAATTTGAAAATGCTTTTACAATTTACAAGTTTTATTTTATTTTTTATTTAAAACTGTTTTAATGTGTACGTCTTACCCTTCCAGTAACTCTTCCAAATCCGAAATCCTCATGGAACCACCAACAATTTCTCCAACATTGGGCAAAAGAACGTCAACGCTCTCCGTAAGTCTTTTATCTTCAGGGCATTTGGACATCTAGAATGATTTTATATTGGCTGGAAACCGACATAGCATAATCGGTTTGTTGATTTTATCAGTCATTTTTCTTTCAGGCATTTCAGGGATATCCTAACACAAAATGAAAAAGAAGAAGGAGAGCAAAAAAGAATGGTACAATACCGAATTCCAAAAAATGATTGAAAGAAAAGCAGAAGATAGGTTAAAATGGATAAGAACAAATAAACCAGAACATAGAGAAAAATATCAACCACTAAGGAAAGAGAGCAAGAAAATAATCAGGAAAAGAAAAAGGCAATGGATGGACTTAAGGAGACAGGAAATAGAGAACGAGAAATGGGGCAGAAATTCAAAAAAAAATTATAAAAAATAAAAGAAAATAATAAGAATTTCAAAAACAAATTAAAAGGAATAAAGAACAAACAAGGAAAAATTGTTGAAGAGGAAATACAATACAAAGAAATATGGACAACATACTTTAAGGAATTACTAAATGAACCAGTGATAGAAGATGAAATAGGAGAAGGAGCAGAAGAAGAAGTTATTACACAAGAACCAAAATTAGAGGAAGTAAGAGATATTATCAAGAGAGGTAGTAACAGAAAAGCACCTGGGAAGGATGGAATACATTTAGAACTGATAAAACACGGAGGAGACACGTTACATGAAAGAATACATAGCTTGGTTAAGAAAATATGGGAAGAGGAAAAAATGCCGAACAAATGGGAAACTGGACAAATTATAACGATACATAAAAAAGGAGATCAGCAAGAATGTAAGAACTACAGAGTCATTACACTATTAAACGTAGCCTCTAAAATATTATCATCATTAATACAAAGACGACTAATAACTGAAACTCAAAATATCATAGGACAATATCAATGTGGATTCATAAGAGACAGATCAACAACATGCAATACACACTATTAAACAAATTATGGAAAAAGCACACGAACACCAAATTGAAATAAAAATGTTATTTTTAGACTTTGAACAAGCCTTTGACTCTCTAAAGAGGTATGAAATTATGAAAGCCTTCAAAGAACAACGAGTAAGTAAAAAACTAAGAAACCTAATAGAGATGACAATGAGACAATCAAAGGTTAGTATTCTGACACAAAAAGGAGAAATGGAAGAATTCGAAATAAACAAAGGTGTAAGACAAGGAGACTCCCTGTCAGCTACGTTGTTCAATCTGGCTATAGAATTTGGTTTAAGAAAGTTACAAAAGGGAAATCTCAGAACAACAGCAAGTCAATTAATGATAATGCTGATAACATAGTAATAATGAAAACAAAAAGGAAAATCATGGAAAAAATGTTAAGGGAGATTGAGGAGGAAGGGATGAAGTTGGGAGTGAAAATTAATGTGAAGAAAACGAAAATAATGAGATTTGGAAAAATAGGACAAAATGGGGAAATACGAATAGGAAATAAAAAATTCGAAGAAGTACAAAAATTTAAAAACCTGGGTGTAATAATAAACAATAAAGGGGAAAGAAGAACGGAGGTCGAAGAAAAAATAATGGAACAAACCAATTTTTAACATAATCAAAATATAAACGGTAAAGTTGAAGGTTGTGGCTAATTACACAGGTTTACAAAAAAAAAGGTCGGGACTATTTAACCAGACCACGTTATTCCTAGGTATTTTGGCGCCCTGAATCCGAATCCGGGCTCAGTTTTTTCCCAGCACGTCACGGAAACGAGATTTCAAGGTCATTTATAGATACTACATTCTGTGAATCGGAAAAATATACAAATATTTTTAGCAACAACCAAATCAACTCTCACCCCGTTTTCGAGGACGCTGAACACGATAGCGGTGGTGAAAATTCTTTTGGAGTTGACCCAACCCCCCAAAATGCCAAAAACGACCCCCAAAATGGGGGAATTGCGTATTCCGCATATTTCGTCGGTAAAATATTCCCTACCTCCCCTTTTCGAGGTTGCTGAATACGATGGCGATATTCAAAATTATTTTCGACTTAGTCCCACCCCCCTCAAATGGCCAAAAATCACCCTCTACAGGGTGACATTTTTTTTGGCTGTAAACAAGAAAAACCGCGTCATCTCCAGTTTTTGAGAATGCTGAGCACAATGGTGATATTACATCTATACAACGACTTCGCCACATCCCCCAAACGGCCAACAACCACCCTCTACAGGGTGAAATTTTTTTTTTAGCAAACATGAAAACCCGCGAAAATTTTTCACCCTGTAGAGGGTAATTTTTAAACGTTAGGGAGATGGAACTAAGTCGAAAAAAAAATCTAATATCGCCATCGTGTTCAGGATCCTCGAAAATGGGGGGGATATATTTTCCCGGTGGAAGACGCGGAATCCGCGATTCCCCCATTTTGGGGGAGGTTTTTGGCCGTTTGAGGGGTGGGTTCAAGTTAAAAGTAATTTTGAATACCGCCATCGTGTTCAGCATCTTCGAAAAGGGGGGGAAGATATATTTTGCCGGTAGAAGACGCGGAGTCCGCGATTCCCCCATTTTGGGAGAGGATTTTGGTCATTTGAGGAGTGGGGTCAAGTCGAAAGTAATTTTGGATACCACGTTGAGCATCCTCGAAAACGCGGGAGAAGAAATATTTTACCGATGGAATATGCGGAATCCGCGATTCCCCCATTTTGGGGGAGGGTTTTGGCCGTTTGGGGGGTTGGATCAACTCCAAAAGAATTTTCACCACCGCTATCGTGTTCAGCATCCTCGAAAACGAGGGGAGAGGTGGTTTGATTGCTGCTTAAAATATTTGTATATTTTTCCGACTCACAGAATGTAGTACCTATATATAACCTTGAAATCTCATTTCCGTGACGAGCTGGGAAAAAACTGAGCCCGGATTCGGATTCAGGGCGCTAAAATACCTAGGAATAATGTGGTCTGGTCAAATAGTCCCGACCTTTTTTTTTGTAAACCTGTGTTATGAATAATACATAATAAAAGTACGATTAAATAAATAAATAAAATAAAAACGTTTATTAACCTGTTGACATGTACATTACATATATAGGAATCGTCGAGTTTACAAAGAAATCTAAGTAACAAAAAAAAATAGATGAAGATACAAATAAATAAAATATTTATCTAAAAGAACAAAGTTAGGTACTTGAATTAAAAAGAGATAATGAGAAACAAAGGGTATTACACTACATACAATTATAATATATAAATAAGACGTCTCTTTAGTTACCAAAAAATTCATCTAAACTATATATAGATTGTCTCAGCAGAAAACGTTTTAACTTAGATTTGAAATTTACTAAATTTGGACAATGAATCACATCTTGAGGTAACTGATTATAAATTTTAAGTGCTAAACAATTTGGTGCTTTTAGCGAGATATATTTGTAAAAAGGTACGTGGTATTTGTTACATTGCCTTGTGTTATATTGATGTAGTTCTGAATTTAGGTGAAATTTATTTTTATTTAAATACATATAAACACCCAGTTCAAATATATATAATGAAGTTAAGGTTAGAATGTTAGTTTTTATAAAAACTGCACGAATTTCTTTTGGAAATATTTTCTATTATTCTTAATATTCTTTTTTGTACGATAAAAACATCAGGTGATAGAGTAGACAAACCCCAGAACGCAATGCCATACCTAAGCCTCGACTCAACCTGAGCATAATATAAGCTAACTAACTGACTCTTTGTTAATATTTGGCTTAGATTTCTAAATAAATAACAGAGAGAATTTAATTTTGAAATTAATGAGTAGCAGTGCTCTTTCCAGTTTAAATTTCTGTCAATAGTTATGCCTAAGAATTTAACACTATCTTCATCTGAGGATATTAATGACTCTTTTACAGTTATGTCAATATTGTTGCACTTATTTTGCCAGTTATGGAATCTAATCATTTTTGTTTTGTCACTATTAAAATAAAGAGAGTGTAATTCGAACCAGTTAACCAGCTCATTCATGGACACTTGACATGTATCCTTTAATTCGGAGTCATTTGGGGATGAAAACAATACAGTAGAATCATCAGCGAAACGAACTTTTAATACTTTAGGTATTACTTCATCTAGATCATTTGTATATAGTATAAATAGAACTGGTCCCAGGACTGAGCCTTGAGGGACGCCCATGTTACATATTCTTGTATCTGAGGTTACTGAAGTTAAATTGTCTTTGTTATTATGGTTTATGTTAACATACTGGGACCTATCTTTTAGAAAGGATTTCACCCAATCCAAGGCAACTCCGCGAATGCCGTACGATAATAATTTCTGTAATAAGATGTCGTGCTGAACGCAGTCGAAAGCCCTGCTGAGATCACAGAATATCCCAACAGGGCACTCACCTGCTTCCATAAAGTTTACAATATTTTCATAGAAAGATGTAATAGCAGAATTGATGGATTTGCCAGCAACAAAGCCGTGTTGGTTTCTTGAAAAGATATTATGTTTCTTCACAAATGCTAGAAGTCTAGCTAAAAACGCATATTCGAATGGTTTAGAGAAGCAAGATGTAATAGTTATCGGTCTATAATGTTGAATCAATTCAGGATTTTGTTTTTTAAAAATGGGTATTACTTTGCCCTTTTTTAGAAGTGTAGGAAAATTCCCTGTCACAAATGAAAGATTTATTAAATATGTTAAGGGCTTAATTAATGTACATAACGCTTTTTTTAATATAAAGAGTGGAACTTCATCTGCCCCCGCAGCAGGTTTATTCTTTATTTTTTCTACTACGAGCGTCAATAATTCATTCTCACTAAAAGGATCTAAAAATATAGAAAACCTATTTTTTATGTTACTAAAATGCTTATGTTTAGTTTGCAGTGTAATATTTTTTATTATATTCTCTGGTTCCTCAATGAAAAAATCATTAAATAATTTTGCAATATCATTAGGGTTTTCAATTAACTTATCATTTTGTAATAAGTTTAAATTTCGAATTTTACCCTTGGCTTGAGACAGTTCAGAAACTACTTTCCAAGATTCTTTTGAAACGTTGTTTGAGTTAAATATGCGATTTTGATAATAAACTTTTTTTGAATTTTGAACTAATTTTGAATGTTGTTTTTTAGTCCACATATAATAATTAGCTCTGGAAAACTTTTTTGTAAAATATATAAATCTTTTAAATTAGTACTAGACATTATAACTTCATTGGTTACCCATTTACTATTCTTGTCTTGGGAATAGTAACATTTTTTTAAAGGAAAATATTTGTTAAACGAAAAAAGAAATACCTTCATAAAATTCTCATAAGCATTGTTTAAATTATCAGACGAAATTACAGTTGACCAATCCTGAGTTGCTAAGAATTCAAGGAAAGCTACCGTATTCTGTTCATTAAAGATACGTTTTATTTGTAACATTTGCTTCTTGTGAGAATTATTTTGATTATTTGGCGATTCAAAAAGAACAAATCTGTGGTCGGAGGTAATATTGTCACTTACGCAAACAACTGGATATTTATATAGATATGGTCAATTATAGTGGATGACTCTTTCATAACTCGGGTTGGCCACTCTACCACCTGTTGTAATGCAAAACCTTTTAGTAAATAATTTAAAGTATTATATAAGATTTTGTCCCTAATGGGATCTAAATTAAAATCACCTGCCAAAACAAAAGTACAGTTAGACTCATACAGTTTCTCTAAAACATTTAAAATTTTATCATATAAACACTGAAAATCGCCATCTGGTGATCTATATACTACTAAGATTACCATTTTACATTTATCAAACTTATAGGTAATCCCACATATTTCAAAGTCTTTTTCTACACAATATTTTTTAAGATTAATTTCAGAACAATTTATATCATCCCTGCTATAAATTGAAACCCCACCACAATGATATAGGGATCTACAGAAATGACTACTCAACTTAAAGCCACTTACATGTTTTGTAATAATAGATAATTCAGTATCATGAGTTTCAGTTATGCAAATAAATTTTATATTTAAATTTAAGAATTCATATTCTAAATTATTGATAGACTCTGCATTTAAACTGCGCGTATTCACTAGTAAGATGTCAGGATTGAAAAACACTAGTCCTCCACTTGATTCTTCAGGCGCTTCTGGAAAAACTTACTTATACAGGAGCCTGTTGGCCAGAGCTTTGGATCCATAGCCCTTCTAAAGTTCATTTGATTAATAGACACCTTAAAAGATGAGTAAAAGTCAGGACGAATAGGAGTGATAGAAGCACACTCTACTTCAGGAAAAGATACTTCAAGCATCTTTTTAAGATCATCACATGATGTATTATGTTGTACCCTCGTTACATGAAGATGAACTACTGGAACTGGTACGCCTTTTATGGTTGAAGTGGAGTTGTTTCCGATGACGATTTATTAATAACTGTTTGCCATTGTTCATTTTTATCGGTTTTTTGATTACTATGAATCAAGTTGTCACCCTTTGAAATATTCGAAACACTAGTTGAAGGGATAGCGGAGTTTAAATTAATAATATCTCTACATTTCTTTTCAGTTTGTACTTTTAAAATTCCTGCGGAAACAAATTGTTTGTTTACGAAGTTATTATTATTTTTATTTGTTTGGGAATTCCCTGCGTTTTTATCCACTTTGTCAATTAAAGATAATTTTGAGGCTTTGGATAAACAATATTATTAAAAAAAAATTAATGAGTAATACTTATAAATCATTTCCTCCCCATTTCAAATAACTTATTTTATTTATTGCTTATTCTTTTATACAACTCATATCTATATTTCTGTCTTTGTCCGTTTAACTGATAAGTACATCCAAGTAGGAATCCGTTTTCTACCTGCTAATTCCACGAACGTATCATTGCGTGGGGTTGATTTCGAATAAGGAAGAATTAGAATAGCAAAAATTAAATACAGGAAGCCTTTAAATTTAAAAAACTGCCGATTACCATGAGGACATGAATGCAGAGGTGAAAAATGGTCTGAAGGTATCATTCAACTTTTGGAACTTGGGTATGTCATCGTCTTTACCGAAATAATCATGGAAAAATAGCTGAAATTCAACAATGGTTAATAGATAAAAACGTTCATTATAACAAAGATTGTCAGAAATGACAGACTGATTTTTTTATATATTCATGTTTTTTTAGGTATGTGGTTTTTTCGTTTTTGGGTAGTCTTTAGAGACTGTCATTAGAAAAAAGTCACTGAGAAGTGTCAGTGTCAAGCGGACGAGTTTTTTGATTTTTATTTAGTTTTGTGGTCATTTTACCAAGTTACGAAGAGTAAACCATTTGCCTGTATTATTTAGAACCGTCTCAGCTTCCCAGAAGGGGTAGTTCTCTGTTTGCGCGACAACAAAGATAGTCTAAAGGTGGAATTACTACAGATTACAAAATTACATGTTTATCAATATAAAAAATTCGCAGTTGATGAATAAATGGCGTAAAGTCGTGAAATAACAGTTTTAAGATTACCTCCTTACCACTACGAATTTAATCCTATAGAATTGAGCAAGGACAAGTAGCACGAGAAAACAGAACATTTAAAATGGCGGAAGTACAAAATTACCTTAAAGAAGCCATTCAAAGCGTCACTGCAGAAAACTGGAAGAAATGTATCAAGCACGTTCTGAAAGAAGAACAAAAAATGTGGGACATAGACCAACGAATTGACCAAGATATTGAACCAGTCATTATCAACTTTTCTGACGATAGCGTAGCGACAGTGTATCTGACGAATCTGAGGTGGAAGATTAGACGAAATGTATGTATAAAGAGACAAAAAAAAATAATTCATTTCGGAAGCTCATAGTGGTTTGTATTTTAAAAAAAAATAAAATAAAAAAAGTTTTCAGTTTATTGTAAAAATAATTAATTATTGTTTGGGTTAGTGCTTAACCCTTTCAAAAATTAATAAGCACGCCACTGCCTTCAATATGCTAAGGGCCAATAAAACTCTCAATCATTTTTTGTTCTGGTATCAATCATTTTTGGTTCTGGTATAATTTAGGAAATAAAAGCGTAGAAGTACATATAAATTCTATGTCACATGGCGAATAAATGGGAGAAAAAGCCCACAAAAGCAAAACTTGTGCGTGGGCCTATTATTCCATCTATGCATTTTTGTCCAAATTTTATAAATATAATTAATTCAGGTAAGTAAGGTATAAATAAAGATGTATAATAAAATAGTGAAAATTTTGCGATGTTATTTACGTACATGTAAACACACCAATATATACACATATATAGGGAATACATTAGATTAAGAAGAATTAAAAAAATAGAACATGTTTTAAACAGGGATTTAATTTGTTACTAATATGATTTCATGTACTTTGAGACCTATTTGTAAATACAATATCAGATATGTAACCGTAAGGGAGAGTCAGTAGCCAATTTGTAATATGCTTTTTGAATAAATTATAAGAATGTATTTTTTTTATATCTGGTGGTAGTTTATTGAACAGCTTAGGACCTAGGTAGGTATAACATTTTTGACCAATTGTCTTTTCTGCTCGGGGTACAGTAACGGCATTGATTCTGTATCTAGTATTATAGGGATGGCTAATTAAAATCAATTCTTCTTTATGTTTATATTGTTTCAAGAGAATTGTTCTGGCGAATAACTGACACATGTTTAATACTCCTGACTCATAAAACAAAGCTTCGGAAGAATATCTTCTTGGTTTTTTATACATATTTTTCAATATGCTTTTTTGTATTTTTTCCACTCTACTGAAGGTGGTTGCCGTCGTAGAACCCCAGGCAATCAGTCCATATGCCAGGTGAGATTCCACCAAAGCATGGTATAATATTTTGAGATATTTTAAGTCGATAAATTTTGCTAAGTTTTTGAATTTATAGACCATAAACCGGAGTTTTTTTATTACGAAGTTGGCCTGTTCGTCCCATTTCATGTGGCAGTCTATGATTATACCTAGATATTTAATTTTTAGTACTGATTTTATAATTGTTTGTGTATTAGTGGTATCTCTGATTTTTATGTTTTGATATGAAGGTAGGTTATTACTGTATGATGTGAAGGGGATGAAGAATGTTTTTTTATAGTTTATTGAGAGTAGTTTATAGTTAAAGAAATTTGTGACTTTTGAGAAATCCGTTTCCATGGTATTTTTGAGTGAAGTCCAATTTGAGTCCTCATAAAAAATTGCCGTATCATCAGCAAAGCTAATGATTTCTCCTTTCGTTTCCTGCTCAAAGAGGTCGTTGAGGAACACATTGAAGAGAATTGGGCCTAGTACAGTTCCCTATGGTACGCCGATTCCGATTTTTCTTGAGTCGCTTATAGTTCTATCTATTTTAACACACTGCTCTCTGTTATTTAAGTAGCTTTTCATTAGGTTATAGGAGATTCCCCGAAAACCAACATTCTCGAGGGACAGAAGAAGTTGCTCGTGATTTACTGTGCCGAATGCTTTTGCAAGGTCGACAAATATACATATAGAAGTTTGTTTTTTATCTATGGCATTGTTTATCATTTTTGTCAACCTTGCAATCGCATCCGATGTAGGGCGGTTGTCTCGGAATCCGTACTGTTTTTCTGACATCACTTTGTATTTAGTGAAGAATGAGTTAATTCTTTTCTGGATAATTTTTTCAAATATTTTACTTATACTAGAAATGAGTGATATTGGGCGATAGTTCGACATGTCTAATGGATCTCCTTTTTTAAAAATAGGTGTTATGATAGCATTTTTTAATATATCTGGGAACTTTCCGTCATTGATGGACTTATTTATAAGGGATGTTAATATGGGTGCTATTTCACAACTTACTACCTTGAGAGTTTCTGATCTTATACCATCTAAACCAGGTGATTTGTTATTTTTCAGGGTCATGATCACTTCTATGACTTCTTTTGATAATTTATTTTGCTCGCCATCTTATCACCTATTTCAGAAAAGTATTTGCAAAATTTATTTGATATTATCTTAGGATCGCTGATTATTTCACCATCGGTAGTTTTTATTTTGTCAATGGGGGATTTAGGTTCTTCGCTATTCGACATTTCTTTAATGCACTTCCAGAGATATTTACTGGCATTCCTATTTTTTTCAATTTTATTTTTGAAATATTCATTTTTTGCTGTGTTGATTAAGTTATTTAATTGGTTTCTGTATTTTCTGAATTGTAATTTATTATGGTCTGTGTTTTCTTTTTTCATTATTTTATATAGTTTATTTTTTCTATCAATCGATTTGAGAAGTCCTGTAGTTATCCATTCTTTTCTTTTAATTTCTTTTCTCTTTAATTCAATTGTGATTGAAGAACTATTTGTTAATTCTATTAATCTGTTGATGAATGCAGTGGTGCTCTTATTGATATCGTTTTCAGAATATATGTCTGCCCAGCTCTGTTGTTTAAGTTTATCTTTCAATTTTTCTCTGTTTATTATAGTTCTAGTTATTTTTGTTTTTACTTTGTCAGCTATTTTTTCCGGTAAGATGATATTGTTAATAGTAGAGAAATGGTCGGTTATATTCGTTTCCAGAACCGTGGGGATATTTATGAAGTTTTTTACTTTCGATTTAATGAAAATGTGATCGATGCATGAACCTTCACGACCTATCATTCTAGTGTTTTTGTTTATTAGGCTAGTGAAACCTTCTGCGCTCAAGGCATTGAGATATTCGTGAACAGAGTTTTCCTCGGTATTCAGTATATCCATGTTGATATCTCCTGTAATTATATGGAAATCCACTCGATCACACATTTTAATATAGTTCGCTAGATTTTCTATGAAGGTATATTCACACGTAGGACCCGGTCTATATATACCGTTCAAAAGGACGGTTTTTTCATATAATTTCATACGTAGTTCTATGATGATGATTTGATCAAAGTTTATAATTTTAAATGTACAAGTAAATTTTTCTTTTGCAAAGATAAAATTACCCCATCATTTTGGTTGAATATACCTTCATTATAAAATAGCTTATATCCATGAATACGAAATAATGATGTGTCAGTTATTCTCCAAGTTTCTGTAAGTATCACAAAATCAAAACTATTTTCCACTTGGTTAAGTAGGATTTTTAGCTCGTCGAAGTTTTTATTGATACTTCTTATATTCATGTGAAAGACAGATATGTTTCTACTAAATTCTTTTGTCATCGCGTTATAATCCAGAAGATTATCGTAGATTTGTGTATCCGTTTGATCTATTTTAAAATCTCTTAGGTAGTTATCCATTTTTTAAAGGATTAATGATAAATGATTAATAATGATTCAAAACAAAAAATTAATTTTGTGAGTATAATTGAGGTGGTGAAGTTATTTTCTGCTTGTTGAACGAAGTCGTAGTCTTTCTGTGGCTTGACCTGGATTTGGATTCGGTTTCAGTGGTTTTTTAGACAAATTTTGGTTTGTTGATAACTCTCCTTTTTCAGTATGCTGGATGCCTGTTTTTTTCGATTGTATTTTAATTTGCGTTTCCGTCTCGATTTCACTGTCAGATTCTAGATTTGGGGTCCTAATATTTGGTGTTGCAGGTGCACTATGATTTTGGTTCTCAGCAGTTTCTTCTTCTTCCTTTTCTCTCAATGTTTGTGCAGTATAGCCGGTACCATCTACGAATAATTTGTTTCCTTTTATGTAACTTATTATCCCAGTATTTTCTCTAGCATTCTTCAAGTGATATCTCAATAGCTTATTATCTTCTCTTTGTTCAAAAGTCAGATCGTGCGCGATATTTATATGGGTACCTTTCAGTTTCTTACAGTTTCTGAAAATCTCTTGCTTCTTTAGATTGGACACTAAGTTGAGCTTGATCGGGTTGTTTCGGGCATTCTTGATCCAAATAAAATTGTTGACATCCGACTTTGACAAGGCAACACCCAGTAATCTATGAATTTCCTCGATAACAAATTCCAAGGATATCCCTTCTTCTTTTGGGTTTATTCCAAATATGACAATACCGTGTTCTTTCGATTTTCTCTCTAACTTCTCGACCTTACTTTTCAATTCCTTATTTTCCTTTTCCAAATTTTTAATTTTCTCTTTCAATGACTCAATTTTCAACACAACTCTTGCTTCACTGGCTTCTATTACATTTCTCAGTTCAGTTCTGTTGTTAACTATTTCTTGTAGAAGTTTATTAAATTGTTCATTTTCATTCATTTTATCGCGTACTTTTTAGTGGAGGTGTATGGTCACCTTTAATTTAGATAGAAGGAATGGTATTTATATTTCTTATCAAAAAGTCATTAACTTTATCTTTTATTTGAATCTGCTATGATTACAGTTACTAGGATAAAACCTTTAAAATGAAAGGTTGTACTTTTCTTGCATCCAATTAAATTATTAAATAAGTAGATAGAAGGAATGTTGCCGCAACTTTTAGTTTTTATGTTATAATTATAATGTGACGATTCCTTCGAAACTGGGCATTTAGGTATTCCTTGTTTATGTTATTGACTCCGCTTACCGACACATCTGGTGCATTATAATATTTCTGTTCAGTTGGTACAAGCGAAAGTTCCAAACCAAATCAAATTTGCAACGTGTTTGCGGCAGATTGCCGCAGGCGCGCCCGGTCTTGTAAGTTTTATTTATTACTATTTTTCCAGTTTACCTGTTTTGGATATGTTATATATTTTTTTTACTATAATAAAATGATTATGAATGGCATATTTGTCTTATTTTACTAAGTAAAATAAATTTTCTTCGTTATTTGTAATCCACAAACCTGAAAAACCAAATGCGGCAGATTGCCGCGGCGCGCCTTCTCGTGTAATTCTAAAAAACGCGCCCGCTCGAGGGTTAATATGGGTGCTATTTCACGAGTTACTACCTTGAGACTTGAGATGAGATCTTATACCACCTAAACCAGGTGATTTGTTATTTTTCAAGGTCATGATCACTTCTATAACTTCCTTCTCGTCGGTGTTTGAGAATGTTCTACTTTTTTCTTTTTTATATCATTCCGTTGATAATTTATTTTGTTCGCCATCTTGTCACCTATTTTAGAAAACTATTTGCAAAATTTATTTGATATTATTTTACCGTCAGACTTCCAGAGAGTTTTAAATGGATGAAATAAATTTGAAACGATTGAGAACGGTTGTATAACTATAGGAAAACACACTATCTAATTATATCTGATAGTTGAAATTTATGAGGTTTACACATTTAGGGTATTCATACCTGTAATCAAATACTATTAAGCGTTTGTAGGTATGTGTGTCAGGAGGATCTCAAAATCCACTAGTCAGGATTCAACGCTACTTTCAGGGGACTAATTCCTATCTAAACCGGCAAAAAATGGAGGTCTCATGTCTGTGACTATTTCACGCACTTTTAAAATGAACCAATCAGAAGCTCCAGTCAAGTTCGGATTATCGATAACACCAAACTTGACGGTGTTTTCAGTACGAGCGTCTCGCGACAGTATGAATATGGCTGCTTGCAGCAGAATCGGCATTAATTCGCATATGCAAGCAGAGCCAAAAATATATTTACTTGAAAAATTACTTTGTACATCATTTTTCTGAGCTGACATGACCTGAAGTACCCTTATCTTACCTGACCTCACCCTGTAAATTATTGACCTCTTACATTTTATTAATTTTTGCTTGCATACAATCGCCGAAGCCGGCAGCCGGCAGCCAAATTCATACTGTCGGGAGACGCCTTCTTTCAGATTTGTGTGGTAACAGTTAAACGTTAAATATAAATAATCACGCTGTGCACGCATTTAAAAATGAGCAAATTTGGGATTTCGTTCGTTGTCAATGTTTCCTGTGATTGAATTCATTTCATAAGTATGTCTCTTATTTCATAACTGAACTGAGTTGCTTGAAGAAAACACCACTCGTCCTGCGGAATCGTGGTGTTTTTACTCAGTTTCGTTATGAAATGAATCGACAGACTTATCGCGAAAATTCAATCACTTGGTATTACTACTTAAAATTCGATCTTCCGAGATATTTACAAGAAAAGTTAAGCTTTCAGTGTATTTCCTAGCAACGGCAGACAACACAGAGATAATATAACCTGATAAATATTAGTTTAATTTGTCAGTTTTTAATTAATTTTATCATATTATTGTGCGAGCGGTATTCCAGAGCACGGTCCAGTAACGTAGTCGCGACTTTTTTTTTTTAAATGAAAAATGTAAATGTTTCTTATCGTTATACAAACTGTATTGTAGAATCAAAAAAATTTATTCTCTAGCTAAAAAAAATTGAGGTTGGGTTTATCTATAGATCATTTGACAATTGCCTCCCAATTGGTTTTAAATTTTAATTCAACTAACGAAAGTGCAAAATAGACTCCTCGAGACGCGGTTACAAAATTTTGAGGTTATTATGGACCACATAAATAAACAGTAGAAACTTAAAATCAAAGTAAACTGTTAATATAATGATTTTATGAACTGGCAAATGAACTAGTATGCAAGTCATAACCGAAGAAAGAAGAAGAAGAATATTGTGTTTTTGCTGTCATAATGTTTTGAATTATTTGAATAAATATTGTCTGACACATAGACTGCTGATATCCTTCAAAGTGGATTTTAAATTGGAGTGCGACTCTATCTCTGTCTATAATTTCGTTTGTCCTGTCTGACTTTCCTATCTGTAACTATCTAATCTGTGCCTGAACTATGTTAATCGATAACTACGTGTTTCATCTAAAAGGACCATACCACAGATTAGAGACTTACAGATATGAAGGTCCGCCCATTTCCTTTGATGTTTCGATTGCCGCTTTCTGTGACCTTGTCCCTTTAAATCGGAGTGCACCCATGTTGCCAGTTCTGAAGTAACGTCCAGCGTACAGTGTTGCCTTTTCATGTAACGTATAAATTTGAATCAATTGCCATTAGAGTCAGAAATAAGAAATATATTTATAAAATATTTTGTTTTTGCCATCAGAGTGTTCTGAAAGGTAATATTTTTGGCATAAATAAACATTAGAAACTTCAAATCAAAGTAAACTGTTAATATAATAATTTTATGAACTGGCAAATGAACTAGTATGCAAGTCATAACGGAAGAAAGAAGAAGAAGAATATTGTGTGTTTGCTGTCATAATGTTCTGACACAGAGACTGCTGACAGCCTTCAAGTTGGTTTTAAATTGGGGTGCCACTCTATCTCTGTCTAATTTCGTTTGTCTTGTCTGACCTTTATATCTGTAACTCTCTAATCTGTCTCTATACTCCGTCCGCTGAACGCACGGGATAATATATCCATGATTACCCAAAATATTAAAAATTCTTGATTTTATTTCTGACAAATTAATAAAAATGAGCTTTTCATCCCCTTCAAAAGAGTGCAAAAACTCAAATAACAACTTTCGTTAAGAATACGATTGTGAATATATGCAAATCTAGCTGTTCACTTTACTCTAAAATGGAAAATTGTCATAAGAAAATAACCTATTTTTGTAAATATCAACATCAAGTTTTGACTTTATTTAATTTCTGACGTTTCAATCTGAAAGAATTCAATTTTAAATTTGCCGCTTTTTACAATGCAATAGAAGATTCCATTTCAGTTATTGAACCAATTAAAAAATCACGCACAGCTCTCAGGGTAGTTGTCAAAATTTGAAGGTTATTGTGGAATCTTCTATGCTCACTTTATAAATGTTGATTGTTATTCCGTGCTATCAGAGTATATGGACGAGTCAACCGATACGCCATTTGTGGCCGTTTTTGTAACCATTCAAGCGGGGTAAAAACATAACCATGACCGCGTATGGCGCTGTAGTCAATGCTTTAATTTTAATAACAGTAGTTAGTAGTTTTCAATACAAATGACAACAAGGAACCAAGGATATTAATTAAAACAATAATTTTATTTTTGTCATTATTGCAAAGAATAACGCGATTATAGTGTCAAAGCTGATTTTGGTAGCCAGAACAAAACAAATACCTCAATGGTAAGAGTTGTTAAACGTCAACAACAGCTGTATCCAATTGAAAATTAACACTGACAGCTTTTTTAATTTTCCCGCCTACTTTCAAGCCAATTAAATTTTTATTTATCTCCCTTTCAGTAGTTCATGTATAATATCTGGACCTACAAAATTTTTTGATTCTACCATGCATTTTGTATAACGATAAGACCCATTTACGTTTTTCATTTAAAAAAAAGTCACGATGTTCTTCGCCAAAACGATATTTACCCGAAAATGTATTAAATTTAATAAATCGAGTTTCAATATTACATTCTAGCAAAGACATATGAATATTTAACTCAGAAAAAGATGATTAAAACCAAAACTATTACACATATTTTTAGCACATTTTGACAAGTGTCCATTTTAATAGTGTTACTCAACGTTCCATTAAATATTTACCTAAATACATGATTTCTAAAATTGAATTGGCAACGTTGTATTTTCAACATTGAATTTATGAGATGGCTGTCATTTGACAAGCAAATTATTTAAGTCCGTCAAATGAACATTTTTACCTCTTTTAATACTTTTCAGGCTTATTCTGGTTATAAATTACTACTTCGGCATTTGTAGAAAAGTTATGTACCTATGCGTTTGTATTGGAAAAATATGTTCAAAAATCGTTTCAATGCACTGTTTGTCTTGGGAGTATCCCAATATATATTTCTTTTAAAAAAAATGTGAAAAATATTTTTCCGCGCAAAAATTTCTATCGCTATATTGAATTTATCATGTTTCTTAACGTTTACCCAGAGATGTGCGTATCAGTAGTTGTCAAAATTTGTAGGTTATTATGGCGAAATTAAATAAAGTCAAACCTTGACGTTGATATTTACAAAAATAGGTTATTTTCTTATGACGATTTTACATCATCACTCCACCAACGTTTTCGCCGACCACGTTTTCACTTTCTTGAATGAAAGTCGTTTTCAAAATGACATAACAAAATATATAATAAAAAATTTACTATAGGTTATATTGTCTGCCGTTGCTAGGAAATAAAACTAAAAGCTTAACTTTTCTTGTAAATATCTCGGAAGATCGAATTTTCACAGACATGAGACCTGCATTTTTTGCCGTTTTAGATAGGAATTAGTCTACCCTGAAAGTTTCATTGAATTCTGACGAGTGGATTTTGAATCCTCCGGACACACACACATACACACATACATACAAACCTTGCTCGTTTAATAGTATTTGATGTCGCCCACTACGTCATTTTCACGAATTAATAATTTGTCAGGTTATAAAGATACTTAAATTATACACTCATTAGGTTGCTTAAAAAGGTAGATTTGAATATTAAGAGCGAAGCTCGGTGACCATATATTGTTATATTTATTCCACCAAATAGATTTGTTTATTAATAAAATGCTTTCCTTTTAGATGCGGCAGAGAAAACCAATATAATAGCAACCAGAAAGGAAATTGAAATTTCCCTTGCAGCTTGGTTGAGGAGAGCGCCATAGCGAAAAAGAACATCAACCATAATATGATTTTGTGACTGTGTGTTGAATAAAGATTATACAGGGTGTCCCGTTGGTAAACGGAAATATTTTAAAGGTAGATAGAGGTCACAAAGGCGGTTCTAAATAACCCATATATAATGAGTTTCTTGCCTTCCATAATGTAACGTTTAAATTCGGTATTAAGACCTTACTACATTAATTAGTTTTCCATACCTTGTAGATGTGAGCCACTGTCGGGATCGGATTATATTATTTAGGAACCATATATCACATAAGATAGCCTCAAGTTTTTTTTTGACTCACTTTATATTCATTTGAACGAGTTATTTAGTTTCGTATAAAGTATATCTATCAAAATAGTTTGTTGTTTATGTCTAATTTCTCGATGTCATGTTTCCATCTGTCGTTCCGGACATTTCTTCTGTTAAATTTGAGGTCGTTTTTAGTGACCCGTGGCGATTAATAGGTGAATCTCTTTCTGGACTTGCGTAGTGGAATTCGTTCTAGAATGATTTCGAAGGAAATTTCGGACGGGTTCTTTTTCTTTGCTTGTTGGGTGACATAGTGTAACGTGGTTTAGATAAAATTTTGAGGAATCGCCCGGTGTTTATAAAGATTATTTCGTACCATTGATTGGGATAGACGAGCGATTCCCGTATTGTTAAACTTGCAGGGTGCCTATTTGATTTGGTGTGTTTACCCTGGTCTAAATCTCTTGAAGAGGAATTGATATTTTGTACCAAACCAAGCCACGTTCGTAACGACGCCATTTTTGTCAGGTAAGGCGTTTTTCAGGACAGTCGAGTTTTATGTTATTTGGCAAGTGTGTAAGGCCTATTAATATTATAGGGATAGTACCTTCCACGGGAGACGATTTGATTCTCCGAGGATTCACCTTATACGGAAGCATCTGTCAGAAAAGTTCCTGATTCGCCGAGAATTCCCCTTCACTGTATAAAAGTGTATGTTGAGATATTTAAATGTTTTTAATGTATAAACTGTTAGAGTTTGTAAATTTCTTTCTGGGCCGAGGGGTATTCGATTAGGGAGAGAGAGAGAGAGAGAGAGAGAGAGAGAGAATATGCTTTATTGTCATAGAAAAATTACAAAAATTTTATAGACAAAGCGAAATTAATCATAATAAAAATAAAAATAAATTACTAGATAAAACAAAACACAAACAAAATAACAATAACAATTGCATTGGATATGCAATATCCGTCACTATAAATTATTGTTCAAATTAAAATTTTCAAATTAACTTAATTTAATTATTGCTCCTATATGCTGCAACCCAAAAGTCTAAGGCACGTTATAAAATTCTGCCACTGTGTAAAATGGTCTTTCTTTAAGAAAAGCCCTAGTGGATCTTCTGAACTTATCATAAGAATTTATAGATTTTAGCTGTATCGGGAGATTATTATACAATTTTTTTTGCATTGTAGGTAATACAATTTTTTATTAGGTCAGAGGTGGGAATAGGTAAGTAAACATCAGTATCTAAATTTCTTGTAGGATATCTACAAGTTGGTCTTTCCGATAAGTTTTGAATGTGTTTGCGAACTAAGCAGACGAATTCAAAGATAAATAGAGCAGGAAGGGTTAGAATTTTGAAATTTTTAAAGTAATTTTCACAGTGTGTCCTACTACTTAAACCAAATACATAACGAATTGCTCTTTTTAAGGGGTTTAATGTATATTATTTTAGGGTTCTCGTATTGGGCGATTGTTAACCACCTTCTCGTGTTGGGCAGATTGTGGACCGCATTCTAGTGTTGACCACATTCTCGTGTTGGGCAGAGTGTTAACCAGATTTTCGTATTGAGCTGACCTGACCTGACGAGTTAGTAGCTGCAAGTTGCCGAAATTTAATTTAGGAACAACCGCAAGTTTTTCATTTTTTTTATATTTGTTCATATACATTATTTGTTAATTAGTAATTTTTAAAGGTCTCTAAATTAATATTTTCATATATTTTCTCTAATTTTTTTTTTGGAATTTTGTAAGCGACTTATAGGGGCGAGTGGTATTTTTTTTACGCCCAATTCCAACGACCTTTAGAGCTCTCGCGGACGGTGTAACACCTCTATTGTTCGTCATTTAATTAATTAATAAATTAATTTAATCATTTTTTTAACTAGCGCAATTTTAGTGGGATCCCTTGGATTCCTTTTTCTTTTTATTTTTTTTGACCTGTGCAATTTTGTGTAAGTGGAAATATTAAACAGTTATTAAGTAATTAGTTACTTTTCTTTCATTTACTAATAGTCACAAATAGTCTTGACCCGAACTAAGGTAAGCAAATTTTTGTTGCGACGTACTTTATTTTTTTTTGTGGGCTCAATTTAGATCCATTCTGGAGGTTCAGTGACTAAATTGACTATATTTTGGATGAGGGTAAAACAATCTCCTGGCGCCCATTTTTTTTTCTTTTCAATTAACAACATATATCAATCCACACCCCACTTCACTGTGATTAGCCGGCATCCAAAGCGGATTACATAAACCCACGAAGGAATATCTTTAACTGAGAATAACTTGTGGCATTATTTTTGGCGCCCAACGTGGGGCCCAATACTTTTTTTTTTTGGCGGGAATAAATTTGTTGTTGCTCATTTTGCCTTAGCCATATTTTTGACGCTTATTCATTGCCTGTTTTACATCATTTATTTTTTTTTGGGGCAAATTAATTACTTTTGCTTACCTTGACTCGTTTTCATTATTTTTTTGCGCACTTTGTATAAATCAGAATTTTAATTTGTGACATTAGTAATTGAATGTTTTTTTTTAATCTTTCTTATTGGGCTTGCGGTTATCTCTATAAAGGTATTTGTTTTGATAAAATTTATTGAATTTTTGTAGATATATTGATTGCGGCACAAATTTTAACTGAACGTATAATATTGATACTTTTTGTTACTATCTCTTGAGTCAAGTCCAGCATCTAGATCTAGGAGCCCAGACCGAGCTGCTACAGCTGTGTCAGTTAAGCCGATACTGCCGAATAAATGAAATATTGTTTTTTCAGGAGATAAGAAGGGTATGTCATTGAGTGCATTTTTAGAAAGGGTTGAAGAGTTGAGAGTGGCTCGTCATGTTACCAAGGACACTTTATTGGAATCAGGTATTGATTTGTTTGCAGGCCGTGCCTATCAATTTTATTTAGCGTACCGTAATGAGGTTAGTGATTGGGATCAGTTTGTGGCTTTGTTAAAGGAGGAGTATCTTTCACCCTCTTATGACGAAAAATTATTTGAGGAGATTCGTAGACGTACTCAAGGTCCAGATGAATCTATGGGTATTTATTTAGCGGTAATGTTGGAATATTTTAATAGATTGAGCTGTGGTGTAACTGAGGAGACGAAGTTGAAAATTTTACTGAGGAATATAGCACCTTTTTATCAGAATCAGTTAGCCTTAGTGGAAGTTGCCTCTATTGCACGTTTAAGGGAGTTAGGTAGGAAATTAGAAGCTCGCAAAGAGGCTGTTGAGAATTTTGTGCCTCCATCTAGAAGGAGTGTAGTCTTAGAACCAGATTTAGCTTATGTGCAGGTAAATGAAGATGTTGCTTTGGTGGATGAACAACGAGTGAATGTTTCAGGTCCTTCTCAACCCAGAGTTAGGGATGGAAATTCCATGATTTGCTTTAATTGTAGGAAGCCAGGACATCGGGCAGCAGTTTGTCAATCGCGAAGGGCATTAGTTTGTTTTAAGTGTAATAAAGAAGGGTTTACAATTAGAAATTGTCCGAATTGTTCTCAGACTAGGTCGGGAAACGCCAACCAGCGACCTTAGGTGCTCGAGGTAGGTACGCTGGAGGGGGTGTCTCGATCGATAATAAACTGCAAGCTGTTTTAGATTTTGTTTTGGAATATGACCGTTGAACTTTTAGGATTATTGGATTCTGGCGCTTCACGCACACTTTTAGCTAGTAGAGGTTTCAAAATTTTGCAAGATTTAGGGATTTCTGTTAGAAGGGATTTAGATTTGTTTTGTACTGTAGCTAATGGGGTTAAATGTCAGGCTTTAGGTACGGATGAGTTACCGTTTGTTTTGAGAGGCAAAGTAGGATTAGTTAATTGTCTTATTGTTCCTGAGTTACCTCATTTACTTATACTTGGTGCTGATTTCTGGAGGAAAATGCGCATTATTCCTGATTTAAGAGCGAAAGAGTGGTATTTTTCGGATGAACCTGTGACCGTAAATAGTGTAGAACATGTTAGTGGCCAAACAACTTTAACTTCTTTGGAAAAATCAAGACTTAAGGCATTAGTTGATAGGAATTTTGTTCTCATGGGTAGTACTTTAGGGTGTACGAATAGAGCTGAGCATGTGATTGTTACTGATAGTTCTCCAATCAAGCAACGTTATTATAGGGTTAATCCTGTCGTTCAACAACAAATCGATAAGGAATTGGAGGAAATGTTGAGCCTTGATGTCATAGAACCTTCTAGTAGTCCTTGGTCCTCACCTATTTTGTTAGTTAAAAAGAAGGATGGCGCCTACCGGTTTTGTGTGGATTTTCGTAAGCTTAACGCTGTGACGGTAAGAGATAGTTACCCTCTTCCTATGGTTTCAGATACTTTGGATAAATTGCGTGACGCGAAATACCTTTCTAGTTTAGATGTTAAGTCTGCGTATTGGCAGGTGCCAATGACCGAATCTTCTAAGCAGTACACCGCTTTTACTGTGCCGAATCGAGGACTTTTTCAATTTAAGAGGATGCCATTCGGGTTGCATAATGCACCAGCAACTTGGCAGAGGCTGATAGACAATGTTCTTGGTCACGATCTTGAACCTCATGTGTTTGTATACCTTGATGATGTGGTGGTAATCATTCAATCTTTTGAAGAACATTTAGCAATTTTGGAGGAAGTGTTCCGTAGGCTTAGGGAGGCCAATATTTCGGTTAGTTTGTATGCCGCAAATGAAATACTTAGGTTATGTGGTGGATCGTAATGGGTTGCATGTAGATCCTGATAAGGTAAAAGCAATGTTGGAAATTCCTACTCCAACTAATGTCACTGAGGTAAGGCGTGTTATAGGAACCTTTTCTTGGTATAGGCGTTTTGTTCCAAATTTTTCAACGTTAATGGTACCGATCACGAGGTTATTGCGTAAGAAGGTTAAGTTTGTATGGTCTGAATAATGTGTTGATTCTTTTTGTAAAGTGAAGGAGTGTCTAGTTAGTGCGCCTATTTTAAATTGTCCTGACTACTCAAAACCATTTGTAGTTCAAACTGATGCTTCAGGTTATGGTATTGGAGCTGTTCTAACTCAGCCATATGAGGATGGTGACAGAGTAATTTGTTATTGAAGTCGTTCTTTGACGAGACAAGAGCGTAATTTTTCGACAACTGAGAGAGAATGTTTGTCAGCATTGTGGGCTATAGAAACGCTTAGGGGTTATTTAGAAGGAATAACGTTCACCTGGGTCACAGATCATTATAGTTTGTTATGGTTGAATAGTCTCAAGGATCCAAGTGGTCGTTTAGCTCGTTGGGCCGTACGTTCACTCCAGATTGTACACCGAAAAGGGAAGGATAATGTGGTCCCTGACATGTTAAGTAGGTCAGTTCCAGTGGTGGAAGCTACTGTGGTAAATGTCTGTGTTGGTGAGATTTTTGAGTCTGACAAATGGTTTAGGAAAATGATTAAAAATATCAATAATGATCCTCTGAAATTTTGTAATTGGAGAGTGTCTGAGGGTAAATTGTGGAAACACGTTCCATCTCGTTATCCAAATTTAGAGATTCAGGAGAATTCTTGGAAGTTGGTTGTTCCGAAGTCTGATCGCAAAAACATCATTGCAGCTGCGCATGATCCACCTACTGCAGGGCATGCAGGGGTTTATAAAACTTTTTCTAGGTTGGCCGAACGATATTACTGGCCCAAGATGCGTAGTGATGTTGCTAGGTACGTTAAGCACTGTCATTTGTGTTTTTGCTAATAAACCAGCTCAAGTACAAACTTCTGACAAGATGATTTCTCATCCGAAGGCTTGTCGACCTTTTGAGATGTTGGCTATGGATCTGATTGGACCACTACCCCGCTCCAAGCATGGTAACAGTTTTATTTTGGTTGTTAGAGACTATTTGACTAAGTTTTCTTTGTTATGTCCTCTTCGTAAAGCAGTTACCTCGTCAATCGTGCGATATTTAGAGAAATCGGTGTTCTTAGTATTTGGTGTTCCTAAGGTGATCATTTGCGATAATGGTGCCCAGTTTCGTAGTAAAGAGTTGACTCGATTTGCTGATAAGTATGACGGTCGAATTAAGTTTACTTCTAATTATTGTCCTAGGGCTAATCCTACGGAGAGGATAAATAAAACTATTAAAACTATGTTGCGAATGTATGTTTCTGATGATCATCGTAGTTGGGATGTGCACCTTGATGAGATTGGTTGTGCTTCGCTGTTTTCGGTCGGACTATGGCAATTTCGGGTAAGGATTATCGTCCGGACGGTTTATTGGAAGTAGAAGATGGTACTCAGGAGGGGAACTTAAGTCGTAACGAACATTTTCGAAAAATGTACGAGGACATTCGCAGTAGGTTGATTAAGGCTAATGACAAGGGTTGTGATAGGTATAATTTGAGACGTCGACAAGTTGAGTATTTTCCAAATCAGTCGGTCTGCAAGACAAATTACGTTTTATCTGATGCTGTTAAGCATTTTTCCGCTAAGTTAGCCCCGAAGTTTGTAGTTCTACATTAAAAAGCGTATTTCTCCCTGGACGTATGAGTTACGGGATGAATCTGGTAAAAGTTTGGCCATCTGGAATACTAAGTATTTGAAACCTGAGCCACCTGATCCAATAGATTTTTGTCAAGTTAGATGTTAGTTGGGATGAGTATTCGTCGCCGTTAGGAATAGTGATATTTAGTGATTGGTTGATATTGTGGTATATTGAGTTTTGGTTATTATAGGCACCGCCCACTGACTGCACTAGGCTTTGACTAATGGTGTATTAGTAGCCTTCCATTTATTGGGACATTGTAGTAATGGGTGTTAAGGCTTTCTGGAATTTTGGAGATTTGTATAGCTTAGCTGGTTTTGGATTTTGTTGTTTCCAGGGGCTATCTCGTTTGAGGATTTTGGTGCTAACCAAACTCGATATTACGGTTTTTGGTGTTTAGTGGTCGTTCTGGCGGCACGATTATTTGTTCTAACTGGCATGTACGTGGGATTGTGTGTTTGGGAGTATGTTTGGTAGGTAATCAACAATTATTTTTTTTTGTACTATTATTAGTGGTTTGAGTGAGTTAGCCCTGTGGGCCGGGCTTAGAATAGGTCCACCCGGACGTTTTACCACCGGGGGGGTAAGAGGCCCCCGAATGGCTACTTTCTGTTCTATAAGATCTGATGTGTTCGTTTCAAATAGTTTCTTTTGATAAGGATTGTATCTTGGATAATTTTTTTTTTGGTACGCTGATTTGTGCGAGGGTAGTTAACGTTTGATGTTGGATCTCGATTAGATCGCTGTACCTTTGGAGTGTGCCTTGTTTATTAATGTTTCCTACCTTTCGTTGCTGGTAAATGGACACATCTCTTTTGAATAGTGTATTGTTGTTGGTTGCCGAGGTGGTTGTTGTGTCAGACCTCATTTCATTTCTTTTCGCTTTTCGCAATTAAGGTTTCTGGGTTTAGTAAAATGAGGAAGATGTTGTCCTCATTTTATTTACTTTTTTTTTGGGTTTTCTACGGTTTTAGTAGGCTTGTAGAGAAATTTACAGGTAAATTTCTTGACGGAAGGGGGGAGTTTGTAACGTTTAAATTCGGTATTAAGACCTTACTACATTAATTAGTTTTCCATACCTTGTAGATGTGAGCCACTGTCGGGATCAGATTATATTATTTAGGAACCATATATCACATAAGATAGCCTCAAGTTTTTTTTTTACTCACTTTATATTCATTTGAACGAGTTATTTAGTTTCGTATAAAGTATATCTATCAAAATAGTTTGTTGTTTATGTCTAATTTCTCGATGTCATGTTTCCATCTGTCGTTCCGGACATTTCTTCTGTTAAATTTGAGGTACTGTACGGCTGTGTTAGCCAGTCACCTGTTATATGATTGGTCAAGTCGCAGTCGTTTTTAGTGACCCGTGGCGATTAATAGTTGAATCTCTTTCTGGACTTACATGGTGGAATTCGTTCTAGAATGATTTCGAAGGAAATTTCGGACGGGTTCTTTTTCTTTGCTTGTTGGGTGATATAGTGTAACGTGGTTTAGACAAAATTTTGAGGAATCGCTCTGTGTTTATGAAGATGATTTCGTACCATTGATTGGGATAGACGAGCGATTCCCGTATTGTTAGACTTGCAGGGTGCCTATTTGATTTGGTGTGTTTAACCTGGTCTGAATCTCTTGAAGAGGAATTGATAATTTGTACCAAACCAAGCCACGTTCGTAACGACGCCATTTTTGTCAGGTAAGGCGTTTTTCATGACATTCGAGTTTTATGTTATTTGGCAAGTGTGTAAGGCCTATTAATATTATAGGGATAGTACCTTCCACGGGAGACGATTTGATTCTCCGAGGATTCACCTTATACGGAAGCATCTGTCAGGAAAGTTCCTGATTCGCCGAGAATTCCCCTTCACTGTATAAAAGGGTATGTTGAGATATTTAAATGTTTTTATTGTATAAACTGTTAGAGTTTGTAAATTTCTTTCTGGGCCGAGGGGTATTCGATTAGGGGTTTAATGTATATTATTTTAGGGTTCTCGTATTGGGCGATTGTTAACCACCTTCTCGTGTTGGGCAGATTGTGGACCGCATTCTAGTGTTGACCACATTCTCGTGTTGGGCAGAGTGTTAACTAGATTTTCGTATTGAGCTGACCTGACCTGACGAGTTAGTAGCTGCAAGTTGCCGAAATTTAATTTAGGAACAACCGCAAGTTTTTAATTTTTTTTTATATTTGTTCATATACATTATTTGTTAATTAGTAATTTTTAAAGGTCTCTAAATTAATATTTTCATATATTTTCTCTAATTTTTTTTTGGAATTTTGTAAGCGACTTATAGGGGCGAGTGGTATTTTTTTTTACGCCCAATTCCAACGACCTTGAGAGCTCTCGCGGACGGTGTAACACCCCTATTGTTCGTCATTTAATTAATTAATTAATTAATTTAATCATTTTTTTAACTAGCGCAATTTTAGTGGGATCCCTTGGATTCCTTTTTCTTTTTTTTTTGACCTGTGCAATTTTGTGTAAGTGGAAATATTAAACAGTTATTGAGTAATTAGTTACTTTTCTTTCATTTACTAATAGTCACAAATAGTCTTGACCCGAACTAAGGTAAGCAAATTTTTGTTGCGACGTAGTTTATTTTTTTTGTGGGCTCAATTTAGATCCATTCTAAAGGTTGAGTGACTAAATTGACTATATTTTGGATGAGGGTAAAACAATCTCCTGGCGCCCATTTTTTTTTCTTTTCAATTAACAACATATATCAATCCACACCCCACTTCACTGTGGCGGATTACATAATCCCACGAAGGAATATCTTTAACCGAGAATAACTCGTGGCAATAACCGAGTTACAGGGTGTTTTATCAATTAAGCATAATTATTCATTTGGCCAGAACTTTTGAATCACTTAGTATATCTTTTCCATTTTTGGCGTACAGATTACACTTCTCACGAATAATGTACTGAAAAATTGATAGATATGAAAATCCAGGTCCGGCTTTAGGAAAAATTGAAACATATTAAAAATATCAAAACAACACCCTGTATAAAACAATTTTAATATTTGCTTTTTAGATTTGAATAGAGGGGAAAAAAATGAATTGAAACAAGTTGTTGTTTTTATCCCGCCACCGATTCGAATTGGAAAATTTTGAAAGTGAAAGTAAGATTTTCATTTAATTTAGAAAAAACATATTGTGAAACTCATTTTTTCTTCAACAATTTCAAAAATTCACTTCGCGTCATTTACCTATTTCTTGTTTACTCGGCTTCAAATAATTTTACACTAAACTGGTGTACCTGCAGGCTCGTACAGGGGAAAAATTCAATTAGGTATTTATTTTTTAAACGCCCAGTATAAAGTAAAGGGGGACAATAAACGCTCATAGCAACTATGTAACTAACAAACATTTATTAATAATTATCGAAGTTGCTCAAAATGTCCACTATTTTGTTTTATGCACTTTCTTGCACGTCTCTTTTTTTTTTTGAAACTGAAAGTAAAATTTTAGAAAAAAAAAGAGAAATTATTAAATTACACCATTTTAAGTAATATTGCACTTTAAACAAAATATTAAATTGATTACTTTTCGATCGCCTCGTATAATTTTATTTTAGCACAGTGGATTATGCTGTATAGGGATACCTGAAATCCAAGGTGTATTCTAAAGAAATAAACAATAGAGAAGAACTGCTTCAAAGAATTAAGGAAACCTGCGAGGAATTGAGAAACAATCCATTTATTATAAGAAAATCAATAAGGGACATCATTAAACGTGCAAGAAAGTGCATAAAACAAAATAATGGGCATTTTGAGCAAATTCGTTAATTATTAATAAATGTTTGTTAGTTACTATAAGCGTTTATTGTCCCGCTTTACTTATACATGGCGTTTAAAAGATAAATACCTATTTGAATATTTTCCCCTAAGTACGGGCCTGCAGTTATACCAGTACAGTGTAAAATTATATTAAGCCAAATAAACAAGAAATAGGTAAATGACGCGAAGTGAATTTTTAAAATTGTTAAAGAAAAAATGAATTTCATAATATGTTTTTTCTAAATTAAATGAAAATTTTACTTTCACTTTCAAAATTTTCTTGTTTCAATTCAGTTTTTTCCCCTCTATTCAAATCTAAACTGAAAATATTAAAATTGTGATATACAGGGTGTTGTTTTGATATTTTTAAATGTTTCAATTTTTCCTAAAGCCGAACCTGGATTTTCATAACTCTCAATATTTCAGTACATTATTCCTGAGAACTGTAATCTGTATGCCAAAAATGGAAAAGATATACTAAGTGATTGAAAAGTTCTGGCCAAATGAATAATTATACATAATTAATAAAACACCCTGTAACTCGGTTACGGAAGCCAAGAGACCCATTATATATGGGTTATTTAGAATCACCATTGTGATCTCTACCTACCTTTAAAATATTTCCGTTTACTAACTAGTAATAAATAAAATAAATAAAATAAATAAAATAAATAAAATAAATAAAATAAATAAAATAAATAAAATAAATAAAATAAATAAAATAAATAAAATAAATAAAATAAATAAAATAAATAAAATAAATAAAATAAATAAAATAAATAAAATAAATAAAATAAATAAAATAAATAAAATAAATAAAATAAATAAAATAAATAAAATAAATAAAATAAATAAAATAAATAAAATAAATAAAATAAATAAAATAAATAAAATAAATAAAATAAATAAAATAAATAAAATAAATAAAATAAATAAAATAAATAAAATAAATAAAATAAATAAAATAAATAAAATAAATAAAATAAATAAAATAAATAAAATAAATAAAATAAATAAAATAAATAAATATATTTTAATACATTTATTGTTTTCTTTTACTATTACTTACATCGTTGCCGTCCCACCGCAGATGCACTCAAGCTATACCAGGAATGTCTATTGACGGCTGAAAGATAAAATAATAAATGATAATAATAGCTATTTATATTACAAGTACATATACAAGGGCTTTATTGAACGAATAATTTTATACCCGAGCGAGCTTGCGAGAGAGGCTATAAAATGATGAGTCCATAAAGCCTGTTTATGTACACGTTATATACACGATTTTATGTTCGATTGCAATTAAAAAATAATAATAAATTGAAAAAATTAAAATTTGATACGATTTTGGCTGACAGCAACATGTCAAATGAGTTGTCTTGCAACTTGTCAGTGACGTTGGCAATTACTTTATTTTACTAGTAAAATAAAGTGCACTTTATTTTACAGTAAAATGAAGTGCTACTTTATTGACGCAAAACTGTTCTATAAACAGCGTTTTATTGGTCAATCGTACATAAACAAGTTTATTCACCAACAAGAAATATAATAAAGGTATAGTAAATAAACATGGTCTCCCACAGAAGCTTTAGTCCCGGGGGACTATCGCTTGTACGTGGTTTCATATGTATAACTACAATAGTAACAAAAATTAATAATAAAAAAGTAATAATTACAAAAGTAATATATATAAATTATGATAAGTAAAGTAGTGAACACAATATTATATACACACAATATATACAGACATGTAATATGCATATTATAGAATGTGTGTAGATATGATAAATATTGACATAAAAATAAAAAGTGAGAAATATAAAGTATTATAAATTTTTGGGATTGGAATATTGGGCATAAGACAGCATATAAGTCATATAAGTCGTGTATATTATTTCTTCCAATACTAGAAATCCAGTGTTTGATTTCTTTTATATAAGTTTAAATTATGTAATTGGAACCTAAATATTTATAAAAAAAATTAGTTGTCAATGCACTCTTACAAATAAAATCAATTTTAACTAACGTATCGTAGTTTTCTCTGTTTAACATATTCCCTTAAAAAGTAAAAATTACTTATAATAAAATATTGAATTGTTCCTCATTGTTTTTCATTGAAAAATACTTTAGGTCCTATACCAAAGAATGTTCACTAAAACTATTACTAATTTTTGTACTTATCATATCTATATCTCATCCTACTGACTTATTAAGTGACCTGGTATTCGACCATTACTTTTAGAATGAAAACTAAATTTTTAAATCTGTGAATTTTGGATATTTGCAAAAGGTCATATTCATCTCGGAAACATAACCCATGGAACCTTTTTAAGTGAATTCGTATTCTACTTCTAATAATTCTCGCATCGTCTTAAGAAATGTTACACGTCATTAATTTTTATTTTGTTTCTAATTTTTTTGAAATAATGAGAAATATCAACAAAATAAATCTCATTTTTACCTAATAAACAATAAAAAAAGCAATTGTTTCATAGGCAATTAAAAAAGGAAAAAAATGTTATGAAATAATAAAAAAATAATAAATTAATAAAAACACTAAATGAGGTACCTTTTTCCGCATATGATTTTATTAATAACTTTAAAAATAAGGCAAAAATTAGGATGCAATTTTTTAGTTAGTCTTAATGCGTAGATTAGGAAATCGAAAAAATATGTAAAATAATATAAATGAATCAAAATATTTACGTTGTACCAACAAATTTTTTTTCTACAACCACTATGCAAAACACGCTTTTCTACACAAATTTTTATACGCAAAGCAAGCCTTTTCTTAATTCCTGTGATATCCGTTGTAAAAGTAATAATTTAAAATGGCACTTTTCCCTACAGAAATGTGAAAATTTTATAGTTACAAACAGCAAACAACCATAATGAATTGATTTGGTTAGGTACATAAACTCACCTATGACCTGTCAACATTTTTTTGACAATTTAACATCATTGTAGTGAATAATTTCTACGTGTTCAAATTTTAAATTTCAACTAACAATTCTGTAATTGTTAGTACACGGGTCATTGTTTTCGCCGATCTTCAGCAACAATTTTAGCAAATTTAGGCGGAGACTTATCAGGCCCGGATACAAAAGGGGAGGGGGGGCGACCCCCCCCCCTCCCAACGAAAAAATCAGATATACAAATAAATAACTAAAAGGTAATAAATATATTATTTCAAAAATTTTCCGGACCCCCCTGGAAGGTTTGCCCCCCCAAATCACGGCTCTGAATCCGGGCCTGAGACTTATTAACATTGAAGCGACATGGTGGATGGCGCTCAAATACAGTGGCGGAAGGATATATTGACGATTCGATCTCCAACAAAATTGAAATTGCCAATAAAATAGAAAAATCTATTATACCTGGGACTTCTAATTCATATGATATTATTACTAATGAACAACAAGCATCATCATCTTCGTTGACAAACACCAATATTACATTTAATAAAAACTTACTATCAAAAAAAGATACACCAGTCATAACAATTCAAAATTGTTCAAATTTCACTATTAACTATAAGTTTAACTGATTTTTCTATATTCAAAAATTCATTTTTTAAATTCTTTCTGTTCAAAGTTTAAATAAAATACCTATATTATATAAGTTACTATTTTTCTTTCATTAATAAACGTGGTTGGAGAAAAATATTGTGTACAGCTCGTATGCAAAGCACTTTGCGCACTTGTTGTACAATCTGCTATTATTCATTTAGGGAGGTATAAGACATGATAAAAAATGTATATATCTATACAGGGTGAGTCACGGTAGACGCGACGGTCCATTGTGGCTAAACGGTTAATATATTGAAAATTGTGTTTATTCGTAGATATGTAGGCTACATTTTAAAATTATTTTGAAATATACAGGTTGTCCCAAAAAAGTGTGGCGTATCAAAGTTATATTATTTCTTATGGAAGACCCTATATTTTATTGCATTTATAGATTCTACGTTAAAAATAAGATTTTAAGTTCTCCCTATATCTAAGCTTTTTAGTTTTTTGATAATTAGTCAATTGAAATGTTACATGAGCTTTGCATTATTTAGAGGACGCAATTTTACATGTGTGGGGGGTCAATAGAAGCTTAACCTCAAGTTTGTGGGGTCGCCACCCTTGTCCCCCAGCCGCCATCTTGAAAAAAGGGGTGAAAACACTTTTTTCGCGATATCTCGGAAACTATGCGTCTTACAAAAAATTTGTAAAGTCATAATTTGTAGCAAATTGTTTTGTCTATAAATATGTTTATATAACTTTTTGCCCTAAATTAAAAATTAAAGAACTTGTAAGCAAAAAAGTGAGAAAATTTTTATAAAAGTTTCCAAATAAATTAATAGGGGGAGGGGGGCCAAATGGGCCAACCTAAACACCTAGTTTCAAAGATAATTTTTTCGGATTATAGTCTAAACTGATCAAATACGGGGTTGCCTAAGGATGTGAAATAAAATCACACTTGTTCCCAAGAACACTGCACCAGCGTCTGGACTTCAATAACTACTCCTTGGGCTCTATGGCCCACCAGGTATTGAATTACGAAAGTCCAGACGTTACGCCCATGGTCCTTTTTTGGAATTTTTATGGTTCAAAAAATTTCACCTTCGTTGCAAATACAGGGTGTTATATTTAGGCATTACGGAGGAAAAATAAAGTAAAATTTAACAAAAATAAAAATAACTCCAAAATTAATAGATGTAGCCATAGTAGACCTTTATAATTTTTAAAAGGTAATGGAACTTGCTACATAATAGGATTACAAAATACAGGATGTCCTATTTAAAATACGAACGATATTGTCGTTTGAATATGTCATTAGAGAATCGCCCCATTTTGGACGCCCTGTATAATTTTAAACAACTCTAAATACATTAATGATTTCATTTATTAGTCCAATGTTTTTCAGTTAAAATTGGATTTGGCTGATTACATAGGTTTCGAAGTTATTGGTTTTCTAGTAAATGCTTCCATTTTTAGAAATATCAAAAAACTAAAAAGCTTAGATATAGGGAGAACTTAAAAGTTTATCTTATTTTTAACGTATAACCTATAAATGCAATAAAATATAAAGTCTTCCATAAGAAATAATATAACTTTGATACGCCACACTTTTTTGGAACAACCTGTATAATTAAAAATAATTTTAAAATGTAGCCTTTATCAACCCACATATCTACGAATGGAAAATTTTTTAATATCGTCTATTGATAATGCTTTACTTTTTAAAGGTAAAAAATATTGTTGAAGCGAAGCCAAATACCTTGACAAGTGTTATTCAGATTCTTCTCTAACGAGACAAATGATAGAAATGTGGTTTGATCCTTTTAAACGCGGCCGTAGACACAATGATGATGCTGAACGCTCTAGTTGCTCAAATTCGTTCCAGAAAACATAAAAAAAGTCTACAACAATATGTTTTATTAGGAGTAAAAATGATATTTTTTGCGGCGAGGCTATACATTACAGGCGAGGCACAAAACGTCATTTTTACTCTGAATAGAACATGCTATTTTTTTTCAAACATTGCAAATAAATTTAAAAAATGTATAAAAAGTCTGACATTGACTGTTAAATTCGACAATTGCACCCATATTTTTGTACTTTTATGCCTAGGAGTAAAAATTACACTTTTATATTGTCAATTACGTCAGAAAAATTAATTCTTTTGTGACGTTTGAAAAATAGTACATTGTGTAGTAAAAGCGATACATTCCTGAACGACAATCAAAAATTGTTGATCGAGGCGTTAAGCAGAGGCCAACAAGCATTGAAGTCTGGGAATGTGCTTTTACTACGAGGTACACATACTATTTTTTCTGAAATCGCAATCAACATTATCATAAATTAAGGAATTTTTACATATTAAAGCAACCTAAATAGTAAACACTACGTAAATATCTAGGTAATTTTAAAATTCTTACATTCTAAACGTACCTTATTTAGTATACATAATCTGGTTTCAATTTGTACATCAGGCAAAACTTTTGACTTCTGTGGTTTATAGTTGTCACTTTGACGTTTCAGGAAAGCAGGTAGATTTTGACGGCCTAGGCCGGCAAAAATATTTTCTCTGAAATCGCTCAAGAATGCCTTCTTTCTCGGAGCAATTTCAGACCTCAAAATACGATAATCTAGTATTTTAGTCCATTGCTAAGCAACGAACTTTCCCGGATCGAAAACAGCCCGGGAATATTTTTGCTGACCTAGGCCGTCAAAATCTACCTGCTGTCCTGAAACGTCAAAGTGACAACTATAAACCAGAGAAGTCAAAAGTTTTGTCAGATGTACAAATTGAAACGTTTATTATTCACACCAGATTATACAGGGTCATGCAAGATTGGCGCCGTGTTCTATATCTCTATTTAGGAAAAAGATAGGAATACAATTTTCTACATATAATGTTACCTTATTGATCGAGCTCGACAAAATAAAAAACAATTCAGTCACATAAGATGTTAAATTTTTTTTGTACCACCACTTTAGAAAATGCGTTTTTCCGATCATTTTTTAGCTCGGAAAGTGCGTCGTTGCCGATCTAGATCGCAAATTTGACATAACTGCTCGGCAAAGTGACATAACTGCTCGGCAAAGTACCTACTTTCCCGAGCTCTTATGAAATGGGTATGTTAAACATCATGTTGCCATGACAATACCGTAGCCATCTGTCAGTAGATGTTTTTGACGTTTTGATGTGTTTAATTGTTTTTATGCCTTTTTAATGAAACGCCCATGGAGGCCTGTATTCATAGAAACGTAAAAAAAATAAGTTTTGAAGTAAGAATTAAAAAAAATGTAATGTCAAGAACAGAAAATAAATGTTTTGAAAAGTTAAGAAGTATTAATTATCACGTTAAAAGGTCCTTCGAGTATGAAATAATATTTTACGTAATCATTGTGTATTATTACAAGTTTCTAAACCGTTTAAAGATATTATTGTCAAATTATTGGTGGCTGCACAACAAATATTATACGCGCCACACTCGGAAAGTGTATTTACAGAGCTCGCACGCTTTCAGGGCTGTAATTATGTCGCCTATTCAATTTTAAGTAGTTATTATCAAGATTGGCAAATTTAATTTTTGCTTGCTTTGATACCCTCTTCGGGAGTCATATCCTTAATGGGAAACGGACATTTGATTTCAATTATGGCATTTCCATCCACTAATCTATCAGGACTAGCACCCAAAAAATAATTCTCTTCATCAATAAATAAGCCACATTTTTCTACTTTTATCTTCAATTTATTTTCGACGTCCTCAATTGCAAATGGTTCGTTTAATGTTCCATACTGTGTTGCATTATTGCCACGGAATCTCGAGCAAACAGATCAAATACTATTAAACGAGCAAGGTTTGTATGTATGTATGTGTGTGTGTGTGTCAGGGTAGACTAATTCCTATCTAAATCGGCAAAAAATGCAGGTCTCTTGTCTGTGAAAATTCGATCTTCCGAGATATTTACAAGAAAAGTTAAGCTTTTAGTTTATTTCCTAGCAACGACTGAGATAATATAACTTGTTTCTATAGTAATATATACTATAAAGGAGAGAGGAGCGCAGTAAAAGTGGGGATATAACGTCACATTCCATAAGCGTACTTTGCAAAATAAGTTTCTATAATATAAATAAGGTCACAGCATATAAAATATATATACGCACTTCGTAGATTAAATTTTGAAGTTATATTATTTACAAAAAATAAAAATAAACCTTATGCATCTGACACTTTAACACTGAACGAATTAAATTTAACAAATAAATAACAAGGTGGATTATATGTTGGGATTAAAATTTCTTTTAATCTCTTGGCATTAAAAATGACGCTTCAGTACTTACCTAAACTCAAAGATTAAAAAAAAAATTAGTTCAAGAACTATCTGTAAAAGTCACTGTCCTCACTAAAATAACTGGTGTCACTGTAATTGTCTTTTCTGAGGTTTATTATTTTTTCATTTTTCATTTCCTAAATGAATTTTCCACCTTTTTAACATGATCAATGCATTTTCCCTAATGTTCTCTATTTACATCTGAAACTGCCTTCAAAAACAAATTTAAAACATCAGGAAATTTAAATGTTATATTGTTTTGAGAAACACCTTTTAATAATTGTGACCAGATCAGTTCAATGGGATTTAACTCTGCGTGGTAAGGAGGCAATCTGAGAATTTTAATTCCTTTTTCTCGGGCCATCTCATCTATAATATATTTTTTTAATTTGTTTTTATGTTGTCTTGCTATTACTAATAATTCTACCTTCAAGAATTTAGGAGGACTGATAATATTTTTAGAATGAAGCCATTTTGATATATATATTGATACAAAATGTCGAATCAATTAAAATACATACGATACGGCTATGAATAAATAAAGTCTGACTTATCTGTCAAAAGAACAGGTTTATTACAGTAAAAACCATGGAAACAAGATTAAATCTAGACAAAAACTATATTAGGCCGATCAGATGTATTAAAATTTAAATTTTAACTACAAATAAACATTGAAAGATGAGGTAAAAATAAAATTTCTTGAACCTGTACTACGTTCTGCAAATTAAATACTGCATTCCTTTCTTCTGTATAGTATATATAGTAGTAAAAAGGTTTGACTTTATTTAATTTCTGGCGTTTCAATCTGGAAAAACTCAATTTTAAATTTGCCGCTTTTTATCCATAATGACCTACAAATTTTGACAACTACTGACACGCACATCTCCGGGTAAACGTTAAGAAAATGGGACCGACTGGGATTTTCATGAAATTTTCACAGATGCTATAAAACATGATAAAATCAATAAACTTAGCAATAGAAATATTTTTCACATTTTTTTATGAAAAAATATATGTTGGTTATTTAACATATTTTTCCAGTACAAACGCATACATAACTTTTCAACAAATGCCCAAGTAGCAATTTATAACCAGAATAAACCTGAAAAGTATAAAAAAGGAAAGGTTCATTTGACAGACATAAAAATTTGCTTGTCAAATGACTGCCAAATACAAAATACAACGTTGCCAATTCAATTTCAGAAATCATGGGTTTAGGTAAATATTTATAGGAACGTTGAGTAACAGTTAAAATGGACACTTGTCAAAATGTGACACCTGTCAAAACGTGACAACTGTACATAGTACATTTTAAGGTTGATTGTGACTTTGTATTTTCCAAGAACAAATTATAATGTAATGTACGAATGAACTATTTTTGTAACTGAAAAACTTTGAAAAAATATGGTATCAATATCTGCCACACGTCGAGAGTCTGGTCACAGGTTTTTGTGAAGGTTTTTACCCAAGTATGAATATCAGACCTATAATTTTCCTTCACTGCAGATCAATAAATAATAAAATCAATTGAACATAGAGTTTTTCTTATATAGTGATAAATGGAGTGAGCTGAGCGATCTTCTGTTGACGGGATGTGTGCCCCACACGCTGATGTTGCCCGTCCCGGAAACGGGGTCTGTCCGCCGTGACTATTCGCGAAGATCAAGCGTCAGTAGATGTTGCTCTAAAAGGGTGAAATCCCCAGAAACTAGGCTACTTTTAATGCATTTAACTAACGTCTGTGACAACTGCAGCCAATTGAAAATTAACACTGACAGCTTTTTTAATTTTCCCGCCCTTTCAGTAGTTCAAGTAGATGTCGCCCACTCCGTGATTTTCGCGAATTAATTAATAATTTGTCATGTTATAAATATACTTAAATTATATACTTATTGGGCTGCTTAAAAATGTAGATTTAAATATTAAGAGCGAAGCTCGGTGACCAGATATTTTTTTATTGTATTTATAAAGCTTGTTTTCGGTCTCAATTTGCAAATTTTCCGAAAATTTGAAGCTGTCCGTCTTTGCTATCTCTCTTCCACCCACAGAATGGTAGAGCTTTGCTGCTTTGTTTGGCATTCAATGTTCTCTGTTTCTTCTCGAATTTTCTTCAGGCCTTTCGGAAATTCTATTTCTTTTGATTTATATTCAGCTGCATCCATATCTGGCATCAATTCCTCTGTAGCGCCATAATCCTTGTCAGGAAGAGTATATCCTTTTTTCGGTCTCAATTCTTTTCGCCGATAGTTTTGTATATCTAAATTTTTGTGCTTTCTTTTTTTTATGAATTTGTTCGTAAATATATCGGGATTTTTCTCGTAAATGCCTTGTGAAGAACACTGTAATATTCTGGACCTACATTGAACTGTATTGCAGCAGCTTCACATCTAGTTTTATAGGAATTTCGTTTGGAAAAGTTTATTCTTTTTCCTCCCACAAACTTACAAACAATGGAGTTGTAATGTTCTGCAATATTATTTCATACCATCTTAAAGTCGAGGTTTCAACGAAGAAACTGAACATTGATAATGTTAAAAAAATGAAACTTTGTAAACCAACTTTCCTATAAAATCGAAAAATAAATATTTTGCTGTGAAAAAATTACAGCTTACTTAAAACACAAAAAAGAACGTTTTCACAAAGTTCATAAAAAAATATTTTTGCGAAAAAAACATTAAAGCGATTTTCCCGATAAGTTTGAGGTTGTATTTATTATAAATTCATTAAAATCAATTGTTCCAGACTTTCTCCAACACTCATATTTAATAAAATATAATTTAAAAAAGTTTAAAAACTAATAAATTTCAAAAAGTACTAAGGCGTTTCATTTATATCGAGGATCGTTTCAATTCTACAAAATTAAGAATGTTGGCAGCATAAGTCGAATGAAGATTTTCAGACCTTGACTGCGTTTTTATTCAAAAACAGAAAATATTTCATGAAAAATGTTATTTTTTAGCTAATCAGGTGGTATATAAGAATACCGGAAACTCATTATTTTTACGATTGTGTAGGTTCATTCCATTTTCTTTAACGTAGAAGGAAATCATTGATTTTCCGGAATTACAAAAAACGATACTTTTTTTTGTGATAAACGGTTTTCACTAAAAACATGAGAAAGCACAGCCAGTTTCACCAAGGTAGTGAAGGCTCTTAAAGCGGCGCCTTTGTTGCTACCAAAAAACTTCTAAACTAGCGGCATCCTTTGAGTCTGCCGCAAAGGATGCCGCTACGGTACCCAGGACGCAAAGACCAGTTAAACTATGATTTGGTCGGGCGGCCCAGCCTTTAGTCGCTTCGATTACATCTTAGTGAATGCATGTTTCTATTTTATCAACTCGAGAAATATTCTCTGGCTCCCGAGCTATATATTAAAGTAGAACACTCGACTTTAAATAGATTTTGTAGATAGGGATTACTTAAACTATACGTTTAGAATGTGGAAGAATTTTAAAATTACCTAGATATTTATGTAGTATTTACTTTTTAGGTTGCCTTAATATTTGGTGTTACCGGTGCATTTATAAAAATTCCTTAATTTATGTTAATGTTGATAAAATAGTATGTGTACCTCGTAGTAAAATTCATTCTCAGACTTCAATGCTTCAATTTGCATTGTCGTCCGGGAATGTATTGCTTTTCCTACTACTTTTTAACGACGGGCCTTCGAAGGTGTCTTTTAACGGGTCTTTGCAGGGCCAATTCTGGCCAAAGGTGTCTTGAATGACGAGCCTTTGCAGGGCCAATGCTGGCAAACGGTGTCTTTTGACGGGCCTTTGCAGGGCCAATGCTGGCCAACGTTGTCATGAATGACGGGCCTTTGCAGGGCCAATGCTGGCAAACGGTGTCTTGAATGACGGGACTTTGCAGGGCAAATGATGGCCGGAAATCGGACTTTGACATTAAAAAAAGCGCTTCTAATATGGGTGTACATGTATTATCATCTGATACGGAATAGCATTTTAAAAACTGGTTGACTTATTACGTTTTCATCATCACAAAACCTGTACAATAAAATTACCTATATAACTTTAACTTTAAAACTGTAATGCCAATTTCGTGTCAGTCAGTCATTGGATGTCGTTTGATGGGATATCCACTGGTTACCAACTTGGACGTCCGATGGATTTCCATTTTTTATTTAATATGAACATATTTTGGACGTCAATTGTACCAAAATGGACAATAATTGGATCTTCGATGGACATTTTATGGATGTTATCTGGACCTCTGAAGGAGGTTTATTGGACTTATAAATGGACATATTTTGGACATGAATTGTACCAAAATGGACAATAATTGGATCTTCGTTGGACATTTCATGGATGTTATCTGGACCTGTGATTGCTGTTTATTGGACTTATAAATGGTTATTACCTGGACCAGAGATTTTCACAGACATCTACCAGTATTAATACAATCTACATATAGATATATCAATCAGCACCATTTTCAATGGATGAACTCATTTACGGAATAAAAATAAAATATGAAAATGTTTCAAACAACACAGAACATAAAATAAAAATATTCTAAAATAAATAATTAATTTACAAATAAAACTAAAATAAACGTACATTTCTGATGACGATGAGTCCGCTTCACTACTATTATGTTGCTGCTCGTTTTCTGTGAATGGAGACTGAACACTACCACTTTTAGGATATTTGATGACTGCTGAACACAATCTTTACTACTTTCCCTAGAACCTGTCAATTGTCAGTTGTGAAGTTGAAATTATTTCCAGGAATGCCAACAGAAACAATGCTACCAATTGGTTAAATTTATTTCGAAGTTAATTGGTCCATCAGAGGTCCATAATTGATCCACAAGAACATGAACCGGAAAAGGATATCCATTGGATGTCCATTAATGGTTATCCATTGTATGTCCATGAACGACGTCCACTAGACATCTATTGGACGTCCCTTTCTGGTACATGTCCATATGGACCAATTATGGACTTTTGATAGATGTCCATCGGATATCCTGTGTTTACTGGGAATACAAATACATTAGAATTTTCGTTAAAACTAGTATTTACTTAATGAAGATCAAAATATCTATTTCAAAAACATTTACTATTATTATTATAAATTAAAAATAAAATACTACAGTTACAGTCATTAAACACATTTACTGTTATTTTTTAAACAAATTATTTCAACGTATTCGTCTATGTAATAGTAAATATAATTATTATTTTATATTATTATTAAAAGAAAAAATGCACAAGGAGCCAGTCAGGCTACCACACAACACTCCACAGGGCTCGAGTAGGCGGAGACCAAAAACGGTGACGTCAAAGAGCTATGACGACCTGTGATATTCTGTCCCTGTTTTGTCTCTAAGGCTGTTTGAAAATTGTAAAAACAAGAAATTTAATACACTATTTAAAAATCTATATTAATAAAAAAATGCATTTAATATTTACTTTAGTGACTAAACGAGTAAGGAATTTAATTTATCAGATTCGACATCCTAAGACCGGTTTCTGCCTTTTGGCTTCGTCAGTTATGCTTCCATCCAATAAATAAAATTCCAAACTCGTACAAGTCAATAGCTATATCCGCTATAAGATAACATTTTTAGATGTGCTACCATCTATGATTAGAAGAGAGTATTGACAATTTTTAAAGCAAAAAATTCCCGGTGTATGGGGGTTGCATTGTGTGTTGCAAAGCTTTTATTTGACTGATTCTAGTCAAAATTTTTTGCTTTAAAAATTGTCAATACTCTCTTCTAATCATAGATGGTAGCACATCTAAAAATTTCCTTTAGTCTAGTCTGGTTCTATCAAAATTCCAAAAGGGGCTGAAAAGAAATGCAAAAGTTATAAACAATTAAGTAAAATAAAAAATAAGGGTTTGGTTTTTTTGAAATATTTCAAAAACTATTTGAGATAATCGAAATTTGAAAAAAGATTCTTAAAGAGCAGGAAATTTCCTAAAAAAAAGTCCTACATCCCGGACTGTACCAACAACCCTTATAATTTTAATTAAGCGGCGAAAATAACAGTAAAAACGCGTAGTTCGACTGCCGCGACTGACACGTGAACTAAAAAAATTATTTTAACTGATTATTTTTTCATCTGTCAAAACAGTCAGATTTTGTGGTTTCAGCCAATAACAACTCAGGATCCTAACCAATCATTGTGTTTTATACTGATAAAACCGCTTCGTCGTTTTTATTTTTTGATTAAACTGTGTTTACCTATTTGAGATGTCAAATGTAAACATTTATCAATTATTATTATACTAAAATGTATTGCAAATCTATGTTAATAACCAAATTTCAAAATGTATTTGTAAACTAACCTGTTTTTATTAGTTTATTTCAAAACGCTTTAACATTTTTACATACCTCACATTAACACTAAACTTAAAATTAATTAAATTAAGAAAGACTTCATTTCATTCTTCTTCTTCGCTTTTATTTACGGCGCGGTTTCGCGGGGTAGTCAGTCAAAAAATCGCCTTGGTGGCCCTGTATGTAAAACTATAACAGCTCAGGTTTCAATTTAAATTGGTAAAGAAAATTTTCAATATTTGTGTGTAAAGTATCTTTTGCATAAATGACTATGTTCTCTGTTTTTAATACAAAATGATTCAAAAAATAATCCTTTCAAATACGACTCGTCCTCTGAAATTTTATAGATTAAATTTGGAGGACTCGTGGTATTACCTTTGATTAAATATTAATACCAAGGAATAAAAAAATTTGGGTACTAAGTAGACATATCAATAAACAATAATCCGTCAACAAAAAATTTTTATCACCGTTTTTTTATTAGTTATGCTTTTGTTATGCTATGTTATGTTTTAATTTTCACCATTTTAATGTTAACATAAAAACGCTGATTATTTCAAAACAAGAAATCTAGAATTTTTTTTGATTTTTTTGAGCTAAAAAAGTTTAGAAGAGATCCCCGTTGGAAAAATTAAAAAATTTTTATTTTCGTTTTTTTATTAACAATCAAAGGCATGAGTAAAAACAGAAAGAAAACTACAAGTGCAAAAGTACAACATTTTTAAAAGTTAAATAAAAAATAATAAAAAAAATTTTTCAATAAAAAAATGTATATGGTTGTTTTTGTAATATTTTTTAGTATTTAAATAAATATTGCGTAAAATTGCATTTGCATTGCAAACAAATGAAAAGTTAATAAAAATTTTTTTTTATATATTACGAAAGAACATAATAAATAACGATTTTTAAAAAAAAATGGTTCCTTAATATTAATATTTAGTAACAAATAAAATTGTTAATTAACAAGTGCGATTTTTGTTAATAAAAAATTTTTTTTAAGGAACGATTTTTTTTTAAATCATTATTTTCATCAAGGATGAAATTCCAAAGAAAAAGTTTTCAAAAATATTGTTACAAATCCAGGCTACGCCCCTGGTATTTGAAACGCCACTGGATATTTTTGGACAGTAACGGATATGAAATATAAGTTTTTAGTGGTCAGTTGTATTTTTTGAGAATAAACGTTTTGCAAAGTTCTTGAGTTATTTTCATAAAATAACGAACCCCAGTTTCGTAACAATTGGTGTCAGAAGTGGGATGTTACTGAGCAATTGATGGTGAATACAAGAAGTACAGCCTACGACAACATGGAGGACATAGTGGAAATAATTAAACAACAGTTTGCGGGCCAAAAGAAAGAGGATGAGGAACGACGCCAGAAAGAGAAACAGGAGGAAGAAGAACGACGGCAGAAAGAGAAACAAGGACGCGAAAAAGAAAAACAAGAGGAGAAGGAGCAACGAGACCAACAAAAACTATTTTTCGAACAGATGTTCCAGAAAACCGAAGGAAAAATCACACACCTGAAGGACGAAATCAAAACAGTCTGGAAAACGGTAGAAGGAATGGACTGCAAAATAACAGAAGAAGTTAGTGCAATGCGAGAAGAACTAGAAAAGAAAATCGCTTCACTGAAGATACAAGATCGGCCTGACAGAGTTGCCACACTGCACAATTCCGTAAAACCACCGATTTATGATGGTCAGTCAACATGGTACCTGTACCGAAAGCAGTTTGAGGCTGCGGCAACAGCCAATGGATGGAACGATGAAGAAAAAGCTACTGCACTTATAGTGGCTTTGAGGGGACCTGCTTTGGCAATGTTACAGACCATCCCAAAAGACCAAAACTACAAGTATGGGGATCTCATTGCTGCTTTAGAATTAAGATACGGCAATCAACATCGGGAGCAACTGTATCGAGCACAGCTAAAAACACGAGTGCAGAAGTCTGGTGAGAACCTGCAGGAGTTTGAAGCCGATGTCCAGACACTCATCCAGCTTGCTTATCCAGAGGCCCCGGAGGATTTCAAAGAACAACTGGCGGTTCAAGTATTCATTGATGGATTGAGGGATATCGAAATACAGAGGACCCTAAGATTGACACATTTCAAGAGATGCAGTGAAGCTCTAGTTCGCTCACTGGAAGTGGAAGCGGCTTTCAACATCCCCACAAGGCCCAAAGCGAGAGCGGTATCAATTGAAGAGCAACCTCAGGAAAATAAGCTGAGCGAGACTATATCACAGATGCTAAGAATACTAGAAAAAATGGAATCCAGGAATATCAGCGCCACCAACCAACCAAGAGGAAATTGCTTCAGATGTGGTAGGAGCGGACATTTCAAGAGAGACTGCAGGGTAAGGGTGCCACTACGCTCTTTATCACCTTCCAGGACACCTCCACGTTCGTACTCACCTGTGAGGACAGGAACATCTAGAGGGTCCTCGAACAGGTACCAGGAAAACTAAAATTAGCCAGCATATCGGGGCGTATGCTGGCTAGTGATAACGAAGCCCCCAGAGTCATCCACGTCAACAGAATAAGAAGATCCACCGATAGTTTGACTATCAGGGGAAAGGTGAACCAAAAAGACGTTATATGCACTGTAGACACTGGTGCGTCAGTTTCCCTAGTTCGCAGCGGTATCCTTGAACCAGGCAGTGTAAGATCACTTACATCTAATTTCGTTCTACGAACGGTCACTGGAGAGAATGCACCAATACGAGGGGAGGCTGACGTCACACTAACCCTCGGAAGACTACGAATAATGGAAACAGTTTTCGTAGCAGACATAGAAGACGAATTCATTCTTGGGATGGACCTAATAAGTGACTATGGATTTTCTTTCGATGGTGAGCAGAGAACCATGAAATTCGGAGGTGAAGAATTCATTTTGACAAAATCATCTGAAAGGGGGCACTCTGTGAGACTGCGAATTGCTAAAACGGTCAGGATACCTGGTTCATCTGAGAAGATCGTTAAGGCCAGACTAGAAGAGGACCCTGGGTACTGCGTTGGAATAGTACAGCCATGTGAAGAATCCCCTACCAAATTGTTACTTGCACGAGCTTTAATTAGGACAAAACAAGACATTCCTGTAAGAATTGCCAATGTATTTCCTGATGGAATAACAGTCCGGGAAGGAGACATCATAGGGGTATGCGAGCCGGTAGAATGGGTAGCAGATTGTGCAACAAGCGGATATCCAGATAGAGTAGACACAACTTATGATGTGGTAGGAACAATCGGAAAATCCTTAACTCATTTAACACCGAAAGATTACGAAGCTGCCATGAGATTCATTTTTGAGGAAAGTGACGTATTTGAGTCCACAGGGTCATCAACAGGGCGAACTAACTTGGCACAACACAGGATAGATACCGGTCAAGCCCATCCAATTCGACAACCACCAAGAAGATTGCCATTCGCCAAACAACAAGAAGTGGAAAAGCTTGTCCAGAAAATGACAGAAGATGGCGTTATCGAAGAATCATCGAGTCCATGGTCCGCCCCTGTAGTATTGGTTTCCAAAAAGGATGGTTCTACAAGATTCTGTGTAGATTATAGAAAACTGAATGACGTCACGAAGAAGGATAGCTATCCATTACCCAGAATCGATGACACACTAACCACGTTGGCAGGTTCACAATGGTTTTCAACGCTGGACTTGAAGCGTGGATATTGGCAAGTAGGCATACACGAAGATGATAAGGAAAAGACTGCGTTTACCACTGGTACCGGACTATATCACTTCACCGTTATGCCGTTTGGGCTCTGTAATGCGCCGGCGACTTTTGAAAGATTGATGGAGCTGATATTGCGCGGACTGACTTGGAAGCCTATGCCATACCAAATCAGGAAGCATCCACAGTAGCCAGGTCATTGGTGGACAACATGTTTTCAAGGTTCGGAGTACCGATGGAGTTACATTCCGACCAAGGAAGGAATTTCGAATCCAAGTTGTTTAAGAAAGTTTGCGAACTGATGGGCATCAACAAGACCAGAACCACGGCTCTTCACCCCCAGTCAGATGGAATGGTCGAAAGGTTCAACCGAACTATGGAAGAACATCTTTCCAAGGTGGTGGAAAAACACCAGAAGGACTGGGACAGACACCTTCCACTGTTTCTTATGGCATACAGGGCGGCCGTCCACGATTCCACCAAGCTTACCCCGGCTAGCATTGTCTTCGGAAGGGAACTTCGATTGCCTTGTGATTTGTTGTTCGGATCACCAAGCACCGAAGAGGTAGACGTGCGGGACTATGCGGATAAACTGAGGGACAGCCTCTTGAAAATCCACGAAACCGCGCGGAAGAGGCTGATATTGGCAAGTGATAGGATGAAAGCTCGTTACGACTTGAAAGCTAATTCAGGAGGATTCAAAGAAGGTGACCAGGTCTGGTTGTATAATCCACGTAGGAAAAGAGGTGTGTCTCCAAAGCTAACACCGTTTTGGGAAGGACCGTACGAGGTGAAGAAGAGAATCAACGACGTGGTTTACAGAATCCAACGCAGTCCTGGGACCAAGATGAAGGTTGTTCATCTGGAAAGATTGAAGCCCTATCATGATGAAGCTTTTGATCGGGACGATCAAAATTAGAAGGGGGGCAATGTTACAAATCCAGGCTACGCCCCTGGTATTTGAAACGCCACTGGATATTTTTGGACAGTGACGGATATGAAATATAAGTTTTTAGTGGTCAGTTGTATTTTTTGAGAATAAACGTTTTGCAAAGTTCTTGAGTTATTTTCATAAAATAACGAACCCCAGTTTCGTAACAATATTATAAACAATGCATTTGTTTATAACAATTATTTAAATAATGTTAGTTAAAAAAAAAAAAATTATTGTTATATGGCTTTTATCAATAAGGAAACAAAATATTAACAATGATTGGAAAAAAAATTTCCTAATGGCTTTATTTGCATAAATAATTTTTTAATGCCTTTGATTGTTAATAAAAAAACGAAAAATCAAAATTTTTGAATTTTTCCAACGGGTATCTCTTCTAAACTCTTTTAAGATTAGCTCAAAAAATCAAAAAAAAATCTAGATTAAATAGTTAATTTTCACCATTTTAATGTTAACATAAAAACGCTGATTATTTCAAAACAAGAAATCTAGAATTTTTGATTGTTAATAAAAAAACGAAAATAAAAATTTTTGAATTTTTCCAACGGGGATCTCTTCTAAACTCTTTTAGCTCAAAAAAATCAAAAAAAATTCTAGATTTCTTGTTTTGAAATAATCAGCGTTTTTATGTTAACATTAAAATGGTGAAAATTAACTAATTAACAAAAGCATAACTAATAAAAAAATTGTGATAAAAATTTTTTGTTGACGGATTATTGTTCATTGATATATCTACTTAGTACCCAAATTTTTTTATTCCTTAATATTAATATTTAATCAGTTAAATAATATTTATAGTTCACGTGTCAGATTGGGGCGATGCACGCGGCAGCCGAACTACGCGTTTTTACCGTTATTTTCGCCGCTTAATTAAAATTATAAGGGTTGTTGGTACAGTCCGGGATGTAGGACTTTTTTTTAGGAAATTTCCTGCTCTTTAAGAATCTTTTTTCAAATTTCGATTATCTCAAATAGTTTTTGAAATATTTCAAAAAAACCAAACCCTTATTTTTTATTTTACTTAATTGTTTATAACTTTCAGCCCCTTTTGGAATTTTGATAGAACATTCTAGATGCCATTCCGAATCGAATGAGCCCAAAATCATATTTTTCGGTTGTGGCGATCAGGTTTCGAGGGAAATGGCACTTGTGAACCAGACTAGTGGTCTATATCTACCACAGAAGCTTGCACAGTACCTCATCACCCTGTATATAGTCATTTAACAATTTACTTTAATTAATTGCACTAGTTGACCTTAGAAAATTGTTAAAAGTGCTTATGAAAAACTAACAGGAAACAAAATCTTTCAGTTGAGGTTTGTTAATTGAGTGAGTATCATTTGTGAATAATAATATTTGGTGATTTAAATACTGAAAATGTTTCATGTCGTTTCCCATTTTAGTATTTTTGTTTTATAATATTTTATTTCTTATAAAAAATTCGGTATGCGTATGAATGTCATGTTTGAATGTTTCAGATAAAGACCGTTCAGAAGATTTTGCAAATAAATCCAAAACGATATATGCATATACATTGGAAATGTTTGTTAATACATCCAGTAAGCTTGTAGGTGTGTTTGAGTGTTGAGGCTGATGCAGTTATTAGAGAGTTTTAGCACTTTTCCGCTACCGCTAACGTTAACGTTAGACTGTCGATTACCAATCTCCGCATGCCTAAGTGTAATGTTACGTATCACAAATCTAGCGAAACACGTCAGATTGGCAAAAAAATTGGGTTTATAAAAAGACACGTTATACGAAATAGGGACTTCCACCACTTGAAGGACCTTCCTGACATTTGCATTTGACATTTCGGAGTAAAAAATTACTTTGATTTATGAGATAATATAACGACTTCAATAATTAAAAAGTATTGCTATCAACAAATAAGTACACCATAAAATTCAAAAATAAACCATAGTTGACGTTGACCGTTAACAGACCAAGGTAAAACGACGGTAAAAGTTAAAGTTCCTAAACTTTGCTAAAACTATATTTTGAGCTTGCCGTTACAGTACATGCAACGTTTAACGGTAGCGTAACGTTAGCGGAGATCTAATGTAAATTTGCTAAAACTATCTAATACTGCTGTTGTGAAAAGTTTCGCGGTAATTGTAAATGGCTCCGAAGTTGTACATGTATTTGAGATATAGTATTTCATTTTGTTTAGAAACAGGAGTTAACGCAGTTGATGGCTTAGGTTGTATTAGGTTATATAAAGAAGGAGCAATTTTATATAAAGCGTAAACAGTTACGTCATCATCAGTGCTTCCTGAAAATTAGGTTACGCTCATTAAATTATTACCTGCTATTGAGTCAGACTGACTTGTTGAGAAATTTTTGAAATACGTCCATATTGTTTATTTTAATGAGCTATATTTTCCCGCCGTGGTTAAGTAAATAAGTCAGACTTAAATTATCACACGTAATTTCTTTTTTCCAGTAGAAAAAATGCCTTTCTCAACCTTCTGTATTAATGAACTATGAAAATAAAAATTAGTTTAAAACAAAACCGAATTCAAATAGTAAACTAAACGATTTACAAGGGAAAACCACGATTGCATCACTTTAATTACCTTAATATTTTCACCGAAATTTTACCTGTACAAAATGTAATGATTGCACCACTATACTTATCAGTAGAGTTAATCTGTGTATTGATTGCACCAATTGAAGAATGTAAGTATGTATTTCGACAATATAATTAAAATCAAGTAAAGTGTATCTCATTTAATATTTAATATTTTTTCTTTTCGTTTTCTTTTTTTAAATAGGTACTTATACGATTACATTTAAAAAAATCTGATATACAGGGTGCTATTTTAGTGATTATCTTTAGAGATTATCAACTTATACAAATTTTTCTTAATCCAGATCTGGATTTTAACTTTAGTTCTTGTATTGTACGATTGGGCTATTAAACAATCTACCTGTACCAAATATGAAAGAAATCTACAGGGTTTTTCCAAAGTTATGGCTTATGAAAATAAGTATTGCATTAATTGAATTTTATCTTTGAAAGTTTAGTAATATGTAGAACGAGATGTACATTTATAAAAATATGTCAGGATATCTCAGTTTTTCCATTCGTTTCGAATGTCTGATCCAATTTAAAAAAAATCTGATGTACAGCGTGTTGCTTTGGGGATTTTCAGATTTTACAAATTTTTCTTAATCCGTATTTGGATTTTAACTGCAGTGTAGTCCTTACATTATACGATTAGGCTACTAAAAAATGATACCTGTACCAAATATAAAAGAAATCTACCAAATATTTCGAAAGATACTGCTTGTGAAAATGAAAATAATGCATTTGATGTAATTTGAAGTTAAAACTCCAGTAATACAATGGGATGTGCACTTAAAAAACATTTTCACTTTAACTCATTTTTTCAATTCTTTTCAAATATCCATCCCAATTTTAAAAAAATACAGGGGTGTTGTTTTGTGGATTTTCAAATTTTACAAATTCTTCTTAATCCGGATCTGGATTTTAATTATAGTTCTTACACTATAAGATTGGGCTATTAACACACTATACCTGTACCAAGTATGAGAGAAATCTGCAGGGTGGTTCTAAAGTTACTGCTTATCAAAATATTGGCCGAAATGGATGAAACACCCCGTATCTCGGTTATTAAAGGCGTTAGATCCAGTAACCAAGATTATTTGGAAACACCTAAATACCCTCTATTTACAGTTAACGTATGTCGGTTTAACTATGAAACACCCTGTATAAGTGTCTGTTAAGTAGTCAAAATACTGAGTTACCCGTTGAATGGGACAAAGATACCATCCCAAAACTCAAGAGAAGTGCCATTAAATGGTACACAGATGGTTCTAGAACAACAGAAGGAACAGGAATAGGAGTATATGGGCCTGAAACCAAATATTCTGAAAGTTTAGGCAAATCTCCGAGCATTTTCCAAGCTGAAATATACGCCATCGGAAAATGTGTCCAGTTCAACATAGAAAGAAATTTTCGCAGACAAGAGATCATCATCATGTCAGACAGCCAAGCAGCCATTAATGCCTTGAACTTCCACGTAATCAACTCCCAGATGGTTTGGGAGTGCCTAGAGAATCTAAACGAACAAGGCAAGAACAACACTGTTACCCTCCTATGAGTTTCGGAACACACTGGAGTGGAGGGTAATGAAATAGCAGACGTACTCGCAAAAAAAGGTGCTGAAACACCATTTCTGGGACCTGAACCCTTCTGCTGAGAGGCCACCTAAAGAAACTCGGATTAGTAGACAAAGAAGAATGCAGATTCTGCGAGGAAGAGGAGGAAACTTCTATCCACATTCTCTCAGAATGCATAACCATGCAAAATCCAAGGGTACGATACCTCGGAGAATATCAAATAGAAGAGGAAGATCTACCTAACCTGAAGCCTACCGACATCCTGAACTTTTTGAAACCAATAGGACTGGAGGAACTTCTCTAATCGTTGAGACATTGGGCAGCAGTAGGGGGCACAATAGATCTTATAGGTCGCAGTATATCGACATCCCCATCACAGATAGATAGATAGATACCCGTTGATCATTAGGTTGTATTTGCATTAAGGCTGTTCTCCCGATTTTCGTTTGATCAAAGTTGAGAGGTCCCTCATCCATTTCGTAAAATAACTCCTCACATAACGCTCTCTCTATTTCGTAAAGACAATTGTACGTACAATAGTTCTTTCCTTTTTCTTCCCGCAGTCAAACTTGCTCGGGATTTAAATACACCTAAACACGGACTGGCCAGATTAGCTCGTATATTGCATATAATTTGTTACTACTGAATTTTAAATTATATACGCTGATATAATGAAAACGGTGCAAAAATTTGTAAAAAGGCATTCTTGGTGATTAATAGACAAAAACTTAGAGATTCTAATGGGTTTTCAATAATAATTCTAACATAAGTATTAATATAGATAATTAGGTAAAATTAAGACCATGTCACTATATGTATAGGCCGGTGATAAAGTTGTTTCCACAGTAAGTGCGATCCAAATAATTCTTGTAAGCATACTTCCAGAAAAACAGTTGACTATTCCTCTGCATGACTTCCTAATGTTTAAAAATTTTATGGGTATAATCGTATAATACACATTTTGTAATATGGCAGGACGGGGGTAATTTAGTATTGTGAAATTACTATCTCCGATATAAATGTTTGTACTTAGAATATTTAATTATTCATCGTATTCTTTGTATAAAAATTTACTTTCGTTATTATCATTAGGAGTTATTATTAGATAATATGTAAATATCTAAGAGTCAAGTTAGAAATCAAATTCAATTATGATTGTTTAAATAGGGTAAACAGTCCAATTATTGGCACTTTAAGGTTGGCGTACGGGTTAAAAGAAGATTAATGTATTATTACTTCAGAATCAGAGCCATAGTGCTCCTAGTTGGATATAATAACCTTAACAGAGTGTGAAATAAATTTAAAAAACGAAAATCGTTGCTTAATTATTGTGATATTAACGAATTAAGTGAAATAGGTCTAATTGCCAATCATTGGCACCTTCGACCCTATTATTAGCATACCACTCATACCAGTCATTGGCACTCTTTATCTCATACAAAAGATAGATAAAAAGTTGTTTTTTAAAATAGTGCACAACTATAAATAAGTATACATATTTCGTATATGATGAACACTTTTTACTTACCAAAGACAATTAAAAATTAATTTGTTTAAAATATGGCACACCCTTTAGAAACTTTTTGAACGAGTGTCATATTTTAGAAGTACATGATTTACAAAGAAATAATTCTCGGTACATATTTTTTCTTTCCAAATACGTAACACGGTATGTTCTACTACATTTCTGACATTGAATTTCTGCTAATTTATTTATTAGCGTTAGCATTACAATGGACGTCGTATATATGATTATGATTATGAGGTTGTGTGGGATAAAAGTGTAATCTAAATATTTTGTTAATTGAAATGTTTCGGATAATTTCTTCAAAATATTGTCTTACACATTTATTGTTTGCTTTCATTTTCAGCATCTAAAATTGAGATGTACCTACCTAAATAATTCATTTATGTTTTTGTTTTTTGAACATAAATGCTATAGTTACTAAATAGGTAATAATAACTTTCGTTTAGATTTAAACAAGCATGAATGTATTTATAAAATCAGGATGCCAACAAATTGCTCCCTATATTCTGTTATATAAACTAATAATTGGCACCCATGTTAACAATTGAAATATATCACAATTATCGTGCCAATAGTTGGCACCCCCCTAATTTAATTAAAATGTTACATTTTCCAATGAATAATTACTCCTTACTTAATAGTAACTACATGGAAACAATAAAATAGATTTAAAATATTAATTATTAATTCACAATTTAAAAAAAGATGTTTAAATACATCAGTGCGTTTAACCAGATTAGAAGATGTTTCAATGTACTTTACCAAATAAGCTGCTCTAATGTACGGTATACTTATTTAACGATAAATTACCATTTTTATAATGTATATATGTGTTTCAGCAATAAATTTCCTCTATAAAATTAGTGCCAATAATTGGTACCTTGTAACTAACCATTGGCACCCATGTCAATAAATTGGAATCTACTATAATTTGCTTGCCAATAGTTGGCACCCCATTAATTTATTACAATTGTAATGTTTTCCAGCCAATAACCTCTCTTTATTTCGTAATAAACTTAGTAAATCAAATATATCCTAATAAAATAACATATAGTTTGGAAATATGTTCATAGGACCATTATCACAATTAAGCTGTTTCTTATGGTTTAAATAAAAACTTACCGTTTTCAGTTGGACCGGTGTCACTACTTGTAAACTTAACCATGCAACTCAAGTTCAACAAATGCACTTATTGAACAGAGTTGCTAGTTTTACTCTAACGTTCAGATTGCGAAGAAACGTGTGCCTAGAATCTATTAATTTCAATTATTTGTGTCTAGGTGCCAATATTAGGACGGGTGACAACCATTGGTCACTTTACCCTACCTAATATTTTATTTGTTAGTACATTAATTTCAGAATATTAAATTAGGTAATGACTAAGTTAATTTCATTATTGTTTTTTTTTAACAAAACCGCATTGATAGACCAGTGCAGATAATTTTTGAAACCAAATAAAATAATAGTAGGATGAAACTCATTGAAAAAGGAAGAGAATATAACAAACATGGGGTCGGGAAGTGGAAGGGGGAAGTTTTTAAGGGTAGAAAACTGTTTATCTTGATTTCCGGCAAAACTACAAGTCCTATGGAAAAAAGTTAAATGGCAAAGTTGTAGGTAATAAAAAGATCTACCACTTTTGTATTTACACTTTTTTCACATAACCTCAAAATTTATGTGAAAAATTCAAATAACCAAGTTTTTGGTTTTTTATCTTTTACAAAAAAAAAATTCCACGAAATTTAGTGAAAACTTACCTTTTTATGTCACAAACACCCTGTAATTTTTTTTGTTTTAAAATATTTATTTTTTTAACCTTATTTTGACTTCATATCGAAAAAGCAGTCTAATTTTCAATCGAAAAATTCTCACGTCAAAATATCTGCTTTTTTAAAAAACTCGGTGGGCTTTTTGTTCGTTGAAGTCTCTACTTTTTGATGGTGAAAAAAAAAATATACATTACTATGGTAAATGTTTTCAAAAAATGCAAATAAGAAACGAAGAAAACTCCGAATTTCTTTTTTTTTAAATCATCATGTACAATTTTGAGCTATTTATTTAAATTTATACGTTAATTACTCGAAAAACGTAAGATTCCGTGTTACATTGATAAACAAAAGAGTAATTAATGTATAAATTTAAATAAATAGCTCACAATTGTATATGATGATTTAAAAAAAAAGAAATTCGGAGATTTCTTCGTTTCTTTTTTGCATTTTTTGAGAACATTTACCACAGTAATGTATATTTTTTTTACACCATCAAAAAGTAGAGACTTCAACGAACAAAAAGCCCACCGAGTTTTTTAACAAAGCAGATATTTTGACGTGAGAATTTTTCGATTGAAAATTAGACTGCTTTTTCGATATGAAGTCAAAATAAGGTTAAAAAAATAAATATTTTAAAACAAAAAAAATTACAGGGTGTTTGTGACATAAAAAGGTAAGTTTTCACTAAATTTCGTGGAATTTTTTTTTTTGTAAAAGATAAAAAACCAAAAACTTGGTTATTTGAATTTTTCACATAAATTTTGAGGTTATGTGAAAAAAGTGTAAATACATAAGTTGTAGATCTTTTTATTACCTACAACTTTGCCGTTTAACTTTTTTCTATAGGACTTGTAGTTTTGCAGGAAATCGAGATAAACAGTTTTCTAACCTTGAAAACTCCCCCCTTCCACTTCCCGACCCTGAGTTTGTTATATTCTCTTCCTTTTCCAATGGGTTTCATTCTACTATTATTTTATTTCACTTTTTACCATTTTTAAAGCTATCCGCACTAGTCTATAACTTCTCGTATTTTACAATAGACACAAATATATATTTGTATTAAGGATAAACTAAAATTATATTTTTTTAACTAATTTGTAGTCTTCATGAAAAATGGTTTGAAAACATTTTTTCGTATATAATTAATTAATAAATAAATTAATTGCTTTTAAATAAAAACTTTTATTACCTAAACAAAACAAAAAATTAAAAATTAGTTTCTTACAGTTTCTTTTATTAAATATTTTAAATAAAAATTCACTAACTTAGGTTCAACACAACCAAAAATTGTCATCTCTCTCAATTTTCTCAACAAATATTCCTAGTGGGGTCCAAACGATAAAACAACAATATTTGGCTTTCGTTATAGCCAATTGCCCTTGTACCTGATAATAATAATTATCTTGAGTAAACCAGTAAGGAATTTTAATTTATTAGATTCGACATCCTAAGACCGGTTTCTGTCTTTCGACTTCATCAGAAACCGGTCTTAGGATGTCGAATCTAATAAATTAAAATTCCTTACTGGTTTACTCACTTTGTATTAATCTCTGAAAGGGATAAAAAAGAAGAGAGTGACATCTTGACTAGATTCAGTCAAAATTTAATGTCAATACTCTCTTCTTACCATAGATGGTAGCACATCTAAAAATAATTATCTTTTTTTTAATTTAATTTGGCCATCTGTATTTATAAGATATTTAATTTTTTTTTCTTCAATTCCCATTTGTGGTGTCAATTTGGAACAATTATATGGACATTTAATTTCTATTATCTCATTATTATTAATAATGCCGTCTGGACTTGCTCCCAAGTAGATGTTTTTCATAAATAAATAATCCACATTCTTGTACTGTTTTTCCATATTTATTTTGAAATTCTTCTCTAGCAATAGTTTCACGGTCTTGTCCCCATTTCGTAGCAACTGATACATAAAAGGATGAACATAATATGTTATTAACAGTCTTTTTTGGATCAGTTGTTTTACGTAACTTGCAAACTTTTCCAAAATTTGAAGACGTCAGCATATTTCTTCGTTGTTCTTTCCACAGGTCATTACTGGCCTGACTCCTAGTGGATACTTCCATTTTAAAAATCTCTTCTTTTGATTTTGGTAAACTATCCAAAAATTATAGTTTTTTTTGTTCCAAAACATCGTCATCATCTTCGCATTAAAATTAGCTAACTTTTCTAATATCTACAATAAATTAAAAATTAACATTATCTGTTCTCAGGAATATTTTGAAAATTTTCCATCGTCTTCGACTCGAGATAATTTCTCAAAATATTCATGAATTCTGGGTATAATTTAGACTAATCAAATTTATCTATAACATATGATATTCGTATAATAATCAAATTACATTTCTTTTTCTTTAGTAAAATGTGTAATAAAAATAGTCTTACCTTTTGCTAGCAACTGCACGACTTTCCTTTCGTAACACTTTCATAATCAGCTACAAAGCCTGGTTTTCAAAAATTTGATATCTGCAAATTGAAAAAATTTAATATACATTTTTAATTTTATTTAAAAAACTAGGATCTAACAAAAAAATTAAAAAACTAGAGATTGTTTGGGTTTTCCTTTTGAATACCTCAGCAAAAAATGAAATGATACCGATGATAAATAACTGAGATAAAAGGGAAGAGCTAAAATAGTGTATTGCGAGAACAGCCTTTTAAGTCTTCAACAAAAACATCTCCAACCTCTGATGGTGTCAAGAATACAAGACCAAATTTATACTTCAAACATTTCTGTTAAATGTTTTAAATGAAAACGACAACCAATAATATTTATATTTGGTCAAATTTTTCGGCACGCGGAGTTAATGGCTACTTCGAAGTCTATCATGATGTTCGCAGGGCTAAAGGATATTCGACGATTGTTACATTTTTCAATAATCAGATGCATTCCAAGGTATTCATTTTTTTCAGATTTATCTGTTAACAGCACAAACATAATTGGGATGTAGTTATCATTACGGTCGCTGTGAATGGTAATAAGATGCTTAAAAAATTTTGAGCAATATTCGAAGGTACCATAATATTTTCTTTCTTGTCGTTTACAAGTACAAATTCTTCTCCCTGATTGTTTGCTTACTTGCTTAATTTTAACGTCTCCTTTCTGCAACTAAGGTTAATCTGGACGGGACCTACAGCTTATTGTGGGCTCCGAACCACGGTCCTCAATCGCCTTAAACCCAGGACTATGCCTTTGTCATGCAGGTGATCCGACAAACAAGTGTGTAAATGTGCCACCAACCCCTATCAGTTCAACGAGATATCCGATCTCATCCGGCCTGTTTACCGGCGTGAATGAAACTGCGTACGACACAAATACCTTTTTGCACTTGCCAAAGTCTTATCTTTTAGTTCCACTTGAGTTTTCGCAGGGATCGAAGAACCTACGAACCGAACACTGGCCTACAGTATGATGTTGCCATCAGGCACTTCACTTAAACATTTGGAAAGTTTTAGAAAAATTTTTATTCTTGCTCTGTAAATACACAGGTGAATGCTGACTAAATCATTGGTGAGCAATTCTGTTTCTGCGGTTCTACAATTAATGACACTCTTTAGAATTTTCCTAGGACGTTCTTTGATTTCATCGTGACAGAACTAATCTCAATGGTGTATACCATTGACGAACAAGTCCGCTTTTAAATTTCACCTGGAGTCGTATTACATTAATAAAATATATAATCACTTATTAAAGTAATTTTTCCCTCTTTCACCAACAATCTCTTGAAATTCCATTATATAACTTATTTCATTTCTTTAATTCTCAAACGAAACTACTAACATTTATATATTGTATTCACAAGAGGTACTCAAAAATAAATTAAATCGGTATTCCCAAATCTGCTATCACAATTATAAATAAATAAATATAGAGTATTTAAGATATTAATAATCTTGTATAATCCTCTAACTCTCTGTTAACTTTCCTAGGGCCAATCTTTACATTTTTATTTTTTTAAGTTAAAGTTATTATTTCACTAAACCCATTAAAGAATTTTTTTTTGTTTTGAGAAATATAGGATTAAAAAATCAGGAAAGCAAACGTTTGCTGTTGATTTATTTATGTCTGAATGCAAAAAAACATGGTTGGGATTCTGAATGATGTCATGTTATTGGTTGTATGACGACGCGTGAGCATCAAAAGGTCACTGTTTTTTGTGTCCCAGGGCTAAAGATAACAAAATGAGATCAGAATGTTCCATCTGCAAAAACTTTACATGCAGCAAACATTCCGAAAGAATGCAAGAGGCCCTTAATATCATAGAACAGTGGTGCAAAGACCACACACTGTCAATAAACCCAAAAAAGACAGAGATGGTTCTTTTCACGAATAAAAGGAAGCTTGCAAACATCGAGGCCCCAAAGCTCCTAAATACTAAATTGAACTTTTCTGCAGAGGAGAAATATTTGGGGTTCACCTTTGATAGCAAGTTAACATGGAACTCTCACCTAGAAAACAGAGTCAAAAGAGCATACATATCTTATGAACAGTACCGAAGAACCATTGGCCGCACCTGGGGAATGTCACCTAAGGTTACGGCCTGGATCTACACTGCAATCATATGACCTATGCTAACGTACGGTGCGATTGCCCGGGGAGTCAAAACTAGCCAGCGGACAGTCGTACGCAAATTGGATCAAATCCAAAGAATATCATGCCTCAACATAACGGGGGGCATGAGAACCACACTAACTAGAGCAATGGAGGTGATCCTTGGTCTCACTCCCCTTGATATATTTATTAAGGAGGCTGTGATGATGACCATGACACGGCTACGCTCTACAGGTATACAACCTGACGTAGGATCTGGTCAGTCGAGGTGTAACTTGTGGCACGAGGTCCTTGGAGAGGTTCCACTGCTACAAGCCAACATAGATTCGATTGCACCAAGATATGCCTTTCACAGGCCCTACAGGATAATAACAAAAAACGTACAAGAGGCTACATTGGCAGCAGGTGCCTTGTGCATCTACACCGATGGTTCTAAAACAAACATTTTTACTCGACAAAATGTGAGCTGATTCAATTTGAAGACTTTTTTTAAATAAATCACATGTTCGGGTTTTTGACTTCGTTTATTAAAAAACTAAAGAACTATTTATACAAAAAGTGAACTTCACAAAAATCACAAGGAGCTGCACATAAAATCGATTTCTCACTGTCGACCTAAGGGAAAAACGGAGAAAAATAAATTGTCTATCTACTAGGGTTAGTATATTAGTAAAATCACTGCACTCGCGCATTGACACTTAACCTACGATTAAAATATTAAGAAATAAATATATACAATACAATTTTGAATTTTGAAAGGATAGCGCATTTGCATATTATAAGAGAATTTATACTTCCGAAATGAATTGATTCTTTGTGTTTATGAATTTTAAAATTCTGACTATAGATTTTGATAGAGCATCAAAAAGTAAGCTTAGGGTTTGATGTGCCCCTCTGTACCACTTCGGGAACACCTTCAAAATGGGGTCCAAAATATGAAAATTTTGAAGTTTAAAATGACATTGAATTTAAATTAGACACATAGTGAATGACGATTTTGGTAAAAGTGAGTAGACTGTGGCTGTGTTGATTAGAATTAGAACTGTCAATCTAAAATTTTATTAATACATACATTACAATTTGTTCGGTCTATGACAATGCTAGAAGAGCATTCTAAACTGGTTTTTTTATAACTACTACCTATAACCCTTTTTATCCTGACCAACAGTTAGAAAAACAATTAGAAAAAGGAGAAAAAATAAAATAGTGATATAAAATGCTAAAAAAATTGAGGTACGTTTGGACCCCACTTGGCTATTTTTCTTTCATATTTCACTTGGCCCCAGGAAGGTTAAGTGGATTGGTGCAGTCGTTACACGAACTTTTTCTACCTGTATTAGCCCTGGTGCAATCTTTACATCTTTTAATCCGATCGTCATTAAACTAATGCAATCGTAAGTCGTCCCATTTACATTTACATCATACTAACAAGATCCTAAATCATTTTTTAAATCCAGTGTTAAACGCTTCTGTTAAGGAGAAACTATCACACTCCGATCTTGAGTCTATCATAATGGTAACAAGGTTGGAATGAACGCGAGCGAATGCGAGCGTGAGGAACCACGAGTATCGGATTTTCATTCCAACAGAGTAACAGACTCTACTTTCTCCACGGCCACAGAAAGTAGAAATTGAATATAGTAAAATGAAACCTCAATCTCTCAACATTGTGTAGTATTTTTATATTCAAGCTTAGATTTTTGCGGTAGCAAATTTTGAGTTATATTATCGGCATATTTTTTTATTTCTGGAAGACTATTTTCAAATTCTACATCTGAATCGTTTGATTTTCTTCTCCTTTTTAATAAATTAAAAGTTTTTACAAACCAATATTAAGACCACGTCAACTAATATTGACAGTTAATTTGACATTCATGGCAAACCTTATTTTTTTTAAACAATTACAGAATGAACATTCTGACACTAGAGTAAGAATGAAATCCGTACAAAATAAATAAGAGACAAGTGTTTCAGAATTTTCTTTCAATCTCAAGAGCGAGAATGTTTCTTTTCTGTTATTATAAGTGGTTTCAGAATAACTACATTCAATAGTGGCCGTGGAGAATAGTATATTCTGTAACAAGGTTGGAATGAGAATTCGACACGGGTAGCAAATTTTGAGTTATATTATCGGCAATTTTTTTATTTCTGGAGGAGTATTTTCAAATTCTACATCTGAATAGTTTGATTTTCTTCTCCTTTTTAATAAAATAAAAGGTTTTACAAACCAATATTAAGACCACGTCAACTAATACTGACAGTTAATTTGACATTCATGGCAAACCTTATTTTTGTAAACAATCACGGAATACAGATTCTAGCTCTAGAGATAGAATGTAATACATGAGACAAAAGTTTCAGAATTTTCTTTCAATCTCAAGAGCGAGAATGTTTCTTTTCTGTTATTATAAGTGGTTTCAGAATAACTACAATCAGTAGTGGCCGTGGAGAAACAGTATTCTGTCATTACATCAGAAATATATAAACCAAAACATACAAATTTACTGCCGGGTCATTCCATGTGAAAAGCATATCAAATGTCACTCGACCCTCCGCAATCACGCTGCTTTTTTGACACCATAAACTTACCATGGAAATAAGTAATTTCCCAAATTTTCAGCCTAAAATACTACAAGGAAATCTTTTAGGCTCAATTTTAAATTTGGTCAAAATGGTAACGAGAAAAAAAATTAAATACGCGTTTCCTTCGTATTTCTCATTAACGGGACAAAAAAATGCAACAAAGACATTTCTGACGTAAAATTTTCCATAGAACACGGTCACGCCAACCATTTTCAATAATTTCCCCCGGAAAAGCCGGAAAATGAGAAATTTTTTTATTTTCAAATTTATCAAATAAATATGCCCCGATTTAGCTGAAATTCACAGTAGATATTCTTAGGATCATGCTTTTCCAAATCCATATACTCGTGCTTTACTCTTTATATCACTTTCATGAGTTATATGCGATTTATATTGTAACGGTCAAACAAGGTGTAAATGAATGAAATGCCTAACTTTTGTTGAATAATAATAATCATCAAATTTTACAAATAAATAACATTAAATAATCATTTATTTTAATCTGAACCAACATTATACAGAACGTGTTTAATCAAATACAATTTAAAATCAATCTTGAAGTAGCAATTAATTCATAAAATGTTAGATTTCTGAAGGTTAATATTAACGCAGTAACCCCATAAGCAGCTTTCATAGACGATTTTAAGATAATTACAAATATTTTGGGAAATAATACAATAGTAAAAATCAAAACTGAATAGTCTCAGACAAGTCTGCAATCATTACATCTAAGTAAAAGTTATTATTTTAAACACTATGTGAAAAAGAAATTTTTCACATAACCTCAAAATGAAATATTCAAATTTAAACAAATCATTAATCTAAATTTAGGGGAAAGTCAATCAAAATTAGAAAACAAAGCGTGGGAATTGCTAAAATCATAATGTTATTGTAAAATAAACAATAATAATAGAGTTTAACAGAATTATAACTTCAATAATAACGAAAACAGAAAAACCTTCATGTATTTTTAATATTAGTCAAAATAGCAAATAATTTACACCAAAATCATGCTTTTAATCTAAGTAATGATTTGGTAATGGTTAAAAGATGTATAAAAGTAATTTTTTTTTATATTATAATAATTTATTTAAGAATTTTATGTCATATTCCAATCTAGGAAGCTGTGAGATATAAGTTCATAAAAACCAAATTTCACGATCAAGCGGTGCTTTTGCTTAAAAACCTCAGAAGTGTCCACTCAATGCTTGTAACGTAAACAAATGAAAATTTAAATAAAATAGACTTTCCAATCAACATTTCATCATCCTTTCCTGAAGTAAATCCAGTTCCTGCAATTTTTCCTGAATTTGTATCCAGATAATGTATCCTGTAGAACATAATCCCGTATTCCTGATTGAAACCTGGTAGAATCATTTGGACCACAGTGTCGATTTGCAAATAAGCAACTAAAATTTGCTAAAAGAATTCAGAAAGCATTAAAGGTACCTTTTCATTTTCTTAAATATCGATATTTAAAACTTTAAAATAAACAATAAGGCCAGAGTACTCAACTAATTTAACCTATATTTTAATTTATAATAATAAAAACAGAATAACGTAAGAAAGAATTTTACATAATAAATAACAATTATAAAATTTATAATAATAATAATAAACGTTACACTTACTTTCTTCTGTTTAAATATTTCACAGTGCAACCGCAAATTTTGATTTCTGTTTTTGATTGTAAATAAATGCACACATATTTTTCTTCTAACTGAGTCGTTATTATTGAATGTTATAACTTTAAAGTCAATTTACAGAAGCACGACTAAGGTTCAAGGTTTTTATGCTTCCGGCTGAATTGAAAGAGGCCGCCCCACAAAAATAAACACGTTCTGGCTAAGATTACGTCAGAAGGTAAAATTAATCTCTAAGAAAGTTACTTACTTACAAAATAAATTAAAACTTATACAAAAACAAAAAAATTAGGTGTTTCACATTTCGTTTCGCATGGAACGATCTGTCTAAGTAGCGGTAAGTAACAATATATATAGTGCATTCTGTGAGTCGGAAAATACCTCGAAAAATACAAAAAAATTTTGACGCCACTAAACTAAGCCCCCCCCATTTTCGAGGATGCTGAACACGATGGTGGGCCAAACAGCCAAACAGCCAAAAACCACCCACCAATTGGTGATTACGAAGGCAGTGGTTACCATTCTTTTAGAGCTGACCCCACCCCTCAAATTGCCAAAAATCAACTCCAAAGAAATTTTTTTTCACCCTTTTGGGGATGGTTTTTGGAACATTTGGGGGTGGTTTTTAGGTCGTTTGGGGGTGGACTCGACACAGTGAGAAGATCCAACATCACCATCGCGTTCAGCATCCTCGAAAACAGGAGATTACGTTAGTTTCTCGGTGAAAGACGCAGAATCGGCGAATCACCATTTGGGGGTTGGTTTTTGGCTGTTTGGGGGGTTGAGCCAACTCGAAAAGGAATTTAAGGCCCACCATCGTGTTCAGCATACTCGAAAATGGGGGGGACTTACTTTAGGGGCGTCAAAAATTTATTTGTATTTTTCGACTCACATAATGCACTATATATATATATATATATATATATATATATATATATATAAATCGCATATAACTCATGAAAATGATATAAAGAGTAAAGCACGAATATATGGATTTGGAAAAGCATGATTCTAAGAATATCTACTGGGAATTTCAGTTAAATCGGGGTATATGTATTTGAGAAATTTGAAAATAAAAAAATTAAAATTTCCTCATTTTCCGGCTTTTCCGAGGGGAATTATTGAAAATGATTGGCGTGACCGTGTTCTACGGAAAATTTTACGTCAGAAATATCTTTGTTGCATTTTTTTTGTCCCGTTAATGAGAAATACGAAGGAAACGCGTATTTTATTTTTTTTCTCGTTGCCATTTTGACCAAATTTAAAATTGAGCCTAAAAGATTTCCTTGTGGTATTTTAGGCTGAAAATTTGGGTAAGTTTATGGTGTCAAAAAAGCAGCGCGATTGCGGAGGGTCGAGTGACATTTGATATGCTTTTCACATGGAATGACCCTGGCCCCTTCATTTGTGTGAATTATGTAATATTACCAAAAGCATAAGGCACTTTTTTTTTGCTTTCATTTCAAGATCATGGAAATGAATGACGAAATTGTTATTTCCGGAATATCAGGACGATTCCCAGAGTGTAATAATGTGGAAGAATTTAAAGAAGCTTTACTAAGAGGCGACAATTTAGTTACTAAAAATGAAAAAAGATACCCTGCAGGTAAGAATTGTATTTTTAATATCTAGTGCTAACGCAATGGCCCATCTGCGACAGTTGCACGTTGTTTTTTTAATTAAAATTAAAAAATTAATGTTTATTGAACGCCAGTCTCATCATATTTTGAATGTACATGCTTTTTATAGTTCTTGTAAAAAAAATATGAAAAGATATTTGAAAACGTAAAATGTTACACATCTATACTATAGTATATCCCATTTTACTCGATGTTTAACAACGAAGTTAGACGCTACAGCATTTCTGGCAACGCTGCGCATGATTTTTGTATACATTTTTATTCTACGCCACATCTATAATTTAGTGCCGTTCGTCCCATTGCAATCAATGTAATCAAAGAAGTTAGGGGAAGTTCAGACGGTAAATATAATTTCCTTCAATATACGACTTACGAGGCTGTTTGATAAGTCAGTAACTTTTTGAAGAAAAAAAATTTTTTTCCGCAAATAAGCGTTTTATTCCTCAACATGAACTCCTCTTAGCTCGATACATTTAGTCCATCGTTTTTCCAATTTTTTTACTCCTTCCAAATAATAGGTTTTCTCAAGGCCCTCAAAATAGGCGTTTGTTAAGGTTTGGGAACAGGAAATAGTCGCAGGAGGCTAAATCTGGAGAATATGCTGGATGAGGTAGCAGTTCGTAGCCCAATTCATGGAATTTCGCCATCGTGACTTGGAACAGCACTTTTTTCTTCGACAAATGCGGTCGTTTTTGCTTCAAATCAATATCGAATCTGTCCAAAAGCTCTGAATAATATTGGCCGTTGATCGTTTTACCCTTCTGAAGGTAATCGATGTGAATGATACCGCGTGCATCCCAAAAAACTGTGGCTATGACTTGGCCTTCTTTGGTGAAACCCACTGTTTTTATATTTCCTTGGCCTCTGGTGTGTTGTGGTGGATCCATGTTTCGTCCACGATTACGAAACGGCGCAAAAACTCCCTTTGAAATGGTCATACGGTTGCGCTTATGGTCCAGTGTGAGCAATCGCGGCACCCATCTCGCGGATAGTTTTTTCATGCCCAAATATTCATGTAAAATGTGATGTACCCGCTCAGTTGAGATGCCTACAGCCTCAGCCAACTCATGCACTTTCATTCTCCTATCATCCAATATCATTCCATGGATGTTATCGATGATTTTTGGTGTAAGGACCTCTTTTGGGCGACCTGAACGTTCGGCGTCACTTGTGCTGGTACGACCACGACGGAACTCAGTAAACCACTTCTTAACCATTGAAATTGATGGTGCGGAGTTCCCATAGTATTTATCAAGCCTTTTCTTGGTTTCAGTGATGGTTTTTTTACGCAAAAAATAATGCTTAATCAGCACACGAAATTCACTTTTTTCCATTTTCTTTAAAATTCACGAGGTTTTCTGCTCTCAATGGATGTCAAACACAAACTAAATGACCCAGCTTGCTCAAAATTTAACAGTTGTCTATTCATAGATGGCGTTGAAGGCAGATGTGTTGCATTTAAACTTATTGCGCGGGAAATTCAAAAAGTCACTGACTTATTAAACAGACCTCGTAATGAAGGAATAGTATATTCTGTAACAAGGTTGGAATGAGAATTTTCATTCCAACAGAGTAACAGACTGAACTTTCTCCACGGCCACACAAAGTAGAAATTAAATATAGTAAAATGAAACCTCAATTTCTCAACATTGTATAGGTAGTATTTTTATATTCAAGCTTGGATTTTTGCGGTAGCAAATTTTGAATTATATTATCGGCAATTTTTTTATTTCTGGAGGAGTATTTTCAAATTCTACATCTGAATCGTTTGATTTTCTTCTCCTTTTTAATAAATTAAAAGTTTTTACAAACCAATATTAAGACCACGTCAACTAATACTGACAGTTAATTTGACATTCATGGCAAACCTTATTTTTGTAAACAATCACGGAATACAGATTCTAGCTCTAGAGATAGAATGTAATACATATAAAATACATAAGAGACAAAAGTTTCAGAATTTTCATTCAATCTCAAGAGCGAGAATGTTTCTTTTCTGTTATTATAAGTGGTTTCAGAATAACTACATTCAGTAGTGGCCGTGGAGAAAAATATTTTCAGTGTCTCTCACACCACTGATTTATATTGAATCAATATTATGTCAGTCGCTGGCTACCTTTGTGTGTTTTTGTTTTGATTGGTAGTAACTATCTGAGTTTAGTACGTATTTCGGACCATTATCCCTTACAATAGATTTGTATTACCTACTTTACTTGGGGTTCCACGAGTTGCCAACAAATTTTTTTTATTTCACGATCATGCTTACGGAATGTAAAGTTCAGTTTTTATTAAAATAGAGAGAGTTTAGAAAAAAATGAGATTGACTAATCTCAAGTTCTTAAGATTAAAATATCTTGTTGAAAGTATTTAGTCATTATATTGTAAATAACGGGTGTATCAACGATGCGTGGGTAGGCAATAGCTGCTTCCCTATTTAAGATAAGAAAAAATGTCTAAAATAAAAGTTGTTGAGAGCAATGAAAGCTATCTTCCAAAAATAACTACCTACATACAGGGTCTCCCATATGTTTTTTTAAATGAAACACCCTATATATTATCACTCGATTGAATTCCCTCGGAATAGTGCTTCTCAAAAATATAGGGTTATATACCAGGTGAATATGAAATGAAAATACACCATTTTCGAGGATATTTGGTGAAAAAATGTTCTTATTCCAAATTATTGATTTTGAGATATTTGGTGTTGAATGAACCTATTTTGGGACATAAATGTCACCATAACTTCAGAACCACCTGGTATAAATCCATACAACCCAATATTTTTGAGAAGCTCTCTTCCGAAGGAATTCAATCGATTAAAAATATATAAGGTGTTTCATTTAAAAAAACATAACTTTGATAAGACACACATTTATGGGACACTCTGTATGTTGGTAGTTATTTTTGGAAAATAGCTTCCATTGCTCTCTACAACTTTTGTTTGAAACATTTTTTCATATCTTAAAAAGGGAAGCATCGTTGATACACCCGGTATAGATATTAGTTTAAAAACCAAGTATAAAACAAAACGACATTTTTAATCGTTCAAAACTCAATTTTACTTATATTTCAGGTTATAAGAATTTTCCTGAAAAAACAGGAACTCTACCAGAAATAGACAAATTTGATGCCGTATTTTTCAGCATGGGCCCAAAAGAGGCCAAATATGCAAGTCCTAGACACAGGATTCTTTTAGAAACTGTATTTGAAGCAATTTTTGATGCAGGATATAATCCCAATGAACTTAGAGGAACTAAAACTGGTAAAAATTGTCTTCTTTCTGTAAAATTTATTACTTAAGATAATTATTTCGCTAATTAATTGAAATAAAAAATAGGTGCTAAAATTCTTTGTTATTTTAATCTTATCTCTTAAGAATGTGGAATTTTCACCATAATTTCAATTATCCACCTAAATAATCATATGATTATTGCGATACATCGTGTAGAGATATTTTGGTAATTTTGGATCATCTTTTAAATAAAAAATATATAAAGTAAAAGACAATTAAATTAATGAAAAATGTCAAAGCATCTGGAATTGATGGAATTGATTGAGGCAGACATAAAAAGTTGTACTACTAATTAAGCAAACTCATATGCAATTTAATAATTTATATGTACAATTAATTTCCCACATATTCTTATAAGCTCAAATGACGTTTTATTAAAAACCCACGCCATCCCTTTCAAATGAATTATTATTGAATTTAGAAAACGACTAAGGAATTTAATTTATCAGATTCGACATCCTAAGACCGGTTTCTGCCTTTCGGCTTCGTCAGTTAGGCTTTTCGAACCCAATAAATAAAATTCCAAACTCGTACAAGTCAATAGCTACATCCGCTATAAGATAAAATTTTTAGATGTGCTACCATCTATGATTAGAAGAGAGTATTGACAATTTTTAAAGCAAAAAAAAATTGATCTTATAGCAGATATAGCTATTGACTTGTACGAGTTTGGAATTTTATTTATTGGATTCGAAAAGCCTAACTGACGAAGCCGAAAGTCAGAAACCGGTCTTAGGATGTCAAATATGATAAATTAAATTCCTTACTCGTTTTTTAACTTTGTATTGATCTCTGAAAGGGACACGAAAGAAGAGAGTGACATTTTGACTAGAATCAGTCAAATAAAAGCTTTGCAAATTGTGTATGCAACCCCAATACATCGGGAATTTTTTTGCTTTAAAAATTGTCAATACTCTCTTCTAATCATAGATGGTAGCACATCTAAAAATTTTGTATTATTGAATTTATCCATATATTCTCATGGAGGTGATCTTTTTCTTGTATTTTATGTCGATATTTTACAGGGTCGGGAGTGCTGCTGAATTATTTCTACCAGTTTATAAAGAAAGTAAAATCCTAATAGCAAAAATTGGCATTATATCAAGAGGGCATAAAAAAACTAGCTGGTAGAAAAAGCATAAAGTTCTCATAAAAATCCTCAAAGGAAAAATGTGTCATGTTCAAAAGTGCCTCATGGTTAAAATGAAAATTCTGTGAAATCTTTTTTAGTGAGAATGAAAAACATTTAATGAACTGTCTGCCAATTTATATACATGTCGTATGCAATATACTTTTATATGACATAATTTAAAATGTTTGGTGTCCATCTGAAATACATTTACATATGCTATTGATTAATTTAAACATCCCTGAATTTTTTAGGTGTTTTTGTTGCAATGTCGATGAACCCAGATAATCTTGAAGATAGTGATGATTTTTCTTATTTTGGCCATAGCGCTTTTCAGGCAGCTAATAGGATATCATACAGCTTCGATTTCAAGGGCCCGAGTTACACGATGGATACAGCTTGTTCCAGTTCACTTTATGCTTTATCCAATGCAATCGCTTCACTTAAAGCAGGAGAAATAGATTTTGCTGTTGTATCAGGTAAAGAAAAGAAACAATACTTTCAATTGTTCTAGAGCTGTGTTTCCCAAAGTGTGTGCTGGTAAATAAATCATGAAATCCAGACTATTTCACCTCCAGAATGCCTAAAACCGCGTTTTAGGGGTTATATTTTCTAAAATTTCCTTGACCTCCGCCATATGCTATGGGGTACTCCGTACCCTCCTCCCAGAACCCCCGGTAGTAGGGGGTGTGCCGTGGCAATTGGATATCATTTGATACTGTGCCATGGGCTTCAAAAGTTTGGTAAACTCTGTTCTAGAGTGTTTTAGATTATGTTGTTAGAATTCAACCACAACTTTTGATTGGTTGATTGTTCCAGGTATATCTTTTTTTTATGCCAAAACCATTTATTTTTAACTGATTTAATGGGACTGGCAATAAGTCAACAGGCCAATCCAGGTATATCTGATCATCTTGCTTAATGTAATCACTGTTTCAAATCTTCTGTGAAGGACGATTCTACTACTAAAACTATTATCGGATTTAAGTAACTTCTTGACTTAATGGAATTATGGAAGATTTAACTCTCTCTCTCTCTCTCTCTCTCTCTCTCTCTCTCTCTTTTCAAAAATTTGCTATTACAAATATCTCTAGAACCAAAAGAGTTGGAAAAAATCAATTTAAACAATCTTGTAGTAAATTTAATGATCTTAAATTTTATATTGGGTAACTTTTTAGCTATGATGCATATTTTTGTTCGAGATATAAGCGAAAAGCCGAAAAAGTGACCTTCACCGTGCCCTCCTACGCTCGGGGAGTTTTAGTATATTTAACTCCTAACTACTCCAAATAGAGCCCTGAAGTCCGTTTTTGCTCGTTCGTTCTAGCACTCTACAACCATTCAAAGTCATATTTTATCAAATACTATTAAACAAGCAAGGTTTGTATGTATGTGTGTGTGTGACCGGAGGATCTCAAAATCCACTCGTCAGAATTCAATGCTACTTTCAAGGTAGACTAATTCCTGTTTAAACCGGCAAAAAATGCAGGTCTCATGTCTGTGAAAATTCAATCTTCCGAGATATTTACAAGAAAAGTTAAGCTTTTAGTTTATTTCCTAGCAACGGCAGACAAAACAGAGATAATATAACCTGATAAATATTAGTTTAATTTGTTTTTGGCATTGTTAATTGTCAATCATCGATGAAAATCATATGATATCTTTGTGCGAGGGGTGTTCCAGAGCAACGCTCAGTAACGTAGTCGCAATATGATATAATGTTGGTCTTAATAATTTGTCAGGTTACAAACATACTTAAATTATATACTCATTGGACTGCTTAAAAAGGTAGATTTGAATATTAAGTTCGGTGACCAGGTACTAGTACCTAAAGGGATCATATATGTAATTTATATTCTGACGGGAAATTTAAAAAACGTTTTACATTTTTCAAAACCGTTAAGGAATCCTTATCCAACAGGTTATTTTCTTGAAAGTAACATCTATTCCACCTATTCCATCTATTCCAACTACCAAAACGATTACTATAACCTTCGTATTTTATTTTTAGATTTTTTGATCTGATTGAAGGAAAGTTTGTGTCCAAAAAAATTATAAATTTGTAAAATAGACTTTCAAATATTTAAAAAATTCTATTAAAATCTAAGACGGCTAACTCTGATATATTTAATTTACTTCCTTTTAAGGGGCAAGTTTAAATAATAATACTCAAGACGCAGAACAATTTGTAAAATTGAATCTCCTTACTAGTGCTTGTAAAGTTTTCAGTAAAGACAGGGCAGGATTTGCTATGAGTGAAACTATCGTCAGTTACTTTTTGCTAAGGTGAGTAATATTTGGAAACTTTTTAAAACTAACAAAACATAAATTCTCTTTATGGTAACAGAAAACAAAAAACGCATTATATTTGACATACCCACACAAAGTTTGGGATAGAGTTCAAAAGACCAAAACGAAATACTTACAAAATTATGTTTAACGTTTTATTATTTTTCAGAAAAAGCAAAAGCAGAAGAGTTTATGCTACAGTTTTGGGAGCTAAAACAAATATTGACGGATTTAAAAAAGAAGGATTGAATACACCCTCTTCTTCAACTCAATCTATTCTTATGAGAGAAGTTTATGAAGAAGCTAAAATTTCATTGGATGACTTCGAATATATAGAAATGCACGGAACAGGTAACGAAATGAAATTTTTCTGGATTCAATGCTTATTTTTGTTTTTAACTTTAACCAAATTAACGTGTTCAATAATAAGTATAAATTTTCGAAATACGAAAGGTTTCTTAGCCCAATTAATAATAATAATAATAATAATCATTTATTCATATTTAATTACCAACAAACGCTTAAATAGTTAATGATACGTACAAGTACAATACAAGTACAATATTATTAAATTAATAAATAAGTTTAGTACATACTAAGGTGTTAAATAAATAAATGAATGAAAACCAACAAAAGGGTAGGACCTGAACGGTGGATACCTTCAAATCGCAATATCTCGAAAACCGCTGGACCGATTTCGATCGGTCAAAATTCAGTTTTCGTGAGCACTTCAGTTTACCTGTATAACGTTTCTATCCGAATAAAAATCAGCGAATTATGTGCGAAAAACCTATTTCCAATTCCATTACATGTTAATTACCCCCCTCCCCCCCACACCTCGAATCTGTGAAATCACCAAAAAAACAAATTCGAAAAGAGCGGCTTCTTTTATCGGATTTTTTTTCACCATATCAAAGCCACTACATCGTAAAACCACTTCATTACTCTTATAATTTTTTTTTGCTATTCAATACATCTAGGAATTTCCACATTTTTTCTTTAATCACCCTATCAAACGCTACAATTTATGTTAACTCCTGTCCAACTTTCTCAATTTGTGTGATCTCCATTTTTTAGTCAACTAGATATTTATAAACTTGGAATTTGTAGGTACTCAAGTTGGTGACATAGTTGAATGCAAAAGTATTTTAACTGCCATTGATCATAGAAAAAAACCACTGCTTGTAGGATCTGTAAAAACTAATGCTGGTCACACTTTACATTCTTCGGGACTTGTCGGATTGACAAAAGCAATTGTTGCAATGGAAACTGGGATAATACCACACAATTTATATATCGATAATATTGATACTACTTTGCCAGGTATTGAAGATGGAAAGTTACAGGTAATATCCGTAAAACGGGCAAATGCTGCTATTATGTATGTTATGGGTATGAAATAAAATGGTCTAGAACGCAGCAATAATATAACAAAAAATCAAAAATATGACAGCTGCGTCCTCATTTCTTATATTTGATATCAAAAATTAATTTTGTTTTGTTGTGGCATTTGCTTATTAATTTTAGGTTGTAAAAACTAACACACCCTACAATGGCGGAATTATAGGAGTAAACTCATTTGGAATAGGCGGGGCTAACGCTCATGTGGCAGTGAAACCTAACGACAAATGTAAATCATCTTGTGTGAGTGATCGAAACCATCGTTTAGTGCAAGTTTCTGGAAGAACAGAGGAAGCAGTGAACCACCTTCTTGATGGAATCGAATTGAATCAAAACGACGAAGAATTTTTGAGCCTAATAGATGAAATTCATAATACTAACGTGGATGGGTATTACTACAGAGGGTAAGTTCATAATACAGATACGTAATATGATCAATTTTTTCTTAAATATATAACCTGGTCAGTCAATAATTGGTAAAGTGATATACAGATTAACAAATCCATATGAGTTACAGGAAGTATTAACCTTTAAATGATACGTCTCAAAATTTCATGGCAAAATAATTCACAAGTTGCACTGGTTTGTGACGCTACTTTTGTAATTTTCAAAACTATGGAAAAATATGAATTTAGTATGGTGATAAGGGTTATTCGCACACGGCTTTATTAAAAATAATGGTAGAGAAGTGATTTTCTTATTTTAACCTCGGCTTTAGGCCAATAATGCTGAATGCTCTGGTTTGAGAAAGCAAGAAACATCAACAGCAAATATAACATGTCGTTATTGGTGCGTTTCAATGAAGACAATATATCATGTTAGAAGTCGACCTCAACAATTCCTAAATTGCACGAATTGCTTTTTCATTTACCGTTTTGTCCGCTAATACCTCCCAACGACTTTAACTAATTTGCAGACCTAAAAAGGATGCTTCCGATCGACTGATTCTTATCTAAAAACTTACTTAATAGTTTACTTGGGAGTCTTGGTGCATCATGTAATTTTCATCTAGATAAAGTTCTTTGACTTCTATTTTAAATGTTTCCATGACTACATTTATTTAGTGCAGGTCCGGTTTACCGACTAAAACCACCTCTTTGAAACCAACCTGACACTATGGAAATTGTTCCGGGGGGATGTCCGACAGTATGTCAGTGGTGCTGGTCCTTACCGCTCCTTTTCTTACTAGTTCCTTTCTCTATGTTCTTTTTCCTTGATTGCCATTATTTTTTTAACGTACTCACGAACCACATTCCATTTTCCCTCATTTGTCAGCATGATATTTATCATGTTTTCCTCGTTTACCACTTCTCCCACCTCTACTTCCATGCGGCTCTATGGGCATTCCACCTGTTACACCTAAACAGGTTATGTCGGTCTCATTACAATAACTACATACATCATTTTGCGTTTTTCCTATTTTTTTGTGTAGATCCCATATGTGCCATGCCCTGTCAGTGCCTATGTGAGAATGTAATCTGTCTTCCTATGGCTACACTCTGTCCAGGTCTTCACGTTGCTTATTAGCTTCTTTGTCCACGTTTCTATTCTTTCCCATTGGCTTTGCCACTCTCTGTATGTAGCGCTCCTTTCTTCCTTTTTTGCCTCGTCCGTGTGGATGGAGGAACATGCTCCATCCACCTCGCGAATGCATCCGTTGCCATGGTGACTAGCGCAATATCGTCTGCGTAGGCGATAATCTTTACGTGTATGCGCAATACGTCATCGTAGAGAATATTCCACAGAGTCGTTCCAAGTACCGACCCCTTTGGGACCCCCCTATTTGCATGGATACTTAGATTTTCAACCATGATTTTCCTATCACTGTCTATCATATTTATCAAATATCTGGACATGTTTCTTGCTTGCAGTTTATCCATGTTCTTTTCCCACGACGCGTTTGTAAAAGCGTTTTTAACGTCTAGCGCCACCATCACCACCCATTTTGATCTTGTTTCCGATACTGTCGTTTTTACTTTTTCCACAGCCTGAATCGTGGATAGTCCCTTTCGAAATCCGAATCGGTTGGGTGACATTCCACTTTTTTCTTGCAGTTATTTTTCTAAGCGTTTGTTTCTTCAGAAGTTTTTCCAGCAGTTTCCCAAGAGTATTCAGGAGACATATAGGTATGTAGGACGATGCTACCTTCTCCGGTTTTCCCTTCCATACAAGAAGTACTATCGCTTTTTTCCATCTTCTCGGGAAGGTTTGACTTCTCAACAGATTGTTAAATGGTTCTAAAACTAGCTGAGTCCTTGTCTTTACTATTATTTTGATCGCCTCTGGAGGGACACCGTCCGGTCCTGCTGCTCGTTTAGTTTTTATTTCCTCAGTTCTTCTTCCTTGAACTCATTTATTTGTTCCTCGGCCTCTTTATATCTGCTTTCTCTTTCGCCCGTATCAGGGAAAAGTTCCTTACACCATTCCACCTTCTGGGTTTTTGTCGGGTTGTATGGTGGATTTTTTCTTCCGGCAAAACGCGTAACTATTTGGTAGCCTTGTCCTCATATGTCCTCTTCCAGGTCTTCGCATATTTTTTTCCAGGCCTTTTTTTTTCTTTATTTATAGTCTTATTCAACTCCTTCCTGCGTGAACTTGCATTTCCATGGCCTGCTGTTACCTCAGGGTTCTCTGCAGGGAGTCTACTTCGTAGTCTTGTATACGTGCGCCGGACTCTGATAGCGTCCTTCCTCATTTCGCAGATCTGGTCCGTCCACCAGTATGCCTCGTTTTTTGAATCGGCGGTTATGTTTTCCATATTTTTTTTGGTTACTTCCTCGAGGGCCATAATTGTATCCCGTGTTGTAACTTATTTGAATTTTATTTCTCTTTCGATGTTTTGTATTAACATGTTTGTGTTCAGTCTCTTGGTTTTGTTTTTCTTTAGCTCCCTTCGTTCTTTGTTTGTTACTTCAAAGACTATATATCTGTGGTAAGTGTTAATTTCGAGTTCCAGTATTTTCCACGACGTAACTTTTGCCGCTGTTTTGATAGTAACACATGTGGTGTTTATGTACGTCTTAATCTCTCCCCTTAGGAAGGTTGGCTCTCCAGTGACATCTTTTCTACCTAAAAATTCGCTATACAGCCTGAACGATTAAGATTTATTAAATATAAAAATTATAAACACATGTTAGGTAGATATAACTAACAGATGTTTATTCTGTTACCTATAATTTTTAACAAAAATTTAAGAAAAAAATGAATCCATTAATATTTTTTAGTCACGATGGGTTATGTTCACCTCTTTAATTTGCTAGTGTTTTCGGTATTAGAACCCAGATACAACGGTTTTACCACTTTTAATATTAATTTTGTTGTTATTATGCTAACAGTAACAAAATAATTTGTATTTTAGTTATACAGTGTTGGGCAAAACTCCAAAAAGAGAAATAACCAAATTCAAAACAGAAAAAAGACCCATATGGTTCATTTTCAGCGGAATGGGCTCTCAATGGCCAGGGATGGGCAGAGACTTGATGCACTTTGAAGTTTTTTATAATACTTTTAATCGCTGTGCCCAAGCGGTCAAACCCTATGGAGTTGACCTTAAAAAAATAGTAATGGGAGGCTTAGTCACGGATTTGGATGATGTTGAAAATTGTTTTAGTGCTATTATAGCAATTAGTGTATCGTTGACAGATCTTCTGACATCTCTTGGTATTGAACCAGATTTCATAGCCGGACATTCTTTAGGAGAAATAGGTATGTAGTCGGGAACTGGAACCTCAAATAACTTGAAAAGTAGTATAACTTCTACAACAAAACTAAATATTTCTTTCTATATACAGGGTCGGCCAAACTTCTGGCCTCGGAGGATTACGTCGTTGTGGTAAGAGATAAAATTTTCAAATTTTGTGTGAGCTAGTACAGTTACTGGGTGCACATTTTGAAAATAGTTTCGATTATACAGGGTGTTCCAAAAACTCGTGGCAGCACAAACTTACATTTTTTTAAATAGAACATACTATATTTTATTCAAGAATCGAAAATATCTCATCGAGAGCGTTAAAAAAATATAGCATGTTAATATATTATACGGGTGTTTCAAAAAGATATGGCCAATTATTATAAAAAATGAACCCATCCTTAACACTCTGTAAAACAGTAAATCAAAATAAATCAACTGGTCTTTGTATTCAAATGTCATTCTCATATCGTTGGCTGTGCTCACAATTAATTACTTTGTTTATCTGTGATTTCTTTAATACAGGGTGAAACAGAACTCAAATCAAGCAATATCTCAAAATTTTCAAATAGATCACCCTATAAGTCTTTTTACAATTTGTTAGTACTATTAATAAGCTTTCAAACGATATAGTATAGTTAGGGTATAAGTTAATGGAAAACTGTAAATATTTTATGATAACGGAAAAATCATGTATTTTACGTACACAAATTAAATGGTATTAAATATTTATTATTTTAGTTATTAATTAAAATGAAAGCTTGTATATCATTTTCAAATTTTTCTATTTAAAAAAAAAACTAACAATTATGGAACCAAAATTATTAAAAAACTTACATTTACGTGAAATTTACATTTACATAAATAAACAATGACATTTTATAAAAAGTAAGTATATTTTATACTAAATGTTCAAAATGGCGACCATTTTGTTCCATACATTTCGCTATTCTTTTGATAAACAAGGATCTTACTCTTTGTCAGAAAGCTGGAGTTATTGTGGAAAATGCGTTTGGAATTTTTTCTTTCATGGCTTCTTTGGTAGTAGGTTCAGTTTGATAGAAAACTTCCTTGATGTATCCCCATAAAAAGAAATCCATCGGTGTCAGATCTGGAGATCGAGGAGGCCACAAAATTGGTCCACCACGTCCTATCTACCTATTGGTAAAATGTCTGTTTGACCACCGACGTACACACCGAACGTAATGAACAGATGCTCTATCTTGTTGGAACCACAAATTAACTCTTGTGTTTAAATCAACTTCCTCCAATAATTCACCCAAATCGTTTTTAAGAAAATTATAATACCTTTTTCCAGTGAGACTTCCTTCAAAAAAGTATGGTCCTATAACTTTATCTCCTACGATTCCTCCGCATACGTTTATGGACCATTTAGGACAAATGTGGATTAGTATCCGAATAAAAATGAAAATTATGGCGGTTGACGAAACCATTTTTGTAAAAAGTGGCCTACAAAATAAAAATTTTTAAAAAAATTTGGATATTTTTTTTAAAAAATCTGGATATCTATTAATTAATCCGTTGAACGACTCGCAAATATTTATTCTTATTAGAAAATCTCTCTCTAAAAGCTCTTGGTGTATCTGTATCTCGTACGAGTGAAATTTATTCTTTTTTATTATTCTTCTTATCGTTCCTCTACTAATGTCCAATTCAGTACTAAGTTTTCTAGTACTTGTATTAGGATTCTCAACCAAATGTGTCATTACTAAAAATTCGTTGTCCTCATTGAAAATACGTTTGAGAAGAGTATGAAGTTGATAGGAAACATCACCTGATGTGTCGAATCTTTCCTTAAGTTTTAAGAAAGCTTTTTTATTTGGATATCTTCGATTGGGATATCTTTCACGATATACTCTTGAAGCAAGTAAACAATTTTTTGAGCATTCTTCTAAGACATTAATCATGTCTTCCTGTGGTAAATTCATTATAGTTACTTATTATTTAAACCTAAGAGCAAAAACGAAGAATATAGCTAAAATTTCTTTAACATTTATTAGTAGATATTATTTTGACACTAGCCTACTTGGTAAACGAAATCTAGCCTACTTGGTAAACGAAAATATGGCTTGATTATATTTCATTTACCAAGTAGGCTAGTGTCAAAATAGTATCTATTAATAAATATTAAAGAAATTTTAGCTATATTCTTCTATTTTGCTCTTAGGTTTAAATAATAAATAACTATAATGAATTTACCACAGGAAGACAAGAATAATATGACTTACGTCTTAGGAGAATGCGCAAACCTAAAACGTACAGGACGTTTCATGTAGTAATTTAATACCATTTAATTTGTGTACGTAAAATACATGATTTTTCCGTTAACATAAAATATTTACAGTTTTCCATTAACTTATACCCTAACTATACTATGTCGTTTGAAAGCTTATTAATAGTACTAACAAATTATAAAAAAACTTATAGGGTGATCCATTTGAAAATTTTGAGATATTGCTTTATTTGAGTTCTGTTTCACCCTGTATTAAAGAAGCCACAGATAAACAAAACAGAGTAAATAATAGTGAGCACAGCCAACGATACGAGAAAGATATTTGAATACAAAGACCTGTTGATTTATTTTGATTTACTGTTTTACATAGTGCTATATGCTATTTGCTATATATTTTTAACGCTCTCGATGAGATCTTTTGGATTGTTGAATAAAATATAGTATGTTCCATTAAAAAAAATGTAAGTTTGTGCTGCCACGAGTTTTTGGAACACCATGTATAATCGAAACTATTTTCAAAATGTGCACCCAGCAACTGTGCTAGCTCACACAAAATTTGAAAATTTTATCTCTTACCACGACGACGTAATTCTCCGATGCCAAAAGTTTGGCCCACCCTGTATATGGTCAATTGTAGAGTTTTACTTTCTCCCAATTTCGAAATATATCAAAATATATCGAAAAAGTTTGCAACGTGGTAGAGAGTCCATGTTGAGCTGTCTAATCTTCTACTGATGAGGCATAACGATGCCCAAACCGGTCTAGTAATGACAAGCACCTTTAATAACAGAATCAACGGGCTGGACTGTCCCTACAAAGTTTGGGATTCAACACGCATCTGGACCAATGTAATTCAATACCTGTAGGGGCAAGTAGTCCAAGGAGTAGTTGTTCTAGGTTCAGATGCGGCGCAAACCTTTTAGATATATTTTGATATATTTCGAAATTTGGAGAAGGCAACAATCTACAATTGTTAAGTTTAATACTCCCAATAAACCCATTATTTAGACCTGATAAATAGAATTACTAAAAATTTCGCAAAATTTTTAGGTTGTGCATATGCAAATGGTGACATAACTCCAGAACAGGCAGTTTTATTAGCTTATTCAAGAAGTTACGCTTGCAAACAAACTATCCTTCCTCCTGGTCAAATGGCAGCTATTGGTATGTCAAAAGAGGCTATAAAAGCGGTTCTACCTGAAGACATATACATAGGATGTCAGAATAGTAAAGACAATGTCACTATCACCGGACCTGAAAGTTCTGTTAAAAAATTTACTGAAAAATTAACGACTCAAGGTATTTTTAACAAACTTGTAAACACTGCTAATATAGCTTTTCACTCTAAATACCTTATGGATGCCGATAAGTATATGTTAGAATTTGTACAAAAAGTGTTGACAGATCCAAAACCCAGAATAAATAAATGGATATCTACTTGTATTCCATCAACAAAAAAAGAAGAGAACTGGACAAAATACAATTGTCCTGAGTATCACGTTTACAATTTCAAGAACACGGTAAGTAATAAAATAAGTAACCAAGTAGATGCGACTTTGTGAGACTCTTTTAAAGTATTTTAGGTCAAAAGGTTCAAATCAAAATACATTATAATCAGACTTGGATCTTATTTTATTAAATCAAAATATTACAATTACAATACAGATAATAAAAAGTGAAGTCTACTGGGATGAAACGTTTACCACAGAGGACGTAGATTCTGCAATAAATAATTTTATTAGTGGAAGAATGTACAAAAAAGACAAAACTTAAAGAAACACAAAATCTGTCTCATGATTAATAATGCTTTGACAGAAAAAATGAACAATTTAAATAATCGGTAAAGTAACCAAATAATTCACTACTGAAACTTAAGAATAAAACTTATGAAAACAAACTAATTCTATAAAATTCGCTAAATTCAATTATTACCAACAGCTTATCAAAAAAATATATAAAAAAGAATTCTTGCAACCCTAGGAAACTCCGAAATATAGTTATTTAAAAGAAATTTCAGATCATTTTAATAATACGTATGTGAATGTAAGAAAGAGATTAGCCGAAAAAATCATTCATAAATAAACGTATAAAGGGAAATACCAAAAGAGCGTAGCTCGAGTGGTGTTTTAAAGAAATACGTCGAGCGAGGAGGAGGTATAGAATATTATTTTCGTATACTCGCGTGTTATTCGATACGATTATATAACAAATTATATAATTATTTTTGTTGACGTTTGCTTATTATAAACGTCAAACGTATTGTTACCATGACAAACTTTTCAAGATGAAAGGAAGCGAAATACAAAAACGGTTATACCACGTCGTCAAGGGTATAATCGTAAGTAATATCATAAGGGCATCTAATTTTTTTAGAAAAAAAAACGAAAAACACGTTTCTAGGTAATATTTTAAAATCCGAGTCGAAGACGAGGATTTCTGCACCTGCACGAATGCATTTCGTTAAAAAAATATTACTTTGCATTGTTTTTTCGATTTTTTTCACAGGAAAAATTAGATGCCCGAATGGTATTTGACAAGACTATTTCATGAGTAACAGATTATTCTGCATACACATAGCTTACAGAACATACTACCTATTATATATGCATACATAATAAATATGTAGGTATTAATTTGAAAACTGAAAAATAGGTCAGGTCATTTAATCACAAAATACTACAAACTTAATTATTTATGGTACAATTAAAATATAAATTACAGTATGAGTATTGTTTGAAATCTTTGCTAACTCATTGATAACGTTGGGTGTAGATAAATCATTAATGTTGTTTATGGGCCCAGCTGTAGAGTGAGAAGCTAGAGGGTACAGGATCTTCTGTTTTCTGTTTTTTAGCTGGAAGTTCTGAGGCTTCACTTCTAAGGGTGTTTATGATGTTGGAATAATGCTCATTATCCATTTGCAGATAAGGATTAATTTAGTTGGCTGAACTGTGGCCAGTAATTTTAATTAATTGTTGTTCATCCAACCCTACTTTATCCAGGTTACTGACTGCTGTCGACCACATAGAGTGGTTTGTTATTTTTATTTCTTTTGCATTTAATCCTGACTTCTCTGCTGCTTCTTTAGTCAATTTCGAAAGTTCATTTTTTCCCACTGGAGTGTTTTTGTACCATCCACTTAATTGTTCTTTGTTCCATGATGGGTTTACTGTTAAGAATAATATATCAATTGTTATTCTAGATGAACGTTTAACCATTACAATTTTAAAGAGACCGACTGGACAAAAGGTAGAGTTCTTCGTGTTGGGGACCCGCCATTTTTTATCGGCCATTTTTTTTCTCCACCCTGGGCCGTTTTATTGAAGAGAGGATTATATTCTACTCTTCCTAAAAAGTAGCATTTTTGAAAATCAGTTATTTTAAAAAATATGTTATCTACCTGTTTTAATCCCAGAATTATCCACTTCTTCTTTAAAATAATGAACTCTGCAAATGACTGCTTCTCCACATCTCCAGACAAGTTCTACTGAACCGATATGGTAAAATTCTCGCTGGAGTCTCGCCGAAGTGTCTTCGTCCCATAATAAAACCATTGCGTAGTATTCTTCCAATTTTAATGAAGCAGAGCTCGATTTCCTTTTATTGGCGCACATCTGCAAATTCCTTCGTTTCGCATTACTAGTTTCCCTACTAGACTTGAAGATAATATATTTAAATGGACAAATATTATTTTCCACTTCATAAAATACATCTCTTGCATTTTTTTTGCAACGGTGTTCCACATTGTCTTCACAACTAGTTCTATGTAATTTTCACCGTTTTCATTCTTCATATTCCACGCCCAATCTTTCAGGATTAGGTTTAGTTGCTCTAAACTTGTAGTTTCCAAAAGCTCGTATTTCGTTACCTTCAGAATTCCGTAAACTGTTTCCATATTGACGTATGGCTTTTAGCGGTAGGGTACACTTTTCTCAATCGCCAGGTCAATACTAGTCATAGCATAATTTCCAATGTGACTCATTTTCACTACATAAGCTGACTAGCAACAATATTACAAAATTTATTGACAATAAAATTATTTAGCCTAGTTTTCTGGTGTCCTAGGAGACCATAATTACTTGTTATCAAAGGTATTGGAATTTCTGGTGACAACAGCTGTCAAGTTTTGCCGCGGGTAAACTCGAAAAAACTGCTGACAGGAGCTGTTATACAGTTTTTTCATCTAGAAACCATTTGTAATTCAAAATTGCGCATTTGTGATTGGTGGAAATTAAGACGAGGGAAATAGCCTTGACAAATAGCCGACTATTTTTATTGCATCTAAATTTCGAGTTTATTTTGGGATCAATTCGTCGAGACTTAGTTTTGGCATTAATAATCTGAATAACTCCTGAGAGCTTTAGCTCGACGGAGTTATTCTTTGATTATTAATGCCAAAATTGTCGAGACAAATTGTAACATATACAAAAAATTTAGTAGCTATAAAAATAGTAGCTAATTTTTCAAGGTCGCGTTATATTTAATACGATTATTTCCCGAGTCAAAAAAAATTCTGTACGTACGTATAAATACCGTCCTTCAGGTGAATATTGAGGACTATGACCAAATAGCCGACTATTTACCACCAAGGTGAATAGTCGCTTTATTTTGTTTTCATTGGCTGCGTCAAATCAGTTTCCAAGTACGTGATTGGTTAAAAATTGATATTTGACAGGCAAGAATACTATTTTCTGCCTAATTCTTCTTTGATTATTAAAATTCATATGGTCGAATTGAATTGTCTCGAAATGCAAGTTGCTCTAGATGAATTAAAGAAAATAATAATCTCTATTTGTCATAGTCATTCGCTAAGATTGTCTCCAAACAGTCTCCATTCTCTTTTTGATATTTTCTGGGATAGATTTGCTTATACTTTCACTGATTTCCTTAGTGGAACATGAACCAAAACGAGACAATTTCAATTTCAAGTGAACGTTAAGTCAAATTTTGACACTTAATAACACACTTATAAAATCGACTAAAATAGCCGCTCATATTTCTTTATTTACCTAAATAGTCGATCATGTTGCATATCATGTGACTAAATTCATAACTTTTCATTGTCGGAGCCATATGTAAATGAAATAATCAATACAATACTCGGTGGAATAAAATAGTTTCCGAAAATGAACTGTTGGTCTTTTCCGATCCATAAAATTTTCATATTTTTTCTTTGACTTTGAGAAAGTAAATTTTCACAAGCTATTTGGGCTATTTCTAGGATCTAGGATTTTTGGAGGAGTTGAAGTAAATGTTTCACTTGTATCTTCACTACTACTATTCATATTTTCAATTGAATTCGTGCAAGCTTATTGAATTTATTGCGTTTAAAAACTGTCAGTTGCTGTTAGTGAAGTAACAAATTGTCAAAGGCGACGCGACGGTGGCTCATCGGAGATAGGCGTTTACATTTCAGTATATACGATCAAGTGGTCTGTCCCTGCTCTGGTTGATGCCCAGGTCTAGACAATGAGATTTTTAAATAAATTTTTTTCATTGCCTACTTGAGGGCATAAAAGCGTATTTAACATTAATTACTTTGATGTTAGTTTACACCAGAGCTGGGGGGATTCGAATCCGGGATTCGAATCCTTTTTGAGGATCCGAGGCCGGTGATTCGAATCCTTTAAAAAAATGGATTTGTGATCCGGATTCGCCGAAGAAATCATAAAGGATTCGTATTCGAATCACCAATGTTAGGTTCGGATCCTTTTACAGACCATACTACGCCGGCGCGACAAGCCGACTCAAGTAGTGATGGGATAATCGGATTCTCTGTATTCGAATGAAACTAATAATCGGAGGATCATTTGAATGATATCACTTGAATGTTTATTTGGCCATTTTCTGCAGACCTATGCCACGGTTACCCAATTATTTTAAAGTGAGCACAAGTTTTAAAGGAAATATTTTTTTATTTATACTAACCCATTAGTGAGCTGATTAATTCTGTATAAAGGAGAAAACCCGCGTCACCTTCCGTTTTCTTGTTTATAGCGATAAAAAATTGTCACGCTTTTTGGGGTGGTTTTTGGCATTTTGGGAGTTAGAGTCGGCTTAAGGAGAAAATCGAACATCATGACAGATGACTCGGGTTTTCTCGTTTATAGCGAAAAACAAATTTTTCATCCTTTCGGGGGTGATTTTGGCCGTTTGAGGGGTGGGGTCAACTCTAAAAGAATTTTTACGTTAGTTTTGCCGGTAATGACTAGGAATCATACAATCTTACATAATACATGATTACATGGTATTACACTGACATGATCCGTGATTCGTGATCCGAAAAATTGATTCGAATCACTTGATTCGAATCCTTTTTGTTAGTATAAAGGATTCGGACATTGGATTCGTGGTTCCTATCACATCTCGTGATTCGGACTCGTGATTCGGATCCTTTTTTTGAGGATTCGTCCCAGCTCTAGTTTACACTGCAAAGATTTCAATTCTGGGGGAGTCCAGTGTTGTCAGTGATGGTGGTGTGACGTTTTTCTGGGTTTTCCCACAACTGTAATGGACAGGTGTAGTTGTCTATGAAATGTGTGGAAAACGGATCACTTTGGCCGGAGTAAATGAACATCCGTATACTGTGTGTGTACTATGTATGTTTCTTAATTAATGATGCATATGAAACTTGTACTTTTCTTTATATTCCAAGATCTAAATCCCAAAAAACAACACAGCAGTCTTCATTCAAAAGGACGTAGAAAAGATTTGAAATTTATTGTAATGTTTCACAATGAGTCTACTAGAGCAGATACAATTTCAATCAAATCTCTGAAAAAATGGGCACCCCAAGTTACCCCAACTTTCAACTTTCGCACTTTTCATCTATCTCTTTCTTTACAAAAAAAAATACTACAAATGCTAATTATTAGCAAGAATAACATGTTTTTTATTGTCTTTAGGTACTTTTCGATGAAGTCTATCAACATATCCAGAAAAATGCTATCATAATAGAAATAGCTCCACATGGATTGTTACGATCGATTCTAAAACGGGAAATAGGACCTGAAAACACTTTGATTAGTTTATTGAACAAAACAGCCGAAGATCAAGAAGAATACCTGCTATCTTCCATAGGACAGTAAGTTAAGAGAAGATAAATTGAATTGTTTTTTAAGGTACCCATTCAATATGTTTTTAGAATATTTTTAAGCGGTGTTCAACCTAATTTGAGAAAACTGTACAAGGAAGTATCTTTTCCAGTAAGCCGAGGAACTAAAATGTTATCTCCATTAGTAAAATGGGATCATAGCACTTCTTACGCCGTTCCCAAAATAAAACCGGAATATTTTGGCAAAACCAAAATAATAAATGTATCAAATAAGAAATATCAATTTATCAAGGGCCATAATGTAGACGGAAGAGTTCTTATGCCGGGTGTGGCTTATTTGGTAAGGTTTTAGACTAACATAAAACATGTAATATAGAGAAATCAACTATTCATCGTATTATTAAAACTGTACTAATCTTCAAGATATACTTATTTGAACAAATATCATCATTTTTTAAATTTTTTAATGCTTAACGTGACAAAATCTAATAGGAATGATTAAGAGTTATAGATCATTAATAAATATACTGTTTGAGCTTCGTAAAACTGACCGCACAGTATTAGTTTACCTGAAGAGGTTAGTTGAAGATTTAATAAATACTTTAAACATACATTTTCATTTCCTCGTAATATAAATGAAACCAGGCCTGTGTACTATACCTATAAAGAAAACTATCAAGAATGGACGTACACAAAATTATAAGATATCAGTTTTATACATTTCTCCAATATTTTTTTTTAATATTTCAAGCAATGACATTGAAATTTTTCTTCTGAGGAGAGGGTTTCAACCCCCAAAACCAACTACCTGCGCACGGGCCTGAATGAAACGTTTAGTATGTAGCAGATTTTGGGTGTGTGCAAACTTGTTTTTGAAAATATATACAGTGGGTCCCAAAAAGTTTTATACAAATGGAGAAAAAGTTTATCTTACATTTCACAAAAAAAAATTGTTCTTGATAAAAAGCTCTGCATGACTTGTTGATCCATAATCACGTACAAAAATTTTAAAATATTGTATGTAATATAGGGAAAATAAAAAGTAATTATTTGGATGGAGAGAAAAATATGTACAAACTATTTTTATGCATGAGAGAGTAATAAAACAGCATTTCTAATGCAAAACTTAGTACGGTCATCTTAAATATTTTTACGGAATAATCTAAATATTTCCTAAAATTGTCATAAATGTACCTGAGCTAATACAAGTTTTGCGTCTTTTATTGGTCTTTTATAACCATAAGCTGTACAGAACAATAGAAAAAGGTTTAGACAGGCCAAAAGCCCTGTGTATTAAAGATAACATAGCCGTATCTTAAGATTATTTTCAATAAGTACCTATTTGCCAATTTTGTTTTATTTTAATTCCAAGAATTTCTTACAGTAATCGAATTATAAGTAGATAAATCCCTTAGTAAGGAGGTCCAGTTGTGTATTCTTGACAGCTTACTAAATGTCGTTTAGTTGCAACATGCAAGGTGCAGTGTGCAGTCTATTGTGAATTCTAGTGTGATCATGGAAAATTTGGAAGTACCGCGTAAACGACAAAAAATCGGTCCTTTAACAGTTAATGAAAAAACATTAATATTTAATTGTTTTAAATCATTTACAGACAAACATTTATGTAAAAGTGTTGATGACACAGTGGAATTAGTTAGTAGTACGCTTGGTGTTGGGAAATCTACGATTTACAGAGTTGTTAAAGAAGAGAAATGTGGCGAGTTTTAAACAGCACATAAAGCTCCAGGAAAACCAAAATTTCAAATAGAAAATCATTTGAAAGAAAGACTTCGAAGGAAAGTGCATGCGTTCTTCTTTAGAAAAGAATTTCCGACAGTAGACAAAGTTCTTGCCACGGTTCGAGATGATAAGGATTACCCTGAAATGAGTCGAAGCACACTATGGAAACTTTTAAAAGAAATAGGTTTTCTATGGAAAAAGCATTCCAGAAAGTCTATTTTAATAGAAAGAAGCGATATTGTAGTATGGAGAAGAAATTACCTAAGGAGTATAAAAGAAATGAGAAACCAAAGAAGAAATATATTTTATTTAGATGAAACATGGATCAACGAGGGACATACATCAAATAAATTTTGGCAAGATGAAACTGTTACAAGTCGAAGACAGGCTTTTTTAAATAATTTATCTACTGGTTTAAATCCACCATCAGGAAAGGGGCGCAGACTGATAATAGTTCAAACGGTTTTGTTAAAGGTGGTTTATTGACTTTTGAATCTACTCGTACCGGTGACTACCATGAGGACATGAATGCTGATGTCTTTAAAGAGTGGTTCGAACAAATGATAGATCTTCTTCCTCAGAACTGTATAATAGTAATGGAAAATGCAAGTTATCACTCGAGACTTACAGAAAAAATGCCCACAACCAAGTGGTTAAAAAAAGATTTACAGAATTGGCTAAATTCAAAGAATATTAAGTTCCATCCCGGTTCTGTGAGAAGAGAACTGTATCATTTGTGTTCCCTTCATAAAGAGAAATTAAAAAAATATGAAATTGCAAAAAATCGTAGGATGACGGTGGTTAGATCACCACCATATCATTGCGAAGTAAACCCGATTGAACTGATATGGGCACAGATAAAGGGAGAAGTTTCAAGAAAAAATAATTCTTTTAAAATGTTAAACAGTTGTTTTTGGATGCTGTAAATAATGTGAAGCCTGAAAACTGGGAAAAGGCAGTAAATCATACGATTAAAGAAGAAGAGAAAATGTGGAAGTTGGACAATATTACTGATGAAATGATCGAGCCACTCATTGTAAATATTGGTTGCGACAGTTCATCTTCTGATTTCGATTCTGATTTGGATTTGTAGGTAAGAAGTAGTTTTTATATTAAAATTATTATTTATGAACGTAACGTTGTTTAAAAGTCAAAGTTTAAACCCTTATACCTACATAACCCGTTTGACACAATGTTCTTAACATACCTTGTGGAAAAATAGAATATTTTAGAAAAAATTGCACTTTTTTACCTTCAGCTGCTTAGAAGTTATAAGCAGGTTAATTAGGTGAAAATATAAGTGTACACCCGATATATTTATTATATTTATACAAAGGTTATTTCATACGAAAATACTCGAGGTATAACTTCTCAAAATATTTTAACTGTCTACTAAAAGAAGTGGTACGCCTATGGATTACGAACGCTTTATTATTTTAATACTCTCTCATACATAAAAATAGACTATAGTGGAGGTCAAAATGTTCATTGAAATTGTGAATAAGTAGCAAAAAATTATGAACAATTGTAGATTGATATTCCCAGATAAAAGAGACAATAAACACTTTTTAGATAATTTATTGATAACCTTCTTTATCAATTTATGAACAATGAATAATACTGATACAGTATGTACATTTAAATGGGGAATATGTAAAATTACTTAAATACTACGGAACTTAATGTATCCACCGTTCCTTTCTAAACAGGTGATTGTTCTTTGATTAAATTCTTTTATGATATTTCTAATCAAATCTGGAGTTACAGATTCACATGTTTCTTTAATGATTCTTTCAAGATGATCAATATCTTGAAATGGCCTCTTAATTTATTTATTTATTTATTTATTTTGATACACCACCCAACAGTTGTACCAACCATTTAATGGGTGGGAAAAGGACAACATAACAAAAATGTTAATAATAACAAGCACAATATATATAATACAAAAACTGCCAGCAGTCCAGGGTTAACGTCCATTAAAAAAAAACCTGTGTCTGCGTGAGACAGGAAAAAAAAATGGACGTTAACATTGGACAACTTGGTAGTGTACGGAACATCTACTATGCAATTACACAATTTTCTAAAAGTTCGTAATACTTATATAATACACATCAGTACCTAGAGAATTACACTTTTGATTTGGTATTTATTACAGGCAAATATATCCAAGCTGTCCTGGATGTTATGATACTCATTGATTGCTTGGTATAATGGGGATGAATTTAAAATATTTGTTCTTGCAGCTGGCAAATAGAAACTACAATAAACTCTTAGACCCGCGCGTGGTATTTTAAAATGAACATAATTTAACAAATCAATGCTATCTATTTGACCATGAAGAATTTTCCAGAGTAATGAAATTTGCTGATAGGTTCGACGTTTTTCTAGATCAGGAAGTTTAAATCATGTTAATAGTAGATCATGAGGGTAGCCCCTTGGAGGGTAAATACCGTCCAATATAAAAGAAGCCGATTTCATAAATTTCCTTTGAACTTTTTCAATTAGGTCAATATAGACTTTCTGCCTAGGACACCATACCTCCGATGCATATTCGAGTTTCGATCGGACGAAGCTGTTAAATAAGATTTTTAATGTAGAGATATCTGAGAATTCTTTGCAGCTTCTTATGACAAACCCTAAACTTTTATTAGCAGATGACACCATTGATTCTATATGTTTAACAAAATTTAGCTCGGGATCAAAGTATATTCCAAGATCTCTCACAAAATTCGGCCTACTAAGAATAATATTATGCAATTCATAATTAAAAATAAGAGCTGTATGTCGCCTGGTAAAAGACATAACAGAACATTTGTCTGGATTTAACGGAAGTGAGTTATTTTGACACCAATTTGCTATATCATTTAGACAGTTTTGGAGAAGTAAAGAGTCATTGAAAGAACGAATTTCAACTAATAGTTTCAGGTCATCTGCGTACATTAAAACTTTTATATCGTTGGTGTTAATAACAATATCATTTAGAAAAATAGTAAATAAAAGCGGTCCCAAAATTGATCCCTGCGGAACTCCTGATGCCTGATGGAATTTATCTGATCTGAAACCGCGACACTGGACATACTGATGTCTGTTCTTCAAATACGAAGACATTAGCAGATGTAGCTGTGGACTTAAACCTATAGATGACAGCTTCTGGAGTAAAATGACATGGTCAATTCTATCAAAGGCCTTAGAAAAGTCAGTATATATTACATCTACTTGACCTCTTCTATCTAAGGCCTCCGATATGAACTGTGTAGAGCAAATAAGATTTGAGACCGTAGACCTACCTGCCATGAATCCGTGTTGATCAGGGGATATAGATCGTTTGATATGATTTGACATATGATCATGCAGAACGATCTCGAATATCTTAGCGAAGTTACATATGATGCTAATGGGTCTATAATTCTGAACATCATTTTTGTTGCCTTTTTTATGAATAGGAGTTACGCGAGATATTTTCCAGTCACTAGGGAGAGTACAAGATTTTAAGATCATATTAAAAATTATTTGTAAGGGAGTAGCAAGAATGTATGCACAGTCTTTAACAAGAAATGAAGGAAGTAAGTCAGGCCCCATTGTCATGTTAGATTTCAATTTTTTAATAGCTTTGATAGTTTCATCGTGTGATACTGATGTTATATGTAGCATTGGCAAATTTGATGTTAATTCAGTTACATAATTGGTGGTTGCTGTCTGAGAAAAATTGTTGCAAAAATGATCTGCAAAAGCCTGGACAATTGATTGTGGAGATTCAATAAAGCAGCCATTATACTTGTAATATATTTGGGACACCATGTACTACAGTTTATACTGAACCAGTGCGCTTGCGCATGACACTATGACATGGTCATTATTTGAGTAGTAATATAGTAATTAGCAGATGAAGAAGTGTTTAATTTACTCATTCATATTATTTGGTTATATTTATATTCTAAGCATATTCTTGGTAAAACCAAAAGATATAACAGTGGCGACGAGGATTCTTCGATTCGTGGTGTTTTTCAAATTAAATTACCGACACCAGGACAAGAACCTAAATTTTTTTCAAAATTGTGAACGCGTGTGTGAACAAAATGGCCGTACAAAGCGAAAATGTTGGTCAATTACGGGAGTTCGACCCGGTAAATTCAGATTGGACAATTTATAGGCGACGTCTTGAAAACTATTTCATTGCAAATTCGATCGATAAAATCGAGCGAAAAAGGGCAATCTTATTAAATTTATTGACGGAAGATGCCTACCAATTGGTCTTTGATTTGTGTCTACCCGTAGAACCGGAAAAAAAAACTTATGAGGAACTTGTACAATTATTAAGTACACATTTTAAGCCGGTTCGGACAGTGTTCGCTGCGCGATTTAAGTTTTATAGTGCCAGAAAAACCGCGAATGAGTCTGCAAAGGAATGGGCTGCTAGGCTCAGAAACATTGCGGCAAGTTGTGATTTCGATTCGGCACAGTTGGAGTTAGTGCTAAGGGACTTATTCATCATCGCTTACGATAAAGGGCCGGTGCAGGAACGATTGATGGAGGAGAAGAAGGCAGTCACCTTCACGGAGGCTATTGAAATTGCTTCTGCAAAATCAGCCGCGCGGCCATATGAAAATTCATCCGCCGGCGCCGTTTCCATCAAGAAGGAAGCAGAGGTTTATTATGCACGTGCGCGACCAAAAGGTAGAGGTGCGCATGGCGTAGGACCGTCGACGTCATCAGCAACCTCAGCACGGAGAAATTTCCAGAACGTAGCTACCAGGAACCAGCTGATGACAACAAAAACAAACACACAGCACCGATGCACCGTATGTGGAAGGAAAAATCACAGTTCAGATAAGTGTTCTTTTAGAGAATGTTTTTGTCATATTTGCGAAAAAAAAGGCCACTTGGCTTCGGTCTGTTCTAAAAAAGTAGATAAAAGATTTACAACAAATAAAACTTCACATAGTAATGTTCAGAATTATTTGGAATCAGATGATTATTCTTTATATTCTTTAGATGTCGATGTGAACCCTATTTATATCAAATTAAGAATTGAAAATTCAGATTACGAATTTAATTTAGATACAGGGTCTAGTTTTAACGTTATGTCAGAATCATATTACTTGGAAAACTTTTCAGAAAAAGAATTACAGAAATCAAATAAGATTTTCAATTTATATAATGGTAATAAAATTGTACCGATCGGTCAAATTACTTGTAATATCGAATTTAGAAAAAAATGTGAGCTATTAGATTTTTATATTATTCAAAATGCCTTGGGCCCGCCTTTGTTAGGTCGCGATTTTTTTAATCTGTTCAATTTGAACATATCAGAGTTGGATTTCATGCAAATACCTGATGACGTAGATTTCGTGATTAAAAAATATTCTAAAGTTTTTGCACCCGGATTAGGTAAATTCACTAAGGGTGTGATATCGATAAAATTGAAAGATGTTAATGTTGTACCGAAATTCTTCAGAGCTCGCCCTCTGCCGTTTGCAATGAAAGAAATGGTGGAGGTGGAATTGAACCGATTAAAAGATTTAGGGGTTATCGAGCCAGTTGACTATAGTCCATGGGGTACACCGGTGGTACCAGTGTTAAAAAAAAATGGCACCGTACGAATCTGTGGCGATTTCAAAGTGACAGTCAATCCTTTTATTGAGGTGGATCAATACCCCCTGCCTCGTATCAATGAATTGTTTGTAAAATTACAAGGTGGTATTGAGTTTTCCAAACTGGATCTCTCGAATGCGTACCAACAGATTTGTCTTGATGAATCTTCAAAAAAGTTAGTTACAATAACAACTCACAAGGGACTATACAGATTTAACCGGGCACCTTTCGGAATCGCGAGCATACCTGCTAAATTCCAGAAACTAATGGAAGCTCTCTTATCGGGTTTAGACGGGGTTATTGTATTTCTCGATGACATTTTGATTACAGGGAGAAACCGTTCAGAACATGTAGAAAGACTGGAGCGAGTTTTGAAAATACTGGATGAGTCTGGTTTAAAAATTAGTCCAGAGAAATGCAGTTTTTTTATGAAGGAAATAGCATATTTAGGTTTTGTCATTAATAAAGACGGTTTACATACCGACGATAAAAAAATTGTAGCGATTAAAAATGCAACTCAACCTGAGAATTTAACGCAACTAAAATCTTTTTTAGGGTTGATTAATTATTACGGTCAATTCGTACCAAATTTAGCGGCGGTCCTATACCCATTACATAATTTATTAAAAGGCAATGCAGTTTGGCAGTGGTCTCCAGATTGCGAAGCTGCATTTAAAAAAGTAAAAAAATTATTGATATCAGCACCGATATTAACTCATTTTAATCCGGATTTACCAATCAAAGTATATAATGACGCCTGTGATTACGGAATCGGATCCGTAATCACACACATCATGCCAAACGGAGACGAAAAACCTATCGCGTTTGCGTCGCGAACATTATTAGAACGAGAAAAGAAAATGAGTCAAATTGAAAAAGAAGCTCTGTCAATCATATTTGGACTTTGTAAATTCAACCAGTATATTTGGGGTCGACAATTCACCCTAGTGACAGACCATAAGGCGCTTACAACTATTTTTCATCCTCAAAAAGGGATTCCGCAGTTTTCTGCGAATAGATTAAGGAGATGGGCGGTAATTCTGTCCAACTATCAATACAAAATAGAATTTGTTAAATCTGAAAAAAATTGTGCTGACTTTTTATCGCGCTCGCCCATGGAAAGTGAGGAAAAAGACATAGAAAACGTAGATTTAAATTATGTAACATATTTTTCCGAAAACGATAATTTTCCAATAAATTTTGAAACTGTAAAATCAGCTACATTGAATGATAGGATAATGTGTGAAATAAAAAAATATGTGTATCACGGTTGGCCACAAAAACTTGACTGTGATGAAATAGTTTCTTTTCTGAGAGTAAAAAATGAGCTTACGGTAGATTCCGATTGTCTTTTGTGGAACAATCGATTGATTATACCCAAAGTGTTACAAAAAGATATTTTGAAAGACTTGCACTCCTCTCATTTGGGTATAGTCAAAATGAAAAGCTTGGCCCGGTCATACTTCTGGTGGCCTGGTTTAGACAAAGATATAGAAAAAATATGTCGAACCTGTGAAAATTGTATGATGTTTAAAAAAACGCCAAACAAAGCTGTTTTGGATTGTTGGCCTTTTCCACCCGAAATTTGGCATCGATTACACATTGATTTCATGGGACCATTTTGCAACAAACAATTTTTGATAATCGTAGACGCATATTCAAAGTGGTTGGAAGTTTTCCAGTTGAACTCGATAACTTCACAAACAACAATTGAAGTGCTCAGATCAGTTTTTGCAAGATTGGGCTTACCAAAACAGATTGTATCGGATAACGCATCAACATTCTGCTCAAAAGAATTTCAAGATTTTTTGAGAATGAATGATATAGTTCATATTACATCTCCACCTTACCAGCCATCAGCAAACGGCGCAGCAGAAAATGCGGTAAAAACGGTAAAAAACGGTCTTAAAAATAATTTTGGAGTCAATAAAAGTATTTCGCTGAACAAAGCACTGTGTAATTTCCTTTTTGACTATAGGAATACTGCTCATTGTACAACCGGTTTTAGTCCAGCGGAATTAATGTTCCAAAGAAAATTGAGAACCCGTTTCGATAATTTGAAACCTCCAAAAAACATAAAACCGCCGACAGATATTAAAAGTCGCATCCTAACAAAGCAGGCAAAACAAAAATATTATTATAGAGGAAAAAGATTTGTAATTTTCGAAATTGGTGAAATTGTAACTGTAAAAGACTATAGAAATGTTCAACATCCAACGTGGATAAAAGCTATCATATTTAAAAAAATCGGCAAATCTACTTATATAGTACAAATTCCAGATTTAAACAATGTGACTTGGAAAAGACATATCAATCAAATAAATAAATATCAGTTTAAAACTTCAAATATTTTAGAAAATCCTACTGTAGAAATAGATTTGTCGGTTGAAGAAAATACTAATAATAATTGTAAGATTGTGACCAGTGATGAACACAGTGATAGTACTAGTGGGGTTGAAAGACCCAAACGTATAACGAAACCTATAGATAGACTTGTATATACAGAAATGTAAATAGTAAAATAGTAAGATATTATAAAAGGGGGAAATGTGTAATATATTTGGGACACCATGTACTACAGTTTATACTGAACCAGTGCGCTTGCGCATGACACTATGACATGGTCATTATTTGAGTAGTAATATAGTAATTAGCAGATGAAGAAGTGTTTAATTTACTCATTCATATTATTTGGTTATATTTATATTCTAAGCATATTCTTGGTAAAACCAAAAGATATAACAATACTCAACTGATGTTGGTACGGAAAATGAAGAATTTTTAGTATTCACATAACTTCAGAATTGTTTGGGATCTCTTTTTATGTCTCTTTCAATATTTTGCAAATATAAAGTGCGAGCAGTTGAAATTTCTCGTTTAATTTTAGAGCAGAGGATTTTAAATTTATTCAAAGTGTCCAAGAGCTGGGTGGATTTATAGCTTTTGAACGCTTTTTCTTTTTGTCGAATCATGTGAATTATATTGCCATTAAACCACGGCGGATAAGTTCTGGAGCTTGTTTTCTTGATAGGAATATGATCTCTAAAAATATCATATAATTTATTGTTCAATAGATGAACACCAATATCTACATTTTCAACATTTTGCAGAAAACTGCAATCAATATTATTTAATGCATTGTAGAGATTTGGAAAATTAGCTTTTTTATAATTGAACTGTATATTATCAGGTTTACAGGGTATTGGTGCATGTTTATTTTTTGTTGATATCTCTATGCACAATGATGGGTGGTAATCGTCTTCATTCAAGACTATTTCATCAGGTCTAGAAACTTGGCATGCGTTATTTGAGAAAACTAGATCTAATAAACGCTGAAATTTATTTTTGATTGAATTGAACTGTTTTAAATTAAAGAAATTTGCAAGAGTTTGGACAACGTTTAGTTTGGAGGACATACTAGCACCACTGATTTGAGAGACATACTCAGGTATATTGAAATCTCCGAGTACAAGAAGATGTTTATCGTATAAAGCTGTAAATAGAGATATTGTTTCCAGAACGACTTCATAATAATCAATTGAACAAGAAGGGGGTATGTAAATAAGCAAGATGTATATGCATTGGTAACATGGTCTTATTTTAACCAGTAAGAAATCAATATACTGGAATTTAAATCCTTCCTGAGTGCACAGATAACTCCACTCTTAAGGTACCTACACCTTTTCTTTAAGTAGCCCCACAAAAAGAAGTCTAGAGGGGTAATGTCTGGAGACCTTGGAGGCTAAAGAAACTCCATGTACCTGTCACGATCACTTTACCGTTAAAAGTGTGGACGAGAAATTTCCGATTATTTCTAGTAGAGTGACATGTTGCTCCATTAAGTTGGTACCATATTTTTTCTTATTCATTTAGTGGTACTTCATCAAGAAATTCAGACAACTCATTATTTAAAAAATGTAGGTACCTATCGTTCTTAATAATAATACAAAGTATAGGTAAATTGGGGTTTGTATGGTTTAAATTTATTTGCCTTTAAAATTCTTGCAACTGTTCTTTTACTTACATTCAATAAATTGGATCTTTTCCGAAGTGAATATTTTGGATTTTCCACTATCGATAGCATCACTTCATTTTCAGTATCTTCTTTCGTTATTTAAAAAGAGATCATTTTATAGACAATTGTTGCTTCTTGAAAAACCAATATGATGACATTTTTTGATGTTTATGAATATAATCTATTTACGCTGCAGTAATTATAAAGACTATTTAGGTCTTCTTGAAATTTAGTATAATCTAGTGGAGTTTTGATTGGCATATAGAGCTTTATATCGTCTGCATAAATTGCTACTTTTTAATATTTAATGACGAAGACGCTGAACAGAGTGGAGCCTAAATGGGAGCCCTGGAGGGACCCCAGAAGTAATAAGAGTCTCATTATAGTTAAAATTGCTGATGGCAACGTTCTGGCGCCTGTCTTGTATGTAGGAAGTCAGGAGACTCAACAGATTACCGTGCAGACAGAAATTCTCCAGTTTGGTTATCAAAGTAGGATGGTGCACTTTATCGAATGCTTTCGAGAAATCGGTGTACACGGCACATGCTGAGTGCCCACTTTCCATAATATCAAACACATTTGTACAAAAGGTGCTAAGTTCGTGATAACGCCTCTTTTCTTGTGAAAATCATGTTGATGAACCGTAATGACAATTTTGACCATAAAAAATATTTCTTTTGTTGAAATTGATTCGAATATTTTCCCGAAAATGTCCAAAATTGATATAGGCCTATAGTTCCCTGCGTTTGTTTTATAACCTGACTTGATGATGGGTATAACTTTCGCTATTTTCCACTGTGACGGAAATAAGCCTAAGCGTAATGATTTATTATACAGTAAATGAAGAGGTTTCAACAAACTATTGCTTAATGACTTAATGAATAACAATGTACCAATTTATTTATTATATTTTTGAAAGTGCGCAGACCAATTAAGAGAACGAGAGTAGTTCGTCACAGTAAGTTTAGAAATCACGTTTTTTAAACGATACGAATTCTGTCCATCTTTTAGTTACTTCCACTTCCAAAATTAATGTGATTATATTCCATCCAAAACATAAACTCATGGCAGAAATTTATTGATTTAATACACTTATATAATATCTCTTTTAAAACAATTATTTTCTAGGAATTGGTATGGTCAGTTCTAGCAGAGAGTTTGCTAAAGAAAAAAGAAGATTTGCCAGTAATTTTCAAAAATATCAAATTTCTCCGTAGCACTGTTCTTCCTGATAATGAAAATATAGAATTTTTAGTAAACATATTTAGGGAAACGGGTTATTTTGAAATTTTTGAAGGAAGAGCTGTCGTATGTACAGGAAAAATTACTGTTCCGAAAGATGTTACCAACGATTTTATTATTAAAGAAATAAGGACTATAAATAATAATATGCCAATTATGAACAGAACAGATTTTTATAAAGAATTCAGGCTTAAAACATATAACTATAAGGTAAAACTTTTATCCTCATTTAAGCTCCCATTTTTTTTAAATAAAGTTTTTAAATTTGTCAATAAACCACGTTTTGACCAATAAATATTTACCTAAGGTTGTGAAATAAATAACACTTGTTCCATAGAACAAAGACATTAAATGTCCTACACTGCACCAGCGTCTGGACTTCAACAACTACTCCTTGGGCTATATGCCCCCCAGGTATTGAATTACGAAACTCCAGACGTGATTTGGCGCCCGACCAAGTCGGGGCTTTAAACCAAAAACTTTGATTTTATTATTAAAGGAGCTTGCCATTCTTAGACCGGTTTCGGAATTATTGTTCCTCTTCAGTAAGAAGCAGGCTAGCTCGAATTTCTATCTCTAAAGAAATAATTCTGAAGATCGCTTTGAGATAGAAATTCGAGCTAGCCTGCTTCTTACTGAAGAGGAACAATAATTCCGAAACCGGTCTAAGAATGGCAAGCTCCTTTAATAATAAAATCAAAGTTTTTGGTTTAAAGCTCCGACTTGATCGGGCGCCAAACCACGTCTGGACTTTCGTAATTCAATACCTGGGGGGCATATAGCCCAAGGAGTAGTTGTTGAAGTCCAGACGCTGGTGTAGTGTAGGACATTTAATGTCTTTGTTCTTGGGAACAAGTGTGATTTATTTCACAACCTTAGGTAGTTTTGGTACGCCCATGGTCCTTTTTTGGTATTTTTATGGTTACAAAAAATTCCACCGTCGTTAGAATAAATATTTCGAAAAACATTATAACAACGACTACGAAATTTGATGAATTTTAACAACAAAAAGTTATGCTTACTTTGCATATCCCGTCGCGAGACTTCAACTTTCGAAATTTTAAATAGTAAAAATTTAAGTATTAACAAATTTTTGAGAAATACAAATGACATGGTTTATCAGCGTTTTTGTGTAATATAATAAAAAAATAATAATTTTTTTAATTGAAGCTTCACAGATAACTAAAAAGAAAAATAATTAACATTAAAAAAGATCACTCACCATGACTGTAGCTAAATATATTTGGGCTAGTGGTAGTTAGAGCCGTTTAGATTTAAGGCCTTTTGACGTAGATAAGATTAATTTCTAGTGTATTCAGGGACCCCTCCACCTGCCCTTTTGGCAGGCGCTTTTTTCTCCACCCCCTAAGGCATTACCAATCATTCTGAAATTTTTCCTCACTTCAAAATATTTTATTTAATGAAAAAAGGCATAAGTAACTTTTCCGAATGTGTGAACTATAAAATGTAATATTCTTTTAGGATCTATAGTGGTTAAATATTTTGATTTATATATTTTATAAGAATTTATACTCTCTAAATGTTCAATTGGACTTTTTCGAGGAATAAGAGGGGATTATTTGAAAAGGAACTATTACGTGTCAAATAAGCGAAAGTATTTTTATGGTAGTTGCTAAAACAATCTTTGTATAAAACATTTCGAGTACGCTAGCTACTTTTACGACATTCTCCACATATAACCAGCATAACGAAATATATGTTCAACTCAATTTTTTATAACAATACTAATATTATTATTTGTCATTATCCCTTCGGCCCACCCAAAAGGGGACGAAGTCTTGAAATCCTGGCAAGAAAAATAAAAATTAAAGTTGCTCAAAATGACTTTTCTCGTCGTTTTGAATGTCTTAGAGTCTGTGTCTGTCTGTCCAGATCTTTGTAGGTCTGGATGTTAGGGAGCACGATAACTCGAGTAACTTACGTCCGATTTAAAAAATTCTTTCCCCAGTTGGTAGCTATGACCCATGGCAAGAACTTATTAGATTTTGGGTTCTGTACGGATGTCCGTTCTAGAAAAATCTTACATGTTTCTTGTAGTTTAAAGTTTAAATTAACGAAAAAAAAAAGTAAAATATCTCTGGCTAAGATAAGAAATTCAGCCTGTTTTACTTTAAAACTAAACCGTACTTCCCAAAAATAAAACAATATAAAATTTTGAAGTTGAAGTCAAGTGACCGTATGCGTAAAGCCAGTCCCTACCATTGTATACACCGCACTCACCCCAAAAATCGCGCCGTATCGTGGTATACATTGACCAAGAGAAACGCGCGTAAATGAAGGACAAATCGTACCACCATGCATGTCGTGGTATACATTGGTCGAGAAAATAAAAGAAAGTGAAAGACAAATCCTACCGCAGTGCATTGCTTCGCTGTCGGTATCACGACTGTCACCTGCCTATCGCACAAGAAATCTTGCCCTTAACATTTTTAAGACACAAACCTAATGCAAAGTCACATGGTTCGCAGCACTAGATTTTATTGTCATTTTTCTTATTAATAAATGCCTAGAATTATTAACCCCTTAATTAACAGCGCTCTTGTTAGACACTGCACGGAGATAAGCGCTGCATCGCAGTAGGATTTGTCTTTCACTTTCTTTTATTTTCTCAACCAATATATACCACGACACAGCGCAGAGCGTTGCACGATGGTAGGCTTTGTCCTTCGTTTACGCGCGTTTCTCTTGGACAATGTATAACACGATACAGCGCGACTTTTGGAGTAAGTGCGTTGTAAAATGGTAGGGACTGGCTTTACGCTAACCGTATATGGAAAATTGTACCGCATGGTACGTAGATATTATTTTGAATGAATTTATATAATACTTTACTGCTTTTATCTTTAAGGACCATTTTCAATCAATTTCTGAAATAAGTATTGATGGACAAATAGCCAAGATGGAATGGTTTAATAATTTCACCTGCTTCCTTGATGGAATGCTTCAGATATTGTGCCTTACCGAAAATAAATTTCGAGACTTAATGCTGCCATCCGCAATTAAAAAAATTGTTATTGACCCAAAAGCACATTTAGAAAATGCGTCAGAAAAATGTAAGTAATAGCTGGTTTACATGGTAAGTTGAAAACTATCGTCGACCACTCAACCAAAACACAATTTTCACATACTCTACGCGCGTTTCGCCAACTATGTTGGCATCATCAGGAGTTGCTGATAGACTAAACAACTAACTATTTTTAACAGCTATTTATACTAAATGACTAACCCCCTCTCCCCCGGCGGTGCCTGGCACTGTCATCCCCGGTGACCTAATCAGCCAAGGGTGACTAATCAACCAAGGATGAGTAACCCGCCCGTACCTAATGGATTAAACAAAAATGCGGACTAAGAGGAATTGGTCCTTTGTCTCTGTTTAAACTAGTTTTACATTTGCCTATTTCTATACTTTCAAATGCGTCCAACAATTTATTATTGGATACATTTTTAAGTAATTTTACATTGTCTATACTTATTCTATGATTTTGATTAAAAGCATGTTCGGCTATACTAGATTTTTCCGTACGCCCATATTTTAAGTGAGCCATGTGCTCTTTAAATCTGTCCTGTACAGAGCGTCTAGTCTGCCCAACATATTTTCTATCGCAATCCCCACAACTAATTTCGTAAATACCACTTTTTTCCAAATTACTGTTTTTATCCTTGGGATTAACTAATAACTGTTTTAAAGTGTTGTTAGACTGAAAAACTAAACTTAAACCCGCTTTTTTTTAACACGCTGGTAAGTCCTTTGGTGTAAGTGGGATTATACGGTATTGAAACGAATTTTTCAGTCTGTTTTTCGTGTCGGAAAAACGTGGTGTCACGTAGGTTTTTCTTAAATTTTTGTTTGTTGATTAGTTTGTCAACCAAATCTTCGTCATAACCGTTTATTGCAGCTATATCCTTAATCAAATTCTTTTCCTTATCAAATCTTTCTTTACTTAGTGGGAAGTTTAATACACAAACCTGGAAAGGCAATGCGACCCATTGTGTCTGCAATAAGCACACCTAGTTATAATATTTCCAAATGGTTATCAAACGAGTTTGAAAATTTACCTTCACAACTTAAAAATTTTTCTGTTAAAAATTCCTTAGATTTCATAGATAAAATTAAAAATACTTCAATTCAAGAAATTTTAATCTCGTTTGATGTTAGTTAATTGTTTCCTAGTGTACCGATTCCGCAAACCTTGGAATTACTCAAATCAAACGACTTGGGTGACGAAATTACGCAAGAATATTTGCTTTTGGCTAAACTTTGCATGGATCAAAATTATTTTCAATTCAGAAATTAATTTTTTAAACTACATGAAGGAGCTGCTATGGGCAATTGTCTATCACCGTTCATGGCAAATCTTTTTATGAGTAAATTCGAAACCAAGATTAGTCAAGAATTTGAGTATTTCCCAAGGATATGGTACAGATATGTGGATGATATATTGGCTGTTTTCGATACTAAGAAAACTAACTTAGCTGACTTCGTGACAAAATTAAGCTCTCAATTTCCATCCATAAAGTTTACCTATGAAATAGAAAACAATGGACAACTACCATTTTTAGACTCCTTGGTTATCAGGAACGAGAATAAGTTGGAATTTGACATTTTTAGGAAAGATACCGCCACAAGTAGGTATATCCCATCAGATTCTTTTCATTGTAATCAACACAAGATGGCTAGCTTACATTTCCTAGTACATCGTTTATTAAACTTCCCACTAAGTAAAGAAAGATTTGATAAGGAAAAGAATTTGATTAAGGATATAGCTGCAATAAACGGTTATGATGAAGATTTGGTTGACAAACTAATCGACAAACATAAATTTAAGAAAAACCTACGTGACTCCACGTTTTTCCAACACGAAAAACAGACTGAAAAATTCGTTTCAATACCGTATAATCCTACTTACACCAAAGGACTTTCCAGCGTGTTCAAAAAGCGGGTTTAAGTTTAGTTTTTTAGTCTAACAACACTTTAAAACAGTTATTAGCTAATCCCAAGGATAAAAACAGTAACTTGGAAAAAAGTGGTATTTACGAAACTAGTTGTGAGGATTGCGATAGAAAGTATGTTGGGCAGACTAGACGCTCTGTACAGGTTAGATTTAAAGAGCACATGGCTCACTTAAAATATGGGCGTACGGAAAAATCTAGTATAGCCGAACATGCTTTTAATCAAAATTATAGAATAAGTATAGACAATGTAAAATTACTTAAAAATGTATCCAATAATAAATTGTTGGACGCATTTGAAAGTATAGAAATAGGCAAATGTAAAACTAGTTTAAACAGAGACAAAGGACCAATTCCTCTTAGTCCGCTTTTTAGTTTAATCCATTAGGTACGGGCGGGTTGATAAACCAAAGGTTCCAATTTCCCAATTTAAATGGTTTACATGGTGCCAGCTACTGGTCTGCCAGTTGATATATTACCGGCATGCCAGTATTAGCATTGCAGAGGGATGGGCCAGTGCATGTTTTCCCGTTACCAGTAACTGGCATGTAAGTTGAGTACATTTTCGACCTTTACCAGTTACTGGCAACTAAACCGGCAGCATCGGTTTACATTTTGCTTTTTTAACCGATTTAAATTGTTAACCTACAAATGATAGATACATACAGGGCAAACTTTTAACTCATTTCGGAAGCTCATAGTGGTTTGCTAGTTCAATTTTTTTTTTTTGGTTTTTCGTCTGGAATAAAACCACTTACTTTCTTGAAACAAGTTTTAACATGACGTTTCGACTTCCTTAATCGGAAGTCGTTTTCAAAATGACATAACAAAATAAATAAATTTACTATAGAAACAGAACACTTGATAATCTTGCAAAAATATGTTTCAATCATATTTTTGTGACGTTTCTGGGAACGAATTTTTGAAAGGATAGCGCATTTGCATATTATAAGAGAATTTATACTTCGTCATAAATGAAGTTTTCTTATTAATATTATCATAAGAAAAAATCAGATAAAAACTTATGATACTTTTTATTCCAGACGAAAAAAGAGAAACTTTTAACTTTTTTTACCTACTTGATCGACTGTAAAACCTTTTATGTCCATTTCCTGATGCACAATTTCTTTTAGTGCTACATTACGAATATTTCTATATTGCGGAAGTAAAATTTTCCATAAAATTTCATTGTCTTTATAAAGTCGAACTACTTTGCTGTTTGCTCCTCATTCACTTTGATATTCGAATTTTTACCTTTCACTTTTTTAACTTGTGTCGTGATTACTATTTCAAAATTGAACAAAACACTGGCATGGATTATTAACTTGCAGCTAACCTTGATCTTTTATTTTCATTTTCTATCGCCGGTCACAATTAACTGACGAGCAGCATTTACCAAATGATCTTTCATTCAGTTCATTTGGAATACATTTTCCCAAATTCTGGATCTTTTTTATAGTTTTCAAACCTATGGAAACGATTTCTGTTGCGTCTGAGCGTCATTCTCATCTAACAAAGCTTGCAATTGGGCGTCTTCAAATTTTTTCGATGGTTTTCCACTTTTTTCGTTTGTCACATCAATATCGCCGCTTTTAATTTTTGTAAGCCACTCAAAGCACTGGGATTTACTAACGAGCTGCTCACCGTAAGCTTCGACAAGCATTCGACGCGAATTAGTATTAATTTTTTCAAATGGTAACACAAAATCAACGCAGTCAGCAAATCGTAGTTTTCAAGCACAAAATTCAACATATTCAACGACATGAAAAACTATGTTGTATTAAACTTGTATTGTTGTGAGTTAAGTCTTTGACAATGACGCGTTTGACAGAAACTGTATTGAAAACTAGAGCCATCTATGAGCACATTCCGGTTTCATACTTAAGACCTGGACGGACAAGCAAATCCATAATTGTAGTGTTCTCCTACGACATCTATATGAATTCCGGGCTTTAGAAATGCAAAATAAAAAAAAATCAATAAGTTATGATTCTTTCGAACGCCGATATTATCTGTGCAACGAAAGATAAGAAATATAAATATCTAGGTTTCCAGCAAGTCTGAATACTCGACTAAAAGTAAACCAAAGCCAAAATTACTGATCAGTATAAGCAAAAGATGATACTAGTTAAACAGGCTGTGCTAACATGATCTGCACATTTAGAGTTTTAGAGTGGTCAACCACCAAACTTCAAAATTTTCAAAGTGCAACCTGAACTATGTTAACCGAAAACTACGTCTTTCATCTAAAAGGATCCTTACTTACGACCATACTCCCACGAAGAAAATGAAGAATAGGTTTGGTTAGTATTTGTATTCTGCATAGTAGACAGTTAATGTTCTGGGCGGATCCAATTGTCGTCAATTATTTGGAGACCCAAACTTTTTAGACTGCACCTTATAGATGAGTCTGTTCCAGCTCATTGTAGCTTAAGCTGGCCGTGAAGATGTGGACTATATTTTTTGTTAGTTAGTTGTAGAGTGTACGACGTTTTGTAATGAAAGTATACAAGTATATACAGTTAATATAGTTTAAGTGTATGCCTGAAGATATCATAGCCCAAGCAAGTAACAAATTAGTATCCGAAAGGAGTGAGGGAAAAAAGAGGTTGGAAAACAAATGTCAATTGTCGAAAAAATAGGACAAATCCATTAGTATCCGAAAATAGAGAGGGAAAACAGAGGTTGGAAAACAAATGTCAATTGTCGAAAAAATAGGATAAATCCAAAAGTGTATCTACTAATGAAAAAGATATATATCAATGTTCATTCATATTTTACAAAAAAAAACCCAATAAAGAGGTATAATTTAGTCCACTTCATATTTTTGCAAACTTGATTCCATTTTTGTTTAAACTAAAATACGATTTTATTTCAGATTATACAGTTATTCACGATTCCTACTTAAATGTAATAAAATCAAAGGGTATAGAAATTATAGATCCAAAAGTAAGTGTTGGTCACTTACATCAAAAAACTCAAACTGATCCTTTATTACAAACACACCAATTTGTTAATTATAATTCTCTAAACAAAAACTATGATTTTGATATATCTTTACAAATAGCCGTAGAGATAATAATACAAAATACTAGTGGTCTAACTAAGTTTCTGAGTATTGCAGAAATAAGAGAAACGGAAGAATCAAATACAGTGTTTGAAGGTATATTAGAAAAACAAATTTTGGTTGAAATTGACTACTCAATAGTAAACACCAGAAAAATGAAAAGGAAATTTGATGTCATTATACTTAGTGAAAGTGTTGCAGAAATACATAATATTGATATCTTTATAAATAACTTAAATCAAGATGGGTTTATTATTTTGTGCGGAAAGCTAAAACATTCCGTTAATGAGTTAGATATTATTTTTCAAACACCTTACATTAATTTGCTTCGATTAAGCCATAGTTTTCCAATTTCGTACGATACGATTAACATAAGAAATTCAGACTTTAAATGGTTGGAAAAACTGCAAAACATTTCAAAAGCGTCTGAAAAGAAACCAATATTCTTGTTCAGTCAAAATGATAAAACCAGTGGAATTCTCGGTTTAACGAAATGTTTAATGACAGAGGATACTAAAGTTGATTTTAAAGCCGTTTTAATCGACCAAGATGCCTCTATGTTTTCTGTGGATGATGTATTTTACAGAGAACAGTTATCGAAAAATTTAAGTATTAATATTTTTAAAAATGATCACTGGGGCACATACGTCCATATTCCGTTAGGGGAAATTAAGGAAAAAGTTGTAAACAATGCAAAAATATCTTTAAAAATCAGAGGAAATTTATCGACGTTATGTTGGGTTGAAATGCCAGGATTCCGTTCAAAGTAAGTTAAACAGTATAAGATATTGTTATTATATTATAGGTAATAAAAGGTAAGCGCGACATACGGTATTAGAACAAGGCCAATCAAAAAAAATTCTTAGCATTGATAATTGATTGATAATAATTACCGAATAGTAGTTAACTAAGTTAATTATTTCTACATTTTTAATTTCACATTAGTTATTTGATTTATTTTGGTTTTTGGTCGTAGTGGTTTTGAAATTGATTTATTTAATTGAAAGTTGAAATTACATTTTTGCTTTCAGTTATTTATTTTATATTTTAAAACAAGCTACCTCTCTAGATTCTAAGACTTTGGGATTCATCTAGCTCTATTTAGGCTCCCCATTACCACTAAGGCAATTTCAATCCCTTACTCACGCTAGTTTGGCATTGGCGTCAATCGTATTGACTGTCAATGTCGGCTAAGCTGAAAGTCTTAAGAATCCGTCCGTGAACTGCTAATAAACTCCGAAAAATTTGGGGCTGATTTTGCTCTATTTAGGCTCCCCATTACCACTTAGGCAATTTCAACCCCTTACTCACGCTAGTTGGGCATTGGCTTCAATCGTATTGGCTGTCAATGTCGGCTATGCTGAAAGTTTAGGAGTTCGTCCGTAAACCCGTATTAAATTCCGACAACTTTGGGATTGATCTAGCTCTATTTAGGCTCCCCATTACCACTTAGGCAATTTCAATCCCTTACTCACGCTAGTTTGGCGTTGGCGTCAATCGTCGTATTGACTGTCAATGACAGCTAAGCTGAAATTCTAGGAATTTGTCGCGTCCCCGTTTAAAATCAGAGTAGAAAAGTAGGATAAATTCACCCGTTAGACTGTATTTTAAATATAATAACTCTCCCGAATTTATTTATTTATTTTCTGAACATAAATAATTGTGAATTAATTTATCTATTGTAGTTTGATTAATTTCTAAAAGTTAATGAAGTTAACTAACTCTCCCGTTAATTTTTGATAAACTCCGTCGTTTCATCTTATAAATTAATAAGGTTAAATAACTCTTCCGTTTTAATATAAATATTTAACGAGACTTAATAAATTCTTCCGTTTAATTTAATAATTTGGTAAATTTAATTATAGTCTGATTGAGTCATTCCCACAGTAACCGCCGTCGTAGTATTTTTTTGTTCAGGGTTTTAAGGGTTGGGCTTTGAAATAAAACGAATTTTATTTTGTAAAAATAGGTAAAAACAATATAAGTATCACGTTAATTTCCTGGTTTATATTCACCAACCTTACCTCTTTTCAGGGCTATTAAAGATATATAATAGGTTAAAAATAATTGAGTCTGGAGATCAACAAGACCCCTGGAGATTCCTTATCTCCATCTGAAGCTACCTGTGCCCCTCAGACGCCGTTTCTAAGGGCTGTGGAGTAAACCACATTAAATAATCTGGCACTCGAGCAATTTCCATACTAGGGTGTCACTCGTAAGGCATAATTTTCTTTGTGGCAAGAAAAAGCCTTACATACTGTGGATATTTCGTAGTTCTTAACGACTACACTACCAAACCACTGTTTTTCAGTGTTAAAATCGTTTTTCCGCCATGCTCACAGACCTTACCCCCGCGTCTCGAGTTTTTCCATTTTCGGCAAAAAGAAATCGAGTCTGAAATTAGTGTATTCCTAGAGCCTTTAATGAACCGTTAATAAATGTACAAAGAAAATTGCAATTTTTATTGTTTCAACCACTTTTTCGCTCATGTTCTTCTCACTTAAGTTAAACCTAGTAGAACACTGATTTTTGCAAAAATTTGCGGAGCACACAATTTTAATTTAGGGCATTTAATTAGCCTTTAATGAAATTCTCCATGTATTGATTTTTAATTCTGCTGACCTTGCTCTTCCAGCTTAATTATCTAAAACTTCTACATCCACCTCTTTTCGATGACATGCATATTTCAGTCACAAATCGTAAAAACCCAATATCCGATCCTCAAAACTTATATTTTTGACGTAAAACGTAAAATATTTGCTATAATGTGACAGGTATTTAATTTTCTGTAAAATTTGTAGTAATCCAAAACAAGGTTCCGAAATAGTGGACATAAAGTACATCGCATTAAATTTTAAAGACATTCTATTGGCTACCGGAGAAATAAATAATAAAGTTATTGAGCCCACAGATAATGACATTGAAATGTGTATTGAGTTTGCTGGCGTGACTAAAACAGGAAGAAGAGTCTTAGGTATAAAATACTTGGAAGAGTTCAATACACAATTTCACAAGGACGGTGGAATAATTTGGGACGTACCAAGTCATTGGACGTTAGAAGAGGCAGCTACAGTACCAATTGTTTACGCAACGGTAAGTACTTTACAATTTCCAGAAATTAAAGGTTTTAGGTTTTCGGTGGTTTCCCTAAATCATATTTTCCCCCTTATACTGGGTATCGTTTTGCCCAAACATAAGGGTGGAAATAGCAAAATTGGCACTTCTTAGACTACACTGGAAAACAGCTCCTGTCGACACAGGCCCCAATAAACACAACCAAAACACCAGCGCGCACAGAATACTTTCAGGAATTAGCTAGCCAGGTTAATTATTGTAATCAGGGCACTCTATCCTGAAAAGAATGAAAACTCCTATAGTAGGGAATTAGGAAAATGAAATGTCCTAAAAAAATGTAACACACTACCAAAAGATAATAAATAATAAAAAATAAAAAAAACTAAATTATTTAGTTACATTTGAAAAAGAAGACATATGTCATGTATAATAATCTTATTTTCTAAAATTCAAATGACATATTTTTTAATATTTTACTGTGAATAAATATTCATTTTCACAAATACACAGCTAATAACTTATTCTACAAAGATTCTATAAAGATTCAAAGAACCACATAATATGGTATATTTAGAACCATTTTCGGGAAATCTATCTACGTCTTACGTGTGTATTTATTCTCACAATCGTCTTCGGATTTAATTCAGGTGTGTTAAATATTATTTTCATTTTTAGTGTTATTACGCATTGATTATGAGGGGTCAAATGGAAGAAGGTAATTCTATTTTGATCCACGCGGGCTCAGGAGGAGTGGGTATAGCAGCGATAAGAATAGCTCTTAGCCTTAAAGCGAAAATATTTACAACTGTTAGCTCTCAAGAAAAAAAAGACTTTTTGTTAAAAATGTTTCCGCAATTAGAAGAAGGCAATATAGGTAAGAAAAAGTATATTTATTAAATTAAATTAATACAATGAGAGTGGCTGGCTCAGTTATCATCATTCATTTTGTTATTTTTAACTAATTAAAAATATATAAATTGATTTTCATACACCAGGTGTGTTTCCCAACTCGATCATTCACTGTTGGGTTTTAATTAACAGTGCTGTTCCAAAAGTGGTGCTGGGAAACAATGACACAGCCTACAAAAAACAGGCTAATGACCACAGTAGTCGATGCTGTTGATGCAGAAGTCAAAAAAAATTATTGTATTTCATTCATAAATACAAATTTTCTATTTTCCATCCAAATATGCACAATCGTAAATATTACGATTTCTTTAATTAACAGTACATGTTGCGAACAACAAAATGCCAGTTTTTGTTCAACGAAAATATTTTTTAGTATACGCCAACCCAACATCTCCCGACGCGACTTCTGGCGACCAGGGCCGCCAAAAATTCCCAGTTAAATTGTATAACGGTGCATGCAGATTCGTGTTTATTGGTTTAAAAACGTTGTCATATGAGTGTCTCAGTTGAAAAACGACTTCAAAAGGGAGTCTGCTGTGTTCCTGGGTGTTCGAACACTTGGAATTTGGCATATTATTCATTTCCGAACCGAAAATGTCTTTAATTACGACGTATCTTCTTTTGACTTAATATAAAAAATAAAATTTAGCTTCTGTCTGTATCTGTAAAGCTAGAAGGGTGGGTAACCCAACATCACCTAGGCCACATTTGGCTCATTGTGCGTCCTTCTGAGGTTGAGCCTTCCTTTTAGCTCGTCAGCCAGCCTACTTGTTTAAAGTAGGTGATGACGTCGCCTGAAGGTAGCTCCCTCATGTTGGCATGCATGTGTTAGCCTCTGCTCGCCGAAAAGAAAATGTCTTATTTGTGAGAGTGTCTTCCTGTTCACATCCTCTACACAGTGGAGTGTCAGGTAACCCCATCCTGTAGAGGTGTTTTCGTAGATGACAGTCAGGATACCTGTAGCAGGTTCTGTCTGTTCATAGTCATGTATTTTTTGGCTGTTTCGCTGTTCGGATACTGTAATAGTTGCTTGGCTAGCTTGCAGCCTGTTTCGTCGTTCCATCTACCCTTAAACTTGTCAAGGGATTGCTTCTTTAGTAGGTCAGTCACAGCTGATGCCGATAAGCTTATGGAAGTGCCAGGTCCCAAAAGTTTATGGGAGGCTGCTTTCTTAGCTAACGAGTCAGCTATACGGTTGTCTCTTGATTTTCCATGACCTTAGATCCAAGCTAAAGTGACCACGTTGCTGTTGCAAGCTTCCATCAGGGCCTGGTGATATTCTAGTACTAGATCTGATGTAATACGTGGTCTATTCAGAGCTAGTAGTGCCTGTCTACTGTCCGTGAGCATGTAAATAATATTACCAGTAATGTTTCTTCTGGCAGTCTCTTTTGCGTTGATGGAGATAGCTGTGAGCTCAGTTTGAGCTACACTGGCATTAGAATCCATTGCCCATTTTATATTGAGATTCAGGTTTCTGGAATAAATTCCACAGCCTGACCCCCTCATTTGTTTTAGACCCATCGGTGTAGATGCACAAGTCACCTGCTGCCAATGTAGCCTTTGTACGTTTTTTATTATTACCCTGTAGGGCCTATGAAAGGCATATCTTGGTGCAATCGAATCTGTGTTAGCTTGTAGCAGTGGGATCTTCAAGGACCTCGTGCCACAAGTTACACCTAGACTTACCAGATCCTACGTCAGGATATATACCAGTAGAGTGTAGCCGTGTCATAGTCATCACAACAGCCTCCTTAATAAATATATCAAGGTGGGTGAGACCAAGGATCACCTCCATTGCTCTGGTTGGTGTGGTTCTCATGCGCCCTGTTATGTTGAGACATGCTATTTTTTGGATTTGATCGAATTTGCGTACGACTGCCCGCTGGCTAGTTTTGACTCCCCAGGCAATCGCACCCTACATTAGCATAGGTCTTATGATTGCAGTGTAGATCCAGGCCGTAACCTTAGGTGTCATTCCCCAGGTGCGGCCAATGGTTCCTCGGCACTGTTCATAAGATAAGACTCTGTTTTCTAAATGAGAGTTCCATGTTAACTTGCTGTCAAAGGTGACCCCCAAATATTTCACCTCTGCAGAAAAGTTTAATTTCGTTTTTAGGAGCTTTGGGGCCTCGATGTTTGCAAGCTTCCTTTTATTCGTGAAAAGAACTATCTCTGTCTTTTTTGGGTTTATTGAGAGTGAGTGGTCTTTGCACTTTCCTGGTTTTGGTAAAAAGATAACCCTGACTTCTCTCCAGCTTTTTGGAATATACCTCAGTGTCAGGGAGGCTCTGACGATTCCTACCAGGTGCGGCATTAATGCATCCAGTCTCCACTGAAGTAGAGCAGGATAAATGCCGTCAGTTCCTGGTGATTTAAAAAGGGAGAAGCTCGAGATGGCCCACCTTAATTTGTCCTCATCGCTCCTCTTCCTCCCAGATCGCCACATTCGTGGTTCTGGACTCACGGAAGTGTGTTGACATTAACAGTTCAAGACTTTCCTTAAGGTTGGCAGTTCTAGTGCCATCCTCTTTGGATAGTATACCGATATGGCGATATGGGTCTTTAGAGAGAGCCTTTTGGAGTCTAGCTGCTTGGTTCTTCCAAGCTTATCTTTGTTTTTGTCTGACGACTTTTTTGTACTCTCTGAGGTGAGACCTGTGTATGTTCCTAGTCCTCTTTAAGTTTAGCATTTTTTGCCTTGTTAAAAGATATCCTCATCTTTCTGAGCTGATCATACTCTTGGCACCACCAGGAGGTGGTTCTACCATTGAGTTGAATCCTCTTGAAGGGGCAGGACTTCTTATAGGCGTGATTTATAGCATTTTGGATAGTTACAGAGTAATTTTCCAATTTGCTCATATTAGAGGCCTACTACTTGCAGAGCTCCTTCCAAAAGGTGGACATATTTTGTCCGATCCATTTTTCTGGGGTCGTGAGATAGTGTAGAGGTTGTGAACGATAAATTTAGTTCATATTTTATCCAGCGATGATCTGACATTGAAACGTCGTCAGATACATGCCAGCCGGATATTATTTTTGATATTCTTATGGTAGATAGAGTTATATCTATTCGCGTTTGACTCCGAGAGGTTATAATAGTTGGTTCAGTACCTCTGTTTAGAATACAAAGGTGTTGTAAAATAACTGGAATCTAGTTTAAATCAACTGATAAACTGAAGATGGGATGAAAAGGTTTTATTTTTTTTATTCTGACATTGACATTGACATAACTATTTATCTGTATAATAATAGATATAGAATCATAGGCTGACGAGATTAAATTAATTAGGACATAGTAGTACATAGTACATACTAACAAAGTAAACAATTACAACAAAAGGTTCTTGTTTATTATATAGTCATAAAGTGACTTAACTCTAGTGTTAATGTCTCTGCTGCCCCAGCTTACAGGGTGTGCGTTAGAGTCGCAGCCAGTTCAAGCTTTTGAGTGAGGCAGTGTTCCACAAGGTCCTCCAATTCTTTGTTAGGTGGTGGTTTGACTGCGTCAGAAGGGAGATATGCGGATGCCAGAATTATCACTAGCTTTTGAGCTTTTTGTGCATATTCCACCTTGACCACTGTGAGTTCGGAGGCAGAGAAATGCGTCATTGGGTAGGCCTTGAATTTGCTAGGAATATATATATATATATATATATATATATATATATATATATATATATATATATATATATATATATATATATGTAACCCTACGTTCCGGCACCAAAAACGACCTTATATAGACGTTGTGGCACCATATAAAACGTTGTGGCACCAATTTTTGGTGCCACAACGTTTTAAGTCATTTTTGGTATCTTGAGCACCCCAGGATGCCCCACAGCAATTTTCAGGAAGGTGCCACTTGGACCATTTATATGTAAAAACCCGATTTTAGTTAATCCGTATACTCCCCAGGGGTCACCCCGACTCGTCTATAGCATACGCTACGTACAAGCACCAGGACGCGACCGAAGCGTTGTGGCACCATGAACGAAAGTACGTTCAAGCACCTTTTAGTCGTGTTTTGTGAATGCGATGTAAAAATAAACAACTTGATATTTGCGATGTAAGCTTAAGAGGTAAATCTTGCTTTTGGATTGCGATTCATGCTTTAATAGGTAGAATTATAATTTTTCATAAATTATTTTATTAAAAATAATATAAATAATAACATTTGGGAATTATCAAGAATCACTAAAAAAATTTCTCCACGGCCACTACTGAATGTAGTTATTCTGAAATCACTTATAATAACAGAAAAGAAACATTCTCGCTCTTGAGATTGAAAGAAAATTCTGAAACATTTGTCTCTTATGTATTTTATACGTACTTCATTCTATCACTAGAGATACTCTTTATTCCATACTTGTTTAAAAAAATAAGGTTTGCCATGAATGTCGAATTAGTTGACGTGGTCTTAATATTGGTTTGTAAAAACTTTTAATTTATTAAAAAGGAGAAGAAAATCAAACGCTTCAGATGTAAAATTTGCTACCGCAAAAATTCAAGCTTGAATATTAAAATACTACCGCCACAATGTTGAGAGATTGAGGTTTCATTTTAATATATTTAATTTCTACTTTCTGTGGTCGTGGAGAAAGTACAGTCTGTTACTCTGTTGGAATGAAGATCCGACACTCGTGGTTCCTCCACTTGTGTCGAATTCTCATTCCAACTTTGTTACAGAATATACTATTATTTATACTTTATGACATAAATAAAGTCAGTCTACAAAATATCGTGCTTCTAAAAAAAAATAAGATTTGCATATGAAAGTCTTAAATGTTTTTAATTTAGGAAAATGTGTAAAAGAATTAAAAAGTAATAAGGATTATGTATTATTTTACACAAAAATTTTTAATAATCAAAAATCTTTTTTTTATTTAAATGAAACAATTACTTATAATAATATCGATGCTATATCTTTAAAATTTTATTTTTTTTTACAAAAAAAGCTTTAATTTTTTTTTATTAACTTCCTACAAATATACAATCTGTCTTTTACAAAACAATAAGTACTTAAGCTTTAAATAAATAAAATATCAATTGCTGAAGGACCTCGGTCGATGGCCATTTGACTTTGTCAATAAAGTACTATTATTATTATTAATTATAAAATATCTTTAAAAAATTTCTGAAAGTTTATAAAGAATTATGTATTTTAAGAGCAGAAAAATGTATGGAGATGAGAGGTTACGTAAAATAAATCAAATAGTGCAATTTTGTTTCACAAAGGCTCATTTTAAATTATAAACAATTATGCATTTTGTGTAAAATAATAAATAATGTTGATAATTTTAGTCATTTTATTAATTTCTTAGTTAATTAAGTTGTGTTTTTACAAAATTTCGATAGAACGCCAATTCATTTCTCAAGAGTAATTTTTACATTTACACTTACATTTTACACTTCACATTTTTACATTTAAATAATTAAAATTAGATTTTAATTTTAAATTATAATAGCGGTATCCATAAATAATCAATTATTTTAATAACAACCAAACCGATTATTTTTTTTATATTTATTAAAAAATATAATATCTCAGACCTTTTGCCATTTTTAATATTTTCAAGGTAAGTTTTTACAGTTTTAGTTTTTTGTTCGCCACTCCATTGATTATAATTATTTACTTATTTAGATCCATTGAATCTTTTGAATTTTTTGTCCTAACTTAGTAATAAAAAAATTAAATTTATGTAAATAGCCGCAATTTATAAATTTATGTATAAAAATTAGGTAATAATTTAAAAAAATTAGAAGCACTTTAAAGTAAAATTAAGTTTTTAAAAAATTGGAAAATTAATAAAAAACAATTTTTGTCTAACGCCTCAACCTACGAGGCGAATACTTCTTTTCAAAATAAAATTGAAATAATATATGGTGCCAAAAGGATATACATTTCAAGTTATTATATTATATAAACTTTGTGGCACCACGCAGGAAGGAACGTTCAGGCACCATTTAGAAGCGTTTTGTGAATTCCGCGTAAAAACTAAAAAATTGTTGAAAAATCTTTACAAAAACTTGGTAGGTATTTTAACGGATTGCGGTGCAAGCTCTTTAATTAAAAATTATATAGATAATAACATTTGGGCATTAAAAACCCCTCTTTTATCAAGAACCACTAAAACAAAATCTTAATTTTACGAGAAAGTTATTCGTTATAAAAAAATCATGTTTGTCAAAAAAATAAGATTCGTATATCACAATTTTAAGTTACATGTAGAAAATTAAGAAAATGTGTAAGAATATTAAAAAGTAACTAAGATTATTTAGTATTTTACTCAAAATGTTTACAAGTAAGTTGTTGTCCAAACTAAAAATTTTTACATCAAAAACCCTCAAATGGAACCTTTACTTATATCAATATCTACGGAATCTCTAAAATTTTATTTTTTTGCAAAGAAAGCAATAACAACATGAAATAATATAAAAATTGTTCACTTATACTTAAACTTAAACAATGTGGCTCATTTTAAAATATTAACAATTGTGCAATTTGTGTCAATTAATAAATAATTTCGATAATTTTTCTCATTTAATTAATTTCTTAGTACATTTGTGTTTTTACAAATGAACTAAAATTTGGATTTGCCAATCTTATTTGTCCATAAGACTAATTTTTATGTTTTAAAAACTGAAATTTTTAGTAAAATTTTCCGCTCTTTCACGTGGTGCTATTAGTAATTCGATTTTTTTTTTCGAGATATAATGGAAAAACCAAATTTACGATTTTATTTTCAAAATTGTAAAGTTAGCATACACTTTAGAGCAGCAAAGATTTTTTTATCGTTTTCTGCACCGTTTCAAGTACTTAAATGCCAAGTTTCATCGATATCACATTTTGGCGAGGTCAAACTCTCTGACAACTGGGCTATTGGTTATTTGCTCGAATAAAAATGTACTGTTTGTATGCTATATCTAGGATTAAAAGTTTTTTAACTTTTTTTTATAGAAAATTTTGTCATACGCATTAATTTGTTAAAAAATATTTTTTCAGATTTTTCATTATTCTTGTCTAACGCCCCAACCTCCTTAAGCGTTCGAGTCGAATATGTCTGTCCAAGATAAAATTGAAAAGTGTATTCTGAAATAATATATATGGTGCCAGACAGCATATACAGTCAAAACATATATAAGGTGCCGGTAGAACCTCTTATCTCTCTACAATTCCGGGTTTGTATACGTCGATTTAGTTTTTGGTGCCAGTACGTAAGATTACCGGTATATATATATATATATATATATAGCGGTCCTAGGTTGATGGTTGCTTGGAAAGCTGATAATTAAACCTTTTAGCTTACTAAAACCCATTATTTTCGTTTGCGTGTGCTAGTGTATCCGGCAACTCATCAAGATAGCGACATAGTGTTGTCGTAGCCACCCTTTTGTGTTGCAGGTTACACTGTATTATTTTTACTTGTTCACAGTCGTCCTTGCCTGCATCGTTGGTAAAAATTCTTCGTGTTATTTTATTCGGCCATCGCTTCCTCCACAAGTGGAGATAGGCTGGCCTCGCTGTTTGTGCGGTCACTGGTTCCCTTGTGAGTGAGTGACGGTCGCCATATCTAGAAATGTCTCTTATCTTTAAAACCAAAGAGGTGAACGCGTAGCTCAACCTCATTGATTTTGTAGTGAGGACATCCATCTCTTCGTATCATATTCCGAAAACGAAGAGATGTCCTTTGGGGTTATCCTTTGCCCAAAATTTAGCTTATACAAGGCGACAGCTGGGGTGCCGCCGGGCTCAGTCCTAGGGCCTACCCCCAAGAATCAGTCGTGCCTTGTATTTCTTCTTGTCATCTAGAATCTTTCTCTCCATTTATAGATGGTAGCACACTTAAGAATCTTTCCACCAACTGTTTTTTTAGCTGAGAAACTTTACTTTAAGTTAATTAAAATCATTTTTGTAGGTAATTCAAGGGATACTTCATTTTACAATTTAGTAAAAATAAAAACCAAAAAAAGAGGAGTTGACATTGTCCTCAATTGTCTAGCTGACGAACTTTTTCAACAGTCACTTCATTTAATGGCAATTGGAGGAAAATTTATAGAATTGGGCAAAAAAGATTTGGCATCTGGATCACACATAAGTTCTGAAATATTTTTGAATAATTGCAGTTTTCATGGTTCGATGCTTGATAAAGTATTTGAAACTGATCAAACATTACTAGAAAAGATCATTGAACATGTTAAAGAAGGTTAGTTCTAACACTTTATTTTTTATATAAAACGGACATCTCGTAACAACAATAATATAAATAAATGTAGACTGGATAAAGTTACATAGGGTTTTAATAATCATTTATGTCGTTTTTTAATTAAAAAGTTTTTTTTTAATTCTATTGTCGATTCTGTCTTTGATTAGGTATTGATTCGGGAGTTGTTAAACCACTACCAACTACAGTTTTTGAAAAAACACAATTAGAAAGCGCTTGGAGATATCTCGCTACGGGAAAACACAAAGGAAAGGTTTTGATAAAGCTGTCTGATGAAAACACTCCTGTAACAGTTTCAGCTGTACCAAGAGTAAAATTTGACCCTGGTAAGTACAAATACGTGTTCGAAAGTGATACGTCAAATTCTTCAATTTCTTTACTATTTCGTTGACGTAATTTATGTTTTCTTATACTTTAAAATTTGGCTTACTTCTACTAGCCTTCCAATGTAGGTTTTCTTTCTACAGTATAAACTCAAAATGTGCGACCGCGACCCGTTATTTTGGATGGTTACAAATCCCCTGTAGATATTGTACACCCAAACTTATTAGCAGACACCCTGTAGATGTCTCTGTTCCAGTTTACATTAACTTAAACTAGCAATGTTGATGTGGACTGTTCTTAGTTGACGAATGAAAGTAAAAGAAGCACTTGTTTTAATTCATAAATTTCTATTCATACTACTCTTCCTAACACATTTAACAGTGGAATACTTAACAATTGGTTTTAGAAAGGAGTGCAATTGCTCAGTGAAACAGATGGTTGTTCATGTGAATGAATTTGCTTGTTACTAGTAAGTAACGGGGCGCGATTAGCCCATAATAAAATTTTTTTTTATTATATTTAATTACAACTAATCTAAAAACAAACAAGATTAACGAGCAATATTTTCCTAATAAAATCTTAAAACTAAAGTGTTTTACCGAGTTTAACCCATTGGTATTTCTCAGTTTTGTTCTTACTTGGTTACACTACACAACACGCACTGTGCTCTGCTTCTAACCACTACACTAGCTCAAAAGGTTTGGTCCTTTTGAGTCTTCTCACTATTCCACTTTGGTCCAGCAGCTGGATCGCTTCGACGTTCTCGTGGTTGTGAAGCCGTTCTTCATGCTTCTTTGCGAAATGTTTCACCTCGTCTGCAACCATTTCCTTCCCTATATCCCTAACTAAATTCTAAGATTCTAAGATATCTTAGTTTTTTGTTGTTTTCTGTATTTAAGTTGTTTGTAAATGAATTTGTTTATTGTTAATACCTTAACAACGATTAACTCAGCTCTCTTCTTAATCAATTCATATTACACCAATAAGTTCGTAGAATAACAAAAGAGCTTTTAGTCAAAATTCAAAATTCGTCTTTATTTACGTCTCTTAAGCTAGCAGAACAAAGTCAGGAGAATTAAAAATCAATACATGGACAATTAGAGGCCAATTAAATGACCTAATTTAAAATTTTCTGCTCTGCGAATTTCCGCAATAATTACTGTTCTGCTAGCTTTAACTTAAGAAAAAGTGGTTGAAACAATAAAAATTGCAATTTTCTTTGCACAGTTATTAACGACTTATTAAAGGCTGTAGGAATATACTAATCGCAAATTTCAGGCTCGATTTATTTCTTTGCGAAAATGGAAAAAGTCACGACTTGGGGGTAAGGTCTGCGGATCATGGCGGAAAAACGATTTTAACACTGAAAATCAGTGTTTCAGTAGTATAGTCATTGAAAACTTATTAATGGCTGATAAAAAAAGCAATTACAAATTTTCTGCTCCGCGAATTTCCGCAATAATGACTGTTCTTCTAGCTTTAAATTAAGTGAGCAAAACACGACCGAAAAAGTGGTTGAAACAATAAAAATTGCAATTTTCTTTACACAGTTATTAACGACTCATTAAAGGCTCTAGGAATACACTAATCGTGAATTTCAGGCTCGGTTTATTTCTTTGAGAAAATGGAAAAAGTCACGACTTGAGGTAAGGTCTGCAAAGTATGACGAAAAACGATTTTAACCAGTGTTACGGTAGTATAGTATAGTATAGAGAACTTATTAATGGCTGATAAAAAAATGTAATTACAAATTTTATGCTCCGCGATTTTTCGGAATAATTACTGTTCTGCTAGCTTTATCTTAAATTGTAATTTTTATTGTTTCAACCACTTTTTCGGTCATGTTCTGCTCACAAATTTGTAATAAATATTAATTATAATTATACAGGGTGTCCCGTTGATAAATGGATATTTTTTAAAGGTACGTAGAGGTCACAAAGGGGATTCTAAATAATCCATATATAATGGGTCTCTTGGCTTCCATAACGGAGTTACAAGGTGTTTTATCAAATATGCATAATTATTCATTTGGCCAGAACTTTTGAATCACTTAGTACATCTTTTCCATTTTTGGCATACACCTTAAACTTCTCACGAAAAATATCAAAACAACACCATATATATCGTAATTTTAATATTTCCATTTTAAATTTGAGTAGAGGGGAAAAACTGAATTGAAATAAGTTGTTGTTATCCCGCCACCGATTCGAATAGGAAAATTTTGAAACTACAATCTTTTACAATTACATATTATGAGAAATTTATATTATAAAAAAAATTACGATTCTAACCCGATATAGAGGGTATCCTTTTGTTAATTGACTCTTTTTGTAAGAAATACATCAAAATTTTTGAAATATCAATCGAACAATTACATACACATTCATTACTACAGGTCATTCACCGAATTTGCGCCCGTTTAAGATTAAGTAAGAAAAGGTCGATACAACTGGCCAGCTGTATTCTTACAGGTTAAATTTGGCACCCGCCTATGTGTTACCTCTACGTACAATACGATTAAAAGAGCTGGTCAGGGCCCCGATGTTTGAAATATGTGAGTACAACTCGTCTGCGAGAATGTACCACGTGACCATCTCGAAATCGGTCACAGTTGCCAAATTTAGATTTAGACAGTTCAACAAAAAGTAGAGCAAAACATATATTTTAGTTCACTTGAAAACTTCGTACAAGAAGAAATAGAAGAAGTGATTAGGACAGACAGCCAAATTATTGGATTCAGACCAATTATAAGCTCTTTAGATCCGTTATGGAAATATTAATTATTTTATTAAAAATACAAAACATTTTTTAGAAAAATTATCAAAAATTAAAATGACAATTTTTCAAAGCAAAATATCTATTTTTCAGTTATACGAAGAAAAAGCCTAATTTTCAATCGAAAAAAAAGTTAGTTTATAATAATTAATAATTTAATTAAATAATAATTAATAATTAGCAATATATATTGTTTAAAAAAAGTATAATAATTATATTTTTTTTAATATAAAATCGAAAATTCAATGTTTTGTCTTGGCAAAATTACAGGTTATTTAAAACACAAAAAAGAAATTTCCAAATGTTGCTGTCGATAAATAAGTCTCTTAATCTTATGAGAAAAAAGTAGACAAGTTATAACATTAAAATTATAATTGAAATTGAAAATATAAAAAAATTACCGTTTCTTGATGTACTAATAAACATCAATAACAATTTGTTTTAAAACATCAGCCTTTAGAAGATAAAATACAAATACGGTAAAACCATGTTTTTCGTTTTTAATTTTTATCTCTTGCAAAAATAATTTTTTTATGAAACCTCTGGTGAAAACGTTCTTTTTTGTGTATTAAAGTAGTAATTTTTTCAAAGCAAAATATTTAATTTTCAAATTTATACGAATTTAAATTAAGAACAAGCCTAATTTTCAATCGAAAAAGTTAGCTTATAAATTTTCAATTCGTGTGCGAGAATGTACCACGTGATCACTCCTCACTCTCTCAGCGTCACAAACTCGGTATGTTTGAAACCAAGAGGAATCATCTACAAGTTCGCATAGAAGTGCTCTACTGGGTTGTACCAGTAGAGTTGAGTTTAGTAAGAGAGGAAACATGCGCAATAGTGCCGTAAAGGCGTTAAGTGCAGTGTTGCCAATGCCAATTTATCATATTCCCCAATATCCCAAGTCAAATTCCCAAAATTTGGGGACAAAAATCTGCTGATTCCCCAAAAATTCCCCTCAATAGGTTAAGTACCTTACCTTAGGATTATCTTCTTTGTTTTGACCTTTTATTAACCATTTATCCATATTTGCACAAAATCGTATCGTTATTTCGCGACAGAATACAAAATTAACTTATCTAAAGCAAAGCTAGCAAATTAGAAGCGTCTAAAACTAAGGGAATCACAGAAAGGTTTTCTCTGTGTTCGCGTTCGCACCGCGCGGAGATAAACGAACTTACCCGATTATAATATGATTTATTATAACAAAGTAGGTACAATGGACAAATGATTTGCTGCTGTGCAAATGGTTTTGAGTTCTATGCCCGATCTGAACTGTTTTTTTATTTTAATTCCTGCTGATTATTTATTATATTGTTTAAGGATGAGATTTCAAAATCCCCGCATTTTCCCCGCATAATGCCAATCCCCAATAAATCCCCAATCATCTTGAGATTCCCCGCAGTTTGGCAACGCTGGTTAAGTGTCGAGACTGTCAAGTCAAATTTAATTTAATTACTATATCTTTGATATTAATAGTTTGCTATGTGATTTATAGTTTTCTGTTTAGGGTGTTTGTGTATATTTCGTTAGGACTCGTTTCAATCATTAGCTGTTTATTTTGCAGATTTGCTTATTGTTGTTTGAAAATATTAATTAATATTTAAAATTAATAAAATCTATAAAATGAAAAAGTTCTATTTGAAAAACAAACACCAAATAAAAAATATATTAAAACTTACCAGACTGAATCTACAAAACTGGAAAAATATTGGTAAACACAAAAAAATATATTTATATTGGCTGCGAACTTCACTAAACACTATTTGTTTTAGGAATAAATAAAATATTTATTGGAAAAGAGAATTTACAGATTTCTTTCCCTTAAAGTAGGGGAAACCAGGACTATTTTTATTATACTAATTTCCGTGTATACAGATAAGCCATGTTAAGCCTAGACTAATGCCAATTTACCCTAAAACAAATTTCAAAAGGTCCTATTTATTATAATCCTAAACAGATTTGAATGTACTTTATTGCCAACATATTCAAAGATTTCCTGTAATATACTTTTATTATCAATTCTGAAGAAATTTCAGATATCAAAACAGGTAACCGAAAGTTCAGACAAAAAAATACTCTTATATTATATAAAAACCTAAAATGCAACTATCTCATATCAAATTTTTTCAGTCGTATACGAGATTTGCCAAAAAATATGAAATTTACTCAGGAATAAAGTACCTTTATTTTTGAAATACCGGGTGTCCCAGAAGTTTCTGACCCATTTTAACTGCAAATATCTCGGAACTCAGAAACGATAGGAAGGTGCGGTTTTCACTGAACAGTTTCTTTTTTTATATAAAGTTTTTTTCAGTATAAATGTTTATTTAGTAAAATCTTATATAGGGTGTTTTAAAAAAGCGGTCTTTTTAAAATGAAAATTTTTTTAACGACACACCCTATATATTTTTATTCTATCTGAAAGGTGAACTCTTTCCCTTTACGAAAATGTATAATGTTGAAGTTTAGATGAAAAATAAGTGAGTTATTTGATTTTTAAGGATAGGCAGTTACGTAGACATATACCATTAGATAATTAACAAATGAGGTCTGGATAAAATTATAAATTGAAAATGTATTAAATAATTTTTTCGATTGAAAATTAAGCTTTTTCTTAATTTAAATTCGTATAACTGAAAAATAAATGTTTTCCTTTGAAAAATTGTCATTTTAATTTTTGATAATTTTTCTGAAAAATGTTTTATATTTTGAATTAATATTTCCATAACGGATCTAAAGAGCTTATAATTGGTCTGAATCCAATAATTTGGCTGTCTGTCCTGATCACTTCTTCTATTTCTTCTTGTACGAAGGTTTCAAGTGAACTAAAATATATGTTTTGCTCTACTTTTGTTGAACTGTCTAAATTTAAATTTGGCAACGTTGACCGATTTCGAGATGGTCACATGGTACATTCTCGCAGACGAGTTGTACTCACACATTTCAAACATCGGGGCCCAGTTGTATCGACCTTTTCTTACTTAATCCTAAACGGGCGCAAATTCGGTGAATAGACTTTATTTAGTCACATCAGTGCCTCCTTCCTCTTTAACTTTGCGTTTATAATTGTTAGGTTCTTTAAATAATCTAGTTGAAGAATTCCATTGTAGGTTATGGCCAAAATGACAAGTATGTTTACATATTTTTGATTTTTCGAATTTTGTTTTTTCTCTAGGTTTTTTCATACTTATGATATTATTATGAAAGCTTCAGTTATGACGAAGTACCAATTCATAAAATTCAAATGTTCTATCCTTTTAAAATCGTGTACAGAGACGTCACAGAAATATGTTGACAACAGATTTTCACATCTTAAATTAAAAAATTTATAATTTATTATTATATTTTTTGTTATGTCAATTTTTTGAAAACGATTTTAGACTAAATGTTGAAACGTGAAAAAAGTGCTTTTAGTATCCAGAAAGAAAATTATTTGTAATTATTAGTTTTACAGGAAAATAAAATAATTAAAATGATATTTCTCATAATGCATTAAATATTTTATTTTTAGAAAAAGTTTTCATTATTATTGGAGGACTTGGAGGCATGGGAATAGAATTGACCAGTTGGTTATTGGCAAAAGGTGCTCGAAAAGTTATTCTAAACTCCAGAAGAGACGTTTGGAATGGATATCAAGCTTTTCATATCGATAAGTGGCAAAGTTTTAAAAATGTTGTAATAAAAGTTGATCTAAACAATACTTCGAATTATGAAGAAGCTGATAAGTTAGTAACAGAGGCACAAAAATTAGGAAATGTCGGAGGTACTTAAGAGTTTCGAAAAGTATTAAATTAAGTCTAGGTATAGTCGAACTCCATCCTTTATGAGAATGAAAAAACAGCAAAGGATTAACGCCAATAGAACAAATGCTGATGAATCTGGACATTTTTGAGCACTTTAATGTCGAAAACACTGTCCATATACATAAAAATAAAAGAATATTTTGGCTATTAGGATCACTGTGCTAAGATTCAATAACCAACTTAGCTGGACATCGTTATATGGGAGAATGGCGTATAATTATTTATTATGAATTTAATATGAATTTACATTTTAATTTCTATAACCCATATTAGATTTGAATGGAGGTTTATAACTTCATTTTTTGATCTCTTGTGAGATTCACAAACGTTACTAATTAAAATTTTGTCTTAAATTAATTTAACTAAACTGTGGGGTGTGAGGTTTCACTCATAAGAGGCAACAATGGAAGTGTGGTTATAGTTTTTACATTTTCAATTGCAGAAACAAAATTCTCAGATGTGTAGACAGGTTACTTTAGCGGCTTGTAGATGTGCCGACAAGTGGCTTTGTCGGTATTAGCGGCATGTAGATGTGCCGACAAGTGTCTTTGTCGGTATTAGCGGCATGTACATGTACCGACAAGTGGCTTTGTCGGTATTAGTGGCATGTAGATATGCCGACCAGTGGCTTTGTCGGTATTAGCGACTTGTATAAAGCGGGATCATTTTGTTCTGCAATTAAAGTAGGAAGTAGAAGTTAGACAAATATTGTCTTCAGGTAACTTACTTCTTCACAGTGGATCGGACTCAGGGTGGGTACAAAATTGCCTCAAACTCTCTAGAAAAAATTTGGAAGATTGTAATTTAGATTACCACAAAAATATGTCTGGAGAAAGTTTTGAAGATTGGGTTGAAAATCATCTGTTAAACAATATTGAAGAGAATAGCATAATAGTGATTGATAATGCTTAATATCATTCCCGCTTAATAGAAAAAGTTTCCAATACCAACTCAAAGTCTGAGATTCAGGAATTTTTAAGAAATCATGAACTTTATTTCGAAGAAAATTATACAAAAAAAACAATTGCTTCAAGTATTAGGCACACAATCATTTGAAAAAAATTCTTTATTGATGAAATGGCATCAAAAAGGGGCCACGAGGTATTGCGCCTTCCGCCCTATTTTTGTGTATTTAACCCCATAAAATTAATTTGGGGACAACTTAAAAAAAGAATAAGGCGTCATAACGTGTTTCCCAAATTTGACGGGTTGGTTGCAAATTTGGTAAAAGAAAAATTAACAAAATTTCAGCTGATGATTGGCAAAAAAAAATCAAACATGTCATCAAAGAAGAAAATTCTTATATAACGAGTCCGACCCAATTTATTATCAATGTTGATTACAGTGAATCCGATGGTGATGATTGAGATAGGGTAGGCAAGCTTAATTAATTTATAATATTTATGACTTTATTCACCGTGTTTTTAATTTTATAATTAAAATTTGAGACAAAATTTTAATTAGTAACGTTTGTAAATCTCAAAAGAGATCAGAAAATGAAGCTATCAACCTCTATTCAAATCTAATATGCGTTATAGAAATTAAAATATAAATTCATATTAAATTCATAATAAATAATTTTACGCCGTTCACCCCTATGACGATATCCAGCTAAGTTGGTTATTAAATCTTTGCACAGTGGTCCTAATAACCAAAATATTATTTTATTTTTATGTATATGGACAGTGTACGGCGTTTTCGATATAAAAGTACTCAAAAATGTCCAGATCCATCAGCACTTCTTCTATTGGCGGCATCCTTTGTGTTTTTTTAACGTTTTTTCATTCCCATAAACAAGTGGGTTCTGCTATAACCGTCAACGTTAAATATATTATTTTTGGCCGTTCATAAAAAAAATCAATCGTTTTGTACTGCCCAATATCGGCTATATCTTGGAACCGTTTGTAGTGGAGCTTCGGAGAAAACATTTTAATTACTAAAGGGGCCACGACAATACTTGGAAATCATTTAGAGAGACCGCTGGATGGCGTAACTGAACACCAAAAAGTAAATTGCTTATTTTATACAAAATTTACCAAAATAAAGTTTTATAAAAATTAGGAAAATTCTAATTTGCAGAAAATTGCACATGTTTTTGTGTATAAACAATTTTCTTCTATCTTGTCAAATAAGACGAGGGGAGGGTAGCGGGTAGCGTGATTTGAACAAACCCTTGTAAGGCCGGTAATGCTTAACCAATTTTTGCAAACTTAATCTTGTTAAGAATAGCCGTTCTTAACCAATATAATATTTATAACGTGCATTATAGTTTTCTCTAGAAAATATTATATACATCAAACTAGTGGACAAAATTATCAACAAATCTATGTGAGATATCTTGAGGTACGTGTAAATGTTATGTTATGAAGTTTTCTATAAATCTGGATTATTCTGGTTCCAATGATCAAACACTAACAATTTTGGACTCGTTAGAAATGACTTTTCATGGTCTATTAACAATTATTTAATATTATTGCAGAGCTTCTGCGGTTCACTCGTAAGGGAGTGAATTGCAGGGCGTATATTATTATTATTATTATTATTATTATTATTATTATTGTTACTGTCACCGATAGAGCTCGTTAGACAAATTTAAAATTAACCAATTTCGCGCCATTTCAAAATCTAAAAATTACGTGGAACTTTATATTTGTGTTTATACTTCACAAAATAGCGAATTAAAACAACGGACCCAAAAAAATTCTGGCAATTTGTTGAAAAAAAGAAACATTCATCGTCTCTACCTTTAACTATGGTCTATAATGGTATCGAACATAATGACCCCATAAGCATTGCAAATGCATTTGCAGAGTATTTTCATAATTCCTTCGCAACACCTAGTCAGACCATACAAAACAATACTACGGTCAGCTTCATGAATGATACTTTAATCTTAACTGAATTTACTGAAAGTGAAGTCTGTGAAGCTCTCAAAAAAATTAAGCCAAAAACTACAATGGGACCTGATGTTTTGAGACAGTCTAAGTAATACCTGTTTTCAAAAAAGGAGACAAACATAACATTGAAAACTATCGCCCTATTACTATAGTTAATAATTTCTCAAAATCTTTTGAAATCCTGCTCAATAAATCACTTTCATATCATGTAAAAAATCAAATTACAGAGTTACAATATGGCTTTTTCAAAGGTAGGTCAACTACCACCAATCTCTTCTGTATTTCCCAGTACATAACCAACACATTCGAAAGTAATGCCCAAGTTGATGTCATATACGATAAGATTGATCATAATATATTACTCGGTAAATTGAATGCCTTCGGGTTCTCAGGGAACCTTAATACTTTTTTTAATTCCTATCTGAGAAACCGCTCCATTCCATTTTATTTACACCAACATCTGGCGTCCCACAAGGTTCTGTTTTGGGACCACTTTTTTTCAATTTATACATAAATGACATTATTGAGGGCCTCGAAGTCAATTGTTTATTATATGCGGATGATTTGAAATTATATAAAAAAATTAATTGCTTGAATGATTGTGCCACTTTACAAAATTCCCTAGATAAAGTAAATACTTTGTGCAAAAAAAACCGCCTTTTGTTAAATGCTAATAAGTGCTCAATTATGACATTCACTCGAAAACAGAATAAAATCACTTATAATTACTCCATCGACAATGATATGCTCCCTAGGTCAAATTCTGTTCGTGACCTTGGTATTACCTTCGATCACAAATTATCTTTCTCAACCCACATAAATAAAATCACCAATGAATGTTCAAGGGTCTTAGGTTTCATTGTCAGAAATACTCGGGATTTCACGAATAAGGATACACTGCTCCCGTTATATAATTCGTATGTTCGACCTAAAACAGAGTATGCATCTATCATTTGGTGTCCATATTATAATGTTCACTCAAAGAGCCTTGAACTAATAGGCCAGTAGATATAGACAATCAATTAACATTAATTCCAAAAGTTTAGAAACTTCGATGGTATATTAGTGCATTAATGAAAACAAACTATACAATTTTGCAGAAGTCTGCGATGAAGGGAACATTATTTAAATTACAAAAAACGCTTTATTTTTTATTTTTACACCGAAAATTTTTACACGGAACCTTGTTTTTTTCTCATTTATATAAGTTTTTTATTGTAATTTGTTTAAAAAAATTACAAAAGTTATGCAAATTGGGTAAGTAAAAAAAAACTGTAACGTAAAACTGGTATATTTGCAACCATTTCTGAAAAACGGATCATTTATTTATCAAACCTTTTTTCTCGGCGCGGCCATTTTCAATACACACAAGCCTCGAACTAATTACAAAAGTTTTTTATCATGGTTGCAAATAAAGAGAATATCGGTCTCAGTGGATATGTAACTTTGCAACCCCATACGAAAAACGGAACCTTAATTTTTTTACTAATATTAGTTCTGCCAATTGCAGTTATAGTTCAGTCAATGAATGGGTTGTAGAGTGCGTGAGCGAACATACAAAAACGGACTTCAGGGCTGTATTTGGAGTAGTTAAGAGGTATAGTTGCCTTCAAAATAGGTTGAACAAATTGTTTTGATCGTTTTCACTTATAATTTTTATTTCTAAAGAAATGCTATTCATCCATTTTTTATACATTACTTTTCTACAGATAAGATAACGACTTATAAAAAAACTTTCTTTTTCAAGGAATAGGCCAGCAAGTTAAAACAATTTGTCCAACTTATTTTGAAGGCAACTATAAATATAATAAAAGTCACCGAGCGTAGGAGGTGCGCGGAGAAGGTCACTTTTTTAGCTTTTCGCTGGTATCTCGAAAAATATGCATCGTAGCAAAAAAGTTATCCAATACAAAATTAAATACCATAAAATTTACTACAAGATCGTTATATATTCATTTTTTCCTATCTCTTCTGGTTCTAGAGATATTTGCTAGAAAAAAATGCATATTTTTGATAAAAGTTTTTTTAACTTATGTTTTTTTTAGTTATTTAGCAGCTAAACTTTTAGTTTTACAGCAAACTTTTTCTAAAATAAGTTGTAGAGAATTTAACGATCTTTTAATTGATATATTTATTTATTATTTTAACCTAAACTAATCAAAAGATACAGCAAATTTCTACATTCTCAAAAAAAATTGTACATTCTAATTTTTGTTATTTATTTAAGAGCATTCTATACCTAAAAATACCTAAAAAAATATTACTTAAGAAATTAATGTTGAGTTGTCTTGAGTCTCTTGGGGCGTGAGGTAAAAAAACTTTTTTCAAAACTTTGCATTTTTTGCTAGCAAATATCTTTATAACCAAAGAGATAGGAAAAATGAATTTAAACAATTTTGTAGTAAATTTTATGATATTGGGTGACTTTTTTGCTATGGTGCATATTTTTCGAGATATAAGCGAAAAGCCGAAAAAAGAGACCTTCTCCGTGCCCCCTGCAGCCCTCGCACCTCCTACGCTCCGGGACCTTTGGTATATTTATTTCCTAACTACTCCAAATACATCTCTCAATTCCGTTTTGCACGTTCGGTCACGTACTCTACACCCCCTTTTAATTGTTCATTGACTGGACTATTATAACAACGACTAATATTTTGAGAGAGATTTGAAACCGTCTTTTTTCAACGGAAATACGTATTTTGGAACTGAGACAGTGTTTTTAAAACAATTTTTATTTAGAAAAATACAATTTTATATTATTACGCTGCAAAAGCTAGACAAAAGATTAGTGATTTGCCTTTTCGTATTTCTTTTTGATTTAAGAATGTAAAATCTTTTGTTGTGATTTTACAGCCTTCTGGGATTCGAATAAGGGTCGGAGTCTGAATTTTGAAAATTTGGTTGCTTCTACATTGTGACTTAACGTTTTCTGGCTGCTTCGGAACAATCATGATTTGATCACTATGATTTGTTCGAATATTGATTCTTGCAAGTTCACTTCAGTGGCGTAGCATCCTTCGGGTAACTGGCCATCGAGAAGTTCTAAAGTGCAATCATCTCTGGGGATAGAATCTTGTAAACAGTAGTAAATATTTTCGAGTTTTGGGCATTTTTCTTTTTCTAATTAGACTTCTTCTTTGTTCTGTGCCAAGTATGGGTAGGAAGGTGTGAACATTTTATGATTTTGGATTACGGGATATATGTGGTAAAATTCTAAGGATTCTGCGTTTAAGATAGGGACGTGGATAGCAAATATTAATTTTGATTTGGAAAAGCTACTTGAGTACCAAGAAAGGTATAGTAAGTTAAGATATTATTGAATTGTGGAATTTCTTGTTTTTTGTAAATTTTATGTAAATATTTTATCATGTCTGAAATTTCATAACTTGAAGTTATAGAGCTGTGAAGAGTGTTCATTTTAGAGAAGAGAATTGCGTTTTCAATATTGTCTATAAATGATATTAAATTTTGACAGTCTATATTAATTTGGCTTATTGTACCTTGAAACGTTATGTATCCACTCAAAGAGTCAATTTCGTTATATATAGCGGCTTGAAATCTTTTTAAATTATCATGAAGTTTTTCCTGATTTTTCCATAATATTGTTAATGACTGATTATAATGATCGATTAATTTTTTGAATAATGAGGTTTGCAAATTAATTTCATTTGTAATGTGTTTTTGATTTTCTTGCAAAAGTTTAATGGCACTATCATAGCGGTCTCCGTCATCAGAGTCTAAATTGCCAAAAGCCCATTTATTGATTTTTCCGATCCCATTTATTAAACCTCTTTTTGATCGCATATGGGGATATAAATTTTGAAATTTTCTTCCTAAGGAAGTCATCAAAAATTCGGTTCTTTCTATCATATTTTCACTCAAGCCATGGTATGAAATAGGGTTTGAAGCGTTAATTTTTACCACCGTTTCTTTAATTATAGAAAAATGATTTTGTAATAATTCTATTTGTCTAAAAACTACCCTTAAATCTAAGTAATGGATAAATGTATGCTTTGTATACCTAGCACTGCCTAACTCTACGGGAAGGATAAGGTTTTCTAAGGGGGTTATACTTATTTCTTCGGTACTACATTTTATTTTGGACGTTTGAAGGACAAGGTACAACAGGATCGTCAGCGATTTCATTGTCCTGGTTACCCTGTAAAACGTTTTCGAAATTAATTTTGGGTTTTGTAATAATACCTTTATGATAGGTGCCTTTGTTTGTTTTCAATAAGACATCATTGTCTTCAATTATTTCCGTATTTTTGAATTTGTGCAATTTTTTATCACGTAATTTTGTGTGAACATAAGCAATTTCTTGACATGAATAGTCGGGGGGATCAAAACAATTTTTATTAGCTTTACTAATTTCAAACGGGGTGAATATTGTAGCTAAATGTTTCAAGAATTTCTGAAGAATAATTGCAAAAATTTCGGCTAGGCGAGAAATTTTGAAAAATATATTTTTGGGGTTTAAAAATTCTCTAGCAAATTTTACAATACTTTCCTCTAAGTTTCTTTGACATAAGGTGACAAGTAATCTTGTATATTCAAGTATTTTTTCTCTTTTATAGAGAGGTTCGGTGTTATTACCACAAATTAAAATTATTTGATTTTTATATTGATTAACAGCTCGAGCAGTTATTGGTATAGAGAGAATTGGATTCTCTATGGAGATGTGTACTGTTTCTAAGTCAGTAATTTGTCGTTTTTCCACTATTAGTGGTCTAATTTTAATGTTTTGTAATATTTTTACGTTAGGGGTTTCTGGTATTGTTTGATCAATTTCGTCAGCGGACAAATTTGGTAACTGATCAATATCTTCCAGTTCTTTTTGTTCACATTGGAGAAATGCGTTATCATAATTATCTGCTTCTATTTGATTTTCAGCGTAATCGTTAACAAATAGTTCTTCAGATATAAAGTTACGGTTTTGATTATTATTTTGGAAAAAATTATTAGGTCTATTATTTGGATTCCAAGTTCTTTTACTATACATTGACGGGATTCTCGAAGTGGTTGACATTGGTTGTGGTTTTGGCAATTGATTCTGTGGAATCGAATTAGGTTTAAACACATTTCGTGGGGTTCCAAAAACTTGTGCGTTTGTTGGATAATTACGATGCTGAGGGCGTGGTTCAACATTTAAAGGTTGACACGGCCATACAGAATTTTGAAAATTGGGTTGTTGTGATTGATTTATGTTTTGATTTGGAAAATATTGTTGATTGTCCATACTAAAATTTGGGTTAAATTGTGAATTAAATTCCGGATTTTGCCGGTAATTATTATTATTATTATTTGGTCTAGAGAAATTTTAAAATTTAAAATTATTTTTTGGAATATTCAATTTCGCGTCGTTGGGATGCGTATAAAGATTTTCGAAATTTTCGAATTCACCCACATACGCTATAGCGTCTTCTAAAGATGCGGGTTGCTTCAGGTGCATATTGTTTTTCAATGTGCCTGTGCACCCTGCAATAAACGTATTTAATGCGGTTTTGTCGCAATGGTTCATATTACAAATTTTTTCATTCGCATTAAAATTATTATCATTACTAATTCTTTGCACTATATTGCTTCTCAATAACTGCAATCTAGTGCCGAATTGGATCAAATTCTCATATTTGAATGTCAGTTCTTGAATAAGACAATCTGCCTCTAAAACATTTTGAATTGGAAAAAGTTTTAGGTCTGATTTCTTGTTTTAACGTTATTTTTGATATAGTATCATCTACATTTGTGGCATAAAAGGTATGTTTGTATTGAGATATCGTTTCCATAACTCCAAACGAATTTTCAATATACACCATTTTTCCGATGAGAGAAAATTTATGGAAAGATAAATCGAGATTTTTTTCTTTTCGGCTAGTACAACCAAATGCACAGCAGTGTCGATTACATAAAGCCATAATTCGAAGTATATGACTTTAAATAAACAATATCTGTAAAGAAAATAAAATCACATAACCTCTTAGTGAATATAACAATATTACCCCAAAACTGATAATAGAAGAATATATACTGGAAGCTACACTAATGGAAACACAGTTTAAGTTTCCACTGACACAAAACCAGACAAATAAAATAAGATTTATAATACAATTCGCTGACTTGCATATAATACAAAAGCAATGCAAAACGGTTTGTTTTACTCGTCTCGAAGGTTAAGGTTTATTCCGCCAGGGGTCTCATCGACTTCTACTCCGCCCAATAGTATATTATATTCTCTCGCCATCTTGTAATATTAAGAAATGAGTCTAGTTGCAAAAACAAGTTCTTTTATTCGTCCCTAAAAATTATATTCTAAGCAAGTCAATTCTGGAGACCTAGCTTGTCAAGAAATATACTTCCACGTCCTATTCACCTATCAGGGTATGCATTATCTAGCAAATGTATAATTTATCTGGTTTATTTTATTTTCATAACCCACTACTTGTTTCTAAATCTTACCTTTGTGACATGTACTGATGTCGTAGGGTAAGTGATGTAAAGTAAACTCTCGATAATAACAATAATAATTATAATTTGGGGGATTAACCCATAATAACGAATACAATACTTATGATAGGTATGAATCAATCTTAAGTTATATCTAATCTAACGCCTAAATAATTTGGTATATATATATACATGCATTGACCTCTAGTCAAGAGTCATCTACAGGTCATCCACGTAAGATCAAGGCTCGACCTTGTCGTACAAGTCGATGTCTTGATAACAAATACAATAGCAATAACCCGACAGTAACTTAACAATAAACAATATACACTATACGGGGTGCTCGATATACATGTGGTATATCACACCTTATTTCCAAAATCCCATTTTACAGATTCCATAGTAATTAATAACTTTAATTGCTAATATTCATCGTTAAAAAAAATGTATCACGTAATTTGTCATTCTCATCTATTTAAATTTGCTTAACGCAATCTGCCGATGACAGTTACAGTTTAAATCATTATCAGTTGAGCAAAAGAAAGTCATTCCTAACGAGTCCAAAATTGTTCAATTCCTTTCAGTGGAACAAGAGTAATGGATGTCTAGGAATAAAAAACGATATCGATGCTTTTTGATGTACAGTTACACCATCTAGTGATCGTCCCGCGATTTTCAGGTATTTGTCGTTGCCATTTTAATATATTTAAACATGTATTATCACTAAAAATTGATCTCTTATGTATTTACCCCTGTAATTGTACTATCTACTTTTAAGTAAAAATATGCTACTTAAAATAATAAACGAAATTAAAAACTAGACAACTTCATTTTTTAGGAATCTTTAATACTGCATTAGTCCTCAAAGACTGCACAATTTTCAATCAAACTCCATCTACTTTTGAAGAAGTGTTCAAACCCAAAGTATATTCTAGTGAAAATATGGATATTATCACCAGAAAAAAATGTCCCCATTTGGACTATTTTGTCGTCTTCTCTTCAGTTACTGCAGGCAGAGGCAATATAGGTCAAACTAATTATGGAATGGCGAATGCGGCAATGGAAAAATTGTGCGAAAATCGCAGGAGAGATAATTTACCGGGATTGGCTGTAGAGTGGGGGCCGGTTGGAGATGTTGGAGCTTTAACTAATACTGATGTAAAGAAAAAGGTAAATTTTAAACTTTATTTCTGTATTTACAGCTGTTATTATGTTGGTGAGTGCATTCAAAATTTTCTATTTATTTTTTTATTACAGGATGTTTTAAACTTAGAACCCCAATCAATCAATTCCTGCTTAAACGCTCTGGAAAAATTTATGATTCAGGATGTCATTGTTGGAACGAGTGTAGTTCCAAATAACAAACAAATGTCCAAGGAAATCGTTACTGAAAGAACTCCAGCAAACACAGTTGCACAGATTTTAGGAATTGAAAATATAGGTAGGTTATTCAATTAAGAATATCACACGCAATGGTCAATGGTCCCTTTTAAATACTTAATATCCATATAGGGGTTCAAAGCAAATGTTTCATTATTCATTTTTTTAAGGTAACATTAAACCAGTTGAGAATGCTCTTCTAGCAATGCAATAGACCGAACGAATTGTAATGAAATTATTATTAAAATTTTAAATTGACAGTTCATATTCTAATCAGCACAGCCACAGTTTCACTTTTACCGAAATCGTCATTCAGTGTGTATCTACTTTAAATTAAATTTAATTTCAATGTCATTTTAAACTTCAAAATTTCCATATCTTTGACCCCATTTTGAAGGTGTTCCCGAAGATGTACGGAGGGGCATATCAAACCCTTAGCTTATTTTTTGATGCTATATCAAAATCTGAAGTCAGAATTTTAAAATTCATAAACCCAAAAAAGCTACACATACACAGATCGAATTCAGATAACGAACAATTTGTTCCGTGAATATTCATTTAACCAGAATAATTAGAAACATTTGGTAAGATTAATTTCGACCTCATTTTGTACAGATTACCTGATGATTTTAATACAGATTTCGCGAAAAAACTGCTCGTCATTTGAGTCGATCCAGGAATAACCCAATTTTTGGCCAAAGTGCTACACAGCCAGGCCATTGGATTATCGTAATGGACCCACTGTTCATCGCCAGTGACCCTTTTCTTTTACAGTTGGAGCAACTGCTTGCACGTGAATAAACGCCGTTCGACTTTTTTCGCATTCAACTCGTATATCACCCATTTTTTGTTGTTTCTGCATCATTCCCAATGTTTTCAAACAATGTGAAATGGCTTGTTCTATTACGACCAATGAATCTACAAGTTCTTGTTTAACATGAATCTGCGCGGTCCAGTAATGTCTCCAATTCTGCATCTTCAAACTTTTTCACCATAATTTGAGGAGTATCAATCGTAGCTTTTTGAATGGAAGGCAAAAAACAAAACTTCTTGCAAATAACATATTCACAAAAAAATGTATAACGCCAATAAAAGTTCACAAAAATAAGGACGAGTTGTTGATAAATATCTAACCTTACCATGTTTCTGATCCACCATTATTGACCAGCATTTACTGCTGGCGCCATCATTTGTGATATGATCTGTATTTAATAGTCTGTCTTTTGTTAAATAGTTTCTTCTTAAATTTAATGGTGGGTCATGAACTTCATATTTGGATTTTTATACTGTACCTAAAATTAAAAATAAATCTATTTATTTAGATGACAGTTGGAATAATGAAAACACGAATGAATTTAAAAACAACTAGGTAAAGTTGAAGTCAACTCAACAACATGAAGTAGGATTCAATTTTTTGGCAACTTTGCGAATTAAACCTTTATCTATTTATCTTATAAATGTATTTATTTTCGAAAATGCATCGATGCGTGCTTTGATTTTTCTAATACAACTTTTAATACTTGCTGTGGGGGCAGTTAAATGATTTATTTTCAATAAAACAACTGAATTGAAATACTTTGAAATACTAATTAACAATTATTTTATTAAACAATTTTATATTCATTAATACCTTTATTTACGATTAAAATATTTTTGTATATTTTGTTAATTTTTTTCTCTTTTCCAGCTTTTGTTGAAGGATCAATGAAACTTTACGAATATGGACTAGATTCCTTAATGGTTTCTGAAATAAAACAAAGTTTCTATAGATATTTTCAACTTGAATATGATACAGAAAGCATAAGAGAATTTAGTTTTGATTATTTAAAAAGTTTACAAGTAAATCAACCTTCAAATGTTTAATGGTAATAATGGTATAAACATACAGTTTTTAATCTCATATGGCGCATGGTATTTTAAAAAAATAAATAATTTTACTAATTAATTATAGTTTTATTTTAATTTAGTTAAATCAAACTTTTTTTGTAAAAACTAAAAAATTATCTTTAAACAAGTAAAATACTATCATTAGTAATCTCGCTAGTGCTTGAATTAGGAACTACCGGAAAAATTTCAAAAAAAAAATTCATGCTCGAAAATTATTTTTCCTACGACCACCTATGAAAATGGCAATTTCCGAATTGTTGTGACACTTCGAAAATGACAAATATCATACGAGTCCCGTTAAAGTTAAAAAGAAGAAGCAATATCACACAGGCGTGTGATATATTTTACTTTCGCGCATAGCGTCTGTCAAAGTGCTGTCAATCGTTATTTATTTATTTATTTAGGTTTACACCACCCTTACAGCTGACGCCTTAAGCAGGGTGGGAAAAATACAGTGATCACAAATTACCTACAATACAATGATTAAAAAATAATACAAAAAAAGAAAACAAGATAAATTGGTGAGACTACTATGCATGTGAACTGAAAAAAAAACTTGTTAAGAAAAAAAAGTTCACATGCAGAGTTGCAAAATCACTTTCTTGATCTCGGTTAATGATGTGTAGAAAATGTCTATCTCCTTCTGGTATCTCATATAGTTAACACAAATTTGATGTATAGGAGAAAACATGCGTGAATTCGTATTAGTTGCTGGCAAATAAAACATGTTATACGATCGTGCAGACCCTCTAGGTACATGAATATTCAGTAAAGAGAGTAGGTGGGGAGAATCTATTTTGCTATTTAGGAGTTTGAAAAGGAAAATTATGTAATGATTCCTGAGGAATACCTCATGCAGGATAATCACCATCTACTCTAAAACATATTGCTTTGAGAAAACGTCTCTGTACATTCTCGATATTATTCAAGTGGACATTATAGCCCGGAGACCAAATAATGGAGGCGTATTCAAGTATAGTTCTCACAATTGCGTCAAACAGCAGCTTGAGAGTATTAGGGTTAGTAAAATGCTTGGAATTCCTGATCACGAAGCCAAGAGTTTTATAAGCAGACGAAGCAATGTTGGAAGTATGTTCGACGAATGTTAATTTAGTGTCAAATTTGACTCCTAAGTCAGTGAAGTTGGTGCGCCTCTCAAGCTTGGTGCCATCAATATCGTAATCAATAATAACTGGTTGTTTCTTGCGCGTGAAAGATATAATTTTGCATTTTCCTATGTTTAAAGGAAGTAGATTGAACTCGCACCAATTATGAAGAATCCTCAGATCTTCTTGCAATTTCAAGCCGTCAGGTGGATTTTCGATTTGTCCATATAATTTACAGTCATATAGCAAAAGATTACAATTCAGTCCAAGTCCGATGTCGTTTACAAATATTATGTTTATATACTTTGTTTTCGTGGCGACTGTGATTTTATTATGAAGTAAGTAAAAAATATTTTCCGAGAAAACAGAAAGGTTTTAAATAAGCTGAAGATTCTAAAATTAACCCAAAAATAAGTGAAGAAGCCTAAGTTAACATCTTAGACAGTCTCTGTATAAATGTATATAGTCTGTACAAAAACCACACGGAGGGTTAGGCTTACATATCAAGTGACTTTAATTGTTAATAGTTATATTTTAGAAATTGAACGCACCTACATTTTTGTGCCCAGCTTGGTGGAAATAGTACTTATGAATTGGTTAGACCTGCATTGCTCCAATAATTGAGGACTCGTTAGCAGAGCAGTTTTCCTTTATGTGAAAAATACCTTTGGGACGACCCTTTTATCAAAAGCAGTAATTGGTAATTATAAAACTTTTTATTACTTCCCGATTATTTTGTTTTTCTAAGACGATTTAAAAAAAATTACAGTTATTTAAAATTATTCTAATTTAATTTTAAAATTACAGTGATTTACATTATGAAAAATAAAAAAAGTCCTAATTGTTTATAACGTAAATCACTGTAACTTTTTTGAGACAAATTCTTAACACACTTCATGTTTAAAGTCATCGTTTCAATAAATTATCCTCTGACACTAATATACAGGGTGCGCCAATTATTTCCACTCGATCTCTAGCACCGAAACTAAAAGAGATATCAACAAGATTTTTTGTAGGGGCAAACAGTGTCACTCGGACTACAATTTTAAAATATTTTGATGTATACAGGATGGCTAATTTTTGTAGAATGAAAATTAATTTGGTTTTTTAAATTGAACACCCGTATACGATTATGTCTTCTGATTCTACTTAATATTAGATTTACGGTAGTTTTTTGTATTTGTAAATCCGACGCGGCGTTGACAAGTTATTCCTATTTTAAGCAGATTTAATGAAAAAACAGCACTTCAGAAATATTAGCACAAAACCACATTTTTTAAAAAATTCCTCAAAAAAGCTACTATGATGTAAATGAAACATGCACCTATCTCAATAATCACACAACATCTTCGCCTGTTGCACAGGGTGTTTGCCGATGGTGTGCCAATAGTCTAGTTTTCAAATGGCAATAACTTAATTTTTGAAATGGGACAGCCTGTATATTTTTCTTCATTTAGAAGCTCTCCCTAATACGCATTAAAAAAATATAAGGTTTTGCATATCTAACTTTACTATTTACTTTAATAATTGACGTTAAGTGACAAACAACATATTTTACACAATTTTTAATAAGTACAAAATTTTACAAAGTTTAATCGTAAGAAAACTACAATAGTGAAAGTTAAAATTTATAGTAGGTGTTCAAAATGTCTTCCATTTTCATTTATACATTTTCTTGCCCTTTTTTTCATTGATTTACGCACATCTCTTAGCATTGTAGGGGTCACCTGTCTAAATGATGCAGAAATTCTTTCTTTCATATTTTCTTTTGTGGTAACCTCTTCTTTGTAAACAATATTTTTAATAAAACCCCACAAGAAAAAATCGCAAGGTGTAAGGCAAGGCGATCTAGTAGGCCAATTTATAGGTCCTCCCTTCCTATCCAACGATCGTGAAATTCCCTATTTAACCAATTGCGAACATCTAATGGGTAATGTGGTGTGGCACCATCTAATTGAAACCACATTCCGTTGCGATAATTTTGAGGCACATTTACAGTCCCATCAAAGAAATAGGGACCAATTACATAATCACCTATTATTCCCGCCCACACATTCAAAGACCATCGATACTGTGATGTGGTTCTAAATAAATGTTCATTGTGGTCCGAATAATAATGAAAGTTGTGTCTATTTACACAACCGTTCTTATGAAACGCGGCTTCGTCGGAGAATAAAACTTTGTTTAAAAAGTTACGCTCTGTATTTATCTTGTTTATTAACCATCTACAGTATTCCACTATACGCGCGAAATCACGTGGTAACAATTCTTGGTGAAGCTGGATATGATAGGGGTGATATTTATTCTTTTTTATTATGCGTCTAATTGTGGTATTGGAAATATCTAACTGATTGCTTAATTGCCTTGTGCTTATATTGGGACTTCAACTATACTGATCATTACCATATATTCGTTGTCAATAGTAACAGCTGTAGTTTCACGTGAATGTTTTTCATACTTGACGGTTCCTGTTCTATCAAATCTATTCTTTAAATTCTCAAAAGTATTCTTTTGTGGATGACGTCTTTCTGGGTATCTTTGACGATAGACCCTACTAGCAAGAAACGCATTTTTTTGACATTCACCCAGTATCCATATCATATCAATATTTTCTTGAACACTATAATTCTTATTAAAATCCATTTTTTATACACAATACCGATTAAATATAGTAGACGTCATACGATACAAAATTTTATGTTGACAATTAATGCCATAACAAAATATACCTACTGTCATTTTCATAGGTAACTTGATTTCTTATTAAAAATTGTGTAAAATATGTTGTTTGTCACTTAACGTCAATTATTAAAGTAAATAGTAAAGTTAGATGTGCAAAACCCTATATTTTTTTAATGCGTATTAGGGAGAGCTTCTAACTGAAGAAAAATATACAGGGCGTCCCATTTGAAAAAATTAAGTTATTGCCATTTGAAAACTAGACTATTGGCACGCCATCGGCAAACACCCTGTGCAACAGGTGAAGATGTTGTGTGATTATTGTGATAGGTGCATGTTTCATTTACATCATACTAGCTTTTTTGAGGAATTTTTTAAAAAATGTGGTTTTTGTGCTAATATTTCTGAAGTTTCAATTTAAAAAAACCAAATTAATTTTCATTCCACAAAAATTAGCCACCCTGTATACATCAAAATATTTTAAAATTGTAGTCCGAGTGACACTGTCTACCCCTACAAAAAATCTTGTTGATATCTCTTTTAGTTTCGGTGCTAGAGATCGAGTGGAAATAATTGGCGCACCCTGTAGATTTAACTAGAGGATAAATAGTCTGTTAAATTTAACCTGCGATTTCATGAAAAAAAACCCGCCGGGATGTTTGTACGATATCGCAAATGCGGACACGGCTGTTGCCAGAAACATCCCAAGAACGTCGCGAGGTAAATAGTGATGTCTCAGAGATGTTTCTATTGTCCCATATGTATGATTCTAAGATGTCTTACAGATTATTAGGGATTATTAGGGATACCTCGTTGGAAAGTGCATTTCTTGGTCACTTTCCACACTTGTTACTTAATATATTATTTCCTACGACCACCTATAAAAATGGTAATTTCCGAATTGTTTTGACACTTCGAAAGTCACAAATATCATTCGAGTCCCCTTAAAATTAAAAAAAGAAGTAATATCACAGAGTCACGCAGTCATACAGTGATTTTTTTTATACCGCACAGCATCTGGAAAGTGATGAAATTTTTATGGAATTTACTCCACCTGAAATATCGGCGACGAATTATTATTATTATTGTGTATATTTTATTTATTTTAGTTCTTCTTACACAATACAAATGTAATGAAACGCGTTTTTTAAAAATTGTGTAGCTTAGTACTACACTTTCTAACACTCATGGAATTGCCGCAATCGCCTAACGGCTCGTGCTGTCAACTTTTCCATTCGTGAAAAAAAGTACCACTTTATGCACTTGTTGCATAAATTACTGTTTTGCGTCGTTTATTTATCGTTATTTGCAAAACAAGGAAAAATACGTATGGAATCGATCGGCTGGGCACCACTGAAATGATAGGGGCAGGTCGGGTATGTGCATATAAATTTTTTTTTTGGAAAAATTTGAAATAAAAAAAAAATGGAAAAATTTTTGAATTTTTTTTTTATTTTTATAAAGATCAAAAGAGTTAAAAGTAATAAAAATGTAAAGGTACTTTTAGACGGTCAGATCAGTTCTCCGTTCAGTCTCAGTTTCAGTCGAACTGTCAGTTATTTGTATGTACAGTTTTCCTTTATTTTCGTATTCACACATACAGACTGAACGGAGACTGAACGGAGAACTGAGAAATTTGGAATATTTAATAATAACTTTGCAATCTTTCGTTTCGTTATAATAAAATAAAGCATTCCTTGTTTAGCCACATTTGTAGTCAGTTCACATATTTTGTACTTGTATAAGTTTTTGAAAATATTAAATTTTTTCTGATTTAAGATTTAAATCTCCGGCGGTTTTTTTCCGATTTACGAATTGCAAAAAAATGCGTTTATTCGTGTAACGTTTAAATTCGGTATTAAGACCTTACTACATTAATTAGTTTTCCATACCTTGTAGATGTGAGCCACTGTCGGGATCAGATTATATTATTTAGGAACCATATATCACATAAGATAGCCTCAAGTTTTTTGACTTAGTTTATATCCATTTGAACAAGCTAGTTAATTTCATATAAAGTATTTCGAACATTAAAATAGATTGCACAAATAGATTGTTTACGTCTAATTTTATCGATGTCATGTTTCCTTCTGTCGTTTCCGTCATTTCTTCTGTTAACTTTGAGGTGCTGTACGGCTGTGTTAGCCAGTCACCTGTTTTTTGATTGATCAGGTCGCGGTCGTATTTAGTGACCCGTGGCGATTAAAAGGTGAATCTCTTTCTGGACTTGCGTGGTGAAATTCGTTCTAGAATGATTTCGAAGGAAATTTCGAACCGGCTGGGTCTTTTCTTTCTTGTTGGGTGATAAGTGTAACGTGGTTTAGACAAAATTTTGAGGAGTCGCCCGGTGTTTATGAAGATTATTTCGTACCATTGATTGGGATAGACGAAAACAAACTGATTGATAAAATCACGAGTCCGCAGGACGAGTGATTTTATCTTAAATCAGTTTGTTTGAGTGGTTTTGCCTAAAATAAAGGCGTTTGAGTATGAAGATCAAAAATTTAATCTATAAAATTTCAGAGGACGAGTCGTATTTGAAAGGATTATTTTTTGAATCATTTTGTATTAAAAACAGAGAACATAGTCATTTATGCAAAAGACACTTTACACACAAATATTGAAAATTTTCTTTACCAATTTAAATTAAACCCGAGCTGTTATAGTTTTACATACAGGGCCACCAAGGCGATTTTTTGACTGGCTACCCCGCGAAACGGCGCCGTAAGCAAAAGCGAAGAAGAAGAATGAAATGAAGTCTTTCTTAATTTAATTAATTTTAAGTTTAGTGTTGAAGTGAGGAATGTAAAAATGTTAAAGGCGTTTTGAAATAAACTAATAAAAACAGGTTAGTTTACAAATACATTTTGAAATTTGGTTATTAACATAGATTTGCAATACATTTTAGTATAATAAAAATTGTTAAATGTTTACATTTGACCTTTCAAAAAAGGTAAACACAGTTTAATCAAGAAACAAATACGAAGAAGCGATATTATCAGTATAAAACACAATGATTGGTTAGGATCCTGAGCTGTTATTGGCTGAAACCACAAAATCTGACAGATGAAAAAAATAATCTGCAATAATTAATTTAACTGGCATTTCTCTGGTTACTGCAAACACACTCACGTTTATTTGACAGTTGTCAACTTTTATTAGATATTTCAAAGCACTCTATCAGTAACATTATTAGCTACATGATCTTATGAAGTTTCGTACTGCGCATTAATTTAACAATTGCTGACTTGTTTATTGTCTTTTTTATATGGGAATAACAATAATCTACAATTGTGCATAATTTTTTGCTAATCACAATTTCAGTGAACATTTTGCCCTTCACTACAATTTGTACGTATTTTTCTCTGCATCCAAATCATTATTTTTTGTTTTCCCTATATTCCATATACAATGTTTTAAAAATTTTGTACCTGATTATGGAACAACAAGTCATGCAGAGCTTTTTATCAAAGGTAATACCACGAGTCCTCCAAATTTTATCGATTAAACTTTTGGTTTTCACGAAAAGCTTTATTTGGAAAAACCACGAAAACAAACTGATTGATTTTATCTCAAATCAGTTTGTTTGAGTGGTTTTGCCTGAAATAAAGGCGTTTGAGTATGGAAACCGAAAATTTCATCTATAAAATTTGACAGGACGAGTGGTATTTTGAAAGATTATTTTTTGAATCATTTTGTGTTAAAAACAGAGAAAGTCACTTTACACTCAAAAGTTCGATATTTTATTTTACATTTAAACGCCAAATATTACAAACGTAATATAAGTTGTCTATCTAGTAGTAGGCATTTAAGATTACTTATTAAGTGTAACGTTTAGACGTTTTGACATTATGTCAGTTTTAAACGAATTTATGGATGGAGCTGTGTTGTGTGTTACAATAAACGAATTAAAACAGGTTAGTTTACAAATATATTTTGAAATTTGGGTATTAACATAGATTTGCAATACATTTTAGTATAATAATAACTGATAAATGTTTACATTTGACATCTCAAAAAAGGTAAACACAGTTTAATCAAAAAACAAAAACGACGAAGCGGTTTTATCAAATACCACGAGTCCTCCAAATTTAATCTATAAAATTTCAGAGGACGAGTCGTATTTGAAAGGATTATTTTTTGAATCATTTTGTATTAAAAACAGAGAACTTAGTCATTTATGCAAAATACACTTTACACACAAATATTGAAAATTTTCTTTACCATTTTAAATTGAAACCTGAGCTGTTATAGTTTTACATACAGGGCCACCAAGGCGATTTTTTGACTGGCTACCCCGCGAAACGGCGCCTTAATAAATGCGAAGAAGAAGAATGAAATGAAGTATTTCTTAATTTAATTAATTTTAAGTTTAGTGTTAAAGTGAGGTATGTAAAAATGTTAAAGGCGTTTTAAATAAACTAATAAAAACAGGTTAGTTTACAAATACATTTTGAAATTTGGTTATTAACATAGATTTGCAATACATTTTAGTATAATAATAATTGATAAATGTTTACATTTGACATCTCAAATAGGTAAACACAGTTTAATCAAAAAACAAAAACGACGGTTTTATCAGTATAAAACACAATGATTGGTTAGGATCCTGAGTTATTATTGGCTGAAACCACAAATTCTAACTGTTTTGACAGATGAAAAAAATAATCAGTATAAAACACAATGATTGGTTAGGATCCTGAGCTGTTATTGGCTGAAACCACAAAATCTGACTGTTTTGACAGATGAAAAAAATAATCAAGAATAATTTTTTTTGTGAAATATAAGATAAATTTTTTCTCCATTTGTATAAAACTTTTTGTGACATAACTGCTCGGCAAAGTACCTACTTTCCCGAGCTCTTATGTCAAAATTTTCATTAAAGACAAAATACCAGCGTCTAGCCAGAGAGAATTTTCACAGTTGCCATGAGAATACCGTAGCCATCTGTCAGTAGATGTTTTTGACGTTTTGATGCACCTTGTGTATTATTATTATTATTAATTTTGAGCAATAAATATTCTGTTCCTATATTATTGTCAAATTATTGGTTGCTGCACAAAAAATATTGTACGCGCCACACTCGGGAAGTGTATTTACTCGCATGCCCGCATGCTCGCATGGTCCCCCTGTATATCACTTTCCGAGCTTGTCACTCGATCTTAAAGATAAAATTAAAACACGTCAACAATCATATCAACTAACAGTCTCTGAAAACTGTAATAGTAATTTACGTAACAAGTTCCGAAAGTGATATTTTACGGGAAGAGTATGAAATTTCCAGGACGAGCCGTAGGCGAGTCCTGGAATCCTGCGAGTCCCGTGAAATCACTTTTGGATCGTGTTACGTACAATATTTTTTCTGCAGCCGTTTTGTATGTTAAAAAGGATATCGATGGATAATAACGTATGAACTTTATATATCTAGACAATTACATATAACAATCACTCTTATGAATATATTACTTTCGCAATAATTCCTAAGTTGCCGCTTTAGCATATTCACTAATATCATGTGGAATCATTTCACTCTACTTATTTCCATTTTTTTGATTTGAAAAGAGAAAAAACACACACCAATGTTACATGACAGGCGTTGTCAGAATAAAATACAAGTTCATGTTATTGTCAAAAACGCTTACTAGATATCCAAAATCGTCCCGAAAGTAACACGAATCGTACCGAAAGTAAAGAAATCGTTCCGAAAGTGAAAAAAATCGTCCCGAAAATAGCATTTTCGGTACGATTTGTGTAAAGTGGTACTTTCGATTTAATAAATCATACCGAAAATTTTGTTTTCGAGACGGCTGCAGAAAAAGGAAATTTTTTTAATAAATTATCACTAATAATAGTTATTTACGTGTCAAGCTCGGAAAGTGATACAGTTGAAAGCATGCGAGCCCTGTAATACACTTTCCGAGTGTGGCGCGTACAATATTTTTTGTGCAGTGACGAATAATTTGACAATAATATAGGGACAGAATATTTATTGGTCAAAATTTATAACATATCTTTCCTTGGATTTTGTTGGTAATAATGCATTAGTGCCGGCCGCTGCTTTAGTTTCGAATGGAATGTTTTCTACTTCACTTTCATCGCTACTCATCTTTAAACGGTTTAGAAACTTGTAATAATACACAAAGTGCATCAAACCTTCACAAAACATCTACTGACAGATGGCTATGGCATTGCCATGGCAACTGTGATATTTAACATACCCTTCGAAAATTCTCGCTGACTAGACGTCTTCAATGAAAATTTTGACACAAGAGCTCGGGAAAGTAGGTACTTTGCCGAGCAGTTACGTCACTTTACCGAGCAGTTATGTCCGATCTAGACCGATCTAGACCGGCAGCGACGCACTTTCCGAGCTAAAAAATGATCGAAAATGGCGGCACAAAAACATTTTTTAAACATTCTTATATTTTTAACTGACACCAATTAAGATAACGAGTAGATCGTCTCAGAAAGTTTAGAAGTTCCGTTCGTTTTTTAAACGATCCTAATTCTTTCCATCTTCCAGTTACTTCCTTTCCCAAAATTAGTGTGATTATATTCCATCCAAAACTTAAACTTATGGCAGAATAGTATATTCTGTAACAAGGTTGGAATGAGAATTCGAACGCGAGCGAATGCGAGCGTGAGGAACCACGAGTGTCGGATTTTCATTCCAACAGAGTAACAGACTGTACTTTCTCCACGGCCGCAGAAAGTAGAAATTAAATATAGTAAAATGAAACCTCAATCACTCAACATTGTGTAGTAGTATTTTTATATTCAAGCTTGGATTTTTGCGGTAGCAAATTTTGAGTTATATTATCGGCATATTTTTTTATTTCTGGAGAAGTATTTTCAAATTCTACATCGGAATTGTTTGATTTTCTTCTCCTTTTTAATAAATTAAAAGTTTTTACAAACCAATATTAAGACCACATCCACTAATACTGACAGTTAATTTGACATTCATGGCAAATCTTATTTTTGTAAACAATCACGGAATACAGATTCTATCTCTAGTGATATAATGTAATACATATAAAATATATAAGAGACAAATGTTTCAGAATTTTTTTTCAATCTCAAGAGCGAGAATGTTTCTTTTCTGTTATTATAAGTGGTTTCAGAATAACTACATTTAGTAGTGGCCGTGGAGAAATGACATTTATTGAAGTTGTAGGGTCAATGTAATTGGCGTTAGGAAATAAATCCGCTGATTTGTAATATAATATAATATAATTTATAGGTAGTTAAACTCACCTAAGCCGATTTGGCATTTTTCCATTATTCATTTGTTACATTTTATTGTTAGTCTAGATTTCGTCTTTGAAATTGTCGGTTCGCTATTAAATTATTATTATTATTATTAAATAAATAATTTTTTTTAAATATTTTAAATTTTAGTTTGATTTAATATAGTTATATAATACCTCTTTTAAAACAATTATTTTCTAGGAATTGGTATGGTCTGTTCTAGCAGAGAGTTTGCTAAAGAAAATAGAAGATTTGCCAGTAATTTTCAAAAATATCAAATTTCTCCGTAGCACTGTTCTTCCTGATAATGAAAATATAGAATTTTTAGTAAACATTTTAAGGGAAACGGGAAATTTTGAAATTTTTGAAGGAAGATCAGTCGTATGTACAGGAAAAATTACTGTTCCGAAAGATGTTACCGACGATTTTATTATTAAAGAAATAAGGACTATAAATAATAATGTGCCAATTATGAAAAAAACAGATTTTTATAAAGATTTAAGGCTTAAAACGTTCAACTATGAGGTAAAACTAACTGCATTTAAGCTACCATTTTGTTAAATATAGTTTTTAAATTTGTTAATAAACCACGTTTTGACCAATAAATATTTGGAAAAACATAACAACGACTACGAAATTTGTTGAATTTTAACAACAAAAATGTATGCGTACTTTCAGGACAACTTTGCATATCCCGTCGCGAGACCAACTTCCAAAATTTTGAAAACGTTGGATAACTTGAATGTTACTTTTACTGGCGCAGCCCCAAAGCTGGCTACCATACGTCCAAACGGGTTTCAATATCTGCTTGTAGAGGAGCAGTTTGTTATGTGTGGACAACTTGGAGTTTCTTCCTAATAACCAATACATCTTTTTATATTTTATACCAAGCACTTCACGTTTCTTTTTAATGTGGACTTTCCAGCGAAGTCTAGCGTCGAGTGTCATTCCAAGATATTTTGCTGTATTAGCATAGGGAATCTGAGCGTCATTTGTTCTTATGGGAATGTGTTGGTTTCGCTTATTAGTAAAGTTAACATGAACAGATTTATTTTCATTTAACTTAATACGCCATTTTTTAGTCCAGGTGTTAATCTGGTCTACATATCTTTGTAATGTTCGGTTAGCTTCTTCATGGTCTTTTCCAACAGCCAGAATGGCAGTATCATCAGCAAATGTTGCAATAGTATCGTGCTCAAGGTTAGGAATATCACTGGTATACAGTAAGTAGAGTACTGGACCTAGTACACTACCTTGGGGTACTCCTGCCTTAATTTCTCTTAGATCATCTTCCTGTTTTATTCTGAAATATCTATTTGATAAATAGGAACACAGATAACTAAAAACAAAAATAATTAACATTAAAAAAGACCACTCACCAGGATCGTAGCTAAATAAATTTGGGCTAGTCGTAGAACCGTTTAAATTTAAGGCCTCTAGACGTAGATAAGATTAATTTCTAGTATATTCAGGGGCCCCTACCACCTGCTCTTTTGGCAAACGCCTTCTTCGCTACGCCCTAAGGCCTTTGCCAATCATTCTGAAATTTTGCCTCACTTCAAAATAATCTATTTTATGAAAAAAGTCATCAGTAACTTTTTCGAATGTTTTAACTATAAAATGTAATTTTCTTTTGGATCTACGGTGGTTAAACATTTTGATTGATATATTTTATAAGAATTTATACTCTCTAATTGAAACGTAAAACAATTTTATTTTCTTCTGTATCATTAGACTTTTTCGAGGAATAAGAGGGGATTATTTGAAAAGGAACTAATACGTTTCAAATAAGTGAAAGTATTTTTGATGGTAGTTCGTCTGTTACTAAAACGATCTTTGTACAAAACATTTCGACATTCTCCACATTGAACCAGCATAACGACATATTTTCAACTCAATATTGTATAACAATACTAATATTATTATTTGTCATTATTTTACTTCAAAACTAAACCGTACTTCCCAAAAATAAAACAATTTAAAATTTTGAAGTCAAGTGACCATATATGGATAGTTGTACCGAAGTGTATTTATATTAAAAGTAGTCACCAATTTTGATTGTTGGAAAACAATAAATTTTATTTTTGTTATTCTAATCGTTTTCGAGATATTGCACAGTCAATACGTTGTACACTATCGGATATTTCATGCATGCTATGAAATTCTAGTACCGCATGGTACGTAGATATGATTTTGAATGAATTTATATAAGTAATACGTTACTGCTTTTTTTTTAAAGGACCATGTTCAACCTATTTCTGAAATAAGAATTGATGGACAAATAGCCAAGTTGGAATGGTTTAATAATTTCACCTCCTTCCTTGATGGAATGCTTCAGATATTGTGCCTTACTGAAAATAAATTTCGAGAAATAATGCTGCCATCCACAATTAAAAAAATTGTTATTCACCCAAAAGCGCATTTAGAAAATGCGTCAGAAAAATGTAAGTAATGGCTGGTTTACATGGTGCCAGCTACTGGTCTGACAGTAACTGGCATGTAAGCTGAGAACATTTTCGATCTTTGCCAATTACTGGCAACTAAACCGGCAACATCGGTTTACCTCCAAGTGATAGATACATAGAGTGCAAACTTTTAACTTTGGTAGCTACTTTATCGGTTGCAAAACCTTCTACGTCCATTTCCTGATGCACAAGTTCTTTTATTACATTACGAATATCTCTATTTTTATAACGCGGAAGGAAAATGTTCCATAAACTTTCATTTTCTTTCTAAAATCGAACAAACTTTCCTGTTTGCTCCTCTTTGAGCTTGATATTCAAATTTTTAAACTTTCATCTTTTTAACTTGTGATTACTATTTCATAATTGAATAAACACTGGCATGAATTATTGACTTGCAGGGACCTGTTTATACGGTGCAAGCAGTCGAAAAAGGTAGGGGGGAAAGACGGTCATGTTTCAAAAATATTTGATTCTCTGGCAATGCCATTGACTGGCACTAAAATCTTGCCAGTCATTTAGTAGAGCGTGTGAGTCGGAGAAAACCATGAAGAATGGACCAAAATTTACTCGGATTGAGAGTACTTCCCCCCCCTATTTTCGAGGATGCTGTTATCAGAATTGCTGTTTTAGAGGATGCTGAGAACGGTGGCGGTGGTGTTGAAGATTAGGGTCGGACCCTCACCAACCCCTCCACATGTCAAAACTCACCCCGACTGGGATGTTTTTTTTTTATTTTTTGTATTAACGGTTAAACGTGTGCTCACAAAAATCCTTAATAAAGCGTTAGATCCATATTTTTGTAAACTAAGTAAGTTGATTTAAACTAAAATCCGATTTTATTTCAGATTACACAGTTATTCACGATTCCTATTTAAATGTAATAAAATCAAATGGTATAGAAATAATAGATCCAAAATTAACTGTGGCTCTCATACGTCAGAAACCACAAACTGATCCTCTATTACAATCACACCATTTTGTTAATTATAATTCTCTAAACAAAAACTATGATTTTGATATGTCTTTACAAATAGCCGTAGAGATAATAATACAAAATACTAGTGGTCTAACTAAATTTCTGAGTATTGCAGAAATAAGAGAAACGGAAGAATCAAATCCAGTGTTTGAAGAAATATTAGAAAAACAAATTTTCGTTGAAATTGACTACTCAATAGTAAACACCAGAAAAATGAAAAGGAAATTTGATGTCATTATACTTAGTGAAAGTGTTGCAGAAATACATAATATTGATATCTTTATAAATAACTTAAATCAAGATGGGTTTATTATTGTGTGCGGAAAACTAAATCATTCCGTTAGAGAGTTAGACATTATTTTTCAAACACCTTACATTAATTTGCTTCGATTAAGCCATAGTTTTTCAATTTCGTACGATACGATTAACATAAGAAATTCAGACTTTAAATGGTTGGAAAAACTGCAAAACATTTCAAAAGCATCTGAAAAGAAACCAATATTCTTGTTCAGTCAAAATGAAAAAACCAGTGGAATTCTCGGTTTAACGAAATGTTTAATGACAGAGGATACTAAAGTTGATTTTAAAGCCGTTTTAATCGACCAAGATGCCTCTATGTTTTCTGTGGATGATGTATTTTACAGAGAACAGTTATCGAAAAATTTGAGTATTAATATTTTTAAAAATGATCACTGGGGCACATACGTCCATATTCCGTTAGGGGAAATTAAGGAAAAAGTCGTAAAGAATGCAAAAATATCTTTAAAAATCATAGGAAATTTATCGACGTTATGTTGGGTTGAAACGCCAGGATTTCGTTCAAAGTAAGTTAAACATCATTCTAAGATATTGTTATTATATTATACGTAATAAAAGGTAAGCACAACATACAAGGCCAATCAAAAAAAATTCTTAGCAGTATCTCCATGGTCGGAAAATTTAGGGTCAATTATAAGTAAATTAAGAAAATGTTTCCATATTTTTCCGTAAGAATAATATATTTTTTTCATACCATCTTAATGTCCAGGTTTCAATGAAGATAATGAGCACTGATAGGGTAAACAGTCCAATTATTGGCACTTTAAGGTTGGCGTAAGGATTAAAAGAAGATTAATGTATTATTACTTCAGAATCAGAGCCAATGTGCTCTTAGTTGGACATAATAACCTTCACAGAGTTTGAAATAAATTACAAAAACGAAAATCGTTGCTTAATCATTGTAATATTAACGAATTAAGTGAAATAGGTCTAATTCCCAATTATTGGCACCTTCGACCCAATTATTGGCATACCACTCATACCAGTCATTGGCACCCTTTTTCTCATACAAAAGATAGATAAAAAGTTGTTTTTTAAAATATTGCACAACTGTAAATAAGTATACATATTTCGTATATGATGAACACTTTTTACTTACCAAAGACAAATAAAAATTAAATTGTTTAATATATTGCACACCCTTTAGAAACTTTTTCATATTAGAAGTACGTGATTTACACGGTATTTTCTACTACATTTCTGACATTGAATTTCTGCTAATTTATTTATTAGTGTTAGCATAACAATGGACGTCGTATATATGTTATTTGTGCATATAAAACAAATAGATTTTTTAACCAGAATATTATTTCTGCGAACAGGATTTTTGATGATTAACCCTGTATTGACTGGAATTCATTGAGAGTTGACTGATTCTAAATTTAGACCAGTCAATTTTCAAAAATTGACTGGAAATCATTGAGAATTGACTGATTCGAATTTAGAAAGACTATATAGTGCTAGTTGATTTTAGACTATCTGTGTTTGTGCGCAGAAAGTCTAGGGTGGATGAGCTGAAAGAAGAAAAAATGGAAACTGATTATGAGGTTGTGTGGGATAAAAGTGTAATCCAAATTTTTTGGATAATTTCTTCAAAATATTCTCTTACACATTTATTTTTTGCTTTCATTTTTGGCATCTAAAATTGAGATGTACCTACCTAAATAATTCATTTATGTTTTTGTTCTTTGTACATAAATGTTATAGTTACTAAATAGGTAATAATAACTTTAATTTAGATTTAAACAAACATGAATGTATTTATAAAATCAGGGTGCCAACAAATTTCTCCCTATATTCTGTTATATAAACTAATAATTGGCACCCATGTTAACAATTAAAATATATCACAATTATCGTGCCAATAGTTGGCACCCCCCTAATTTAATTAAAATGTTACATTTTCCAATCAATAATTACTCCTTACTTAATAGTAACTACATGTACACAACAAAATAGTTTTAAAATATTAATTATGTAATTCACAATTTAAAAAAAGATGTTTAAAAACATCAGTGCTTTTAAACGGATTAGAAGAAGAAGAATTTTTTAACAGCCATATATTTCAATTTATTTTACTAAATAAGCTGCTCTAATGTACGGTATACTTATTTAACGATTAATTACCATTTTTATAATGTTTCAGCAATAAATTTCCTCTATAAAATTAGTGACAATAATTGGTACCTATACAGATACCTTGTAACTAACCATTGGCACCCATGTCAATAAATTGGAATCTATTATAATTTGCTTACCAATAGTTGGCACCCCATTAATTTATTACAATTGTAATGTTTTCCCGCCAATAACCTCTCTTTATTTCGTAATAAACTTAGTAAATCAAATATATACTAATAAAATAACATATAGTTTGGAAATATGTTGATAGTACCATCATCATAATACGATGTTTCTTATGGTTTACATAAAAACTTACCGTTTTCAGTTGGACCGGTGTTAACATCGGTCACTACTTGTAAACTTAACCATTCAACTTAAGTTCAACAAATGCACTTATTGAACAGAGTTGCCAGTTTTACTCTAACGTTCAGATTGCGAAGAAATGTGTGCCTAGAACCTATTAATTTCAATTATTTGTGTTTAGGTGCCAATATTAGGACGGGTGACAACCATTGGTCACTTTTTTGGTCAATTTTTACGATTGAAAATTAGGCTTTGTTTTAAAATTTAAATTCGTATAAAATCGAAAAATAAATAATTTGAATTGAAAAAATTAGAGATTATTTAAAACGCAAAAAAGATGTAAAAATAGGAAACGAAAAAAACTGTTTTTAGCGATAAAATAGATATAAAATACAACATTTAGTGTTATATATTGTTATGGTTTAAAAATGTTACAAAATACACAAAATTAGGGAATACCCTTCTGTCAAAAAAAAATAATATTGTCAAACTCTGATCATTAATAAAAATTTAGATTAAAAAAAATATTCAAAACTTTAATCCTATAAATATTATTACTTAAATTTGTAGTAGTTTTAAATTACTCCATCCTATAACACGCGAGGGAAAAATCTTTTCAAAATTAGTCAAAGCTCTACTACCCACACCTTCCTAGAAGTGCGTAGAATATTGAAAAAGTATATTTGAATATTCTATGAATATACTAATTTCTGATATGCATATCCCTCGAATGTGGCAAAGGCCAGGGTCTTATCTAGTGCTTAGGACGTTCTGAGAACATCCATTAAAATGTGCTGAGAATGTTCTGAGACATCCATTAGAATGTTTTTATAATATTCTATGCGATACTTTTGGGTACTTTCATAGCATTTTGTAAAATAAAAGGAGGATAGACCAAAAAAAATTAAAAATATGTTCTTATGTTTTATTCTTAAAACTTAAGTTATAAAAAACGTTTTAGAACAAATTTTTGATGCATGTTGCTCTTCACTAGCCATATAGTTTGATGGCAGCATGACAGGTCGTTACAAAAATTGACGTTGGGCGCCAATTATGTTACAAATTATGTTACAAAATTTTTTGACAGGGCACTAATTGGGTTTATTTAAGATAAATATAAAAACCAACAAAAACTTTTACGTAACCTTCCTGCCTAGCTCAGATACTGAAAATTAAAGATATGTAAGTAAGTAAGTTGATGGCACAATCATTATAAGAGGAAATTAAAAGAACAAATTAAATTTGGGCACCACTTAGTTAGATTCCCTATAACTACGAATATGTACTATAAAGATACCAGCTGAAAGACAGAAATAATTAAAAAATTCAAAATTGAATGAAATAGTAATATTTAATAAAAAAACTATTTAGATTACATTAAATGCTTTACATTAAATTGAAAGAAAATAAACGGGTTACTAAATGTTGATAAACAATTACTTGGTAAAAAAAAATTAAAAGAGCGACAATGTTAGAGTTGAAGATAACTGATAACTATAATTTGTGCAGATGTATGGCAAAAGTGTGAGTGTCGGATGACACTTATCTTTTATGAAGTAAACGTATTACATTCAGGAATCTTGACTACGGTGGTAAGAAATTCTGTTATTCCTCTGACAGACGAATTATAAAAATTTCCAGAAGGTTCTGTAATTGGATCAACACTATATAAATAGAAAAAAAAGAAAAAAAAATATTAAAATTGGTTGACATCTTCCATTCGCGCATAGATAGATAGATAGATAGATAGATAGATAGTTTATTAGTCCATATAAAGTTTTTTAAAATTACAATTTATAAAAAACTTATCTGACTTGTCAGTTACAGTCTAAAATATATAATTAAAACACAAAATAGGTAGCAAATATATAGATTAAGCTTCTCTGAGATACTCTTCAAGAGAATAGAAAGCATTATTTAATAAATAATTATGTAACACTCTTTTAAATTCATTAAATTTAGGCCCTAAAGTTTGACAAAATATAAAAAAACTTCATTTTTGCGATTATTTTTTAAAACGTTTAAATTAGATGTTTTCGTAATGTAATAGTTTGTAACGTCTTCAAATAGAGCCTAAAAACATAGTGTTTTAATTTGGTTTAAATCAGTTGATATCTTCCAATAGCGCATAAGCCCCAAAATTTGCCAAAATATTGAAAATTTCACATTTTTACGCATTTTTGGTGTCACAGGCCCACAAAAAAAAGTGGAATGAACCTTACATATGAGTATAGTACCCCTATGGCTTTTGAGCCGCTGAATCCGAATCTGGTCTCACAATTTCCACTGGAAAATGTAGGGGAAAATGTAGAAAATTTTGCAAGGAAGTTGTCAAAAATTTCTTAGGTAACTTTAAAAGCGACGACTAAGAAAATAGTGAAAAACATGTTGCGAAAATTTCAAGAACAAGGTTGCCTCATGAGTATAAAATTACACTTCGTTTATTCCCATCTCGAACACTTCCCTGAAAATCTTGGTGATTACAGTGAGGAACAAGGAGAATGTTTCCACCAAGATATCAAAGAAATAGAGCGACATTATCAGGGACGATGGGATGAACACATGATGGCAGATTTTTGCTGGTTGTTGAAGAGGGATGTTGCAGGTGAAAGCAAAAAAAGAAAGAGGAATCCGCTCCGTCGGACGTTTGACGATAAAAGAACAAGAACAAGACCTCCATGAAACTTCAATTTTTGCACAATTTTCTACGTTTTTCCCTAGTCTATGGAAATTCTGAAGTACTGTGGAACATTTTGTACGTTAGATACGAAATCAGGAACTCAAAATACGAAAATATATAAGCTTTCTTGCGCAAAAATAGAACCTTCCAGAAATCACAAGTTTTGCTCAGCTTAACACTTTTTCCCCTAGGCTAGTAGAATTCTGGTACTCTAGAGAAATTCTACAGTGAGATTAGAACTAAACCACTCGAGATACGTGAAAACATTATCGTTTTTCGTAGATCGAAATTGCTTTCACAGATACTGAAATTTCTAAGATTTCACGCATTTCCCCTAGGCTAGGGGAAAACTGGGGGGTCCAGGGGACATTCTGAGACCAGATTCGGATTCAGGGGCTCAAAATCCATAGGGGTAGTATACTCACATGTAAAGTTCATTCCATTTTTTTTTATGGGCCTGTGATACTAAAAATGCGTAAAAATGTGAAATTTTCAACATTTTGTCAAACTTTAGGGCCTATGCGCGAATGGAAGATGTCAACCGATTTTAATAATTTTTTTTTCTTTTTTTAGTCTATATGATTCGCAAGTTTCCCGCGCTATTACAACTTCGAAATAAAAAAAAGGATTTTTCGGCCCACCCTAGTAGATATCTTCTCTTCCTCTTTGATAACTTTTACAAACACCATTAAAAAATTATATTTTTAATATATATATATATATATATATATATATATATATATATATATATATATATATATATATATATATATATATATATATATATATATATATATATATCTCATCATGACTAGTTTCGTTTTATATATGCATTATATATTTTTTTTTCTTATTTTTATTGTTAAGCAACATTTAATAAGGATTTATCTATTTTGTATTAGTTTAGTAAACAGTGAATACTGTACTGGGCTCGTCCTGTTTGTATTTTTATATAAATAAATAAATAAATAAATAAATACACTTATACAGGAGCCCTATAAGGATTTTATATATTAAAAATATTTAAATAAGTACCAGATTTTATTAGTACCATCTGATATTGTCGTGGTTCACCCTGTACAAACCAGATTGATAGTAACATAAGGTATTTGCTAGCTAAAATGTGACAGGTATTTAATTTTCTGTTAAATTTGTAGTAATCCAAATCTAGCTTCCGAAATAGTGGACATAAAGTACATAGCATTAAATTTTCAAGACATTCTATTGGCTACTGGAGAAATAAATAATAAAGTTATTGAGCCCAGATATAATTATATTGATATATGTTCCGAATTTGCTGGTGTGACTAAAACAGGAAGGAGAGTCTTAGGTATAAAATACTTGGATGAGTTCAATACACAATTTCACAAAGACGGTGGAATAATTTGGGACGTACCAAGTCATTGGACGTTAGAAGAGGCGGCTACAGTACCAATTGTTTATGCAACGGTAAGTACTTTACAATTTCCATAAATTAAAGGTCAGTTGCTTGTTGCTTGCAAATTGCACTACGCAATACCTGGTTGCCAAGACTGTTAGAACAATATTAATATCTACATTTAAGTCAAGTGGATTCAAGTGGTTTGCTCTTCTAGCTCGCCTGACTTGTGTAGAAATTTTTTACAAACTAGTAGTCTTTAATTTATTGACTAAAGCGTATTGTAAAATAGGCAAGTTAACGATATTTATATAATTTTCCGCATATCGGTAAGAAATTTTCCAGATAAATTTCTTAAAGAAAAATTCAATATTTCCTAACTGTTAGGAAATATTCATTTCGTTACAGTTGTTAGTGACATTAATAATAAATTTTAAACGATTTGCGAAAAAATAGTTGCGCCTCGAACAATCTTCACAGTCGTCCAGGAATGTAGAATTTTTCCTACTCTGTAAACAATGTACTATTGTTTTAAACCATTGTGTTCCTATATACAGCAAATTAAATTTACAATAAATAACTTTAATTTTTACGCCAACGATTCTACCAGTAAAACTATAGTATATTGTGCAACAAGTGGGGAAAGTTAAACTTTTCTCACAAGTGAAAAAAGTACTTTTCCCACGTGTTGCACACTACACTTTTTCTACAACTGCTCAAATTTAAAGGATACAAGTAATGTAACAATATTTATTTTTATGGTTAGCAAAACTAAAATAACATGAAAGTATCATACCTTTTAACAGTTAAATTTTAATTTCATATTTGTATTTCGTATGCCAATTCATACTTTTTTCTTGAAACTACCGGAAACAAATCTAACGTTACTTTTGCGGCTCTTTCCAATATCTCTAGCGCAGTGGCGTACCAGGAATTTTTTTCGGAGGGAGCCCACCATTTCTCGTAGATAATACTTACTATAAATACTTTTTTCAGTAGGGATGGGGTAAATATACAGGGTGACCCAGGGTTAAACCGTCAAACGTTCAGGATCGGTTTTTCAGGAAAATATAAGATTTTTTATTCTCATAATCCTGGGTCCTAACTTATTTTGATTTTAGAACAAAAGAGTTTTATCTGAATTGCTCAAAAAACTATTTGGTTGATTTTGATAAAACTTGGCACGCTTATTTGCGGCAATAATTTAAATATTATTAGAATTAAATTATTAATTCCAGTGACGTTCCACAAGGTAATTTAATTGATATTGGGACAAATCATTGTACGCCACTGTTTTTTTGTATCTCGCTTAGTCCCTTAGCCATGGCTACCACAAATTCTATTTCTCAACACAAGGGATTCAATATCCAATTATCAAACCTCAACTTACCAAATCTTAGCGAAATACTCTTTATCGCAAACAATCTTTTATTTTTGTCGTTTATTCTTTATATACAGGGTGTTATTTAATCCTAAGACATCCATTTTTCTACTTCAATCTCCTTTGAATCCATCCTCTGTTGTGGTCAGAGGTCAAAAACCACCATATTAGGGTTCAAAGGGAGGTATTTTCTCGTTTCGTTACATACAGGGTGTTTCCAATAAGGAAGAGTTCTGGGCAAAGGTAGTGTTTCACAGAGAGAAGGGTAGGAAAATGATTTGGGATTTTTCCGCTAGTAGATCTAGAAAAAGCCAATACCCAGAAGTTCGGACTTACAAGAGACATTCCGCAAATTTTCTACGTTCGTTTAATATTTTTTCTGACATTGTCGTATCAGGGAAAACTACCCCTCAACAATGGGTTATTTATAGCAAACCAAACCCATTTCTACTTTATTTTCTTCTCGTTTATACAAGGCGATCTTCACAACAAGCCCTTCATTTAAAGGAAGGCATTCATTCTATTTCTATTTTACTTTCATTTTCGCAAACGAAATGTTCTTCATTGTGAGACATTTTTATATCGGGATCTATTGCCCAAATTTTCAAAACAAAACAAACAATTACCGCAAACTGCTATAAGTCGACAAAAACTAAACATCTCTCAATACTATATAAATAATCTCGCTGATGAATCTTTCAACTTACCGTCGGATATTGACCTCTTAGGAGGAGCCGACATTTACTACGAAATTCTCAAGGGCGGATACAGAACTTTAGGCAAAGGCCGCCCTACGCTCATAAATACCCATTTGGGATGGGTAATATCGGGAACTGTCCCGCATTTTTGTATACAAACTTTATCTACTCCTGATAAACCTATACAAGCTTTATTAAGCATCAATCGGAAACAATCCGTATCTCTTGATGACAGCACGCATCAATTAATAGAGAAATTTTGGGAACAAGAAGATATTGCATCTTCGCAACAAGTTCTATCGTCTGACGACGCTCAAGCCGAACAGCTGTTCACAGAAACCACAATGGTTTTACAAAATGGGACGTATTAAGTAAACTTGCCTCTGATAGACCATTTATCTCCTACCTCTCTAGGTAACTCTTTTTATTTAGCCAAAAATCGATTTCTCAGCCAGGAGAATAGATTGCATAATGATACGCAACTTTTTGCACAATATAGAGATCAACTCTTGGAATATATAACTTTGGGACACGCCAAAAAAGTTCCTTTCTCGTTGGTAAACGAATTAAACCTCAATACATATTTTGTACCACACCTATGTGTAATCAAAGACCACAGTACGACTCAAACCAGAGTTGTCTTTGATTTTTCGGCCAAGTCCACAACTAACCTGTCTCTAAATGACATATCCCTTAGGGGACCTCAAGTACCACCTTCACTCTTCGATATTCTATGTCGTTTTCGGCTATTTAAATACGTGCTAACCGGGGACATTCAGAAAATGTACCGGCAAATTCAGAGTAATCCAAATCAAACTTACTTACAAACCCTTTTACACAAGCTTTTATAGCAAGTTATATTTTTCATTTCAAATAAATCAACACAAATACATATACAGGATGTTCTTATAATAAGACATGCCTTCTAATTTCTATTTTTATTAAATAAAACAAATGTAACGTAAACAAATCAAATCGTACTTTAAACTCTTTTAATCCTTTTTCACATACAGGGTGAACTAATACCCTTAGGATTTTATATCCATTATTTTTAATTCTTTCTCACATACAGGGTGAACTAATACTCTTAGGATTTTATATCCATTATTTTTAATTCTTTCTCACATACAGGGTGAACTAATACCCTTAGGATTTTATATCCATTATTTTTAATTCTTTTCCACACACAGGGTGAACTAATACCCTTAGGATTTTATATCCATTATTTTTAATTCTTTTCCACACACAGGGTGAACTAATACCCTTAGGATTTTAGATCCATTATTTTTAATTCTTTCTCACACACAGGGTGAACTAATACCCTTAGGATTCTATATCCAATATTTTTTAATTCTTTCCCACATACAGGGTGAACTAATACCCTTAGGATTTTATATCCATTAATTTCAACTTTTTTTTTACACATCAACATTATACATTCTCATAAATTTGTAGGAAGAATTCAGGGCAAAGGTAGTGATTCACAGAGAGAAGGCTAGGAAAATGATTTGGGATTTTTCCGCTAGTAGATCTAGAAAAAGCCAATGCCCAGAAGTTCGAACTTACAAATGATATGAACACTCCATTTAACTCAAATAACAATCCTCTCTTTCTCACGCACAAACCCTATATAGGGTAACAATTTAAAAAAAAAAAAAAAAAAAAAAAATTTTTCTCTCTTCCTATCTCATACTTCTAACAGATTGAGATACACAAGCTAACAATCAATACAACACCCCCCAAACCCCTTCGCGGCGGGGAGTATGTTCGAAATCGAACATTTTTAACTACGCCCATGGCAGCAAGAGAAATAAAATAACCGAACTTCGCGCATAGCAACAGTGTAAGCACACATAGTAAATCAAGGCCAGAGCACAGCTAAGAACCCGGAAGTAATTAATAGTCCATATAAACATCAATAGTTAAAAACCGCCTTATCGGCTACCTCTTTATCGGCTGCCGCCTTTAGCGGCTGCCGCCTTTAGATGCTCCACGGCCAGGGGCAAGATTGGCAGTTGCATAAAAAAAAAGGATATCAATAGCGCCGAAAATACGTACCTGTGATTGGCCAAGGAAGAATATCGGCGGACCACACGCGACTAGAATAAATTAAATAAAATCAGTAGAACTTCTATCTCCGGGGAAACAGGTCGCACTCAGACTGTTTCTTACGTAATAAATTCATCAATCTCAACTTATATAAATTGCATATTACTACATACGCACTTGCGTTTCACAATTCATAAATTTTTGAGCAATTGCAAACATAGTTTTGAGTTTGTTATATTCTTTGTTTTCTTTGTAAAGTGTTTTTGTTTTACGTTATCGTTAATACACAAAATCCAAGTACTCAGAGTATAATTTCACTACAACCTAAATACGTATACAGTCCACATCAAAACTCTCTGCCAACTTAATCTACAATAAGTTGGGACAGGCACATCTACAGGGTGTGGCCTAATAAGTTTGAGTCTCCAAATTTGACATTATTTGGAACTTCCCAAAACAAGGGGCTCAAAATTCATAGGGGTAGTATACTCACATGTAAAGTTCATTCCACTTTTTTTTATGGGCCTGTGATACTAAAAATGCGTAAAAATGTGAAATTTTCAATATTTTGTCAAACTTTAGGGCCTATGCGCGAATGGAAGATGTCAACCGAATTTAATAATTTTTTTTCTTTTTTTAGTCTATATGATTCGCAAGTTTCCCGCGCTATTACAACTTCGAAATAAAAAAAAGGATTTTTCGGCCCACCCTAGTAGATATCTTCTCTTCCTCTTTGATAACTTTTACAAACACCATTAAAAAATTATATATATATCTATCTCATCATGACTAGTTTCGTTTTATATATGCATTATATATTTTTTTTTCTTATTTTTATTGTTAAGCAACATTTAATAAGGATTTATCTATTTTGTATTAGTTTAGTAAACAGTGAATACTGTACTGGGCTCGTCCTGTTTGTATTTTTATATAAATAAATAAATAAATAAATACACTTATACAGGAGCCCTATAAGGATTTTATATATTAAAAATATTTAAATAAGTACCAGATTTTATTAGTACCATCTGATATTGTCGTGGTTCACCCTGTACAAACCAGATTGATAGTAACATAAGGTATTTGCTAAAATGTGACAGGTATTTAATTTTCTGTTAAATTTGTAGTAATCCAAATCTAGCTTCCGAAATAGTGGACATAAAGTACATAGCATTAAATTTTCAAGACATTCTATTGGCTACTGGAGAAATAAATAATAAAGTTATTGAGCCCAGAGATAATTATATTGATATATGTTCCGAATTTGCTGGTGTGACTAAAACAGGAAGGAGAGTCTTAGGTATAAAATACTTGGATGAGTTCAATACACAATTTCACAAAGACGGTGGAATAATTTGGGACGTACCAAGTCATTGGACGTTAGAAGAGGCGGCTACAGTACCAATTGTTTATGCAACGGTAAGTACTTTACAATTTCCATAAATTAAAGGTCAGTTGCTTGTTGCTTGCAAATTGCACTACGCAATACCTGGTTGCCAAGACTGTTAGAACAATATTAATATCTACATTTAAGTCAAGTGGATTCAAGTGGTTTGCTCTTCTAGCTCGCCTGACTTGTGTAGAAATTTTTTACAAACTAGTAGTCTTTAATTTATTGACTAAAGCGTATTGTAAAATAGGCAAGTTAACGATATTTATATAATTTTCCGCATATCGGTAAGAAATTTTCCAGATAAATTTCTTAAAGAAAAATTCAATATTTCCTAACTGTTAGGAAATATTCATTTCGTTACAGTTGTTAGTGACATTAATAATAAATTTTAAACGATTTGCGAAAAAATAGTTGCGCCTCGAACAATCTTCACAGTCGTCCAGGAATGTAGAATTTTTCCTACTCTGTAAACAATGTACTATTGTTTTAAACCATTGTGTTCCTATATACAGCAAATTAAATTTACAATAAATAACTTTAATTTTTACGCCAACGATTCTACCAGTAAAACTATAGTATATTGTGCAACAAGTGGGGAAAGTTAAACTTTTCTCACAAGTGAAAAAAGTACTTTTCCCACGTGTTGCACACTACACTTTTTCTACAACTGCTCAAATTTAAAGGATACAAGTAATGTAACAATATTTATTTTTATGGTTAGCAAAACTAAAATAACATGAAAGTATCATACCTTTTAACAGTTAAATTTTAATTTCATATTTGTATTTCATATGCCAATTCATACTTTTTTCTTGAAACTACCGGAAACAAATCTAACGTTACTTTTGCGGCTCTTTCCAATATCTCTAGCGCAGTGGCGTAGCCAGGAATTTTTTTCGGAGGGAGCCCACCATTTCTCGTAGATAATACTTACTATAAATACTTTTTTCAGTAGGGATGGGGTAAATATACAGGGTGACCCAGGGTTAAACCGTCAAACGTTCAGGATCGGTTTTTCAGGAAAATATAAGATTTTTTATTCTCATAATCCTGGGTCCTCACTTATTTTGATTTTAGAACAAAAGAGTTTTTTCTGAATTGCTCAAAAAACTATTTGGTTGATTTTGATAAAACTTGGCACGCTTATTTGCGGCAATAATTTAAATATTATTAGAATTAAATTATTAATTCCAGTGACGTTCCACAAGGTAATTTAATTGATATTGGGACAAATCATTGTACGCCACTGTTTTTTTGTATCTCGCTTAGTTTTTGAGAAAAAAATTAAAAACTCGGAAATAAAAATGTTATTTTTTCCTGAAAACCCGATCCTGAACATTTAACGCTGGGTCACCCTGTATACAATGTAGGCTATTTAAATACATTATTTTATTTAACAACAATTTGTTAATTAAGATTAAAAGACAACTAATTATTAATATAAGATTGAACTTTGAATGAGCATTATTCAAAGGCAATTCTACGAGTTTGTCTGACATCAAGGCCTGTTAATCAATTAGTAGATGTATTATTCCGAAAATATGATTTTAGTCTTTTCATCGTTGAGAAACTTCGTTCAGCTCGTTCTATAGAGGCAGTGGTAACGGGTAAAATGGCTAAAATTTGGAATAGCGTAAAAATGTTCATAAACAAACAAGGATCTGCTACATTTAAAGTATCGACTGCACTTTGAGGAAGACAGGAATCTACTTTTTGGTATTTCACTGTCCAAATATCCCATTCACTGCGTAGAATAACCGTGTAGTGGGGTCAAACTAGCATTATACCTGTAACTTTTTTCGGAGAAATCGGATCGACGTGCGGTTTTTTTTAAATTTTCCAAAAATTATCAGTAACAAAATCTACAACTAACCTGTTTACGCTCGGACATTTATAATTATTTATTTAACAAATTGGACAATTTTCAGGAGCAGAGTTATTAATTTGTTAATTATCCAGTTGAACAATAAACAATTATGTGCTACAACTTTGTGGGCAGGCTACTCCCCGGGGAACCGGAGTTTTTGGAAAAAATTCGAGTGAGTAAAGACGTAAAAAATTTTATGTAGAAAAAACTTAGAAAATATTTAAAACATTTTTTAAGGTAATGTAAAAAACTACCCTCTATTATTAAGAAGGAATATTGGGAGACCCATCTGTTGGGAAAGATCCCATCAAAGAATTATACAATTAAATTTATTAAAAAAAAAATAAATAAAAAATGTTTTAAATATTTTCGGTTTTTCTACATAAAATTTTTTATGTCTCAACATTTTTATACTCCTGTATTAACTAATTGTACTGATGATGGACACTTATGTGTCTGAAATCATGTTTTACTCACAACGGTTATAACTTGGGTTTTTAATGCCGTTAACTCCCCCCTCCCATTTTGAGTGTTTAAATAATTTTAATTACATGCAGGGTGTTTGGTGGGTGGATGCATACCTTTGAGTAGCTGATAGAAGACATCATTTTGAACATATTTAGGTAGACTTACCTTAGTAGTATTTTAAGTCATAAAGTTATCGCCATTGCTTCATGAATTTCCATGAAAATTCGAAGTCATTGAACCAAAACATGGTATTTGTAAATTCAACATTCGATTACTATCATTTAACGTATCTATCGATAAGTGTAAACATTTTTGCAACATCAGTACATACTTACAGCATCATAAAAAGTCAAATATATACAGCCTCCACATTCAATTTTTATTCTAATACTGAATAATAAAGATTGTATAGTGGATTTGCAGAAAATTACAAAATGGCGAATATTTCATAATCCATCAATCTTCGTACTAAGGTTAAGTTTACCTAAATATGTTCAAAATGATGTCTTCTACCAGCTACTCAAAGGTATGCATCGACCCACCAAACACCCTATGTGGAGACGACTTCGTGTTTTATTTTGGTGTTAACTAAAAAACTCCACTTTGAGTATGGACTACTTCCTTCAGATCAGTTTTTTCAATTTAAATTGGATTTGCCTGATTCCATAGGTTTCCAAGTTATTGGTTTTCTTGAAAATGCTTCCATTTTTATAGTCTATTTTTATGTATGAGAGAGTATTAAAATAATAAAGCGTTCGTAATCCATAGGCGTACCACTTCTTTTAGTAGACAGTTAAAATATTTTGTGAAGTTATACCTCGAGTATTTTCGTATGAAATAACCTTTGTATAAATATAATAAATATATCGGGTGTACACTTATATTTTCACCTAATTAACCTGCTTATAACTTCTAAGCAGCTGAAGGTAAAAAAGTGCAATTTTTTCTAAAATATTTTATTTTTCCACAAGGTATGTTAAGAATATTGTGTCAAACGGGTTATGTAGGTATAAGGGTTTAAACTTTGACTTTTAAACAACGTTACGTTCATAAATAATAATTTTAATATAAAAACTACTTCTTACCTACAAATCGAAATTAGAAGATGAACTGTCGCAACCAATATTTACAATGAGTGGCTCGATCATTTCATCAGTAATATTGTCCAACTTCCACATTTTCTCTTCTTCTTTAATCGTATGATTTACTGCCTTTTCCCAATTTTCAGGCTTCACATTATTTACAGCCTCCAAAAACAACTGTTTAACATCACTCATTTTAAAAGAATTATTTTTTCCTGAAACTTCTCCCTTTATCTGTGCCCATATCAGTTCAATCGGGTTTACTTCGCAATGATATGGTGGTGATCTAACCACCGTCATCCCACGATTTTTTGCAATTTCATCAATTTCATATTTTTTTAATTTCTCTTTATGAAGGGAACACAAATGATACAGTTCTCTTCTCACAGAACCGGGATGGAACTTAATATTCTTTGAATTTAGCCAATTCTGTAAATCTTTTTTTAACCACTTGGTTGTGGGCATTTTTTCTGTAACTTGCATTATCCATTACTATTATACAGTTCTGAGGAAGAAGATCTATCATTTATTCGAACCACTCTTTAAAGACATCAGCATTCATGTCCTCATGGTAGTCACCGGTACGAGTAGATTCAAAAGTCAATAAACCACCTTTAACAAAACCGTTTGAACTACCGATGTGTACTATTATCAGTCTGCGCCCCTTTCCTGATGGTGGATTTAAACCAGTAGATAAATTATTTAAAAAAGCCTGTCTTCGACTTGTAACAGTTTCATCTTGCCAAAATTTATTTGATGTATGTCCCTCGTTGATCCATGTTTCTTCTAAATAAAATATATTTCTTCTTTGGTTTCTCATTTCTTTTATAGTCCTTAGGTAATTTCTTCTCCATACTACAATATCGCTTCTTTCTATTAAAATAGACTTTCTGGAATGCTTTTTCCATAGAAAACCTATTTCTTTTAAAAGTTTCCATAGTGTGCTTCGACTCATTTCAGGGTAATCCTTATCATCTCGAACCGTGGCAAGAACTTTGTCTACTGTCGGAAATTCTTTTCTAAAGAAGAACGCATGCACTTTCCTTCGAAGTCTTTCTTTCAAATGATTTTCTATTTGAAATTTTGGTTTTCCTGCAGCTTTACGTGCTGTTTGAAACTCGCCACATTTCTCTTCTTTAACAACTCTGTAAATCGTAGATTTCCCAACACCAAGCGTACTACTAATTCCACTGTGTCATCAACACTTTTACATAAATGTTTGTCTGTAAATGATTTAAAACAATTAAATATTAATGTTTTTTCATTAACTGTTAAAGGACCGATTTTTTGTCGTTTACGCGGTACTTCCAAAGTTTCCATGATCACACTAGAATTCACAATAGACTGCACACTGCACCTTGCATGTTGCAACTAAACGACATTTAGTAAGCTGTCAAGAATACACAACTGGACCTCCTTACTAAGGGATTTATCTATCTATAATTCGATTACTGTAAGAAATTCTTGGAATTAAAATAAAACAAAATTGGCAAATAGGTACTTATTGAAAATAATCTTAAGATACGGCTATGTTATCTTTAATACACAGGGCTTTTGGCCTGTCTAAACCTTTTTCTATTGTTCTGTACAGCTTATGGTTATAAAAGACCAATAAAAGACGCAAAACTTGTATTAGCTCAGGTACATTTATGACAATTTTAGGAAATATTTAGATTATTCCGTAAAAATATTTAAAATGACCGTACTAAGTTTTGCATTAGAAATGCTGTTTTATTACTCTCTCATGCATTAAAATAGACCATAGAAATATCAAAATATCTCGAAAAGTAAAAAGTTTAGATATAGGGGGGAAAGTTTATCTTATTTTTAACGTATAATCTATAAATGCAACAAAATATAGGGTCTTCCATAAGAAATAATATAACTTTGATACGCCACACGTTTTTGGGACAACCTGTATATTTCAACATAATTTTAAAATGTAGCCTTTATCAACCCACATATCCATGAATAAACAAAATTTTTAAAATATTAACCACAATGAACCGTCTTGTCTACCGTGACTCACCCTGTACACTATTGGCACCGTCGTGCAGGCTTCGGGTTGCCTCGAGCGCCACCTTCAGATTTAAGTGCCAAAAGACACTGTACTTGGGCAGCAGAAATAAATACTCCAGGGGTATCTATGGTATTGACCAACTTAAGTGGAGGCCAGCAGAGTAGGCTTTAATTATCCGGCTAGGTCGAGTACCAATTATTGAAACAATAAAACCAAGTGCTTCAAAAATATCTTTTTATTAAAAAGCAAAACCCAAGTCACACCATATTAATAACACATGTCCAATGTTTCAAGCGGGGAAGGGGTTATGTAAAGAATTCTAATACCAACATTCAACATGCCGAGCTTTACATGCGATGCAGTGCAAAAGCGGACAGTACGCGCGGAGTGCTGTTTTCAAAACACGGACAGTGATACGTTTGCGATGATAAAAAGCCCTTCGGGAGTGCAAAGCGGAGTGACCACGTATTCTGCAATTCTAGGCGTGCGGAGTATATTTAAATTCTACGACTACGTTCCAAGTTCTACTCTCCAAATTTTCACACGACAAATTAAATAAATACTAACGGATTAATAATAATGAACGACACTGGCGGTAATTTAGTTCAATAACCCACGCGAACTCAGTTTGATTATGGGACCTTACCCGTCCTAAATGATTAGTAATTCAAGCAAACAACGAACAGTAACCAACGAGAGCTCAGTTTGATTACTGGACGCTATCCAATAGGGACTAATAGCAACGACATACTCTTGCGGTAATCTAGTAAGATAACGCTCGGTAACCCACGAGAACTCAGTTTGATTACTTCACGCTATCCGTCCTAGATGCTTAGTAATCCAATCAAACAACGAAGAGTAACTCACGAGAACTCAATTTCATTACTGCACGTTGCCCAATACGAACCAATAGCAATGACCTAAATGTTCAGCAATCCAATCAGATAAGGGACAGTAACTTACGAGAACTCTGTTTGATTACTGCACGCTATCCAATATGGTCTAGTAGAATGCTTATAATAATGACCGAAATCCTCAGCAATCCAATCAAATAAAGCACAGGAACCCACGAGAACTCAATTTGATTACTGCACGTTGCCCAATACAAACCAATAGCAATGACCTAAATGCTCAGCAATCCAATCAGATAACGGACAGAAACCCACGAGAACTCTGTTTGATTACTGTACGTTATCCAATACAGACTGGTAGTAACCACCTATGTACGCTCAAAATCCACACGTGTTAATGGGCGGAGACTATTGATCTAGAACTAGACGAGGCTTTTACTAACGAGACGAAAATTAGCGAATGTTCAATTTAGTACGTTGTTAGTCTTTATAAGATTCACTACTCTGGAGTACAGAAACCTCGTAATATTTTCTCTGACAATTTTTAAAGTATTTTTTACAAATTTAGATTCTACAAGTGCCCTCTTATGCTGCAAAAACTGTGTTGTTCAATCTCAATCGAGCGACATCTCCGTTCAATGTAACGTAAATTTATTTCATTTTTCTACTCCCATATTAGTAAATTGCATATTACCTCCTATTTTGATACTAAGTAAATATATCATAATAGTTACTGACACGTAATGACTAGCACGTAATAAAAAAAATTACGCTTCAGTTTTATAAGAATTTGTAATTTGTCACATTAGCCTTGGAAGCGAATTAGCAAAAGTTATTTTGACAGATTAAAATTAACTCGCTGTCAGTGTAAATATACATTTATTTTGAATACAAATAACTAAAATGAGTTCATCGGATAGTGAAAATGAATTGAGTAACACCACTCAATATTATTCAGTTAGCTGCGGACACTATACTGACAACCTATTGCCAGAAAAATCAAGAGGAAGAAATGAAAGGTATACCAGCAATTTATGGACTGGCGCACAACAAACAATGTGAATTCATTTTCATCCCATCATTCACTGGGTTCTTCTGAAAAAACCCCAAACAGGGATAAAGGTATAGTAGGTAATAAATAATAAATTTTACTATAAATTGTTCCTGAATATTGTTAAATTAATAAAAATGTTATTGTTATTTATGCTTTTTATTTGTTGAATGAAAGTGTTTGTAGAAAAAGTATAGTACACAACTAGAGTTGTAAGCTCATTACATGCTTGCAGAATTAGCGCAAATTTTCTACTCGCATGTAATGAGCTTCTTACAACTCTCGTTATGTAATATACTATTTATTTATCTAGATTAGAGAAATTCATTGGAAATGGTATCATCTTAACCCTTCTGTTGCGCCCAATCGGCATGTAAAGTTGTAGATAAAATTTCTAGTATGGTTGCGCTCAATCGGTATACACCGATTCAGGTATAGCTGTTTTAAATATTATTTTCAATTTTAGTGTTATTATGCATTGATTATGAGGGGTCAAATGAAAGAAGGTAATTCTATTTTGATTCACGCGGGGTCAGGAGGAGTGGGTATAGCAGCGATAATTTTTTACTAACTATTGTAACCAATCAAATTACTTAATTTAGAGTCATGTGTCAAATTGCATCCAATCAGCTATGGATTACAGCGATAACACCCTACATGTGGTGTTTTCAGTTTGGTGTTTTCAGCAAGTCAAGTTTTTGATTAAAAATTAATTAAACGTCAAACTGACAACTAGTTTAAAAATGTTTAAATCTACAAAGTAAAAAATTATCTTATCGAATACCCCTCGGGCCTTGATAAATCCTCAAAATTTTGTCATAGAGAATCCTTCAAGCGTGTTGCTTAAGGATAATAGCCCTCGGCCTTCGGCCTCGGGCCATTATCAAGCAACACGCTTTCAGCATTCTCTATGACAAAATTATCTCGGTATTATCAAGGCCCTAGGGGTATTACTACTGATAAGAATAGCTCTTAGCCTTAAAGCGAAAATATTTACAACTGTTAGCTCTCAAGAAAAAAAAGACTTTTTGTTAAATATGTTTCCACAATTAGAAGAAGGCAATATAGGTAAGAAAAATGGATAATTATATTTATTAAAAATAGCACAAAATGTTGGGTTTTAAATATAAAAAAATGCACCCAAAGCAACCAAAAATTTATTGCCGAAGAAATACAGATCCTTCTCATACAATGAGCCCTAGGGCGTTATAAGTGTATTTATAGCAACCGTATCCAAGGTAAAATAAACAAATAATATACAAGTGAAAAATAAAATAAAATTTAGCTCATACAAGACACTCCTTGGACTAGACAATTTGCAAATACTTACCATACCAAATATGACGTTGTTTTAACCATTGGTTCAGACCTGTCAACTCAACGAAATTTTGTCAAAAATAAATATAAATCATCTTGTATATGTTTATTTTTGTATTTTGATATAAAACTCTTAAAACTCTTTTCCGACTATTTATGCGTCTACCTCCAAGTATCAGTATCAGTATTTCTTCTTATCATCGAGAATCTTTCTCTGGTTACTACCACTAGTACCACTTTTCTAGCTGATAAACTTTGCTTTAAGTTAATTAAAATCATTTTGTAGGTAATTCAAGAGATACTTCATTTTACAATTTAGTAAAAATAAAAACCGAAAAAAGAGGAGTTGACATTGTCCTCAATTGTCTAGCTGATGAATTTTTTCAGCAGTCACTTAATTTAATGGCGATTGGAGGAAAATTTATAGAATTGGGCAAAAAAGATTTGGCCTCTGGATCACACATAAGTTCTGAAATATTTTTGAATGATTGCAGTTTTCATGGTTTGATGCTTGATAAGGTATTTGAAAATGATCGAAAACTGCTAGAAAAGATCATTGAACATGTTAAAGAAGGTTAGTTCTAACGTTTTAATTTTTTATATAAGACAGACATGTCGTAACAAAAATAATATAAATACATGTAGACTGGATAAAGTTACATCGGATTTTAAGAATAACTTATGTCGTTTCGGGAGTTGTGAAACCACTACCAACTACAGTTTTTGAAAAAACACAATTAGAAAGCGCTTGGAGATATCTCGCTACGGGAAAACACAAAGGAAAGGTTTTGATAAAGCTGTCTGATGAAAAAACTCCTGCAACAGTTTCAGCTGTACCAAGAATAAAATTTGACCCAGGTAAGTACAAACATGTGTTCGAAAGTGATACGTAAAAATCTTCAATAGTTTTAATATTTCGTTGACGTAATTTGTGTTTTTTTATTTTAAAATTTGGCTTACTTCCACTAGCCTTCGGGATAGATTAATCGCAATGTAATTTGGATGGAGATGTAGAACAAAGAACCAAGAACCATTTATAAAAATCAGAGTTCGGCTTTTTTAAAATTTGATAAATAATTTTAAAATAACTAATAAACTAATAAATATAAAAAAAAATGGTACTTAGAACTTTTAAGGTAAATAAAAAGCATTATTTTTAGAGATTTTTTAATATTATTTTTTCAAAAATTAGTGTGTTCCCCTAATAGACTGCTAATTTAAAATTTGGTGCTTGGTTCCTTGTTCTATATCTCCATCCATTTAAAAGTTAAATTTACTTCATAAAGTATTTTTCATTCAGCAGTCAGAGAATACGGTGGATGGGGAAGCAATTGAAAGTGCAATTCGTGCAATTTTGCCATTGTTGCGATTTACTTGTGACACGGTACATTGTCTTGGTTAAATAACACTTTTTTATTCTTCATTTTGAGTCGTTCTTTTAATAATCTAGTTGAAGAATTCCAAAATCACAAGTATGTTTACGTATTTTTGATTTTTCGAATTGTTGGTTTTTCCTCTGGGTCTTTTCTTATAGTACGGCATACAAATGTTCCCATGGCAAAAAGTTCTACAGTTACACGGTGGTCTTGGAAACGATTTTCCGTTTGAAAAAAATATTTTTGTTATCACTACACGTCCGTTCTTGATTTATTATTATTAAATATGTAAAAACATGCATGAATTCACGGAGAACGGAAATTTTACAATGCCCATAATTGCAACAATAGATATTAAAGTTTCAGAAAAAAAGGGTCTAAAAAAGTTACAGCAACATAATTGAAAAAAAAAAGAATATCATAAATATTAGTCAAAAATATCGAACGGACATTTTCTACCTCCCGCAACTACACAGAAAAAAAGAATCTTTTAAATGAAATATATACTGTGAAGATGATGAAGGTACAAAGAGTATAGAATATTGTTTTATAAAGTTTCGACATGTTATAATCTTGATAATGTGAAAGAATTTGAATTAGATTTTGAGATTTTAAAATATTGACAATTAGTTAAAATTAAAATAAAACACAAAATACCCAGACTATGTACAATCCAATATTTTTCCAAAAGAGATAATTTGGCTTTTAAATATTAATTGAAACAGCACCTAAAAACGTAAGCAGATTTACTAAGAAATAAGAGAATTATGAATTAACTTACCTTTGGGATGATTTAATGTGAGATAACTATGACAATGAATAGCTCTGATAACAACCTAAAAAAAAATTTTAAAACCAAAATTAAATAATATTCAAAATTCAAAATTTTATTAACAAATTATTTGGGACAATCTTTATAATAAATTATAATATCAGGACAACCTGTATGGCAAAATAAAATAAGGTGGTGACAACTATTTAAAATGAAATGTCAAGATACAACTTTGTTAACTAAATTAGAAATTAATAAAATGTATGAAATTGGACGACAGAATATAAAGCAAAAATATGTTAATCGTTATAAATAAAATTATGAAAGCTAAAACACATAAAACTTATAATAAAGTAGCACAGAATCAAAATTTTGAAATAATTTAAGAGATTTTGCAGGACGTCAGAAGGGAACCTAGCAACAGAAAAAAAGAAAGTAAGAAGTTTTTTTAAAATGGGAGAAGAGAGTTCAGTGTAAAAAATTTTAAGAATTTTGAATTAAAAAGATAGTTAGTTTTTTTGAGATGGTGGAAGTTTTTGAGTAGAGAAAAATTTAAGAAAATACTTTAATTTAAAAGTTTAAAAGAAAGCAGTTAATTGGAAAATGGTAGAAAAAGGAGAAAGAAAATTATATTAAAATTATTAATCGAAATTTCAAAATAAGAAATTAGTGAAATAAAGAAAAAACTTTGTATTCTGACTGCGACTATGTTTAGTGTTTAACAAGCGAAGTATCTAAAATAATATTTAAGCAAAAACTTGCCTGGAAGATAGTGATTTCACATTCTGTATATCCTGAGAATTTGAGAATTGGTTCCAGAATAATTCACTCAAACCAAGAAAATATCCTTTGAAGAATCCACAAAGTTGGAGGAATCACATCATGAGAAGTCTTGTCAAAATACATCACTGGTTGTACGATTTGAAAGAAGTTCAAGAACAAATAGTTGAGGTATACACTTTCCATTTTTACTAATTGCGTGCTTATACAGATAGCAAAGTGAATCACGTGTTTGCGTTTTAAGACAGACAGGTTAGCCAATTGCTGGTTCTAAGAGATCGGTGTGCCAACCTTAATTTTAGATAATATTTCGCCAAATTCTAATTTTTGTTATTTTTTGTAGTATTAGGAGATCGTAGAGTTAATGTGTGTGCTTGTAAGAAATTCCCATAATTAAATTTAGTCTGATCCTGGTTTATGTTTTTTCGTCTATATTCTTTATTAAATAAAATTATATAATTGTTGAACCATTTTATTTTATTAAAAAAAATACAGAAAAAAATCAGTAGCATAAATTAAAAGAGGGCTCTAAAAAACTTTTGAACTCACAATTAAATAGTCCCTGAGGTCAGAAAGAATTTCAAATTTCACAATAGTTAATATCTTAACAATACATATTCTTGAATTAAATAATCTTTCCCCAAGAATAATAATTTTAGATTGACCAACATACTTCTATTTTCAACTAATTTCGTTGTTTGCTTGTTTACATGAATTTTCTTGAAATAGTTCTCTCGGCTCAAGAATAACATTTCTTATCAAACGTGTTCTGATGACGAAAGCAACTACACATGACCACCTCGACCAATAAGCAGAATTAAGTATTAGCGGTAGCGCCGAAGATCGCCGAATCGCAGAAACATTTGGATATGAAACGAGGAACAACGCCATGCTATAGCCGGGTAGCCGCCATAGTAAACAAGTGTGTTTATGTTTTTGATGGTTTTGTGTTCTGTTTGGAATTATTTAAGCATGGAAATTAAAAGTTTTTTGGAAACGAACAGCTTAAGAGTTTTTCTGGAACAGCGTTTTGAAAGTGAAGAAGAAAATGCTGGTTTTAAGAATTAGCTTGGTTATTATACTACATGCATGTGTGTTATGCACATACATTGTCATATGTACACATTCTCCAGACTACACATTTTTATTTTATGCTTGGAGGTCGTGAGTATATACATTGTCATTACGAAAGTACGAACAATATGGGAAACTTTTTTATTAAGGGTTCTTCGACAAAAAGTTATTCTTGATAAAAGTTTGTACATCCCCTAAAACTAAACATGCACCAACAAAATATAGTAAAACATTTGCAATATACGAGGAGCCTTCAAAAATTTGATTTTGAGACAAGACTACACTTATTTTGAATAATCTCGGAAAATGTTATTTAGAAAAGTCGTTCAGCATTAAAAAATACATCTAGATTTAAAGTCATGGCCATCTAAGTGAAGTTTTATTTTTTTACCCTTTAAACAAGAAAATCTCCAGAAAATCAATGAGTGTGCCAAAATACTTATTTTATTTTGATGTTTTATGATTTGATATTATTGAATATTAAGTTATTGTTACAATACTGTATAATTTAGAGCAATTTTCGGTGTTAACAAAAAATAAAAATAACTTTGCACCAAAAAGTTTGGAAATTATTTTACTCAGCCAAAAAAATTGATCGTGGTTAACACGATAGTTGTGTAATTTGTAATATTACAGGCTTTTTAAAGAAACTGTCGTATACAGGATGTTGTCTATTTATCGTTTTACCAATTTTTTTTTCGTAGTCCACATTTTAAAAAATGGGTAAAAAAATAAAACTTCACTTAGATGGCCATGACTTCAAATCTAGATGTATTTTTTAATGCTGAACAACTTTTCTAAATAATATTTCCCGACATTTTTCAAAATAAGGGTACTTTACTCTTGTCTCAAATTCAAATTTTTGAAGGCTCCTCGTATATTACAAATGTTTTACTATATTTTGTTGGTGCATGTTTAGTTTTAGGGGATGCACAAACTTTTATCAAGAATAACTTTTTGTCGAAGCAAATTGTTATAAGACTTTTAGAGATACCATACATATTTTTATATTTGACAGCCTCTAATTGCATCAAACATATATTCTCTTGGTACAAGAAATTTTAAATCTTGTGTATAGTGTCTAGTGTCTAGTGGTTAAAAAAAAATAAGAAAAAAATTATTAAAGAAATCCAAGAAAAATATTGGTTATTCGTTCTTTACTTGAAAACTGTTAAGCAATACAAAAAAAAAATAGCTTTAAATACCATGGGCGTAGAAAATGGTTGGGAAAATTGGATATACGCTTCTAACTTCACGCCACTGGATCTGGATATGAAACATGATTTTTTACTAAAATATGTCTTTTTACATTTAAAAACGACCTGCTAAATTTCAAATTAATATATTAATCCGTTTTAAAGTTTTTAAATAAAAACATTTATTTTTTTTAACGCCCTGTATTACGAAAAGTAATCGAGTTGGACCCCTCATTCCTTATATCATTTTGTCCAATTTTACGAGAGGTATCTACAGCCAGACGTTGTAAGTGTCATTTGGAAACACCCTGTATATTTGTCGTGGCATGGTAGTATAGAATGACTCGGTGAAAAGTATCAATTCATAAAATTCAAATGTTCGATCCTTTTAAAATCGTGTACAGAAACCTCACAGAAATAAATTAACAATAGTTCAGTCAATCGGTAGTTTAAGGTGGAAAATGTTGGTGTAATTGTTTTTAGTGTTTTTCCCGCAAATATGAGAAATCATCAAAAATCAACAACAATAAATGTTTTTTAGTGATTTTCAGCTTATAACTTGCAAAACAAGTTATTGTGGTCACAGTGGTCCGGTAGTAAAATAAAGAAGAGAAAATTATCTAAAAAGTATCTCTCCAATTTTTTTTTGTACGTCGTATGGTTTCCTTGCAAAAGAGAGTCGAAACATCGAGGAACTTCAATAATTTTGGAAAAATAGCAAAAAATGCCATTCATTCTATCGGCTAATAAAAGATATGAATTTCTGTACAACTTATATATAGATATGGTTTTCATTTCTCCAAGGCAGCCTTCCAGTTCTTCTACGCCTACAAGTAATCATTGACTTCTATCTATCTATCTATTTGTGATGGGGGTGTCGATACACTGCGACCTATAAGATCTATTGTGCCCCCTACTGCTGCCCAGTCGTTAAGGATGTCTCAACGATTAGAGCAGTTCCTCCAGTCCTATTGCTTTCAAAAAGGATATCGGTAGACTTCAGGTTAGGTAGATCTTCGTCTCCTATTTGATATTCTTCGAGGTATCGTACCCTTGGATTTTGCAGGGTAATTCATTCTGAGAGAACGTGTATAGAGGTTTCCTCCTCTTCCTCGCAGAATCTGCATTCTTCTTTGTCTACTAATCCGAGTTTCTTTAGTTGGCCTCTCAGCCGGCAGTGCCCTGTTAGGATACGCGTTAGTATTCTGAGCTTATTTTTACTTTTACTGATGCAGTCGTCAGATCTCTTCTGCTTATAGTTCCCCAGTAATGTCTTGGCCTGCCTCATTCCTTGTAGTCCTATCCAGTATTGAGATCTTTTCTTATTTACTTCTTTTCCAAGTTCATCAAGTATTGTGCTGGTGCTTATTCCGCAGAAAGGGTTCAGGTCCCAGAAATGGTGTTTCAGCCCCTTTTTTTGCGAGTACGTCTGCTATTTCATTACCCTCCACTCCAGTATGTCCCGGAACCCATAGTAGGGTAACAGTGTTTTCTAGTTCGTGTAGATTCTCTAGGCACTCCCAAACTATCTTGGAGTTGATTACGTGGGAGTTCAAGGCATTAATGGCTGCTTGGCTGTCTGACATGATGATGATCTCTTGTCTGCGAAAATTTCTTTCTATGTTGAACTGGACACCTTTTCCGATGGCGTATATTTCAGCTTGGAAAATGCTCGGAGATTTGCCTAAACTTTCGGAATATTTAGTTCCAGGCCTATATACTCCTATTCCTGTTCCTTCTGTTGTTCTAGAACCATCTGTGTACCATTTCATGGCACTTCTATTGAGTTTTGTTATGCATACGAAGGCTAGTCTTTGGATTTTCGCTAGATTTGCCTTTGTACTGGCCAACTTAGTTCTGCTGCCCCAGACTCTCACTATTGACGTGTACATCCACTGCAGAATTTTTGGGTTACATCCCCAGTTTTTTCCCGCAAAATTTCTGCACATTATTAGAGCTTTCGTGGCTTTGCTGGTTACTTCTTTTTCGTGCTTATTCCAGATGAGTTTATTATCTAGTATTAGTTCCAGATATTTGACATCTGGTTAATGGTTAATGTTTCTTTTCCGTGTAAAGGCAACTAAGGTATTCTTGATGGGGTTGACGCTAAGTCCCATCGATTGACACCATTCTTTAGTATAGTCCAGCCCTCTTTGAACTATATCGCAGAGGGTATTCTCGAATTTGCCTCTTGCGATTATGACTGTCATCTGCATAGCCTTGACACGATATACCAATCTCGGTCAAATCGCAGAGGAGTCGATCCACTGTTAAGCTTCACATAAGAGGGGAGGCCACTCCTCCTTGTAGGCATCCTCGGGTTGTGCAGATGGAAATAGTGTCTTATCCCATTTTAGTCTCTGCTATTCGGGTAGACAGTAGTCGCGACATCCATCTGGTTGTCGTGTTGTCTACCCCTCTTTCTTCTAGTGCTATTTTGACAGCTTCGTGTGGTGTGTTGTCAAAAGCCCCTTCTATGTCTAGAAAGGCACACACTACAGATTCTTTGTTCTCTAGTGCATCCTGGATTTCATCTGTCAATTGCACCAATGCGGTCTCCGTAGATTTGCCCATTTGGTACGCTTGCTGATGGGGGTACAGAGGCACTCGTTTCAGGATTTCTGTTCTGATATAGTTATCAGTTGCTTTCTCCACCGTTTTCAGAACGATCGATGTGAGACTAATTGGTCGAAGGGATTTATGATTGGTTGTATCCCTTTTCCCTGTTTTAGGAATGAAGGTGACTCTGGCTCTTCTCCATACTTCCGGTATATATCCCAGTTCTAGACTGCTACGACACATACTCACTAGGTGTGGTAGGATTTCTTCTTGCCCGTGCTGGAATAGGGCGGGGAATATTCCATCAGCTCCTGCTGATTTAAACGGTTGGAAGGTGTTCAAGGCCCATCTTATGCTTCTATTGCTGCAGATATGTCTGGCCATTGCCGTATCTTCTCTGGTAGGTCTACTATACCGTTCTGGAGTGTGCCCTATAGAAATAGGTTCATTCCCAGGGAAGTGAGTGTCCAGTAAGAGTTGGGCTCTTTCATTTTCACTTTCGGTGAAAACGACTTCAGACTAAAAGTTGAAACGTGAAAAAAAGTGGTTTTATTACCCAGAAAGAAAATTATTTGTAATTATTAGTTTCACATTTCTCATAACGCATTACATAATATTTTATTTTTAGAAAATGTTTTCATTATTATTGGAGGACTTGGAGGCATGGGAATAGAATTGACCAGCTGGTTATTGGCAAAAGGTGCTCGAAAAGTTATTCTAAACTCCAGAAGAGACGTTTGGAATGGATATCAAGCTTTTTATATCGACAAGTGGCAAAAATTTAAAAATGTTGTAATAAAAGTTGATCTGAATAATACTTCGAATTATGAAGAAGCTGATAAGTTAGTAACAGAGGCACAAAAATTAGGAAATGTCGGAGGTACTTAAGAGTTTTGAAAAGTATTAAATTAAGGCTAGGTAACCGTCAACGTTAAATATTGTAACGGTCAAACAAGGTGCAAACGAATGAAATGCCTAACTTTTGTCGAACCATAATAATAATCAAATTCTACAAGTAAATAACAATAAATAATCATTTATTTTAATCTGAACCAACATAGACAGAACGTGTTTAATTAAATACAATTTCAAATCAATCTTGAAGTAACAATTAATTCATAAAATGTTAGATTTCTGAAGGTTAAAATTAACACAGTAACCCCATAAGCATCGACGATTTTAAGACAATTACAAATATTTTGGCAAATAATAAAATAGTAAAAAACAAAACTGAATAGTCTCAGACAAGTCTGCAATCGTCACATCTAAGTAAAAGTTATTATTTTAAACACTATGTGAAAAAGGAATTTCCACATAACCTTAAAATGCAATATTCAAAATTTAAACAAATCATTAATCTAAATTTAGGGGAAAGTCAATGAAAATTAGAAAACAAAGCGTGGGAATTGCTAAAATCATAATATTATTGTAAAATAAACAATAATAATAGAGTTTAACAGAATTATAACTTCAATAATAACGAAAACAGAAAAACCTTCATGTATTCTTAATATTAGTCAAAATAGCAAATAATTTACACCAAAATCATTCTTTTAATCTAAGGAATGATTTGGTAATGGTTAAAAGATGTTTAAAAGGAATTTTTTTTATATTATAATAATTTATTTAAGAATTTTATGTCAAATTCCAATCAGGATGCTATGACATGCAAGTTTATAAAAACCAAATTCCGCGATCAAGCGGGGCTTTTTCTAAAAGACCACCGAACGGTCCACATCTATCCTTATAACGTAAACAAATGAAAATCTATGTCAAAGCCATTGTAGATCGATGAAATAATTATAAAAATTTACCTGTCAACTTCGAAAGTGAGGTAAATCCAGTTCCTGAAACTTTTCCTGAATTTGTATCCAGTTAATGTATCCTGAGAACATAATCCCGTATTCCTGATTGAAACCTGGTAGAATCATTTGGACTACAGCGTCGATTTGCAACCAAGCAACTAAAGTTTGCTAAAAAAATTCAGAAAGTATTAAAGATACCTTTTCTTTTCTTTTTAAATATCGATATTTAAAACTTTAAAAATAAACAATAAGGCCAGAGTACTCAACTAACTTAACCTATATTTTTAATTTAAAATAACAAAGACAGAATAACTTAAGAAAGAATTGCACATAATAAATAACAGTTACAAAATTTGAAAGTTTATAATAATAATAAACATTACACTTACTTTCTTCTGTTGCACACTATTGCACACTACAATCGCCAATTTGAGTTCTGTTTTTTTTTATTATTGTAAATAAATGCACACATATTATCTTTTAACTGTGTCGTTATTATTTGAAGGTTATAATCTTAAATGTCAATTTACTGAAGCACCTCTAAGATTAAAGTTTCTTGTGCTTCTGACTGAGGTGAAAAAGGCCAACCGACAAAAGTAAACACGTTCTGGCTAAGATTACGTCAGAAGGTAAAATTAATCTTTAAAAAAATTAAAAAGTTACTTATCACAAAATAAATTAAAACAAAGTACAAAGACAACAAAAATTAGGTATTAGGTTTTCTAGCGTGGGTATATAAGTAACAATATATTATTTTTGGCCGTTCATAAAAAAAATAAATCGTTTTGTACTGTGTTGCCCAATAATAAAAGGTTTCGGCAATACCTTGGAACCGTTTGTAGTGGAACTTCGGAGAAAACATTTTAATTACTAAAAGGGCCACGACAATACTTTTAAATCATTTAGAGAGACCGCTGGATGGCGTAACTGAACACCAAAAAGTAAATTGCATATTTTATACAAAATTTTCCAAAATAAGCTTTTCTAAAATATATGAAAATTGTAATTTGCAGAAAATTCCACATGTTTTTGTGTATAAACAATTTTCTTCTATCTTGTCATATAAGACGTGGGTAGGGTAGTGGAAACCCTGATTTGATCAAACCCTTAAATAACCCATAACCAATTTTTGCAAACTTCATCTTTACGAATAGCCGTTCTTCACCAATATACCTAATATTGATAAATTCGAACCAATTTTATAAGTAACGCGCATGATAATTTTCTCTCGAAAACATTAGATAGATCAAACCAGTGGACAAAATTATCAACAAATCAGCAATAATTTTGGATCAATATTTTTTTGTATGGGAGATAGCTTGAGGTACATGTAATATAAATTTTGGACTGGTTAGAAATGACTTTCCATGGCCTATTAATAAAAAACAACACAAAACTTAAAGTAACTAGTGGCGGCATAAATGTTTTAATTATCGTCTTAAGGACTATGTTTCCATCTTATGGAAAATAAAAGAGCACTCAAATGCATATATTTTGATACCAACAGATTCGTCTTGAAAAATAGAACATTTCATATCATTGCGCCAAAATGATAATTTAATTAATAAACCTAAAAAATCAGTTCATTTATCAGAAATTTTCCATTCGATTTACAAAATCTTGCCATTTAATTTCAGCCACACGCTGCGTTAAAACAGAGTCGGACTTGAGACATATTAATTAGCATTCTGTATAAACAACAAACCTGACAGCTGATAATAGAACTAATAAGTTTTAACCATATTTTTACAAATTACCAATTTCGTCGGCTTAGTGCAATAAATCATTATCTGACAAAATGGTTATATGGAAATCACATTTGAAATTACTTTTTAATTAGGTTAATAAAGTTTGTTGTAAATAATGATTTCTTGATAATTTTTACACCTATTTAATGAATTGTGTATTAGATAGAGGGTATGATAACATTAAATAGTTTTTTAATAGATTTTGTCAGATAATGACTTCTTGCACTAAGCCGACGATTTGAAGAAATAGTCCCTTCTGTGCGTTACAAGTGTGCATTTGTGCCGTGAAGTGTATTTAATTTAGTTGTTTTAAAGTAAAGTATTTGAAAACTAAGAAAATGCAGTGTTACGTTTGTGAACTTAGAGTTCGTCCTAGAGGATTTCGGCGTTGTGAGGAATTAATCGATCTTCTAGAGGGATTTCAAAATGCGGCCCAACATCGCAGACAGAATAATAATTTGCAGGAACGAAATATGGAAAATGGTGAGGTTATTCATACTAATTGTTATAGGCAAATTATGGCCGATATTGAAGGGGATAATGATGACACTTATTATCAGTTTAATTGTGTACCGCAAAGACGCAATATGTGTTTTGTTTGCGATGGTTATAGAAATCTCCAGACAATTTCTTTTGAAGCCAGGATAGACATATATTTAAAAAAAGAAATATATGTTCCAAAAGGTTCTTTGTACTGTATTAACCATTTTAATGATGAAGGGTATTTGTTGTCAGATTTAATCGGAGCTCTGCGTGCTAATGCTCGCAACGTAGTCATATCTCCTAGAGAGATATCACAATGGTTTCGAGCATTAAGAAATGCTTCTGTTGATGCTGTAAAAGATCATTTTGACTCTGAAGACAATTTTGATGATGAGGACTTTAAACTTATGACAAACTTGAGTAAAAATAACTTTGAGGGCATGTTTACATATTGCAGTGACATTGTTGTATATGAAAAAACTTAAAGTCATTATTAAAAGGGATCTTATTACATTTATAATAAAACTAAAGTATGATTTACCTGATAATCTGTTAAAAGTCTTAATTTCGTACAACTGCAGATCATTAGCATAGCAATAAAAGGTGTCAGATAATGTTTATCTCAAAGATTCGTTTCCGAAAATGTAGGTCCTAGATCAATAACACATCACGATTTTATTAATACTCATGTAACGGATTTTGCAAATGAACTGTATTATCCCGATCCCGATAACAAAAAAGTTATTATCTATATTGATGGTACTTACTTAAAAATACCAAAATCATCTAATTTTCAATCATTACGTCAGTCTTATTGTTTGCACAAAGGTTATCATCTTTTAAAACTCATATTAGTAGTTGCTTCCGATGGATATATCTTAGATGTCCACGGACATTATTTTTCAGATTCGCGGAATAACGATGCTTCAATATTGCAGCTAATCAAGAAAGACAATACTTGGTTACAACCAGGCGACATTATAATTGTTGATAGGGGTTATCGTGATGCAGTACATTTTCTTGATAATCTAGGTTTAGAATGTTATATTCCACCCACAATAGGCCGTGGTGATAGGCAGCTTTCAACGGACGATGCTAACTGAGCAATTAGGTCAGTTCGACCCTGCCTGGTGTTAGTTATTTATCTCATAATAAATCTTCATTTATGACCTGACCTGACCTAATAAATCTTCATTTATGTATTTCGTCTCTCTCTTACTCATACAATTTCCGTAAGCGATTTTAAAATTAAAATCATTAATTGTGACTTAATTATACAACTCACAACATTGGCGCAATGATATGAAATGTTCTATTTTTCAAGATGAATCTGTTGGTATCAAAATATCCGCATTTGAGTGGTCTTTTATTTTCCATAAGATGGAAACATAACCCTTTCTACCCTTAAGGTATAGTCCAGGGCATTTAGATCAAAATCGACCGAAATAAAGAAATTTTTAGGGACAGCAGATATCGAGATGCGGTTTTCTGCATTGTGTTCAGAAAGCTCCCAGGAAAAAAGTCTGTATGGTGTGGTTCTGCCATTTTTCGAAAAATGCATTCTGGTGCAATAAATGCATTTTGCAATTGCATAATTACTTGCAATATTATAAGATCGACTGGCAAATTAGGAAAAATCGCTCGAAAATCGTTACTCGGGGGTTTTCGGGGATGCCGAATTCAATTCTGGCATTAGAATTACCCGGGGGCGCTCGGGGGTGGCTCTGCGGGGGTGCTCGGGGGGTGATTTGAGGGAGAAATTGCAGCGTCCATGAAAATCAGCCGAAAATCATTACTCGGGGGTTTGCGGGTATGCCGTATTCAATTCTGGCATTAGAATAATCGGGGGGCGCTCGGGGATGGCTCTGCAGGGAAAGGTAATGGAGAAAGTGAAGAATCACAAATTATGAAAATAACACTTTATTTAAATAATAAATAGTACTTTTTATTAATATTTAATTACTTATCATAAAGTTCAATTTTTAATGAGGAAAAATGAAAAATCAAAATTGTATTAACTTTTTAAAGAAAGGTCTGTAAGTGTAACACAATATATTATTGATGGGAGGCATGCTTCTACATAAAGTTAGATGGAAAAAGAGCCAGAACATGTTAGAGATATGCAACGGGTATGTTAGATACATAAAGAAACCGACGATGTATGCATAAAAATTCCGCCACCGTACGCATAGCTCCAGATTCCTGGAAGGTCATGACGTTGAGCGCAAGTATAACTCATGACAAGTTTTTAGGGAATAGCAAAAATAAGTCCCAGCTCATTAAATTTCTCCAGGAGGAATTGAAAGGGGCTAATATAATGTCTCAGCAGAGTGTAGCTGATGCTGATGTTCATATTGTGCTCAAGGCCATTGAGACTGCTTCTGGAAGCCCCAACAGTAAAGTGGTCATTGTTTCAGAAGACACTGACGTCCTAACAATTCTTGCTGCTCGGACTCCACCGAATCTGGAAGTGTTCTTGCTGAAGCCGCCTTCCGCTAAAGCACCTGATGTTGTGTATTCTTACGAAAATTTTAAGCAGTTTTTCTTGTTCCTGTGAAAGCGACTGTGGCACAAGGTGCGGGTGCCTCCGAAGTGGGTTGGAGTGCTTACTTGCATGCAAGCATTTCGATGGCAATTGCTCAAACTTCCAACGAGGACGAGGATAGTGACGAGGAGGAAGATGAAGTGGAAGAAGAAGAAAAGTTTGAAGAATATGTTTAGTATTTAAGTTAAAAATTGAACTTTATGATGAATAATTCAATATTAATAAGAAGTATTATTTTCCTAATTTGTGATTTTTCCGCAGAACCACCCCCGAGCGCCCCTGGGTAATTCTAATGCCAGAATTAAATTCGGCATCCCCGAAAACCCCCGAGTAACGATTTTCGAGCGATTTTTCCGAGTTTCCAATCGTTCTTATAATGTTGCAAGTAATTATGCAATTGCAAAATGGATTTATCGCACCAGAATGCATTTTTCGAAAAATGGCATAACCACACCATATAGACTTTTTTCCCGTGGGCTTTCTGAACACAATGCAGAAAACCGCATCTCGATATCTGCTGTCCCTAAAAATTTCCGATTATTTGACTACTATAGTATTTATAATTGGCAACGTCGCGTAAAAGGAAAATAGACAGAAATATGCTTTCAGTAACTGTGCTGTCAAATGCATATGGGTTGGACATTAGTTTATTATTAAATTAAGCACTCCGGAAATTAGAAATTGAAGCGCTAGATTACAAAGCATTAATGATAAAATGTAGAAACATCATTAATAATTAATCAAAACGTTAAACACGATAACGAGCAAAAGACCCCGCAGTTTTTAAAGGGGAATTGGGTTTCACTCAATCTCGCTCAAACCTGTTGAAAAGTATCAGTCAGAGCTGGGGAGGATTCGAATCACATAGGATTCGAATCCTGTATTTGAATCCTTTTTGAGGATCCGAGGCCGGTTATTCAAATCCTTGCGTGACGAGCCGACTCAAGTAGTGATGGGACTAACAGATGAATTTTCATAGTCGGATTTTCTGTATTCGAATGAAACTAATAATTAATCGGATAATCATTTGAGTGATATTACTTGAATGTTTATTTGGCCGGTTTCTGTAAACCTATGCCACAGTTACCCAATTATTTTAAAGTTAGCACAATCAGAGATGAACTGATTGATTCTGTATAAAGGAGAAACCCCGCGTCATCTTCCGTTTTCTTGTTTATATCGAAAAAAAAATTTTCACGCTTTTGGGGGTTGTTTTTGGATATTTGGAGGTTAGAGTCGGCTTGGGGAGAAGATCCAACATCATGAGAGATGACTTGGGTTTTTTCGTTTATAGCGAAAAACAAATTTTTCATTCTTTCGGGGGTGATTTTGGCCGTCTAAAAGAATTGTTACGTTAGTTTTGCCGGTAATGATTAGGAATCATACAATCTTACATAATACATGATTACATACTAAAGTTAGCCAAGGTGATTCCTATTTTTAAAAAGGGTGATCCTAACAGACCTGAAAACTACCGTCCTATCTCCTTACTACCTATAATTTCAAAAATCTTTGAAAAGTGTATTGCCATCCAAGTAATAAAATTTTTTGATGAAAATGACCTATTTATATCCTGTCAGTTTGGATTTAGTACTGTCATGGCTATTCTAGACCTAGTTGACTTTCTACTAAACTCCTTCTTCAATGACATAAAATATGGAAGTGTCTTGTTCTGCGACTTGAGCAAGGCTGTCGATTGTGTTCTCCATGATATATTCTTACGGGAACTTTGCAAATACGGTTTTAGTTCTGACAGCACTAAACTTCTAATTTCTTATTTAACAAACAGAGAACAGGTTGTAAGTGTTGGTGAAGTGTCGTCAGCACAGAGTGAAATAACAATAGGAGTGCCCCAGGACTTTGTTTTGGGACCTATACTTTTCTTAATATATATTAATGATTTGCCATTAATAGAACCAACCGGTAAATTCACTCTTTTTGCTGACGACACAACGGTCGCTTGTACCGCGGATTCTCTTGAGACTGCAGAACCTGAGATGAACGTTTTGCAGAGTGGAGTTCAGGAATGGTTTAACATGAATCGATTGTATCTTAATGCAGACAAGACAAATAAAGTTATTCTCACATTAAGACCAACGGACAGGCCAAGGGATATGGTGGCTAAGTTTTTAGGAGTCAGTTTGGATCCTCTCCTTCAATGGCATGCACACATTGATATTGTTGCTGGAAAGTTAAGAAGCTGTATAATATATGCACTTCGATGCCTTGCTGGTTGTTCCTCCGACAGTGCTTTGAGAACAGCCTATTTTGGCATTTTTCATCCTATTGCCACTTATGCTATTTTAGCCACACACAAGTAGATTGTTCTCACGTATCTCTTTATCTGTAAATCTAGAAGGGTGCGTCACTCCACAACACGTAGGCCACATTTGGCCCATTGTGCGTCCTTCTGAGGTTGAGCCTTCCTTCTAGCTCGTCAGCCAGCCTACTTATTTAAAGTAGGCGATGACGTCGCCTGAAGGTAGCTCCCTCATGTTGGCATGTGTTAGCCACCGCTCGCCGAAAAGAAAATGTCTCATTTGTGAGAGTGTCGGGCATTCGCAAAGAATGTGTTCGACAGTCTCGTCTTCCTGTTCACATCCTCTACACAGTGGAGTGTCAGATAACTCCATCCTGTAGAGGTGTTTTCGTAGATGACAGTGGCCAGTCATTATACCTATGGCTGTGCGCAGGTTTTGTCTGTTCATAGTCATGTATTTTTTGGCTGTTTCGCTGTTCGGATACTGTAATAGTTCCTTGGCTAGCTTGCAACCTGTTTCGTCGTCCCATCTACCCTTAAACTTGTCAAGGGAGTGTTTCTTCAGTAGGTCAGCCACAGCTGATGCCGATAAGCTTATGAAAGTGCCAGGTCCCAAAAGTTTTTGGGAGGCTGCTTTCTTAGCTAAAGAGTCAGCTGCACGGTTGCCTTTTGATTTTCCATGACCTTTGATCCAAGCTAACGTGACCACGTTGTTGTTCTCACGTAAAATCACTAATTATTTTTACAGTGTATATTAGTGCATTCTGTGAGTCGGAAAAATATACAAATATTTTAAGCGTCGGTAAAATATTCCCTATCCCCCGTTTTCGAGGATGCTGAACGCGATGGTGTTATCCAAAATTATTTTTGACTTGACCCAACCCCCAAAATAATTTTGGATACCGCCATCGCATTTAGCATCCTCGAAAACGAGGTGGAAGATATATTTTGCCAGTGGAAGAAGCGGAATCCCCGATTCCCCAATTTTGGGGGTGGTTTTTGACCGTTTGAGGGGTGGGGGTCAAGTCAAAAATAATTTTGGATAACGCCATCGTGTTCAGCACCCTGGCAAACGGGAGGTAGGGAATATTTTACCGATGGAATATGCGAAATAGTCAATTCCCCCCATTTTTGGGGGCGACTCTTGGCCGTTTGGGGGGTTAGGTCACCTCCAAAATAATTCTAACCACTGCCGTCGTATTTCGCATCCTCGAAGACGAGGGGTGCTTAAAATATTTGTATATTTTTCCGACTCACAGAATGCACTAATATAGGCCAAATAAGATTTTCGACGTTTAAAAAATCTTCGGCGGCCGGTATTTCAAAATCCTTTCATTATTTTGAGAACGATATGACTGATACTTTTCAACAGGTTTGAGCGAGATTGAGTGAAACCCAATTCCACTTTAAAAACTGCGGGGTCCTTTTAATTTACTAGACACACACAACGATTTTGGACGTACGGTAAAAAGTACCCATTCATTTGATATTTTGCAGTCGACGGCATTTCTTCAACGCAGCGTAACGAGTCCATAATTATTCAATTCCGTTTAGTGGACCAGAGTAATCGATGTCTACGGATAAAAAATAATATCGATACTTTTTGGTGTACAGTTATGCCATCTAGGGATCGTCCTGCGATTCTATAAATGACGATGACAAAAAACAAATAAAAACAAATAATAAACAAAATTAAAAACTTATAACTGCATTTTTTAGGATACTTTAATACAGCATTAGTCCTCAAAGACTGCACAATTTTCAATCAAACTCCATCTACTTTTGAAGAAGTGTTCAAACCCAAAGTATATTCTAGTGAAAATATGGATATTATCACCAGAAAAAAATGTCCCCATTTAGACTATTTTGTCGTCTTCTCGTCAGTTACTGCAGGCAGAGGCAATATAGGTCAAACTAATTATGGAATGGCGAATGCGGCAATGGAAAAATTGTGCGAAAATCGCAGGAAAGATAATTTACCGGGATTGGCTGTAGAGTGGGGGCCGGTTGGAGATGTTGGAGCTTTAACTTCTTTTGATGTTAAGAAAAAGGTAAATTTTACACTTCATTTCTGTATTTACAGATGTTATTATGTTGGTGAGTGCATTCCAAATTTCCTATTTATTTTTTTATTATAGGATGTTTTAAACTTAGAACCCCAATCAATCAATTCCTGTTTAAACGCTCTGGAAAAATTTATGATTCAGGATGTCATTGTTGGAACGAGTGTAGTTCCAAATAACAAACAAATGTCCAAGGAAATCGTTACAGAAAGAACTCCCGCAAACACAGTTGCGCAGATTTTGGGAATTGAAAATATAGGTAGGTTATTCAATTGTTATGAATATCCCAGGCGATGGTCAATGGTCTCTTCTGAATACTTAATATCCGTAAAGGGGTTAAAAGGAAATGTTTCATATGCTCATTTTTTTTTAATTATAAGGAGAGCATAAGGTAATCAAGTTCAAGTATTCATTTAACCAGAATAAATAGATTAGAAACATTTGGTATTGCGACCTCATTTTGTACAGATTACTTACCTGATAATATTAATACAGATTTCGCGTCGAAAAAACTGCTCGTCTTCAGAGTCGATCCACAACCTAAGCAATTTTTTTGCTTCTTCGTAAGAACCAAAAGTGCTCCCAAAGGACTGACAGGATCGCCATGTGATTAGGGCGCTGATTATTGGTAGTAGGAAATGAAACGGACGTCTATTTGATGGTAATACTTAATTACAGGGATCGACCATTGTGATAACTAATAATATTAAGTCGACATCTATCTAATGTGATATGATACAATATATAAAGTGAGAACGATTGACCTTAACCGCTTATATATACAAATAATGATTAAACAATAAACGTACGTGATAAGGCATCAACCTTCCTATTTACACGTAATATAAATATGTACAATAACATGACCTTAAACTAATACTAACAATTTTCGTAACCTGAGCAACATTTCCAGTCGTTTTTCCTGTAATCCTCTACTCAAACGCATGAGATGTTTTTGGTAGTAAGCTCCTGTGATGGTTTCACCCCGGTTGGAGTAGCTCATAATATACCACGCCGAGCCGGTCCCACCAAATACATAGCATGGTTATTAAGCCATCGATGTTTGGCTTGACTGTCGACGTTAATGCATCCCCACGATTTATTTCGCTTTAGATTATCGTAATGGATCCAGTTTTTATCGCCAGTGACAATGCAATGCAAAAACCCTTTCTTTTAACAGTCGGAGCAAGTACTTGCACGTGAAAAAACGCCATTCGAGACCAATAAAAGTTCACAAATCTAAGAACGAGAAGTTGTTGACAGATATCTCATCTTACCATATAACACTGCTGATTCGCCATCAATGACCACCATTTACTGCTAGCGCCGTCTATTGAGAAACGGAGTTTTCCCATTTGTACTCCTGATATGATCTGTATTTAATAATCTGTCTTTTGTTAAATAGTTTCTTCTTAAATTTAACGGTAGTCCATCAGCTTCTGATTTGAATTTTAATGTATGTAATAAAATTAAAAATAACTTTTGTATGCAAATATTCTATTTACGTAGGATTCGCACAGGAAGTAGCATTTAATGTATTTGGCAACTTTGCGAATTAAACCTTTATCTATTTAACTTACAAATTTTATTTTTATTTTCAAAAATGCATTGACGCGTGCTTTGATTCTTCTAATACAACTTTTACTACTTGCTCTGGGGGCAGTTAAATGTTTTATTTTCAATAAAACAATTGAATTGAAATACTAATTAATACAATTATTTTATTAAACAATTTTATACTCATCAATATCTTTTTCTTACGATTAAAATGTTTTATTATATTTTATTAATTCATTTATTTTTTCTCTTTTCCAGCTTCTGTTGAAGGATCAATGAAACTTTATGAATTTGGATTAGATTCTTTAATGGTTTCTGAAATAAAACAAAGTTTCTATAGATATTTTCAACTTGAATATAATACAGAAAGCATAAGAGAATTTAGTTTTGATTATTTACAAAGTTTACAAGTAAATCAACCTTTAAATGTATAATGGTATAAACATCCAGTTTTTAATCTCATTTGGTGCATGGTATTTTAAAAAATAAATGATTTTACTAATTAAGTATAGTTTTTTTTTAATTTATAAGTCAAATAAAACTAAAAGTAAAATAATATCACTATATTCGAGGCAATGAAGCATTTATGTTAGGAAATCCTTTATGATAGGACGGACCGGAATGTGGTTTTTTGCACACGCTTCCAAAAATTATTTATACCATTCCTACCTAATTTCTACCTATTAGAAACCGGAAGTTGCCTTGCTGCAGCCAAAAATGCATTCAAAAAATGCATTTTTTGAGAGGCCTTTTGGCAAGTTTAATAACTTTGTAAATAAGAGTCAGAATTGGCCCAAGTCGGGTGCCCATGGGTTTTTGAGGTCGCTGAGACAACTATGAGACGAGTAACTTAATAGGAAAAAGTGTTCGGCAGCCCATATAAATTTTATATATAACTTTCTTTCTCTCTTACAATAATCTGGACATACATCTATCTCCGTTGTTCAGGAGGGAGGCAGTCGTTGAGGTCGCTGGTGTTGCATATTTTGTGATTGACGTTTGAGGTAGAGATGGGCGTTTTCCGATTTTTTTAGTATCGATGCTCATCGATATTTAAAATTTCGCATCGGTTTTGGCATTGTTATTTCGGCATCGTTATCAGATCGAAGATTAAAAAATTTAATAAATGACAACTTCATGCGATGCCAATAAATCTCGATTCTCGGGCATCTAACAAAATCGACATAACATCGACGAATTCGAAATTCGAATCGATGTTCTCGCATCGCATCCGTTAATTTCAATATCGATATCCGATGCGGGTATCGAATAGTGACATCCGATGCCAATATCGATATTGTAAAAACGCTCATCTCTAGTTTGAGGTTTTCGACAGTGTCAGACGTTGGATGTTATGTATTTGAAGAATCCATTTTGTCTTTATGATTTCTTGATTTCGTTTATTTCTCTGTGTGTGATATTATTAAGTAATTTTAGTTTGTATGGTGATGATTGTGAGACTTTTAAAAATAATGGTGAATTCTTGCTTAATTTGTGGTTGCAGTTCAGGTCGAAGTTCAGAAACTGCGTTGTTTTCCAAGAAATAGTGACATGTAAGCATTTTATCTTCTCATTTAATTAATTTAGTTTGTTATTCTGTATCTTAAACAATACACAATTTATAGAAAGTAAAAAGAGTTTGGTCTACCATTTTTCTAAGTCTAAATATTAATAATCTAGTGTAATTTGTGTTTCTTTGGCAAAATTTACAGGAGCAATAAAAACGTTATTTTCACTACACATATTGAACTGTAATTTTAACATTTTTCAAGTTTGTAGTAAATGACAGTTTTTATTGTCCTGTAAATTTTGTATAGAAACATGATTTATTTCTAATATATACATTTTTGAGTAGTATAATTTTAAATTTTCCCGCCACTGATGAATGGATACTCACAGCAGTAAGAGGCCTTGAGAAAAGAATATTGACTAGAGCGCCCTTTCCTATTGCCTTCCGTTTACAATCGCCCAAACAACTTTTACCGAACAAGAATAATACATTGAGTTGCCCGTCTCATAAATTGTCTCTGTTAGTAAACGTTAGACCGTGACACAGTGAGGGTGTTGTTTAGTGAAATTGGTGTTTCATTTAATATCCTAATATTCTCCCTACGAGGGTGCAATTGTGGTATAGAGGTACACACTACATAATTGGCGACGAGGATAACGTGTGAAAAGGTATCAAACTAAAAAGAAAAAAGAACCATGGTGTACTGGCCTTAAGACATATCAAATCCACTCGATATCGAATATTTTGAACAAAGGCTTCTTGCCCAACATTCAACAAAAAAACAATCTGTTAATTCGAAATGCAGATTTAAAATTGAATTTATGAAAAAGTCACATAAATTCAATGGTACTACGAATTAGAAACGTAGCAATGAAAATCTATGAATTTGATGCTTAGATATTCAATTTCAGGAGACACGAGCTAATTTAACACCACTTGATGGTGATATTGGGTCCGTTGGAGTGAACTGGGAGAAATAGAAAAGAGGCCTTGACATTTATCTGGAAGCTGCTAATATCCAAAATCCAATTCAAAAAAGAGCTACCCTGTTGCACTCTGGTGGTTTGGGTTTACAGGAAATCTACTTTAATTTGCCAGGTGCTCACATACTTTAAACTGAATATTTCTTTCCTAAACAGAGTAAAGTATATGAGCGACATATTTTCCGTCTAATAAAACAAGAAGAAGACGAAAAATTCGAAAAATTTCTGGTACGCTTGAGAAATCAAGCGTCAAAATGCAAATTTCCCAATGAAAAAGACAACCTGATTGATCAGTCTACTGAACTAAAGAAAAAAATACTCACAATAGGTGATACTGTTAATTTAGACACAATAGTGAAGGAAGCAATTGCTTTCGAGACGGTGACAAGACAGTTGCAACAATTCAGAGAGAAAGAAATTCGTCCGGAACCAATACACAAAAATAATAGTAAACCGGAAACAAGGACAAAAATACCACCCAGAAATAAATTCAATTTGTAACAAATGTGGCTTCAAAGGACATATTCGCCAACATTGTAGAACTAGGGCAAACAAAAGAAGATCATCCGAAAAACCAATATCAAAACAGGAAAGCAAGAGATCAAGATATAATCCAGTAAATGAAGGAGGAAAAAAAGGCCAACCTTAAGATTATTAGTTACAGTTACCATTTTCATTTTCTGGTTGAAAGTGGCTTTTGGTACCTCATTAAAGATGAGACAAAGTTTGCGTGAAAAGCCCGCGCGACGGCCGAGAAAATGGCCCCAAAAGACCAGGAAAATCGGTTTTACACGAATATCTTCCAAAATATGGCAATTAGAGATTTTCAGTTCAGATAAAAATTGAAGATCAGTTAATTTTCTACAAAAAATGGTCCTCATGATTTTTTTCGCAACATCAATATTTTCTTCAAAAAAATCGGGTAGAAAAATCAGAAATTTTGAGACTCATGAAATATGCAAGTTTTTTACAAAATTGGAGATTTGGGGTGTTTGAAATCCATTATTTTCGATGTTTGGACTATGGAAACCAATTGTAGATGGCGCCACCACATTCTATCCATTGACAAAATCCTCGGTGCCATAAATGAGAAACCCCGTAAACCTTATACTTTTGAAGGATATTTATGTTTCCGAGGGTCTTGTTTTCCTCGCAGATGAGGCCTCAAGCTATACTTATTTGGAAAACAGGCTATAAGATTAATTACAGCAGGATGGACCCCACCAACTGGCCTGAAACTAGCGACAATCAGCTTTGCACATCTGGCAAAATATTGAAGCTCATTAGGTTTTTGGTAAGGAAAACTCAAAATCTCTCAAGAGTGAAGAATATTTACTCATAATACTCAACAACAATTTCTTGCAGATTCTCCGCAAATTTTTGCAACCATCCTAATCGAGGTTTTTGGAATAAAGATTTATAAACTTTCTTCAAGTTTCATTTAATTATAGAAAAATATATTTTTTTTTTTATTTATTTATTTATTTATCAACGTGAGAACCCAATGATACAAGAATAATATATTATAGACTACAATATGATATAGAAAAATTTTAAAGAAAGTACAAGAGATTCACGGGTTAGTTGTCCGTGAATTGATGAAAAAAGTATATAAAAATGACATAAATCTGTTTGTCACCAGTTCCCATCTAATTCTTGGTCATCAACGTCACCCTCGCCAAAAACTTCTTCTGGGTCTAGAGTTTCCTCTAGCTCTACCTCTTCGGATAACGTATCTTGGCTGTCTTTATAATTCGAGCACTGGCGTGACTCATATGAACCACAAATAGATGAGCAAGGTAGCCCTGCTTTCTTGAATGAACATGTTTCCTTACATTCTTTCTTATATTGACAAAATATCATCTTTAAGAGTTCCGGAAACGCTGGGTCTTTAATCCCCATTTTTCTGGTGACAGTTCGTTTCCGAGCCACTGCTGGACTTGCAGATATACCCGATAAAGGTGTTGCCTTGCAACTTCAGATATGGGGGCAAGGTTGCTATAATTGACAATAATATTTATCAAAATAATGATAGAAAACAAACACACTTATATCTCCAAGCGTGGCCGCATTGACTGTAGCGGACGACAGGAGCGCCGCATAGAGCACACACGCGACGAACGATGAAAGCAACGAAAGTAAGAAATTATAGCGTGTACATTAATACTCGGGTTTTTTCCCACGGATCAAATGATATGACTTTATATACATTGATGGAAAGGTGAGAATTCCCCCTTCACACTAGTGAAGGTGTTAAAATGTTAGAAATAAAGAGCAGGGAGAAAAAAGCCACCAAAAAAAAAGTGCGTTTTTTCCTTGAGTTATTGGATAATTTGTCCGCCCGCAGTGCTCTCCGGCATACAACACAGAAGCTCATTATTCGCGGTGCGCTTGGCCCCGTTTCTCTCAGACAGGGCAAATTTTCGAGAAAAATCATGAGGACCATTTTTGTAGAAAATTAACTGATCTTCAATTTTTATCTGAACTAAAAATCTCTAGCTGCCAAAAAACCTACTAGGTAGGAAAACAGCAAAGTCTTTAGGTGTACTACGTATTGGAACAAATGTCAATGTCAATTATGTATCTACTTTTCCCAAATTCAAAGATGTGTTAGTAAACATACCCATTGATGAAAATGTGAGACCAGTCGTTCAACCATATCGAAGAATCCCGATTCCTCTATAAAGTAAAGTAAATGATAAGATCAAGGAATTGGTGGACTCCAATATAGTTGAACCTGTAAACACACCGTCTAAAACTATAGAAAACTACACGAATTCAATACATGGTGGGGCATATAGCCCAAGGAGTAGTTGTTGAAGTCCAGACGCTGGTGCAGTGTAGGACATTTTTAACGTCCTTGTTCTTGGGAGCTTGTATGATTTTATTTCACATCCTTTGTACAGTTTTGTCACTCCCTTTTTTGGAATTTTTATGGTTTAAAAAATTCCACCTTCGTGTAGTTTTCTATAGTTTTGCAAACTTTGATTTTGTTAATAAAGTGAAGATGGCGTTGGGCTCTCCTCGTTCGTGATATACTTGCTATAACGCAAGCACGATTATCAAGAGCAAGGAGAGCCGAATTCATTTTCAGACATCCTTTAGTGACAGGATGTCGAGCTAGCCTGCTTCTTACTGATGAGGCACAATAATGCCGAAACCGGACTAAGAATGGCAAGCTCCTTTAATGACAAAATCGAAGTTTTTGGGTTAAAGCCCCGACTTGGTCGGGCACCAAACCACTTTCGTAATTCAATACCTGGTGGGGCATATAGCCCAAGGAGTAGTTGTTGAAGTCCAGTCGCTGGTGCAGTGTAGGACATTATTAATGTCCTTGTTCTTGGGAGCTTGTGTGATTTTATTTCACATCCTTTGTGCAGTTTTGTCACTCCCATGGTCCTTTTTTGGAATTTTTATGGTTCAAAAAATTCCACCTTCGTGTATGAAACGATTAGATGAATATATTTCCGTTATAAAAAATTTCGAACACCAAATACCATAGATGAGCTACAAAGCTTCTTGTGATTAGTTAATTATATTGGCAAGTGGATAGTTAACCTAACCACTATTACAGAACCACTTAGAGAAATATTACGACTCAATTTGAAAAAAAATGAAAAAATTGGAAAATATTGGCAGAGGAACCAAAATATTGCATTCCACAAATTAAAACATTCCTTGAGCACTATTAGAACCCTAGGCTACTACGACCCTCAAGATAGAACAATAGAACACGAGTCATAGCTGATGCTAGTCCCGTAGAATCGGAGCAGTTTTGATACAGTACGATTCTGAAGGTCCACGTATAGTAGCATATGGCAATAAAAGTCTATCAGACTGCGAAAAGCGATATTGCCAGACAGAAAAAGAGGCTTTAGCACTTGTCTGTGCGGTGGAACACTTTCATATCTACTTATATGGAAAAAAGGAATTTGAATTAGTTACCGATCATAAATCGCTTGAAGTAATCTTTGAGACAAAGCCTAAACTATGTGCTAGAATAGAAAAGTGGGTGCTACGATTGCAGTCATATAATTTCAAAGTTGTTTATAGGCCAGGCAAGACTAACATAGCTGATCCTCTATCAAGACTATGTGTTAATGAAATTAAGTGTACTTCTCTCAATGAGGAAGAGCACATTCAACAGATTGTTGAATACTCTCGGCCAATATCACTATCAGATATATCAAAACATTCCAAAAGTGACTTGGAAATGAGAAGGACGACTCTGCGAGACATTTTCAAGCATTTCAAACAGTCTTGATTCGAATTAAGGTAAGCAAATTTTTGTTGCGACGTAGTTTATTTGTTTTTTTTACTAGTGGGCTCAATTTAGATCCATTCTGGAGGTTGAGTGGCTAAATTGAACTAGATCTTGGATGAAGGTAAAACAATCTCCTGGCGCCCATATTTTTCTATTAACAACATTTATTAATCCACACCCCACTTCACTGCCGTTAGCCGGCATCCAAAGCGGATTACATAATCCCACGAAAAAAATCTCTTTAATCAAGAATAACTCGTGGCAAGTAAGGTCAGATTTGTTGACATGTTCGAAACGCTATAAAAATGCTAGACGACAGGTTTTTGTCTGAAAATTAATTTTTCCGCATCAACTGACCAGACTTTATCTATAAAAGTTACTTTCAGATGGGCTGCTGTAAGTTTTTTTGTCTCAATCTCGGTGTCTGAAAACTGTGTTCTCGATATTTCAGGGCTATTATGTAACTACATTCCGGAAATCAGATGGGTTGCTATACAACCACATAGGTCAGATTTGTTGAAATTTTTTAAAATGCGCTCAGATCAGGCGCTACGCGTAAAATGTCTGAAAGTCGCATTTCCGCGTACAGGGTCATATAATCTTTCGATTCGGTGTGGTTTTAGCCGGGATGCTATGAGGCAAAAATCTTGGTTGTCATCTCTCTAACTAAAACGTATTTAAAACGATATATAAATGAGAAAGCACACATAATTCATTTTCAATCGAGTTATGATTTTGCTGTACTTTTTTGACTTCTAACTCGTATAATAAATTTATGATACATATAATAAAATTATCAAAATATTTTGTTTTTGTCTTTATGCTCTCCAACACCGACTTTGATTCTTTGTTCACTGCGATTGTCTTTTTGATTTGTTTATTTTTCTCATCATGGCGATCTCAAAAATAGCTGCAAATGACTGCGTTTAGAAAATAAAACTTTAAAGTGATTTTTGGGTGGCAAAATGTGGCGACAATTACTCCATATAATTAAGTGTCGCCACTTTAGAGGTATATTAATGGTCACAACGACACTAAAACTATCACGTCCACTTTAAGATCACTGCCACTTCTAAGTGGTATTTAAGTGATATTGTTTGGTCGCCGTAACTATTGTTTTCCACTTTAATGTTTCTGCAACTTTGAGGTAGTCTCGCTTAGTTGTTATAACGTTTCAAACACCTTCAGTGGGACCAAAATATTATAAAACTATTAAGTAGCTCCCAGCAGTGAACTTTACGTGACTACAACTAGGCAAAAATAAAATGAAGTTATTCTTACTGTGTAGGGGTAGATTTAGTGATAGCCACCCAATCGAAGTTGCGATATCAATTTCTGTCACTATATTAGAGTTAGATGGAAGAGCAGATTTATGTTAAATGCCAAATATATATTTCGTATTGTACTTTATTTATTATTACATATAAACTGAATCTCGCCCAAATTATATATAGGGTAGGCCAAACTTCTGGCCTCGGAGGATTACGTCGTTGTGGTAAGAGATAAAATTTTCAAATTTTGTGTGAGCTTGTACAGTTACTGGGTGCACATTTTGAAAATAGTTTCGATTATACAGGGTGTTCCAAAAACTCGTGGCAGCACAAACTTACATTTTTTTAAAAGGAACATACTATATTTTATTCAAGAATCGAAAATATCTCATCGAGAGCGTTAAAAAAATATAGCATGTTAATATATTATACGGGTGTTTCAAAAAGATATGGCCAATTATTATAAAAATGACCCCCTCTTTAACAATCTGTAAAAGAGTAAATCAAAATAAATCAACAGGTCTTTGTATTCAAATGTAATTCTCATATCTATGCTATGCTCACTATTAATTACTTTGTTTATCTGTGGCTTCTTTAATACAGGCTAAAATAGAACTCAAATCAAGCAATATCTCAAAATTTTCAAATGGATCACCCTATAAGTCTTTTTACAATTTGTTAATACTATTAATAAGCTTTCAAACGATATAGTATAGTTAGGGTATAAGTTAATGGAAAACTGTAATTATTTTATGATAACGGAAAAATCATGTATTTTACTTACACAAATTAAATGGTATTAAATATTTATTATTTTAGTTATTTAATAAAATGAAAGTTTGTATATTATTTTCAAATTTTTCTATTTAAAAAAAAACTAACAATTATGTAACCAAAGTTATTAAAAATCTTACATTTACGTGAAATTTACATTTACATAAATAAACAATGACATTTTATAAAAAGTACGTATAGTTTATACTAAATGTTCAAAATGGCGACCATTTTGTTCCATACATTTCTCTATTCAAATTTTTTCTTTCATGGCTTCTTTGGTAGTAGGTTCAGTTTGATAGAAAACTTCCTTGATGCATCCTCCATAAAAATAAATCCATCGGTGTCAGATCTGGAGATCGAGAAGGCCACAAAATTGGCCCACCACGTCCTATCCACCTATCGGTAAAATGTCTGTTTAACCACCGACGTACACACCGAACGTAATGAACAGATGCTCCATTTTGTTGAAACCACAAATTAACTCTTGTGTTTAAATCAACTTCCTCCAATAATTCACCCAAATCGTTTTTAAGAAAATTATACCTTCTTCCAGTGAGACTTCCTTCAAAAAAGTATGATCCTATAACTTTATCTCGTACGATTCCTCCCCATACGTTTATGGACCATTTAGCTTGGGACGTTGAACTAAACAAATGTGGACTAGTATCCGAATAAAAATGAAAATTATGGCGGTTGACGAAATCATTTTTGTGAAAAGTGGCTTCGTCACAAAATAAATTTTTTTAAAAAAATCTTTTTATCCATTAATTAATCCACTGAACCACTCGCAAATATTTATTCTTATTGGAAAATCTCTCTCTAAAAGCTCTTGGTGCATCTGTACGGGTGAAATTTATTTTTTTTTATTATTCTTCTTATTGTTCCTCTACTAATGTCCAATTCAGTACTAAGTTTTCTAGTAGTTACTTGTATTAGCATTCTCAACCAAATGTGTCATTACTAAAAATTCGTTGTCCTCATTGAAAATACGTTTGGTTGAGGTTGATAGGAAACATCACCTGATGTGTCGAATCTTTCCTTAAGTTTTAAGAAAGCTTTTTTATTTGGATGTCTTCGATTGGGATATCTTTCACGATATACTCTTGAAGCGAGTAAACAATTTTTTGAGCATTCTCCTAAGACGTAAATCATATTAATCATGTCTTCCTGTGGTAAATTCATTATAGTTATTTATTATTTAAACCTAAGAACAAAAACGAGGAATATAGCTAAAATTTCTTTAACGTTTATTAGTGGATACTATTTTGACACTAGCCTACTTGCTAAACGAAAATATGGCTTGATTATATTTCGTTCTTCGATTTTGCTCTTAGGTTTAAATAATAAATAACTATAATGAATTTACCACAGGAAGACATGATTAATATGATTTACGTCTTGGGAGAATGCGCAAACCTAAAATGTACAGGATGTTTCATGTAGTAATTTAATACCATTTAATTTGTGTACGTAAAATACATGATCTTTCCGTTATCATAAAATATTTACAGTTTTCCATTAACTTATACCCTAACTATACTATATCGTTTGAAAGCTTATTAATAGTACTAACAAATTGTAAAAAGACTTATAGGGTGATCCATTTGAAAAGTTTGAGATAGTGCATGATTTGAGTTCTGTTTTAGCCTGTATTAAAGAAGCCACAAATGAACAAAGTAATTAATAGTGAGGACAGCCAACGATATGAGAATGACATTTGAATACAAAGACCAGTTGATTTATTTTGATTTACTGTTTTACAGAGTGTTAAGGATGGGGTCATTTTTTTATAATAATTGGCCATAGCTTTTCGTAACACCCGTATAATATATTAACATGCTATATTTTTTTAACGCTCTCGATGAGATCTCTTCGATTCTTGAATAAAATATAGTATTTTCCATTTAAAAAATGTAAGTTTGTGCTGCCACGAGTTTTAGAAACTATTTTTAAAATGTACACCCAGTAACTGTACTAGCTCACACAAAATTTGAAAATTTTATTTCTTACCACAACGACGTAATCCTCCGAGGCCAGAAGTTTGACCCACCCTGTATAAACAAAATGTAATTTTTTATTAATTGGTAATAAAGACATTTAATATTATTATTATAATGCTACTTGGGATGTAACCACTAATCAAAATTTTGTATCAGCCCCTGAAAAGGAAGATAATTCCTATAATAATAATAATAGACAAAATTCCCTAAAACTAAAACTTACCAGTTTGATACATTGATTCTAGAAGTAGAAGGTATTCGGAATTGGAAAAAAAAAACACAATTTTTTATTTCTAATCTTTATTAACTCTATCTTTACCTGCAAATATGTAATACTAACAATTATCTATTTAGCAAAAAGCAATATCGATTTTTAATTAAATGTTGCGCCGATAACTATAAAACTTATTTAACTAGCAGAACATATAATTTATTAGATTTAACTAAAAAATTATACAGGGTGGCCCACCTATCCTCGCTCGGGCCATAGCTGCTAGGCTGATGGAGATCGAGAAAAAAATCTTATTGTATGTTATTGGAGGCTCGATGTGCTACTTCTTAAAATTATTTTCGAGTTTACAGGATGAAACATAAATCCGGAACAAAACATTTGGTCTTCTTTTTAAATGGATCACCCTATATATTTTTTAATTTTAGAATATATGTCATACTGTCATGTGGACTTTACATACCACTTTTGCTTTTGAGGATCACATGCAACGTTGTCAAGTTATGTACATTTTAATAAAATTTTATGAAAAAACATGAACGAAGAAAAATCTTCATAAAAACTATATTTTCAAAAATTGATGGGAAAAATTGGGTATGCACGTACCAAAAGTATGTGCAGAAACATACACATCATTTAGGTTCATTCAAAAAATACAGGGCGTTTCGAAAAAAGGACCAAATTTCGCCAACTTCAAATTGCCGAAACACATTTTTTTTCAAGTGGATCGAAAAGTATCATTGGATATGGTCCATATGGTGCCATTGGAAAGGTCATTGAATGGACCTTCAAATTATGAAATCATATACATGGTGATCCATTTGAAAAAAATGAGTTTCGGCATTTTGAAGTTGGCGAAATTTGGTCCTTGTTTCGAAATGCCCTGTATTTTTTTAATGAATCCAAATGATGTGTATGTGTCTGCACATACTATTTGTACGTGCATACCCAGTTTTTTCCATCAATTTTTGAAAATATAGTTTTTATGAAGATTTTTCATTGTTCATGTTTTTTCATAAAATGTAAATAACTTGACAACGTTGCATGTGATCCTCAAAAACAAAAGGGGTATGTAAAGTCCACATGACACTATGACATATATTCTAAAAATTAAAAAAATATATAAGGTGATTCATTTAAAAAAAGGACCGTATTTTTTGTTTCGGATTCATGTATCACCCTGTATACTCGAAAATAATTTTAAGAAGTAGCACATCGAGCCTCCAATAACATACAATAAGATTTTTTCTCGATCTTTATCAGCCTAGCAGCTATGGTCCGAGCGAGGATAGGTGGACCACCCTGTATGATGAATATATATTATTTTAGACCAGTTAGTAGACGTTTCAGTAAAATATACTCTACACACTAGAGAAGTAGGTACTTATCAACTAGAGCCTACTTAGACTTTTGACTTTAAATTGCATCTTCAAAGAATAAACATTTGTTATTTATGATGCACACACATTCTCAGGCACGTTTTCATCTGAAAACAAAATGTTGGAATTGTGATATTTGTTTTCATAGATTTATGTTACCACTAATTTTTACATTTGCAAAATAACTGATTGGTTAGTTTTTCTAAATTTAGATTTTCCTTGCGATAAAATTGAAACAGATTATTTGCGATAGACAAATACAGATATCTACTGATCAAAAAGGAAATAATGAACCACGGATTGTTTCCTTATCAATTGGTTTTAGATTTATGGTCATTATTTATTTTTTTCTGTCGCTTTTTACTTCTATAAAATGGAACTTTCTGAATTGTATTATACAGGGTGATTGATTAGTGTGATAAAGCTCAGTAACTCTGTTATCATAAGAAATACCTAAAAAAATTGTGTATAAAAATTGTAGGCAGCTTTAAACTTCATATTTCAAATTTAGTTACAATGTTACAGGGTGTTCCATAACGCGGTGCCAGATCAAAGTTATGTTTTTTTAAATGAAACACCTCGTATTTTAACGTAGTCACGATACATAATGTTGGTCTAGCAGTGGTCGGCGAAAACGTTGGTGGAGTGATGATGGAAAATCGTCATAAGAAAATAACCTATTTTTGTAAATATCAACGTCAAGGTTTGACTTTATTAAATTTCGCTATAATAACCTACAAATTTTGACAACTACTGACACGCACATCTCTGGGTAAACGTTAAGAATATGGGGCCGGCTGGGATTTTCATGATAAATTCAATATTGCGATAGAAATTTTTGCGCGGAAAAATATTTTTCACATTTTTTTAAAAAGAAATATATTGGGATACTCACTCCCAAGACAAACAAATTCAGTGCATTGAAACGATTATTTAACATATTTTTCCAATACAAACGCATACACAACTTTCCTACAAATGCCCAAGTAGCAATTTATAACCAGAATAAGCCTGAAAAGTATTAAAAAAGGAAAAAATCTTCATTTGATGGACATAAATAATTTGCTTGTCAAATGACAGCCATCTCATAAATTCAAAGTTGAAAATACAACGTTGCCAATTCAATTTCAGAAATCATGGATTTAGGTAAATATTTAATGGAACGTTGAGTAACACTATTAAAATAGACACTTGTCAAAATGTGCTAAAAATATGTGTAATAGTTTTGGTTTTAACCATCTTTTTCTGAGTTAAATATTCGTATGTCTATGCTAGACTTTAATATTGAAACTCGGTTTGTTAAATTTAATAAATTTTCGGGTAAATATCGTTTTAGCGAAGAACCTTTTTTTAAATGAAAAATGTAAATGTTTCTTATCGTTATACAAAATGCATGGTAAAATTAAAAAAAATTGTAGGTCCAGATAATAATCTATTAAAGCCAAAGTTTTTTAATGATTGTCGAAGTTTATAAACACGAACGAATTTGCAAATATTTATTAAATCGAATATAGGGTAAGTCAAAACTTGAGCTCATTATTTTCTCAGTAATTTCAAATGAATCACTCTGCATTTTATACAACTGTCGAAGACTATAGTTACCATACTTCTATTTTTATTAACCATTCCTTATACCTAAAATTATTAGTTTTTATTTTAGTGATAGTGTTGTTTTTTAATTTTCCATGTATTGTTTCTTATTTCTTCCCGAGTGTAATTTTTTTCTGTACTCGTTATTGAACTACTAAGTTACCAAACAATAATTATTAATATTTTTTTGACAAATCAATTGGTACGTTTACATAACTAATTAATAGTTTGCATAAAAAATGGAAATATCTCAAAAACTAATAACTTTAGCTATAGGGAATGGTTAATAAAAATAGAAGTATGGTAACAGTAGTCTTCGACAGTGTTATAAAATACAGGGTGATCCATTTGAAATTACCGAGAAAATAATGTACTCAAGTTTTGACTTACCCTGTATTCGATTTAATAAATATTCGCAAATTCGTTCGTGTTTACAAACTTTGACATTCATTAAAAAACTTTTGCATCAATAGCAATTATTATTCTTATACTCCTTTTTAATTATACAGGCCGTTGAACTTGTTAAGATTTCCACATAGAATTAGTTATAACTTGTGTAACATAGGTATTATAACCTTATATTGTTGTAATGGGGAGATAAAGCGGATTTTAATCTTAAGGTGAAATACAGGGTTTTCATTTAAAAAAAAACAACCTTGATCTGGCATCCCGTTATGGATCACCCTGTAACATTGTAACTAGATTTGAAATGTGAAGCTTAAAGCTGCCTACAATTTTTATACACAATTTTTTTTGGTATCCCTTATGATAACAGGGCTACTGAGCTTTATCACACTAATCAATCACCCTGTATAATGATAATTTATAATAAAAAAAGTGCCACCCTTGTATGCATCAATTAAAAGAATTCCTGATTTATGTTTCATCATGTCAAAACAAATAAATGCATTTGAATTTGTTAAGTATATCGGCAATCTGCTTATCAAGTGACAAGGTGTTAAAGAGAGAAGATTCAGAGTTCAACAGGTGTGAGAAAGACAATTGAAGAGTCGAGGATCGCCGGGCTTAGCAACACTTCAGTTATTGCCAAGGAAAAGCGACATATGACCAGTGAAATCACAGTGACAGGTCTCATGGATAACGGAGCTTTTTATTACATGGTACATTTCCTAAATTTTAATATGACCGACTTCAGGAGAAAGAGGCCCCAAATGTCAAGTAGCGTTGGACTGGTCAAATATTACATTGTAATATCACAGATTTAAGGGTGAATACGCCCCAAACGGTCGGCCTTAGCGGTAACGGGCCCAATTATTTTATACATGATCTGCGTCTTTCAGCAGTGTTGTGTTAGATGGCTGCGTACCTAACTCTGGAGCGCTTTGGGGAACACCAACAACTCTATTTTTGTTGTGTGGTATCATAAAGTAAAAGGCATAATAACTATCCAAAATATTAACTCTGAGGCCTATTGTCTATTCCCCGGTAAAATACAGGGTGTCTCAGAGTAGATTTTAGGTTTTAGACCCTGTTCGAAATTCCATGAAAATATTACGTCGAGCTTATAGCGGACACTGCGGATTTCACTTATCACCATGAAACAGTGAACGAGTTCGCAGCGTGCCTACATGGTTGAGGCTTATTTTAAAGCCAACGATTCGTACACAGTTGCTCAGCGGCGTGAACTAACATCGCCGATGGCGCATCACAAAAACGCAGTTGAGCAACTGTGTTCGAATCGTTGGCTTTAAAATAAGCTATACGCTCGCCGTATTATTTTCATGGAATTTCGAACAGGGTCGGCGTAAGGTAAGTTTAAAACCTAAAATCTACACTGACCCTGTATTATAAATTATAGGCAATGTACCACGTGTAAACTAAGTATGTATTTGTGTAGGTACGTATATTATCAGCGGGCATCCCGAAAATTTATGTTATGACATGTGGGTCCTATTTATCCTTAAGGCGGTGATATTACACCATAAATGCATTGAATTGTATTGATAAACAGGTTGCTCATCTACTCTGTAGAAATAATAAAATACTGAGATTTTTGAATTAAATGTTTGCACACTTTCAAGCTTGGTTTGAAATTTACAACAAATAATTTCATTTCCATTTCCTTTTTATATGAATCACCCTGTAAGCAAGCTCTCACAAGTCACTTAGAAATTGACGTACAGTCATAACTATAAAACATATAATCCTTCAACTTCTTAATACACAATTTTTTAACATTAGCCAACTGGTCAATTGTATTATTATATATGGTATTATATAAAAATCTGTTCTTCATCGGATGTCGACAAGTAAGTACTATCACTTAATTGTGTTATCTTTTTAACAGGTGTGACTGGATATTTAACAGGCCCTCGCCATCGTCTACTAAGTCCTAAGCTGCGAGGTACAGCAACAGGTACTTTTTGTAAATTATTTTGCAAGAGATTTCGTTCAAGTGAATTAATATTAGACAAATCAACATTTTCTTTGGGAATCATCTCAACTACTACAGCTTTATCTTTATTAGAAGAATCTAGGTGGGTACATGACTTTGACAAAGACCTGTTAAGACAAGTAAATTTCTTGTTTGACTTATCGGATTCTATTTCGTACCGGATATGTTTGTGATATGGTACTTCAGTCTGATATTTTACTAATCCATATTTGTTTACATTTGAAATATCCCTACAATTTTCGGTAATATGCTTTTCTACTGGACTGTCACACATGTTCTTAATTTTAGAGGAGTTTTGTTCTTTTATGTTGAACATAGATTTGCTTTTGGCTAAATTTGTTGCAGATAATCTGGCTAGGACAAATTCAACCTTATTTCCAGAGCTTTTTAATACATTTAACGCCTGGTTGTACTTCATTTCCAGTAAAGATTTTCCGTTTACCGCAATTATTTGATCGCCTCTTATAAAATTTCCCGTACGGTACGCAGGTCCTTCTTCAATAACCGACTGAATGTAGACGTGTCCATCAGAGCCCTCTGTTATTTGAAGACCGAAACTACCTTTTTCATCTCGTGCGATTTTAATGTTTAACAGTATTCGTTCTGCTACGACAGAAAGATCGTTTAATTTTTCTAGAAGCGAATCGCTAACGGTTTCATGAAAATCGGGTAAAAATGGCTGGCTGGACTGTTTTATTGTAGAATCTGAAAAAAAAACAGGAATTAACAAAATTGTTAGTTCACAATGAGACATTGCGAACCTAATAAAAATAATACAGATTTATTGAAATGACCATCATTTTACGCTCAAAGAAATGTTTAAAAAATTATTATTATATCTTTTATAGTCGCGGTAATATAAAGGGTTTCCACAAAACTTATGGGGTTATAGGGACTGCCAATATGATTGCAAAATGCCATATACAAATGTCCAATACCGCTTGGTTACTGACATACAGAGTGATTTGTGAAATTTTATACAGGGTGTCCCGTTGGTAAACGGAAATATTTTAAAGGTAGGTAGAGGTCACAAAGGCGGTTCTAAATAACCCATATATAATGGGTCTCTTGGCTTCCATAACCGAGTTACTGGGTGTTTTATCAATTATGCATAATTATTCATTTGGCCAGAACTTTTGGCATACAGATTACACTTCTCACGAATAATGTACTGAAATATTTAGAGATATGAACATCCAGGTTCGGCTTTAGGAAAAATTGAAACATATTAAAAATATCAAAACAACACCCTGTATATTACAATTTTAATATTTCCATTTTAGATTTGAATAGAGGGGAAAAAACTGAATTGAAACAAGTTGTTGTTGTTATCCCGCCACCGAATCGAATGGGAAAATTTTAATATTGAAAGTAAAATTTTCATTTAATTTAGAAAAAACATATTATGAAACTCATTTTTTCTTCACAACTTCAAACAATTTCAAAAATTCACATCGCGTCATTTATCTATTTCTTGTTTATTCGGCTTAAAATAATTTTACACTGTACTGGTGTACCTGCAGGCCCGTACTTAGGGGAAAATATTCAATTAGGTATTTATTTTTTAAACGCCCAGTAAAAAGTAAAGTAGGACAATAAACACTCATAGTAACTAACAAGCATTTATTAATAATTAACGAAATTGCTCAAAATGTCCATGTCCATTTTGTTTTATGCACTTTCTTGCACGTTTAATGATGTCCCTTACTGATTTTTTTATAATAAATGGATTGTTTCTCAGTTCCAGGCTTCCTCAATTCTTTGAAGCAGTTCTTCTCTATTGTTTATTTTTTAGAATACACCTTGGATTTCAGGTATCCCTATACAGCATCATCCACTGTGCTAAAATAAAATTATACAAGGTGATCGAAAAGTAATCAATTTAATATTTTGTTTAAAGTACGGATCTGCAATATTACTTAAAATTGTGTTAAAACGGACAAATAATAAAAATATTAAATGTTGAAAATAAATTCATTTTGAATATTAAATAAAAAAACATAATTTCTCTTTTTTTCTCTCTAAAATTTTACTTTCAGTTTAAAAAAAAATCGACGTGCAAGAAAGTGGAGCAATTTCGTTAATTAATAATAAATGTTTGTTAGTTACATAGTTACTATGAGCGTTTATTGTTTCGCTTTACTTTTTACTTGGCGTTTAAAAAATAAATACATAATTGAATATTTTCTCCTAAGTACGGGCCTGCACGTACACCAGTATAGTGTAAAATTATTTTAAGCCGAATAAACAAGAAATAGGTGAATTTTTGAAACTGTTAAAGAAAAAATGAGTTTCATAATATGTTTTTCCTAAATTAAATAAAAATTTTACTTTCAATATCAAAATTTTCCCATTCCATTCGGTGGCGGGATAACAACAACAACTTGTTTCAATTCAGTTTTTTCCCCTCTCTTCAAATCTAAAATGGAAATATTAAAATTGTGATATACAGGGTGTTGTTTTGATATTTTTAATGTTTCAATTTTTCCTAAAGCCGAACCTGGAATTTCAGATCTCTTAATATTTCAGTACATTATTCGTGAGAAGTGTAAGCTGTATGCCAAAAATGGAAATATATACTAAGTGATTCAAAAGTTCTGGCCAAATGAATAATTATGCATAATTGATAAAACACCCTGTAACTCGGTTATGGAAGCCAAGAGACCCATTATATATGGGTTATTTAGAATCGCCTTTGTGACCTCTACCTTCCTAAAGTATTTCCGTTTACCAACGGGACACCCTGTATAGGAGAAACATCTAGACCTTTTCATGTTAGACTTAATGAACACCAATCACTGTGGCGGATCCAGAGACCTTTACACGTTACACAAAATTAGGCATTTCGTAACTGATTACATAAATAGCAATTATTTCCATTTTTATAAAACCGGAAATATCACTTCCGGTTAAAGTTTTTAAAACCAGTTTTGAAACCGGATGTCGTAGAAAGCTGAAATTTAGGCGTGCACACATTCAAGATTTCCAAGAAAGTAGACAAATTATTTTGCAGTACATTATTTTTTTAAATGTAGAATAAAATGTAAACACTTTTCTACTATTCTGGCAACATTTTTGAATTTTGAAGTCCAAGGGGGGGAAATTTCCCTAATCAACCCCCCTCCCGTGAATCCGCCACTGCCAATCATACATTAAAAATAAACAATTCGAAAAATCAAAAATATGTGACCATGCTTGGGATTTTGGCCACAAAATACAATGGAATTCTTCAACTAGATTATTAAAAGAACAAAATAATTATAACCGCAAAGTTAAAGAGGCAGCAATGATATGCTTAAATAATAACGAATGTGTTTCTAATTCTTCGGTCGATATTTCAAAAATTGGGACGCCTATTTTACAAAAAGAGTTAATTGCAAAAAGGATACCCTCTATATCGGGATAGTATCATAAGCTTTTATCTGGTTTTTTCTTAAGATAAGAAAACTTCATGAAATATATGATGGAAACAGATTTTGACATCTTCAATTTCAAAATCTTTCTCCGTGTCCTATGTTGCTGTCATATTTTTGTAAGATTATCAAGTGTTCTGTTTCTATAGTAAATTTTTTATTATGTTATTTTGAAAACGTCAAAATTAAAAAACTTTTTAATAAAATGTGGTTTTACTATCCATTAAGAAGAGTATTGGAAGTACAAAGCTTATAGAAATGATTTATCAGCTTTGATTATATGTTTTAATAGGCAGGAAAGCATACTTGTTATTAACCTTAGAACTACGAGATAATCGCATTTTATGGATCAGCTGCATGATTAGGGGAAGGTGGGGTAATAGCGATCGCTTTTTTTCTTTTTAATGTAGAAACTATAATTATTTGATTTTCTTGTTCAGATTTGGCAAACATTAAAATAAATAATTAGACATCAATATCAAAATGTTTATTCTAAAGAATTAAAAAAAAATAAAAAATATTTATTCTAAAAAATTAAAATAAAACCTCAAAACCTCAATTGATAATATCGACGAGAACTCAAAACAATTTTTTATATAAAACAAATCCATACAGATCGACTAAGTAACAAAGGAGAAGTGACGATCTTGACTATTATTGCACCCTCTCATAGTAATGTCGTTGCGCCACCTACCATAATTTGTGAGAAATGCGTTGAAACGCTATTGTCCCATGCGCGCTATTGCCCCACCTTTCCCTACACTGATAGGCAAAAAAAAATTTGTTCTGACTCTCTCACCATTCTTGCTGATTCTTATATAAAATGACCTCCTGAATCCGAATATGACCTCAGTTTTCCTTCCATCACCCACCGTCTTTGGGGGTAGCCCCTCACCTATTTTTATTACTTTTCCATAATTTGGAGGAATGAAAAAAGAAACAATGGGTGATGGGGGAAAGCTGAGGTCATATTCGGATTCAAGAGGTCATTTTACATAAGAATCAGCAAGAATGGCGTCAGGGCTAGAAATTTTTTTTTGCCGACTAGTGTAATCAAACCAAGTCGACTGCAAGCTACCGAACTGAGAGGGTGTGTGTTTAGACGCTTCAGGAGACAAAGCGATTAAGTGGACTGTAAGGCGTAAAAACCGGAGCAGCACTTGAAAGCAAAAGACGAATTTTGTTATTATCCTAATAACAAAACCAACAGAGATTTATGATTTTAAAATTTTAGAACCAATTTCTTCATACATACGAGATATCATTTTAAAAATCATTATATTTTTGAACTGAGAACTAATATTATTTTTATTACAGAGTACTAATCAAAATTCTATTACAGGAACTAGAGTAATGATTTTATCAGTTACATGATAAAACATATTTTTCAATCATGCCTAAAGGCAAGAACAAGAAACCCAAAGTGGAAACACATGATGACAAGTATAAATACGAAGAATCAGATGATGAATACGATGAAATAAAAACATACATGAGTATGTTCTCACCAGCATACAAACCGAGAAAAGGCAAAGAGATGAAATAAAAAAACTAAAAAGTGTAAACCAGAAACTTAGTAATCAGGTAAGTGAATTACTAACAAAACTGACTATACTTACAAAGCAACTGGCCCAAAATAAAGAAAAAGAAACGCCTATGGACGCATCCAGCGCCCCACTCCCCCCAGACACAGATGGGGACTTCAAAAAGTCGAAAAACCAACTCAAAAAAGAGAGAAGGAAAAGACGAATCCAAAAAACCTCACTAGGACAAGCTGGAGGTGCCACCTCCTCTTGGACGGCAACGCCCGAGGGAAACAAACGGCCCAAAACCGTGCGTCGACCAGAGGCAGCCGCGAGAGGAAGGCCCTCTCAAACGTGCCCAAAAGAAAAGGTACCCCCGATCCATATTAGCTATGGATCCATAAGCTGGACACAAATGACAGCCGATCTTAAAGAAAAAGAGATCCGCTATGAAAAGGCAGACATGCGCAACCGCGAAATCAGGATGTGGCCAAAGACGCCAAATGACTACAGAAACGCAACCAAATATTTGGACACAATAGGAGCAAAATACCATACCTACCAACTAGAGGAAGATAAATGCCACAAAGTGGTGCTCCGAGGAGCCCCAGAAGACACAGATCCTAACGAAATAGCACTAGATTTACAAGAACAAGGACTAAACCCAACTAGAGTGCAATAGATGCGCTCAAACGGTGGATCGACTCCTCTGCGATTTGACCGAGATTGGTATATCGTGTCAAGGCTATGCAGATGACATAGTCATAATCGCAAGAGGAAAATTCGAGAATACCTCTGCGATATAGTTCAAAGAGGGCTTGACTATACTAAAGAATGGTGTCAATTGATGGGCCTTAGCGTCAACCCCACCAAGACTACCTTAGTTGCCTTTACACGGAAAAGAAACATTAACCTCAAAACCATTGAATTGGACGGGAAAGTTATTGAATGGAAGCCAGATGTCAAATATCTGGGACTAATACTAGATAATAAACTCATCTGGAATAAGCACGAAAAAGAAGTAACCGCAAAGCCACGAAAACTCTAATGGTGTGCAGAAATTTTGCGGGAAAAAACTGGGGATGTAACCCAAAGATCCTGCAGTGGATGTACACGTCAATAGTGAGACCGGCCATCACTTATGGAGCAGTGATCTGGGGCAGCAGAACTAAGCTGGCCAGTACAATGGCAAATCTAGCGACAATCCAAAGACTAGCCTGCGTATGCATAACAGGTGCAATGAAAACGTGCCCAACGGCCGCCATGGAGGTAATCCTAAGCCTTACACCCCTCCATATAGTAGTGGAGAGTATAGCGATAAGGACAACCTACAGAATGACCAGAGAAGGATCAACCAAACGCAAGTTTCGACTCCTTCCTGGAAATCACCAAAGCTGGGACATGCCCCAAGATGAGATGACAAAGAAGTTTAGCTTTGAAGAATTCAACACAAAGCTAAGTAACAAAAGCGAATGGGACAAAGATACCATCCCAAAACTCAAGAGAAGTGCCATTAAAAGGTACACAGATGGTTCTAGAACAACAGAAGGAACAGGAATAGGAGTATATGGGCCTGGAACCAAATATTCTGAAGTTTAGGCAAATCTCCGAGCATTTTCCAAGCTGAAATATATGCCATCGGAAAATGAGTCCAGTTCAATATAGAAAGAAATTTTCGCAGACAAGAGATCATCATCATGTCAGACAGCCAAGCAGCCATTAATGCCTTGAACTTCCACGTAATCAACTCCCAGATGGTTTGGGAGTGCCTAGAGAATCTAAATGAACTAGAACAACACTGTTACCCTACTATGGGTTCCGGGACATACTGGAGTGGAGGGTAATGAAGTAGCAGACGTACTCGCAAAAAAAGGGGCTGAAACACCATTTCAGGTACCTGAACCCTTCTGCGGAATAAGCACCAGTACAATACAAAAGATCCCAATACTGGATAGGACTACAAGGAATGAGGCAGGCCAAGAGACTACTGGGAAACTATAACCAGAAGAGATCTGACGACTGCGTCAGTAAAAGTAAAAATAAGCTCAGAATACTAACGGGTATCCTAACAGGGCACTGCCGGCTGAGAGGCCACCTAAAGAAACTCAGATTAGTAGACAAAGAAGAATGCAGATTCTGCGAGGAAGAGGAGGAAACCTCTATCCACATTCTCTCAGAATGCATTACCCTGCAAAATCCAAGGGTACGATACCTCGGAGAATATCAAATAGAAGAGGAAGATCTACCTAACCTGAAGCCTACCGACATCCTGAACTTTTTGAAAGCAATAGGACTGGAGGAACCGCTCTAATCGTTGAGACATCCTCAACGATTGGGCAGCAGTAGGGGGCACAATAGATCTTATAGGTCGCAGTGTATCGACACCCCCCATTACAGATAGATAGATGCTTTTTTTACTAAAATATCGTGGATTTAATATTCTTTTATAAAAATAGCGCTAACTTAAAGAGCAAAAAAGTTTATCGCACATGTATGCAACAAATGTGACCTAACTAGCGCCCTCTACAAATTACATCGAACTAGGTGCCATATTATGATTTCTCGTTCCCGAAAACTCCCAGTTCCAAATTTTTATGTATACATATCCAAAAACGCTGAAGTTACTGCAAGAAATATGGTATTAGAGCAACTTGGTTCAAATCGTAATATTTTAAAGTGAGGAATCTACCATACTTCTATGTACAATTACCATTTCCATAGATTCAATATCCCTCTTTCACGTGGTGATCACTATATGAAGGCTGCAGGAGTTATGTAGGGGGAAATTAACATGTAAAGATATGGGAAATCGGTTTTTCGCACATTGTCCTTTCTGCCGGAAAATTGTTAAATTGGCAGGCTTGAACCCACATCTCAGCATAACCGATTTTGTGGACAGTTAATAACCGAGTTTTTCAATCAGACTTAAGGCGGCTATTCATGTAACTGCATACTTGAACGGTATACATGCACAAATTTATTGTACAAGTATACTGGAACGGAAGTTCCGCCGCTACACGGCACAAGAGCAAGTGATAAATAAACTAATGAGTGTAGCTACAAAAAGTTCTTGTGATAAACTGTGTATAAATCAGAACCGTGGTAAGCATACAATAAACATTTAATTAAATAGTCCAGTCAAAGCGAACAAAAATCAAATTGCGAAAACTAATAATCAAAAATCAAACACATCAGTTAACTCCAATCAGCGATTCAAAGTGGATGCACCCGAACCGCACCAACAACACCATAGGCATCACTTATCTAAAATGTTTCCACCCGGAAACGGACCAGGTATAAACCTCGATATATACAATGCACCTCTTGCTCAACAACAGAATATGATACCCCTAATGCAATCTCAACAATTAGTACAACAGCAGATAAACCAAATACAATAACAGCAAATTCAGCAACAGCAAATTCAACAACAGCAATTACAACAATATTACAGTAATTTTCCACTCCTACAAAATAACCTTCAACCTACCAGTTCCCAAATATCTTACCCATCACACCCATCTTCTTCGGCGGTGCAATTAAACCCAAACCCCTACAACGTCAACCTACCAGACTTCTCAACAACCGATGATGATGATTATAATGAAGACGACCTTATGGATAATGAGGAAATAGGCAACATTCAAAACAAACACCCATGGCAAGAAGTCAGTCATAAAAGAAAACGAATGAAAACCCATAAACCAACAAGCAACGAGCCACCAACGAAAACATTAAACAAATATCAAGTTCTATCAGCAAATAATAATCAAGAGAACGAAGCAACTACCAGCAAGACAAATAACACAAACAAAGATACTAAGCCATCCAGACCACCACCTATATATGTTTATAGAGTAAAAAACTATAAACAAATGATTGACAGTCTAGCTGTAGCAACCGAAGAACAAACATACTATACTAGAACACTTGCAGACAATATAGTAAAAATAAATGCACTGACGTCAGATACTTATCGAAAACTAATAACGCATATGAGAGAAGAAAACATCGTACACCATACTTACCAGTTGAGACAAGAGAGGGCTTATAGGGTAGTTATAAGCCTTTGGAGGACATTAAACCTGAATTACAGAAAAAAGGCCATATTATTAGAAACCTGATTAACGTCAGACATAGAGCTACGAAAGAACCCCTACCGTTATTCTTTGTTGACCTCGAACCCAATAAAAACAACAAAGGTATATACGAAACTGAATTCATCCATCATACAAAAGTTAGAGTAGAACCACCCCGGTACAAAAAGGATATAGTCCAATGTACAAGATGTCAGTCATATGGACACTCTAAGACATACTGTAGAGAATTATTTAATTGCGTGAAATGTACCGGTCCGCATGACACAAAAACATGTACGAAAACTAAGGAGACTCCAGCTACCTGTACACTATGTCAGGGAAGCCACCCCGCAAACTATAAAGGTTGTCGAGTATACAAAGACCTAGTCTTATCTAGAAATAAACCCCTAAATAACAATCAAATTCAACCTACTCAGAATATCACTCAAAATCAAAACATACTACCTAACAACAATTTTCAAATGATCCAACCACAACCTCAGAATCAAATAACATATGCACAAATGGCATTAGGAAATAACTCCAATTGAAACAACGACAACGATAACAATAATATAATTTATCAGTGAATTTAAAACTTTATTTAACCAGTTAATTAACCAAAATAGCATGATTTTAAACCTGCTAAACAAAGTAATTTGCAAAACGTAATGGCTTCCTCACTACGTATCGCGGCCTGGAATGCTAACGGGCTAACAAACCATGTCAATGAAATCACTGTATTCCTAAACCTTCACAACATTGATATCCTGCTTATCTCCGAGAGCCATTCAACTGACAGAACATACATTAAAATTCCTCATTACGCCGCATACTTCTGCCACCATCCCGATGGAACGGCCCATGCAGGATCTGCCATCTTAATTAGATCCAACATAAACCACTACATAAGTCAACCTCATTCCACGCTAAAAATACAAGCCACCGTTTTAACAGTTGAAAACTTCAATCGGCCTCTGACTATTGCCGCTGTTTATAGCCCTCCAAGGCATACTATCCTAACCGATGAATATAATAACTTCTTTCGAACTCTTGGGTCACATTTCTTTGCCGCAGGAGACTGGAACGCTAAGCATTTGGCTTGGGGATCACGACTCATCACACCAATCAATCCAATATAATAATTTAAATTACCTCTCGACCGGACAGCCAACCTATTGGCCTACAGACAGGAATAAAATACCTGACTTATTAGATTTTGCCGTCACAAAAGGTATATCTGACGTTCATGCCAATATCGAATCTTGCCTCGACTTATCATATGATCACAGCCCCATTATAATTACGCTAAGTACTACTGTAATATTTCGAGAGCTACTTCCAAAACTTTGTACAAAAAAGACCGATTGGGAAAAATTTCAACAAACAATAAATGAAAACATTAGCTTAGATAATAATAATAATAATAATAATATATTTACTGTTTCTAATGTAGGTAAATTACATATAACAAGTAGTAATATAATAGTACTTATTACACTGATACACATCTTCCTAAGTTCTAACACAAAAATAGAACCAGAAGTAAAGATAAAAATGCAGCAAATAAAAAATTACAGATTTTATTCCCCTAGTAAAAAAGAGCTTAGAGCACCATATAAAATCGCGGCAAGAGATTGACGAAGTAGTAAACTACACCTAGTGACAACAAGGGGACAATAAGGGACTGCAACATTCCATTACACATAAGAGATATCTTGTCAAAGAAACGACAAGCCCGTGCAAAATGGCAAAGGTCGAGAAATTCCCAAGACAAAACCCAACTAAATAGGCTGACCCATCAACTTCAAACAGCTTTACATCAAGCAAGAAATGACACCTTTGAATATTACATTAAAACTCTGACAACTGACGATAATTCATTATGGAGAGCTACTAAAAAATTCAAGAGGCCACTAACACTCATACCTCCCATAATAAAACCAGACAGAAACTGGGCGCAAACAGATGTAGAGAAGGCTAATGTATTTGCAGACCACCTAGCTAGTGTCTTCACTCCAAATGCAGAGAATAACTTTGATGCCAATGAAGTAAAGAGTTTTCTAGACGTTGCTTGCCAGCTTTCAACACCCATTAGACCATTTACACCTGTTGAAGTTCGTAATGAAATAAATAATACAAAGTCACACAAGGCTCCTGGCTACGACTTGATTGACAGTGATATTCTCAAACACCTACCCAGGAAAGCTACGGTCTTGCTAACGATCATCTACAACAGGATGTTAAGCTTATGTTATTTTCCTTTCCAGTGGAAATTTACGCACATTATAATGATTGCTAAGACAGGCAAACCACCCACGGAACCTACATCTTATCGCCCTATAAGCCTTCTACCTATTACCTCAAAAATATTTGAAAGATTGCTTCTAGAACGAATTAACGTAACAGTCCCCGTAAATGATATAATACCTGTCCATCAATTTGGGTTTCGCAAGCATTACTCAACAATTCAACAATGTCACCGAATCTTCAACAACATCAAAGATAGCCTCGCAAACAAAAATATATGCGTATCAGTTTTCCTAGACGTAAAACAGGCCTTCGACAAAGTGTGGCATGAAGGCCTACTTTACAAATTGAAATTGCACCTGCCCACTCATCCTCAAATCCTACTTGACACAATGCACCTTTCAAGTTAAAGTAAACTCCTCGTTGTCTAATTATAACCCTCAAGGCAGTGTCCTTGGACTCTTCCTTTATTTACTCTTTACTTCCGATATCCCTACCAGTGACGATATTACGACTGCAACATTCGCAATTGATTCAGATCCTAACAGAGCCTCGCAAAAACTACAGGACCATCTTATAAATCTACAAACCTGGCTAGAGCTCTGGAAAATTAAAGTAAATTCGGACAAGTCCACCCAGATAACGTTCACAACAAGACACGTCAACTGTCCACAACTCAGAATAAACAACAGCCCGATTCCAATAAGAAGCGAAGTTAAATATCTTGGGCTGCACCTCGACCAAAGGCTCACTTGGAAACACCATATCAAAGCCAAAAGGATTCAATATCGCTGAAAGTCAAACAAATGAATTGGTTGCTTGGAAGGCGATCACAGTTATCACTGGAAAATAAACTCCTACTATATAAAATTATTTTAAAACCCATTTGGACATATGGGATCGAGCTCTGTGGATGTAGCAAACCCTCCAATACAAAAATTCTCCAATGTTTCCCGTCAAAAACACTCCGGATGATAACCAACGCGCCAGGGTACGTTTCCAACGCAACAATACACAACGACCAAGGGATTCCCTTTATCAGCGAAGTGATAGCAACCAATGCCAAAAAAGCTAAAGCGAGAAATGCTGAACACGATAGTGATATAATAAGACAACTTTATCCAGTCCCGTTAGAGCACAGAAGGCTTAAAAGATCCTGGCCAGAAGACCTGATTGATTAGGTTGAAATGGCGAACCGTTGCTGAACGGTACCCACTACAAGTCCTATACATCCAAAACATTTACTAAATACTTATAGTGTTAAAGTAGTTGTAAATTTGCAATATTTTCCAATAAAAAAAATTATTATTCTTTTGCTATTTTACACCAAGAATGATCAGCTTCAATCCTCTTGGAGTAGCCTAGGAGCTTAAAATTATAAAATACGGAATATTTTTCAACTTCTTCCAATAATTTTATATTTATTAGTTGTTCATTCATTGTGAAAAAAAAAATATTTTGAAACAAAATAAACAATACTTGACACTCTTGACAGCTGAACATTAGAAACTGGGTGATTTGAGTCATCATGTCGAATTGCCTACAACTGATTACTAACGCGTTACTAATTGGTTAGTGACAAGTAGCATCATCTGCGGTGTCCCATTCAATTACAATGGATGCGACTCATCGCGGACTGGTTAGTGATTTGCGTCAGAATCACGTTTGTTTTGAGTAGCTCCCTGTGTACTTCGCCTTATACTTGGGCAAGTCGACTGTTCAAGTATGCAGTTACGTGAATAGCTTCTTTATGCGTGACGAGCGCTATCGATTTAAACCTGCCAGCGAATTGTTGTTGAGCGCTGCCACTAGAGCGACGCTCGCGTAGCGGCAACTGATGTCGGGTTGGTGAATGACCGAAAGCAGATGCGATAGATTTTGATTAATAAGTTATTTGCTCTGTTTGTCTTTAACTTTGGCATACTAAACTGCACTCCACGTTCTCACTGTTCTCCACTCCAAGAATTTAACAAGGGATTGACGGCTAAATACATATTTAACTTAAGTATAAACTTCCTTTAAGGTTACCTTATTGTTTCGAAATGTTGGGCAAATAAAGTGAAGAGGTCGGCGTTCTATCGAGATACTGACTATTTGATGATAAATGTGGTTATACCTGCGGTTCCTGTTAATTTTAATGAATCAAATATTCCAAATTAACCTGAAGTAACTTTTTAGCGTAAAGACTATACATAGTAGAAGAAAAGTATGAAAAGGCCTAATTCTCGTGAAACATGTACATTGCAAATCCTGCACATTGTTTACCTTTTACCCTTTAATCAGAGACATCTCACACTTGAGATTTTATGTTGCCAGAGTCAAATTTAGATCAAAATCTCGGATAAAATGTGATATCTCTGAAACTAGGCTCTTAGTATAAAAAAAATCTTTGCTAGTCTAAAGTGTATGCAACATTTTCTGACAAATTAGTCCTTGCCTGCTCAAATGCTGACGGAAGGATGAAACTTTGAGTCACAAGGTTGAAAAATCCCCTCAAATCCGAGATTCGGCTATCACCCCATGGAGAAAAAAAATATTTGGCTCAACTCAATACCTTTTATGGAGATGGAATTAGTTTTAGTATTAATAAAAAAGGTGTAGCAGGAGCTATAGCGATCTCGCACTTCACGTCGAAAATTATATTTTTGTGATTTCTCTGTTCATACGAATCGATAAAGCCCAATTTGACTCATTGCACGCACTGTTTGCGAAATTTCTGTTGCCGATTTTTTGCTGCCCCGCAAGAGTTTGTGCAAGTCGGGGGGTGTCAGAAAATATGATTTTTGTGGTATTCGGAGTCCCCTAAAAGCTGTAAAATGATTTTCTGACGTAGCGCCGACTACTTTATAAAACCAATCGGGATGCCATTGAAAAGGGCTGTAGCGCGCTCCAGCAAGGCGGCAGAGAATTACTAAAGAGGAAAAATTTGGAGAGGGGGGCTCGAACTGTCTACAGCCGCTTCAAATGACGTTGCAGTCACATCGGCTTTTTTCGTCGCTGGTTCTCTATGGTTGGTATAACCTGAGCAGAAACAAAATTTCAAGTTAATTGGTTGAACAGTTTACGAATCCCGCAATTTTGAAAAATAAACACGTTTAAAGTTTTGGTAACATTTTATATGTGTTTGTTTATTATTGTATTTATGTACGATTGACCAATAAAACGCTGTTTATAGAACAGTTTTGCGTCAATAAAGTAATTGCCAACGTCACTGACAAGTTGCAAGACAACTCATTTGACATGTTTAATAAATAAACATCTACTTGTCATCGCAACTGCTGTCAGCCAAAATCGTATCAAATTTTAATTTTTTCAATTTATTATTATTTCATGTATATAACGCGTACATAAACAGGCTTCGATAGAGTAAGGGCGAGAGATGTCATACACCTTTTATATAATAGAGAAATACCCTTGGACATTATAAAAACTATCGAAAACATCTATGAACAAAACACAATAGAAGCTAGAATTGGGTGTTTAACTAATTTTCAGATTCTATTTAAAACCTTATAAATAACAAGTACTATGTGAATAATTAACAACACAATATGTTTTTTTAATTTTAGTTGCATACATAATTTTTACCAGCAATTTGTTAATTTTTAAAATGTGTCTTTTGAATATGGCGCAATTGTTGAAATTGCGTCACTGGTTGCGTAACTGAAGTTAGATATAAGCCGAATCGAAAGTTCAACGAATTCACTCGACATCAAAGTTAAAATTGTTAAATGTCACTGTCAATAATGTCATTTCTTTGATTTTTGTTGAAGCGTGGGTTTTTGATTTTGCATTTATTTTTGATTTATTAATATTTTTTAGTTAGTATATAGTATTTTCTTTGTTTCTAAGTTAGTGTATTTGTGTTTTCCCGACTTTAAAATCGTTATTCTATATTCTTCTTCTTCTTCGTCTTCGTTTTTCGAAACTAGTGATGGTCTTGGTCTAATATGTTTCTTCTTTTTTAATCGTTTACCGTAAAGCAAATCAGTACCGTACCAGTGACGTATCTGTATTAAAAGTTGCATAAAATCTCAAATCTTTTCTTATTAGTTTTTATCTATTTTAAGCAAAAAAACATAAAAAAACATGCAATTATGTAAAAAGTAATTAAGTATGAGTAATTAGAAATACAAAACAAATGAGGTTAGATTTGGAGTTAAACACCTAATTGATGGAAAACTCACAGACTCAATAAACATCGGAACGGGAATTAGACAAGGAGATTCGTTAAGCCCCTTATTATTTAATTTAATAATGGACGTAGTAATAGAGAATGTCAGAGAAGGGAGAGGATACAGGATGGGGAACAAGGACATCAAAATACTCTGTTATGCAGATGACGCAGTACTAATCGCTCAACATGAAGACGATTTACAAAGACTGGTCCACAAATTCAATACGACAGCGAAAAGGTTCAATATGATCATCTCAACAGAAAAAACAAAATCACTGGTAGTTAGTAAAGAACCCATTAGATGCAAGATAGAGATCGACGGTAAATGTATCCAACAAGTTATGGAATTTAACTACCTGGGTATCGCCATATCGAGTTATGGAGATATCGAAAAAGAAGTGAAAGACCGGGTACAAAAAGCAAATAAGGCATCAGGTTGCTTGAACGACGCAATATGGCGAAATAAATACATTAAAACTGAAACAAAAGCGAGAATATATAAATCAACGATAAGACCACTACTAACATACACAGCAGAAACAAGACCGGACACATCACAGACACAAAGAATGTTGGAAACGGCGGAGATGAGGATATTAAGAAGAATAACAGGAAACACGCTGAGGGATCGGGTACGAAGTGAACAAATAAGGAGAGAATGCAATGTGGAGGAAATAAACGAATGGACACTTAAAAGAAAAATAGAATGGAACAATCATATAAACAGAATGACGGAGAGTAGAGTAGTCAGAACAGCTAGAGACAAATCACCACTGGGAAGAAGAAGTATAGGCCGCCCACGCAAACGATGGAGTGACAATATACCATAGAGGAATAACTCATTTTTGAACAGGCAGAATTGCCTATAATGAAGAGAAGAAGAAGAAGAAGAAGATAAACAGGCTTTATGGACTCATCATTTTATAGCCTCTCTCGCAAGCTCGCTCGGCTATAAAATTATTCGTTCAATAAAGCCCTTGTTTATGTACTTGTAATATAAATAGCTATTATGTATTTGTTTGTCCAAAATCCAATTTGAGCAAAATATGTTTATACATGTTTTTGGGGTCTCTGAATACAAATCTGAGGTTAGATTTGCAAAATTCAAAATGGCGGATCCTCATTTCCTATTCGGCCGATTTATGGACGCTGGTTGCTGATACGGCTTAATTTTTTTGTCATTTTGATTTTTTTCTACACGACCCTAAATACTAATTTTCGAGGCGACAGCACATATACGACAACTGTGCTATAAGGATATAGCACACAAACAAAGGCACGAATATACCGTTGACGCTCCAGTGACCACTACTGACATCTGTAGTAATGAGCAAACAATAAAAAATATCGACCGTAGCTATTACAGATACCTATATAGAAAGGAAAGCGGTTAGGGACTGCGTGACGAACATGCTATACCAGAGCATCCCTCAGCGATTGTATAAAGAACATAGTAGTATCACCTCTGTGTATCAACTGTTGGAGACGGAGGAAACAATGCTTTTTTCAACCAGTGAGGTAGTGACCCCACACGGATTTCATTCAAACTTGCTGTAATGTAATTGAGTCAGGAACGGATTCAGGGGTTGAACACTTTCAGCGGAATGAGCTAACAGAAACTTCAGTTTAGTTTCAAAATTCGCTAAATCGTATTCGGCAAAACTATTTTCAAATGCAATCAAAAACTCTGTATTGTCTTGTGGAATATCCATTCGCCGTCTGTTAAAATAAATAAGAACTAATTGACGTTCAAGAGATATTATTTTAGTCGATATTATAAGAACTGACAATTTGTTGTTAAAATTATACAGAACTCATTTTCTGTGACCAACATTCAGGAATTTTTAAGGAGATCTACACGTCTCGTTACACCATAGGTCTATTTGTCGAAGAAGAAAACTCATGGAAATGGTAAACTATTTAATTAACTCGAAGGTCCATTTTGTAATTACAAGGCTTATTCATAAAAAATTTTTAGCAGTATGTGGGTATAGTCAGAAAATTTATGGTGAATTATAAGTAAATTAAAAAAAATCAATTTGACAAATTAAAAGTTTTGAGGGTTGGATATTGATTTTTTAAGATTTGTGGCTGAAATCCATCCTATATCGAAAAAAGTTTAATGTAAAAGTTGTAGATAATTAAAAAATGCAATACTAATCAGTATTAATTATGTTTCAACATAACCTCAATATTTTTGAGAAAATCGTTAAAAATCGTTTTTTTTAGATAGCGGATAATGTTTTTTTAATAAATCTTATACAGGGTGTTCCATTTAAAAAAATGAAAACTGTATAAGTTAAATTGCTGAATTAATTACGTATGACCTGTCCAACGATTACGACCTGTTCATACGGAGATAGAAGTTCTACTGGTTTACTTTTTATTTATTTGAAACGCCTTGCCTTTAGGCGAGATCCTTCCGGCGGCCAATCACCGGTACGCGTTTTCGGCTTTATTGATGTGTCTTTTTTTTATCTCTCTGGCAGCTTGTAGTATCGCCAGTAGCATTGAAGTTTTATTTCGTCGGTGAGTTACTTCCGCGTTGATTATCTGCGCGATGGCCTTGATTCACGACGCGTGTTATACTGTTGCTATGCTAGGCACCTAAGCGTGCGGTTTGGTTATTTTTATTTCTTTTGTCGCCATGGGCGTAGATTAAAATGTTCGATTTCGAACAGCACTTATAAAAAATAAAAAGACAGAAGCTTATGATCAAGTGTTCAGATCCGTAATATCTGCTTGTGATAGCAGGAATCTGACATTTAATCCCAGTGAAATTGTGTGTGATTTCGAAGAAGCTATTCACAAAGATTCCACACCAGCCAAGCTTGGCTGAGGAAACTACAGAATATTGGAGTGAATAGTGAGTATTCTGACAAGGACAGCAGTGAGTTGGGGAAATGGTTACGTTGGTCTTTCAGCCTCATATATTTAGACAGTGCTGCTGTTTCGGTTTGATAGGTAAATTTAAAAATAAAGTAATATCCAGAATAGAATTTGTAAAAACTATATGTTATTAAATAAATTAAATAGATGTACATTATATAATACAATAAATATAAATTATATATAATCCATATACCCTTCTACTTAAGATAGGTGTAGGGCGTGAGGTTTCCATTATTCTTCCTCGTGGACGAACTTCCTCCATTTCTTTTTGTCTTTTGCCAATTTATTTGCTTCTCTTCTGTCGATCCCCCTTCATTCTAATATTTTATTGATGGTGTCATCCCATGTTGCAACTGGTCTACCCCTTTTCCTTTTTGTGGGTCGTTTTGCCTCCCATATCTGTTTTACAGGTCTCTCGTTGTTCATCCTTATTAGGTGTCCGAGCCATCTTAACTGATTGGTTTCGATTCTCTTTGAGATTGGTTTTACACCTAGTTTTTCTCTGATATGGTCGTTCCTTATTCTGTCTTTCCTCGTCACTCCTAAAATTCTTCGCAGGTACTTCATTTCCATGGTTTGTATTCTTGATTTTAGCTTTTTTGTCAGCACCCAACTCTCTGATCCATAAGTTAGTATTGGTACAAATACTGAGTTGTATACATTTATTTTTGTCTTCCGTGATATTTCTTTTCTCCCGATGAGACTATTTTTAATGGAGTGGTACAATTTTGAGGCATTTCCAATTCGTTTATTGATTTCTATTTCCTGTGTTCCTTTGTCATTTATGTACACTCCTAGATATTTAAAATTCTCCACTCTTTCTATCTTTTTATTATCTATTTTTATATCTACTGTTTTTTCTTCTTTGCTGCTGATCATTATTTTTGTTTTCTCTTTATTGATTTTTAAGTTTCGAGATTTTAGTTTTTCTTCCCATATCTGCAAATTGTTTCTAATTTCTATTTCGTTCTTTGCACATATAACTAGATCATCGGCGAATAGACACTCTTGTAGATATATCGGTTTTAATTCTCTATGGCCAATGTAGAGTTTGTTCGTTTGATTTCTCGTTTCCTTTGTAACATCGTCCATCACCAGGTTACCATAATTAATAATAGACAGTGGTTGTTTTCCATCACATCTTAAATAGGCCAAAAGTTATACCTGTGGACCATATATGGACTTATCTTAATAAAATACCACATATTATCTGAATTTCAGTATGGCTTTCAGGAAAACCGGTCTACGCAGGATGCCATAGCCGCCCTGACCAACATATTACATGAAGCAGTAGACAATAAAAAAGCGTGTTTAGGTATATTTGTCGACTTAGCAAAGGCGTTCGACACTGTTAGTCATTCACTCCTACTAAACAAATTACACCAGATCGGTATAAGAGGTATCGTATACCAGAATGGTTTCTTGCGGCATACCACAGGGGACCGTCTTGGGACGTGTACTCTTTCTTATGTACCTCAAATCATTGCTTGCATTAGATTCTGCTGGACAAATTATATCGTTTGCGGATGACACGGTAGTCATATATACGGCAGACAGTTGGGGTGAGGTACGATAAATAGCTGAAACTGATTTAAAAACTATAAATAAATGGTTTCAAATCAACCTACTAACACTAAATGTAGATAAAACTGTAATCCTACCATTTACTTCTTATGAAACTAACTTACCATCCTATAGAGAAATTATAATTAATAATAAGCCAGTTTCATTAAAAAATGCTGCTAACTACCTAGGTATCTCACTAGATGCATTTCTAAGATGGGACGTACATATCAATAATTTAAAAAAGAAATTGCGAGGACTAATTTATAAATTTTATCAATTACGAAATATACTCACATTGAACCAATTAAAAATAATGTATTATGCTTTCACAGAATCTTTGTTACAGTATGGCATTATAGGATGGGGTAGTGCATGTAAGTCTCACTTAGACTCATTAGAAAGAATACAGAAACGTATACTGAAAATAATATATTTTAAACCTACTTATTTCTCAACCGAGCAGCTCTATAATGACTTATTGATTTTACATATAAAACAAATCTTTATAAAAAACGTATTAATATATATATAATAAAAAATAAAAATGTATTGGAAAACTTACCACACGAGTATAACACACGAGCCCAAAAATCGTTCTCAGTTTTGATTCCACGACCAAAAAAAGCAATAGGACAAAGGTCGTTTAAACATATTGGTCCCCGTCTCTACAACAAACTACCGTTGCACATTAAAAAACTAAATAATCCTAATCTTATTAAGAAGCGGCTAAAAAAATGGATAATAAGTAAAGGAAGAAACTTCTTTCTAAATATAGATTATTAGAGGTCAATTCGTTAAGGTTTCAATTCATTTATGGAAATAGTGAATACATTGTTAACAATAGTATTACTTACATTTTTTTCTGTACTCACTATGAGGGTGAAGGAACAGAATATGCAACCGCAGACAGGTTTTTCTCACAAACCTAAGCGGTACATTTATTTGTTCACTGCAACTATTTTGTATTTTATTTGTATTTTGTAAACTGTATCTTTTTTTAGTAAATAAATATTATTATTAAAAAAAAAAAACATTTTTTAATAGTATACATATTTCAGGGTCTTCATTTTGTAGATTAAAATAATTACCTTTTTTTTATTTTCCTCCCATCAAAATATAAAAATTCTCGCCTATTAAGATTTAGAATATTATGCTCATCATAAAAAACAAGTATAAATGTTATTGGATTAATAAACAACGCGGGACTCCGCTTACATTATGAAATAGAATTCCATTGATTTTGTGTCGCCTCTGAAGCCATATAATTTCGGCTTTTCTATATAAACTTCTCACTGTCTATTCCTCGTGTGTATTTATGTGGAAATATACAGAAAGTACTTCAAAATAATGTTGAAAACACATGAGAAAAATTTTTTTCAGCACTTTTTTGTTTGTTCACCGCAAATCTCAAAAACCCCCATTTCATGACAATCACCCAGATATATTATTTATTTATCAACTCCAAACACCTCATCACACAATCAACATATTCCAACACATAAACACACGAGATCGAGTCGAGAAACCAAAGATGAACTAGAGAATGATAAATAAATCTAAAATTTAAATTACGAAACTAAAAACGCGATCTACGGACCTGCACAACAATAATCTTACTCAAGGTGCCATGACAATCAACTCTCGACCTAAATGACAACCAATGAAATCGCTGGGCTCATTTATAGCTAACTGTCATCTATCGGACGGCTCATTTCGGATCCAATGAAAACTCCATAAGATGAGCCTACTATGTTATCTTTATACAATGCCTCGCCTCTCGTCCAAAACGCCGTAGCAACGTAAATATTCTCAAAAAATCGATTTTTTTTAAAATTTAATTTAATTACATTAAACATTAAATACTTACAAAAAGATAATAGAGTAATAAATTAGAAATACAGGGTGCGCCAATTATTTCCACTCGATCTCTAGCACCGAAACTAAAAGAGATATCAACAAGATTTTTTGTAGGGGTAGACAGTGTCACTCGGACTACAATTTTAAAATATTTTGATGTATACAGGGTGGCACATTTTTGTGGAATGAAAATTAATTTGGTTTATTTAAATTGAACACCCTGTATTTCATTATGTTTTCTGATTCTACTTAATATTAGATTTACGGTAGTTTTTTGTATTTGTAAATCCGACGCGGCGTTGACAAGTTATTCCTATTTTAAGCAGATTTAATGAAAAAACAGCACTTCAGAAATATTACCCCAAAAACCACATTTTTTAAAAAATTCCTCAAAAAAGCTACTATGATATAAATGAAACATTCACCTATCACAATAATCACACAACATCTTCACCTGTTGCACAGGGTGTTTGCCGATGGCGTGCCAATAGTCTAGTTTTCAAATGGCAATAACTTAATTTTTTCAAATGGGACAACCTGTATATTTTACTTCAGTTAGAAGCTCTACCTAATATGCATTAAAAAAATATAGCGTTTTGCATATTTAACTTTACTATTTACTTTAATAATTGACGATAAGTGACAAACAACATATTTTACACAATTTTTAATACAATTAATAAGAAAACTTCATTTATGACGAAGTATAAATTCTCTTATAATATGCAAATGCTCTATCCTTTCAAAATTCGTTCCCAGAAACGTCACAAAAATATGATTGAAACAGATTTTGACATCTTCAATATCAAAATCCTTTTCTAAGTGTACTATGTTGATGTCATATTTTTGCAAGATTATCAAGTGTTCTGTTTCTATAGTAAATGTATTTATTTTGTTATGTCATTTTGAGAAAGGCGTTCGATAAAGAAAGCCGAAACGTCAAATTAAAACTTTTTTAAAAAAAATAAGTGGTTTTAATCCAGAGAAATAAAGAGAAATTGAACTAGCAAACCACGATGAGCTTCCGAAATGAAATATTTATTACCTGTTTTAATCAATCATTGCGACTGAATTATTTTTCTTTAAAAGAGCATTCACTACTTTGATGAAACTGGGTGTCCTTTCTCGTATCCCAGAAATTTTTTCAGTGAAAATCGTTTATCACAAAAAAGTCTCATTTTTGAACCTTTATCAGTGCTCATTTTCTTCGTTGAAACCTTGACTTTAAGATGGTGTGAAAAAAATATGTGTAATAGATATGGAAAAATTAGGTGTTTTTTTTTTAATTTAAGTTCGTATGGGGATAAAAATACGTATCTAGGTATAAAGTGAGTTAGTGTGGTGAATGGGATATTAGGGCAATTGTTGATTGGCGTTGTGAGTAATAAAGTTGAACAAAATTATGGGCCGAAAAACAGAAAGGATGAGAACAGCAAACGGAAAAAAAGCTTGAGTACCAAAAGTCTGTCCCGACGTCGAGTAATGTTACGGTAAGAATTTGATTATTTTTAAAATATAGGAATTGCCTATTTTCTAGTTTTTAACAGTATCCTTTGCCACAATTTTTATAATGCAGTTTTGACAGAAAAAAAATAGTTTCCTGGATTCATTATAATAGGTTAGCTTCTAATTGAAAGTGCTGCTATTGTTTATTTAAAAATAAATAGATGATGATGGTGATGATGATCAAATTTCCTCAGCTGTATCTTCAAAATTTTTATACAATAACTATATTTTTATTTATTATTAAAGACAATTTTTTTCAGTAATTTGTTACATAGGTATAGCTATTTCTGTAAATTACTTACAGAAAAAAATGTTGGTCAGAATTTGTTTATAATAAATTGTTAACTCATAATACTTATTAGCCCAGTTGTCAGAGAGTTTGGCCTCGCACAAAATGTGATGTCGATGAAACTTGGCACTTAAGCACTTGACTGGGTGTAGAAAACGATAAAAAAATATTTGCTGCTCTAAAGTGTATGCTAACTTGACAATTTCGAAAATAAAATCGAAAATTTGGTTTTTCATTATATCTCGAAAAAAAAAAAATTTCGAAAAACTAATAGCACCACGTGAAAGAGCGGAAAATTTTACTAAAAATTATATTATAAAAAATAATTTGTATTACTATGAAAAATTATTAAAAATAAGAAAGCAAATTCGAAAATTCTACGCGCGCCGAACCGTTGAATACAAATATTCAGGCGAGGCGTTCGAAAAAACTAAAGTATCTTTGCCTAAAATACACACAAAGAAAAAAAAGAAAGCGTTTTAAAGAGGAGAGACTCTAAGCTTTCTCAGGAAGCCACTAGTTTTTAATTTTTTTTTGTTTTCTCATAGAAAATTTGACCGGAAGTTATATTTCTAAAATTCTCACTGATTTTTATAAAACTGAAGATATCTAGTAATAGAGACATAACAAAAAAAAATCCTTGTACATTAATATAATTAAAATGATGAACATTATCTGTGTTTAATAAAAATTATGTTTTAAAATGATAATTTTTTTTACAACATTCATTCGACGCAATTTTTATTTTCAAAATAGTGTTTATTTATTTATATAAATCAATTTCTATATTATTTTTAACTTTATTTAAAAAAAATTAATTTCTGATTTATATAAATATTATTTTGAAAATAAAAATCGAAGTCCAATGAATGTTGTAAAAAAATGATCATTTTAAAACATAAGTTTTATTAAACAGAGATAATGTTTAAAATGTACAAGGATTTTTTTTTGTTATGTCTCTATTAATAGATATCTTCAGTTTTATTAAAATCAGTGAGAATTTTAGAAATTATAACTTCCAGTCAAATTTTCTATGAGAAAACAAAAAAAATTAAAAGCGAATGGCTCCTGAGAAAGCTTAGAGTCTCCTCTTTAAAATGCTTTCTTTTTTTTTTCGTTGCGTGTATTTTAGGCAAAGATACTTTAATTTTTCCAAACGCCTCGCCTGAATATTTATATTCAACGGCTCGGCTGCGCACAGTGGGGCCGAATCCAAAATTTCTGGCAAGCAGTGAAAAATTTAACGAATTAACTTTAAAATTTTAACTAAGGGGTTTTTTAGGTCGCTGATTACAAATCTGATGTCAGAATTTCAAAATTCAAAATGGCGGCTTCAATATGGCGGGACGAAGATTTTAAAAAAGGTGCAAATTTTTCTAAATTCCGTATACCGGAGTTTTCTAAGTTGCTGATCACTAATCTGATGTCAGAATTTCAAAATTGAAAATGGCGGCTTCAATATGACAATGTATCATGTTCATTGCATGCTACAACCGGAAATCTTTTTTTAACGCTAAGCCAGTCTTTATATTTTTTAAAAAAAATTCTCTGGGCTCTATTTGTGCTCCTCCAGTTCCCCTTCATTTTTGTACATAAAAACTGTTGATTTACATCATTTCTTTCTTGCATACATTTTCCACTTTTTTCTGCAATATCTTCCCGCGTGATATTCAGGATATTTTCTTGTGTATTGTGCAGTTAGCCTTTTACGAGAAGGAAAATATCTTTTCTTGTGAACTCCTTCATCCTTCGATCGTAAATAATTAAAACTTAAATAATAATTAAGATAAGTGCAAAGCACGAAGCACAGTTAATTATCTTGCATTTTGATAACATATCCTTATATTTTAAAAAATTTGATAATTTAAAACTACGACCAAGTCGGGGCTTTAAACCAACTTTGATTTTATTATTAAAGGAGCTTGCTATTCTTAGACCGGTTTCGGAATTATTGTTCCTCTTCAGTAAGAAGCTCGAATTTGTATCTCTAAAGAAATTCTGAAGATCGCTTTGAACCCACCAACTCTTAGTGCAAACGGTTAAGTCGAGAAAGAGGAGGTGAGTGCAACGCCATCTCTTCACTTTTATAATAAAATCAAAGCTTGCAAAACTACAGAAAACTGTAACGGTGGTGGAATTTTTTGAACCATAAAAATACCAAAAAAGGACCATGGGCGTACCAAAACTACCTAAGGTTGTGAAATAAATCAAACTTGGTCCATGGTCCTTTTTTGGTATTTTTATGGTTCAAAAAATTCCACCACCGTTACAGTTTTCTGTAGTTTTGCAAGCTTTGATTTTATTATAAAAGTAAAGAGATGGCGTTGCACTCACCTCCTCTTTCTCGACTTAACCGTTTGCACTAAGAGTTGGTGGGTTCAAAGCGATCTTCAGAATTTCTTTAGAGATAGAAATTCTAGCTAACCTGCTTCTTACTGAAGAGGAACAATAATTCCGAAACCGGTCTAAGAATGGCAAGATCCTTTAATAATAAAATCAAAGTTTTTGGTTTAAAGCCCTGACTTGGTCGGGCGCCAAACCACGTCTGGACTTTCGTAATTCAATACCTGGGGGGACATATAGCCCCAGGAGTAGTTGTTGAAGTCCAGACGCTGGTGCAGTTCTTGGGAACAAATGTGATTTATTTCACAACCTTAGGTAGTTTTGGGGACTAGAGGTTAACGTAGAAAAAACGGAGTATATGTGTATTGGGGGAGTACAACAGGATCTACAATTATCTAATGGACAAAAAATCAAGCACACGTCAGCTTACTAATACTTAGGAATGAAAATATCAAAGGATGGAACACTTGAAGAGGAAATATTGGACAGAAACAGGAAAGGAAGAAGAGCAATATCAATGCTAAATGGAGTACTATGGGATAGAACAATAAATAACAACAACAAAAAAAGAATTTACGAGACGATAGTGAAGAGCATAATAATGTAAGGTTGCGAAGTATGGCCTTTGAAAGAAAAGATCGAAAGGAGACTTAGAGCCACAGAAATGGATTACTGGAGAAGAGCAGCGGGGAAATCAAGGCTAGAAAGAGTTACAAATGAGAGAATTAAGCAAATAATGGGAGTAAAACACGATATCACAGATGAAATAAGAACTAAACAGCTGATATGGTACGGGCATGTTCAAAGAATGCCAATGGACAGAATTCCAAATAAAATACTACGGTGGAACCCCATAGGAAGAAAAAGAAGAGGAAGGCCACGAAAGAGTTGGAGAGGAGGCATACAAAAAGAGATGGATGAGAGAGGTCTTGAAGAGGACATGTGGATGAACAGAGAGGAATGGAGATTGGGAATCGCACGACGTCGACGCACGTTTTAACGCGATAGAGATAGAGGTAGTTTTGGTACGCCCATGGTCCTTTTTTGGTATTTTTATGGTTCAAAATTCAATTATATGAACCTAAAGTTGATCATATGTTTATATATAAAAACAAAATACATACTTCCAGGAAGATTTTTCATCTTTCAGAATTGAAATTGAACCAAGACTCGCTTTTTTGTGACACTTTCTCTCTTCGCTCTCGTTGGTTACCTCGCAACACGTATTCAGAGCTCCGGATGAAGCTCGACTTCGGAGTGAGCTAGCCGACCAGTCGAAGCAGGTGGGGACCCGATTTTTATGGAATATCATCCCAGGACTATCCTCAAACACAATAAAACCTTAATTGGTAAAAAAATCGAAACATTATTTTTGACTGTTTGCCAGGAATTTGCGATTTGGTCCCACTATGCGGCGCGCGTATAGTTTCGAATTTGCTTTCATCTTTAATAATTTTTTATATAAATACAAATTCTTTTTTAAAATAACTTAAGTAAAATTTTCCGCTGATGCTATTAGTTTTTCGAAAATTTTATTATTTTTTTCGAAATATAATGGAAAAACCAAATTTTCGATTTTATTTTCGAAATTGTGAAGTTAGAGCACTTTAGAGCAGCAAAGATTTTTTTATTATTTTCTACTCACTTTCAAATACTTAAGTACCAAGTTTCATCGATATCACATTTTGTTCGAGCTTTTGGTCAATATCCTTCTCTGGCAACTGGGACCAAAAGACAGAAATGCTTTTTCGTTATATGGAGCCCGAAAGATTGTCTACTTGAAGAGGTGACATATACAGGGTGTGGCAGATAAACGGTCAATTAGAAATATCTCGAGAACTAAAGGTATCTGAATTATGAAAATTGGCATGAAGGGGTTTTGAATAATGAGCTATTTAATGAAAATATTGCCGTCATTTTTCAATTTTAGAAATATTTACGTTATTCTGAACATTTTTTGTTAATAGTTCCCTATACCTATTTTGAATCGTTTTTGAGTTGTAATTTTTTTTATATGAAAATTACACTTTTTTACCATGTACATAAAATTCAATATCCTCTAATGAAATTTGAATCAAAGTTTAAATTTCTTAGGAACTATTTACCACATAGCGCTTTATCGTTTACACTGTAAAGTTACCTTTTTTATTATACAGAGTGCTCTCAAAATTGGAATAAATACGGAATCCACAATCTTGGCGTAATTCCTTTTTTTGAAAAATTACAAAGTTATGTGCAACTTCCGGTATAACCGGAAGTAGAATGGTGACGGCAATATTTTCATTAAATAGTTCATTATTCAAAACCCCTTCATGCCAATTTTCATAATTCAGATACCTTTAGTTCTCGAGATATTTCTAATTGACCGTTTATCTGCCGCACCCTGTATAATTTTCAAATTCAAAATGTACTTATTTCTCATGTTTGTTTTTTTTAGACTTATAAAGTTGAAAATTTTTTTCTTCAATTGTCTTCTACCGGAGTTAGTGGATCCAAGATCAACAAGGGGTTGGAAATAAGGAACAATTCCCGACAACACCTGAGGATTATATTTCAATAAATCTCGATTTTTTTCTACCACATTTATTTTATTCTCAAATTTTCTATTCCATTATTTTTGGGTTACAATTTATTGATTACTATTTTACCTATCAATGAATAATATTGCTTAAAAAAAAATTAAAAACAAGCTTTTATACAAGTGCAATAAAAATTAAAAAATATTTTGACAAAAACAAGATTTTTTTCAAAATGCATTGAGGAAAAAATAATTTATTTAATTGTTAGACCTAGGTTTTTCTGTGAGTAACAGATTCAAAATTTTGCATTTTTGTGTATTGAATCAAAGAAAACATTTGTTGGTTTTGGTCACCTAATTTTTATATTCTGCACGCCACTGGCCACTGGCGACTAAAGCACGGGTCAGACTAGACTGGTTACCAGCCGCGAATTAAAGAAGCCGCTACTATCAGCTTGGTGTGATCACAGAACCTGCAGCTGACACCGTCAGCCGGCGAATATTTGTCAGCAGCTGGCTAAGTTGGAGATGTTCAAATTTTGGTAGCAGGTAGCGCGTCACATGATCCAGCTGATCGGCAGCGACTGATAACTAGCCTAGTCTGACCCGTGCTTTAGGATGCATAAATGTTTTATTTATTCGGTGGCAAAATCTTTTGGTAAATTTATTATCCTGCGTTGCCAAAGATTTATATTTAGTCACGCCTACTTTTGCTGCGCGGGTCAAAGGGAAATATCGTAAGTTATGACGCGTTAATGAAACCCCTTAATCTCTCGCGCCCGAAAAATCTTCGAAATCTCGCTGTCTAAAGCAAAAACTGTTTAGTACTTATTTTGCCGCGGTCTGATGAAATAATAGCTATTTATATTACAAGTACAAAAACAAGGGCTTTATTTAACGAATAGTAGAATAAAATTATGAGTCGGTAAAGCCTGTTTATGTACGCCTTATATGCATGATTTTATGTACGATTGCAATTAAAAAAAATAATAAATTGAAAAAATAAAAATTTGCTATGACAAGTAGACGTTTATTTTTTAAACATGTAAAATTAGTTGTCTTACAATTTGTCAATGAAGTTGACAATTACTTTATCTTACAGTAAAATAAAGCACTACTTTCTGGACGCAAAACTGTTCTATAAAGAGCGTTTTATTGCTCAATCGTACATAATAGTTATTTAAGCACCAAGTGCGTTACATAAATCCTAACGCCCGGAGGGAAACATTCAGCAAGAGGGCCTCTGGCGAGAGGAATAAATGTTGCCCGATGGGCGTTAAGATCCAGTAAAGCTCGCGGAAAAATTTTTTAAAATATTTTGACGATTTCTGTCAGTGTTTCATTATATTTAGTGAACGTCATTGCCGCTTTGTGTTATATACATCTTATAAAAGTAATGGAAATACATATCGATTTTCCAAAAAATATCAAAAAAAATATGCACCGAAAGCAACAAAAAATGTATTGCCGGAGAAATTCAGACTCTCCTCGTAGAATTAACGCCCGCTTATTATGCCCTAGGGCATTATGAGTGTATTTATAGCAACCGTATTCAAGGTAAAATAAACGAATATTTTTTTTTTCTATGTTGGATACTGCAACTGGTCAAAATGACCAACCAGCAATTTTGCTTTAAAGTACTTAAAAACCAAGATATCAATCACTGGTGTTTCTTAGCTTCTATCTCACCAATCACTTGTTTATTGTGATAACTACTTCAACACTAATCACTTCACAGCACTAATTCAAAGGGCTTCACTCTTTTTAGCCTTCTCTGTTAATCCTGGTTGTCCAAAATCTGCAACATTTCGATGTTTTGGTGATTGTGTAGCCAAGTCTCATACTTCCTGGCATATCGTTTGATTTTCTCAGCTACTGTTGGAATTCCTAAATCCCTGTGTCGATCGTAATTGATACGTTTATTATTCCTCTCAGCACCTTGTTTTGAAACCTTTGTATTATAGCTATGTTGCTATGTTTGTTTAGCGCATCCCCACAACTGTATGCTATAAGTCCATACCGGTTTTAATACCTGAGTATACAATAAGAGTTTATTTTTGGTGGAGACGTGAGATTTCCTCCCCAGTAACCAATACATGTTTCCATTTTTTTCATTTTGACATGTTCTTTCCAGCGCAACTTAGCGTTTAAATTCATTTAAAGGTATTTGGCTGTGTTTACCAGTGGTACTTGCTTGTTATTTAAGACTATGTTTTGATGACCTCTAGAAGTTTTGTTTGTAAAGTTTACATGGATTGTTTTAGCCTCGTTTAGCTTAATGCGCCATTGTTTCGTCCATTTACTGATTTTATTAGTGGCTTCTTGTAGTTTATTTGTTATGTCAGCAAGGTTTTCTCCTACCTAGCCGTGTCATCAACAAACATTGCTATTTTCATATCATTAGGTGTAGGGATATCATATGTATAAAGAAGATACAGTACTGGCCCAAGAACGCTACCCTACGGCACCCCAGCACAGATATCTATTAAATCTGAATAAGTATTTTCTTGTCTTATTCGGAATGTTCTATCTGAAATATGATTTAAGTATATACGAAAATTGTCTAGGTAGTAATTTCATAATTTCCTGAGTTTATATTCCAGTCCTTCATACCAGACATTATCGAAAGCTTGAGATATATCTAAGAAGATAGCTGAGCAAATTCCCTTTCTTCCAGTGTTCTTTCTATCAAATCCGTTATTCTGTAAACTTGGTGGATTGTTGAGTGTTTAGCTCTAAACCCGAATTGATGATTTGGTATGAGTGCTTTTTCTTCTAGTATTGGTGTTTAGGAATATTTATTATATTAATTATTGGTAGGACCGAAATACTTCGGCAGTTTTCCAAATGCGTGGTACATATTTTAGCCGGAAGGCTGCGTTTATCAAGTGGGTTAATTTTACTATACCCTTTCGGGGTAGACTTCCCCCTGTGATTAAATCGTAACCTGGAGGGAGTAACAAATAATATACAAGTGAGAAATAAACATGTTCATCTCACAGCATATGCATAATTTCTCTAATTTTTCTAAAATCAAGGAACGTAGGGGCTTGTTGGTGCATGTAATCCTCTCCATATAATACGGCATACCGTAACCAAAATGGTCTGTTATCGCCACAAGCTTTATTCAAGCATAAGTCGATAGATTTACACAAATACAATAAAATTTTCCCATGTCAAAAAGTTCTACAGTTACACGGTGGTCCTGTAAACGATTGTCTGATTGTGAAAAAAGTGGTCTATTTTTGTTATGGCCACACGTCCGTTCTTGATTTATTATTATTAAATACGAACAATAGATATTAAAGTTGCAGAAAAAAGGGCCTAAAAAAATTACAGGCACAAGATTGAATATTTTTACCGGCCCCTCGCCAAAGGGAAAGTATTGTGAATGTGCTAAAAAAAAAGAGATACCGACGGATATATCCATTTTGAGGTCCCCTGAGACGATTAAAATGATTTCCAGATGGAAGTCTGTGTGTCTGTATTCTTCCACGATAGCGTCCGCACGCTTAATCCCATTGACCTGAAATTTGGTATATGGGTTTCGGGTGATCGGGGATTGAACCCATTAGTTTTTGGTTGAAATCGCCCCACCAAGGGGCGCAGGAGCTCTATGTGCATCGCGAAAAAAATATAAGACTTGATATTTAGGTGCCTCACTGGATTGTAAATACATCCTGAAATTTTCATTCCTTAACTTTAAACCTAACATAAAAAAAATTTTTTTAACCAAAATATTGCAACCCGTAGCGTCCAAACGCTTGATCCGATTGAGCTGAAATTTGGTATGTGGGTATAGGATCATCGCAGAATGAATCCGTTTGTTTTTGGTTGAAATCGACCCACCATGTACATTACAAAAAAAATAAAAGACCTAAAGTTTTTATTTGGTATTTACAGGTATTTAGGTGCCTTATTGGCTTGTAAATACATCCTGAAATTTTCATTTCTTAATTTTAAAACTAAACGATTTTTTTTTTGGGATACCAAATATCATTTGATTTGGATAACAAATTAATTTTTTTAATTTTTATTTTATAATTACCGGAAAAGTTTTATGGCGACACAACAGATTTTTTTAAATTATGAAGAATATCATAAATATTTGATGCCCCCAAAGTACGCCCCCTCCCCCGTTTTCGAGGATGCTGAACACGATAGCGTGGGTTAAAATTCTTTTCGAGTGGCCCAACCTCCCAAATGGCCAAAAACCACCCGTAAAAGGGTCAATCGCGTCTTTCACCGGCAAAACTAACGGGGGTGGTTTTTGGCCGTTTGGAGGAATGTTGTTGTTGCGAAAATAGTGAACTACCCGTTCTGGGAAGCAACGACGGTTCAAATAATTCATAAGGCAAATGGTAATCGTTTATTCTTCTTTCAATATTAAAAATTGATAACGACTTGGTACAATGATAACAACAAAACTAAATAAAATCAAAAAACTGGTCGGCTTCACATACCTACAAAGCATGAATATATACAAAAAATCAAAGTCTCCGACATTTCTAACAAATGTCGACTCGGGGAGAAGATCCAACATCACCATCGCGTTCAGCATCCTCAAAAATGGGAGATGTTGCGGGTTTTCTCGTTCATACCGAGAAACAGATTTTTCAGCTTTTGGGGGATGACTTTTGGCCGTTTGAGGGATGGGGTCAACTCTAAGAAATGTAACCACCGCCAACGTGTTCAGAATCCTCGAAAACGGGGGGATACATTAGTTTTGCCGGCGAAAGACGGGATTCACCCTTTTGAGGGTGGTTTTTGGCCGTTTGGAGGGTAGGGCAAACTCAAACAGAATTTTAACCCCCGTCATCGTGTTCAGCATCCCCGAAAACGTACTTTGGGTTTGTTAAACATTATTTGTGGTTCTCGTGGTTTTTGCCAACTCATAGAATGCACTAAAAGCATCAATACGCACGACGGAAAACCCGTTTGCTCGCATGGGGGTGGTTATAAATGTCCGTTTCGATTTTTTCCAACTTTTTCACAAAAAAAACTAATACCTCAAGTAGAGAACGGACGTGTGGCGATAACAAAATTAGACCACTTTTTTTTACATATTCAAAGATCAATTCCAACCTTTCGGGTGACTAAAAAAATCCGTCACCCTGAACTTTTTTCTCAATTCTCCGAGAACTGATGAAAATTACTTGAAAATTCTGTGTGGCGATAAGTCGAAAATTCTGGTTACGGTATGCCGTAGTAATAGTGATAAGTAAGCAGTGGTGGGAACATAAACAAATCAAATTATACTAACAGTTGATAGGTAGGTATTACAACCACTGGGCTATTGAAGGCTAGAAGGACACAAGAATACATTGCGAACACAGAATATGAATAAGTCCAAAATGAAAGTCATACAGGCAAACGTAAATCTTTCGAGGATTGCGACTAGTGAGATCAAAGCTTATGCGGAAACTAACCAAGCTGATATAGTCTGTCTGCAAGAACCGTACACGTACCTTCAATCTGATACACAAAATCAAAAAATTCCCGGGTTAGCACATCTTCAAGGAGCCTGGTCAAATACCACAAAACCGAATACATCCACCTACATACTGGGAAACAATTGTGACATGGTATATAATTCCACTTTATCAGACGAGAACATAATCGTTACAGTAGTTACCAAAAATGGTGTTAGTCTGCTAATAATAAACGTATACCTCCCATGGGATCAGGATCTACAACCCTATATACAGAAAATAAACGACATAATGCATAAGTACAGAACTGCGAACATTCCGACAATGGTACTGGGGGACATCAACAGTAAATCAACATCCTGGTTCTCTAAAAGAACAGACGAAAGGGGACTATGCATCGAGGACTTCATTAGTGAAAATGATCTTTTTGTCATAAACAAGGAAGGTGAACCATTCACCTTCTCCACGGCCAACGGCGAAGAAAACATAGATGCCACCCTCGTCACAGGCAACCTCCTTGCAAATGTTGAACAGTGGAAAGTAATAAGCGACATATCCATTAGCGACCACAGACCGATCTCAATCAGCCTAACATGGGGAAATCCAGACCAAACTTCTATTGAATGCACATATAATTGAAGAAAAATCAATAATCAAATCCTTGTATGGAATGCGACAAAATTAAACTCTGATCTCTCAAATATTCACCTAACCAAGCGTTGACAGATTTGTGAACGTCCTGACAACCCAACTGCTTGACATCATTACGATGTCATGCAACAAGTCTAAGCTAAAGGAAAAGCGAACTCCATGGTGGAATGAAAGGCTAGAAGACCTAAAGAAACAAGTCATTAGCAACAGGAAAATATACCAAAGGCAACGTAGACGCCACAATGATTTCCTAGAAGCAAGAGCAAGATACCTGTAGCTAAAACAGGCATATTTTGATGAAATAAAGAGTACAAAGATGAACTCGTGGACTCACTTTCTCAACGACCAACTTGCAGAAAACCCTTGGCGCATGGCGTATAAGCTAGCAGCCGGCAAACTAAAGTTTACAAATGTTAAACACACAGTCCTAAAATCAGATGGTACCACAACCCTGCTACAAGAAGATACAATTGCTGAGATCTTACAGACTTTGATACCTGATGACCAAATACAAAATGAAGACGATGAACACATAGAAATGAGGGAACAAGCAAACCAAAGTACCGGAAACTATCAAATAGAAACCACCATCACACCTGACATGGTGGACGATGCCGTTAGTCATATTAAACCATACAAAGCACCAGGAAGAGATGGTGTTCATGGAATAATTATAGTTAAGACATACCCGTATTTACGGGATAATCTAGTTAGACTGTATCAAGCCTGCCTCAGAATAGGTTACTTCCCAGACTCATGGAAGCAAGGAAAACTGGTTACAATACTGAAAAGCTTCGACAAAGATCCAGCTGACCCAAAATCTGTTCGGCCAATAACGCTCCTACCGGAATTAGGTAAGATGCTGGAACGCATCATTCTCAACAAAATGATCGACGAAATAGGCGAAGCAAGAATGTTTACTGATACACAATACGGATTCTGAAAAAGGAAGTCTACTATTAGTGCGTTAAACCAAATAACAGAATATGCGAGGGAATCTCCAAATCACTGCCTAGCTGTTTTTATCGACATATCTGGCGCTTTTGACAACTTATGGTGGCCAAGCCTAATAATTGAACTTGACAGGAAAGGAATCTCAAATAGGATACTCACGATAATCAAAAATTATCTATCAAACAGAACTGTTGAATACAGCTTCGGGAGCACAACACAAACTAAGCACACAACCAAGGGATGTCCGCAGGGCTCCGTACTAGGACCAACAATGTGGAACATAGCTATGAACCCACTTTTGATAGAAGCATGGCCACCCACTGTCCAAATTGCCGCTTATGCCGACGACTTCACTCTGCTTGTCAGGGGTACCAGCAGAAGAGAATTAGAAGACACAATTAGACAATGCATGGAAATAGTACTCAAATGGGCACGCAGAAACAAACTCAAAATATCAGAGAAGAAGACAAAATACATGATATTCTCAAATTTATCTAAGCTTTCTATGAACCGAAACCCGGTTGTGCGATACAACGAAAAATCAATTCAACGTACGAATGTGATAAGGTGTTTAGGCTTAATGATAGATGACCAACTAAATTTCTCTCAGCACTTTAGCTACATCACAGACAAATGCAGAAAAATATTTCAATGTCTTAGACGAACCCTTAGAAGAAACTGAGGACAAATACAGCAATACCAAAACGCACTAAAAGACATATATTTTATGGCAATCATCCCAATCATGGCGTACGGCATTGAAATATGGGGACACAGAATTCTACGTGTGATAAACAAAAGAAAACTTCCCACCATCCAAGCAACGTGTCTGAGAGCAATACTTGGCGCATACAATTCAGCACCAGCGGAAACACTATGTGTCCTGGCTAAAATACCTCCTCTTCATATCCACCTGCAACATATCCTAGCTAAGTCAAGAATCTCTAGACTGGGGAATGCTTTCTTTATGGGTAACGAAGTCATTGCCGAAGATTACAGGTACCAAACTGTCTTAGACAGGCCTCGTAATACAACAATGGCAAGGCGAATGGGATACATGCACCACCGGCAGACACCTCTACGAACTCATACCTCAACTTCAACAATGGCTAGACACACCTTCTGCCCCACTAGAGAGGAAGACCACACACTTACTTTCCAGTCATGGGAATTCAATGGTCCATCTACACAGGATAGGCAAAACAGAATCTCCTAATTGCATGGAATGCGGCGTCACTGACACTCCTCAGCATCGCATATACTTCTGTGTTACATACGACCAACAACGAAACTCAATAAACATTCAACCTGGAGCCATACCACACATATATCTCGTTGGGATGTATCAAGATCTTAATAAACTACGAACCTTCGAACCCGATGAGCTGCGTATTGAAGACGAAGCCAGGGTCCAAGCTGAATAAATTGCTTGCGTTTAAAAAGTTTTTAGTTAAATGTAGCTTTCAGATTAAAACTGAAAATTAATATTAAGTTAAAATAGTAAAACACATTTCAAGTGTTTAGAATAATATTTCAGTTTCCGTTGTTTACTAGAATTAAAACACAATAGTGTTAGAATAGAATTCAGTTCAGTAAAATTAGTTTGGGATTTAGTTCACAGGGAACAGAGTAAGGCTTAATTAATTAGATAAACGTAAATAAATTGAAGGAACGACAAAAATAGGCACATGAGGGTTAGAATGATAGGTACCTCATGCTTTCGCGGGCCAAAAGCACTTTGCTCAGTTTGGGCCCGCCGAGTTAGTAATAAACATAAACATTCTTTGTTATACATATACATATAAAATTGTAACTAATAAATAACCTCACCTATTCCACAGGTTGAGCCACCTTGCCATCGCGTGCGCGGGCAGCAGGGTGGTAAATTTTGTCATACAATTGACAGTGTGCCGTAACTCGACCATCCTTTCATTCCCTTTTTTTTTTTTTTAACACTTGATAGGCTGTACTTACAAAATGATGTCAAATCAAATAAACCGAATTCTTAACTGGTTGGTTAACTGAAATTAAATAAGAACATTTAATTTAAAATAAACTCACCGAGAATGTATGCTTCGTTTGGAGTACATTTTCCCGTAGGCGGTCTAGATACTGACGTAGAACTACAATGTAGAGACACTGATTGTAACGACAACTCCTCTAAATATTCTTTAGTAATCGCATTGACAGCCTCCATAGATCTCGACAAACCAGTTTTACAGTTGACGAACGCTCTAGTTCCCATTTTTACTCCTCTTCTTTTATCCGCTGAATTAGTTACATTCAATCCAGAAAGATGTTTACTCTCAAGAACCAATCCGTAATTATACTTCAATCCGGAATACTCGTTTTCCTTATTTTGATCAGTTTCGTTTACTGTTTCATTATTAAAATCTCCGATGCTTTTGGCTTTTTTTAAGTTATTCTCGTACTCGTGTTGCCTGCTCAGTCTGGAGGAAGTTCTAAATTCTATTTTAAATTCGGTTTCTGCATTTATGGTGCCGCTAATGGGGTTTAAATTCGGATTCATAAGTGAGTCTAATTTGTACATTGAATTTGTCTCATTTTTTATGTCTTTTAATGGGATTCCGAATTGTTGAGACAGAGTTTGGGGCGAAATGTATTCAGTTCGGAAACGTAGAAAAAACTGATGATGAAGAGAGGCGAGACGAAATGTAAAGTAACTCCTGAAATAATAAAATAAGTTTAATTATTATATGTATATTTACTTTTTAGGTGTCAGTACAAAAGAACAAATTAATTTATTTTTTGTTATTTGGACAGGTTGTGACATTTAGAGACACCGCTCAGTATAATCTTTCACATATTGTTAGTAATAGTTTAAGGTCATGTTATTGTACATATTGTACAATATTTATATTACGTCTAAATTTTAGTAATCTAAAAGGTTTAATTTTCAACTTTCCAAGCAACCATCAACCTAGGACCGCTATATATTCCTAGCAAATACAATGATGCATTTATCAACCTCCGACCTCACAGTGGTCAAGGTGGAATATGCGCATACCTCCCTTCTAACGCAGTCAAACCACCACCTAACAAAGAATTGGAGGGCCTTGTGGAACACTACCTCACTCAAAAGCTTGAACTGGTAATAGGCTGCGACTCCAACCCACACCACGTAAGCTGGCGCAGCAAAGACATTAACACTAGAGGTAAGTCACTTTATGACTGTATAATAAACAAAAATCTTTGTATTCTAAACAGAGGTACTGAACCAACTTTTATAAACTCTCGTAGTCAAACGCGACTAGACAGAACTCTATCTACCATAAGAATATCAAAAAAATGTCAGATCATCGCTGGATAAAATATGAATTAAATTTATCGCTCACAACCTCTACACTATCTCGCGACCCTAGAAAAATAGATCGGACAAAATATGTCCACCTTTTGTAAGGGGCTCTGCAAGTAGTAGAGGCCGTGTTGCCTAATAATATAGTAAATTGGAAAATTACTCTGTAAATATCCAAAATGCTATAAATCACGCCTATAAGAAGTCCTGCTACCTCAAGCGAGTTGAACCCAATGGTAGAACCACCTCCTGGTGGTGCTAAGAGTTGGATCAGCTCAGTAAGATGGCAAAAAATACTAAACTTGAAGAGGACTGGGACATATACAAGTCTCTCCTCAGAGAGTACCAAAAAATCGTTAGACAAAAACAAAGAGAAGCTTGGAAGAACTACTGTTCGAAGATTTCCCCCAAGCAGCTAAACTCCAAAAGGCTCTCTCTAAAGACCCATATCGCCATGTCGGTACACTAACCAAAGAGGATGGCACTAGAACTGCCAACCTTAAAAAAAAATCTTGAACTGTTAATGTCAACGCACTTCCCTGACTCAAGAACCTCTAATGTGGCAATCTGGGAGGAAGAGGAGCGACACAACCTCATGGAAGATGACTGGCAAATAGCAGACCAGATCGTCGATGAGGATAAATTAAGGTGGCCATCTCGAGCTTCTCCCCTTTTAAATCACCAGGAATTGACGGCATTCATCCAGCCCTACTTCAGTGGGGCCTGGATGCATTAATGTCGCACCTTGTAGGAATCCTCAGATCCTCCCTGGCACTGAGGTATATTCCAAAAAGCTGGAGGGAAGTCAAGGTTGTCTTTATACCAAAACCAGGAAGATTGAATTACTCCATTCCAAAAGTATATCGACCGATTAGCCTCACATCGTTTTCAATGAAAACTTTAGAGAGGCTATGTGAAAGATATATAAGAGATGTAGCGATAATACAGAACCCACTACATCCAAATCAACATGCGTACACCCAAGGAAAATCTACAGATTCAGCCCTCCACCTTGTGGCCGGCCATATCGAAAGATCGCTGGACTCTAAAGATTCTGCCTTGTGTGTATTCATAGATATTGAAGGTGCATTTAATAAAACCACTTTTCCCAAAATAGCAATTGCCTTAGCTAATAAAAATATCCCCAACACAGTAAATGGATGGATATACAACATGCTCTCAAAAAGAGCAATAATCAGTGTAGATGTCTGGTTGTAAAAGGCTGTCCACACAGAGAGGGGTGCTCTCACCACTACTGTGGAACATGGTCTTAGACACATTAGTTAATCGCTTCAGCGATGACAATTTCTACACTATAGCTTATGCAGATGACCTAGCGATTCTGCAAACAGGAAGATTTTAAGGAATACTCTGTGCTAGAACGCAAGAGGCCCTTAACATCATAGAACAGTGGTGCAAAGATCACTCACTGTCAATAAACCCAAAAAAGACAGAGATAGTTCTTTTTACGAACAAAAGGAAGCTTGCAAACATCGAGGCCCCAAGGCCCCTAAAAACTAAATTAAACTTTTCTGCAGAGGTGAAATATTTGGGGGTCACCTTTCACAGCAAGTTAACATGGAACTCTCATCTAGAAAACAGAGCCAAAAGAGCATACATATCTTATGAACAGTGCCGAAGAACCATTGGCCGCACCTGGGGAATGTCACCTAAGGTTACGGCCTGGATCTACACTGCTATCATAAGACCTATGCTAACGTACGGTGCGATTGCCTGGGAGTCAAAACTAGCCAGCAGTCATATGCAAATTGGATCAAATCCAAAGAATAGCATACCACAACATACCAGGGGGCATAAGAACCACACCAACTAGAGCAATTGAGGTGATTCTTCGTCTCAGCCCCCCTTGACATATTTATCAAGGAGGTTGTTGTGATGACCATGACACGGCTACGCTCTACTGATATACAACCTGACGTAGGATCTGGTAAGTCGAGTTGTCACTTGTGGCACGAGGTCCTTGGGGAGGTCCCACTGCTACAAGCCAACAAGGATTCGATTGCACTAAGATATGCCTTTCACAGGCCCTACAGGATAATAATAAAAAACGTACAAGAGGCTACATTGGCAGCAGGTGCCTTGCCCGTGCATCTACACCGATGGGTCTAAAACAAATGAGGAGTCAGGCTGTGGAATTTATTCCAGATCCCTGAATCTTAATATAAAATGGGTTCAAATGTCAGTGTAGATCAAACAGCTCACTGCTATCTGCATCGCGGCAAAAGAGACTACCAGAATAAACACTACTGGTAATAATATTTACATCCTTACGGATAGCAGACAGGTACTAGTAGCTCTGAATAGACCACGCATTACATCAGGTTTAGTACTAGAATATCACCAGGCCCTGATCGAAGCTTGCAATAACAATGTCGTCACTTTAGCCATGGAAAATCAAAAGGCAACCGTATAGCTGACTCGTTAGCTAAGAAAGCAGCCTTACAAAAACTATTGGGTCCTGGCACTTTCATAGGTTTATCGGCATCAGCTGTGGCGGACCTACTAAAGAAGCACTCCCTTGAAAAGTTTAAGGGTAAATGGGACGACAAAACAAGCTGCAAGCTATTCAATGAACTTCTACAGTATCCGAACAGCGAAACAGCCGAAAAATACATGACTATGAATAGACAGGACCTGCGCACAGCCACTGGTATCCTCACTGGCCACTGTCATCTACGAAAACATCTCCACAGGATGGGGTTATCTGACACTCCACTGTGTAGAGGATGTGAACAGGAAGACGAGACTGTCGAACACATTCTTTGCGAATGCCCGACTCTCTCGCAAATAAGACATTTTCTTTTCGGCGAGCAGATATTAACACACACTAACATGAGGGAGCTACCTTCAGGCGACGTCATCACTTACTTTAAACAAGTAGGCTGGCTGACGAGCTAGAAGGAAGGCTCAACCTCAGAAGTATGCACAATGAGCCAAATGTGGGCTACGTGCTGTGGGGTGACCCACCCTTCTAGCTTTACAGACACAGATACGTGTAAAGAGGAAGGTTGATGTCTTACTACGTTCGTTTAGACATTACTTGTATATAATAGCAGTTAAGTTCAACCTTCCTCAGATTCATGTAGAGTTCACTAATAAGACATTGGTGCATTGTTATTAGATCGACTCAATATTATTAGTTATTATAATGGTCAATCACTGTAAATAAGCACCACCGTCCGTTTTGTTAGTTGTTAGGGCTGAGTTTCATTCTTTACTCCTAATAAGAAGCGCCCTAAACCTTGACATCACATGGCGATCATGCCAGTTCTTTAGGACATCACAAGGTTCTGACGAAAATAAAATAATTTAAAACATCCGGTAATTCAGAAATCACACAATTTTGTTATATCACTCAAAAAGTACTTTTTATCTACAAAGTGTCTGAAGAAAATTTCTTTTTAAGTACATAATAACATTTTACGGGGGGTGCGTGACTCAGGGTAGAGTACTGAACCATGACCAAAGCGTTATGGGTTCTAATCACACCGACCGAAGACAAAAATCACTTTTTGATTTTTAATTAATTAAGAATTTCGAAATCGATATTCATATACCCCATTCATTGTTGGATTGTAATTAATTATCTTTTGTTGTTGTCATTGTTTTGTAGCTTTTATTATTGTATTTCAATTTGATTTATAAATAAACAATGTCATGTAAAGCATTTTAATAAATTAAATATAGAATAAAGGGTCTTGTCTGCGAATACGTGAGTGACACCTAATTATTGATTGGTATATTATCTTTTGATGAAACAATAATCATAAAAAAATGAGCTTATCAAAGATTTCAGAGTTATGAAGTGTCAAAGAGATCAATATTAATTCAAGTATCATAGATCAATGCAGTTTCAGAAAATTTGGATTTTTTATTATATCTCGAAAAAAATTCGAAAAACTATAATATACTGTAAAAAATTATTATAAATAAGAAAGCGAATTCGAAAACTCTACGAGCGAGGCGCCTAAAATGTACGCAAAAAAAGAAAGCATTTTAGGAGTTTTTTTTTGTTTTCTCAAAAAATTTGACCCGAAGTTATAATTTCTAAAATTGTCACTGATTTTTATAGAACTGAAAATACATATTAATAGAGGCATAACAAAAAAAACCTTGTAGACCAGTAGATATAGAAAATCAATTAACATTAATTCCAAAAGTTTTGAAACTTCGATGGTGTGTTAGTGCATTAATTAAAACAAACTATAAAATTTTGTCGGTCACCAATGAACGGAACATTGTTTAAATTGCAAAAAAGTTTTATTTTTGCATTTTTACACTGAATATTGCAAAAGTTCTGCAAACTAGGAATATCGCTAGTAATAATGTTTTACAACATGCATTAAGTTTGCATCCTTTCAAAAGCTACGGCACCTTATTTTTTCTCATTTGTATAAGTTTTCCATTGTAAGTTGTGTAAAAAAATTAAAAAAGTTATGCAAATTGGGTAAGTAAATGGAAAAAAACTGTAACATATACATTTGCAGCTTTTTCTGAAAAACGCATCATATTTATCAAACCTTTTTTCTGGACGCTGCCATTTTCAATAAACACAAGCATTGTAGTAATTACAAAAGTTTTTTATCGTGGTTGCAAGTAAAGAGAATATCGGTCTCAGTGGATATGTAACTTTGCAACCCCATACGAAAAAAGGAACCTTAATTTTTTTACTAATATTATTTGATTGCATTTTTGCAACTGCCAAAATAATTGCAAAAGTTCTGCAAATTGCAGTTATTTAATGACTAATATTTTGCAACCGTCTTTTTTCAACGGAACGTTTTTTTATTCAATTATTTTGTTTTTCTTTTCGCAATTTGACCATAAATTGGAAAATATTTGCAAATAGTTTTAAGATTACTCATTAATTTGGGAATATAGCTGAATAAATTAGTGCAACACTACAAAGGCCGACAGTGGTCCAGTTAAATACTCGATTATCCGTAGAGTATATTTCTTATACGCTGTACTGGTTGATTGCATTTTCACACACGTCTGTTTTACTCGCTGCCATGTTGCCAAGTTGCTTTTTTTGGTAGAGGACAAATACGAAAATATGTTTTTTTTAATTCTACCTCAATTTCCGCATTGCGGGCGAGGTTGTAAATTAATGAAAACATTGTACGTTCTATCTATCTATCTATCTATCTGTGATGGGGGTGTCGATACACTGCGACCTATAAGATCTATTGTGCCCCCTACTGCTGCCCAATCGTTAAGGATGTCTCAACGATTAGAGCAGTTCCTCCAGTCCTATTGCTTTCAAAAAGTTCAGGATGTCGGTAGGCTTCAGGTTAGGTAAATCTTCCTCTTCTATTTGATATTCTCCGAGGTATCGTACCCTTGGATTTTGCAGGGTAAAGCATTCTGAGAGAATGTGGATGGAGGTTTCCTCCTCTTCCTCGCAGAATCTGCATTCTTCTTTGTCTACTAATCCGAGTTTCTTTAGGTGGCCTCTCAGCCGGCAGTGCCCTGTTAGGATACCCGTTAGTATTCTGAGCTTATTTTTACTTTTACTGACGCAGTCGTCAGATCTCTTCTGGTTGTAGTTTCCCAGTAGTGTCTTGGCCTGCCTCATTCCTTGTAGTCCTATCCAGTATTGGCATCTTTTGTTATTTACTTCTTTTCCAAGTTCATCAAGTATTGTACTGGTGCTTATTCCGCAGAAGGGTTCAGGTCCCAGAAATGGTGTTTCAGCCCCTTTTTTTGCGAGTATGTCTGCTATTTCATTACCCTCCACTCCAGTGTGTCCCGGAACCCATAGGAGGGTAACAGTGTTATTCTTGCCCAGTTCGTTTAGATTCTCTAGGCACTCCCAAACCATCTGGGAGTTGATTTCGTGGGAGTTCAAAGCATTAATGGCTGCTTGGCTGTCTGACATGATGATGATCTCTTGTCTGCGAAAATTTCTTTCTATGTTGAACTGGACACATTTTCCGATGGCGTATATTTCAGCTTGGAAAATGCTCGGAGATTTGCCTAAACTTTCAAAATATTTGGTTCCAGGCCCATATACTCCTATTCCTGTTCCTTCTGTTGTTCTAGAACCATCTGTGTACCATTTAATGGCACTTCTCTTGAGTTTTGGGATGGTATCTTTGTCCCATTCGCTTTTGTTACTTAGCTTTGTGTTGAATTCTTTCACAAAGCTAAACTTCTTTGTCATCTCATCTTGGGGCATGTCCCAGGTTTGATGATTTCCAGGAAGGAGTCGAAACTTGCGTTTAGTTGATCCTTCTCTGGTCATTCTGTAGGTTGTTCTTATCGCTATACTCTCCACTACTATATGGAGGGGTGTAAGGCTTAGGATTACCTCCATGGCGGCCGTTGGGCACCTGTTATGCATACGCAGGCTAGTCTTTGGATTTTCGCTAGATTTGCCTTTGTACTGGCCAGCTTAGTTCTGCTGCCCCAGACCACTGCTCCATAAGTGATGGCCGGTCTCACTATTGACGTGTACATTCACTGCAGGATCTTTGGGTTACATCCCCAGTTTTTTCCCGCAAAATTTCTGCACACCATTAGAGCTTTCGTGGCTTTGCTGGTTACTTCTTTTTCGTGCTTATTCCAGATGAGTTTATTATCTAGTATTATTATTATTAGTATTATTTGACATCTGGCTTCCATTCAATAACTTTCCCGTCCAATTCGATGGTTTTGAGGTTAATGTTTCTTTTCCGTGTAAAGGCAACTAAGGTAGTCTTGGTGGGGTTCACGCTAAGTCCCATCGATTGACACCATTCTTTGGTATAGTCCAGCCCTCTTTGAACTATATCGCAGAGGGTATTCTCGAATTTTCCTCTTGCGATTATGACTATGTCATCTGCATAGCCTTGACACGATATACCAATCTCGGTCAAATCGCAGAGGAGTCGATCCACTGTTAGGCTCCACATAAGAGGGGAGGTAACTCCTCCTTGTGGACATCCTCTGGTTGTGCAGATGGAAACAGTGTCTTGTCCCATTTTAGTCTCTGCTATTCTGGTAGACAAAAGTCGCGACATCCATCTGGTTGTCGTGTTGTCTACCCCTCTTTCTTCTAGTGCTCTTTTAACGGCTTCGTGTGGTGTGTTGTCAAAAGCCCCTTCTATGTCTAGAAAGGCACACACTACAGATTCTTTGTTCTCTAGTGCATCCTGGATTTCATCTGTCAATTGCACCAATGCGGTCTCCGTGGATTTGCCCGTTTGGTACGCATGCTGATGAGGGTGCAGAGGCACCCGTTCCAGGATTTCTGTTCTGATATAGTTATCAGTTGCTTTCTCCACCGTTTTCAGAACGAACGATGTGAGACTAATTGGCCGAAGGGATTTAGGATTGGTTGTATCCCTTTTCCCTGTTTTAGGAATGAAGGTGACTCTGGCCCTTCTCCATACTTCCGGTATATATCCCAGTTCTAGACTGCTACGACACATACTCACTAGGTGTGGTAGAATTTCTTCTTGCCCGCGCTGGAGTAAGGCGGGGAATATTCCATCAGCTCCTGCTGATTTAAACGGTTGGAAGGTGTTCAAGGCCCATCTTATGCGTCTATTGCTGCAGATACGTCTGGCCATTGCCGTATCTTCTCTTGTACATTGTACGTTAGGACATCTTTATTTGCAACCATTATTCAAAACTTTTGTAAAAATTCCTATATTTATTTTAATAGAAAAAAAAAAACAATTTCATAAAAAAATATATTTTCCGTTTGTCGCAAGAGGTAGCAAATGACAGCACTTCTCAAGAACATTATTTTAGTTATTTTTTCAAATTTGCAGAACTTTTTGAATTTTCTTCGAAAAATTGGGATGAACAACAATTTGATTTCGATAAAACAAATCTTTCCTTTTTGTTTGAATGGTTGCAAATTTATCAGAGAATGTAAAATGCTATTTTTTCAACTTCGAAACAAGGGCGGCTCCAGCCCACAGATTTGGGGAGGGGGTAGCATCGTCGGCTGTTAGGGTTATATACAGTGTGTCCACGGATGGGGTTCGCAAGAGTAGAAACTTTTTTATTTTTAGTTTTAACGAAAAATGTTATTCTTGATAAAAAGTTTTCCTTGTTCTAAAACCTAAAATGCAACTATCCGATGTCATATTTTTGCAGTCGTATACGAGGTTTGTCAAAAAATATGAATTTTGCTCAAGAGTAAAGTACCTTTATTTTTGAAATATGAAAAAAAAAGTTATTAAAAAAACTTGTTTCTAATGACATTTTACGTCAAGATACTGATTTTGAATACATATCGAATAAATAATTTTTTTTTGTATATTTTTCTTTATTGTTTTTTTTGTTATTGATTATAATTAAGAGTCCGCTCTCGCTTCCGTCTATTTCAATTTGTACATAACCCTCAAATATTTCCAACGATTGTGGGTGTGGCTTTTCCATCTCTCCCAATATCAGATGTACAGTTCGGACTGAGTCAATTTGTATAATTGTGTTACGAATGTTTGTGAGCGCTTCACTTTAAAACGGCTGTATCTATTTGGCTAATTCTTTTTTTGCTGTGTTTGTAATTATCAGGATGTAGATATAAGTCTCTGAATTTTTTGAATTCCGCCATGATGTCATACATTTTGCCATTTTCTCAAATGTGGTCCTATTTTTAAAAGAAATATAACAAACTCAAAGTCAGTACTAAAACAAATATAAAATTATATTCTTATATTCACAAATTGCATCGCGTCGTAATTCAATGCAGGATGAGTAGTTGTTTTCGATTCAGACTCGATGCAATTTGTGAATATAAGAATATAATTTTATATTTGTTTTAGTACTGACTTTGAGTTTTTTATATTTCTTTTAAAAAAATATTGTTTTCGTTATTATTTTTTCCTATTTTTTATTAATGTATATCCCGCAATCCGAAATTTTAAAATCAGGATATTTTTTATCAAAAATGCCCTTAGCCCTTTCTTCATTATTCCGTCCCCATGCCGTAGCTTTAGTACAAAAACTCTTATATAGAATACTTTCAACCACTTTCCCACAACTAGCAGTTGGACGCATTTTACAAATTTCTCCAAATTTTGATGATGTTAAGAGTTATTTTCTTATTTGTAACCAATCTGCAGAATCTGCCTGTAGCCTAGTTATACGTTCTATTTCAATAAACTCTTTATCAGATTTGTTTAAATTATTAAGAAATTCTTCCTTTAGAAGAATATAAATCTGTTTCATTAATACCAGTCTTCATCTTTATTATAGCATAAACATAACTTCCTTCTTTTAAGACCTTTTCGTCGTTCATTTTTCTTCTTTTCTAGCTGTAGATAAATACTTTTCACAAAAATCAAAATTTTAATTTTTAGTCGCCCTAGATTTAACTCTTCTCAACAAGTATTTTTTAGTTTTAAGTCGATATCAAAGTCAAAGCGGACTCTCAATATATACATTACTATGCCATTTTCCCCATTCAAATCGACCCACTAATAGCCGAGATATAGACTAAGCCCTTTTTGGGGCTCTTACCCCTTAGGCCGGCCTATATATTTATGCCCTTTAGCCCTGAAGCGGACCCATATCAGCGAGTCAACGTTATCAACACCACCCGCCGCGCTGACGTCATCTCCGAGCAATGACGCGTAAAAATGAGGGTTTTGATTGTAGAACTCTTGCTGTACCCTTACTTGAGAACAACATTAAGTTGTGATTTAATCATTTAAAATACTATACTCTCATTAAACACTTTGGATTTTTCCAAAATATATCGTTTTCTACCAGTTCATATTATTTATTGTAAATTGAATTAAAAAAACATTCATCAAATTTAAAGTTTGTAAAATTAAAATCCGTCCCTGTAATTGCCATTGTATGTAAAGCGGGGATTCAGTGTTGCATTCCGTCACAGCGGCAGCACATTTTCTGCTTTAAATTGTAAGAAATCCGTTCCAACAGAGGTACTGATGTGCACTGTACTTTTTCTAGAAAACGTAATGAAATTTTCTGAAACCTTGGCAAATGATAGAAAATTGATTAAAGTAGGGCGATTTAAGAATGATTTTTCCTGAATACATTTTATTTTATTGGGAATAATTTTTTTAAATCAATCAAAAAAACGCAAAGTTATCATAGCTGTAGATAAATACTTTTCACAAAAATCAAAATTTTAATTTTAAGTCGACCTAGATTTAACTCTTCTTGACAAGTGTTTTTTAGTTTCAAATCAATATCATAAGTTGTTTTCAAAAAGGACGTGTATAGCGCAACCCTTACAGACCAACTATTTTCATAGCGAGAGCGGACTCTTAAAAGTTACTTTTATTTAGTTTCTTTGGGATTTTAGAACAAGCAAAACTTTTAATCAAGAATGACATTTTTCGTTAAAACTAAAAATAAAAATTCACCTCTTGTAAACCCCATCCATAGTGTATTTTCTTAAACTTGAAGTCGGGGTATTAGAAACCAGTTTTTTTAATAGGAACTTTTTTTTTCATATTTCAAAAGGTACTTTACTTTTGATCAAAATTCATATTTTTTGACAAACCTCGTATACGACTGCAAAAATGTGACATCTGCTAGTTGCATTTTAGGTTTTAGAACAAGCAAAACTTTTTATCAAGAATGACATTTTTCGTTAAAACTAAAAATAAAAAAGTTTCTCCTCTTGCGAACCCCATCCGTGGACACACTGTATATAAAAGTTTAATATTTTGGGTTTGTTGATATAAATGGACCAAGAATCTACAAAAAAAATTCAAAAAATTAAAATTTGGTTTAAGAAACGATTGGCAATATCAAAATTACCGAAAAAAATGTTTGGGCCATTTTTGAGGGGAAAAGTAAGCTTTTTGGGATATAAATGGACCTAGAATCTACAAAAAAAAATCAAAAAAATTAAAATTTGTTTTACGCAGAATGAATTTTGTATAAGAAACGATTGGGAATGTCAAAATTACCGAAAAAAAATGTTTGGACCATTTTTGAGGTAAAAAGTGAGTTTTTAGGATATAAATGGACATAGAATCTACAAAAAAAATTCAAAAAAATTAAAATTTGGTTTACGCAGATATGAGAAATATCCTCTCATTGCACGACTTTTGGGGAGGGACGAAGGGCAATTGCCCCTACTGCCCCCTCCTTGCAGCCGCCTTTGCTTCGAAAGTTTGCAGAACTTTTGAAAAAACTCAATATCATTTGAACTTACTCTTCATTAAAATTTCCCCGAAAACGGTGGATGATGGGGGAAAACTGATGTCATATTCGGATTCAGAAGGTCATTTTACATAAGAATCAGCAAAAATGGTGAGAGAGCCAGAACAGAAATTTTTTTTGCCGACCAGTGTAATCATGCAGCTGATCCCGAAAATTCGATTATCTCGTAAACCGTTAAGTTTTAATGTTAATAACAAGTATGCTTTTTTTCTACTAAAATAACGTGGATTTAATATTATTTTAACATAAATAGCGCTAACTTAAAGAGCAAAAAAGTTAATCGCACATTTATGCCACAAACGTAGCCTAACTAGTGCGCTCTACAAATTACATCGAACACCCTGTACATTCCTTATTAGCAACATTTTATTACAGCAAGTTAGTTCAAATCGAAATATTTTAAAGTGAGGAATCTACCATGTATGTACAATTACTTAAGGACCACCCTGTATAAAGAAATTATTTTTTAAATAAAGTTAAAAATACACTTTATAACGATAGATCATTGACTCCGAGTTCGTCTAAGGTATCGACTGGAAAAAAGTTGATTTAGTTATCTTGAACAGTTCTGAAGTTATGAATTTTTTTGTGGATCTCTGCACAACGCTATTTTGACACATAAATTGGTATAAGTCAAAAACTATTACAAATAAGTCGAAGAAAAAGAGTGCGACAATTTATTGGCGAATCTAAATATGTAACAAAAATGGGGGATTGCCATTTAAAAAAAACAGAACTTAGTTGTGTACCTTATTTGGGACATCCTGCATATAAATAGAAATATTTTTAGAATGTGCCTAATTGTCGGTCCTATCGTTTAAAAAAAACATCAAATCGATAGCTTGGGTAGAAAAAAAGTTGTGGAGCATGCACACACTCCTGGGTCACCCTGTATAAATAGACACTATTTTAAAAATAAAAATGGCGTCGAATGAATGCTGTAAAAAAATTATAATTTTAAAACGTTTTATTAAACAGAGACAATGTTCATCATTTTAATTATTTTTACATCAAAAGTAAAAGTATAATGATGATAAATTTACAAGGATTTTTTTTTATAAAAATTAGTGAGAATTTTAGAAATTATAACTTCCGGTCAAATTTTCTGTAAGAAAAGAAAAAAAAATAAAAAAACTAATGGCTTCCTGAGGAAGCTCAGACTTTCCTCTTTAAAATGCTTTCTTTTTTTATACAAACGTTTTTTTAAATAACTATGATATAATTTTTAGTAACATTTTCCGCTCTTTCACGTTTTGCTATTAGTTTTTCGAGAAATAATGAAAAATCCAAATTTTCGATTTTGTGAACTTAGCACACACTTTAGAGCAGCGAAGAATACGACAAAGTTTTTGTCAAAATATCAAATTCAAAACATTAAAATTCAGTCAATAAAAGTGTCGACCGTCTTAGTGAAACTCAAAACCATAAAATATACTTACTTTTTTTGATCCATTTTCAATTTATACTTTTTCAATTTGGATTTGCATTGAAAGCCGCTATGCGGAAGGATGCATAAATATTGTTTACTATAACATAAGGTTTGTATATTTCTCCATTCAAATTTCTCATACAAATTCGGTCCAAGCTGGCTTGTATGTTTGCCTCTTTCATATAAATTGATACCTTGGGCACTTATGTACAGCCAAATGTCTTTATTATTACCATCTTTCATCATCTACAAACAAAAGAAATGTCTTGGAGATCTATGGTTTATGAAAATTTGTTTTTATAAACGGCGGGAAAACTCTTTACTGTAACCAGTATAACATTAAATTTTATTGTTTTCTTATTCTATAAGAATTTGGTTTAAATAAATAACATTTTGCAAATTAGATATTTCTTTGATATCTTTGACCGTGTATCAATTATCAATTAGGTTTTACTTACCCAAGTAGCTGTATAAAAATGTCCGCCGTAATGTGGTAATGACTGTGCCAATGTTATAAAATTTTCTTCTGCTTTTGATGTTTCTAATCCAGTTTTAGACATGTGAGCTCTAATTAATTCCTGCCTTAATATATCACTATCCTCTATTGCTGAGGACATGGATTCGGGAATGTAATGTTCTACTAGGAAATAGTCCCGTTGACCATGTTCCTAAAAATGAATGCTCTTTATAATGACAAGGTCAATATCGTTTAGGTTTAAAGTTTATAGAAGTATGAAACAAATCTCAAGTTTTTTCAATTTAAAAATCTTTATTACAATTTATTTTTGATATTACAAATATTACACAGTTGAGGCGTATCCTCTTCCCCTTTTGTTCTTTAGTGAATAGAGACTCTGAATCGTTGCTGAATATGCATAATTAAAATTTTATCTATAAACAGCGTACGGCAATCCGTATCTTATGATGTTCTAGACCCTTAACAGCCGTGGAAGTCTTTGTCGTTGTACAGTTCAATCTAGTGTATTCCATAATATATGGAAGTCAGTTTCTGATAGATCCTTCCAGCATCAAACGACTAAAACTCCCCAGATTTTATTCTCAGTATACGCCTGCCTTTCTCTATAATTTATCCAAATCGGAGAGGCCAACGTAAACATTGCAGACACGCAGTGATCACGCTAAGACGCAGAGACGTACTCACAAATCTTAGTAATTAATGGATACTTTTTTCTACAGAGTTTTCAATTTAATATTATATATTTTTACCCGTTAACTATTAACTATTTAATTAAGTCGTTATTGTTGTTAATAATAATATTCTATTTCTGGCTGGAAAAAACGATGTGTAATTTAGGGTAAATTATAAATAAATTAAGAAAAATCAAGACGACTGAGTAAAGGTTCCGCAAGGGAGCTGGGAGTAGCGAAATATACGTTTTTGAGGGTTGGATATTGGTTTTTTACGATTTATGGCTGAAATATGCATCTTATAAAAAGTTTAATATAAAAGTTGTAGACAATTACAAAATCTAAATCTTTTATATTAATCATTTTTCGACATAACCTCAAAATTATAGAGATAAGCGAAGCGAGGGCAGCTAATAGCTAAGGGCTGCTATAGTATATTGTGTCACAAAGGCAGAAAATGAGCTTTAGCAGCCCGAGGCTATTAGCTGCATGAGCGAGCGAAGCGAGGGCAGCTAATAGCTAAGGGCTGCTAAAGCGTTTTCTGCATGTGTGACACAACTGTTTTTCTCCTACCAAAAAAAAAACAAAAAATAGGAAAATATAACAAAAACCTTTAATTTTATAAATACAGACAGAATTTAATGAGCAACTTAAGTAATAAAAATGTACCAATTTATTTATTATATATTATTTCCAGTTGTTAAACTTTTCGTACCATTGCGCGTTGTCTTGTTAAGTAACAAATTTAGAGAAACAGTACTACCTACCTTCTTCTTGCAAGTCTGGTGGAGTATTCGTAAATTCTTCATCACTGCCTGAATTAGGTACTATTCATTTTCACTAATTCGCATAATCACAATTATTTAGAATCAGAACGTATTTTTATTTTAAAGTTTAATTCTCTTGATTCTACACTGACGTTTAATGAAAATGTATGTGAAATGTCAAAGTCAAAGGTACGTTGATAGTGAAAATCGTGTTCTTTTTGATTTTTGCGGCCCAAGGGCCGGAAATATTACTTTCGGTCTGATTTTTAGGGTTGATATGATTCATTTTCAGACATGATAGGCGAAAAAAGCGTTTTCTGCATGTCTGACAAACAACTGTTTTTCGCATACCAAAAAAAAAACAAAAAATAGGAAAATATAACAAAAATCTTTAATTTTATAAATACAAATAGAATTTAATGAGCAACTTAAGTAATAAAAATGTACCAATTTATTTATTATATATTATTTCCAGTTGTTAAACAATTCATAGGACTTTTCGTACCATTGCGCGTTGTCTTGTTAAGTAACAAATTTGGAGAAACATTACTACCTTCTTCTTGCAAGTCTGGTGGAGTATTCGTAAATTCTTTATCACTGCCTGAATTACTATTCATTTTCACTAATTCACATAATCACAATTATTCAGAATCAGAACGTATTTTTATTTTAAAGTTTAATTCTCTTGATTCTACACTGACGTTTAATGAAAATGTATGTGAAATGTCAAAGTCAAAGGTGCCTTGATTTTTGATTTTTGCGGCCCAAGGCCCGGAAATATTACTTTCGGTCCGATTTTTAGGGTTGATATGATTCATTTTCATACATGGTAGGCGAAAAATAGTAATTTACGTAACAAGTTCCGAAAGTGATATTTTACGGGAAGAGTAGGAAATTTCTAGGACGAGCCGTAGGCGAGTCCTGGAATCCTGCGAGTCCCGTGAAATCACTTTTTGGTCGTGTTACGTACAATATTTTTTCTGCATCCGTTTTGTATGTTAAAAAGGATATCGATGGATAATAACGTATGAACTTTATATATCTAGACAATTACATATAACAATCACTCTTATGAATACTTACACTACTTACGCAATAATTCATAAGTATCCGCTTTAGCAGATTCACTAATCTCATGTGGAATCATTTCACTCTACTTATTTCAATTTTTTTGATTTGAAAAGCGAAAAAACACACACCAATGTTACATGACAGGTGCTGTCAGAATAAAATACAAGTTCATGTTATTGTCAAAACCGCCTACTAGATATCCAAAATCGTCCCAAAAGTAACACGAATCGTACCGAAAGTAAAGAAATCGTTCCGAAAGTGAAAAAAATCGTCCCAAAAATGCTTCTTTCGGTACGATTTGTGTAAATTGGTACTTTCGATTTAATAAATCATACCGAAAATTTTGTTTTCGAGACGGCTACAGAAAAAATAAATTAAATCGATATTCCCAAATCTGCTAACACAATTATAAACTAACGAAATAAATATAGAGTATTTAAGATATTAATAATCTTGTATAATCCTCTAATTCTCTGTTAAGTGGATTCGTGCAATCGTAACTCTACGTGTCGGTTATTGGTGCCAAACTACCTGTGTTAAGCTTCCGGATTGAAGGGATAAAGACTTAATAAATAATTATTTATTAATCAAGTAATAAACTTAAAACAGTTATTAATTTTAGATACCAAGTATGATTTTCAAACGTAAAATTACAAAGTATCCGTATCACGGCTAAAATACATAACAGCAAAGTTAAAAAGGAAATTATGGTTTTTCTAATATATTCCTAAATAATACACATTTTTAAAGATTAAGAGCTGAAATTTGGCAGACATATTAATTATACAATTCTTGATTCACACACACATAACGAATGAGGACAGAATCGAGTAAGTTTCGATCTTTATGTATATATATTGATACATATTGTTACGGTGTAAAAAATGGGGCAAAATTATGTTAAGTGTATTCGAAAACGAATTATAAAAAAAATATATAAAAAGGACTTTAAAAAAATGGTGATCGTTAGGGATGACATGTTGGTTTTGGATGTTGATGTTGATGATATTTAAAATATCAGATATTAAAATAAGTTAAATAAAGATTATTAAAAGTATTTAGAAGAAAGTTCATTATCATAACAATTGGCCCAACAACGTCGGGCTGATTAAAATAAGAGGCAATTAAAAAAAAGGGTATTATAAATAATTTTTAAACTAAACTAAACTAAACCACCAAAATGGATCTTAGAAATGGGAAAAGAATAGGTTTAGAAGCACAGGAAGAGGAAGACATACCATTGTCAGAAGAGAAAGGACAAGGAGATAAGGAAATGCAAATAAATATTATTGGCGATAAAATAATACATTCTCAAGAAGAAGTAGAAAATATAGATCAAGAAGTGAAGAAGAATAAAATGGTAATGAAAGTAATGAAGACGAAAGATAGTCAATACCTGTAGAAGTAGAACGCCAACCGAATATAAGAATAGAAGAATCTATGGAGAAAATATTTATGTTTATGCAGAAAATGAATAAAAATACAGAAGATTTGGGAAGAAAGATGGAAGACAAGTTGATGAAAGAGATACAAGAAAACAAAAGTAACATCAATTCAAGAATAGAAACAATTGAAACTAAAATAGAAACAAATAAAGAAGAGGTTAAAAAAATTGAAAGAAAAACAATAAGCAATAAAATAAAAGGAATTAAACTTAGAAATCAGAAATATGCAGACAAAGATTGAAGAACAAATGCGAAAAGAAGGTTACATTAATAGAGAAAATTACATGGGCCGATAATAATGGCATATGGTGTAATCACAAATTTGATGGAAATATTAAAAGGTTGCATCCAAAAGTATTTGTGAATATTTTAAGTTTATTATAAAATAGTAGATCAGAAGAAAGAAGATAACAAGATAAAATAGACGAAAACAGACGCACAAACAGGACAGACAAATGCAAATTTAATTGACAATTTACAAAAGGTTTCAAATGACATAATACGTTTATAGAATTTATATAAATTGAAGATAATAAGTAGTAATGAAATTAGTAAAATTCATTGGACATTTCTTATTAATTACATTGCAAGAAAAGTTCAACAAACTTTTAGGGAATGTTGTTATGGTATAAAAAATGGGGCAAAATTATGTTAAGTGTATTTTAAAATAAATTATAAAAAACTATGTAAAAAGGACTAAAAAAATGGTGATCGTTAGGGACGACATGTTGGTTTTGGAGCAAAACCTGCCTCACCCTTATCATATACCCCCCCCCCCCCCCAGCATACCTGGATTTTGAATAATTTCAACTTTATATGCATTTAAAATCATTTTTTTTATCTCAAAAATAAAGTGTCGTTTCAGACGTCTTTTTTTTGAGGACTTAAGTCAACGTGCGCTTCATCAGCGGTATCAGTACTTGACATATTTTAAAAACTAATTTTTCAAAATACAACAATCCAATTTCCGATAGAAAAAGCAAAAGAATCTGTTCTCTACAACCATTCACAAACAACTAAGAAATATAACATTAGGGCGTAATTATATTCACAAGAGTTACTCAAAAACAAATTAATTAAGTGCAATTGTAAGTCAGTTACTGGCGCCAGGTTTTTTGGATTCTCAGATATCTGTTTATTTATTTTTGAGGTGACGCGTATGTTAGGTTAATTGTCGGTAGGCTTTAGGCTGTTCTGTGTTACGCGTTACACCCCAACTTCTTCTTGTTGCAATTAGGCCGAGAATATACTGCTATATATTTCCTGGTGATTTCCAAGCCTTAAACGACTGTATTGACTAACGTTAGTACCAGTTGTCAGACCAATTATCACCTATGCTGCGTTGGTTTGGTGGAACAAAACAACGCAACAAAGGGGTACTTCAATCGGGACGAAGGAGATTTTCTTTCTCCGATATGGACTCCTGCGATTCAGAATACTCGTCCAGCCGTACCATCCTCCGCTAGTCGTATGACTTATCCAGCCGTACCATCCTCCGCTAGTAGTATGACGCATCCAGCCGTACCATCCTCCGCCAGTACCCCGCCCGTCGACGGTATAAATACCAATCCTCAACCAAATCCCAGCAGTCTGGTATGGTCAACATACTCCTACGATGGCAGGCGAAACGTCGAGACCTATTCTCGAAATGACACGATCCAATCCCGGAAGAGGTATTAACTCTACTGATTCTGGCCGTGGAAGCCTACGAAATGATTTGGGTATAATAGAGTTGCAAAAAAGACTTGCCTGCATGGGAATCACGGGTGCAATGAGATCGTGCTCCAACGCAGCCTTAGAGGCAATACTAGACCTTCCACCACTACATCTACATGTACGGAGGATCGTTCTTTGAAACACGGCGACTTAACGGGCCATCTTGAGATTCTAAGGGTTGGAGCAACCCGATGGGATTTCGAACTCAAGTTAGACATTGTTATCAACGAACGTGAGTTAACAGACCGAAATCGCTCTAATTACAAGAGATGCCCTTACTTACTACAATGATGGGTCACAGATAACAGAAGGAATAGGAATAGGGGTTACAGGTCCTAATACTAGGATATCAACAGCCCTGGGAAACACTCCAGCTATTAGTAATATATTTCTGTGCTCAGGAAGGCCTCAAAAAACGCCTTAACGTAGCCAGAATATTTATTGCGTCTGATAGTTGGGCTGCTCTAAAGGCTCTGAAGTCCACAACTTCTGAGTCTAAAACTGTCTGGAACTGCAAACAATCCCTTAAGCAACTGGCCAGTCACAACAAAGTAACTTTGTTATCCGTGCCAGAGCATAAAGGAATTATCGGAAATGAGATTGCTGACGGTCTCGCAAAGGAAGAAGCTTGTACTTCTTTTATTGGACCCGAACTATTTTGTAGTATTCCAAAAAGCCGCATAGTGGAAGAAGTCCGAAAAGTGCAGCCTACTGGAAAATATTCCAGACCAAAGACAGGCAAAAAGGGTAGTACGATCTTCTGTTCGCTACGCTAAATTGCTTTTGAAGCTTCAGAAATCTGATCTTAGAGTAATCATAGGAATTCTCACTGGACACTGCTCACTCAAATATCATCTCTATAAAGTGGGTAAAGCGGACAGTGGAACATGCAGATTCTGTACTGCAAATTCCTACTTATTGCCGATGATTTGAACATTTTTCTTGAGATTAGCAATACAAGTAACTGTGAGAAGCTTCAAGCTCATCTCCCTTCACTGAATTTCTTAATTTAGAGAAATGTCACTGTATCAGCTTTACCAGATCTAAAAACTCTATCATTTACAATTACCCTTTGGGAAATGAATTATCCAGACTGAATTAAGTTCGTGGTCTCGGGGTACTATTTGATACTAAATTATACTTCACTGATCATTTACACGCAGTTATCAGCAAAGATTCCCAAATGCTAGGTTTTCTCCTGAGAAATGCCAATAGTTTTTCCATCAACACCCTGAAATCTGTGTACTTATCCCTCGTACAACCACATTTACAGTATGCTTCTCCAGTTTGGAATCCATTTTATCAAATTCATATAAACAAAATCGAGCATATTCAAAATAAGTTTGAGATTTGTTGCTTTTAAAATGGGTATGCAGTACGGAATCTATATGTATATGCAGATCTTAAGCAGGCTGAACTTGTGCTCTCTGGAATTGAAAAGGAAGAAATCTAATCTTATAGTAATCTTCAAATTACTAAATGGCGATATCTCATGCCTACAGTTACATCAAAACGTAACTTTCAAAACGGTAAACGTTCATACTCGTGGTATTGCTTGCTATCCCATTTCACCTTTCCAATTACGGCTATCACTGTCCTCTATCTAGATTTATGAGATTAGGCAACGAAATGAATTTATCTACCAGGATTAAATCTTAAATCTTTCAAAAAATCATTGCAAGCAATCGAATAGATGGATTTACTGCCCTGTTGTTGTCTTGTATTTCATGATTACTTTATACTGTTTGTAGGGTGTTAGTTATAATTGTAATTACGTTAAGTTCAAATTGTTACATATTTATTCAACTGTTTAATGTTTTATTGTAGAAAAGGGATTTTGAAATACCAAATTAAATAAAAAATCAGATTGGCAAGTTTACGTTCAGCGTTCGTCGACTACTGTCCTGTCGGTTCCTGCTTTCCAGTTTCCACCCCTGGTACCCGCACTCATCTCTCGCACTTTTTCTAGCTTATCATCAGTTACACAAATCGCGCGGTACAATAAAAATAATAGTTATTTATGGTACAAGTGTGTTATGTTGAAAATAAGTCACGCGAGAAAATGTATACCACGAGGCCGTCAGGAAACATAACACGCGAGTGGCATACAATGTTTTATCCAACAAGTGGAAGAAATCGTTTTTTATGAGATAATAATTAATAAGCTTTGTGATCAATTCAAAGCTACTTGCGTCTCAGTACCCTATAAATGTCAGAATGACTTGACAGTGACTTTTTTACATTTTGGTCAAAGTAGGTTGTTTGTTTGATTGCCACGGGCATGATACATTGTTAGCAAATGTTTAAATAAATTTTGACACTTGTCAGTTTTCCTTTCAGAAAAGGGAAGCTTTTTTGAAGAAAAAAAAAGTATAGAAAATGGAGGAAACCGATGAAAATTACGTTCCTGAGGATATCCTTAAGCACGGGTCAGACTAGGCTGGTTATCAGTAGCGACTGCCTGCTACCAAAAGTAGAACATGCCCAACTTTGCCAGCTGTTGACAAATACTCACCGGCTGGCGGTGTCCGCTGCGAGTTTTGTGGTCACACCAAGCTGATAGTAGCGGCTTCTTTAATTCGCGGCTGGTAACCAGCCTATTCTGACCCGTGCTTTACGGAAGCGGAAGAAGGAGCGATGCAGATTTTGCCAGAAAAGTCCCGAGATGCTTACGACGAGGAGTTCAAAATGTTTGGGTCTTGGATGAATTCACGGAAGATAAAAGGAATCGATGAAAATATTCTATTGGCTTATTTTTTACATTTACATCGTCGCTATGGACCAAATACTCGATCCTTCGCTCGACTATTCACCTTTATAAAAAAATCTACATTTCAAAATATGGCAAACTAACGAGCTTTTTGAAAAGCAAATCACAGGATATAAACCAAAAAAGTCCAAGGCAGTATAACGACCTGAAATAGAGAAGTTTTTTAACGAACCTCCCGACAACGAGTACCTGTTGATGAAAGTGGCTTTGATAATGGGGATTAGCGGTGCTTGTAGATGCGATGAATTGGTCAATTTTAAAATAGAAAACATTCAAGACAAAGCGAAATATTTTCACGTAGTTTTGCCATACACTAAAACCAAGAAATCGAGAAGTTTCATTATACTTGAAGAAGGATTTTCAGCCAACCCGCTGAATTTGTGTAAAAAATACATGTCTTTGAGACCAAAAAATACTAGTTCTAGCTGCTTTTTTGTTTTTTACAAAAATGGGAGGTGTACCAGCCAGTGTGTGGGAATAAATACATTGTCGAAGATACCTTCAAGAATTGCAATGATTTTGAAATTGGGGGAACCAGCGCTCTACACCGGTCACTGCCTAAGAAGGTCTTCGGCGACTCTTTTGGCCAATGCAGGGGCTGACATGACTACTTTGAAGCGTCACGGAGGACTAAAGTCCTCGACCGTAGCAGAAGGATACCTAGAAGAATCGGTGCACAATAAAATACAAATTGCAGAAAAATTACAAGTTTCTAATGCGTCGGCGTCTTCCAGCACTATCAGCAGCTGTACCGATATGGGAGCGTCTGGTTCCAATGAACCAGGGAATTTTACAATGACTTCATATTCGAATAAACCATTAGCGTTTTCCTTTAATTTCAATATCAATGTGAATTCTGCTTGTAATAGTAACAAATAAATAGAATACTACTTTAAATATGAACGTGAGTTATTTGATAGTTTACTTGTCTAAAATAAAAGTTAATACAGTTTTTGTCACTTAAAACCAACACACCCCCTCAAAAATGTATAAACTTATATTTAGTACTTTACGGTTTCACTGTTTACGGTTTACGCTTTACGGTAATTGCGGTTTACGTGTACGCTTTACGGTTTACGTTTTACGGTTTACGCTTTACGGTAATTGCGGTTTACGTGTACGGTTTACGTTTTACGGGGAACTTAACAACTGATGATGATGATGATGATGATGGTCCAACATTTGTTGCAAGGGTTTAGGAAAAAACCCCTTCAAAAACCTAACCAGACCATTTACTTTTCTTGAACACCAATGTTCTTTTCTTGTACTCCCATCTTCTCTCTCAGATCTTTGAACTGCTGTGGTGGTAACGACTTTGTCAGTAGATCAGCCTCCTGATGACCTGTAGGCAAATATTTCAAACAGACAGTGTTGTTCTCTACTTGCTCTCGTATAAAATGGTATTTAATGTCGATATGTTTTGAACGTTTATGACTAACAGGATTATTTGCCATTGACATTAATACTAACTAACAAAGATTTAATCCACAAGGCCTCTTTTACTGCCTCAAATACAGCCAAATATTCTGCCTCAGTTGAGGACGTGGCAACTGAATTTTGTCGTCGTGTAATCCATGTTCCTGTACAATTTTTAAATAATTTAAATAAACAACCTTTTGTACTTCGACGATCTAATTCATTATTTGCATCATAACTGATCTCTGAATTTAATGCTGAATAGTCTAATTTAATTGGCAACGGTGTACTGACCGGGTTGCATTCATCCATTTTAAATTTTATTAATTAATTTTTTTAAGTATGTGGTTTGATCGAGTGAAATTTCAGAGCCTGACCTGTTTATTTTAATTCCAAGAAAATAATTAAGTTCCTTTAAATCTACCATTTCAAATTGGTTCATTAAAAACTTCTTAAAATTATTTAGTGTATTTATTTCTTTAGTAGCGATCACTAAATCATCCACATATAATATTACATAAATACTTTTATGAATATGGCCTTTATCTAATAAATACAAACAATTATCTGTTGAGGAATTTACAAATCCCTTTTCAAGCATTATGTTTTTAAAACATTCATACCAGCATCGTGCTGATTGCTTTAGACCGTATAAAGATTTATTTAGTTTACATACAATATTGTTTGTTTGAACTTCAACACCGTCAGGAACCCTCATATAAATATTTTCTTTTAATGTACCATTAAGAAATGCTGTTTTTACATCCATTTGCTGAATTAACAGTTCATATTGATTTGCTAATGCAAGCACGCACCTAAACGTACCAATTCGCGCAACTGGTGCGAACGTTTCATTATAATCTAACGTTTTTCTTTGGCTAAAACCGCGCGCTACCAAACGGGCTTTATATCTTTCTAAATTTCCGTTCCCGTCTGCCTTTATTGTAAATATCCACTTACAGTCGACAATATTTACATTACTCGGTTTTTGTATAAATGTCCAAGTTTTATTTTGTTCTAATGATTTTAACTCATCTTTTATAGCTTTTTCCCATTTTGTTCTAAACGCATTTTTAAAAACGTCTTGATAACATGTGGGAATATTATTTTCAAACATTTGATCAACTAGCAAATAATTATTAATATCAAAATCATCATCTTTATATGATATTATTGGTTTATTTTTCAACCTTTCGCTTCTTCTCACATCCTGCACATTATTTAATTTCCTCAATTTTTTATTTGAGGTACACGGACTTTCACTATCACTATCTGAGCTCATATCTGTTGGTTCAGGGACATCCTTTAATGAGGATGTTTGACCTTGAGTGAAATTTTCAGGGACACCTTTTTCATTAAGGGGTTGTTTGCACCTTGTTTCGTCCATTTGGCCAGGTGTGATATTACGTACAGATTCACAATCAACAGCACCCCCTGCTGAAATATTATCTGTACTTATTTGTACATTTTTATCTGTATTTATTTTGCTAACAATTTGATCTACGTCATCAAGTTCTTGTCTTGATGTTTTATATGTAATTTCATCAAAAATTACATCACGTGCAACTATGAATTTTTCTGATTCCGAATTAAAAATCTTATATCCATTTGGCACATAACCCACGAGAATCCCTTTAGACGATTTACTATCGAATTTACTTTTACTCGTTTTATTGTGCACATAAGCCGTGCATCCAAATATTTTTAAATGACCTAGTTTTGGCTTTTTATTATGCCACATCTCATATGGTGTCTTTTTGAACCTAATCGCTTTTGTTGGGGACCTGTTTACCAAATATGTTGCAGTTAAGAGTGCCTCACCCCAGAAGCGTTTATCTAAACACGCACTATGCAACATTGCACGCGCCTTTTCTAGTAAAGTTCGGTTCATTCTTTCTGCCACTCCGTTTTGTTGTGGAGTGTATGGCACCGTAAGATGATACGTTATACCTTTTTGTTTACAGTATTCCTTCATTTCGCCAGATAAATATTCACCCCCGTTATCACTATACAAAGTGACTAATTTTGTATTAAATTGAGCTTCACTTTTTGCAACATAATCTTTAAAACAAGTGAATACTTCTGATTTATTATGCATTAAATAAGTCACTGTATAATGAGTATAATCATCAATAAAATTCACAAAATAATTCTTTTCATCTATCGTAAATGGTGTAATCGGCCCACATACATCTGAATGCACAACAAATAAAGGCCGTTGTATATACTCTTTATCTTTTAACTCGGCGAAAGGAAGACGTACTTGTTTTCCGCTAATACAAGCTTCGCATAACGAATCAATTGGATTAATATTCTTTAAACAAACATTATCAGAGGCTAATTCATTTACTTTAATTTTTGTCAATTTTTCTTTACTTATGTGACCCAATCGCTCATGCCACATTTTATTTTTATCAATAATATTTGCCTCAGCCACGTGGCCCACAGCCCGTGCTGTATTATGCGCATTTTGTACTATTAATTCTATAATATACAAATTATTTATGCGCTTACCTTGAATTACTGTTGTACCTCCTTTTCTGATCTCCACATGTCCATTTTCCGTAAATAATACGGACATTCCAGCTTCCTGGATGCGCCTTACGGAGATGAGGTTGGTTGTTGGTACACTTTTGCTGTAGAGGACATTCTTCAGCTCGCCATTGTAGCCAAGTGAAGTTTTTACTTTTATTAGGCCGATATATGTTGCTTCAATAACTGTCCCTATTTTCGCCACAGTTATACGAATTGGCTCCTCCAGCTCTTCGTATTCGGTAAAAAGATTAAAATCCTTTATTATGTATTCTGTTGCACCAGAATCCAACACAAAATGCTTTGATGCATTGTTTTCGTCTTCATCGTACTCATTTTCATTGCAAATCATAAAAGCAAACGATTTATCAACTACTGCTGTCGATGCACTGGCTTCATGATTGTTTCTTTTCTTAAAATTTTCTTGTGTTTTTAAACTTTGCTTATAAAAATAACAATCACGTTTAATATGATTTGTTCGCCCACAATGAAAACACTTTTTCACATGCTTATTTTTAAATATAGGTATATTTCGTTTCGTGAACGTTTTCTTTTTATTTTCAGATATATTTGTGGTGTGAAAATGAAGAGCTTTCATACTTGTATCAGCATTTTCTCGTATTAAATACTCTTCATGTTCTAATAGCATTATTTTCACAAATCCTAGCGTAAGTCTGTCATCACTCATAGTTTTAATTGCAGCTTTTATTGACGCATAACTCGGTGGCAAAGAGTTCAGTGTGTACCACACTTTAGTTATTTCATTTACTTACCCGCCACTGGCAATCATATCACGCACCATTTCATCAATTTGTATCATGTGCTTTTTCAGTGTCATGCCTGGCTTAAGTTTGCAATTAAGAGTCCGTCACCTGCACTTTGCTCGGGGATCTCTCCGGGGTTGGCGCGAGGAAGGGTAGCGCGGTAGGCGGATCGCAAGCTATTCCTACTCCGCAAATTTTTGGAGACCGTATTCAAAAGATTTGACGATTGTCGAATATCGAATACGTAATACGTATTTAATTTAGCCGGGCACGGGTACAAACAATCGTTGGCGTTGTCTTTGTAGGATGAAATAAGAAATATCAATCTATAGACGTACAACCGTGCGAAGCCGGAACGGTCAGCTAGTTTGGAATAAAAACAACTCTATTATGATTTTGCACAATAGTTATACTTAAAAAAATATATTTACAATATACCTGGAGGAATATAAATTTAAGTTACTATCATTATTTATGTTTTTGGGGTTGGTAAATATTAATTAAAGGCCGAACATTGCAAATTTAGAAAGAGAGGAACGAAAATAGTGACCAGAAATACAATTTTAAAGCTTAAGATATCGTCGAAATGTCATGTTATGACAAACTTTTTCATTGGAATGACCGTTTTTTTAATATTTCACCCGAAAAAATGACCTTGACGGTTATAAATGGAAATGTCTCGTTACAGGCAAAAGATAAAAAAAAATGGAAATTATTCGAAAGAACTAAAAGTCTTGTCTCCTTAAATTTTTTTCAATAATCAATACTTTTCACGCTAGTGGCCAAAAATTGAAAATGTCTTATAAAAAACAACAATTTAGCTCAACTTTAACAGACCAAAACTTAAAAACTAATTATCCCATAGGGCTAAAAATTACTAGTCAATTGTAGAAACATATGTTACGACTTTCTGCAAAAGGATTTTTTTTCAACTACCACAGTCTAGATAGCGCTAAAAAAATAGCGTAAAAAAATTTTAAACAAATTTATTTTGTCCATAACTTTTTTCTGCTTATGTTAAACGGTTCTGGATGGTCTTAAAATGTTCCCAATAGTATCCTCTCATTAGGATGTTATATACATTTTTTTTGTGGAAGTCATATTTTTCCAGATATTTACGCTAGAACGATCCAGTTTCTTTAAACACCCATTTTTGAATTGCCATATCTTCCTTCGAATTAATCGTAGAAAAATCAAAATAATTTTAATTGTTAATACTAACAGATTTTCGGTTATATTTAAAAAACTTTTTGAAATGTACGATTTTTGTAGTGAAAATCATAATTTTCTACTCGGGATGGGTTTATTTTCATGAAAAATTGTATTTAACATTAATTCGTTAAAAAAGGATAATTTAACGATTGCGCTAGTTTTTTTCTTTTTTATTCCCCTCACATAACCTTCCTCTATGGTATAGTGGAGGGCGGAGAAGTAAATGCGGTAAAAAATAACATAAACATTTAAGTATGTAGTGTCAAAAACACATTCCAAAAGAGAAAATAATAATTCGATCACTGCCAACTTTGTTCGAGGTATAAATCTATTTTTAAAAACCGAAGAAATTTGGGAATTTTTTTACGAGCATAAAACACAATATTATTATTATACATATATTGCATTTAAAAAATATATCTTAGCATCTTATCAAACAAAATTTTAAGGAATTTTGAGGAATGCACTAATTTTGAAACCACAAGTGTGTGATTTTATTTACATTTTTATTTACATACGTTCTGCAATTGGAAATAGATAAACTGTATATTTAGTGCTAGTGAAAGGGTGGTGGTTATAATAGGTGAATGAATATGGATGCAGAAAGGAAAGGAAATAAAACGCGTTTGCGTTTATCTTCTAGGAGAAAGAAACAAAAGAATATTTTAAAATATAATCGTTTACAGCACTATACTATATAGTAGACCATATGAGATCGTAACAGTTGAAAAAATAGAGTGCCGAAATCATTTATTAAGAAATTACTGTAATAAAGTTAGAGAAGTTACAAAAGTTAGAGGAGTTCCAGGAAATTTAAAAAAATTCTTTTAAATCATATTTTAAAAATTAGGTCCTCCATTTCTAAGGCAATGTTATATAGGAACAAAGAAACCGGAAAGTCACAGGATGAAAAGGTTCTAAATCTTAAGAAAGATATTTTAAATAGTGTTAGTCACATTTTTGGAGAACACAAAAGTTGTGCAGAATTAAAATTTTTGTACAAAGGCTAATCCTGATGAACAAAATTTTATCGAAGACTTTAAATTGTGGGGCATTGAAGAAAAACTCATGGATGCGGTAAGATATCTAGCGGGACATTCTAGAAGTCTTTTAGAAAATGTTGACAACAATGTTGTAGAACAATTTAATGCTATGATAGCCCAAAAAATTGGAGGAAAAAGGGTAAATTATACTTTAAGAAGGAGTTACAGAGGAAGATGTTTTAGTGCAGTAATAGCAAAAAATACAAGGATGCCATTGTATAAAACATATAAACACATTAGTGGCTATAGTCCCGGAAAAATTATTAAGAAAAACGAACAACTTAGTATCAAATTAAACAAAAAAAATGTAAAAAGTCGAAAGAGATTTATTTTCCCTAAAGAAAAACATGGTCCTGATGATCAATACGGTGAGCACTGTACTAAACCAGACATGGATGATCAAACGTTCAATAGTTTCAAAGATATGTTCTTGAAGGAATTGTTTAACAAAAATGAAAATGAGCTTAAAACAATAGAAGAAAGCACGAGGTTACAGGCATACTCTTCTCAATGGAAGCAATTGAGAAAGAAATCGTTAACTTCATCCAATTTTGGAAAAATTTGCCGAATGCTTCCAAAGACCAGTTGTGCTTCTACAGTGAAAAGTTTCCTGTATGAAGAAGTTTTTTCGAGAGCAATTGCTTGGGGGAAAAATAACGAAGATCGGGCCAAAGAAAAATTCAAAGATTTGAATAATCTTAATTTATTTGATTGCGGTTTATTTTTGTAAATATAACTATTGGGCAAAATCATAAGGGTTGTTTTTATTCCAATCTAGCTGCCCGTTCCAACTTCACATGGTTTACTAATTATTGTCATTTTCATTTTTCACTTTTCATTTTTCATTTTTCATTTTTCATTTTTCATTTTTCATTTTTCATTTTTCATTTTTCATTTTTCATTTTTCATTTTTCATTTTTCATTTTTCATTTTTCATTTTTCATTTTTCATTTTTCATTTTTCATTTTTCATTTTTCATTTTTCATTTTTCATTTTTCATTTTTCATTTTTCATTTTTCATTTTTCATTTTTATATTTCACTTTTCAGTTTTCATGTGAAATTCATTCAAATAACATTACTTTTTTAATACACCAAATCTCACATCACTGCAGTACATAATAATAGTTCGATATTAATTACAACTATCTACAATCTACACATATTTAAAAATGTTTATATAAACTCACAGAACCGAATCCGACCCGTTTAATATGCAGTGGGCGTGGAAACACCGAAATTTAAAGGAGTAGCGATAAGAAATTACAAAATATTTTCATATTTATAATGTTGATTACTCATGCAGAGGTTTCGTGCATGTCATAGATTTTTGAGTAATTTTTGTTCAATCTTTTTCAACCTAGTGTCAAATGAAAGATAAATGTGCAAGTGAGGATCGTACTGTAATATTTTTTTAAATTTATTTGCCAAATTTTATAAAAAAAATTCTCAAAGTTTGTCTATTTGGGATACTTTCACTACTGATAGTAAAAAAAAATGGTACAATATTTTGAAAAATATTACAGTAGGATCTTAAAACAGGTCTTTATCTTCATTCCAGTGTTTATCTTATTTTTTTAAATAACACCGTTTTGAAGTAATCGTACATTTTCTAGCGCTCTACAGGCACATAAATTTTGACCAGGGTACGGACTCTTAAACAATCTATCCTGGAGACATAGCTGTGTTGATACCTTTTTACAAGCGTAAAGACCATTAAATTTCTCCAAAATTTGTCGCGCTGTCGCAGGACCTGTCGGTGTTTGCGATATTATTGTATCGTCTAGGTATTCGATTAATGTGCCTCTGGCATTTCATCCACTCTTCAGTAGTTGGTGTTGGTGGATCTTCAGATAGCACGTTACTAACACCTTCTTGTTCAAGAATTTTTAATAGTCTAAATTTCCACAGTAAATAATTTTCACCATTAAATAGTTTTAAATTTCGTTTTTGTGCAGTTAACACGCCACCACTAGCCATCGTTATTTCTACTGTATTTTTTTTTATAATACTGTCTCAAATTACTAATTCACAATTCACTTTTGATCACACACGGTGACTGGGCCCATAACCTTTTAGCAGGTATGGATTAATTAAACACAGTGAATATTAGTTCTTCTATTTATTAATATACGTAACTAATCTCTTTATAATACAAGAACTCTTATAAGACTAAATAATCTTTTGGGTGTGGTGTGGTGTTTAAACTATACATAAAATTGTTATGATTTCTAAGCATAACCAAAACGCCATCAGAAAGAATAACGGATACATAATTCATTATTTGTTTAGTCTAAGAATGTTTAGAAGTTAATACAGTTTTTGTCACTTAAAACCAACAGCTCGAATTATCTCGAGCGTTTATTTATAGCGCTCGAATTATCTCGAGCGTTTATTTAGGGTGCTCGAATTATCTCGAGCGTTTATTTATAGCGCTAGAATATTCTCGAGTATTTATTTAGGGTGCTCGAATTATCGAGAGCGTTTATTTGGGGGTGCTCGAATTATCTCGTGTTTATTTGGGGTGCTCGAATTATCTCGAGCGTTTATTTAGAGCGCTAGAAATACCTTGAACGTTTATTTGGGGAGCTCGAATTATCTCGAGCGTTTGTTTAGAGTGCTCGAATTAACCCGAGCGCCCTGTTAAGGTGTTAATAAATAATTTTAAATAACGGGCGATTACGCGATCACTACCTACCTGCGAATTATTAAATGTACGGCTTACTTTTACGTATAAGCTGTGCGTTTTGTTTACCAAAACCGTGCGTTTTGTTTACGGTAAACAAATCGTACGGTTTTGTGTTTACCGTGCGTCATGAGCTATTTACTGAGGCTGTATGTCGGGTGTTTTTACCTGTTTTCTATAGTGGCCGTAGGTAAACATACAAATAAATGCGAAAATGGATGTATGCAATGCAGCAGTTTCCATTCACTTCCTATCTCAAATGAAGATTAAAATTTTGACCATAACGGAGATCGTTAGATACCCTATAGCAAAGATCGCGTTAAACACATGCCTTAACAAGTTTAAACGTTGAATACAAATAGATATTTGAAGGTGTCATTTTTAAGTTATCTTTATTCATTTACCGTTTCTGTGAAATATCTATTAATCGTTTTTAAGGGAGTTTAATTAATTTTTTTAATTAAATTTTTATAGTAAGTCAAAAACTAGAAATATTCATTTGTCAACTGTCAACTGAAAGAAAATAAGCTACTTCGTATAAATCACTTGAAGTGTACTGCCAATCACTTCAAAAGAAACTTGTGTTTGTATTTTATAAAACTGAAACCTCCAACGTTCACGCTTTGTTAAGAGTCAGGTTTCAGAAATTAAATTAAGTTCGGAAAAATCACATACCCTTAGGGAGAAAGAAAAGTACATTTTTCTTTTTACTTTCCTATTTTAAACTATCAGTCATTATTTTCTACCCTCGCATTGCTCTATCAGGGTAAACTTCAATCATCCGATGAATCATTTTTAACTTAAATGGATAACGTTAAACAATTTCAACTGATTTACCAAACGACCTTAGCTGAAATTTGCCAAAAAATACATTTTCAACAATAACAGCAAAAATTGTTATACAATAACAACTGGAGAATTTCAATAGGATTTTGATTGTTCGATTAGCCTACCAAAAATCGTAACCTATTACAGCCTTGGGTTGTTTGCTAGTTTCAAAGTGGACATGTTTGTATGTCAATTCTTTACCGAGATATGGCGCTTCGGAAAAAATGCAGAATTCCGCCTTTCTTCTGTAATCACCAACTTCTGATACCCCTATTTACGTAGAAATGAATAAAAAAGGCACATATTCTAGCAATTTTATATTAATAATATACTTTAACAATTGTTAACACTTTGTTTTTATAATATGATGATGTTGGTGGCGAATCGCTCAAGTAACATATTTTAAGGTAAAGTTATTGTGAATTAAGCAAATTAAAATTGATATTACTACGTAGCTTGAGGCTATGTCGTAGAAGTATTCTCTCTAACAGATAAGGAGCTACTAAAAAGAAATTGTGTTTTATCAGAGTACGCGGTTACAAAAGTTTCTCGTCTCTCTCTGTTTCTATTTTAGGGGGTGGAATGTTCCAGAAATTAATCACGTATCTATATTTTTATGTTCTAAATATCTCTGATGCCAGTGCCGATACACTGCGATCTATAAGATCTATTGTGCCCCCTACTGCTGTCCACTCGTTAAGGATGTCTCAGCGATTAGAGCAGTTTCTCCAATCCTATTGCTTTCAAAAAGTTCAGAATGTCGGTAGGCTTCAGGTTAGGTAGATCTTCCTTTTCTATTTGATATTCTCCGAGGTATCGTACCGTTGGATTTTGCAGGGTAATGTATTCTCAGAGAATGTGGATATAGGTTTCCTTCTCTTTCTCGCAAAATGTGTATTCTTCTTCGTCTACTAATCCGAGTTTCTTTAGGTGGCCTCTCAGCCGGCAGTGCCCTGTTAGGATACCCGTTAGTATTCTGAGCTTGTTTTTACTTTTTCGTCTGATCTCTTCTGGTTATAGTTTCCCAGTAGTGTCTTGGCCTGCCTCACTCCTTGTAGTCCTATCCAGTATTGGGATCTTTTGTTATTTACTTCTTTTTCAAGTTCATCAAGTATTGTACTAGTGCTTATTCCGCTGAAGGGTTCAGGTGCCAGAAATGGTGTTTCCGCACGTCTGCTATTTCATTACCCTCCACTCCAGTGTGTCCCGAAACACATAGGAGGGTAACAGTGTTGTTCTTGTCTAGTTCGTTTAGATTCACTAGACACTCCCAAACCATCTTGGAGTTGATTACGTGGGAGTTCAAAGCATTAATGGCTGCTTGGCTGTCTGACATGATAATGATCTCTTGTCTGCGAAAATTTCTTTCCATGTTGAACTGGGCACATTTTCCAATGGCGTACATTTCAGCTTGGAAAATTCTCGGAGATTTGCCTAGACTTTCGGAATATTTGGTTCCAGGCCCATATACTCCTATTCCTGTTCCTTCTGTTGTTCTAGAACCATATGTGTATCATTTACTTCTCTTGAGTTTTGGGATGGTATCTTTGTTCCATTAGCTTTTGTTACTTAGCTTTGTGTTGAATTCTTTCACAAAGCTAAACTTCTTTGTCATCTCATCTTGGGGCTTGTTCCAGGTTTGGTGATTTCCAGGAAGGAGTCGAAACTTCCGTTTGGTGGATCCTTCTCTGGTTATTCTGTAGGTTATCCTTATCGCTGAACTCTCCACTACTATATGGAGGGGTATAAGGCTTAGGATTACCTCCATGGTGGCCGTTGGGCACGTTCTCATTGCACTTGTTATGCATACGCAGGCTAGTCTTTGGATTTTCGCTAGATTTGCCTTTGTACTGGCCACCTTAGTTCTGCTGCCCCAGACTACTGCTCCATAAGTGATGGCCGGTCTCACTATTGACGTGTACATCCACTGCAGGGTCTTTGGGTTAGAGCCCCAGTTTTTTTCCGCAAAATTTCTGCACACCATTAGAGCTTTCGGCTTTGCTGATTACTTCGTTTTCGTGTTTATTCCAGATAAATTTATTATATAGTATTAGTTCCAGATATTTGACATCTGGCTTCCATTCAATAACTTTCCCGTCCAATTCGATGGTTTTGAGGTTAATGTTTCTTTTCCGCGTAAAGGCAACTAAGGTAGTCTTGATGGGGTCCCATCGATTGACACCATTCTTTAGTATAATCAAGCCTTCTTTGAACTATATCGCAGAGGGTATTCTCGAATTTGCCTCTCGCGATTATGACTACGTCATGTGCATAGCCTTGGCATGGTATCCCAATCTCGGTCAAACCGCAGAGGAGGCGATCCACTATTTTTATGTTACCCTGCTTAACAGTGGCGGCGTCACGAAATGAAGTCAAATGAAATATGTTAAAATTCCATTCGAATTTGAATCACAACTTATAATTGTTTCGAATAAGTACGTAGACTACGTAGAGTATCGGAATGTGGTACAGCTCATGGATTTCGTATGTAGTTGTTTGCCATCCTTGAGGGCATGTGTAACCAATAATAATAAAATTTATTTAAGACCATAATCGTTTATATTCTGATAGAGATATTGTTACTGCATCAGCAATAATACGTATAAATAAAATTATAATTTTAGTACTGATATATTTCTACCGAAATATTTTATGGGAGTAAAAAAATTGCACAAATGAAAAGAAAAATAGTCTAATCTCCCAGGAATTGGACATTGAATGTCAACGTTGCCACAACGTCTGGACTTCAAACAACTACTCCTTGGACTATATGCCCCAACAGGTATTGAATTATAGAAGTCCCGACGTTGGTTGGAACCTGAGATATCAGGACATTAAACTAACAACTTTGATTTTGTTATTAAAGGAGCCCGTCATCCATAGACCGGTTTCGGCATTATTGTGCCTCTTCAGTATGGCGTAATGGCGTAAGGTCCTGATATCTCAGGTTCCAACCAACGTCGGGACTTCTATAATTCAATACCTGTTGGGGCATATAGCCCAAGGAGTAGTTGTTTGAAGTCCAGACGTTGTTATTTTTCTTTTCATTTGTGCAAAATTATAATTGTTGATATTTATTTACGCTGTAAAGTATTTATTTATTTGGTAAATATTGGTTGGGTACTCTGTCAAATTAAGATACAATTCTTCTTCTTCTTGTGGTGTGCCCTATCCGTTGCGGACGTTGGCGATTAACATGGCCATTTTAATTTGTTATCTAGACGTAATAAAACGTGTTTTTATTTTGAAACTGGAGAGAACAATAGTTTAGAGTGTTTTTCAGTGTTTACTAAAGCAAAATTGCGTGGCACTTAATGCACCTACTATAAAATAAAGGTATGCAAGTGAATCGCAGCCACCTAAAAGCACAATTGTATGAAATTTCCAAACAAAACATAAAAATATGTAGTCGACGAACTCGCAAAACAATAGGGCGTTACGGTATTAGGACTTTATCATTGCGAATGAAATCCGATAGAATTGATTTCGGCAAAAATGAATGGGGTTTGTTGCTACATAAATGGCAAAACTGAATTCAACATGTCATCAAAATCGAAAAATAAATGTGGTGTATTGATTACAAAATGGATGAGGATGTTCCAGTGAAAACCTTAATTATAAGTTAAAAAGTAAATTATTCAAGAGACAATAAAAGTTATTTTGATGGTAAATAAAGATCTGCTTTTATAAATTTTAAAAATAAATTCTATACAATATTAGTTCTTATAGTTTTCATCTACAAATCATGTATGTAACTCCTTCAATAGAAGTCTAAGAAAAGAGGACATCATTTCTGTTCATAACTTGCTTCCAAGAGGTCTTCCACGACAAAAATTCTATTAAGAGTATTTTGTATACTGACGAAACAATTTTTACCAGACGAGGAGTTTGCACTTGGAGAAACAAACATTTTCAGCATGAAATTAAATTAAATATTTGATGTGGCATCATAGACGACCGACTACTAAATACTCTTGCTGACATCACCATTTAGAAAAAACAAATAATATGCAACTCTATAAGTGTGTGACACAACTAAAAATGAATGGCGGAAATCCACGCCAAACAATAAAATTTTGTCACCGAATGAATAATTATTGTTTTTTTGCATGACTAAATGCCATTGAGGTCTCGTCCCATGTAATCAGTTTTGATTTTAAAAGATTATCCGCAATACCTATAGAAAACACTGGTAGGACTATATTTCCTTTGCATCTAAGCACACTTGAAAATGTTTTATAGAGATGTGTTTTGATACTTTCTCCGGATTCATCAAGAGAAAACAGTTTGCTTTAGCTTTCTTGGTGCAGACTAGTCTAAATATCTTCTTCTGTTCGGAATTTGTTGAAAATATTATCTTTTGTTGCAACCCAAAAGTCTAAGGCACGTTATAGAATTCTGCCACTGTGTAAAATGGTCTTTCTTGAAGAAAAGCCCTAGTCGATCTTCTGAACTTATCATATGAATTTACAGATTTTAAATGTATCGGGAGGTTATTATACAATTTCTTGGCATTGTAGGTAATATAATTTTTTATTAGGTCAGAGGTGGGAACATCAGTATCTAAATTTCTTGTAGGATATCTACAAGTTGGTCTTTCCGATAACTTTTGAATATGCTTACGAACTAAGCAGACGGATTCAAAGATAAATAGAGTTAGAATTTGATATATTTAAAGTAATTTTCACAGTGTGTCCTACTACTTAAACCAAATACATAACGAATTTCTCTTTTTTGTAATTTGAAAATAGATTCGAAGTGGTATAAGCTACAAGAACCCCAGAACGGCAAATCATAGCGAAGGTGAGATTCGAATAAGAAACGTAAGTCGATAATGCAGTAGTAGGGGGTTAGCTCTTTAGAAATAGTTTTAATGGCAAAACATGCAGAAGATAATTTTTTAGCCAAGGTATCAATATGAGTGGACCGTTTTAGGAATTTGTCTATATAAAGACCTAAAAACGTAATTGAGTTCACCGTTAAAATCGGATTATTGCTTAGACTTATAGGCTGTAAAGTACCTCTGTAATACATTCCTACGGTTTTACTGATGTTGAAACAAAGCCTTTTCGAGTCAGACCAGGACTTGATAGTTACTAGATCTTTGTTTATGCTAGATTGTAATGTCAGTATATCAGGACTACTCCAGGTTACACTCGTGTCATCGGCAAATAAAGTAATTCTTCTACTTATTTTTAAGTCTGCGATATCGTCGATGAATAATAAAAATAAAATTGGACCTAACACTGAACCTTGAGGTACTCCACTGCTAATTTTAATTGGCAGGTTTGAAGATTTCTATATTCTAGGTAAGTTTTAAACCATTGCAAAGGAGAAGCCCGTAGGCCATAATATGTAGTTTCTTAATTAAGATTTCATGATTAACACAATCAAAGGCCTTTGCGAAGACCTGAAGCTTTGAAAAGAATATCATTAAGTGATGTATATATTTCATTAAGAACGGAAAACATTGCGTCACTAGTGCATTTTTTAGGTAGGAAACCATACTGATGAGGTGTTAGGATGTTTTGTTTGGAAAGAAAGGGCAGTAGGCGATTTTTCTAATTTTGCCAATGAAAGGATAGACGGTGTGAATGGACATACAAGTTTTTGAAGCCAGGTTTACTTTGTGTGTGTAAAAATTTAATCTTCTATTCAATTAGAAACCTAAATATTATAAATGGATATTAATCTCTGTGTTGGTCAACTCAAATATGATCGACCCCAGTTAAGTTAACATTGTTTTAAAATAAAAGAATTAAATAAAATATGAACTTAAAAGTGGAGGGGGCCTCCCAAGCAAGGCAATACCTGCTATACTCTGAATAAAAGAGGAGTGCATTTAAAGCGGGAATGTAACGTCACATTCCATAGACGTACATTGTAAAATAAAAATAAAAATAAACCAATAAATAACACGAGGCAATAAACTTTTTTTAATCTCTTGGCATTAAAACACTTCAGTACCTAAAATCAAAGATTAAAAAGATATAAAAAGAACTATCTTTAAAAGTGTTCACTATAACTACTGGTGTCATTATCATTGTCTTTTCTGAGGTTTATTATTATAGGGTCTATTAAGTTTCCCATTGCTATATCCAGTTTCCAAAATGAATCTTCCACTTTTCTCAAATGTTCTCCATTTACATCTGAAACTGCCTTCAAAAACAAATTTCGCACTTCAGGAAATTTAAATGTTGTATTATTTTGAGAAAAATAAGCTTTTAATTGTGACCAAATCAGTTCTAAGTGTCACCGGAGGCTTCGGTCAGACGGACCTAACAGGGGGCGAAGTTTTTTTAGTGAGTATGCCTTGAAAGGAGAGTCTTACAGTAGACCTTGAGATTTTAGGCTCATAACTTCCCCATAAAGGGTTTTCCTTCACCTCCGCAAAAAAAAAATCAGTTCTATGGGATTTAACTCTGCATGGTAAGGAGGCAATCTAGGAATTTCAATTCCTTTTCCTCGGGCCATCTCATCTATAATATATTTTTTCTACGATCGTGCAAAAAGTTACTACTTTTTGTACTCTCAACTGTGTTAAAAAAGTTTTACTTTGTTGCACTAGTGCAAAAAGTAACTTACTTTGTTGTTGTTTCGAGCTGCAAACTTCATGCATCGTGCAACAAATATACACTGTTTGCATTAGTTACACAAATAACTATTTTGAATTTGTTTTTATGTTGCTTTGCTATTACGAGTAATTCTGCCTTCAAGGACTGATAATATTTTTAGAATGACACCACTTTGAAATATATTGTTATGATGTTAAAATGGGGCAAAATTTGTAAGTGTATTTTAAAATAAATTATGTGAAAAAGACTTAATAGGAGTGTTGACAGATTTGAGAGTTTGAAGTTTTTGTTAATTTGAATTTTATAATATGTCAAATGTGAATTGATTAAAATAAAGTTTATTAATAAAAAGTATTCAGAGAAGAATTTCACAAGCATAACAATATATTAATGCAAAATACCGAATCAAAATACATACGATACGGCTATGAATATATTATGTATTACTTTTTTAAATTTTAAATTTCTTTTGTGATCTATTTTTTGATTTTAAATAAACATTATTATTGAATAAATAAAGTATGACTTATCTGTCAAAAGAAAATACCAGCGTGGTTCAAAAAGAACTGGCTGGTATCTCAATTGCCACAAAAGAACTAACCAGAAAAGGAATTTCTGGCAAAAACAATCAGCAGACAAGCTCTACTAGCTTGAATAGACAGGTTGTTACATTAGGGCTAGTATTAGAGTTCCATCAAACTTTAGCTAACGCCTCGGTAGATAATAATATTATCATTAGGTGGGTTAAATGGCACTACAGTAGTAAAGGTAACCGCAATGGACTAAGACTTTTAGGACCCAGCGACACTTACGGCTTGACGACTTCATTAATTGTGGAACTAGCCAAACGTTATGAAATCAAGTGATGCAGTTTTGCCAGGGTCACCCTGGGCGACCCTGTCGTAGAAGAAATACTTGGCGATGACCAGGAAAAACCTACGTCTAGCAGTAGGATTTCTGACTGGCCACTGTCAACTAAGGAAACACATACAAGTGGCTAGTGGACACACCTCTATGTAGGATGTGTGAACAGGGAGACGAAACGGTTAATCATTTCTTGGAAAGGAAAGGATGAACGATGACCTAGGAGGACAACTCCTCGGGAGGATGTACAATGGGTCAAATGTTGCTGTGGGAGTAACTCACCCTCTCTACTCTACAGAGATACAGAGAAACCTTTCAAAAGAACAGATTTATTATAGTAAAAACCATGGAAACATGATTAAATCAAAAGAAATTTTTTATTAGACCGATCAAAGCATTGAAGTATGAGGTAAAAATAAAATTTCTATCTCTTAAACCTGTACTACTTCTACAATAGTATATTACACAACGAGTGCGGAAAGTGACATTTTTCACACGAGTGGGAAATATTGTCGCAACGAGGCGTAAGCCGAGTGCGACAATCCCACGAGTGTGAAAAATCACTTTCGCACAAGTTATGTACACTAGTTTTCCTACGACCACGCTATAATTTTACCAAATATTGTGAAATGTGATGGTTTTATTTGTAACAGGTTTTATGTCTGTTTGTATTTAGTTTATATTATAAATAATGCTGTTTTATTTACAGTCACTTTTGTAGTAGAATAAATACAAATATTGATAATTAACATTTATTTGAAAACAAAATAATAACTATGAACTTGTAGAACAGATAGGAAAGTAATTTACACGTGTGCGGAAAGTAACTTTCCGCGCGCGTGTGGAAAGTACCACTTTCCGTCGGTGTACAGAGTGCGATATCTGTTACTTTCCTATGTGGTCGTAGGAAAATTAAATTACTGCACTCCTTTCTTCTCTAAACTTGAGGAACGACCGCCTCTGACTTAAACAGACCTATCAAACTATTATTTATTTTAAGGTGAATTTCTCTATTTTTTAAGTAGAAGCAAATCAATTTTATTTTATAACGTAAACAGGGTAACCGGCTGAATAAATTTTGAAAGCCTTCTATCCACACTATATCAAACTCCTCCAAATTAACTGCAATCACCAGAAAACTCATTTATTTGTGAAATTTCTCTTTCGTGAACAAACTTAGCCAAGGTCGAGTGTTCCCTTAGAGTTAGTTCGGTATTAATTTTATTTTTTCCTAGTAGTCTATTTTCAAATAATTTAGTCTTATTTCTATAAGAAACGATGTTTGATTCTTTAAATTTTTGTGTTTTAAATATCGCACTGGTAATATACCTTATTTGAACAAATGCTTTTTTATTTGGTAAATTTTTAAACAAGATCTAACTCATCCGGTCTCGAAGCTTTATTGTTTGGGAGTCTTAGAATGGTTTCTTTAATTTCGCTCGGATTGATCAACAGCTCAGAGATATCCACGCCGTCTATAACGTTCCGTTCATCGACGACCACTTTAATTAGGTTTTCTATTTCGATTTGTTCCGTAGTATGTACGTTTTTGTTTTTTTTAATACATTTTCGAAAAATCTCGTATCTTCGTATTTATCCTGAAGTACTGCATTATTGGCTGAAAAGTTTTCCACTTCTTTCGATACTGTTTTGGTTGTTGAAATTTTGATTTATTAATAATTTATTTAGGATGTCGAATCTGATAAATTAAATTCCTTACTCGTTTGCTAACTTTGTATTAATCCCTTAAATAGATACAAAGAAGAGAGTGACATCTTGACTAGAATCAGTCAAATAAAAACTTTGCAACACACAATACATACAATGCAAATTGAGTGTATGCAACACCCAATACATTGGGAATCGTTGCTTTGTAAAGTGTGAAAACTCTCTTCTAACTATTTATAGATGGTAGCACATCTAAGAATAATTTCTCGTTTACTTTTTCCTATCCCTCGTTTTCCAATCATAAATTTGATGTTTATCGTTGTTTCTGTCATAGGGTGTTGGTTGCAAGTAAGTAAGAGATTTGTCTATTTAGCTCACTAACCCAGCTGATGAAGCCCGACTGGTAGAAACATCGGTGGTTTGGGATGTGAGTTGAATAAACAAAATCTCTCAATGGCTTTCTATTTTTTGAACTGATTAAATAACAAAGGACCAGGCACATTTCGTATGGGAAACTCGATCTTCAAGAGACGACAGATGAGCAGGCGTACCACAATAAATGGCCAAATGGACCTTTACATTTACGAAAAATAAATTCCAAAACTTATATAAGTCGATGGTATTTCATATGAAACGTCCAATTCACTTAAAATGCCACCATATATTTTTCATTTAAAAAAATATCGCTTTTGAAAGTGTACCCTTGACGTCACGTTCATCGGAAACACCCCCTCCATAATCTACGTTCAGAAACACGCATCACTGTTCTTCACAAAAATAAAGCTCACACCATTGATATATGATTGAACTCTGTCAATTGATCGACTCATCTATAAAATTCCACATTTTAGCTACTGTTTTCTTTACCTAAAACATTCGAAGTTTCTGAGCGGGCCTACGATCATTGGCAACACCGCAAATCTTAAACACAGTTCTTACGGAACAACAGTTGTCAGAGTAATAATAATATAATAATAATAATAATGTTTATTTACTAAATACAAAATTATACACATTTATTAAATATTACACAATGTAAATAAACAGGGAATGTCACTGAATCTGTTCACTGTACTATGTACAATGACAGATTGTGCGTGACATACATAGAAAAACATAAACGTAGAATACATGACTATATACATAAACTAATAATATACATAATAATAATAATAATAATTTTTTTTTATTAATTTTTTTTTTAATTTTTTTTTTTTTTATTTATTTCTTTTTTTAATTGTAGCGAAAGAAAGAGTGATCTAAAAACATACTACCCATTTATTTTTAATTTTAAATAATTACCTTAACAACATGTATGAATTGATGTTTTTAATTTTTTTTTTGTATACTTTATTCTATTATATTATGGAAGAAGTGACGCGGCATTTTTTTTATAAATTCTTTTGTAGATTTTTTAAATTTTTTTATTGGTTTTATTTCTCTAAGCTCTGGTGGAATACTATTAAAGATTTTTGGTCCTAGATAACTGTAACTGTTTTGTCCAACTGATTTATTCATTCGTGGCGGCAAGACATTTTCTCTATTCCTTGTGCCATATTGATGTAAAGCTGTCTGAAGTTCATTTTGATTTTGGAATTGATGGGTGAGTATTGCTTGATAGAATAATTGCCTTAAGTCAAATATTTGAGTTTCATGATAAACATTTTCAGTGGGATATCTTCGGTTTTTGCTAAGCATTATTTTTAAAAAACTTTTTTGAATAATTTCTATTGGCTTTAATTGAGTTTTAGTGACTCCACCCCATCCGATTATTCCATAACTGAGATGAGATTCAAACAGGCTGTGAAACAAAATTTTTCTCTCTGGTAATTTTAGGATTGGTGATATTTGTATGAATTTAAATAATACACTACGCAATTTGTTTAGTAAGTATTGAATATGCTTATCCCAACGCAAGTGATTGTCTACTACTATACCTAAATATTTTATTTTGTTTTCAGATAATGTACCGTCCCCGATAGCGATATTTTGAAATTGGGGAAGACCTGAAGCTAGACTGCAGAAGGGTAAGTATACTGTTTTCCTAAAATTAATAGATAGTAATTTGTAGTCAAACCATATTTTTATTTTAGGTAAATCTTCTTCAATCAACTGTTTCAAGTTACTCCAGTCAGAAGCTTCATAGTACATTACTATGTCATCAGCAAAGCTAATAATATTTGCCTTACTTTCAACTAAAAAGAGATTGTTTAAGTATACAATAAATAGCAGGGGTCCCAAAACTGTTCCCTGTGGTACACCACATATAACTGTTTGATCTTTGCTGATGACATTTTGTATTTTAGTTTTCTGTGTTCTGTTACTTAAATACGATTTTATTAAATTATAGGCTATACCCCTTATACCCATATCTTCAAGAGCATAAGAGTTGTATGTTGCATGAGATTTGAGGTTAACGTTTGTTTTTGTTTTTAATAACATAACACATTGCAAGGAAATAGATCTGAAGAGAGAAAAAAGATTTTCAATATTTTGCTTCGTGCAGCAAAGAAAATAAACGTTTTCGAAAGCTCGACTTAAAACGAAGAAATCAAACTAATTTATTTAATATTGACTGACTCCCACTAATTTTATCTACATAAACTACTATTGAACATAAAATATCCACTTATTCAAGTATTTTATTAAGTGTACGAGAAAAAACTTTCTCAAATTGGATTTTTTTACAATAAATTTATTAATCAAGTGCAAAAAGTGAAAAAAAGTTGGTTATTATTGCCTTATCTTTTGTCTTCAGACAAAAGCGGGAGGATATTCAAGTTTTAGGAGGATATTCAAATTTTCCGTTTTCACAAAAAAAAAATGCTAAACGCCGTTTTTGAAAAAAATATTAGTGTAGCGAAAAAAATGATAGAAACAACTTTTGTAGGTAATGAACTGCTCTTCATTTTTTGTCTAAACAAAAATGCTCTAAGGGTCTAGGGTCATATTTCGGCAGATATCGTCGAAAACCGGATTTTCCCACCCTTCCACAAAGGACCCCGCAGTTTTTAAAGGGGGATTAGGCTGATTATCTTAAAAAATGTGACCCATCACCCTGTACGAGTGTGCAAACATTCAAATCAGTATTCCTTCATCTTAACCCCTTACCGCATCATGGGTCATATTTGGCACAATTAATATTTTCATACATAACTATTATAAATAAAGCCGCAGACCAAACTATTTTTGCATAGGTGGCCATATGTGGTATATATTTCATAATTCTGGTAGTGTAGCGACATCTCTTAACAGTTTGGTGAAGTTTCATACAATTTTGCAAATGGCCGTCGTGTGAACAGGTGTTATCAGTTTTTATAAATTTTGATCCACGATCATCCGAGTTTCTGTAGCAGATTTTGGTACAAAAAAAATAGCCACGTAAAGACTAGAGTTTTTCGAAGGAATTGCTGTAAGTAGACCCATGTAATTCTTTATTTTTTGACTGTTTTTGATGAGAAATATTGTTGTGTCATATGTGGAACTGTATGCACATTCGCCAAAACTCTCGTGGACATATATGGCACAATATGCACTCCGGACACTAAATTTATTTCAGAAAATGGATACACAAACGTTTTATGGTGCCAGTAGATATGTACCAATGGATGTACCAGATGGTAGTGAAGACGAGAGACTTTCAGAAGATGAAGAACCGCCTGGTAAATTAGCTCCAGATTCTGATTACAAAGACGAAAATGATATGGACGATAACCAATCAGATATTATCATCCCAGAAACGGATTTAGAATTCAGTTCCGATAGCGACGACGGTTTCGTAAACTAAATAAGAATAGAAACAAGAATCATCCTACTTGGAAACGGGGTAATTTAGTTACATCGGATGAGAACCTAACATTTCTTGGTTCTACTGACATGCCACCTGAATTGGAAAATGCAGACTCTCCTTATGCATTTTTTAACTTTTTTCTAACAAATGAGATGATTACTGATATAGTTTACCAAAGTATCTTATATTCTGCTCAAACGAGACCACAAAAACCTTTGGATCTTACTGAAAAGGAGCTCGAACAGTTTATAGGGACCTGTATTTATATGTCAATAGTCCAGTTACCTAGTTCCAGAAGTTATTGGAACCTGAACCTAAATCACCGCTTGATCTCAGATGTTATGTCATGCAACAGATGGGAAGAAATAAAACGGTTTTTGCACTTTGCGAATAATGACAATGCTGTTGCAGCCGGAAATCCTGCTCATGATAAACTATTCAAAATACGACCTGTACTTAGAAAACTGAGGGAGCAACTACTAAAAGTTCCAAAGGAAGAGTACTTGGCTATAGACGAGCAGATTATTCCAACGAAAGCACGTTCGTCCATCAAACAATACAATCCAAAAAAACCTCATAAATGGGGGTATAAGGCGTTTGTTCTTAGTGGTGTAAGCGGATTTTCCTACGATTATGAAATTTTTGCAGGAAAGCAAACCAATATTCTCCCCAATGGTTTTCCTGACCTGGGAATGAGTTCAAACGTAGTTCTTCGGCTAACAGAAACTGTTCCAAGGCACATAAATCACAAGCTATTTTTTGATAACTGGTTCAATAGCGTCCCATTACAAATTTACTTGGCACAAAATGGTATGTTACCGCTCGGAACTGTTAGAATAAACAGAGTGCCAAATAGCAATATGCCAAAAGAGGCTGAACTGAAAAAGAATGGCCGTGGAGCGATGCTAGAGAAAGTCGCCACAATTGATGGAACAAAAATATCTGTTGTCTCATGGTATGACAACATGTTGTCTACATATGCTGGAAGTACACCAACAGTTGAGGTTCGAAGATTTTCGAAGAAGGATAACAAACATATAACGGTTCCGTGTCCAAAGGCTGTAACAATCTACAACAAATATATGGGAGGAGTAGATCTCCTGGATTCCATGCTAGGATACTATAGAATCAAACTTAGGTCAAAAAAATGGTATATGAGGATATTTTTTCATATTATTGATTTGATGGTTGTCAATGCATGGATACTTTGGAGAAGAAGTGAAAACGAGTTCAAAGATTTAGCTCTGGCAGATTTCAAAATGGCCATTGCAGAGTGCTTGTGTAAATTGAATAAAGCCAGCTCGACAAAGAAAAGAGGCCGTCCCAGTGGAGTCATGGATAACTTGCAAAACAAGAAAAAAAGGGGCCCGACATCAGATTTTCCCATCCAAGAGGTTCGAAGAGATCAATATGGCCATCTTCCAGTATGGTGTGATAATCGGCAAAGGTGCAAATATTTCTGTGGTAAAAAATCTTTTGTAAAGTGTGAAAAATGTGGTGTTCATCTTTGCTTGAACAAAGACAGAAACTGCTTTTATAAGTTCCATACTGAATGACTTTTAGTTGATTGATTTGCTTATACATTATTTTGATGTTTTGTTGTATTATTGCATATTATGCCGCATATGGCAAAAAAAAAATACAAAAAAAAAATTAAAAAAAGTTAATAAAGATTTTTTTAAATATTTTTACCGAAATCCTGAATTTTTTTTCCACATAGTGCATTTTTTTTACCAAAAACAAAAAATTCATGCGATAAGGGGTTAAGTGCGACACACTGTATATACACCTATTAATATATATGGATATATATGGACATTCAGTTCATTATTACTTAAAGTATATAGGCCAAATAAGATTTTCGACCTTTAAAACATCTCCACTTTTGGCGGCCGATATCTCAAAATCCGTTCATTATTTTTTTTCGCGGCCATGGAGACACTTAATGAGAACGATATGACTGATACTTTTCAGCAGGTTTGAGCGAAATTGAGTGAAACCCAATCCCCCTTTAAAAACTGCGGGGTCCTTTCATGTACCTGAGATTTTCGGTAAATGTACCTATAAATAAAAAAAAAATTTGCCGGATGTCCAGGTTTGGGGATTTGCTTGCGTTAATTTACTGGTCTAATTTCCATAAATTCTCACAGTCACATATTCATTATTTTTTTCCGTCGTTATAATATTCTTTTGTACTTTTCACCGGTCTAATGTATTCAACCTTTTAAAAAATTTACTATAGTTTTAATGGTCTTATTGTAACTGACATCCCATTTGTTTCTTGTTTTCACCGAAAAATACTGAAGTAAAACTTCTGGAGAATTTTACAGACCATTTTAGTTTTAAAAATACGCCCCATTTGATGCAATTAAAAAATCATTTCGTCAACTTTCTGAACTGTTTAGGCACTCGGATCTTTTTACAAACGGCTGTGGAGCGAAAACAGAATTTAAAATAACTTCATGAAAGAATAAATAAAATCGGAATTAAAATGGGCTTTTGCTTTTAGTGGATGAAATGGGATCAAAGTTAACAAACATGAACGTTTTTTTAGTAGTCCGATATATTGCTATATTTATTGAGTTTTAACCTTCTGCTCACTTAAAAAAAATATTAACGACAATATAGAAATGATGACGGGGTATTGAAAAAAATTAGAAATTTACAATATATACAATTGCTGGTATAGATCAAGTCAATTCTACAAGGCATAATTTCCCGTAAAATACATAATGAAACCAAATAAAATAGCTATTGAACGAATCGTTGATGAGCCAGTTTATGTTTATGTACGCGTTATATACATGATTTTATGTACAGGATGGTCAAATAAGAATGCGAGGTACTGAAATGGCCGCTAGGGGGCGTAACTGCAATCTTGAATCTAAGAAAGTGGTGTTTCTGTGAATTCCGCTATATTAACCTAACAAAAAAATACCCCATCTTTAAAGTAGGGGATAACCTGAACCTTTTTGTTTGACAATTTTTGCTGAATCTCTAAAAATAAAGTGGTGAGGGGTATTCAAAGGTTTCAGCAAAAAACACCCTATATATTCGAAACAGCTGAGCCGATTTTAACAAATGTTATAATATTTGAAGTTTTGTTAGTTTAACATGTCGCCGCTAGAAGGCCTTTTTCGACATTCCGACAGAAATGGTTAATTTTCTCAAAAAATTTTAAAACATTGGTATGATTTCTTTCTCATGAAAAAGTAGCTAAATGATGCCTAAACAAGCTCGTGAAAACCGCATCTCGATATCTTGTTCCTAACCTAAAATTTAGGCCAAAGAAAATTTTATACGGCAATCCCTTAAATTTTTATTTTTTAAACTAATTAATTCCTTTTATTATGCAAGTTGTGACCCTAAAAAGGACCGATTTAAAAAAGAAAGGTTTTTAATGCCCCCATAAATGCTCGAAATGCTGACCATCACGCTGTATATGCATTGCTAAAGCCTCTCATGGGTAGACAAAACTGCAGCTTCAATTTCGGCTCTCGGTATGTGACGTAATGCATTACGAATTCGGTTTTTCATATCTTTTCTGGTAGTAGGTTGAGTCTGAAAATCAAGACAAGTTAAGTCTGGTGATCGCCCAGGCCATGGAAACAGACTTTCTCTTCCAATCCACCGCTGGCTGTATTAATATGCTCTCGCACAATAATGGAGAATTTTTATTTCAAATTCTTTGGACTGATGAAGCCACATTTAAAATCTGCAAAATATGCATTATTGGTCTGCAGAAAATCCGCATTGGTTGCGTGAAGTTCAGCACCAAGGACGTTGGAGTTTAAATGTGTGGTGTGGCATACTGGGAAGTCAAATTAGTTGTCTTGCAATTTGTCAATGACGTTGACAATTACTTTATTATAAGTAAAATAAAGTGCTACTTTATTGAAGCAAAATTCTTCTATATATTCTATATGTTCAATCGTACATAAATAACATTAAATCAGCTTAATAAGCAAAATAATAGTTAGTAAGTATTGGTTTATTTTATTTATTTTAGTTATTCGCCTATTTTGTTTTTATTTACCTTATAATTCAATATGATTTTGAGGAAGTACTTACATTCAAATAATACTTGTCAAAATTTCATCAGAATCTGACCTTTAGTTCTCAAGTTTTAGTGGTTTAGAAATTTTAGGTTTGTCATTTTAAATATAAAACAAAACCTTTGTAAAAGGTAAAAATAGAAAGATATTTTCAAAAAAAGTTGTTTTTAACATATAAAAGTACATTCTAAAATACATACTTTATGTTATGAACGATACCACGCAAATATACCATATTTCGGTTTTCCAAATCTCGAACTATCATTAAAATCGTTTCTTCGGGTTGTTCAAATTTCAGTAATTTTTTTGAGGGATGATGACCAGTTATCTCTTTTATGTACGATTGACCAATAAAATGCTCTTTATAGACCAGTTTTGCGTCAATAAAGTAACACTTTATTTTACTTTAAAATAAAGTGCAGTTTATTTTACTAGTAAAATAAAGTAATTGTCAACGTCACTGACAAGTTGCAAGACAACTAATTTGACAAGTTTAAAAAATAAACATCTACTTGTCATCGCAACTGCTGTCAGACAAAATCGTATCAAATTTTAATTTTTTCAATTTATTATTATTTTTTAATTGCAATCGAACATACAATCATGTATATAACGCGTACATAAACAGGCTTTATGGACTCATCATTTTATAGCCTCTCTCGCAAGCTCACTCGGCAATAAAATTATTCGTTCAATAAAGCCCTTGTTATAATATACCTCAAATAGAGTCAATCTAAATAATATGACAATTAATTAATCATAATACACTAACAACAAAAATCATAAATATGAATGTAAATGTAAATATAACAGGTACACAATCCAACAAAATAATATAATATTAAGAGTAGGGAATTTAGGTCACAGTAAGTTTTAACATCCTCACAAAATTGGAAAAAATTCTAGACTATCAGCACAAGAATTACCGATACGTGACATTCTAGGCATGAATGAATTGAGGCCAGTATTAGTTCTACTGAAGGGCTGATGAAAACTGTTTATTGATCTTGCGCTGCTAATTGGAACTGTCAACAACATGTTAGAAATCAATGAAGGACAGTCAACCATATAATTTATAAGCTTAAAAATCAATTTCAGATCTACCTGATCTCTTCTAACTCTCAAAGTTGGTAAAGAGAATGTCTCTTGCAATGCTGCAAAATCATAGGAATAGTCAATGCTAAGTAGCGAAGAAATTTTCTCTGAACTTGTTCTAATCTGTGAAAGAGGCAAGTATACTGGGGGTTCCAGACTGAAGAGCAATACTCTAGTAGAGGCCTAGCAAGACGACAGTACAATAACCTGATAGCATTAATACTTGAAAAGTCTGATGTGTTTCTCTTTATAAACCCAAGCATACCAAGTGCTCTAGATACTATTGTGTCAATGTGATTGACAAATGAGAGAGTGGAGTCCATAATAACACCCAGATCTCGAATGGTTGCAACTTGGGACAAAGGGGTGTACCCTTAATATTATATTGAAAATCAGTCTTGTTGATCTTCCTAGTAAAGGATATCGAGTGACACTTAGTGTTGTTTATGTCCATAGCATTATTCACACACCATTCATCAAGCCTAGCCAGATCAGACTGAAGTTTGAGACAATCCTCACGGGATGATACTGCAAGATAGCACTTTAGGTCATCTGTAAAACATAAAAATTTGGCAAACTTGAAACATTCTGAAATGTCATTTATAAATATTAAAAATAACAAGGGGACTATTTAATTTAACAGTTTGGAATCTTTCAGATAAGTAGCTAGTCAGCCATTGGAGTAATGTCCCCATAATCCCAGCAGTCTCCAGTTTATTTAACAGAAGTTTGTGATTGACCCTGTCGAACGCCTTGGAAAAGTCTGTGTAGATGGCATGCACCTCACCACCCCCATCCAAGACGTCCGACAGATAGTCAACAAAGGCAATTAAATTCAGTTCTGTAGATTTTTTGTTAAGAAACCCAAACTGTTCTTCTATTATTGTTAAATTTAATTTAGATCTTAAGTAATTAGCTACTTTTCAAATAATTTTGAAATGGAACTAAGATTACAGACTGGTCTATAGTTGGATATATCAGCTCTATTACCAGACTTGAAAATAGGTGTAAGGTAGCTCACTTTCCAAAAATCTGGAAACATGCCTGAAGCAAGGGACTTGTTAAATATAATATGAAGTGGGCGCGAGAGAACAAAACTACAAGATCTGAGAACAGAAAGGGGGATCCCATCAGGTCCTGGTCTCTTGGTAGTATCAATACTAGCCATCTCTTCATAGATGGTTGATATAGGAATAACATAATCAGATATACAAATGTGATTAACCGACGGTTTACTTTGAGGATCAATATTTTTATCAGTATATACTGACTGGAAATACTCCGCAAAAAGATCAGGCAGATCTGGTCCCAATTGACATTGACTATCATTGAAAAATAAAAATGGTGGTAAATCATTTCCACTTCGCTTACTCTTAACAAAATTCCAAAACTTTTTAATGTTTCTATGATCTGTTAAAGAAGACTCAGAATCTACAATAAACTGTTGATAGCACCTTTTTGATAAAGTTTTACAATCAGAACGTAATTTACTATAGTTGACATAATCGCTTTGTAATCCTGAGCTCTTAAATTTTTTGTGAGCTTGTTTTTTCAATATTGTCAGCTGCTTTAACTCTGGGGAGAACGATAATGGAAATTTTCTTTTGGATGCTTTTTTCTGCGGAATTAAAGCGTGGATAAAAAAATAGAGAATATCATAAAAAATATTAACCATATCATTCGCTGAATGAAGTAATAATCAGTCATCCCAATTTACCTGTCCTAAACAGTCATTTAACAGAGCTAAATCAGCCGACTTAAAGTCATAATAAAAAGTATCATTTTGGGGACCGCTCACATTAGAATGATTCACATAGTTCGTAATCTGGAAGTTCAAAGGAGGATCTGTAGATAATATCAGATCCAGTATTCTGCCAGTGTTATTAAGAATTTTATTCACCTGATATAAATTGTGAAATGCACAGGTATCGCCCAAAAGGGTGAACACATCTCCCATATGATTTTGATCTCCCACTGTTACTGTAGGCACTGAGCATTATTCCTCAGTTGACCAGGAGCAATTTGGCATATTGAGGTCTCCACAAAGCCAAACAAATCCTTTATGCTTTTCAATAATGTCATCCACTGTTGAATTGAAACACTGGTACTTATTTATTGGAGAACGAGGTGCAGCGATGATTATTGCATCAGAACCTGATCCAATTTTAACGAAAAGTTGTTCAATATCATTAGTGTGTCTAGTACAGAACTTGCGAGAGTCTTCAATACCGCGATGAGCACACCACCACATCTTAAAGCGTTATTTGAATTTTGGCTTGTCACATCGGTAAATATTGTAATCGAACAATCCTAACTCACTATCGCTGATATTACTGGTCAGCCACGTTTCAGTCAATATGATGATGGAATAACAATTTGTAGTAACGTTTGATTGAAAAACATTTAATTTAGTTCTGAGTCCGCGTACATTTTGATAAAAAGCATCAAGGTTGTGATTAGACTGAAACTTGGGTTTATTTGCACCACGAGAAGGCCCTACTTTAAGTTTTTTCCTTGCATTACACGTGGAATTCGATTATAATATCTAATGACTACATTCTCTCCATTGACTTTGCGGGTCTTTAGCTTATCCTGTACAGACTTATACCTTTCTCTTTCTTTGGAGGTTAGATCGAAATTAACAAAAATCCTTTTATTCTTGAGTTTGTAGCCATTTTTTATCAGGTTCTCAACTTCAGCTGCAGAATTAAGAGTAATTCTTAAAACCCTATTATTATTTTTATTCGGTTTACCCAATCTCAAAACCTCCACGATTTTAGGTGGATTCTCAGACAGTATTGATAAAACATTTCTGGCTTCCTCATCATCATTGCCCTCTGGTACATTAAATAACATTATATTATTAGCTCGTTTTTGGCGTTCTTGCAACTCACACAATACATCAGCTTCAGTAAAACTTTGGGCTAGTTTGTCAGCTAAAGTTGGATTGCTAGCTGTTATTGGTGCAATCGGTGCATTTTTTAGATTGTTAATTTCACGACGAAGTTGATCAACAGCCTGTATTAATTCAGGCACCACTAGGAAGCCTTTCTGACAATCATCACAGAAAAATTTTAACTGGCGGGCACCTTTAAGTTCCATTACTTTAATCTCCGAAGCATTAAGCCCAGAGCAAGGCTTTTTATGAACAATCCTTTTGCAGCTATCACATGCAACAATATCATTTGCTGGCAAGTCTAAATCGCACTTACTACATGTTAAGTCAGACATTATAGGTTAAAATTTAACAACACCAATTTTAGACACAATAATATGAATTAATGCCCACTAACAACTGTGAAGCTTAAATATGAAGTATACTGCACATTTACGCACATATGAACAATAAAAAACTCTAAATTATTAAAAACTCTTGGTTTAGAAAAATAAAAATGTGATCTATTTTGAGGTTATCTTCTTCTTTTTTTGTATTTTGTTTAAAGCTTTAAGCAAATCGTATTATCCATAGCCAGTTCGAGTTGTAGCTTTCTGTTAGCTGCATCTGCGGGTTGTTTGTGCGCAGATGGCCCTCTAAAGTTCTACTGTATATGTTCCACATTTCTATAGGAAATAAAGGTAGACGTCTATTGTTTTCACGTTTATTTGGTCGTCCAATGTAGTTATCCTCGAAGTAATCTAATGTTAGCTGCAATTAGTAGTGTTTCCCTTGTTTGGTCTACTACACCGTCCAAGACAAAACAACATTTTTGTACTAAGCGCAAAGTCAGACTCATTATTGTAGCATTGCTTCTGCAGGTTGGGGTGAGAAGTGGTAATGTTCCCAATAATTTACTTATGTATGTAAATGACATAATTAATTATTAATCCCTTAAAGGGATACAAAGAGGAGAGTGACGTCTTGGCCAGAATCGGTCAAATAAAAACTTTACAACACACAATACACATTGTGTGATATGCAACACCCAATACATGGGAATCTTTGCTTTGGAAAGTGTCAAAACTCTCTTCTAAGCTCCATTTATAGATGGTAGCACACTTAAGGACATAATTATAGTTTATTATCTATATGACCTTAAAATACCCTTTAAAACTACCTACAATATATTGTCTTCATTATCAGATTAAATAAATAAATATTAACTAGTCTAAATAAATATTAAGAGTAAAAAATAACTCTCAAAGCGGAATTCAACGGCACCACGTCGAGTGGCACTCCTCGCGCCAAACTTGCCAGTTCACACGCCGTTGGGAACGGCCCGACCTTGACGGCGCGTGAACTTGCAAGTTTGGCGCAAGGAGTGCCACTCCACGTGTCGTTGAATCCCGCCTTTAAAATGCTTTAGGAATCCGATCCTATCTAAATTTGATTTTACAAATGAATGATTGATGGTATTTACAATACGTGTGATATTGTTTCTTCCTTTTTCTAGTAGTACCTATAATGAGTTTATTTCTGTCTTTGTTCTGGTAATTTGTTCAACAAGGCCTGTAATTTCTTTAACGTGTTTTTTACGGTAGCGGAAAAGAGTTGTGGACCAATCTTTTGTGACTCTAACGCATTTATGTTGCCTCGGTATTTCAGTCCATAGAGAGTCAATTCTCACTATTATCCTATAATATAGTTCAACTAAAGTCAAGCATACACTACAAACAACTAATTACAAACTCAAATTCTCACTATTATCCTGTAATATAGTTAAACTAAAGTCAAACATACACTAGAAACACACTCAAAAACGTAGTGCATGTAAGAGAAGAAGAAAGAAATTTCCATAATTATAAATTAAAGATAATACATTTAACAATGAAATAAATTAAAATTCTAAATTCACATTAATCATAAATACAAGTAATCCAATTACTAAGTAATTCAGTCTCTAAGTAATCCGATTACGTAGCAATCCAATTAATAAATAATGGGGAATTTCATCTCGACTCCGATTTTAATTTTATTGTTATTATGCCAAATTTTACCCTAATACAATGTGCTGGAGATGCCATACAAATTCCAAAGTTTTTCATTTTTAAATTTGTACCCTAGTATTATTATTTGAAAATCTTGTTAGAGGCGTAATATTTAATATTGGCGAAATTCCAGTGAAATTTAACGTCTCAAGGTTGAAATATATTTTCTTTTAAAAATATCAAAATATCGTCAGTACGATTTGGGCTTAGCAGATAATTCAGACGACAATTTGGATGACTAAAACCCTCCAACCCTGATAACAATGATGCAAAATTTTGAACAAGCTGAAGGACCGAGTTATGGGTGCAGTACCTCATATGTTTCACGTGGGTTCCATGGGTGTAGATTTTAGTTTGTATTAATAAATATAGGATTAATAGATAAAATGTGCTACCATCTATAAATAAAAATTAAATTCCTAATTCGTTTGCTAGAATTAATAGAGTTATTCTTAAGGTTGTTCTTAATGAAACTAAGGAACTGTGAAAAAAAAAACAATATACTAAGAGACCGAATAGAACTGAAATTTGATGAGCAAGAAATCAAAGAAAGGTCAAATAATATTATAATTGAAGGAGTACCAAAGCAGCCCGAAGATAACACTAAGAAAATAATAGAAAGCATCTTGAATACATTGGATATCCAAACTAACAATAGTCAATGTTAGAAAATGAGTAAGGAATTTCATTTATCAGATTCGACATCCTAAAACCGGTTTCTGCCTTTCGGCTTCGTCAGTTAGGCTTTTCGAATCCAATAAACAAAATTCCAAACTCGTACCAGTCAATAGCTTTAAAAATTGTCAATATTCTCTTCTAATCATAGATGGTAGCACATCTAAAAAAATAATCAATGTGTGGAAAGCTTTAGAATGAGAAAAAATGAAAATGGTCCAATACTAGTGAAATTCAGCAACCAACAAATAAAAAAGAATATTTTGAAAAAAAATTAGAGAAAGAAAAGGATTAAAGCTGTCGGAATGTGATCTTAGATGCAAACCAAATGAGAAGAACAAAAAAATATACCTAAATGAACACGTCCCAGTGAACAAGACAAATCCCTATAAAAAAGTAAGAGATTTTAAAAAAGAAAAAAAATTATAAAGCCGCCTTCTGTATAAATGGAATAATCTACCTAAAAAAAGTGATGATAGCTTTGCTATAAAAATAAGAAGTGAAAGTGACCTTAAGTAGAGGTCTCTTAAACAATGTAACCTATAATCTATAACAAAATAAAATTCATATACATTAATGGAATAGTAGATGACTATAAGGTGTGTGAGACAATAGTTAGTGATATAGTGATAATTTGTTGGACATTAGCTTTTTTGATAATGAAAAACAAGACATTAATATAATACATGTAAACATTCGAACTTCGATCAGTTCTTAGTGTTTTTAGAGGCATTAGGAAAAAGCTTTGATGTGATAGTGATGTCTGAGACCCATAATGTACATAAATCCCAGGGTATGATATCCAATTTAACGGAAGCACTTTAAACAAATGTGATGGCTGCATAATTTATATTAAACAATAATTTCTTATAAGCTGTGAGATATTAAGTGAAAATAACCTCAAAGTAGCCAAAATAACATTACAGAAAAATAAGACTATGGTGGACATTATGGCAACTTATAGATGCTTTGCAACATTGAAAGAGGAATTCATTAATAATTTAAATAATCCTACAGAGAACTGTAACTGAGTCAAACCGAATGTGCATATTTACTGGTAATATAAACATAGACCTATTGGAAACAGAAAGTGACACAACAAATAATTATATAATTATGATGCAAAGCCATGGTTTTGTAAGCATGGTAAATAAAGCTACCAGAAAAATAGGAAATGCTGCAGACATAAACCACTATTTTGTTAGAGGTAAGAAAATTGTATCCCAACAATTAAAAAGTGTAATTTTAGAACATCCTATTAAACCTACAACATAAATTTTAAGGAAGTATTAAATGTAAAAAAAAAACATATCAAGTAATAAATCATGAGAAACTTACAAAATTATTTGATGAAGCAACATGGGAGGATGTACTGAATAGTAGGGATCCAAATTCATGAACAAACAGCTTTATTGATAAACTGAAAACAATAATTTTGAAAACTACGAAAACAAAAAGTATTACTAATAAAAAGAAAAAATTAAAACCTTGGATAACACAGGGAATGTTAATTTCAATTAGACATAGAGATAAGCTTAAAAAAGATTGTGCACTAAATAACAAAAACCAAATTTATGTAGACAGATATAGGGAGTATAGAAAAAAGCTAACAAAAATTTTAAAAACTGGTAATGTGGAGCTAACAAATAAAAAGATGAAAGCTGATAAGTTCAACGGTTACTTTATTAATATAGGAAAAAAATTAGCGCCAAATTAAAGAAAGAGGGAAGTCTGTGAACAATAGATAGCAAAATAAGGTAATAAATTCATTTTTTTTACAACCAATAGTAGAAAATGAATTGAAGTTACAAATCCAAAGCCTAAAAAATGGGGTGAAAGGGGGAGAAGATGTAAAAAGTATATCATAAATGTAATATTTAGCACAGGAACGTTCCCAGAAATACTGAAAACAGCGACAATTATCCCTCTACATAAACAAGGTGATAAAAAATCAATGAATAACTATAGGCCGATAGCTCTAACTAGTACGATTAGTAAGATTGTGGAAAAGTGTTTTAGAGAAAGAAAATGTGCTGAACAAAAACCAATTTGCCTTCAGAGAGAACTCAAGTACTGAAAATGCACTTTGCAGAGTAACGGAAACCATCCTAAAAAGTCTGGATCTGGGTAAAAAAGTAATTGGTATTTTTTTGGACTTAAGGAAAGCGTTTGATCCTGTGCACCATAAAATACTACTGGACAGACTTAAAATAATTGGGGTTAGAGGGGTTCCAAATGATGTCAGAAAATCCTGCTTAGATGAAAAAAGTAATAAAATGAAGGTAGAATTTGGGGTACCGCAAGGCACGGTACTTTAGAATTGAATTTTATCAATAATTGAAGAAGGGACAGTATCCTACTTTGCAGATGATGCAGGAATTATAATAACAGAAGAAGACTGGAATATGGCAAAGTTCAAGCATAAATTGCACTGAAAAAAATAAAACATTGGCTGGATGAGAGTTTACTGTCTTTAAATGTAGAAAAGACCAATTTCGTGACCTTTTCATTATCTACACGCACACTAACATTAATGCAAAAAATAAAAATACATGAGAACGAATGTGATATGACAGTGTCATAGAAAGAAAAAATAGTATAAGATACCTAGGAATTATTATTGATGAAAACCTTACATAGAAAGAACATGTGAATTATGTAACAAATAAAATTAGAAAATTAATCTTCAAATTTTATGAACTAAAAAATATATTGCCTCTAAAAACTGCATACTTTGCCCTAGTGGAATCTATTATTAATTATGGAATAGACGTCTGGGGTAGAGCAGGGTCAACATTATTGAACAAACTTCAAATTGCCCACAAATGGATTATAAAAATAATGTTGGGTAAGAAAAACGATATCCAACATATTTAGTGTACAAAAATAGCTAGTTACTAATTCCAAGTCAACTTCACTGTAAAGCAGTTATTAGATTTATTCTAAAAACACAATACTATAAGGAAAATATTGCCCATGGCTTAAACACCAGAAATGAGACTCAAAATAATGTTGCACTGCAAAACCCCAAACATACTATCGGTCAAAACCACATATATTGTCTAGGACCAAAAATATTCAATAAGAAATCACAAAATGGGTCGTATTGAATAATGATTCCTATTAATTATATAGTATTGAATAATACAATGATTCTTAAATATAGTATACCACTATCACTAAAATTAATAACATTAGAATTACCAACATTAGAATTACTAACATTAAAATTAATAACATTAGAATTACTAACATTACAATTAATAACACTTGAATTATTGTAATATCTGAAATGATAGCAATAACCTGTAGCATAAATTGTGAGATATGTTATAACCTCAAAGAGGAGAGTACTATTAATGATAAAAGATGCACACAGCATTTTAAATGCCATAGTGCAGGGATAGGTAGAGGAGAAAGTATATCATTTATAGTATATAGTATGCATATTGTAATCAAATAGGGAAAATGTTTTATTTACTAAATGTCATATATTGTGTTAAGGATTTTATAACATTATGAAATTATATTTGTTATCATCACAAGAAATGTACTTATACTCTTCTAAATTTATTAATTTATTATTTATTATTTATCATTAAATTTGATTAAATACTTTTACGTCTAAGTGTCTTAGGTAGAGCTCACCAAATGTATTCGTTTTGAAGAAGTGTCTAATAAAAAAGACGGTATTCCATATTGGCACCTTCTTCTCCACGAGATTGCATATATACAAGGAAGGACACATAAACCATTTTTACTGAAAATTATGTAAAAAACCGGATTAAATTTGGGTCTACGGCTCAACGAAACGTTTAAAGCACTGTAAATTTTTACAAATTGGGTGTCTAATGATATGGAATAAATAGAAAAAATAAATAGTAAAAGATGCGTAGGTACATGCATTTTATTCCTAATTAAAAATCAAAATGAAGTATATACGAGCGATATATTTTTAATCTCCGTATAATGATAAACTAAAATAAATATTTAATTGTAACAAAACACCCACAATTTTGTAATTATTTTAAATTGATAATACGGAATCCGAATCGTTTCTATTTTAAGCATCTACATTGATTAGCAGCGTGGGATGGACATAACACCAAATTTGAAATCATAATATTTCATAATATTATTATTTATATATAGGTAACATTATTTTAATCAAATAATCGTTCGGTCATGCTTGTTCTTCTATTTCATTTTTGTTAAAATTGTTGTTTCAGGTAATTTTAGCGACCCATTTCCTGATTCAGCTCTTTTGTCATTATCGGTTTTAACTAATTTTTATTTGAAGAAATTAAATTCTCCATATCTCTTCACTCAAATAACAAAATTACAGTTTGCAGGTATGCAAACTCATCAAGCAGGTTAGGAGAAAAATAGCCACTTCGTCACTTTCAGTGGCTATAAGTACCCGGTGTTTCCAATGTTTTCTTCAGACACTGCTTAGAGACGTGGTGTGGAGGATGTCTAGTTCCTACTGATGAGGCACAAAAATGCCGAAATTAGTCTAGGAATGACAAACTCTTCAAATAACAAAATCAAAGTGTTGGTTTGGTCCCAACTCGCGTCTAAATCGTTTTAATTCAACGCCTGTGGGGGCTTTTGTCCCAGGAGTAGCTGTTTTCGATTTGGACGTGATTGCATTACAATATAATTTTATTATATTATTATTTGTTGGTACCGACTTTGAGATTTTTTCGAATTTTTCGATATTTAATTGTAATTTTTATTATATCCTAACGATTACCGAATAATATGCAAAATTAATAACGGAAGAGTATTTTTAGATGTGCTGCCATCTATCCCTTTCAGAGATTAATACAAAGTTAGAAAACGAGTAAGGAATTTAATTTATCAGATTCGACATCCTAAGACCGGTTTCTGCCTTTCGGCTTCGTCAGTTAGGCTTTTCGAATCCAATAAATAAAATTCCAAACTCGTACAAGTCAATAGCTATATCCGCTATAAGATAAAATTTTTAGATGTGCTGCCATCTATGATTAGAAGAGAGTATTGACAATTACTAAAAGCAAAAAATTCCCGGTGTATTGGGGTTGCATACACAATTTGCATTGTGTGTTGCAAAGCTTTTATTTGACTGATTCTAGTCAAAATATCACTCTCTTCTTTCGTATCTATATAAATCGAAAAGCCTAACTGACGAAGCCGAAAGGCAGAAACCGGTCTTAGGATGTCGAATCTGATAAATTAAATTCCTTACTCGTTTTCTAACTTTGTATTAATCTCTGAAAGGGATACGAAAGAAGAGAGTGACATTTTGACTAGAATCAGTCAAATAAAAGCTTTGCAACACACAATGCAAATTGTGTATGCAACCCCAATACACCGGGAATTTTTTGCTTTTAGTAATTGTCAATACTCTCTTCTAATCATAGATGGCAGCACATCTAAAAATTTTATCTTATAGCGGATATAGCTATTGACTTGTACGAGTTTGGAATTTTATTTATTGGATTCGAAAAGCCTAACTGACGAAGCCGAAAGGCAGAAACCGGTCTTAGGATGTCGAATCTGATAAATTAAATTCCTTACTCGTTTTCTAACGGAAGAGTAGTTCTCCCACTTTTTCCACTCATTTTTCGTCCAAAGCGCAATATTCGTACCTATTCTTGTAATATTTTGCTCAACGGCTGTTCAGTTCTTTGATTTTCTTCAGAATTTATATACATTTTTCACAGAAAGCACAGAAAGTCACAGAATTGTAATTGAAAAAGTATCAGAGACAAGTTTTACGTTTTGAAAAAGCTTCGCCTGGTCTTGTCGAGCTGAAGCTACTAAAGCGATTGTCGACAGTTATTACGAAATCAAAGAAGCTCTAACCAGCATATCTTCTAATAAGGAGGAAAAAGACATCGTGAGGAATGAGGCAACGCATCTTCTGGAAAAGATGAGTGGTTTCGAAACAGCTCTATTTGCTATCTTTTGGAAAAACATTTTGGAGCGATTTAATGCTACAAACAAAATGTTACAAGACCCAAAAATGATTCTTGAATCTGCAATGCGTACATTGGAATCATTAAAATTATTTGTTGAATCCAAATGAGACAAGTTTGATGAATACGAAGAATCAGCTAAAGGAAATTCAAATACTGACCAGCACTTACAATCACGCACCAGAACAAAAAATGTAAGGTTGAATCCGCTCGATTATATGAAAGCGCCAGACGATAACCTGTCACCAAAAGAGAAATTCAAAGTGTCATGTTTTATCCCAGTGATCGATCAGCTAAGTTTTTCCCTTACTAAAAGATTGCATGCGTATGATGCTGTGCGTTCGAGATTTGGATTTCTCAATTACTTAGAGGAGATGGAGGCTGCAAGTTTGAATGCTGCAGCAGAAGGATTAGTTAAAGTTTACAAAGACGATTTAGAACCTAGTCTTGGTAATGAGTTAGTCCAATTTGTATCGTTGATAGATTTCTACAAAAAGGACTATCAAAAAGACCAATCTAAGAAGCTGTTCTATTATCAAATTCCTGAAAATCAAAATGTCAGAGCTACATTCCCAAACATTGAAATTACAGTGAGAATGTACTTGGTTTTGATGGTGTCAAATTGAACAAATTGAAGCCACACAAGCATAAAGCTGTTGTTCATCAATGATGACAAGTGTGATAAAATATTATATGTAGTGTAATACTAGTTCTCAAATCTTTTATTAATCTTTGAATCAAAGAATATTTTTTTAAATCTGTGATAAAAGATCTTTTTGATAGTGTAATCATGGCCTAAGCAAAAGGTTTAATTAATATACCTTGTAATTTGTGACCGTCAGATTTAGACGGAAAGGCCCTTGAGAACAAGCTATACATTTTGTTTATTAATTTCTGTGGTTCCAGGCAACGTATCTACGTAGACGGAGAACGTGTATTGAACACGAATCACTTAATTTCTTCAATTTTAATTTTACAATATTAAATTAGTATATTTATATATTTTTGTTGAAATTCTGTTGGGTGGCGTGTTTATTACGTATTATCTAATTTGTTTCAAATTATTTGTCATCATACTATTTGTTTTATAAGTAAATAAGTTAGGAATTTAATTTATTTATTCGATTTAACATCTTAAGACCGTTTTCGGCCTTTCGACTTCGTCATTTAGGCTTTCGAATCCAATAAATCGAATTCCAAACACGCATAAGTCAATAGCTATATCGGCTAAAAGATATAATTCGCAAATGTACTACCATCTATCAGCAAAACTGATAAATGAAGCTTAGAATTGAGTTTTGACAATGTTGTTGCCTAGTTTTTAGTTATTTTGTTATTTCATTATTATTGACGGTATATAGTTTTGTGGCTGTCAACTTGTCAAATAAAAAGATAAAGCCATATTTGTTTAAATAGATCTTTTTGTATTTACGACTGAACCAACTTTATAGACACACAGCAGACAACTTTCTTTATATAGCAAACAATTTCCAATTTGCATTAGGGGTTGCAAAGTTTTTGACCCATTCTGGTCAGGATGTCACTTCTCTATTATTTTTGTTCTGTTCGTTTTCTTAACAAATGATAAAAGTCGGGGTTTGAAGCGTTATAAAGAAGTTTCATCGATTACTCTTTGTGGTAGACTGAATAATTTAGGTGCCAGATAGAAGTTACTTTTTTGGCCTATTATTTTAGAATCTCTTGGTATAGAATATAGATAGGCTTGCCACAATTTTGATTGGGGGAAACCGGGACACATTAATATGGGATGGAAATTTTTTTAAAAATTAGAAGCCAAATGGCGAGTTTTAAGCTTTTTTTAAGCCTCGCAAGTGACGGTAAAGGAGACTCTGGAACCCTAAATACAAATGTTAATGAAGAAAATCCTTCAATTGGGGCATTTAATTGCCATATCAAATTGTATTTAATTATCATTTAATTGTCCTAATTTCATATTAACAAAATTTTAATGAAAAAAACAAAAAACACATCAAATCCGTTAATTAGGGCATTTAATTGCCGTACCAAATTGCAATTAGTACTAAGTTGAAAACTATCGTCGACCATCAACCAAAACATAATTTTCACACACTCTTCGCGCGTTTCGCCAACTATGTTGGCATCATCAGGAGTTGATCATAGACTAAACACATAAATTCATTACTTTTTACATCTTACAGCCGTTTTCCGGGACATTGACAAAACCGAGACGCATGGTAAGCCTAAATATAGACCAAGGCCAATCATTTTTGAAGCAAAAAAATTCTTAGCAGTATGTGGACGGTTATAAGTAAATTAAAAAAAATAAATTGAACAAAATAAAAATTCCGGAAGGTGGATGGGGGTAGCTAAATATGTATACCACTTGAGGGTTTGATATTGGTTTTTTACGATTTGTGGCTGAAATATCGAAAAAAGTTTAATGTAAAAGTTGTAGATAATTAATAAATCTAAAACTTTCTTATTGATTATTTTTAAACATAACCTTAAAATTATCGAGAAAAACGATAAAAACAGTTTTTTTCGTTTTTAATTTTTATCTCCCTCAAAAACAATTTTTTTTTATGGAACTTGGTGAAAACGTTCTTCATTGTGTTAATAAATAAGCAAACTATTTATTTTTCGATTTTATACAAATTCAAATTAAAAAAAAGCGTAGGTAATTTTCAATCGAAAAAGTTCATAAACAAATTTTCAATTTTTTAACTTTATCAGTGCTCATTTTTTCGTTGAAACCTAGAATTTAAGATGGTATGAAAAAATATATTGTTCGTATGGAAAAATACAGAAAATCAAAAAACGACTTTTTCATAATCGATTTTTCAGTTAATCTAGACAATTTTTTATTTCGTATTGCAAATAAGCATTGAAATTGATGAAATGTCATTTATATTCAATTAAATATTAATAGTTTTGAAATTACCGAAAACATTGTTTATTCATATTTCGCCACAAATCGTAAAAAACCAATATCCAACCCTCAAGTTGTATACTTAGCTTTCTGAACTTTTAATTTGTCCAATCTTGCAGTTTTGGGAGATTTCGAGGGCATTTAGATCATTTATTGATATAATGCCATAACTAAGGTGTGACTTAACCAAACTGTGGTACAGTATTTTTGTATATTTAAAAAATGGTCAAATAAAAAATCGAAATAAGATACTACGAAGTTTTTATTAAATATTCCTTATGATGATTGTATCGTAAATGGCCGAGTATTTATTTTTTTGCGGGTTTAATTGAGATTCAGACTCAATTCTGGTAATGAAAGAAATCTGCTGTCGAAGCAACCTTTGAGTTTTCTATGTTTAATTTGAGGTTGTACCAATCATCATTTTTGTAAACACAGTGTCCTCCCCGAAACTGATTATGTTACAAATAATAACCGGCCCCAATACTGTGCCTTGAGTTATACCGCATTTAACGTTAATCTCTTCACTTACATGATTTCCGAATTTAACTTTTTGTTTTCATAACGAAAAACTGTTGAAAATGTTGCACGAGAAGGAATTCTTCGATCAGCAGTTTCCATTGCAAATACCATGGACAAAAACTATATAATAATATTTTTCGATTAAAAATGAAGCACAATGTCACTTCACTGTCAGCTCTTAATATTTCAAAAGCCACTTGGTAGATGCAAAAAACTTTGTTAAAAAAAGCCAATTAAAAAAAATATAATTTTTAAAATTTATTAATAAACCTATTTTTTAATTTTAAAAATTAATTAAGTTATTAATAAAACAATAAATTAAGTTTTTAATAAAAAGTAATAACAAATGATGAAAATACCAATAGAAATGTATAATAAATCCTATTAAGTTTGATGTTAAAATTTTGGTAGTAAAATGGGATGTGCATTTAAATAAAATATTTAATCCTTATTAATTTTTCCCCTCTTTTCGAATAGGATATCCATTTTTTAAAATTCCATATACAGGGTGTTGTTCTAAACGAAAATGATTTTGATACCTTTTTTAAAGACGGACCTAGATTTTTAATTTTCTTACTGCGTTATTGATTGTCCTTGTAAAGAAGAATATTCTTGCCAAATTTCATAGAAATATACAGTGTGGTTCCGAATATATAGCGAATAAAAGAAATGACCAAAATTGATAAAACACCCCGTAACTCGGTAACAAAGCGAGATAGACCCAAACTATTGGGTGTTTCTGAACCCTCTAAGTGTCCTCTATCCACAGTTAACGTATGTCAGTTTAAGTACGAAACACCCTGTATAAAAAGCAGTGGGAATTTTAGAAATTATAACTTCCGGTACAAATTTTCTAAAAAAAAAAGTTAAAAACTAATGGCTTTCTGAGAAAGTTTAGAGTCTCCTCTTTAAAATGCTTTCTTTTTTTTCTTTGCGTACATTTTAGGCAAAGATACTGTAGTTTTTTCCCGAACGCCTCGCTTGAATATTTGTATTGTGAACTTTAGAGCTTTAGAGCAGCAAAGATTTTTTTATCGTTTTCTACACCTTTTCAAGTACTTAAGCGCCAAGTTTCATCGATATAACATTTTGTGCGAGGTCAAAGTCTCTAACAACTGGGCTAGTTCTATAACTTTGGTTTTATACATAAATTATAATTTAAAACTCAAAACTATAATAAGTCGTAGATGAGTACCTCTATATTATTACATTTACATTTACATATTTCTATATTTCAATTATATATATTTCTGTGTATTTTCTCTTTGGTAAATAAAAAAAAATATTATTATATCGACCCATTCATAGTAACTGTTAAAAAAAATGTTAAAATCGAAAGCAAGGAAAATTACTTTGGGGGTTTAAAGTATTGACAAATCAGACTGATTATTTTTAAGATGTTCGTGAAATCAAAAGTTTTGCTAACAGAAATTTTGTTTGTTATATTTCCTACACAATATGTAACTATTTTTTTTGGTTTTCCGGAAAATTGAGAAAATTCTCACCCCTATGAAAAATCGACATTTTTTTTGAGGATTATTTTTTTTTCGTGCCAAATTTTTTTGTGGTTAGTAATTGTACTAAATAAAAGATCAGATTCTGACCTTTTCATCAATATATATATATATATATATATATATATATATATATATATATATATATATATATATATATATATATATATATATATATAGTTATGATATTTAAATCGTAACTTTAACCACTTAATCCAATTTAAGAATTTAAATTAAATGTTTGTGAAATTTGAAATTCTTTCTGACCTCAGGGATTATTTAATTGTGAGTACAAAGGTTTTTTTAGAGCTCTCTTTTAATTTATGCTACTGATTTTTTCTGTATTTTTTTTTTATAAAATAAAATGGTTCAACAATTAGATAATTTTATTTAATAAAGAATATAGAAAAAGAAACATAAACAATGATCAGACTAAATTTAATTATGGGAATTTCTTGCACGCACACACATTCACTCTATGATCTCCTATTACTATAAAATATAACAAAAATGGAAAAATTAGAATTTGGCAAAATATTTTCTAAAATTAAGGTTGGCACACCGATTTCTTAAAACCAGCAATTGGCTAACCTGTCTGTCTTAAAATGAAAAACACGTGACTCAGTTTGCTATCAGTATAAACACGCCATTAGTATAATGAAAAGTGTATACCTCAACTATTTGTGCTTGAATTTCTTTCAAATCGTACAACCAGTAATATATTTTGGCAAGACTTCTAATAATGTGATTCCGCCAACTTTATGGATTCTTCAAAAAATATTTTCTTGGTTTAAGTGAATTATTCTGAAACCAATTCTCAGGATATATAGAATATGAAATCACTACCTTCCAGGCAAGTTTTTGTTTAAATATTATTTTAGATACTCCGCTCACTAAACACTAAACATAGTCGCAGTTACCATTAGACTTCAGAATACAAAGTTTTTTCTTTATTTCACTAATTTCTTCTTTTGAAATTTCGATTAATAATTTTAATATAATTTTGGTTATTACCTCCTTATCTTTTGTCTTCTGACAAAAACGGGAGGATATTCAAGTTTTGGGAGGATATTCAAATTTTCCGTTTTCACCACAATAATTTTGCGAATTATTATTATTCAAAATTACGAATTTTTGAAACGCCGTTTTTGCAAAAAATATTAGTGTAACGAAAAAAATCTTAGTGACAACTTTTGTAGGTAATGAACCGCTCTTCATTTTTTGTCTAAACAAAAATGTTCTAAGGAAAGATATCGTCGAAAAACGGATTTTCGGGAACTCTAGAGCCATTTTCGGAGGTAAATGTACCTATGAAAATTGACAGACAGACCCAGGTTTGGGGTTTTTCTGGCGTTAATTTACTGGACTAATCTTCATTTCATTACTTTGATTTTAAAAAATGTGCCCCTCCCTGACATTTTTGGTAACGGCGCCCATGATACTTATATCTAGAAATATCCTTATTGGGAGCGGGGGCGCAGATTAAAATCTGACCCCGGCGCCTATTAACCTCGGGGCGGCCCCGGGAAAGGACAACAACCCTAGAACATTCTCGAAATGAAATTAAACGGTCGCGAAAATGATCTCGGTCATTAGCCATAAGAAAATGATAATATAAGGAAGCATGAAACTCTAGGAATTCCATGCTAATGCTTTAAAACCAATATATTTGCCCTTAGATAATAGTTTCCGAATTCTGACTCTGAAGGCAATCCATTAAGTTCTACAATTTGCTTCAACGAACAAAACAATTTGTGTCCTAGGTATAATCGAAGTAGTGAAATTGGTTTGAAATCTCAATTAATTTCTAAATACATTATTCAAGTTTGGCAGTCAAGATTTACAAACTATATTCCTAATGGGACAGCTCAAGTTTATTTATGTTTTATATTTAAAAAAAAGTCGAGTATCTTTTGAAAAATTAATGAATAAGCAGAATATCTAGTGAGTCTAAATCTAAATAAAATTCTTAAAATAATACATAGCCGGGGAGGCAGTGACGATTTTCGGTATTTTTCCCAGTCAGCAAACATGGATAGAATTGTAGGGTTAGTAGTTCTAAGCAAAATTAATATAAATTTGGGGACGGGTTTGCGATGAGTTGAGGCGGAAAGTGCGTTTGAACATACTATAACACGGCTCTTTTTTTCCTGTACTTTGTTTACCTTTTTTGAATTGTCAAATATAAACATTTAACAACTTTTATTTAGTGTTATCAATTATTATTATACTAAAATGCATTGCAAATCTATGTTAAAACCCAAATTTCAAAATGTATCTGTAAACTAACCTGTTTTTATTCGTTTATTTCAAATCTCTTTAACACACATAATTCACTTCTACACTTAACTTTTGTTCATTAAACATCAGTTTTTGAATACCTAAACACTTCAAATTAGCTAATAGTAATAGTAGTAAATTATTATTTCAACAAGCTTCCAAACATATTTGTCTTGCTGAGGAGCAAACAAGTAATTATGCCTACTCTGAAATGTTATGTACATATATCGTATTCATGTAACATTATACAGGGTGTTTCATAGTTAAACCGACATACGTTAACTATAAATAGAGGGTACTTAGGTGATTCCAAATAACCTTGGTTAATAGGTCTAACGCCTTTAATAACCGAGATACGGGGTGTTTCATCCATTTCGACCAATACTTTGATAAGCCGTAACTTTAGAACTACCCTGTAGATTTCTCTCATATTTGGTACAGGCATAGTGTGTTAATAGCCCAATCCTAAAATGTAAGAACTACAATTAAAATCCAGATCCGGAGTAAGAATAATTTGCAAAATTTAAAAATCCCCAAAACAACACCCTGTATATCAGATTTTTTAAAATTGGGATGGATATTTGAAAAGAACCGAAAAAAATGAGTTAAAGTGAAAAAATTTTTTAAGTGCACATCCCATTCTACTACTGGAGTTTTAACGTTCAATTACATCAAATACATTTTTTTCATTTTCACAAGCAGTAACTTTCGAAATACCTGGTAGATTTCTTTCATATTTGGTACAGGTATCATTTTTAGTAGCCCAATCGTATAATGTAGGGACTATACTACAGTTAAAATCCAGATACGGATTATCAAAAATTTTTAAAATTTGAAAATCCCCAACGCAACACGCTGTACATCAGAAATTTTTTAAATTGGATTAGACATTCGAAACGAATGGAAAAAGTGAGATATTCTGACATATTTTTATAAATGCACATCTCGTTCTACATATTACTAAACTTTTAAAATAAATTCAATTAATGCAATACGTATTGTCATTTTCATAAGCCATAACTTTGGAAACACCCTGTAGATTTCTTTCATATTTGGTACAGGTAGATTGTTTAAGTAGCCCAATCGTACAATACAAGAACTAAAGTTAAAATTCAGATCCGGATTAAGAAAAATTTGTAAAAATTGGTAATCTCTAAAATAGCATCCTGTATATCAGATTTTGTTTAATGTAATCGGATACCTATTTAAAAAAAGAAAAAAAGACAAAAGATGTGTTATAATAAAATATTTTTATAAGTGCACAAGGGCGTTCTACAAAAAAAAATACAGATTTAATTTTTCGGATTAATTCCGGATACAAAACTCATTAAACTATCAAGTAAGCTTCGGCCGTAACACATCTTTTTTCTTTTTTCAAATAGGTATACGATTACATTTTAAAAGATCTGATATACAGGGTGCTATTTTAGAGATTATCAACTTTTACAAATTTTTCTTAATCCGGATCTGAATTTTAACTTTAGTTCTTGTATTGTACAATTGGGCTATTTAAACAAACTACCTGTACCAAATATGAAAGAAATCTACAGGGTGTTTTCAAAGTTATGGCTTATGAAAATGACAATATGTATTGCATTAGTTGAATTTACTTTAAAAGTTTAGTAATATCTAGAACGAGATGTGCATTTATAAAAATATGTCAGAATATCTCAGATTTTTCCAGTCGTTTCGAATGTCTGATCCAATTTAAAAAAGAATCTGATGTACAGCGTGTTGCGTTGGGAATTTTCAAGTTTTACAAATTTTTCTTAATCCGTATCTGGATTTTAACTGTAGTATAGTCCTTACATTATACGATTGGGCTACTAAAAAATGATACATGTACCAAATATGAAAGAAATCTACCGGGTATTTCGAAAGTTACTACTTGTGAAAATGAAAAAAATACATTTGATGTAATTTGACGTTAAAACTCCAGTAGTAGAATGGGATGTGCACTTAAAAAAAAAATTTACTTTAACTCATTTTTTTCCGTTCTTTTCAAATATCAATCCCAATTTTAAAAAATCTGATATACAGGGTGTTGTTTTGAGGATTTTCAAATTTTGCAAATTCTTCTTAATCCGGATCTGGATTTTAATTGTAGTTCTTACACTATAAGATTAGGCTATTAACACACTCTACCTGTACCAAGTATGAGAGAAATCTACAGGGTGGTTCTAAAGTTACGGCTTATCAAAATATTGTTAGACCGATTAACCAAGGTTATTTGGAATCACCTAAGTACCCTCTATTTACAGTTAACGTATGTCGGTTTAACTATGAAACACCCTGTATTATTTTAAAAATCATGTCATCGCTGGTGTGATATCGAGATGAAATTCAATAAAGCAGCACCCTAAGATAACCAGCAGCGCCGTTCCCGGCTAAGGGGTATCCCGTGCTCTTGCAAATCAGTATGTCAAGCCATTTATTTCTACTTACAAAAAAAAGAGTAACATAGACTGGCCGAATCATCTCATGAGTTATGTGATTTTATTAGAAAAACATGAGGCAATCTTAAGAGGATTATATACCCTTTAACAAATATCTTGGTTGGTGAAAACAGCAAAGTTCAAAAAGAGACAGACAAACCACCATATTGGTTACGATATAGAAGGTACACTCATTGCGAAAATTTTGTTTCAATAGTTATCAGTATCGTTCTAGGAACAGTAAGGTTCACATCACACATAGTTGGGAATCTAACGCCTCCGTTTTAAAGATGCTCTATACAAGTCGCGAAAAAACATGAAATCTTATTATTATTATTATTTATTTATTCAATAAATACAATGATAAGCGATAAGTGCTACTGCACTTGTTTCGCATGAAAGACATCATAAAAACATCATCATCAACATTATAAATATAATTATACCCAAAGACATCTGTATCAACCTTGAACGATCTTCTTTCCAATTAAGTATTCCCTTTTTTCAAGAGCATTTACTTCAGAATTATGTAAAATGACCTGCCGTATTTGAATTTTTTGTTCGCCCTTTGTGTCAAAACATGACATTTTTGAAAAAACTGAAAATTTTCCGTAAAATAATATTTTTTGCAAACTAGTGCTAAACTTTGTTAATTGATGTCCGATCGTTATGAATTTTGGATATGATATTTTTCAGTACAGGGTGTCCCAAATTGGTGTGTTTTGCAGGGTATCTCGTAAACTAGAAGAGATAGAAGAAAAGCAGTTAAGATGTTATGACTTCTTTTTTTGTTAAAGTAACGATAGCCTTAAATCTTTAGTAACTCCCTGCAGTTGGAAGATACAGGGCGATTATTGAAAACTGTCGAAAACTACAAGGTACTATAACTTCTTAATTAAGAAAAATATAAAAAAACGTTATAAAAACTTTTGATAGATATAATATTAAAGAGTTCAGTGATGACAGATTTTTTTTAGGTGGCTCACTAAGGAAATATAATGCAAACTTATGTTTTTTAAATGGGACACCCTGTATATTGTCACGAGGTCCGATTTTTTGGCCTTCGTGTTGCTGCTACGTATCCAGGGCCGAACGCCTTTTCGACTTTTATGAAGTTATGGAGATCTCTCCCCGAATACTTAGCAGTTATCACGTTTTAGTACCACCACTCACTCTGAGAAATAAAACAAGAAGTACAAAACAAATACAAATTTATTGGGTCACCCTTCAGACAAATATAAATTAATAAATGACAATGTTAACAACTATATCTCACCTACGCATGTCGGGTGAAGGGCTGGTCACGCTTCTCCCAATTTGCACTATTGCGCTGAAGGTTCTCGTTCCCAAACCAGGACCGTATCTCGCGGACTATTGACTTCTTACTTTATTTACTTTATTAATTTAAACGTGAATTTCTTTACTCTCGCCGAATTTTCTTCTGGCGGTCACCTTTTCGGTAGGAGGCCCCTTCGTAGCCAAGGACCGGCTACCCGACTCACCGACTAACCGACTCCTTTTCCTTGGAACGTTTTTAAAACCAAAGATAGCTGAATGTGCAGAATCATTATTTTGGTTAAATTGTCCTACATTTTCTGTCAAGGTTAGGTTAGTGCTTGGGCCACCCAACCTTGACTTTCGTGATTCTGCACATCAGCGAAATTTAGCGGCGCGACCTGGTTTGGTTAAATGTTTGGGTTTTTGATTGATTATATAAATAAACTTGTATTAAAATAGTTTTGATAAATAAACTGTTCTAAGAAGATTTTGACTTTTCGTAAATATTTTAACTATATTTGGGATGCGTGACAATATTTTGACGTTTTTCGTTTCCTTTTTTAATTCTCATTCACTTGATATGATATATTATATATCTATTTTCAATGGTTGGAGCTACAGTGCAAATAAACCATTTATGGATGTTATCAGGTGAAACACCCTTAAAAAATTGAACACTCAGTAACGAAATTTAACATTTTATTATAAGGATACTGATGTGTGACAATTTTATTTATCAAAATTATAATTAAAAAAAAATAAAACCAGATTAAAAAAATAAAAACAATAAACTTATGAAACAACAAGAAACATTGTAACAACTAACTTATTTGGTGATTTTTAAAAAATAATATTTACAAGACTAACTTCGAGAGTAGGGAAGATTTATTACATATTCGTGCCGCATTTAGAAAAATAAAGCCAGCGCACATACTCAATTGTGTAAGATCAGTAAGAAAAAGGTGTCAATTATTACTACAACAAAACGGAGGACATTTTGAACATTTAATGTAATTTTTACATTCTAATAAAATTAATTATAGGTAGATTAGTTGTTACAATGTTTCTTGTTGTTTCATAAGTTTATTGTTTTTATTTTTTTAATCTGGTTTTATTTTTTATTAATTATAATTTTGATAAATAAAATTGTCACACATCAGTCTCCTTAAAAAGGAAACGAAAAACGTCAAAATATACAGGGTGTCCCATTTAAAAAAACATAAGTTTGCATTATATTTCCTTAGTGAGCCTTTTAAAAAAAAATCTGTGCGCCACTGAACTCTTTAATATTATATCTATCAAAAGTTTTTATAACCTTTTTTTTATATTTTTCTTAATTAAGAAGTTATAGTACCTTGTAGTTTTCGACAGTTTTCAATAATCGCCCTGTATCTTCCAACTGCAGGGAGTTACTAAAGATTTAATTAGGCTATCGTTACTTTAACAAAAAAAGAAGTCATAACATCTTAACTGCTTTTCTTCTATCTCTTCTAGTTTACGAGATACCCTGCAAAACACACCAATTTGAGGCACCCTGTACTTTCCTGACCTAGTTTAATAACGATAAAAAATATAGGACGTCACATAAAAGCTATGTAATTTTTTTACACAAAATATCGTCAATTTGCAGCGTAAAATGGTGAGTCGAGGAAACTTTTTTATCTTTGAAGATAGGTAACAAGTGTAAGTGAGAAAAATGTTGCCAATTGAGCAAGGAACCTTTTTTACTTAAACTTTTTTTATACGACGTTTAGTTTGGGCTGTATACTTTTTTAAAAAGAAAATTGAATGGGCGCATCTCATCTCTTGGAATTGCCGCTGTTAGTGCAATGTCATTATACGTGCAACAAAGATGATGCGCATTACAATATTATTATGATACTATAATAGTAGTATATACATTTTGTGGGATTGGGAATTGATAGGAATAATAATAATATTTTTACAAGCATAAAACACAATATTATTACTATTATTATATAATTATAGTATACACGAGCTTAAGCGAGTGTATTAATAGCCATTACATGATCGTTGCATACGCTATTTTTTGAGAGACTGGCTACTGCTTTTTTAATATATTTTTTATTTCTCCAAGTCCAATATAGCAATTTTTTGCGGATACTGGTATAAATTCTATTACTTTTATGAAATTATTCTCTTAACTACTTTTAAAAATACGTATTCTTCTAGCTCTATTTTATCATCTTCTAGAGTGTGTCGTTTCTTGGATTACATCCAATTTATATTTCTCTAATTTTTCATTTATACGTTTTAGCGCTCCCTATTTATAAATTTCTCTGATAATTTTTTACTAACTATAGTAACCAATCAAATTACTTAATTTAGAGTCATGTGTCAAATTCCTTCCAATCAGCTATGGATTACAGCGATAACACCCTACATGTGGTGTTTTCAGTTTGGTGTTTTCAACAAGTCAAGTTTTTGATTAAAAATTAATTAAACGTCAAACTGACAACTAGTTTAAAAATGTTTAAATCTACAAAGTAAAAAATTATCTTATCGAATACCCCTCGGGCCTTGATAAATCCTCAAAATTTTGTCATAGAGAATCCTTCAAGCGTGTTGCTTAAGGATAATAGCCCTCGGCCTTCGGCCTCGGGCTATTATCAAGCAACACGCTTACAGCATTCTCTATGACAAAATTATCTCGGTATTATCAAGGCCCTAGGGGTATTACTATTGATACTACATGTTACATATTATACGTTATAATTATTATGGATTGCCTATCGTATTAAATCATTTTCCTCTTATAACATATTCCTGTTGCTAATTTATTTACGGTTATAGTGTACCTTGTTGCATCCATACCCGTCTTTAATGTTTAGTTTTTTTGCTATTGTCCCCGTTAGTTTTCATGTCTTCCTGTTCCATATCTCTTTCTGAGATTAATGGAATCTAGGACTGTCTTCAACTGTCCCTTGACCTGAAACGCATTGAGCAATGGTGTTTCCGTAATAAGCTCCTCTTAATGCAAATAAATCTAATGTAATGACATTCACATTGAAAAATCGGCCACTTTTATATCAATATTTAATCAAAGGTAATACCACGAGTTCTCCAAATTTTATCGATTAAATTTTTGGTTTTCACGAAAACGGCTTTATTTGGAAAAACCACGAAAACAAACTGATTGATTTTATCTCAAATCAGTTTGAGTGGTTTTGCCTAAAATAAAGGCGTTTGAGTATGAAGATCAAAAATTTAATCTATAAAATTTCAGAGGACGAGTCGTATTTGAAAGGATTATTTTTTGAATCATTTTGTATTAAAAACAGAGAACATATTCATTTATGCAAAAGACACTTTACACACAAATATTGAAAATTCTCTTTACCAATTTAAATTGAAATGATGAGCTGTTATAGTTTTACATACAGGGCCACCAAGACGATTTTTTGACTGGCTACCCCGCGAAACGGCGCCGTAAATAAAAGCGAAGAAGAAGAATGAAATGAAGTCTTTCTTAATTTAATTAATTTTAAGTTTAGTGTTAAAGTGAGGTATATAAAAATGTTAAAGGCGTTTTGAAATAAACTAATAAAAACAGGTTAGTTTACAAATACATTTTGAAATTTGGTTATTAACATAGATTTGCAATACATTTTAGTATAATAAAAATTGTTAAATGTTTACATTTTGACATTTCAAAAAAGGTAAACACAGTTTAATCAAGAAACAAATACGAAGAAGCGGTTTTATCAGTATAAAACACAATGATTGGTTAGGATCCTGAGCTCTTATTGGCTGAAACCACAAAATCTGACTGTTTTGACAGATGAAAAAAATAATCAGTATAAAACACAATGATTGGTTAGGATCCTGAGTTGTTATTGGCTGAAACCACAAAATCTGACTGTTTTGACAGATGAAAAAAATAATCAGTATAAAACACAATGATTGGTTAGGATTCTGAGCTGTTATTGGCTGAAACCACAAAATCTGACTGTTTTGACAGATGAAAAAATCAACGTTATTCCACTCCAACGGCCTGTCACATACACCGATCTAGGTGTTATTTTCGACTCAAAATTGTCTTTTCTCATATTGAAGCCACTCTGTTTGCTGCAAACTGTATGTATGGATTCATTGCGCGCATCTCGAAAGATATCTGCGACCCATCTACATCGAAAACGTTATACTAGGCCTTCGTCAGATCAAACTTAGAATATGTATCTATAATCTCATCAGATATACATAGAAAAGGTTGAATCGGTTCAGCGATGCGACGCTCCCTCAAACTTCTCTCCTATAGAACGGACAACATATATCCACCAATTGTCTTCCCCCTTGATGCATCATTGGCTAGACTCGCTATGAACAGCCTAAGCTGCCGTCGCTGTGACTCCACAATCTTCCTATTCAAACTTATTGACAACCTAATCATTGACCCACATATTCTGCAAAAACTCAATTTCAATGTACCTATACAATCGTCTGGAGTTGACAATAAGTTTTATTTACTAACACCAAAAACAGATATTTTGCATAACATTCTGCAAGTTGTCAGTATGATATTTTGTACTGTTCAATATCTGCGATTAAATCCTATTAAGTACTTCAGTTAATTCTGTATGTAATGTTATTTCGTTAATTTTTTATTTTATATTGTACTGTAATTGAAACTTATATTCCTGTTCTCTAGTTTGGTGTAACCTGTAGAACAGTGTAAGAATAAATAATATCATTACAGTACAATAAATATCCATTCCTTTCCAATCAATGTTAATTTATTATAAATTTTTATTTACTTCTATATTTCCCTCTTATTCATATTTTTTTACATTTTTTGTCTCATCTTTGTAATTACTTGTATCCATTTCTAACTCCAACTATGACTATATTCTTGATTATTCTCTCCTTTTCCGATCTCTTCACATTAGTCCTGATCTTTTTTAATTGTATCCTTATTTTTTATAAACTAGAGCCCCACAAGATAAAACTATACTCAGCAATGGTACCCAAAGACTCAAAAGAGAAATACAACAAATTAAAGACGAATCGATTAGTATTTACCTAAGAGAATTGACAGACGACAGTAGTACTGATTATTCACTCTGGAAAGCTACTATGAGATTGAGAAGATCCATATTGCGAATACCACCTGTCAGATTGGAAGATGGGCTAGAAATAATGAGCAAAAAACAACAAGATTTTCAAATAATCTAGAAAAAATCTTTCAACCTCATGAAGATCAAGATGAAGAACCCAATCTGGAAGAACATCGACAGATTGATCAAGAAATAGAATTTACCTCTCCCAAAGAAGTAATTACCGAAATAAAAGAAAATATCAATCCGAAAAAAGCTCCAGGATTTGACTCAATTACTGGATAAATTTTAAAACAATTACCCAAAAAAGCAATAATTAAACTAACTAACCTAATAAATGCTGCCTTCAGACTGAAGTATGTACCCAGCTTTTGGAAAATTGCGAAAATCATAATAATACCCAAGCCAGGGAAACCACCACATGAGGCATATCATTACTGACTATTATGTCGAAACTATTTGAGAAACTCCTACTCAAAAAACTAAAACTACTTATTGAAGAAAGAGAAATTATCCCAGATCACCAATTTGGATTTAGAAATAAGCACTCGACGATCGACCAAGTTCATAGAATAACCAACATTATAGAGAAATCATTAGAAGAGAAAACATTTGTGCTACTATCTTTCTTAATGTAGCACAAGCGTTTGATAAGGTTTGGCATGAAGGCTTTATGCACATCTCAAGCTTTTCCTTCCAAAATAATATACAAATATCCTCCATTCACATATATCGGAAAGATACTTTAGAAATAGGCAAGAACTATTCCTATCTTAAATAAATTAAGGCTGGAGTACCACAAGGAAGTGTCCTAGGACCTGTCCTATACTTACTGTACATATGTGATATTCCAGAGTTAGAAAACAATACTATAGCTACCTTCGCCGACGACAATGCCATTCTAGCAGTAGGAAAGAGCAATGAAGAAGCAACCCACAAGCTGCAAAGTTAATCAAAACTAAATCACTCCACATTAACTTTACAAACAAAAGGATGTATCATATTCCAGTCAGAATAACCAATAACCTGATTCCATATTCAAACACAGCAAGGTATTACCTTAGATGCCAAACTCCGATGGAAAGTGCAAGTTAAACAGAAAAGAGAAAAACGTACTCCACTCCACTCTGTTTCTATATAAAAAGCTTATGCTTTATAAGCAGATACTTAAGACTGTATGGACTTAAGGTATCCAACTATGGGGATGCACCAAAGCAAGCAACTTAGCAATCATCCAAAGATTTCAAAACAAAGCACTGAGGGATCTGGACACTGGACACTGTTGACCAGACCATCAAGAAATTAGCGAAGAGTCATGAAGAAAGACTTCATCATAAAGTCAATGTCGAGGCTATCCAGCTCCTTGACAACACTTGGTTAGAAAGAAGACTTAAGAGGATCAAGCCCTTTGAATTAGTTTAGTGTTTTTTGTGCAAAAGAACCTAAGGAACGCTGATGAGTATACCTTAATTTTAAGTTTCAAACTCTTATTAGATTAAGTTAGAATTAAATTGCTCATTGGTCACTGTTGACCAGATTGTAATATACTAAATGCCTTTATGGGTGTTTAAAAATAAAAAAAATTATATTTTCCGATTTCAATTTTTCCATCTCTTCTCTATATTATTTTTGTCCTTTTCTTTTTGTATTTGTTTACGTTTTTCAAAATGTCCTTGATATCATGATCTATTACCTTTATTTTTGTACCTTCACATGGTTCTAAGCTTTTTTGTTCGCAACACTATAAAAGTTCAGTTTCTTACTAAGGCTTCTTGCACTTTTCACTTGTGTCACTACTTGCAAAACAATAAGCTCCATATTTTCAAAGAAACTGGGATTAATATCGAAACCCTAATTTCACATAACTAACTCACCTACTGCCAGAACCGGCATTATAAAACACTTTAAAGTTCAAAACTTTTGATTTGTAAATTGCATCTAATGGCTTTTCCTAGCAGTAATTGGAGCAATTATAGTACCAAATAAAGACATCACAAGTAGCTCAACTAATTTGAATAATCTACTGTTAAGTAAATAATTCTGTGAAGAAGATAATTTAAGAATTTTAAACAATTCGCACCAGATTTAAATATCCACGATACATATAGAAAACATTTTCAGGCAAATATTGTCTATGTTTAGAACTCCTGAAGCCACCTTGGAATGCCTTCCTTTTTCCCTTTCATTCCTTTCAAATATGAGAACTTTAAAATGTTTCCATGTAATCATCCAGAAATGTAGGCATTTAAATTAACGAGTTACGCAATTAACAGATATTTAAACTTTGACGTTACTTACCTTTGGATTATAATTTCCAAATTCCGCTTGCAACGATAATCCATTCAGTTCTACGATTTGCTTGAACGAACAAGGTAACTGGTGTTCTATTATCGATCTTCTTAACTGCAAATACAGTAAATGTTTGGCTTCGTTTCCTCTAAATCCCCGAAGGGTAGGTAGGAAAAATCTAACTCTCAGGAATAAAGTTACAGTAGTGCCCTGATGATTTTCCTCGTGGAATATTTTAGAAATTCTAGTATCCGATGGAAGAAAGACAAAATCACCAGATATTAAAGCGGAAAGACCAAACATAAAGTTTTCTTCTATGTGTTCCTTCTGGATTATTTGCTGAAAAGAAAAAAATACTTGTTTTGAAAAATCAACAAATACGTTTTGTGCACCAAAATATGTTTATTTGTATTAATAGTATTGTGACAACCGAGTTAGTTAAAAATTATAGGCCAGTAGATATAGACATGATTTTTACAAAATTTAACAATAATTACAAAAGTTTTAAAACTTCAGTTGAATGAAGAGTAAGTTCAAATGATATTGTGTCTGATTTTGCAACCTTTTTTTCTGAACGGAAGATATTGAAAATCACGATTTAATGCATTTTCGCATTAATAGCGCAAAAAATATTTCAAAAGTTCTGCAAACTTTCGAAGTTTTGTAAAATAGCATTTTACATCCTCTGTTAAATTTGCAACCATTCAAACAATACGGAAAGATTTCTTTTATCGAAATCAAATTGTTATTCATCCCAATTTTTCGAAGAAAATTCCAAAAGTTCTGCAAATTTGAAAAAATAACTAAAATAATGTTGTTGAGAAGTGCTGTAATTTTCAGGAAATTGTTTTTTCTATTAAAATAAACATCGAAGTTTTTACAAAAGTTTTGAATAATGGTTGCAAATGTACAATGTTTTCATTAATTTGCAACCTCGCCCATAACACGGAAATGGAGGTAAAACTAAAAAAAACATGTTTTCGTATTTGTACTCAACTAAAAAAGCAACTTGGCAACATGGCAGCGACTAAGGCAGACGTGCGTGAAAATACAATCAACCAGTACAGCGTATAAGAAATGTACTCTATGGATAATCAAGTATTTAACTGGACCACCGCCGCCTTTTTTTGTGTTGCACTAATTTATTCGGCTATATTCCAAAATCAATGAGTAATCTTAAAACTATTTGCAAATAGTTTCCAATTTATGGTCATATGGCGAACAAAAAACAAAACAATTGAATAAACAAATGTTCCGTTGAAAAAAGACGGTTTCAAATCTCTCTCAAAATATTAGTCGTAGTTAGGAAATAAATATTCTAAAGGTCCCAGATCGTAGGAGGTGCGAGGGCTGCAGGGGGGCACGGAAAAGGTCACATTTTTCGGCTTTTCTTTCGCTTATATCTCGAAAAATATGCACCATAGCAAAAAAGTCACCCAATATCATAAAATGTACTACAATATTGTTTAAATTCATTTTTCCTATCTCTGTTGGTTCTAAAGATATTTGTTAGCAAAAAATGCAAAGTTTTGAAAAAAGTTTTTTTACCTCTCGCCCCAAGAGACTCAAGACAACTCAACATTAATTTCTTAAGTAATATTTTTTTAGGTATAGAATGTTATAGCTCTTAAATAAATAGCAAAAATTAAAATGTACAGTTTTTTTTTTTGGGAATGTAGAAATTTGCTGTAGCTTTTGATTAGTTTGGGTTAAAATAATAAATAAATATATCAATTAAAAGATCGTTAAATCCTTTCTACAACTTCTTTTAGAAAAAGTTTGCTGTAAAACTAAAAGTTTAGCCGCTAAATAATTTAAAAAAACAAGTTAAAAAAACTTTTATCAAAAATATGCATTTTTTTCTAGCAAATATCTCTAGTACCAGAAGAGATAGGAAGGATACTGATGTGAGACAATTTTATTTATCAAAATTATAATTAATAAAAATAAAACCAGATTAAAAAAATAAAAACAATAAACTTATGAAACAACAAGAAACATTGTAACAACTAATCTACCTATAACTAATTTTATTAGAATGTGAAAATTACATTAAATGTTCAAAATGTCCTCCGTTTTGTTGTAGTAATAATTGACACCTTTTTCTTACTGATCTAACACAATTGAGTATGTGCACTGGCTTTATTTTATCTAAATGCGGCATGAATATTTTGTAATAAATCTTCCCTACCCTCGAAGTTAGTCTTGTAAATATAATTTTATTTTTGGTAATGCTGAATTGGTTGGAGATTATTTAAACGAAAAACTTTTTAATCGATGAAAACGGAGAGCATTTTGAACATTTAATGTAATTTTTACATTCTAATAAAATTAGTTATAGGTAGATTAGTTGTTACAATGTTTCTTGTTGTTTCATAAGTTTATTGTTTTTATTTTTTTAATCTGGTTTTATTTTTTATTAATTATAATTTTGATAAATAAAATTGTCACACATCAGTATCCTTATAATAAAATGTTAAATTTCGTTACTGAGTATTCAATTTTTTAAGGGTGTTTCACCTGATAACATCCATAAATGGTTTATTTGCACTGTAGCTCCAACCATTGAAAATAGATATATAGTATGTCATATCAGGTGAATGAGAATTAAAAAAGAAAACGAAAAACGTCAAAATATACAGGATGTCCCATTTAAAAAACATAAGTTTGCATTATATTTCCTTAGTGAGCCCCCTAAAAAAAATAATCTGTGCGCCACTGAACTCTTTAATATTATATCTATCAAAAGTTTTTATAACGTTTTTTTATATTTTTCTTAATTAAGAAGTTATAGTACCTTGTAGTTTTCGACAGTTTTCAATAATCGCCCTGCATCTTCCAACTGCAGGGAGTTACTAAAGATTTAATTAGGCTATCGTTACTTTAACAAAAAAAGAAGTCATAACATATTAACTGCTTTTCTCCTATCTCTTCTAGTTTACGAGATACCCTGCAAAACGCACCAATTTGGGACACCCTGTACAGCTTGTTGCGTTGGGGATTTTCAAATTTTACAAATTTTTCTTAATCCGTATCTGGATTTTAACTGTAGTTTAGTCCTTACATTTTACAATTGGACTACTACAAAATACCTGTACCGAATATGAAAGAAATCTATCAGGTATTTCGAAAGTTACTGCTTGTGAAAATGAAAAAAAATGCATTTGATGAAATTTGACGTTAAAACTCCAGTAGTAGAATGGGATGTGCACTTAAAAAAATTTTCCATTTTAACTCATTTTTTTCCGTTCTTTTCAAATATCCGTCCCAATTTGAAAAAATCTGATAGACAGGGTGTTGTTTTGGGAATTTTCAAATTTTACGAATTCTTCTTCATCCGGATCTGGATTTTAATTATAGCTCTTACACTATGGGCTTGGGCTATTAATACACTATACCTGTACCAAGTATGAGAGAAATCTACAGGGTGGTTCTAAAGTTACGGCTTATCAAAGTATTGGCCGAAATGGATATAATAACCGTATCTCGGGGGATTACCAGATGACCATTAAAAAATGTCTTCTGTTTTTCTTTAATAATGTACAGAGCGATTTATGGATTTGGACCAAAATAATGTTTGGTCATATCTTTTCAATGATTAAGTCGATTTGTCTCATTTTTTGGTAAAAGTATGTATTGGTATCTAACAACTAACTGACATATTCAGAACTAAAAAAATCCAGGGCTGGCTTCGCGAAAATTTTTTGAATATAATGTTGCTATAATTGCAATAATTCACCCTGTACATGATTTCTCTAAAATGTGATATGATTTCTCCAGAGGACATAAATGGACAACTAAACCTGGATATCTGAAATTTTTGTTACACTTGCCTTACATTTTTAACTAACGATTCATTTTAAAGTCAAATTGAAAATTGGCGATAATGAAATATCTTACTGTATAATAATGTTTAGTAGTAATTATAAAGAAATCTTTAAAATAAACAATAATGTCACACACTGTATTCCAGTATAGTAAATACCAGAATTTGAATCAATTTACAGGGCCGGATTTAAAAATCTGGCATATCTGGTTCATGTCAAAAATCCACCCTGTATGTAACTTTTTCCACCCGCAATGGACTGAAATTAGATTGAAAATGTTTGCATTAACCTAGTTTTGTCATTTGTTTCAGCGAAAATCATGTGTAATTATTTTAATGGGAATGAAATTAACAACCCCAAGAAATATTTATTCATAAATTAAGAAATAAAATAAATAACAATAACCAAAAACATAACAGTTTTAAAAATGCGGAACAAAGTAAAAAACAATTTAATAAACATTACGATTTTAAAAGATGTTCAAAATGAAATCCATTAGCCTCAATATACTTTTCTTGGCGAATGTTTAAATGTGTAATAGACTTTCTTATTGTCAGTGAATAATTCTATCAATGAGATGTTGCCGCGTATTTATATTTTCTGCTTAGACCAGCTGTTTTAAATGTCCCCAAATGTAATAATCAACTGGGTTATAGTCTGGGGATCTTGGTGCCCATGAAATAGGACGTCCTCGTCCTATCCATCGGTTTCCATAAATGGTATTTAAATGTTGGCGTACAGCAACGGAAAAATGAGGTGATGCACCATCATGCTGAAAGTAGATCCCTCGTAGGCCCACATTAGCAAGTAGATTGGGTAAGATATTCTGCAAAAATTTAAATAAACATGTCCTATTAGTGTACCATCAAAAAAATGGGGTCATATTAAATGAGTGTTGATGACCCCGATCCAGACATTTACAGAGAATCTTATTCCATCTCTGGTAAATTGTGCTTCATAAGTGAATAAAGTTCTGTACAATACAAGTCGGTGATTGGCAACCCACCTTGAAAATGCTAGGCGGTGTATTTGATCTCCAGGATGTAACCGTTGAACTAATTGTATGTGGTACGGATGTAAGTTATTTTTTCGCAACACCCTACTTACTTTGGATTAGGACACACCTAATTGTACTCCTATTTTTCTCGTACTTATTTTTGGATTTAAGTCCACAGTATCCAGTATATTGTCTTCTAAAACATAATCTACATTTCGTTGTGATTTTGTTTTAGGGAAGGTACCATTGTTTTTCAAGAAATTAAAAACTGATTCGAACGTTGGATAACTGGGTATTCGGCGTTGAGGGAATAGCCTTTCATACTCTCTTGCAGCAGCCCTACCGTTATACCGTTACCATTACAAAAGCCATATACAAAAATAATACCAGCGTATTCGGCATTTGAAAAATGATTTGCCATTTTTTAACAAAAAAATTAAAACACCCGATGAATACCGAACGTAATTGACTTATTAATTATTAAAACACAAACTAAGATCTAATGTCAAATTACACAAACAATTTCAACCACGACCATGTCAAATTGTCACAGCCTGCTGCAGTATGTATTACATATCAGAAATAACCCATTGACATTTAGATACCATTTATGGAAACCGATGGATAGGACGAGGAGGTCCTATTTCATGGACACCAAGATCCTCAGACTATAACCCAGTTGATTATTACATTTGGGGGCATTTAAAACAGCTGATCTACGCAGAAAATATAAATATGCGGCAACAGCTCATTGATAGAATTATTCACTGTTGCAATATTATCAGAAATAACCCACTGATAAGAAAGTCCATTACACATTTAAACATTCGCCAAGAAAAGTGTATTGAGGCTAATCGATTTCATTTTGGAAATCTTTTAAAATCGTAATGTTTATTAAATTGTTTTTTACTTTGTTCCGCATTTTTAAAACTGTTATGTTTTTGGTTATTGTTATTTATTTTATTTCTTAATTTATGAATAAACATTTCTTGGGGTTGTTAATTTCATTCCCATTAAAATAATTACACATGTATTCGCTGAAACAAATGACAAAACTAGGTTAATGCAAACATTTTCAATCTAATTTCAGTCCATTGCGGGTGGAAAAAGTTACATATAGGGTGGATTTTTGACATGAACCAGATATGCCAGATTTTTAAATCCAGCCCTGTAAATTGATTCAAATTCTGGTATTTACTATACTGGAATACAGTGTGTGTCGTTATTGTTTATTTTAAAGATTTCTTTATAATTACTACTAAACATTATTATACAGTAAGATATTTCATTATCGCCAATTTTCAATTTGACTTTAAAATGAATCTTTAGTTAAAAATGTAAGGCAAGTGTAACAAAAATTTCAGATATCCAGGTTTAACTGTCCATTTATGTCCTCTGCAATTCAACAAATTTTCGCGAAGCCGACCCTGGAATTTTTTAGTTCTGAATATGTCAGTTAATTGCTAGACACCAATACACACTTTTATCAAAAAATGAGACAAATCGAATTAATCATTGAAAAGATATGACCCAACATTATTTTGGTCCAAATCCATAAATCGCTCTGTACATTATTAAAGAAAAACAGAAAACATTTTTTAATGGTCATTTGGTAATACCCTAAGGTGCCTCTGCTTATGGTAGAAGTATGTAAAGTTCCTCGTGACTCACCCTGTATGTACCTATAAATGTAATAAAATTGAAATTGAATTATAAAGAATTCGTCATTTATTATTTACTTTTTATTTCATATTTGTACATTCATACATTCAGAATGTGATCAAATGATCATTAAGTAAACCCTATTTCGTTTATCGAGTAAATCTCAAAGTAAAATCATGCCTTTCATAGTTATTTAGTTATCGTATAATGTTACATTTCCATTTTGCGAATTTTCTTTATAAAAGGAAAACCATGTTTGTTTCATTTAAAGTCTACTAGTTAATTTGACTCCCGAGTGTCTAATTGCCTTCGAACCTACACATCTGGAATAGCGACATTTGCATCCTTACATATGTATCTTATTCGAATTTAGTAATTACGCTGCGTCTGCTTTCCTTCTATTGAAATTTCTGTGATATTAAAAGTATGTTGTCAGATTGACGTTATTAATGACGTATTCATTTTAAAACCACATATAGGACATTTTGATGCTATAATAATTATTTCTAACAGTCAATAGGTTATGAAATATATAGGTTTCTACGTTAAAAAATAAATTAAATTTTAGATTGTTCTAGTCGTAGAAAAATGATAGTATATTATTCAATGAGCGGTAATGTAGGCAATAACTCACGCAGATGAAGTTTGCAGCACGAGCAATCCTCATAGTAATTCTAGACATTCTTGCTATGACAACTCGACTTCTGGAGCGTGAGCAAGTAACTCGCGCTCGGTAGTTATTAGTATTGTTAGTTACATAAAATCAATTAGATAAGATAATAATTGTATAATTCAATAGAAGCAGATAAAACAACCATATTTGAATTATGCCTCAAAGCTTAGAAGCGAACCTGATTGGGTGTAGGACATTATGTCATGAATAATCTGATTGGTTCAAAGTGAGTTGTTAAATATTTTCGCAATGAGATTAAAATCTGCCTAATAACAGGTTAACGAAATATTAATGTATGGACAGTTGTGGGTTTTTGAAGATAAATTGCTACTATTCTTCATAAATATGTTACCATTTGTTTACTCTAGACTCTAGACCATTTAACCGCAGACCAAGAATAACAATATTTTGTAAAATATCTAATATAAATAATTTGATTTAGAAAGATTAAAGTGTTTGTTCAATTTTGACATATAATTTTTAACAGCAACTTTCTGATTGGCACTTACCTCAAATAGTTGCCCAGCTGTACAATTTGTATTACACAAAACATCCAATTTTTGTCCATCTAACATAATCACCGTAACGGTTTTTCCATTGTTTCCTTTTACATCTGTCATAATCAGTTGTCTACTCGGTAAAGACGCTCTTACGACAAACTCAGGCCCAACACACTCTTTAGAGTTGCCGTTTTGAACTTCGTCTTTCACCCTATATAGCCGAGAGGCAGCTCTTTGTACGGGATTTCGTCGAACTTTCAGTCTTCTGTTGTTAATACCCTGTAAAAATTTAATCCAATTATAGCATCAACGGAGAAATCTAATTTAATAATTTATGAAACATAAAAAATATATTTTTTTAATAAATTTCAGGATGTCGTTAAAGTTTAAGCCAAAAAGTAAGCGGACTTACTTATACAAGATTGCGCAAACTGCTGACATCGGATGATTACATCGTTGTGATAAGAGATAAAACTTTGGATTATACAGGATGTTCCAAAACTCGTGGCAGCACAAACTTACAGTTTTTAAATGAAACATACTATATTTTGTTCAAGAATCTAAAAGATCTCACCGAGAACGTTAAAAAAATATAGCATTATAATATCGTCGGATAAAAGTCAAAACCTCATAAGTCAAAATTGACAACTTTTCAGGAGAACCAAAAAACTGCACTAAATATTACTAATTTATTGAAATAGTTTTATGATGCGCTAGTATTCTTTACTGACTGATTTAATTTATGAGGTTTTGGCATCAGTACATCCAGAACAATGTTTTTAATTACCAATTTTTGACTTATGAGGTTTTGACTTTTAACCGACTATATATTATATGGGTGGGAAATAAAAAAAATGATGTTTGGCATAGAAACAATAGCTATTTGTATTACTAGTGAGGAAAGTGCAACTTTTCCTCCAGCAGGATGTAGGTTACTGCCCGACGCGTAGTGAAGGGCAGTAAACATCCAAGGGAGGAAAAGGCACTTTACTCCCGTGTAATACATATGATTTTTCCTCCTACCCACTTATTAAACCTTTTTTTGAAAATTTATACTATATAATTAAGCACAAAAGTATTATTGTTTATTAAACAAATTTATAAAACATCATCGAGGGCTTCCATCAAGAATGTATTTATTTCTTCCCTTGTAAAAGATTTAGCTTTATTTGGTTTGTATCCGGCATTTTGACGTTTCAAATATGCTATCAACTTTGGATATTTAATATCGATATTGTCCTTTATTTGTTTCATCGTAGCATTGAATATTTGGACCAAAGTGTTGAAGCTTTTAATGATTTTCCTTGGAGTGAAAAATATGCCAGTAAAACATTTTCTGAATAATTATTTACCTTTGTCTCTCCATTTTTCAAAAATTCAATTATATTCAATAAACGTAACGCACTAAAGTCAATCGTAGTGTTTACCTACTGTCAGTGAGCCACAGCATACTATGATAGTTTTATTCTTAAGTCAAAAAACGTATCTAAGAATCCTGAATTTAAAATCGCCGTGTTTACTGTCAGTGAGCCACAGCATAGTATGATTTTCTTATTCTTAACCCAAAAAACATCTAAGAATCCTTAAGTTGAAATTTTTATTTAACAACTTAACGTTAAAGTAACATTCATGTTTAGTTTTTCCAGAATAAAGGATAAACAAGATGTTCTAGAAATTACGGAAACAATTTGAATATAATAGATTCACAAGTTTCATAATCACAAGTTTCATAATTTACATCATACTCAAACCGAGGGGGAGGAAGTACTTTCCTCCTGAGTACTTTTCCTCTCTAGGGTGGGAAGTATGAGTTTCTTCTCTGATGTGAGGGAGGAAAGTGTGTGCTTTCTATAGGGGTAGGGGGAAATTTTTTTTATTTCGGTTAATATCATCCGCTTTGACGTGACAGAACAGAAATTTGTTCTACTCGCTATACAGGGTGTTGTTTTCACAGGATCAATAAAAACTTTAAAAAAGTAAATACGGCCGTGGAATTTCAACGGTTGAATAATACTTTATATCGAGTAAAATGAAATTTCCTTATGATTTTTGTTGAAAAATGATGTGCTATCGATGTAGTGCCGCATTAGTCATAAGAAGAATGTGTATCGATTAAAATTGTACTATTTTTAAAAGTTTTATTTTCTATTATTATTATTATTATTATTTAAGAGTTCAGGCGAGCAGCATAGCCGATGAAGCTTAACTTCATTTATAAATGTTTTAAAAAATTCAAATAAATACCTATCACAAGTTTGATTTACAATAATTATCACAATTCAATTACAATTATCACAATTTAGCCACAATTATCACCATTTTTTCAATTGTCACTGATTAACATCACAAACTGTAATGTACAAGTCTATATTTCCCTTGAACTAGTTGCCTTTCAACCTTTGCTTTAAAACGATTAACATTGTTTGCAGTTACAGTTTCCTCTTGTAAAGTGTTCCATGCATACATCACCACCTTTTTCGTGGATGGTGAACACGATGGCGGTATCAGAATTTCTCTTTTCGCGAGCCGAACCCCTAAAACGGCCAAAAACTACCCTCTAATGGTTTTAAACGGGCAGGACATCATTCCCTTTAAAATAACCTCTTTCCCCCCGTTTTCGAGGATGCTGAGCACGGTGGTGGTGTTGAAGATTACTTCCGACATTCACCTACCACTCCACAGGTCAAAACTCCCGAAACACCTCCACCATGCTCGACATCTTCGAAAACGGGGGGAAAGACGTTTTTTTTTACAGAGAAATGATGCGCTGCCCGTTTAACCCCTTCAGGGGGTAGTTTTTGGCCGTTTTAGGGGGTGCAGCAGTCGAAAATAGTAATTCTGCTATCGCCATCGTGTTCAGCATCCTCTAAAACGGGGGGGAGGTACTCTCGATCCGGGTAAATTTTGGTCCATTTTTCATGGTTTTTTCCAACTCACAGACGCCACTACTAGTCCATTTAAAGGTTTCAATTAGGTCTCCACGAATACAACTTTCTCTTAGAGATGTTAGGTGCAGCTTATTGAGTCTACTAGTGTAATCTATGTTCTGCAAAGTCGGAGGATAGGTCATTTTGGATAAAGACTGGTGTTAAAGTTTTATTATTGATACGATACAGAGTTCCGGGATTGTTGGACCCCATATGCAGTACAGTACATTTTTCAGAGTTCAGTTGCATTAGCCACTGCTGAGACCAATTGGCCACTGCATTGCAATATATTTTTTTGTCATCTGCAAGCGAGGCTTTTTTAGAAACTGCAGAAAACAAAAACTTCCGCGTTCAATTTTTTTAACTGTTGCTTAGTATCATCCTTAACCTTCCTGGGGCCAAGTGGGGTCAATATGGACCCCAGTCTTTACATTTTTATTTTAAGTTAAAGTTATTATTTCACTAAATCCATTAAAGATTTTTTTTCTGTTTTAAGAAATTAGTAATAATTTATTTATGTCTGAATGCAAAAAAACATGGTTGGGGTCCGGATGGACCCCACCTTGCCTTTGTTTCGGTACACGCCGATTGATAATGATGTGATGTTATTGGTTGTATGACGACGCCTGATCATCAAAAGGTTGCTGTTTTTTGTGTCCCTGGGCAATGACATCAAAATGTTCCATCTGCAAAAAATTTACATGCAGCAAACTTTTCGAAAAGAAAATTGTATGTGTCAAATTTTTGTTTTTAATAAATAAATGTAAAGATTATATTTTTTTATAACTACTACCTACAACACTTTTTAACCTGACCAACAGTTAGAAAAAACAATTAGAAAAAGAAGACAAAATAAAATAATGATAAAATGCTAAAAAAAATGGCGTCTGCTTGGACCCCATTTGGATATTTTTCTTAAGCTTTAAAGTGAGAAAAATTGTCTGATCTGGCTTACAGGGTGCAAAAAAATTAAGCCCGGACCTGAGATTAAAATTTTTAAAAAATCTATTTTATTGAGCTCAGGGAGCATATTCAGTTTGCCAATATTTACATGTCTGAGATTTTTACTTTTAGATATACTTAACGTAGAATAAATAAATCACATATTTTCAAATCCGTCAACAAGGCATTTTCTAATACCAGATATAGAGTATTGTAACGCCCTATACGCCTATAACACAATATAGGGTTACATATAAAGGTGGGTTGTCGATCTCAACCTTATGCCTATCGGCGTAGCTCTGTAGTGTACACGGTCGTGGTTCCAATTTATAATAATGATCGAAACTTACTGTTTTAAGTGCTCGGGAGGCGCCAGTTGATCTAAAATTAGCTTAATTGACCTAATTTACCTCTAAAAATCAACAAAAGGGGTAAATGCAAGACAAAACTCCAATATATCACCGATTTATTAAAACAAGTAACCCAAATCCCAAACAAATAATTAAATATATACAAAAGTGCGTAAATTAAATATAAAAATGTTCAAATGGCAAATTTCAAAATAATAAAAATTATGGTTCAAAAACAACTAACTAAACAGACGTTCTCATTTAGCTGTGGAACCAAGGCTGAATGGATTAATAAAATACTTTTATGGCAATAAAATTTAGATTAATTTCAGTTTGAAAAAAAAAAAAGAAAAGTACAAAAATATTGGTATGCGCAATTAACAAAAATAAATTTATCAAACCGTTTGATTTCTTCTTTCTTCCAAATTAATTTCAAACAAACCAAATCCAAAATAAAGTTCCAAACACAAATTAAATTTTCCAATTGACCAATCCAAATCCAAATAAAATTTCCCAAGACAGTAGAAAGGAAGCAGGCAGTAGAGTTGTAGTACAAGGTCGGCAAAGGCGATTGTACCAAATACTTCACAGTATACTACAAATCAAAATATCGCCTACAATTTGCTCGCAAATAATGGAATGGCACTTTTAATCCCCCAAACAACTTAGGTATGGCAATTTGCCACTATATAAGTGCTTCTTCCAAATAAAAAATAAACCGAAGCTTGTACAAATTTGAAAGCTGTTCCTCAACAACCCTTTCTCAAAACAAAAACCGCGCGTCCTCCCCAAATCTTTGTATTTCCGTAACCAATTGGAAAATTTGGCGTCAGTCATGTGACCTTTAGGACCAATCCTAATAGGAACTCGAAAATAAAATCTACATTACCGACTTTCCAAAAGATCCAAATCAAAATACAAACGAACTTGTCGTCAACGTTCGTTATACAATTTCTGTAATTACTATAAAATCTAAATATTAACGCATACCAAAAATTAAATACCCTTTTAAAACTAAAACGGTGGATATATTGGAGTAAAAACGCAAAATTCACGGTAAACTAGAACATAGGAATTGTCATCAATTCCAAACGTCAGTCACTACTGTCAAAATAAAAAAAAAGATGGATACCAGGGGCATCCAAAAAATAATTTAGAATCTGGGGAAAAATGAAACCGTTACAGTATGTACAATTCGTCGTGAAACACCCTGTATATTAATTTACCGATTTGCAAATAAATTGGAGAAAAAAAATAGACAGTTTTAAAAACGAGTTTTGTAAAATTTTAAGGAAACGTTTTATTTTAGAGGTAAGTATTAATAAAAATAATTTGGTTTTGTAATATATAAACAAACAATAAATCCCTCAAACCGTACATAGTTACTTATAATATGTATAGAAAGTTTCCAGGTGCATTATTTAATATGCCAATGAATTCGCACTTTACGGCGAAACGCCCCTGCAGAATATCATAATTAATATAAGCTGATCACGATTTGCTGTACACGTATGTTTTACATAATAAATATTTATACATGGATTTACGATTTATAATGGAACGTGATACGAGAGAAAGAAGGATAATCATTACACCGTTAGGGAGCAAAGAGGAAGAAACGATATGCTACCCTTTAATCACGTTCGTCCTTTTTCATTATTCATGTTCATTTATTTCATTGTTTTGTTTATAAGGTGTACAACTTTGCTTCAACCGTTTTTGTCATTAACGATTAATGAGTAAATTTAGTTCTTCAGTTAACTATTTTATAAAAAATAAATTAACAACATTTTTTTATATTTAATAATCCCAATTTTATTTATGTCAGCGCATTTTTAAGGACGATCTTAATAAAGTTAAGAATCATAATACAAAATTACCAGAGAATGACTAACAAAAATGAAAGTTTTTGTTTTGGGCAACTGCAAATCCCCTGTATGTTTCGGAACCAAACTTATTAAAAGACACCCTGTAGATGTCTCTGTTCCAGTTTAAATGAATTTAAACTAGCAATATTTGCTGTGGACTGTAGTTTTTGATTGTTGTTTATAAGTTGATGGATTGTAGTAAAAGAATGCACTTTTTAATTCGTAAACTTCTAACACTAACTTTGTAACAAATTTTAACAATAACAGAAAGTTAACAACTAGTGGACTGAAAAAGCCACAAAATTGTTTAAACATTTTTGTTTAAGTTATAACTAAATGGGACTTTCACAGATAGATAGAATAGGTCCGTGGTGATCCTAAATGGCCAATTACGACATTTTTTTGTATGTCAGACAATTTTTGTACTGAAAAATGTCATTAATCTGCCAAAATTTAGTTTTCATACTTTTTCACACATACATCGCGATATCTCCAAATCTACTGGAGATAATTACGAACTTTTTTTTAATCGATAGGGGAGAGATGGCCGCAGATAACTACACTTAAGACACTTGAGAAATTTTTTGTTTTGTTGTTGAAGTAAGCAAAACTTGAAATTATACTTTTTATGTCGTACTTTTTTATGTAAACGAGAAACTTTTTTGCTTTGAAGATTTTTGCCATACTAATAAAATGAAGGTAAGATATTAAGGAAGTTTTTACAGAAAACCGTAGTACGCTACAACGCGTTGTTTTCAAGTTATTGTTGCCTAAAGATGAGTATCAGGCCGGGCGCTACATCAAGTTACAACGGAATAATACTCTTTGTCCTCTGTGCCTACAATCTGCTTGGTATTAAGCCATATTTAAATAAAAATATACCAATTATTAAAATAGCAATAATAGAGCTTACATCAGAAATGTCCCAATTCGATTTCTGAATCTGAAAACATTTCGGGTTCGGGAGTAGAAATACGTAAACTGTTACTACATTTTTCATACTTGCGCTCACTACAACATTTTAATCCTTGAGCTACACAGGTCCACCGACTGTTATTGCAGTTTTTATCGGAACATTTTATAGCTAAAATTTTTCTTATACAATCGGGTACAGGTTCTTGAGAGGAAAATGTTGCTTTCCAGATCAGATGTTTTCTCCAAATGTCCAACCATGGCCAGTTGGATCTTCTTGCAAAACATCTTGTACATGGCTATTTTACCAACTTTTTAACTGATACCTACATACACCTGATAAACAAAATTACATTAAGGTATCTTGTTAAAGATTGTTAAAAAACCATTACCTTTTTAAATGTAGCCTAAAGGATTCTGTTGTAAGGTGCCATCGCAGTTGATTTAAGGATGTAATATTTCTGTTTTTATTTTTGTATAAATAAAGTGTATATTTGACACCTTCTTCCATGGCTTCATCTTCTGTTAGGAACGGGAGGTTTTCCAGGTCCTTCAACTGAACCGCATTTAAAACTTATTTGCTGTATCTGCAAGGGTATGTTCTGTAATGTATGTGCCGGTCTCTCTTCTTCCGAAACCCGCACAATCAAAGCCAAAAAATCAGTCTCTTGGACTTGTACTCAATGCGAAAGTATTGGCACTGACCTTAATGCATTGAAAGCGGTTATCATCAATTTACAAGATGAGGTAATGGAATTGAAAAAAGTTGCTAAAGCTCCAACTAGCTCCATTCCTTCAAGCGTGTTTGAGGACATCGTCCAAGAAATTCAAGAAAGAAATGTTAGAAAATGCAACCTTGTTATTTTCGGCATTTCCGAACAAGAATCAGCTCAACCTAAGGAGGATAGACTCAACGCGGAATTAATCATAATTTCAAAGGTCATAAAGAACGTGAACCCACATTAATACTGATGTTCTTCGACCAATGCGTCTAGGAAAATACGATACCAACAGAACCACTCCTCGTCCTATTAAAGTCACTTTAGAGAAAGAGGCAGCAGTACTGGCATGCATTACAAATTCAAAAAAATTAAAAAATAATAACTTCAAGGATGTTTTTATATCCTTCGATAAGACCCCTCGTCAAGAAAGAATAATGGAGAAAATAACCTAACCATTAAATACTTTAATGGGTTCCCAAAAATCATTAATTTAAACTAGATCCGGTACCCAGTCATAATACACATAGTCTCTCCATATATTACCAGAACGTCAGAGGATTAAAAACAAAAACAACCGCTTTTTATAATTCTGTCTCCTGTGGTGAAATGGATATGGTCTGCCTCTCAGAGACCAATCTTCAAGATGATGTGTTTGTTCAAGAAATATTTCCATCACAGTATAATGTATTTCAATGTGACCGTGATCTGACATCCAACAATGTCACCAAAGGAGGCGGTGTCCTATTGGCGTCCAGAGACAATTATAGGTTACTACCAATTTCGTTCTCAGTAGTAAGAAACACACTCCCTGACGTTGACATTGTAGGCTCCAAATTAGTGCTTGGCAACTTTACTTTGTGCATTATTGTAGTTTATATTCCTCCAAGTTGCTCCAATATTCACTATGAAACACTGTTCGATTTACTGGAGAGTTCGGATTCTGTTACTAGTAGGAACTTTCTATTGGTAGGTGATTTCAATATTCCCAAGTACGACGTAGACTTTAATGACACTAAATTTCAGTACATTCTCAACTTCTTGCAAGCAACTGAATCCCAGCAATACAACTCTATAACGAATATCAATAATCGCAAACTTGATCTTGTTATAACCAACTGTGCAGATTGTATTGTCTCCAAATATGATCAACCTTTTGTTAACATAGATCTTCATCATCCTGCACTCTCTATTTCATTGAACTGTCGAACTCCTCATATCAATGACTTTTCTATCAATGCAACAGATGCTAATAAGCAATTTAATTTTCGTAAAGCGAACTTCCCAGCTATGTATGAATTGATCAGGACAACCGAATGGTGCGACGTTGATGAAAGTGCTGACGCTGACTCGGCGTGCACTTTATTATATCAAAAATTACACAGCATCTTTAGTCAGTTCCACTGAAAACAATAAGAACTCGTCAATTCCCCCCGTGGTTCGACGCTGATGTTATTAGCCACATAAAAAAAAGGAATTGGCATTTAAAAACTATAAGAAATATAAAACAACTTTTTATCAGAATCAATTTTCGGAACTGAGAAAAACTGTAAAAAATAAAATAAAATTAGCATATAATAAATTTACAAACGCAGCTGAAAATAATATTTCATCAGACTGTTCGAATTTCTGGTCATTCATATATAGTAAAAAAGGGCATTCGCGTATTCCAGGTATAATCAAATTTGGAGATGCAGTATTTGATAAGCCTAGGGATATTGTCAACGGATTTGCAGAGTATTTCAAAAGTGTATATGATGATTCTGATTTAGATATGTTAGATATAGGTGTTTTTTCCAAAACCGATATAGTTACTGCCTCAAAAAAATTAAAAAACAAACTTACTGCGGGTGTTGACAATGTTCCTAGCCTTGTAGTAAAAGATTGTATAGACATACTATCTGTACCTCTAATGAGCATATTTAATCTAATTTTATCAACCTGTGCCTTTCCTGAATCATGGAAGGCCGCTCGAGTGTGTCCAATATTGAAAAAATGTGACTCTAGTGACATCAAAAACTATAGAGCAATTTCTATCAAATACTATTAAACGAGCAAGGTTTGTATGTGTGTGTGTGTATGTGTGTCCAGAAGATCTCGAAATCCACTCGTCAGAATTCAATGAAACTTTCAGGGTAGACTAATTCCTATCTAAATCGACAGAAAATATAGGTCTCATGTCTGTGAAAATTCGATCTTCCGAGATATTTACAAGAAAAGTTAAGCTTTTAGTTTTATTTCCTAGCAACGGCAACTTGTTTCTATAGTAATATACTATAAAGGAGAGAGAATATAACGTCACATTCCATAGGCGTACTTTGCAAAATAAGTTTCTATAATATAAATAAGGTCACAGCATATAAAATATATATATACCCACTTCGTAGATTAAATTTTGAAGTTATATTATTTACAAAAAATAAAAATAAACCTTATGCATCTGACACTTTAACATTGAACGAATTAAATTTAACCAATAAATAACAAGGAGGATTATATGTTGGGATTAAACTGTTTTTAATCTCTTGGCATTAAAAGTAACGATTCAGTACTTACCTAAACTCAAAGATTAAAAAAAAAGTTAGTTCAAGAACTATCTATAAAAGTCACTGTCTTCACTAAAACTACTGGTATTACTATAATTGTCTTTTCTGAGGTTTATTATTATAGGTTCTATTAAATTATCCATTGATAGTGGATATACTTTCCTAAATGAATTTTCCACCTTTTTAACATGATCAATGCATTTTCCCCAATGTTCTCTATTTACATCTGAAAATGCCTTCAAAAACAAATTTCGCACATCAGGAAATTTAAATGTTTTATTGGTTTGAGAAACATAATCTTTTAATAATTGTGACCAGATCAGTTCAATGGGATTTAACTCTGCGTGGTACGGAGGCAATCTGAGAATTTTAATTAGTTTTTCTCTGGCCATCTCATCTATAATATATTTTTTGAATTTTGAATTTGAATTACTAATAATTCTGCCTTCAAGGATTTAGGAGGACTGATAATATTTTTAGAATGAAGCCATTTTGAAATATATATTTTATTACAAAATTCCGAATCAATTAAAATACATACGATACGGCTATGAATAAATAAAGTCTGACTTATCTGTCAAAATAACAGGTTTATTACAGTAAAAAACCATGGAAACAAGATTAAATCTAGACAAAAACTATATTAGGCCGATCAGATGTATTAAAATTTAAATTTTAACTACAAATAAGCATTGAAGGATGAGGTAAAAATAAAATTTCTACCTCTTGAACCTGTACTACGTTCTGCAAATTAAATACTGCACTCCTTTCTTCTGTATAGTATAGTACTGAAAAGGTTTGACTTTATTTAATTTCTGGCGTTTAAATCTGAAAGAATTCAATTTTAAATTTGCCGCTTTTTATCCATAATAACAAATTTTGACAACTACTGACACGCACATCTCTGGTTAAACGTTAAGAAAATGGGACCGGCTGGGATTTTCATGAAATTTTCGCAGATGCTATAAAACATGATAAAATCAATATACCTACTTAGCAATAGAAATTTTTGCGTGGAAAAATATTTTTCACATTTTTTTATTCTGCAAATGCCCAAGTAGCAATTTATAACCAGAATAAACCTGAAAAGTATAAAAAAGAAAAGGTTCATTTGACGGACATAAATAATTTGCTTGTCAAATGACAGCCATCTCATAAATTCTAAGTTGAAAATACAACGTTGCCAATTCAATTTCAGAAATCATGGGTTTAGGTAAATATTTATAGGAACGTTGAGTAACACTGTTAAAATGGACACTTGTCAAAACGTGACAACTGTTAAAATGTGATACGTGTCAGAATGTTACAACTGTCAAAATATGACACCTGTCAGAATGTAACAAATGTCAAAATGTCACACGTATCGTACTTTTCTTTATTTATTACACAGATCTAACCTAACCTAAAGCTAATCTTTTTTTTTTTTGGCGGGTGGAAATTCTTTATGCACATCGGGTAAAGGTTCTTCCCTTCCCCGATAGTGTGAGACTACCCCTTACGGTTACTCACTAAAACCACCCCACTGAAACCACTATGCCCTACACGCTGCTGTTGCCCGTCCCGGAAACGGGGCCTGTCCGCCGTGACTATTCGCGAAGATCAAGCGTCAGTAGATGTTGCCCCAAAAGGGTGAAATCTCCAGAAACTAGGCAACTTTTAATGCATTTAACTAACCTCTGGGACAAGCAGTTGATAAACGTCAACAACACCTGCAGCAAATTGAAAATTAACACTGACAGCTTTTTTTAATTTTCCCGCCTACTTTCAAGCCAATCGCCAATCAACTTTCTATTTATCTACCTTTCTGTAGTTCAAGTAGATGTCGCCCACTCCGTGATTTTCACGAATTAATTAATAATTTGTCAGGTTATAAATATACTTAAATTATATACTCATTGGACTGCTTAAAAATGTAGATTTGAATATTAAGAGCGAAGCTCGGTGACCAGATATTTTTATGTAATTTCTCCAAACTTTTCGAAATATATATGCATAATGTTATTTACTCTCATGTTCAGGGAGTTATTTCTCCCACTCAGCACGGTTTCGTACAACAAAGATCATGCGTAACAAACCTTGCGTGTTTAAATCAATATCTCTGTACTCATCTAGACAAACAAAAACAAGTCGATGTTATTTACTTAGACTTTCAAAAGGCATTCGATCAAATAGACCACTACGTTTTCCTTAGCAAATTAATAAAATTGGGCCTCTCTAGGCAACTGCTTACTTTACTTAAGTCATATCTAGTTGACAGACAACAATTTGTTGAATACGAATCTTTCAAATCTGTTTCATACGTAGTTACATCTGGAGTGCCACAAGGTTCTAATCTAGGGCCTCTTTTGTTTTTAATTTTCATTAATGACTTTGAATATTCCTAGCCTTCTATTTGCAGACGATCTTAAAGTATATTATAAAATCGATGACATTACTGATTGTCAACGTGTACAGTCTGAATTAGATGTAATCAAACTCTGGTGTAATTATAATCGTCTGCAACTGAATGTATCCAAATGCACCATAATATCGTTTACAAAAAAAGCGATAACCATAATGTATGATTATAGCATCGACAATAACATAATCAGCCGGGTACATGAGACAAAAGACCTTGGTATAACATATGACAGTAAATTTACTTTCACAACACATATCAGAAAAACAGTGGCGGATGCGAATAGGATTCTTGGTTTCATTTACAGAAATAGCAAAAACTTCAAAAACGTTGCCACCATAAAATTGTTATTTTTTGCTTATGTCATATCTAAGTTGGAGTTTGGTGCTTTGATATGGAACTCAATTTACGGTTACCAAAAAACGTCAATTGAAAGTGTACAGAGAAAATTTTTGAAATATTTATGCCTGAAAGTCAATGGACAATATCCTGTGAGAGGCATCGATCATAACATTTTGCTGTCACGATTCGAAATGACATCTTTGGAAATAAGGAGAATTACTCTTGGTATAAAATTCTTGCATAAATTAATTAATAACAATATTAATTGTACGGTTCTCTTAAATGAAATTAATTTCCTAGTACCTAGAATCGGAGGTCGGCACACTTTAAAGTTTTATTGCGAAGCATCACGAACAAATGTTATGTTACGATCACCGTTGAATTTCATGTGCGGTAGCTTCAATAAAATTTGTGAATCTGTGACATTCATTTTGACTCTTTGATTACTGTTATCTCATGTATCGTTGATCATCTATAATGTTCATGTCTACTACACCAACTTTGCAGTATTTTAGTGTTATGTATTTTACTCATACTCTTCTTTTAAACTTAAATTTTACGTCTGTTAAATATTTAGTATATACTCTTTTCAGCATTCACTTCTATATATGTATCTAGTATCTAATTGATTGTACTCTGATAGCATTTCCTGTAACTGGGTACCACTGTTGGAAATAAATTTCTTTTTTTTTTAACTCATTTACATTTTTATACAACACATCAAAAGCAGTTTTCTTTCCCACTTTGTACATAGAATTAGTGGTGTCACAGCCAGTTAAGCAATGAATTGTTAATAGTTTTCGGCAAATTTCTTTTCCCAAATTTGTTACTATATTATTGATTGAAAAATAGTAGTTTACGTAACAAGTCCCGAAAGTGGTATTTTACTGGAACATCATATTATTTAGTTTACATTTTTATAACAAGAACTCTTTATTAACTAATTTTAACAATTGCTTGGGTCGCCGCCTTAACAATTTCATCTGGTATAATTTCATCTTCCATTAATTCACAATCAAATGCATCATTTTGAATATCCATTTTATAGTAAATGTCACGTTTTCAACTAAACGTCAAAATATGTCAAGTTATTTTATAGTTTTAAATAATACAAAACTCGGTTACTATGGAAACCAATTGACCGCTATCTTAGACTAACTATATTATTATGTTTTTCATTAAAGATAGGCCGGAAAGTAAATAAAAATGAGTCCGGTAAAAGCTTTTACCGGACTATCACAATAATTTTCTGGCTCGGTCCGACAAAATGAGATTTTCTGACCTAAAAATAAACCGGAAAGTACTAATTTCTGGCCGGTTTTAAAAAAAAATATGTACTTTTGCCCCATCTGTATAAATAAATTGCTTTGTGTCATTTCTGATACGGTGCAGTAGAAATGTAAAAGTAGAAGTAGGACATCGGTATCAACAGATTTTACCAAAATAGTGTTGCCTGATTTGAGTTCTGCCAACACGTAGAGTATTAGTCTGGCATCAGCTTCTTCTTTATTACTACTCAATTTTGACAAATTTCTGGATCTTTCGGATTTATTTATTTTGAAACAAAGATTAAAACTCTCAAAACCACGGCAGCGACGAAGTATTGCGCTGTGAAGACGAACGGAACCGACTCTTGGATAGAAAAACTCGTATATTTAATTTACAATATTTTAAAAATTATACGTTGTAACGTACTGCGGTTTTTTGTAAAAACTTCCTTAATATCATACCTTTATTTTATTCGCTGATAGTATGGCAAAAATCCTCAAAGCACATAAGTTTCTCGCTTACCTAAAAAAGTACTACATAAAAAGCATAATTTGAAGTTTTGCCTACTTCAACGACAAAACAAAAAATTTCTCAAAAGTGTAGTTAACTCAGGTATCAGAGGCCATCTCTCTCCTATCCATTACAAAAAGAAGTTCGTAATTATCTCCATTAGTTTCGGAGATATCACGATTGATGACATTTTTCAGTACAAAAATTGTCTGACCTACAAAAAAATGTCGTAATTAGCAATTTCGGGTGACCATGGACCTATCCTATCGATCTCTGAAGGTCCCGTTTAGTTATAACTTAAAAAAAAATTATTCAAGAAGGAAGCGACTTTTTTCCTATTTTTCAGTCAACTAAACTGGATTGTAAAGGTTGTGCAATTGCTCAGTGAAATTAGTTGTTCATTAATCATCAGTAAGTGGCACCAGAGCGCCACGGCAAATAATAATATTAGCCGTCCCTCCCCCGCACAAGCTACATATCATCTGGGGTTCACTCGTAAGAGGGTGAATTGAAGGGAGTACATTATTTATTATTATTTTTATTAGTAAAGATAAACCAGATGTGATATTGCCAATCTAATTAAAACGATAAATGTACCAAAGCAAAAAATAAATTAAATACTCACTCTGTCATTGGTGGTCCCACTGCTCAAACCTTTAGAAATAGTTTCACTGTCGCAATTTTGTTCAGGTCTTCTGTTAAAAAAATTATTATCACTAATCACATTTATCTCACTATTAAGTCTATCACTGTCCACTACATACATCGACTTAGGTCTAATTATATTACCGGGAACTGTACAAATTCGAGTAAAACTAAGATCTTCCATACTTGTACTAGCTTCTTTTGTTATTTTGGGTAAATTCATTTCTTGGCTTCGCGTTAAACCCATCCACCTTCGGGGAATTGTTCCGTAATTTTCAGTCGTTGGATCTGTCCTGAAAAATATAAAGTAACAAAATAAATATTTGTATTCATTGAGATGTATAGAGCAATATAAATATTTAAGTTTTCAGCATATCATCATAGTATATGGAAATTTCCACAATTCGCCTGTCAGAGGAATAACAGAATTTGTTACCACCGCACAATGGGCTGGATGCCGACAAAAAACGGCAAAATTAAACCAGGGCGTGTACGCAAAAATTAGGAAGCGTTTCTGTTTTTGAACTCGCTGATTTCAAATTTGGAATTTAATTTTCGAAAAAACAAAATGGCGCACCGGAAGTGACTAGTTGTTTCAGTAAAATACATACTACTTTGGTGGGAATCGGTTAATTTATGTTTTTGAACCCGCTGATTTCAAATTTGGAATTTAATTTTCGAAAAAACAAAATGGCGGACCGGAAGTGACTAGTTGTTTTAGTAAAATACATACTACTTTGATGGGAATCGGTTAATTTATGTTTTTGAACTCGCTGATTTCAAATTTGGAATTTAATTTTCGAAAAAACAAAATGGCGGACCGGAAGTGACTAGTTGTTTCAGTAAAATACATACTACTTTGGTGGGAATCGGTTAATTTATGTTTTTGAACTCGCTGATTTCAAATTTGGAATTTAATTTTCGAAAAAACAAAATGGCGGACCGGAAGTGACTAGTTGTTTTAGTAAAATACATACTACTTTGGTGGGAATCGGTTAATTTATGTTTTTGAACTCGCTGATTTCAAATTTGGAATTTAATTTTCGAAAAAACAAAATGGCGGACCGGAAGTGACTAGTTGTTTCAGTAAAATACATACTACTTTGGTGGGAATCGGTTAATTTATGTTTTTGAACTCGCTGATTTCAAATTTGGAATTTAATTTTCGAAAAAACAAAATGGCGGACCGGAAGTGACACCGGAAGTGACTAGTTGTTTTAGTAAAATACATACTACTTTGGTGGGAATCAGTTAATTTATGTTTTTGAACTCGCTGATTTCAAATTTGGAATTTAATTTTCGAAAAAACAAAATGGCGGACCGGAAGTGACTAGTTGTTTCAGTAAAATACATACTACTTTGGTGGGAATCGGTTAATTTATGTTTTTGAACTCGCTGATTTCAAATTTGGAATTTAATTTTCGAAAAAACAAAATGGCGGACCGGAAGTGACTAGTTGTTTTAGTAAAATACATACTACTTTGGTGGGAATCGGTTAATTTATGTTTTTGAACTCGCTGATTTCAAATTTGGAATTTAATTTTCGAAAAAACAAAATGGCGGACCGGAAGTGACTAGTTGTTTCAGTAAAATACATACTACTTTAGTGGGAATCGGTTAATTTATGTTTTTGAACTCGCTGATTTCAAATTTGGAATTTAATTTTCGAAAAAACAAAATGGCGGACCGGAAGTGACTAGTTGGTTTAGTAAAATACATACTACTTTGATGGGAATCGGTTAATTTATGTTTTTGAACTCGCTGATTTCAAATTTGGAATTTAATTTTCGAAAAAACAAAATGGCGGACCGGAAGTGACTAGTTGTTTCAGTAAAATACATACTACTTTGGTGGGAATCGGTTAATTTATGTTTTTGAACTCGCTGATTTCAAATTTGGAATTTAATTTTCGAAAAAACAAAATGGCGGACCGGAAGTGACTAGTTGTTTTAGTAAAATACATACTACTTTGGTGGGAATCAGTTAATTTATGTTTTTGAACTCGCTGATTTCAAATTTGGAATTTAATTTTCGAAAAAACAAAATGGCGGACCGGAAGTGACTAGTTGTTTTAGTAAAATACATACTACTTTGGTGGGAATCGGTTAATTTATGTTTTTGAACTCGCTGATTTCAAATTTGGAATTTAATTTTCGAAAAAACAAAATGGCGGACCGGAAGTGACTAGTTGTTTCAGTAAAATACATACTACTTTGGTGGGAATCGGTTAATTTATGTTTTTGAACTCGCTGATTTCAAATTTGGAATTTAATTTTCGAAAAAACAAAATGGCGGACCGGAAGTGACTAGTTGTTTTAGTAAAATACATACTACTTTGGTGGGAATCGGTTAATTTATGTTTTTGAACTCGCTGATTTCAAATTTGGAATTTAATTTTCGAAAAAACAAAATGGCGGACCGGAAGTGACTAGTTGTTTCAGTAAAATACATACTACTTTGGTGGGAATCGGTTAATTTATGTTTTTGAACTCGCTGATTTCAAATTTGGAATTTAATTTTCGAAAAAACAAAATGGCGGACCGGAAGTGACTAGTTGTTTTAGTAAAATACATACTACTTTGGTGGGAATCGGTTAATTTATGTTTTTGAACTCGCTCATTTCAAATTTGGAATTTAATTTTCGAAAAAACAAAATGGCGGACCGGAAGTGACTAGTTGTTTTAGTAAAATACATACTACTTTGGTGGGAATCGGTTAATTTATGTTTTTGAACTCGCTGATTTCAAATTTGGAATTTAATTTTCGAAAAAACAAAATGGCGGACCGGAAGTGACTAGTTGTTTCAGTAAAATACATACTACTTTGGTGGGAATCGGTTAATTTATGTTTTTGAACTCGCTGATTTCAAATTTGGAATTTAATTTTCGAAAAAACAAAATGGCGGACCGGAAGTGACTAGTTGTTTCAGTAAAATACATACTACTTTGGTGGGAATCGGTTAATTTATGTTTTTGAACTCGCTGATTTCAAATTTGGAATTTAATTTGCGAAAAAACAAAATGGCGGACCGGAAGTATTCCTTTACACTACTCACAAGCAACTTCTATTATAAAAGTTTGATATTTGTGTGCTGCGAAAATTCTAAATCCAAATTTTGAATAAGAATCTAGAAAAACAAAAATGTTTAATTTAAACTGGAGGGAAAATTGTTGATAATCCTGGAAAAATACAGATAGTGCATTAAACACGAATTTAATTACTGTATAAAATGGAAAAGATTCGGATTTTATAGCAATTTGATTTGCACTCTCTTGAAATATAATTTTTTTTAAATATTCACTCAAAAACTAAAAATAATTACTATCCACAATTCTTAACACTACTGGCTCAAAGAACAGAATGTAAATAAATAAACAGCAGCAACAAATTATATATAGGTAGAAAAGTAGATGCAATAAGGAGGTACCTGAATTGCATTTTGACAGGACATCTTTAATTCCGTTAATTTATTTTGAATTAGTTAAATACGCCATCTTTATTATTTGTTTTTAATGTATGAATTTTGTGAATTATTTTATACAAAATAAAAAACATGAAGAAAATTTAAAAATAAAACACGAAAGTTTATATTATATACAGGGTGGGCCACGACTATTCCGTCGGTCTCTTGTGCCCAAACAGTACAAGATATCAGCTTAATTTTTTGGTGAGATATGTAAATTGATAAGATCTATTTGTTTAAATTATTTGCAATTATACAGGGTCATCCAGAAAATTGTAATTTATCATAGTTATGTTTTTTTAAATGCAACACCCTGTATTTTATGACATTTTTAGATTATACGTTAAAAACTAAGTCAACTTTATTCAACGTTCCCTATATCTATCTCTTACCAATTTTGAGAAAATCGTGATTTTAAGAAAAATATTCTATTTAAACAAGAACTAAAAACACGGAAACCTCTTACTTTCAGTAACACAAATTTATATCGATTGATTCTGACTTTTAGGGCTTTCATTTGCACTGTGTAGGATTTCGATATTTTGCACAGGGTGTTTAGGAAAAGGATTCTAATTTTATATTTTTCAAACCGCAAAAACTCACTTAACTTAAATGGACCACCCTGTATTTTTTTATTCTATGTGAAATAACTTTTCAATTTATATCAAAAACTATGAGTAATGCATATGTTGTAAACTAAATTTTTAATGTAACCCCAAAGAAAGAAATCCATGCTGGTTAAATCAGGAGATCTAGGTGGAAATTCATGTGGACCTGCCCTTCCAATCCATTTATTGGGGAATTGTCTACTTAAATAATTTCTTACTTTCCGACTAAAATGAGGAGGGGCACCATCTAGCTGTAACCACATTTTTTTTCTAATATCTAAAGAAACTTCATCTAGAAGACTCGAAAATTCTTGTTTTAAAAACCGTAAAAATTTTACGCCGTTCAAGATTCCATCAAAAAATATGGATCAATCACATGGTCTCCAACAATTCCCCCAAATACATTGAGGCTCCGCCGATTTTGGCGGTCAACAGTGCGATATAGGTGACGGTTTTCCGTATCGGTAAATAAAACATATTTAAAGAATTCATCATTTTCCCCAACTCTTTCAAGACTCCATAAACAAAAATCTAACCACCGTTGAAAGTCTCGTCCATATAAATTCTGGTAAAGTTGTATATGATAAGGATGGTACTTATGTTTTTTCAAAATTCAAACACTTGTTCGACTAATTCCAGTTTGTCTAGAAATTTCTCTTGAACTTTGCTATGGTAGGTTTTTTATAGGATACACTACCAGTTTGACAAAAAGTTTGTAGCAGTTCTTCAAACGCCCTTTTGTCTTGATGTGGTCGATCGGGATACTTTTCTGCGTACACCCTTGACGCTAACAAACAATTTCTAAAACATTCACCTAGGATAAACGTCATATCCACTCTTTCTTCTTGAGAATAGTGTTTCATTTTGTTAATCTTTAATAATGTCTATTGCAAATACTACTATTGGAAACTATACTGAAAATAAATTAATAATTTAAACAGTACGTATTTGACAGATCATTATGCACATCCGCTAACTAGATGAGTTTAAAGCCATGGCCTACTACAATAGGAAACATTACGTTCACAGAAATTTTAGAGAAAAATCCTAATAACTTTTTAATCGTTAATTTTATACATATGCGTTACTCATAGTTTTTGATAGAAAATGAAAAGTTATTTTACATAGGATAAAAAAATACAGGGTGGTCCATTTAAGTTAAGTGAGTTTTTGCTGTTTGAAAAATATAAAATTAGAATCCTTTTCGTAAACACCCTGTGCAAAATATCGAAATCCTACACAGTGGAAATGAAAGCCCTAAAAGTCAGAATCAATCGATATAAATTTGTGTGACTGAAAGTAAGAGGTTTCCGTGTTTTTAGTTCTTGTTTAAATAGAATATTTTTCTTAAAATCACGATTTTCTCAAAATTGGTAAGAGATAGATATAGGGAACGTTGAATAAAGTTGACTTAGTTTTTAACGTATAATCTAAAAATGTCATAAAATACAGGGTGTTGCATTTAAAAAAACATAACTATGATAAATTACAATTTTCTGGATCACCCTGTATAATTGCAAATAATTTAAACAAATAGATCTTATCAATTTACATATGTCACCAAAAAATTAAGCTGATATTTTGTACCGTTTGGGCACAAGAGACCGAGGGAATAGTCGTGGCCCACCCTGTATAAACTTTGCCAGACCTAAGTCTGGATAAAAGTGTGATGGTAAGATGGTTTATTATTTTTCTTATAGTTCATTTTTTTGTTATCATGTGAATTTAAAATTATAATTCAAGAGAGGCAGGTATAATATCTATTATGAAAATCGCAGAGCGCAAATCGGACTAGTGTAACACCTGCTCGGGACTATGCGCAGGAAAAGATGTTCTGGGTGTGACACGACATGCAACTTTTAGTTCCCAAAACCAAATTCGCAACTTTGCGCAGGAAGTTTTTATTGATTTTGAATCTTAATAACATTTTTAACACTTTACACTGTACAAAATTCCCGGATCTCCTGGGATCATAACTATTTCCATACTTTATTTTAGGTTATGACATTCATACGCGTCTTTGGAATGTACACACTCAACACTCTTTTAATCATACAATATAGAACATTTCGAACAATTTCTTTATATGGAAATGATCTACATATCTTCAACTTTTCTCTTGTTGAAAGCCATCTTCGCTAAGCAGTAGCAGTCTGGGGAGGAGCTTCAAAAACCCACTTACATCCGCTTGAAGTAATTCAACGACGGTTTTTAAAATTAAGTTTTGAAAAAAATGTTGATACCAATATTTTAAATTTGCGACAACTATTCTTTTTTGCATCATGTTTCAAGTTACATATAAATAAGCACAGGTCCACCCTTTCGTCCCATGAACATAACACCCGACAAAGACATCATTATGTTACACCGTTTATGTTGAAATCAATTTCACAAAAATCATACACATTCTTAGCACCAAAACTATATTACAGGCTCCCTGATACAATTAAATCACTCACGAATACACAAACCTTTAAAAAGCAGCTAAGACAATTCATCATTAAATCTGAAATATCAACAATAAATAAATATTTTGACAACAGTTGACATCAAAAAACAAAAACAAAAAAAAAACAAAAAATTAGTATTCTTAATTTAATTCTTTTAATATATTATGTAAGTAAGTATATAACTTCTCTTCAATATGTTATTGAGTACTTAAATGTTATTCGTGTACTAACTTACTCTAAATTTACTTTACTTTATATTATATCATTACTAACCATACTCTTTTAACTCCTTTTAGTTCTAGTTATTTTATATGTATTTTAGTAAATTATTTCTATTTATACTTGTGTGATAAATGTTAAAAACAAGTGTTATTGAGACACCTCGCAATTACATCTACTTTCCCACATTTTTATATTTTTATATTTTTTATATATTATATTTTTCTTCATATCATTTTAATTGTTATTTTACTATTATATTATTATGTTTTTTTCTGCGAAACAAGTGCAGTAGCACTTATCGCTTATCAGCTTTATTCATTTGTATTTGTATTTATTCTATTACTTTGTATATATTATTGTATTTATTGAATTGAATAAAGATTATAATTGTTATTATTATTACCATCCATTAAACCGTTTGGAAATCGGCAGCGTGGAACGCGCAATTTGTCACTTGACGCGAGTCGAATATTTTGGAGCACGAAATCATTTCGAACCTCCCTCGAGAAAGGTTAAGTTCAGACTCCCGTCAGCTAAATACCTGGTGGCTACAAACTGGTTTTAGTGTGGCATGGGGTGCAGTGATATCTATTGTATGCAATACAATTCATAAAAGTCAAAAATGAAAGAGTTCATTTTTTGGGTTTTGCCGTTTTTTTGGCATCCAGCCCACTGTGCACCATACTCAAGGTTCATGAATGTAACACGTTTACTTTATAAAAGATAAGTGTCATCCGACACTCACACTTTTGCCAAACCTCTGCATAAATTATAGTTATCAGTTAGCTTCAACTCTAACAATGTCGCTCTTTTAATTTTTTTCACCAAGTAATTGTTTATCAACATTTAGTAACCTGTTTATTTTCTTTCAACTTAACGTAAAGCATTTAATGTAATCTAAATAGTTTTTTTTTATTAAATATTACTATTTCATTCAATTTTGAATTTTTTAATTATTTCTGTCTTTCAGCTGGTAAATTTATAGTACATATTCGTAGTTATAGGGAATCTATCTAAGTGGTGCCCAAATTTAATTTGTTCTTTTAATTTCTTCTTAAAAAATTTTTTAATTAATAATTGTGCCATCAACTTATTGGTAAAATTCTAATCGAATACGCGGCCCATACCTTTAATTTTCAGTATCTGAGCTAGGCTGGAAGGTTACGTAAAAGTTTTTGTTGGTTTTTATATTTATCTTACGTAACCCAATTAGTGCCCGGTCAAAAAATTTTGTAACATAATTTGTAACATAATTGGCGCCCAACAAATTTATCGTAACAAAATGAATGAATTACTTGTAATCAAAGCTTTAACTGCGTTTTGTTCAAAATGATTTTTATCCACAAAAAATTGTTTAAAACTGTAATTATACTTTATTTCCCAACGTATGGCTTGTCTAAATATATTCCTTATTTGTGTTAAAAAGATAAAGTAACTGCTTGATTATCGGATTGCGACAAGTTTAAATAGAAAAAGTTTTCTTACCAATTTATTGTCCTAGGTTGTAACTCTGGCATAGCAGGTGGACCCCAAGACGCTTCCATTACAACTTCTAAGGCAGACACAGTCTCTTGATATAAATCCATAACAATGTGGGAAAAGGGGCGATGCTGTTGCCTTTTTACACAATAATTCGAGATAACCTGCAAATAAAAATTAAAAAATCTTTCAATTTACTAACAAAGGATTAAAAATAATTTAACATAAGCAATGTTTACAGGATTATTTGTTTTTCCATGTTATTTGAGCAATTTATTTTATTTTGTTTTAAGATAGATACATTTTTTATAGACTTACTAGCCTACTAATCTAAATATCAGGAGTATATGCTGGTCAAAAATGGAGGATTACAAACGTCACCTAGTAAGGTTAGGCATCTGTTAACAATTCCTCATTGCTAGATCTGTAAACTTTTATCGGCGTCATACTTTTTTATACGCGAATATGTAAGATTGAGAATGATTCTAGAAAGTTATAGGGATGACATAAATTGTTGTGAATGGTTTCAAAGCTACAAAATAGGCAAGAAAGGTCGAGGGCGCAGAAATGGAGGTATTACTGGATGAAGATCAATGTCAAATGTAACAATAACTTGAAGACTCATTAAGCGTAACTCAACAAGACATTTCACATCGTTTGGAATATGTGTTGAAGCCAAGAAACGTAGTACGGCGTTTTTTCAGGCGCTAACAGCTAACGGGAAAGGTTTTTTGCTTCTCATTGTCACTGGCTGTAAAAAGTGGATCAATTAACATCCCTGTCTCGAAAATCATGCTGTGTATTTTATGTATTCGGTGTGGTGAATTATGAGCTGCTGCAATCCGGTGAAACCATCATAGAAGTTCTCTACTGAACACAACTAATGCATTTAAATCGATGTTGGAAAGAAAAAAGAAGAGACACGATAATGTGATTTTTCTGAAAAAAGTTGGACAATATTTTGAAGAATAATTATGTAACCATTTTCGCAGAATAAAAGCTCCAATTTTGAAAAAAAAAAAAACGGCGGTTTTTCATGTGTATTCCCGATATGTTTTTTTGTTATAAATTGGAGAAACGCGATTCAGCAACCATCGTGAAACTTGATAAAAACATTATTAATAAAGAATATAACTCGTTTATAAGCTTTAAATTGATATTTCAAAAGATTATAATGAATAACTTTAGTTGATCAGAACTTTTTCATTCGCTAAAACATAATACTAGCGACAACATGCTCATATTTGCAAAAAAAATGTTTTCCCTAGTACTATCTTTTAGCGAATGAAAAGCAAAAAGTGAACAATTTGCGCCCTGGATGGTTGCGGTAGCTCAATTAGTACGGAAATTACAAACATTTCAATAATATTAGTTTCCCCCCATATTTCCCCTCTCCCCCCGACTTGTTCCGCCACCCCCACCCTCCGGCCCATCAAAATACTCGTTGTTATCTTTTCATTCACTAAAAATTGAGGCCCCAACTCAACTTCCTCTAGAGAAATAATTAATTAATTAATTAAGCTATCGGGTTCAATTAGCTTACTTGTTTTGTAAAACTCCATTCTGGTAAGTATATTTTTTTGTGGGATCTGAACCGTTATCATATACTTTAAATAGAGGCTATCCCCCACCCCCACACTTCATACAGGAATGATGGTGGATCTGACTTCATCGACTGGGAAATTGTATATTCCATAACAAGTGTAGAAAGTGACTTATTTCACACGAGTGAAAGTTTAGCACGAGCCGTGTAGGGGCGAGTGCAAAAACGCAACTTACTTTTAAACTTTGTCATTGATTTGACAGTTCCTGGCTTCTAGATAGAAACGCAAAATTCAAAACAGTTATGAAATATTCACATCGTAAGTTCATATCATCACTGTTTTAAATGTGACAGATATTGTCAACTTTCTGACGTATATAAAAGATATAAAGTACTTTCGCATATAGTCGTAGGAAAAAAAAATACTCTATTTCATCAGTCTGTTTTCGAAAGACAGATCTACTCCACTATTATAAGTATGGAATTATGTAATTATTTCAGTTACGCATTGACGTATTTGTCAAATTTCTAGAATCAAAGTAGTAATGTCACAACTAATTTGTTTAATATACCGTGCTATATACCTCCTTTAAAAGGTTGGTGAAAGTATTAATTAATGAATAAATCCAATTTATTTAAATAAATATTGTCTGTCATGGACCCAAAAAAGTTCATGTTTTTTGACATTTCTTGTTTGGAAACATAAATAATTTAAATTATTAAGCTTACAAATGTAAGAAATTAATTCAGGTATAAGTTTGTACGATATTTAACAATAAGAATCCGAACCAAGGTTCAATTTCCCTTTTTCTTCCTTATCTCCACATCAAAGCGTAGTAAGAATTTGAATTTTTGTTTTGGCATAATAGTTATTTATGTATCAAGGGCGTAAAACAGGCGTTTATGGACCGCAACGTGTAAGTAAGAGCCCGAGCCGCTAGGCGAGGGCTATTAACACGTAAGGTCCATAAACGCTGTTTACGCCCGAAATACATACAATATTTTATGCACGACCGTTTTAATAGTCATTTATTAATAAATATACAAAATTTTATGCACGACCGTATTAATGATAGTTTATTAATAAATATGTTTTATTTCTATTTTTCACCTTTTGTGAGTAGGTTATTATAAATGTTTCAAGTTGGATAAATTTTATACCTCGATATTATTATAACTCACCCTGTATAACAAATCATTTGTATAGTTAAATAAAAATAATTTCTCTCTCTTTCCACTGGATTAAAACCACTTAGTTGTTAAAAAAGTTTTTTTAATTGACGTTTCGGCTTTCCAGATCGAAAGCCGTTATCAAAATGACATAAAATAAATAAATTTACTAGAAACAGAACACTTGATAATCTTGCAAAAATATGACATCAACATAGTATACATAGAATAAGATTTTGAGATTGAAGATGTCAAAATCTGTTTCAATCATATTTTTGTGACGTTTCTGGGAACGAATTTTTGAAAGGATAGCGCATTTGCATATTATAAGAGAATTTATACTTCGTCATAAATGAAGTTTTCTTATTAATATTATCATAAGAAAAAACCAGATAAAAACTTATGATACTATCCCGATATAGAGGGTATCCTTTTTGCAATTAACTCTTTTTGTAAAATAGGTATCCAAATTTTTGAAATATCAACCGAACAATTAGAAACACATTCGTTATTATTTAAGCATATCAATGCTGCTTCTTTAACTTTGCGGTTATAATTATTCGGTTCTTTTAATAATCTAGTTGAAGAATTCCATTGTATTTTATGACCAAAATCCCATGCATGTTCACATATTTTAGATTTTTCGAATTGTTTATTTTTAATGTACGATTGGTGTTCATTAAGTCTAATATGAAAAGGTCTAGATGTTTCTCCTATATAAAATTTATTACATTCGCATGGAATTTTGTAAATACAATTTTTTGTGTTTTGAATTTCATTAAAAGGTTTTGTATTTACTATTAAAGATTTTAATGTATTATTAGTTTGAAAAACTGTTTTTAAATTAAATTTATTGCCAATCCTTCTAATTTTTTCGGATAATTTTGGAATATAAGGGATTTTTACTATATTTGAAAGAATTATTGGGGGGTTTAAATTTTGATCTTTAGTTTTGATGTCTCGGTAAAGTTCACGATTTATAAATTTACTTGGGTAGTTGTTCTTAATCAAGACAGATTTAACAAGTGATAATTCATTATTTAAGATATTGTCATTTGAACAAATTGTTTTTGCTCTATCGGAAAGAGATTTGACAATACCTCGTTTAACACAAATTGAGTGGTTTGAATTAAAATTTAGATATCTATTTGTATGTGTTTCTTTTCTAAAAACTGATGTATCAAAACAATTGTTGTTATTGTGTATTAGTACATCAAGAAACGGTAATTTTTTATTATTTTCAATTTCAATTGTAAATTTAATAGTAGGTTCCGAATTATTAATAGTATATAAAAATTTATCAATATTTTCCCTATCGTGTTGCCAAATTGCAAAGATATCATCTACATATCTAAACCAGACAGAAGGTCTTAAATTTTGTTTGTTTACAATTTCCATTTCAAAATTCTCCATGAAAATATCACACAATTTTGGTGATAAAGGAGAACCCATTGCCATGCCAAAATTTTGCTGATAAAAATCACTATTTAATTGAAAATATGTAGTTTTAATACATAGTTCCAATAATTCTAGAATTGCTGAGACGCTTAATTTAGTTCTATTTATTAATGTATTATCATTTGTCAACTTTTTTCTCACAAGATTAAGAGTTTTATCGACAGGAACATTTGGAAATAAACTGACTACATCAAAACTAACCATTATATCTGAATTTGTAATTTTGATTTTTGATAATTTTTCTAAAAAATGTTTTGAATTTTTGATAAAGGAATTAGTATTTCCTGATAACGGATCTATTATTTTAAGTAGAAATCTTGCTAAATTTTGACAAGGTGAATTTATAGAACTTATTATTGGTCTTAATGGTATTTGTTGTTTATGAATTTTGGGTAAACCATAAAAATGTGGAGGTTTACTATAATGAGAAGTAAGAGATCTTCGTTCTTTATCACTTAGGAATTTTTTATTTTTATATAAAGTTTTGTAAATTTTGTTTTCAATACTAGTAGTTGGATCTTTATTTAATTTTGAAATGGAAATTGTAAACAAACAAAATTTAAGACCTTCTGTCTGGTTTAGATATGTAGATGATATCTTTGCAATTTGGCAACACGATAGGGAAAATATTGATAAATTTTTATATACTATTAATAATTCGGAACCTACTATTAAATTTACAATTGAAATTGAAAATAATAAAAAATTACCGTTTCTTGATGTACTAATACACAATAACAACAATTGTTTTGATACATCAGTTTTTAGAAAAGAAACACATACAAATAGATATCTAAATTTTAATTCAAACCACTCAATTTGTGTTAAACGAGGTATTGTCAAATCTCTTTCCGATAGAGCAAAAACAATTTGTTCAAATGACAATATCTTAAATAATGAATTATCACTTGTTAAATCTGTCTTGATTAAGAACAACTACCCAAGTAAATTTATAAATCGTGAACTTTACCGAGACATCAAAACTAAAGATCAAAATTTAAACCCCCCAATAATTCTTTCAAATATAGTAAAAATCCCTTATATTCCAAAATTATCCGAAAAAATTAGAAGGATTGGCAATAAATTGAATTTAAAAACAGTTTTTCAAACTAATAATACATTAAAATCTTTAATAGTAAATACAAAACCTTTTAATGAAATTCAAAACACAAAAAATTGTATTTACAAAATTCCATGCGAATGTAATAAATTTTATATAGGAGAAACATCTAGACCTTTTCATATTAGACTTAATGAACACCAATCGTACATTAAAAATAAACAATTCGAAAAATCTAAAATATGTGAACATGCATGGGATTTTGGTCATAAAATACAATGGAATTCTTCAACTAGATTATTAAAAGAACCGAATAATTATAACCGCAAAGTTAAAGAAGCAGCATTGATATGCTTAAATAATAACGAATGTGTTTCTAATTGTTCGGTTGATATTTCAAAAATTTGGATACCTATTTTACAAAAAGAGTTAATTGCAAAAAGGATACCCTCTATATCGGGATAGTATCATAAGTTTTTATCTGGTTTTTTCTTATGATAATATTAATAAGAAAACTTCATTTATGACGAAGTATAAATTCTCTTATAATATGCAAATGCGCTATCCTTTCAAAAATTCGTTCCCAGAAACGTCACAAAAATATGATTGAAACAGATTTTGACATCTTCAATCTCAAAATCTTATTCTATGTATACTATGTTGATGTCATATTTTTGCAAGATTATCAAGTGTTCTGTTTCTAGTAAATTTATTTATTTTATGTCATTTTGATAACGGCTTTCGATCTGGAAAGCCGAAACGTCAATTAAAAAAACTTTTTTAACAACTAAGTGGTTTTAATCCAGTGGAAAGAGAGAGAAATTAAAATAAAAACCACTATGAGCTTCCGAAATGAAATAAAAATAAGTCTTATTGAAACTAATAAGATGATAAAACAATAATCTATATATTTTTTAGATGTGCTGCCATCTATGATTAGAAGAGAGTATTGACAATTATTAAAAGCAAAAAATTCCCGGTGTATTGGGGTTGCATACACAATTTGCATTGTGTGTTGCAAAGCTTTTATTTGACTAATTCTAGTCAAAATGTCACTCTCTTCTTTCGTATCCCTTTCAGAGATTAATACAAAGTTAGAAAACGAGTAAGGAATTTAATTTATCAGATTCGACATCCTAAGACCGGTTTCTGCCTTTCGGCTTCGTCAGTTAGGCTTTTCGAATCCAATAAATAAAATTCCAAACTCGTACAAGTCAGTAGCTATATCCGCTATAAGATAAAATTTTTAGATGTGCTGCCATCTATGATTAGAAGAGAGTATTGACAATTATTAAAAGCAAAAAATTCCCGGTGTATTGGGGTTGCATACACAATTTGCATTGTGTGTTGCAAAGCTTTTATTTGACTAATTCTAGTCAAAATGTCACTCTCTTCTTTCGTATCCCTTTCAGAGATTAATACAAAGTTAGAAAACGAGTAAGGAATTTAATTTATCAGATTCGACATCCTAAGACCGGTTTCTGCCTTTCGGCTTCGTCAGTTAGGCTTTTCGAATCCAATAAATAAAATTCCAAACTCGTACAAGTCAGTAGCTATATCCGCTATAAGATAAAATTTTTAGATGTGCTGCCATCTATGATTAGAAGAGAGTATTGACAATTATTAAAAGCAAAAAATTCCCGGTGTATTGGGGTTGCATACACAATTTGCATTGTGTGTTGCAAAGCTTTTATTTGACTAATTCTAGTCAAAATGTCACTCTCTTCTTTCGTATCCCTTTCAGAGATTAATACAAAGTTAGAAAACGAGTAAGGAATTTAATTTATCAGATTCGACATCCTAAGACCGGTTTCTGCCTTTCGGCTTCGTCAGTTAGGCTTTTCGAATCCAATAAATAAAATTCCAAACTCGTACAAGTCAGTAGCTATATCCGCTATAAGATAAAATTTTTAGATGTGCTGCCATCTATGATTAGAAGAGAGTATTGACAATTATTAAAAGCAAAAAATTCCCGGTGTATTGGGGTTGCATACACAATTTGCATTGTGTGTTGCAAAGCTTTTATTTGACTAATTCTAGTCAAAATGTCACTCTCTTCTTTCGTATCCCTTTTGACTAGAATTAGTCAAATAAAAGCTTTGCAACACACAATGCAAATAGCTACTGACTTGTACGAGTTTGGAATTTTATTTATTGGATTCGAAAAGCCTAACTGACGAAGCCGAAAGGCAGAAACCGGTCTTAGGATGTCGAATCTGATAAATTAAATTCCTTACTCGTTTTCTAACTTTGTATTAATCTCTGAAAGGGATACGAAAGAAGAGAGTGACATTTTGACTAGAATTAGTCAAATAAAAGCTTTGCAACACACAATGCAAATTGTGTATGCAACCCCAATACACCGGGAATTTTTTGCTTTTAATAATTGTCAATACTCTCTTCTAATCATAGATGGCAGCACATCTAAAAATTTTATCTTATAGCGGATATAGCTACTGACTTGTACGAGTTTGGAATTTTATTTATTGGATTCGAAAAGCCTAACTGACGAAGCCGAAAGGCAGAAACCGGTCTTAGGATGTCGAATCTGATAAATTAAATTCCTTACTCGTTTTCTAACTTTGTATTAATCTCTGAAAGGGATACGAAAGAAGAGAGTGACATTTTGACTAGAATTAGTCAAATAAAAGCTTTGCAACACACAATGCAAATTGTGTATGCAACCCCAATACACCGGGAATTTTTTGCTTTTAATAATTGTCAATACTCTCTTCTAATCATAGATGGCAGCACATCTAAAAATTTTATCTTATAGCGGATATAGCTACTGACTTGTACGAGTTTGGAATTTTATTTATTGGATTCGAAAAGCCTAACTGACGAAGCCGAAAGGCAGAAACCGGTCTTAGGATGTCGAATCTGATAAATTAAATTCCTTACTCGTTTTCTAACTTTGTATTAATCTCTGAAAGGGATACGAAAGAAGAGAGTGACATTTTGACTAGAATTAGTCAAATAAAAGCTTTGCAACACACAATGCAAATTGTGTATGCAACCCCAATACACCGGGAATTTTTTGCTTTTAATAATTGTCAATACTCTCTTCTAATCATAGATGGCAGCACATCTAAAAATTTTATCTTATAGCGGATATAGCTACTGACTTGTACGAGTTTGGAATTTTATTTATTGGATTCGAAAAGCCTAACTGACGAAGCCGAAAGGCAGAAACCGGTCTTAGGATGTCGAATCTGATAAATTAAATTCCTTACTCGTTTTCTAATAATCTATATACCTATACGCGTTACCATAGCAACCAAGTCAATAGGACAAGAATAGGTAGACGCCATTTTTATTTACAGTCGACTTCAGGTATTGCAAGTTTCTTAGTATATTTTCGAAGAAGTTTTATATATTTTGTTTATGTAATGGACAGTAGTGACGATGAAATAGTTTCTGGAACACCACCGGAAATTTTTAAAGCAGCAGAAGATGCAAAATTAAGTTTACTACCCGCCAAATCTAAGAGAATATACGATAAGGTCTACGATGAATTTGTTAGCTGGTGCAAATTGACGAATGTTATAGACGGTAACTATACAGAAAATGTATTTCTTGCATTTTTTCTGGAAAAGTCCAAATGCCGTAAGCCGTCGTCTCTATGGTCATATTATTCGATGTTAAAAGCAACTGTAAATTTGCACAATAATATAAACATCGCTAGATATTCAAGATTGACAACATTCTTAAAACGGAAATCAGACGGTTATAAACCAAAAAAATCAAAAATTCTAACCAGGGAAGAAATAGAATTATTTTTAGTAGATGCTCCAGATAATTTATATCTTATGATAAAAGTAAGTTAATTGTTTTTTTTTTATTTTAGACTATTATGTTAATATGATTATTTATTGTAGGTTGCACTAATTTTTGGTATTTGTGGAGCATGTCGTCGAGAGGAATTAGCTAATATTTCAATAGACGATATTCAAGATTTAGGAACAACCTTATTGGTAACCATACGAGCATCTAAAACTAAAATTGACCGCATTTTCAGTGTGATTGACAAAGAGCAGGAATCACCAAGTTATCTCGACTTATATCGAAAATATGTTTCACTACGTACGACAAATACCAACCACGGACGTTGTTTTGTGTATTATCGTAATGGAAAATGTTCCAGTCAGGTGGTTGGAAAGAATACATTTGGTCAAATTCCTTTTAAAATAGCAACTTATTTAAAATTGCCTACTCCAAAAGACTACACAGGCCATTGTTTTAGACGATCTTCAGCAACTTTGTTAGCTAATGCAGGTGAGGATATCCTTAACACAAAGCGACATGCTGGTTGGAAGTCTACAACGGTGGCAGAAGGTTATATTGAAGATTCTGTGGCAAATAAAATGAAAATCGCCAAAAAAATTGTCAATGCTGATATGCCTTCTACTAGTCGCACAGCTGAATTTTCAAATTTACATACCGATTCTTTTGAGCATACACCTTCCAGCAGTAACCCAAATCATACGGAGTTAGTAGAAGTTCGTAGCAACTTACAACAGAGCAAGGTAGCAAATCCTAACATTTCTATAAGTAATTGTTCAAATTGTGTTATTAGTATAAAATTATAAGTCTGAGGATCTTATGTTTGGGCTTTTAAAGTTATAATTTCTTTATTAAACTCATATTTTGTTAATTGTACCAAATATTTCCATGATAATAAATAATAATAATAAAGTTTGTTTTACTAACTACATGTGAATTTTTAAAAGAAAAAAAAAGAAATTTACTTTACCGCCCGGCGGGCGGTAAAGTGACACTTTACGCCCGCTAAACGTATTTATAATCTGGACTTTATCGCCCGGTCATGCATAAATTAACATTAAAGCAATAAATGTCATGTCAAATAAGCTACAAATCACATCTAGAAGTATACTACAAACATTTGAAAGACAACGCTTATACATCATCTATACCTATAGACATTAAAATACGGACGACTTGGTCCACTCAACCACCATTTCCGATAAAATTAATAGAGAATAACACACTGAGGTTGAAGAGGGTTCCCTGTGGGACTACGTATTATCTTTTCTTTTTACTATTAACCGTTTTTTTTTATTCTTCCACCTGAATTTAATCTTTTAAATAATTCAAATAGCGTTAATTTGTAAAAATACTTATGCGCGTTAGTTACAAAAAAAAGTTTGCCACACAAAAGCAAACCAATAAGTAAAATTTTAATAATTTGTTATAATTTACATTATACTAATAATTCAAAATGAATAGAATTGTTCTAAGATGATATTTAAAGAGAAGCTTTATCCTAACATCAATAAAATATAAGCATGAATTTTAGAAATATGTGTCAATTTAGAAAAAGATATGCTCTGTTAGCTATCCATATATATCCTTTGACATTGCTTTTTCCTTTCAAAACATGTATTGGGAACGCCATTTATGAGACCTTCACAAACAGCCTTTTTCAGCTAAAAGCACTATTTTTCTTTAAAAGTGTACCGTTTTAGTCTGAAGTTTGATAGGCCGAAACACAGAACAAAAATATGGGATGTGGACATTAATATTGTTCTGATATTTATGTGAAATGTAAAAAATAGGCCAAATTCACATAAAACTAAGGAAATTTTAAATCGGTAATAAATTTGTAATTTTTCACTGCCTTGCACAAAGATGGTAGGTAGCCCATAATAGAAGCTGTACTGAGCGTAGGCAAAATATTTTGGATTTTAGGAAATACACATTTTTCATATTAAAGAATTAAATACAAAATAATATATATACAGGGTGGTCTTTAAGTAATTGTACATAGAAGTATGGTAGATTCCTCACTTTAAAATATTACTCTAATAAAATGTTGCTAATTAGGAATATACAGAGTGCTAAGGGTTGAATTTTAAAATTAATTTTTTGCAATAACTTTAACATTTTCACCGATCAAATTTGTTCGGTATCTGAATTTGATCTCTGTGTGTGTGTGTGTGTGTGTGTGTGTGTGTGTGTGTGTGTGTGTGTGTGTGTGTGTGTGTGTGTGTGTGTGTGTGTGAGTTGATTCTTTGTGTTTATGAATTTTAAAATTCTGACACCAGATTTTGATAGAGCATCAAAAAGTAAGCTTAGGGTTTGATGTACCTCTTCGGGAACACCTTCAAAATGGGGTCCAAAATATGAAAATTTTGAAGTTTACAATGTCATTGAAATGACACACAGTGAACGACGATTTTAGTAAAAGTGAGTAGACTCTGGCTGTGTTGATTAGAATAAGAACTGTCAATTTAAAATTTTATTAATACTTTCACTATTAATCTCCCTAGAGCTTGAATTACTATCGGAATATTTATGGATATTTCCAGATAGTAATTCAAAATCGTTGGCGATTCGGTAAGAAAATTTCACACCAAAGTAATATAAAAAATTATAACATGACATTTTCGTAAGTCCGGTGTATTTTTATAATTTGTATACTGGTTCTTAACATTAAAACTATAGTAAATTACGTTCTGATTGTAAAACTTTATCAAAAAGGAGTCTTCTTTAACATATCATAGAAACATTAAAAAGTTTTGGAATTTTGTTAAGAGCAAGCGAAGTGGAAATGATTTACCACCATTGTTATTTTTTAATGATAGTCAATGTCAATTGGCATCAGATCTGCCTGATCTTTTTGCGGAGTATTTCCAGTCAGTATATACTGATAAAAATATTGATCCTCAAAGTAAACCGTCGCTTAATCACATTTGTATATCTGAATATGTTATTCCTATATCAACCATCTATGAAGAGATGGCTAGTATTGATACTACCAAGGGACCAGGACCAGATGGGATCTTCCATTCTTTTCTCAGATTTTGTAGTTTTGTTCTCTCGCGCCCACTTCATATTATATTTAACAAGTCCCTTGCTTCAGGCATGTTTCCAGATTTTTGGAAAGTGAGCTACCTTACACCTATTTTCAAGTCTGGTAATAGAGCTGATATATCCAACTATAGACCAGTCTGTAATCTTAGTTCCATTCCAAAGTTATTTGAAAAGATAGTAGCTGATTACTTAAGATCTAAATTAAATTTAACAATAATAGAAGAACAGTTTGGGTTTCTTAACAAAAAATCTACAGAACTGAATTTAATTGCCTTTGTTGACTATCTGTCGGACGTCTTGGATGGGTGTGGTGAGGTGCATGCCATCTAGACAGACTTTTCCAATGCGTTCGACAGGGTCAATCACAAACTTCTGTTAAATAAACTGGAGATTGCTGGTATTATGGGGACATTACTGCAATGAATGGCTAGCTACTTATCTAAAAGATTCCAAACTGTTAAATTAAATAATTACAGATCTAAAAACATTCCCAATCCATCTGGAGTCCCTCAAAGGTCTCAAGTTTGCCAAATTTTTATGTTTTGCAGATGACCTAAAGTGCTATCTTGCAGTATCATCCGGTGAGGATTGCCTCAAACTTCAGTCTGATCTGGCTAGGCTTGATGAATGGTGTGTGATTAATGCTATGGACCTAAACAACACTAAGTGTCACTCGATATCCTTTACTAGGAAGATCAGCAAGACTGATCTTCAATATAATATTAAGGGTACACCCCTGTCCCAAGTTGCAACCATTCGAGATCTGGGTGTTATTATGGACTCCACTCTCTCATTTGTCAATCACATTGACACAATAGTATCTAGAGCACTTGGTATGCTTGGGTTTATAAAGAGAACACACATCAGACTTTTCAAGTATTAATGGTATCAGGTTATTGTACTGTAGTCTTGTTAGGCCTCTACTAGAGTATTGCTCTTCAGTCTGGAACTCCCAGTATACTTGCCACATTCACAGATTAGAACAAGTTCAGAGAAAATTTCTTCGCTACTTAGCATTTAAATCAAATATTCCACGGGTAGATGACTATTCCTATGATTTTGCAGCATTGCAAGAGACATTCTCCTTACCAACTTTGAGAGTTAGAAGAGATCAGGCAGATCTGAAATTGTTTTTTAAGCTTATAAATTATATGGTTGACTGTCCTTCATTGATTTCTAACATGTTATTGACAGTTCCAATTAGAAGCACAAGATCAATGAACAGTTTTCATCAGCCCTTCAGGAGAACTAATACTGGCCTCAATTCATTCATGCCTAGAGTGTCACGTATCGCTAATTCTTGTGCTGATAGTCTAGAATTTTTTAATTCAAGCTTTTACAATTTTGTGAGGATGTTAAAACTTACTGTGACCTAAATTCCCTACTCTTAATATTATATTATTTTGTTTGATTCTGTACCTGTTATATTTACATTCATATTTATGATTTTTGTTGTTAGTGTATTACGATTAATTAAGTGTCATATTATTTAGATTGACTCTATTTGAGGTATATTATAATTTTATTTCAAACTATGTACTAAAAGTGGGCAAGGCCCGTGAATAAATAAATAAATAAAACTTAACGGTTTACGAGATAATTGCATTTAAGGATTCAGCTGCATGTGTAAAATGACCTCCTGAAACCAAATATGACCTCAGTTTTCCCCATCTTCCACCGTTTTTTTTTCATCCCTCCAAATCATGGAGAAGCGATTAAAATAGGTGGGGGCCACCCCCCAAAAAGCGAGGGCGATGGGAGAAAACTGAGGTCATATTAGGATTCAGGAGGTGAAGTAGTTGATGCCGATGAGACTAAAAAATGTTTTCTTAATTATTGAGTTGCTGTTAGTTAGTGCATTAAAATAGAGGGTTATAATATTGTTTTGAGGGACGCTTTAAGTAATCCTAAAAAAAGAAAGCATATAAAACAGAATATGTCGTATACATTCCTACGTAAAGTATTGGCTCAATAATGAAAAGTATATAGACCCTATCGGATGTCTGGCACTTTATCGTAAATTTGCTTAGGACCCATATAAATAGGTCGTTACGGCCAATGTCTCTAGTCTACGAACGTAAATCCGCAGAAATCGTAGAGGAGACGAAGCCAAATATGTTTTTATAATTCTGAGCTTAACACTAATAAAACCTACAATTTTATTATAATTTATTTAATACAGTATTGATAATAACTAGATAGAATTATTTTAAATACTTTTCTTTATTCTTATATTAAAACGTTTTAAATTTTTGACGTTTCCACTTTCAGAAAAAATTAGAAGGATTGGCAATAAGTTTAGTTTAATATAAGAACTGTTTTTCAAACCAATAACACATTGAAATCATAAATAGTAACTACAAAACCTTTTCCAAAGAATTGTGTTTACAAAATTCCATAAATATATAGGAGAAACATCTATATTTTTTCATACAGTGTCATCACGAAAGTACGCACCATATAGGAAACTTTTTTATTAAGGGTTTTTCGACAAAAAGTTATTCTTGATAAAAGTTTGTGCATCCCCTAAAACTAAAAATGCATCAACAAAATATAGTATACGAGGAGCCTTCAAAAATTTGAATTTGAGACAAGAGTAAAGTATCCTTATTTTGAAAAATATCGGGAAATATTATTTAGAAAAGTCGTTCAGCATTAAAAAAATACGTCTAGATTTGAAGTGAAATTTTATTTTTTTACCCTTTAAACAAGAAAATCTCCAGAAAATCAATGAGTGTGCCGAAATACTTATTTAATTTGATATTTTATGATTTGATATTATTGAATATTAAGTTCTTGTTACAATACTGTATAATTTTGAGCAATTTTCGGTGTTAACAAAAAATAAAAATAACTTTGCACCAAAAAGTTTGAAAATTATTTTACTCTTCAAAAAAATTGACCGTGGTTAACACAATAGTTGTGTAATTTGTAATATTACAGGCTTTTTAAATAACCCGTCGTATAGGTACAGGATGTTGTAAAGAGGCTTTATGTATGTTTATTTCAGAAAAAATATTGGCCAATATTGACAAGTTTTTTTCCAATAATCGTTACTCAGAATATTTGAAATTATAAAGTTATGTCAAGTCCCATTAAAATTTATTTTTTGTGATATACAGGGAATGAAAAACAGCTTGCCACACATTGTCTATAAAAATTTGCAGAATCTTCCTTATTTCAAATGGAACACCCTGTATATTATCGACCCATAAGAAGCGCCAACAAAGGCTCTACAAATTTCATCAAGTATTCCCTATGGCTAAGTTCACTAATTTTTCTTAAAACAGCTCTTTTTTAGAAAAATGGCAAGTATTCATATTTCTACGCCATAATCTCAATGAACGACTTTTTTGACGACTGATAAGAATATACAAAGATCTCTTGTTTCAATTATGTACATTATAAGGTGTACAAACAAATATTTTTTTTTCATGTAATGGTGTATATTCATAAACTAAAGTCTGAGCTTATTTTCCAGGTATTTATTTAAATTGTCAACTGACAAACTACAAATAATCCAGTAGATGAAGGAGGAAAAAAAGGCCAACCTTTAGATTCTTAGTTTCCATCTTTTTTTTTCTGGTTGAAAGTGGCTTTTGGTACCTCATTAAAGATGAGACAAAGTTTGCGTGAAAAGCTCGTGCGACGGCCGAGAAAATGGCCCCAAAAGATCAGGAAAATCGGTTTTCCGCGAATATCTCCCAAAATATTGCAGTTAGAGATTTTCAGTTCAGATAAAAATTGAAGATGAGTTAATTTTCTACAAAAATTGTCCTCATGATTTTTTTCGCAACATCAATATTTTCTTTTCAATGTTTTGGACTGTGGAAACCATTGCCAAAATCCTGGGTGCTAAAAATGAGAAACCCCGTAAACCATATACTTTTGAAGGATATTTATGTTTCCGAGGGTCTTGTTTTCCTCGCAGATGAGACCTCAAGCTATACTTATTAGGAAAACAGTCTATAAGATTAATTACAGCAGGATGGACCCCACCAATTGGCCTGAAACTAGCGACAATCAGCTTTGCACATGTGGCAAAATATTGAAGCTCATTAGGTTTTTGGTAAAGAAAACTCAAAATCTCTCAAGAGTGAAGAATATTTACCCATAATACTCAACAACAATTTCTTGCAGATTCTCCGCAAATTTTTACAAATTTTGCAAACATCCTAATCGAGGTGTTTGGAATAAAGATTTATAAACTTTCTTCAAGTATCATTTATTATAGAAAAATATATTTTTATTTTTTTATTTATTTATTTATCAACTTGAGAAAATTTTTAACGAAAGTACAAGAGATTCACGGGTTATATGTCCGTGCATTGATGAAAAAAGTATATAAAAATACATTGCAATTATGACATAAATCTGTTCGTCACCAGTCCCCATCTAATTCTTGGTCATGGATTATGTTTCGATCTCTCACAGGCATTCGATCGTCTTAATTTTAAGTTCATTGAAAATAAATTATATAACGTCGGTTTTAGAGGCATATTTTTAGATTGGCTTCGTAGTTTCATCTCGGATCGATCTATGATGGTTAGGGTCAAGAATTGTAGATCTGACAGTTATCCGATAGATCTAGGTGTACCTCAGGGTTCGGTTTTAGGACCTCTTTTGTTTTTACTTTTTATTAACGATTTGCCTCAGCATATTGATGCTACTACGTTGACCTTGTTTGCTGATGACACATCTATAGGTGTCTCAGCTAAATCGATTGATGAGTTGATCGAATTATGCGATTCTTTAATCCTACAATTTATTGATTGGTGTCACATTAATGGTCTGATGGTTAATGTTAATAAAACTGAATGTATTTATTTTAGTAACCATCCAAGTAATTACCCCTTAAATTTATCCTATAATGGCATGGTTTTAAAATCAACCAATACCGTAAAATTTTTAGGTCTATATATAGATAACAATTTAAAATGGGACCATCATATTAACAATTTAAGTAAAAAATTAAATACCTCGTACTATGCTATTAATAAAATAAAAAATTCTTTACCATTACATGCGATTATGAATAAATTCTTGTTTACAGCCACTTAACTTACAATGTTATACTCTGGGGTAATGCAACTGACAGCTCAAGAATATTTATTTCTCAGAAAAGAATTATTCGAATGATTTTTAATATAAAACATAGAGATTCATGTAAACCCGTATTCCAGGAAAATCGGATAATGAGTTCCAAGTATTTACATCTACAGATGCTTGTTACTTATCTATGATAACTTGATCAATATGACCAAACTTTCAAGTCATCACAACTACTCGACCAGACATGCAGACACACTCAGTGTTCCTATGCATAGAACTTCCAAGTATGAACAGTCGCCAACATATCAAGGAATTAAATTTTATAATATTCTACAAGACCAATTCAAATGTCTGAGTAAATTCCACTTTAAGAAAGCGATAAAAAACATATTACTTACCATGGTGTACTATAGTGTTGATGAATACCTTCATGACAATAATTTTAATTATTCTGATGAATAATTTTAAATGTATTTTATTTGTTTTATTTATTTCTTATATTTTTATCTATAGATTTGTACTTTTATCTATTCGTAGATAGGTATATATATGTATATTGTTGCTGTAATGACCTGTCCTATACATTTGTATAATGTCTTCAAGGATCAATAAATATTATTATTATTATCAACGTCACCCTCGCCAAAAACTTCTTCTGGGTCTAGAGTTTCCTCTAGCTCTACCTCTTCGGATAACGTATCTTGGCCGTCTTTATAATTCGAACACTGGCGTGACTCATATGAACCACAAATAGATGAGCAAGATAGCCCTGCTTTCTTGCATGAACATGTTCCCTTACATTTTTTCTTACATTGACAAAATGTCATCTTTAAGAGTTCCGGAAACGCTGGGTCTTTAATGGTTTGGACCGGCATTAGTATATCCCCTACACGTTTCCATCCCCAGTCTTCTGGTGACAGTTCGTTTCCGAGCCACTGCTGGACTTGCAGATATACCCGATAAAGGTGTTGCCTTGCAGCTTCAGTGGGGAAAATATTGTCTCTAACGAAGGGCCGTGTATCCAAGCTCTTGGAGAAAAACATTTGCTGGGGGTTTTGAATTTAATTTTTTTTAATTTCAACAAAAGCGTCTCCTGGACGTCTTCTTATCTTATCATGTTCTTCGAAAGCTGGCTGCACAAGTGGTCTAATCTTTGGTCTTGTCAGAGACAAAATTGTTGCACTGGAAGCTGCCATCTCGTTTGAGAATGTAGCGTCTCCTGCACACTTTGTGCATTTCTTTCCTTGCTAACACGAATCAAATTTTCTCCGCCCCGGGTTACGGTGACAGCATCATCCACAGAGATATCTTCCTTACACTGGTGTAGCACAGAGTTAACCTCAATTTTTCTAAAACAAGCAAAGTAGACCAAGATTTCAGTTAGAATTGTTACTTGTAAACAAATGTTCTTGAATAAAAACAACATGAACAAATTGTCACCTTTTGCTCCAATTTGACAAGATTTTAATCTTCACTTTCTATGTTTTAGGTTGGTGATAAAAGTTAATTTTGAGGTAAAACCTCAATATTTGTTCAGTAGTCTTGACTTTTGTCATTTTTCTTTCTATAATTGACAATAATATTTATCAAAACAATGAAAGAAAACAAACACACTTATATCTCCACGATTTGCCGCATTGACTGTAGCAGACGACACGAGCGCCGCATGGAGCGCACACGCGACGAACGACGAAAGCAACGAAAGTAAGAAATTATAGCGTGTACATTAATACTCGGGTTTTTTCCCACGGATCAAATGATATGACAGGGTGTTTCATTGGGAGAGGAAAACATTTTAACAGTGGATAGGTATCACTGGGGTGATTCCAAATAACCCATATTTTATGGGTCTAAAGTCCCTTATACAGAGTACTTTGTACATTTTGGTTATTTCTTCATTGCCTCCTGTGCTTTTCACCACTCTGTATAATATCATAATATTTGGTACACATACTCTCTGTATCTTAACAAATTAATTGAGATATTATTAATATTGAAAATCCAGGCCCGGCTTCACTAAAAGTTGACAAATTCGTTCCGCTCATAAACAACACCCTGTATGTTAAATTTTCAAAAATATTTTACCATAGCTAAAAAGAGGACAAAAAATTGAATTTAACGATATACTTTTTATTTTTGCACATATGATTTTACTACTCATAAATAGTTAAGTTTTCTTACATTTTTGGGGCACCAACGTGCTTAATTAATCCTATTAAGTTGTAAACAATATTATTTCTCCTAATTAACTATTTGGTTTAACATTATGTTATTCCAAAATTTTTTGTAGTCTTCTGGGCACATAAAAACTGATTTACAGGACCGTACTAGGAACTAAAAGTCACATTAGATTTACCTATGCGACACCCATTACATTTATTTTTTTAACCTTCCTTATATGGAAAAATTGTGTAGTTTGGAGTAGAAAATTAAAAAAACTAAAATTTAATTTTTGTAAAGGATAAAAATACATAAAAGCACATTTTTGGTTCAATAATATTTAATTAAATTATAATAATTGTTCGAAATGACCCCCATTCTGTTGAATGCATGTTGTTTCTAGCTTAATAATTTGGTTTACAGATTTTCGAATGATGTTTTCGTTATTTTTATGCTTTTGACATATCCTCTTAACATTTATTTGAGCTGAATAAACTTTTGGACTTTAAATGTCCCCAAATATCGTAATCGACGGGACTACAGTTCGGTGATCTTGAAGGCCAATGTATAAGACCACCTCTACCTATTCACCTATTAGGAAAATTTTCATTTGAAAAATCCAGAACAATTAGCCTAAAGGAGAATAAATTCCAGCTAATGTCTACACCTTTATCTTCTAACAAAATTGGTAAAATATTTTGAAGAAGATATAAGTAAACCCTCCAGTTAATCTTTGAGGGAATATATGGGGTCCAATTAACTTATTGTTAAAAACACTACACCACAGATTTACCGAAAATTTATATTGCTAATGAGCTTCCCTTATGGTAGCAAATGGATTATGTGTTTTTTCTAGTCTTTTAAGTGTTGTGTAATTCTTTAATTTTGTTTGTAATTTAATAAAAAGATACTATTTAACTAAAAATGATTTTTATTTATTTGACTCACATGTTGTTGACGTATCTATTTAATTTCACAAATAGTACAGCGTATTACCAACTTTAAATAAATAACGCGTCACATTTACAATGTTTTTTATGTACTTTTATCATTTACAAAAATTTGATTTTAGTTTTTTTACTCTTGTACTCCAAACTACATAATTTTTCATAAGGAAAGTTAAAAAAATAAATAAAATGGGTGTTGTATAGGTAAATATAATGAGACATTTAGTTCCTAGTACGGTCCTGTAAATCTGTTTTCATAGACCTAGATGATTATAAAAATTTTTGGTATAACATAATTTTAAACCAAATAGTTAATTAGGTCAAATAATATTGATTACAACTTAATAGGATTAATTAACAACAAACAAAGATTTAATCAAAATGCAAAAAAATTAGAGTTTAAACATTTTACAGATGACAAAGGACCTTCTGAGGACCCATAATCAAGAAAATTTGGAGCAAATTAGTGCAATACAAAAAAAATAGGAGCAAATGCCGAGGTCAAAATTGTCCGGGAGCAGAAAGTTTGACCCGTGTTCCGATATGGCCAAAGGAATCAAACCGTGACTCAATTCACAGGGTATGATAGCGGCAGATTTCCTCTTTCACATGAACTTTGAATCATGAGAAAATATGCATTTTTAACAAAGTTATTGGATAATTTGTCCGCCCGCTCATGTGTAAATGCACGGACTGTGCTCTCCGGCATACAACACAGAAGCTCGGGGTGCACTCGGAAACGGGCAAATTTTCGAGAATAATCATAAGGACCATTTTTGTAGAAAATTAACTGATCTTCAATTTTTATCTGAACTGAAAATCTTTAACTGCCGTATTTTGGGAGATATTCGCGGAAAACCGATTTTCCTGGTCTGTTGGCGCCATTTTCTCGGCCGTCGCACGAGCTTTTCACGCAAACTTTGTCTCATCTTTAATGAGGTACCAAAAGCCACTTTCAACCAGAAAATGAAAATGGAAACTAATAATCTTAAGGTTGGCCACTTCATTTACTGGACAAAAAACTACAACAGGAAAAGTTTAATTAAAGTTGATAATGAAACTTTTACAAAATATGTTCAACATGTCTTACATTTTCTTGAATGCAATAAAAACAAGTTGTGATCCCCTTAATTTAAATTAAATAACACAAAATGCTTCGTACGTTCATACATCGATTTTCGAATAAGGCAGCAATGCAAACTTAATTTGCTTAGATCGAATCGAATGTTTTTCGTCGGAACGGAAGTCATTCTCTAACATTGACAATTGCACTGAAATGTGGCACAAGTCTAGCGAAACCTGGCAAATGTGATTTCTAGAAAAGTGCTTACTTTCGCTTCTTATCTGGTAGGATATTCTTTATTGACGTCCCGAACGTTCTTGTTGAAGTGTATGAATACATTCATCTTAAATAAAAAGAATACTAAGCAATGCTGAAATTTTTTGTGTAGTTCGGATTAGGTTGCTAAACCGATCAGTTTCGATTTTAAATAAGGGGAAGTTTTCAATTGGATGACTATAAATTTTTTTATGTACACCGATTACTTAGAAATACAAATACAAATAAATCCATAATTTTCGTAGTAGCTATTAAAAGTAAAGTATTTTAAAATATATTTTCTTGAAATTTTTAGTAAACGAAATAATTGAATCTAAAAAAGACTTGTTATTTTACAAAATTAATTATTTAAATTTAAATATTTTAAACAAACATTTTTGTATTTGTACTAAGGTAAAACTGAATTTTCATATCTTGAATGTACAATAAAATTTTTTCAAACTAATAGTCCAAACTCAAAAATGGAATCTTATAAATTAAGTTGTTTTAAGAGTCGCATATCACAAGGCCTTTTCAGTGGTAATTTTATTAGTCCGATTTTAATAAAACTTTGCATATTTATAGAGTGAAGTAGAATTTAAATATATTTTCAAAAGTTGTATTTATAGCACACCTAATTTGGACGAAGAGAATGAAACATTTTGAATTTCCCTCCACTATGTTTATCAACACTAGTGCCATCTTTGACAAAGAAATTAGTCCGTGCGGATGAGTAGTTTTAATGAAAATGGGTCAAACGTATAAAAAATACCTACAACTTTTCAGGAGAGCGCTTGGCGCCTGCTGGCCGCGGTGCTCTAATCACTCGACCCTCCCAACTTTACAGCCATATTTATGGCACTTTCAGACCTCGTGGAAATATGCGGTTTACATAGTTTTACTCAGAATTGAGTTTACAATAGGAATATATAATAATAATAAAAAAAATCAGTTTTTTTGACCCAAACAATGATACGCTACCATTAGAAGTTCTTTTATGTCCATGAAGCTGGCAGAGCAAGGTCAGCAGAACAAAACAAAAGTACATTCATAATTAAGTGCTAATTTAATGTCCTAATGAAAAATTTAATCCTCCTTTTTTTGTTATAAAAAACGTATGTTTTGTTAGCTGCAGATGAACCTAGCAGAGCAATTATTTAAATGTTAAAAATTAATGAAAAATGATGTAAATAAGTTAAATAATTTAGAGCTAATTTAATGCCCTAATTAAAAATGTATTTCTTCTTTTTTTTTCTTAAGAAAAAACGCATGTTCTGCTAGCTTTAGATGAACCTAGCAGAGCAGACTATTGAACTATATTCGCCATGTAGTACACTACTATTAAATAATTCGTTGTAATGTCACGACCAATAAACAAATTTATGTACAGGGTGTCCCAAATTGGTGCGTTTTGCAGGGTATCTCGTAAACTAGAAGAGATAGAAGAAAAGCAGTTAAGATGTTATGACTTCTTTTTTTGTTAAAGTAACGATAGCCTAATTAAATCTTTAGTAACTCCCTGCAGTTGGAAGATACAGGGCGATTATTGAAAACTGTCGAAAACTACAACTACATAACTTCTTAATTAAGAAAAATATAAAAAAACGTTATAAAAACTTTTGATAGATATAATATTAAAGAGTTCGGTGGCGCACAGATTATTTTTTTAGGGGGCTCACTAAGGAAATATAATGCAAACTTATGTTTTTTTAAATGGGACACCCTGTTGTTTTTCGTTTTCTTTTTTAATTCTCATTCACCTGATATGACATACTATATATCTATTTTCAATAGTTGGAGCTACAGTGCAAATAAACCATTTATGGATGTTCTCAGGTGAAACACCCTTAAAAAATTGAACACTCAGTAACGAAATTTAACATTTTATTATTAGGATACTGATGTGTAACAATTTTATTTATCAAAATTATTACCAGATTAAAAAAATAAAAACAATAAACTTATGAAACAACAAGAAACATTGTAACAACTAATCTACCTATAACTAATTTTATTAGAATGTAAAAATTACATTAAATGTTCAAAATGCTCTCCGTTTTCATCGATTAAAAAGTTTTTCGTTTAAATAATCTCCAACCAATTCAGCATTACCAAAAATAAAATCATAAAATAATATTTACAAGAGAGTAGGGAAGATTTATTACAAAATATTCATGCCGCATTTAGAAAAATAAAGCCAGTGCACATACTCAGTTGTGTAAGATCAGTAAGAAAAAGGTGTCAATTATTACTACAACAAAACGGAGGACATTTTGAACATTTAATGTAATTTTCACATTCTAATAAAATTAGTTACAGGTAGATTAGTTGTTACAATGTTTCTTGTTGTTTCATAAGTTTATTGTTTTTATTTTTTTAATCTGGTTTTATTTTTTATTAATTATAATTTTGATAAATAAAAATGTCACACATCAGTATCCTTATAATAAAATGTTAAATTTCGTTACTGAGTGTTCAATTTTTTAAGGGTGTTTCACCTGAGAACATCCATAAATGGTTTATTTGCACTGTAGCTCCAACCATTGAAAATAGATATATAGTATGTCATATCAGGTGAATGAGAATTAAAAAAAAAAAACGAAAAACGTCAAAATATACAGGGTGTCCCATTTAAAAAAACATAAGTTTGCATTATATTTCCTTAGTGAGCCCCCTAAAAAAAATAATCTGTGCGCCACTGAACTCTTTAATATTATATCTATCAAAACTTTTTATAACCTTTTTTTTTATTTTTCTTAATTAAGAAGTTATAGTACCTTGTAGTTTTCGACAGTTTTCAATAATCGCCCTGTATCTTCCAACTGCAGGGAGTTACTAAAGATTTAATTAGGCTATCGTTACTTTAACAAAAAAAGAAGTCATAACATCTCAACTGCTTTTCTTCTATCTCTTCTAGTTTACGAGATACCCTGCAAAACTCACCAATTTGGGACACCCTATACGATTGAACAATAAAACGCTCTTTACATAACAGTTTTGCGTCAATAAATTAGCACTTTATTTTACAGTAAAATGAAGTGCACTTTTACTAGTAAAATAAAGTATCGTCATCGCAACTGTTGTGAGCTAAAATCATATACAGGTATAATAAAATTTTTATTTTTTCAGCTTACTATTTTTTTTTAATTGCAATCGTACTTAAAATCATGTATATAACGCATACGTACATAAACAGGCTTTATTGACTCATCATTTTATAGCCTCTTTTGCAAACTCGCTCGGCCATAAAACGATTCGTTCAATAAATCCCTTGTAGTAGGGGAGGCCAAGCGGGGATTTTCCGCGTTACTCGAGCGCGTCAGAAATCCATATGGGGAGAAACCTTGCACCCTGTACTGTACCCCTACCATATATGAACCCTTAATATGGGGGGGTGCGTTGAGGACAGCCCGTCAGATTAGTAAAAAAAAATAGATCCTTAGAAAAACTCGAGCGCGTCAGATTAAGAAAAGGTAAGTTAAGTACGTCCAGAAAAGTGTATATTTCAATAATCTGCCAATTTGAGCGTGGCATAAGGAAGTTGTTAAAAAAACGGTCCATTGTGGCTAAACGGTTAATATTTTGAAATTTTTGTTTATTCATGGATATGTGGGTTGATAAAGGCTACATTTTAAAATTATTTTGAAATATACAGGTTGTCCCAAAAAAGTGTGGCGTATCAAAGTTATATTTTTTCTTATGGAATACCCTAAATTTTATTGCATTTATAGATTATACGTTAAAAATAAGATAAATTTTCTTAAGTATTCCCTATACCTAAGCTTTTTAGTTCTCGAGATAATTTGATATTTCTAAAAATGGAAGTACTTACAAGAAAACCACTAACTTAGAACCCTATGGAATCAGCCAAATTCAATTTTAACTGAACAAAATTAGACTAATAATTGAAAACAATAATGTATTTAGAGTTGTTTAAAATTATACAGGGCGTCTAAAATGGGGCGATTCTCTAAAGACATATTCAAACGACAATATCGTTCTGGTATGTAGCAATTCCATTACCTTTTAAAAATTATAAAGGTCTAAATCTATTAATTTTTGAGTTATTTTTATTTTTGTTAACTTAGACTATAATCCGAAAAAATTATCTTTGAAACTATGTGTTTGGTTTTGACATTATTATTAAAAAAGTTTCGAGATGCATCAAAATCTGTATGGTTAACCATCATACTAATCCATTATTATGAAAAGTGGATTCAACTGTAAACAGCACATTATAAAAACAATCATCTTCACTAACCTTCTCCAATGCCCGTAAACAAAAATCTATCCATCTTTGAATAGTATATTCATTCCAACAGAGTAACAGACTGTACTTTCTCCACGGCCACAAAAAGTAGAAATTAAATATAGTAAAATGAAACCTGAATCTCTCAACATTATGTAGGTAGTATTTTTATATTCAAGCTTGGATTTTTGCGGTAGCAAATTTTGAGTTATATTATCGGCATATTTTTTTATTTCTGGAGGAGTATTTTCAAATTCTACATCTGAATCGTTTGATTTTCTCCTTTTTAATAAATTAAAAGTTTTTACAAACCAATATTAAGACCACGTCAACTAATACTGACAGTTAATTTGACATTCACGGCAAACCTTATTTTTGTAAACAATCACGGAATACAGATTCTATCTCTAGTTATAGATTGTAATACATATAAAATACATAAGAGACAAATGTTTCAGAATTTTCTCAAGAGCGAGAATGTTTCTTTTCTGTTATTATAAGTGGTTTCAGAATAACTACATTCAGTAGTGGCCGTGGAGAAAATCTGTTCCATACAGATTTTGATACAGGGTGTTATATTTAGGCATTGCGGTGGAAAAATAATGTAAAATTTAACGAAACTAAAAATAACTCCAAAATTAATAGATTTAGGCATAATAGGATTATAAAATACAGGGTGTCCTATTTAAAATTAGAACTATATTGTCGTTCGAATATGTCATTAGAGAATCCCCCATTTTGGCCGCCCTGTATAATTTTAAACAACTCTAAATACATTATTATTTTCAATTATTTCCATAGGTTTCGAAGTTATTGGTTTTCTTGTAAGAGCTTCCATTTTTAGAAATATCAAATTATCTCGAAAAGTAAAAAGCTTAGGTATAGGGAATACTTAAGAAAGCTTATCTTATTTTTAACGTATAATCTATAAATGCAATAAAATATAGGATCTTCCATAAGAAATAATATAACTTTGATACGCCACAGTTTTTTGGGACAATCTGTATATTTCAAAATAATTTTAAAATATAGCCTTTATCAACCCACATATCTATGAATAAACAAAATTTTTAAAATATTAACCGTTAGGCACAATGGACCGTCGCGTCTACAGTGACTCACCCTGTACAATCTCATTAAGTGTAAGTAAATATTTTTATAACGATATAACCAAATAACCTTATCCGAAAGCTCGGATTAACAAAAACTTCTCATCTTTTTTGCTGCAAACCCAAAATATTAAACGTTTATATCAGTTACCTTACGGTAGAGGTGCCCAAGGGACGTTATTAGGCCCAACTGAAAAAATTAAAATCGATTTTTCTCTAAAACGGTACATCTTGTTGCCTCTAAACAAGAGTACCTTTTTCAGCAAATACGGAAGTTTTTTAATTCATTACCAAAAACGTAAGAAAGTGACTTTTCACTCTATTTTTGCGTGTTGTACTTACCTAAAAACACTTATTCATTAACACCCTGTATAATGTAGTACACAAGCCTACATAATTAATTAAAGGACCCCATAAAATCCTTATGAGCAACGGTTCTCTATCAAACTCTTTGAAACTCAGGTTTCTAAAAGTCCTTAATGATCAGATCAAAAGTCTCCATGGGTTCAAGGAAGGTAGGCTTTTCGTGCTCTTTGCAGTATCGTTAAGCATACATACATAACCACTATATAGGTTATTTGAACGAGCATTCAACCCTGTTCTCTGACCTTTAAGATTGTTTTAAGGTAAACTTTAGAATACTTGTGGCAAAAAATGACTATAGATTAGTCAAAAAAGCCTATTTGGGTGGTACAAAATCCTTTATCATTTTAATCTAAGTACCTAAATAAAACAAAACAAAATCATATTGGTTAAGGAACTAATAGAGTATTTTAAAAGTTAATCTGTTTAACATTTTTCTTGTGTCTTCTGAAGGCTAATAAATTTACTATAATTTTATATTGAGCTTTCGTGATCCTGTAACCCCTCTAAAAAGCTACTGTAACACAATAAAATGAATGTCATGTTTTTCCCAATTGCTTTCCAATAGAGCTTAAAATCCCCTATATACAGACTAGTGTATGTTTTTACTGTATGTGTCTATAAACTGAATACAAAACGTCTCGCATTTCCTTTTTAATACCCTGGCATTTGGAGGTCCTTTCCTGGAAAATAAATCTTCCGAATAACCCTCAATTTGTTCTTGTCAAAAAAGGGACCAGTAAAACAGTAGACAGCTTTCGAAATCGGAAAATTGTTAAATGGGTCAAAAGTAATTAAAAACTTCTAAAATTGGCTGTAGAATATTTTTAACATAAAAGTCATGCTCTCTATACAAATATAGTTTTCAATTTATAAATTAAATATTTGTATTTTTGAATTTTTTTAAATATATTCTTGATATTGATATTAAGCACTATTTAATTATTATTGATTGTGCACCGGTTGAAAGTTTGAGAACTGAGTTTAATCTAATTACTTTTAATTTAAATTAATCAGCAATAAAAGTTGATTTGCGTAAACACTTTATACAATTTTATTATATCACTGATTCAAAACAGCGACTGTTTGAGTAAATGTTTGACCGATTTCTTAGAAAATTAAAATTTAAGTATTTACAACATAATAAAAATGATTATGGCACAAATATGGATTGCAAAATAAGTATTAAACATTAGCACATAGTTCAAATTTAATCATAAATAATACTGTTAAAATTTCTTTCGAAATATTTAAATTTTTTTGATAGAAGAAGAACTCTATTTTTTCCAATATAAACAATTTTATGTACGATTGACCAATAAAACGCTGTTTAACGAACAGTTTTGCGTTAACAAAGTAGCACTTTATTTTACTGTGAAATAAAGTGCACTTTATTTTACTAGTAAAATAAAATAATTGTCAACGTCACTGACAAGTTGCAAGACAACTAATTTGACATGTTTAAAAAATAAACATCTACTTGTCATCGCAACTGCTGTCAGCCAAAATCGTATCAAATTTTTTATTTTTTCAATTTATTATTATTTTTTTAATTGCAATCCAACATAAAATCATGTATATATCGCGTACATAAACAGGCTTTGTGGACTCATAATTTTATAGCCTCTCTCGCAAGCTCGCTCGGCGATAAAATTATTCGTTCAATAAAGCCCTTGTTTATGTACTTGTAATATAAATAGCTAGTATGGTTTATACGTCTTAAATTTAAAGTCCCTTAGTGACATATTGATAAGATCTATGATGCTTTAGAAAAATTGATTTTCCTTCATTAGGCTTTGGATAACAAAATTTAAAATGATAGGTTTAGATATTAATTTAATAACATTTATTTTTGTTCTAGATATTACATTACTGAGCACATTTTTCAATTGATCAAATAAATAACAAATAAACGCCAAGGTTTGTTATATAATGAATATATTTTAAACTATTTTTCGATAAAGTCTTTAAATTTCTTTAATGTTTATGATTATTGCACGATTGTTGAAAGTAAGCCTTTATTTTCTATAATGGTATATTGTCGTAAGGTTTTCTAAATCAGCCAACAGGAGATGATTTTATTTATTCCAGGCGGCATTCTCCTGTTATCCTTAGATCATATTTGCTACGCTAGATACGGTACTCAGGTTATTTGTTTGGTAGGTCCGAGGGGAGTCTAGCGTACCAATCCATTGATTGGTCTATTTCAAATTTCGACGATACCCACTTATATCGTATAGTTTGACAGTTTAGACATTACAAATTATAATTAATTACAAATTACAAATTATACTACTGATAGTAAGAAGAAATTAGAAAATTTCAAATTAGCCTGTTTTTTCCTCCCACACTCTAAGTGAGTACACACTTGTATTATGTAGTGAGAAAAAAAGATAGCATAACATGAATATATAGACAATTAGGAGTCCAAAGTAGAAATAAAACAAACAAACAGAATATACAATACCGGGTGTATCAACGATGCGTGCGTGGAGGATAGCTGCTTTCCTTTTGAAGATAGGAAAAAATATTTCAAATAAAAGTTGTAGATAGCAATGAAAGCTATGTTCCAAAAATAACTACCAACATACAGGGTGTCCCATAAATGTGTGACTTATCAAAGTTATGTTTTTTTAAATGAAACACCCTTTACTCGATTGAATTCCTTTGGAAGAGTGCTTCTCAAAAATATAGGGTTGTATGGCTTTATACCAGGTGGTTCTGAAGTTATGGTGACATTTATGTCCCAAAATGGGTTCATTCAACACCAAATATGTCAAAATCAATAACTAGGAATAACAAAAATTTTTCACCTAATATCCTCGAAAATGGTCTATTTTGATTTCATATTCATAAATTTACCAAATGGCACTTTTCTCATACAGGGGCAACCAAAACTCGGGATCATTTTTTTCTCAGTTTTTTCAAATGAAACACCCTGTATATAGTGCCATACCAGAATAGTCAACACTATGAGCTTCCAGAAAATATAGGGTTTGCCTACTTCATTTTCACCGGAAATGCATCTAATTCTTAAGGAAAGTATGAAAAATGTCATAAAAGCAATAATGATATTTTTTTATTCAATGATGGACAAACATGGAACAAAATAATCTCAAAAAAATGTAAAAAACTGTCATTTTACAGTAGATGTTCAGACAATCACCCGTTTTGAGCTATGCGTAAATTAAGTCTATCTACAACTTCAGTTAAAGTTCATCTTGTAGTAGAGCGAAGAAATCCTCTAATTCTATTTTTCCTTCAACGTCGTTGGTTTGCCGCTAATTAATTTTTTTGCTCACTTCTTGTGTTTCACATTTTCTGTTTCCACAAACCTCTCCTTCGAAAACTCTCGAGTCGCATATCGAACTGCATACATTCTACTGGCTAAAAGCAGTTTCTGTAACATCTATCCGGAATGTAGATCACTTTATCAATTATATCAAATCACCCTTGGAACATTTTAATGTTTCAGGAACTGTCAACAAAGATGACATTTTATTATCGAAGTGAATTTATAATTTAAACCATAATATTTGATGTAGATCATGTTTATCATTTCTTCGGGCGGATGTAATTTCGGCCGGAAAAAGGGCAGGTACTAAAAGCCGGTAGGTAAATTCGGCCGGAGGTTTTAAGTTGCTTCCTTATCTCATAGGTATTTTCGGCCGCAAATGAAACTGATGCCATCGTATACAAATAATATCCACAGGATTAGGTATTTCTAGTATTTCTCCTAATACGAGTAAAAAATTAAACAAATCGAGAAGAATTTTATTCTCCCATACACTTCTCATGTGGAATTAATCAAATAACGTCGAATTTTATTCCTCTATACTTTCCTAAGTTTTCTCCTTACTTTTTTAAGTTTTCTCTATACTCTCCTAACACGAGTAAAAAATTAAACAAATCGAGACGAATTTTATTCTCCCATACACTCTTCATGTGGAATTAATCAAATAAAATAAAATAGGTATTTCCAAATAAATACACAATTAATATTTTACAGAAACTATTAAGCGTAATTACCAATATTTTAATCTCATCGTAAACATCAACCCTCGGCCGAAATTACCCCTGTCATAAATGGTACCCCTTGATTTATGCAGGTAGGCCAAGGGATTACCGGCCGAAATTACACCCGCCGATTTCTTCGGTGGATAATTTCATTTCGAAACGAGAAAATATTAGATTTAAACTATAAATTCACTTCGATAATAAAATGTCATGTTTGTTGACAGTTGCTGTAACATTCAAATGTTCCAAGGGTTATTTGATATAATTGATAAAATGATCGACATTCCGGATAGATGTTACAGAAACTGCATTTAGCCAGTAGAATGTATGCGACTCGAGAGTTTTCGAAGAAGAGGTTTGTGGAAACAGAAAAAGTGAAACACAAGAAGTGAGCACAAAAATAAATTAGCGGCAAACCAACGACGTTGAAGGAAAAATAGAATTAGAGGATCTCTTCGCTCTACTCCAAGATCAGCTTTAACTGAAGTCGTAGATAGACTTAATTTATGCATAGCTTGTTTGTTTGTTTGTTAATTTTAACGTCTCTTTCTGACCTAATGACCTAAACTGGACGGGACCTACAGCTTATCGTGGGCTCCGAACCACGGTCATCAATCACCTTAAACCCAGGACTATGCCTTTGTCATGCAGGTGATCTACCGACTAACAAGTGTGTAATTGTGTCACCAACCCCTATCAGTTCCACGAGATATCCGATCTCATCCGGCCTGTTTACCGGCGTGAATGAAACTGCGTATGACGCAAATACCTTTTTACACTTGCCACTTGAATACGCAGGATTCAAACTTACTCCCCGAACACTGACCAAGCTGAATCGGCAGACGCCTTACCAACTAGGCCACCGTGTCCGGTTATGCATAGCTTAAAACGGGTGATTGTTTGAACATCTACTGTGAAATGACGGTTTTTTACATTTTTTGAGTTTATTTTGTTCCATGTTTGTCCATCATTGAATAAAAAATATCATTATTGCTTTTATGACATTTTTCATATTTTCCTTAAGAACTAGATGCATTTCCGGTGAAAATCAAGTAGGCAAACCCCACATTTTCTGGAAGCTCATAGTGTTGACTATTCTGGTATGGCACTATATACAGGGTGTTCCATTGGAAAAAACTGAGAAAAAAATGATCCCGAGTTTTGGTTGCCCCTGTATGGGAAAAGTGCCATTCGGTAAATTTATGAATATGAAATCAAAATACACCATTTTCGAGGATATTCGGTGAAAAATTTTTGTTATTCCTAATTATTGATTTTGAGATATTTGGTTTGAATGAACCCATTTTGGGACATAAATGTGACCATAACTTCAGAACCACCTGGTATAAACCCATACAACCCTATATTTTTGAGAAGCACTCTTCCGAAGGAATTCAATCGAGAAAAAATATATAGGGTGTTTCATTTAAAAAAACATAACTTTGATAATTCACACATTTATGGGACACCCTGTATATTAGTAGTTTTTTTGGAACATAGCTTTCATTGCTGTCTACAACTTTTATTTGAAACATTTTTTCCTATCTTCAAAAGGGAAGCAGCTATCCTCCACGCACGCATCGTTGATACACCCGGTATAAAAAATGGAGAGTAAATAGTTACAGAGTAAAACATATTACAATAAGCAGTAATCGTGTGAATCAAAATTCAACAGTGCAGTTATTATGGTAATATATAAATAGTATATTACATAACAAGTGTAGAAAGCGACTTATTTCTCACGAGTGAACGTTTAACACGAGCCGCGTAGCGGAGAGTGCGGAAACGGAACGAGTGTGAAAATCACTTTCTAACGCGTTATGTACAATATTTTTCTTACGACTAATAATTAGAACAAATGCCAAAGATAAAAATTATTTAATAAGAAACAACAATTAAAGGAACTTAATATGTTAGTAGTTACTTTTAAACTTTGTGTCATTGATTTGACAGTTCCTGCCTTCCAGATAGAAATGCAAAATTCAAAACATATGGCAGGAACTGTCAAATCAATGACACAAAGTTTAAAAGTAACTACTAACATATTAAGTTCATTTAATTGTTGTTTCCTATTAAATAATTATTATCTTTGAAATTTGTTTTAATAATTATTAGTCGAAGGAAAAATATTGTACAGGGTGGCCAAATAAGAATGCGAGGTAATGTATCCGGGAAACTATCCATTGTAGAGGCTTGCGGAAAAAGTTATTACTAAAACGGCCAAGAGAAAAACCTGGAAAATATTATAAGTTTCGGAAATGGCCGCTAGGGGGCGTAACTGCAATCTTGAATCTAAAAAAGTGATGTTTCTGTGAATTCCGCTATATTAATTTAACAAAAAAATACCTGATCTTTAAAGTAAAGGATAATCTGAATCTTTTTTGTTTGACAATTTTTGCTGTATCTCTAAAAATAAAGTGGTGGGGGGTATTCAAAGCTCTCAGTAAAAAACACCATGTATATTCGAAACGGCTGAGCATATTTTAACAAACTTGGGCTAGTTGAAAAGAGCTATTCTTGGGCTACAAATGTTATAATATTTGAAGTTTTGTTAGTTTCACATGTCGCCGCTAGAGGGCTTTTTTTTCGACTTTTCGACAGAAATGGTTAATTTTCTCAAAAAAATTAAATGCAAGGGGTATGATTTTTTTTTCAGGAAAAATTAGCTAAATGTTGCCTAAACAAGCTCGCGAAAACCGCATCTCGATATCTTGTTCCTAACCTAAAATTTAGGCCAAAGAAATTTTTATACTGAAATTTTTATTTTTTAAACTAATTAATTCCTTTTATTATGTAAGTTGTAGCCCTAAAAAGGACCGATTTAAAAAAGAAAGGTTTTTAATGCCCCCATAAATGCTCTAAATGCATTACGAATCCGGTTTTTGAATCTCTCTGGTCGTAGGTTGAGTCTGAAAATCAAGACAAGTTAAGTCTGGTGATCGCGCAAGCCATGGAAACAGACTTCCTCTTCCAATCCATCGCTTTTGTAATACTGCATTAATATGCTCTCGCACAATAATGGATAATTTTTATTTCAAATTCTTTGGACCAATGAAGCCACCTTTAGAATCTGCACAATACGCATTATTGGTCTGCAGAAAATCTGCATTGGTTGCGTGAAGTTCAGCACCAAGGGCGTTGGAGTTTAAATGTGTGGTGTGGCATACTGGGAGGCCGAATTATTGGGCCATATTTTTTCGAGCAATCCCAAAGCGCCAATATCTTTCTTGACTTTTTGGCCAATAAATTACCGTTGTTGTTGAAAGATGTGCCACTGGAAACACGTCAACAATTGTTTTTGCAGTTGGATAGTTGCCCAGCACATTATGCTATTATTGTGCGAGAGCATATTAATGCAGTATTACAACAGCGGTGGATTGGAAGAGAAAGTCTGTTTCCATGGCCTGCGCGATCACCAGACTGAACTTGTCTTGATTTTCAGACTCAACCTACGACCAGAGAGATATGAAAACCGGATTCGTAATGCATTACGTAACATACCGAGAGCCGAAATTGAAGCTGCAGTTTTGTCTACACAGCAATGCATAGAGCCTGATGGTCAGCATTTAGAGCATTTACGGGGGCATTAAAAATCTTTCTTTTTTAAATCGGTCCTTTTTAGGGCCACAACTTACATAATAAAAGGAATTAGTTTAAAAAATAAAAATTTAAGTTTCGGTATAAAATTGTTTTTGGTCTAAATTTTAGGTTAGGAACAAGATATCGAGATGCGGTTTTCGCGAGCTTGTTTAGGCACCATTTAGCTACTTTTTAATTAAAAAGAAATCATACCAATGCATTTAATTTTTTTGAGAAAATTAACCATTTCTGTCGAAATGTCGAAAAAAAAAAGCCCTCTAGCGGCAATATGTGAAACTAACAAAACTTCAAATATTATAACATTTGTAGCCCTTGAATAGCTCTTTTCAACTAGCCCAAGTTTGTTAAAATCGGCTCAGCCGTTTCGAATATACAGGGTGTGTTTTACTGAAACCTTTGAATACCCCCCACCACTTTATTTTTAGAGATACAGCAAAAATTGTCAAACAAAAAATATTCAGATTATCCTCTACTTTAAAGATCAGGTGTGTTTTTGTTAGGCTACGCGGCTCGTGCTAAACGTTCTACACTTACTATGTAATATACTATATTCTCAAATAAAACACTCATTATTTTATATTAAAAAATAAATACAATTGTAAATAGTAAAAATAGCCAACTCGATAAAACAGCTATTCCATTTTCCGACTGGTACACTGGAAGATTATCCCTTAATCTAAATTATAGTTTTATTTTTTTAATGAATGAATTGGATTTAGTCAAATATGCAATCCAAAAAATCTGTCCAACGTTTGAATACACTATAAATAATGCAATTAGTCGACACTAATTTTATTAAAACTTTCCTGCATGGCGTAGATAATTTGAATTGTAATTAAACTCACGAACTTTTCATTCAATAGCCTTTTGTTTCAAGATTACAGTTAATCGGATTTCAAGAACACAGTTGGTTTCAAAATCAACGGAGACTAGCCGAAATGGAATCAACTTTTCACTACCGGACGTTCAGAGAGGAAAATAAATCATTTCGCATTTAAAGCATTTTGTACTTTGCGTAGAGAGGACTACTAGAAAATTTTATATTACAAAAATGAATTATATTCTGTTATAATTATTAATTATACGATTTTAATAAACCTTTTGATATTAGTTTTATTTATTTCCAATTTTAATTTTTAAGTTTTAATTTAAATTTATTTTAATTTATAATTTTTAAATTAGTTTTCCGTCGACCGACCATTTATGATGTATTTTAACGCACTCAAAATCGTTGATTAATGACCCCTATTAATGAATGATTTTCTATTAATCAACGATTTTATTATATGCAACGTACATTGCACTTATTCGTCCTGGTAGACCACAAAATACTTTTAAACAAATTAGATAGGTATGGTTTCAGAGGTACTGTTAATAATTGGCTTAAAAACAATGTATGTTCCATAGGTGTCCCACAGGGATCTGTGCTAGGCCCACTTTTATATATAATATACGTGAATGACTTCAATATAAAAAAATCTTTTTTATTTGTCGATGATACATCCTCTATTATAATTGAAAAGAGTTTAGGTCAAACAATCAACGCAGCTAATGCTGAAATTGAACAGTCTGTAAATTGGCTAAAAAACAGTAGTTATGCGCTTTAGCCATGTAAGATCTTCCTTAGATCATTGTATCCTTGTGAGAAATAGTAATTCTAAATCTCTTAAGCAAATTCCAACCACTAAATTTCTCGGAATTAATATATCGGAAAATTGTACATGGTCTAATCATATCGAATATCTTTCTAAAAGATTAGCTCCACAATGCTATTTAATTTATCAACTAAGCAAAACAGTAGAAAAATCTGTACTGTTAACATTTTATCATGCATATTTTCATTCAATACTGTGTTACGGTATTGTAGCGTGGGGCACATCAGGAGAAACCCAAAGACTCTTTGTTTTACAAAAAAGGGCACTGAGAAATATTGTGAATGCTCCAAGAAGAACAAATTGTAGAGATATTTTTAAAAAATTGAATATATTAACTTTATATTCAACCTACATATTTCAAATATTGATATACGCAAGGAGTGAAATTAAAGCACTTAAGAATAGTTGCTATACAACGAGAAATGGGCTAACTCTCGAAATTATGACTTATCGCCTGAGCAAAACAGAACAATGTCCGAAATATATAGCAATTAAATTGTTTAAGAAACTGCCAGATGAATATAAGGAATTATCGATACGGCAATTTAAGAGCAGAGTATAAGTCTTGTTACTGAACAAAGCTTACTATTCTATTCAAGAGTATCTGATCGATAGCAACCTCTAAAATCTCCATCAGATCATAAATTAATAATAATAATTGTGATCAATAATACCTCAGTAGATATTTATTTTATTTTGTTTGTAAATGTTTATTAATTATGTGGTGACAACTATAATCTTATTATTTTATATTTTACTTTATTTATTTATTTATTTACTTTTTTATACTGTATTTGAACTTTTCTAAGTATATGATTATGTATTTTGTTATGAATTAAATTCTTATATATATTTATTCAACTGAATTTACGTGTTCTATATCATTTTGTATGATCTAAAGAACTAATAAAGATGATTATGATTATGATTATTATACATTTATATTGACAGTTACCATGGTAACCAAACATACATTTGAAATCAAGAAGGTGTGTTAGTACTATCTGTCATTGTATGTCGTTATTTCATTTCTTAAAAATTTAAAATAAGATATCTTTATTTTTGAATAGTACGGTCGACGGAAAAGTTCTGTAACGAACTCGTGAATTAAAAAGGCGATTAACAATGTCGAACATTCACGCATTCGCTCGGCTCACGCGTTAAATTATCTCGATTGTTAATCGTTAAATAACCATTACTCTCAGGTTTTTAGTTTTACATCTATATCCTGTAGAGTTCAGGCAGGATACAAATAATAATCTAGCTCACAAATTCAATTGACTATCAGTATACCTCAATATTGAACTTACATTGGTATAGGCTTTTTTTTAATATAGCCTTCCCAAATTAAATTTGTACATTTTAATGAATTAATTTTTTTTTAAAATAGAAATACACAAATAATTGTTATTACTCACTATATTATTCCCAACCTAGAATTATTTTTACACCCCTTGTAAAACACTTTATTCCTGACTTTATTCCCACTGTTTCAAATTCTACCATGTGTTGATCAGTTTAAATTGTATTTCTCTCTACCAAAATTCTATACTATTGGAATTTTATTTATTGGATTCGAAAAGCCTAACTGACGAAGCCGAAAGGCAGAAACCGGTCTTAGGATGTCGAATCTGATAAATTAAATTCCTTACTCGTTTTCTAACTTTGTATTAATCTCTGAAAGGGATACGAAAGAAGAGAGTGACATTTTGACTAGAATCAGTCAAATAAAAGCTTTGCAACACACAATGCAAATTGTGTATGCAACCCCAATACACCGGGAATTTTTTGCTTTTAGTAATTGTCAATACTCTCTTCTAATCATAGATGGCAGCACATCTAAAAACTTTAATTCTAATTTGAGGTTATGTTTGTCATTTTTATACCATAACAATACATACATTTGTAAGTATTATTCAGTACTAATAACCATTTCCAGACTAACTTCACTAATTTTAATAAAAATAGATCAGCCAAAGTTTTTGGTTTAAAGCCCCGACTTGGTCGGGCGCCAAACCACGTCTGGACTTTCGTAATTCAATACCTGGGGGGCATATAGCCCAAGGAGTAGTTGTTGAAGTCCAGACGCTAGTGCAGTGTAGGACATTTAATGTCTTTGTTCTTGGGAACAAGTGTGATTTATTTCACAACCTTAGGCAGCCTGAATAACAACGACAAACTTTTGTTAGAAGAATACAAACAGCTATGTGACGCTGATCCATGTTCTAAAGACACCGTCGGAACAGGAGAAGCCCTAATGTACGCTATTTCTGAGTCCAGGAGAAATAAATGCATTAAACTTTTATTGGAAGTCTGGACATATGTCACAGAACAGTCGTCGCGCATGACTCACACTCATACATTAATACCTTAATGGTGATTTCACTCGTGCCTGTCAATTCCAATCAGAAGAATCGACAGATGTACACTTTCTCCAACTCTTGGAGCCCCGCAATAATAGAATCAATTTCTATAGAAACTAGTAGAGGACATCAAAGGCGAGCTAATTAAAAATTTTGGACCCGGACGAAATGTTACTATTTTTTTTAACAACAGTGTTATATCGTCGCAATGTTAAAACCAATGAAAGAAGCTATTAGAGCGAATGATACTGATTAGGATATCAGCAGTTACTGAATATTAGCTCATCGAGGTAATACCTCTCATTACCATTTTCAAAACTGTTACTACGAGCATATCTACTTACGTACAATGGCAAATAACAAGGCAATCCTGCAGCTAATTATTGGAAAGACATCGTATAATCCGGACACCAAAAAGCCCCTACCAATATACAACTTGTTAAGCCTACTGCCTAAGGATGTGAAATAAAATCACACTTGTTCCCAAGAACAAGGACATTAAAAATGTCCTACACTGCACCAGCGTCTCCTTGGGCTATATGCCCCACCAGGTATTGAATTACGAAAGTCCAGACGTGGTTTGGAGCCCGACCAAGTCGGGGCTTTAAACCAAAAACTTCGATTTTGTTATTAAAGGAGCTTGCCATTCTTAGACCAGTTTCGGCATTATTATGCCTCATCAGTAAGAAGCAGGCTAGCTCGATATCCTGTCACTAAAGGATGTCTGAAAATGAATTCGACTCGCCTCGTTCTTGATAAAAGTGTTTGCGTTAGAGCACGCATATCACGAACGAGGAGTGCCCAACGCCATCTTCACTATAATAACAAATTCCAAGCTTGCAATACCTGGTGGGGCATATAGGCCAAGGAGTAGTTGTTAAAGTCCAGACGCTGGTGCTATGTAGGACATTGTTAATGTCCTTGTTCTTGGGAACAAGTGTGATTTTATTTCACATCCTTAGGCAGTTTTGTTACGCCCATGGTCCTTTTTTGGAATTTTTATGGTTCAAAAAATTTCACCTTTGTTAAGCCTACATATCAAATATTTTAGAAACTTACCGTGAAAAAATGGTGAGCTATTGAGAATTATGGTGAGAGCGTAACTATAAAATGGTGATAGTTATTTTAAAATTCAGGTGGGAGCGCGTTTACAACTATGGTGGGATCGAAAATGGAGGAAGCGATTATTGAAACTATTGAAAGTATTGGTTAACTTTTATCATAAATAATATTAAAATTGTATTCACTAATTTTAGCTGATCATAAAATGTAGACTCTACGAATACAAAATTAGTCACTATTTTATTTAAACAACATCTAAATTCCAGACAAAAATTCATATTTTCTGGAAAACTAGTTTTAAATATGTATCCCCTCTTTTACGTCAATGTTTAACCAATAAACAAAAACAAATACCAATATACACTCTTTGCAGGGGTAATGAGCTTGCCACCCAGGAAAATCTTGAATTTCAACAAAGAATTGGAGTTCCTGAGTAACTACTCATTGCAGTTTGAACAATAGATCTCAAAGGACGCGGTTCAACCCCTACTATTTATAAAATTTAATAAAACATGCACATTAACTAATCACCTAGCAGTCAATGCCGTAAGAAAAAAAATAATGCAAACAGGTTATCCATATCTCAAATGTGGCCAAAGTGTAAAAGTAAAACTTCAAAATCAATGTCGGTACCACATATAATCAGGTTAAAAATGGGAAAATTATAAACAAAGGCGACTAGTTTCGGCTATTAGCCATCATCAGGCCTACAAATAATTACAAGAAAATAATAACACGATTACAATGACAATATTTTTAACTACTTACCCTAGGGTAATAAAACTTTAGACTTAACCTGTTAGAGATGTTTGAAATTAACTCACATTTAAACAATGTTAATTATAATTGTTTGAACGAGCAACTACATCCCAAAGAAAATTACCTTTTTCTTTCTGACATTTTCATTGATTTATATTAAATGCTTTGTTTTATATCTTCCATAAATGTTTTATAACCTATTAGATTGTCACTGTCATTTATCCCTACCGTTTAGATTTTAGATTTTTATTATATCAATCGTTACAATATGTCAATTCTTCTTCTTTCTCTCTTTTTCTTCTTTCTGCGTTGTTGAATGGTCCTGTACCCAATCTCATATATATTCTTTTAATCACTTAACTTTAGAACTTTGTTAAATTAGTTTCTTCTTTTAAAAAAAAAAATTTTGTCAATTTCATTCAATGTGTTGCTAATATCAAGCTGATTCATTCGCCATTTTGTAAACCGCTTTTTGATGTTTTTTACCGTTGGTGCTTTTTGCTATTTTTTGATTTTGATGAACCCGGTTTATATGGAGGGTTCACCTACACGCTCTACATTGCGTTTAGAACGTGGAGGTTTTCGCTTTGATTGTAATTATAAATTCAAGTTGATCCCCACATGGTTGAAATCATTGGGGTGGAGGGTTGTTCGAATGCGTAATGACTCTGGACTAGCGCCCATTTCCGTTAGCTCCAGCCGTTTAAGTGTTTGCGCATTAGGGCATTTCCTCCCCCTCAAGGTTTTTAACTTGTTGGTCAGTTTTAAAACATTTTTTAAAATAATGTTTTAATGATGTCTTTTACATAAATCTTTTAAACTCTTCATTTTTCATTTTATTACCCTAGGGTAAGTAGTTAAAAATATTGTCATTGTAATCGTGTTACTATTTTCTTGTAATTATTTGTAGGCCTGATGATGGCTAATAGCCGAAACTAGTCGCCTTTGTTTATAATTTTCCCATTTTTAACCTGATTATATGGTGGTACCGACATTGATTTTGAAGTTTTACTTTTAAAAAAAATAATAAAAATCAAGAAATATAAATAAATAAAATTTGAAAATGCATGGTAACGCAGTTTTCTTGACAAGGGTTCAAAATAGATGTTATACAGGATTAGTCATTACTATTGGGACATACAGTAAGCACAGGTTATTTGGACTAAAATAAGAGGATTGGACCACACGTATCCGAATAAAATGTTGGCGTGGAAAAAGATACATGGTGTTCAAGTTGTTTGCAGAAGCATACTTTTTTTTAGTACTTTTTGATTAAAAAACATGGTGTCAAAATAATTTTTATTTAACATTGTTTTACTTCATCTATCTATCTATGTACATTCGATAAATAAACTTTATTATATTATTTGTTCATGGGAGTGTCGATACACTGCGACCTATAAGATCTATTGTGCCCCCTACTGCTGCCCAATTGTTAAGAATGTCTCAACGATTAGAGCAGTTCCTCCAGTCCTATTGCTTTCAAAAAATTCAGGAAGTCGGTAGGCTGCAGGTTAGGTAGATCTTCTTCTTCTATTTGATATTCTCCGAGGTATCGTACACTTGGATTTTGCAGGGTGATGCATTCTGAGATAGGTTTCCTCCTCTTCCTCGCAGAATCTGCATTCTTCTTTGTCTACTAATCCGAGTTTCTTTAGGTGGCCTCTCAACCGTCAGTGCCCTGTTAGGATACCCGTTAGGATTCTGAGCTTATTTTTACTTTTGCTGATGCAGCCGTCTGATCTCTTCTGGTTATAGTTGCCCAGTAGTGTCTTAGCCTGCCTCATTCCTTGTAGTCCTATCCAATATTGGGATCTTTGTTATTTACTTCTTTTCCAAGTTCATCAGAAATGGTATTTCAGCCCCTTTTTTTTGCGAGTACGTCTGCTTATTTCATTACCCTCCACTTCAGTGTGTCCCGGAACCCACAGGAGGGTAACAGTGTTGTTCTTGCCTAGTTCGTTTAGATTCTCTAGGCACTCCCAAACCTTCTTGGAGTTACTTCATAATTTAAATAGTTTTAGAGAAAAAGCAATTAAATAGTTTTAAGAAAGTGCTTTTAAATAAGAAACAGTAGACAAGTTTTAATAATAATTTATGTAACAAGGGAATTATAAGGCCCTAATTCACGAAGGCAAAGTTTGCGTCCCGAGGGCCTCTAGCCGAGGGACAGCAATGGCCTGAGGGTAATTGAGGCTCATTAACTCCCGTGGTTTATCGATTATATTATTTCTGATCGATTTTTATAAAATTTATAACACAAAGTAGGAATGACATTGTGTTAAAGTTAGTTAATTATTTTTATAGTTGGTATTAATATTTAGGTAGATTTATTTTCCTTTTTTATAGTTGGTATGAGTCGGTAGTTTCTATGAAAGAAAATGCTCAGGGTGTTGTAAAGTATAGTTCCTGGCGTTTTAAATTAAATTTAATTTTAAAATCTAAGAAACTCTTTGATATTGCTACTGGTGTTACAGTAAAGCCAGAAATCACTGATTCTGTTTATGCAAGTTGGATTGAAAAATATCTTGAATCGCAAGCATTAATTGGTTTAAATGTAAATAGTAGTATCGCTAATAAGATTTCAAATTGTAGGTCTGCTAGAAAAATGTTGGACAAACTAGAAAGTTTGTATGGTAAGAAATCCGATTTAACAATTGAAGGTTTGAGACGTCGTTTTTTCTGGTATTCTTACAATGTCAGTTTGTTAGAAGTTGAGAATTGTCTCGAAGTTGTTCAGATTGCGGAAGCCTGGATGCAGAAGGATAAGAAATTAAAAAAGAATGGATACTTACAAGGATTTTAGGGATTCTTCCTGAAAAATTACACCATTTACGTACAGCCTGGGATAATGTCAGTGAAACAGATAAGAAGGTCGAGATTCTGATTGAAAGATTGCGTTTGGAGGAAGATCGGCTGAGTGAGAACAAATTATCGAAAGGTATTTCAAATTCAAGAATCCAAGTCAAATCAGTCAGGTAGGTCAAACATAGAATGTTTTAAATGTGGAAAGAAAGGGCATACAAAAAATTTTTGCAGAGGCAAATCGTGTGCTAGGTACATACAATATTGCAAGACGAAGTATTCTTGTAATACTTGTAAGCAGAAAGGGCACTTCGCCAAGGAATGTCCGAGAATCGCTGACAACATTCTTGATTTAGTTCACGTCGATTTGTGCGAAATGAACTTATTGTCATTGGGAGGAGCTAAATACTTACTTTTATTCAAGGATGATTTCTCTCATTTTCGGACTGTATATTTTCTGAAGACAAAGGACGAAACATTTTTTAAATTGAAAGCTTATTTACAGATGATAGAAAATCAATTTGGTAGAAGAATTAAATGTTTGAAGTCAGACAATGGAACAGAAATAAAAAATGCTGACGTCGAAGAACTATTGCAAGAACTTGGTATACGTCACGAAATGTCAGTGGCTTACTCTCCAGAACAAAATGGCAGGATTGAAAGAGAGATGAGGACAGTCGTAAAATCAGCTCGTTCTGTAATTCACGCACGAGGTCTGGAAGAGAATTTATGGGGTGAAGCAGTTAACTATGCTGTATTTACACTAAATCGGACTGGAACGAGTACAGTACAGGACATGAGTCCTGCAGATTTATGGTTTGGACGACGAATACATACAAATAAACTACGGATTATAAACGAACAAAAACTGGGAAGAAGTTGCGGAAAGGAATTCTTGTAGGGTACAATGTAGACTCATCGAGTTACAGGATTTACATACTGGATGAACGAGATATTGTCAACTCTGAAAATGTAATTTTCAACGAAAAGCAAGAAACTGTTTCATCGATGGAGATCGTGACTAGTACTGCAAGCAGATCAAATCAAGATCCAGAGGAAGAACTCGAAACAATCGAAGAATGTTAAAGTTAGTTAATTATTTTTATAGTTGGTATTAATATTTAGGTAGATTTATTTTCCCTTTTTATAGTTAGTATGAGTCGGTAGTTTCTATGACTTCGTATTTATAGAAACAAGTGATTTCTTGTTGATATTTTTAAATTGTATTTTTTACATCATTTTGATAGCATTTTCATTTTGAAGAGGAGTATTCTGCAAGTTATTAATAAAGAGTGTATTAACAAAAACATTTATGTTTTTTTGTTGAGTGAACGAGAGTCAAAAGGTAATATAGAACACAAATTGTGACATGTAAACTAACATCCTGACAGGATCGCCATGTGACATGTAAATGTCGTAGGATAGTTTTTAGTGAATGGAAGAGGAATCAAACTCTACGTTAACAATAACAATATACTATATTCGGGATTAAGCCGTAACAATAAATACTACAATTACTGGATATACCATATAATCTTAAGGTACTTTTAGACGGTCAGTTCAGTTCTCCGTTCAGTTTCAGTTTCAGTTCTGTTGTCAGTTCAGTTTGAAAACTCTGCCGTTGTTAGACGATCAGTTTAGTTGTCAGTTGATAGGATGTTAGAGATATCTACTTGTTGTGTAATTCAATCTAACTTAATCTATCTAATACAGTATATATAGTACGCATTGGCCTTATCCTGGAATACCTTCTGAGAGTTCACTCACGTAATGGTTGAGTGAACGACCTTGTTGCTACACGTCGGCTAATAACAATAACACGACCGAAGGTAACCTTTCTTAAACAATAATAATATACTGGGTGATGGATATACATGGTATATCACAATATTCACTAAATATAATGAAACACTGACAGCAATATTAAACAAACGTCAAAATATCAAAAAATCGGGAATTAAGGAACCTCTACCATCCCAAGGGAGTTATAACCCTCTTTATTGATCTCGTAACCATAATATAATATAGATAGTCTATCATCAACTACTGATGATGCCAACATAGTTGGCGAAACGCGCGTAGAGTGTGTTAAAATTTGTGGTTTGGTTTAGTGGTCGACGATAGTGTTTCAACTTAGTTGATAAACCAAAGGTTCCAGTTTCCCAATTTAATTGGTTAAATTTGCTTATAACTAACCTTCAATGATAATAACGCGGCAATGAGATTGTTCATTATATTATTATATTATTTATCGCTTCTTATTTCGAGTGATTATTGTTTGCTTCTCGTATGTTTAATGAATATTATATATTATATTATATGGACTTCACTTTTTCATCACTACAGATGCTTTCATATGCTGCATCTATTATGAACAGACTAACATTCAGAACCTATAGAATATATTAATAACAAATATGTATCAATAACTTTCAATCACACGCATATTTTTTAATTTACTCGCATCGCACCGATCGGATTCAACCCCCCTAATAATAAGAACCCTGGATAAAATTTAAAAATGATTTTTTTTTTCAATAAATTGATTTACAAAATTAACATAAATCAAAGTTTTTTTTTTCAAAATTTAATTTACAAAAATAATCGTAACGATTTTATAAATTTTAAGTATACCTAAAAATGGTGGTAAAAATTTTTTTTAGATTGTGTATTTCTGAAAAAGATATTTTTTAATTTTTGTTTTGCGATAATTGTGTCAAATAGAGTAAACACCACAGCCTTCTTCATACATGCAACAAAGATGACGCGTATTACAATATTATTATGATACTATAGGGAGTTATAGGGGATTTATGGGATTGGGAAACGATAGGAATAATAATAATAATTTGTTTATATTTTGTTTCGTTTTTTTTTCACGTATTAAGCATTTTTTATATGTTAATATACTAATAAAATAAAAAATTCGTCAAGCGCAAGAGACTATTCCGAGCAAAAAATAATACACGACTTGATTCAAGCTATGGCGATAAATGTCAAAAGCCTGATCTAACGCCTGATGAATTTTATAAAGAAAAATAAGAATTTTTAGCAAAACTAAAAAATAACGCCGAAGAATTAAAATTGAAGAGCTTTCAAGTGAACAGGGCGATTCTGATTTGTGGCTCATAGAACGAAGGAAGCGCCTTACTGCGTCTAATTTCAGCGCAATTTCTGCTAAATTCGGGGCCAGAAGTAACAGCGATACAAAAAATAAGCTTGTCGAACAACTGCTCTACCCGAAATTAATTAATTCGGATAGCATTGAATGGAGCAGGCAAAATGAAAAACGGGCAATTGCTTCTCTGGAAAAACTTATTTAAGAAGGTATCGCCTTGTGACCTGTTTCTAAGTGAAAGTACTCCATTCTTGGCATCAACTCCAGATGGCCTTATTGGAGAAAAAGGCATAGTTGAGATAAAATGTATCTTCAGCGCCAAAAATGTAACTCCCGAAAAAGCTGTAGAAAATAGAAAAATTACATTTTGGAAGAAAAATGGACAAATTAATCAAAACCACAAATGGTTTTACCAAATACAAGGCCAGTTATTGGTCACTGGAAGAGTATATTGCTGATTTGCAGTTTGGACACCTACTGGCATAAAAAAGGAAATCGTCTTGAATAGTGTAGAATGATGGCTATTATTCACGCGGATGAAGTTTCCAAAACGAGCGAGCGCAGCGAGTGAGTTTTGGAATCATCCAAGTGAATAATAGCCATTCTACACAAGGAAAAGACTATACTTTCTCCACGACTATGTATAAAAAAAATCTTTCATTGGGAATCGAACCTCGATCGCCCGCGAAAGCGTCAAGTATCTCTACCAGCTTTCGACCACATTTATTTATGAAAATTTAAAGAACATAGATATAGGTAACTCAATTTTTAGTAGAAACCTTTACATTTTTAAATGGTGTTATAACGTTATTAGGAATAATAATAGAAATAACATAAATATAGGTACTTAATTTAGACTCATTCTTTTGCAAAATTTGTGGTAAAGTTATTACAATTGCTTATATTTAACGTGGTTGGTATTGAATTATGATTAAAACTAGCAGTGCTAGTACTGGAGATTCTGTGATAAATTTATTTATAAATTCTGAGGTAAACGTTTTCGATTTATTTGGTTGAAATCGTTCTACTTTTCGCAATTTTGAATAATTTTCAATGTGTATTTCATTATTAACATTTAACGTACTTCTTAGTATATTTTCCATAAAGTTGAAGGTTTATATTTTTCGGAAAGTTTTGTGAAATAAGCTAGAAGAACGTTTTCCGAAAATAAACTTACTTTATTGGAATTTCTCCATACCATAAATGTTTCATAAATCTTATTATAGTCTTGTTTTGATCTCTCCGGTAGCAAATCCATTGTTGATGATTGAGCAATTTGTTTAATTTCGATAATAACTCGATAATAACTCTTCACTATCGCTACTGTTGTCCATTTTGTTCTCTATATATATACGTAAAATTATGATTATATGATTATTTTGACGTTTCAAACGACGCGCTGTCAGAAGCGATTTCCATAGTTAGGTATTTGAAGTTTTAAAAGAGACGATTTGATTTATTCATTTTAGCGTGATTTCTGATAATCATGGAATGTGATTGGTTAACGTAAGTGAATTCTTTTTCATTCTTCACTGGTGTGAAGAATTTACGTCATTATTCAGCTAAATATGTAGAAATAATTTGTGCATTATTATATAGAAAAATGATTTATTTTGCCAGAGAATGAAATCACAACTTACAGAATGTTATATCAAATGTTATTTACCCGAGCTTGTGGATCCCCGAAAATCCAGAAGTATGGAGATCCGTAACATTTCATTAAAATGTACCTAGATATATGTATGATGAATTTTTTTAAAATTTTAATTACATATTATTTTTCCTCCAATTTGTTTTATTTTATAATTGCTCTTTTATTTTCATAACGAAATATTCCATACTTTTGTTACTCTGATATTTTATTTTAACTAATCTTTATTATGAGAAAAATAAATAAAAAATAATAATATAAATAAATAAAATTTTCATTTGTCTCTCTGATGTCGACATTGTCCCCATTTTTTAATTTTATGACGTTAAAGCTGAGGAACGGCTTTTTGTAGGCCGGAAGGATATCATACCCTGAAATGACGTAGATTCAAGATTATTATTCCCTTCAATACTCGATAATAACTGACCATTCTCTCCTTTCATAATAAAACTTTTTTGAACTAATTTTCAAATACGACGAGCAAAACTTATCAAAATCAAGCAAAAAAACACTTTCTAAACCCTTAAAATGCCATTTCCGTGTACCCGCGGAGCATAGCCTTATTCTAAAAAAGTGGATTTAATCCATAATCCATAAAGAAGAGCATTTACTAATAATTTAATATTCCACAGAAATTATAATTCTTCATCCATCTCTCTACCCCTCGTAAACATTTAAATACGTGAAAGTATTTTGTCTTTACCGAATTTTGAGTAATCTCAATAATAATCCGTAGGGGCGCCACATCCTGGCCGTTAAAAATGGACTTGTAAAGGTTATGAAATACAGGCTTTTCTCATCAACGGCATATTTTTTTTTTTTAATTTTCTTTACGAGCTTATAGGGAAAGGTTGTCTCGATGCTTATAACTATATTTAAATCTGTCATAAGGCCTACTATAATTTTTTATACCCACTCGAATATTGTCAATGTTTAACCAAAAATTAATATTTTTCTGGACAATTTCTAAACTTCTCATATAGTTATAAGCATGTGTGGATCCTTTATCTATAAAATAAAAAAATCAAGCAAAAAAGTACAACGCTGTCCAAAAAAACACTGTAAACCCTTACAATGCCATTTTCGCGTATCCGCGGAGCAGAGCCTTAAGTGTTGTAATTTTGGCCGATTCTCTTATATCTGGAGGTGTGAACATTTCTGTTTCACTATATGAACTCATCTTCACTTAGCTTTTCTCGTTATTGAAAAATATTATATTGTCACATTCGACATGAGTGACAGAATACCAGCTAACTTGATAACATTATCTCATGGTTGATATACTATTATAGGGTTGCTCAAATACTGTAAATTGTGTTGAGCCCGTCTGTGCGTTTGTGTGTGTAAAAATTTAACGATATAATATAATCACGTTTCCTGTATCGCTGTCACCCTTCGACGTCATTTAACCACGTGATAACAGCCGAGAGAATCGTCCGCTTGAGCAACCCTTATAGTGTAATTCTAGACATTCTTGCTAGGACAACTCGACTTCTGGAGCGTGAGTTATAGTTTATAATTCACGCAAATAACTCACGCTCTGTAGTTATTAGTATTGTTTATTGTTAATTGCATAAAATCAATTAGATAATAATTGTATGATTCAATAGGGGCAGATAAATCGGAATAAAATTACAATAAAAATAACTGTCAGGGAATAGACGGAAATTGTGATGTTCCAGTCAAGACAAAAGTGGACTGTATAATTAGGTTACCCGCATTTGCTGCTTCCTGTTCGTTCTGGTGGACTTTGAAGAGGTGAAATAAAATGCGACTCCATATAGTAGGTTGTCTGAACAGGTTAACAACAACTCACAATGTAAAAAGAGAAAGAGAGTTGCAGAAAAACGAACTTATGTGGAACGAACTAGTTATTCCATTATAAAGTTCGATTAGCTTAAATGAATAAAAAATTATTGCTATCTCTATGTAAAATTCGATTATGGCATGTTATCTTCTTGAATGCGTAGGAGCGACTACGAAAATCACGTGCTAAAAATTAATTTTTATTTGTTTCGACTTCGCAGTCTATTCAAATTATCCGTTTTCAAACTTAATGTATGCATTTGTTATATTTCGGTATTTAGGTATACACATAAGCTTGCTTTTTAGACCGGATTTCGTCTCCTTTTTCCTCTATTGTGACTTCCAAGATTCTTCATCTGTGTGTTCTCGTTTATTCATTTTATGCGCCCGGTCGCATTTTCGGAATTCGCCGACACATTATCCGCTCGAAACGACTCGGGTAATACGAATCTCAGACTCATACAGTCCCGACGTATTGGACTAATGCGTCGGGGATTTACGTAAAATATATGTGTGGCATGCATTGCCAAGTAAGTACGTATATCTTTTTGTTATAGTTTCTAGAGCAGTGACAAGCTATAAGTACTATTCAAGTAAATATAAAAATAAATATTAAAACTAATCTAATAAAATGAATCCAGCGACATTACCAAATGTGCCGTAACAAAACTGCACAAAGGATGTGAAATAAAATCGCACATGTTCCCAAGAACAAGGACATCAAAAATGTCCTACATTGCACCAGCGTCTGGACTTCAACAACTACTCCTTGGGCTATATGCCCCACCAGTTGTTGAATTACGAAAGTCCAGACGTGGTTTGGTGCCCGATCAAGTCGGGGCTTTAAATCAAAAACTTCGATTTTGTTATTAAAGGACCTTGCCATTCTTAGACCGGTTTCGGTATTATTGTACATCATCAGTAAGAAGCAGGCTAGCTCGACATCCTGTCGCTAAAGGATGTCTGAAAATGAATTCGACTCGCCTCGTTCTTGATAAAAGTGGTTGCGTTAGAGCACGTATATCACGAACGAGGAGAGCCCAACGCCATCTTCACTTTCATAACCAAATCAAAGCTTGCAAAACTGTAGAAAACTACACGAAGGTGGAATTTTTTTTTAACTCAAAAAAAATCATGGAATATTTGGATAGAAGTCCATCAATATTCTATCCTGCGATTAATGAATATTTAAAGAATTGTGATAAACATGCTAATTCAGAGCAGACTTTATTATCTGGTTTGCATACAGCTTTTAAATACAAAGGCGTAGTCTGTAAGAAGAAACGACAGCAAGCTACACGAAAAAGAGGTAAAAACATAACTGTACAGCCTACATCAATTGGATGAAGAAAGACGAAAATGACAGGAAAGAAAGCAATGTGTAGTGGAAGAAAGTCTCAACAATTTTAAAAAACAGTTAAAAAAGCACCCCATTCCTTGGCGATATGTGTTGAAAATAATGTGGGTTTAGGGGGGAATAAATCAGAAAAATAAAAATATTATCTTTTATTTTTCAGATTTTTTTTATTAATAAACGTTGCAACAATTTTTTTTTACTTATTTTTATTAATATGTACATATAGTGAGTTTTTTAGAATAGTAATTGTAAATAATATTCGCCCTGTGTAATTTACAAAAAAAAGCTCAGACGCGTCAAATTTTCAATTTAAAAGGGCATCTTCTTATAATTTTTTCGATGACGTCGATAGGACGTTGCTGTGACGTCATCACTACATATTTTTTTAATGGAAAATTATGATATTAAAAGATGGCCATTCAAATTTAAAATTTGATGTGTCCCAGGTTTTTTAATAAAATTAGATAGGCAAATATTATTTACATTTTCCAATCTAATAAACCTCACTGTACATATACATACATACCTATGCCTAAATAATACTGACAAACTACCATTTAACGTTTTGTAAATCCCCGATGTATTAGTCCAATATGTCGGGACTTTACGAGCCTGAGATTTGCATTACCCGAGTCGTTCCGAGCGGATAATGTGTCGGCGAATTCCGAAAATGCCGCCCGGTTGCCTCAACTCCCTTCAATTTATATTAAAGTTTGCGGTTAAAATTCTCCTTTTCGTTGAAATAACAAATCATCCATACCTATTACCACAACTGTAAAAGAGCATCGCAATTTATTTCATTCATTAATCAAAAACCACGTAAACATTTCCATCATGCCGGAAAACGATTCTAATTTCGCAGGTTAGGGCAGCAGGTTCTGCACAAAATGAACGGGAAAGGGAATGACGGAATAACTAATTGCTTTTAAATGTAATTACTCTATGGCACACTGTAAAAGGTCCAAATATTTAAAATTCTCTGTATACCAATAGGCACGTTTAGAAAAATACTTGCATAAGAGTCATTAACAAAAATATTTAAATATGTATGTGGAAGAGTTGCTTTTATAACATTACTTTTTCAGTAACCTTTTAAGTGGTAATAACGCGTGTCGACATAATCACATCTATGAAATGTTCAGGAAAAATACGTTCAAAAAGGACATGTTTTATTACATACACATGTAGAGACACACTGCCCACCTCAATCAGAGCTTTGGAAAATACTCACAAACACTTAAATGCTTATCTAAGTATAAAATTTCTAAGTATAAAGAATCTTGGAGTTCTTGATCCAACCCTTTTGGTGTTTCTCGTATAATAAGTCAGTTCATTCATCAACAGGTTACACACCTTACGAATTAGTTTTCGGAAAAACGTGCACTTTACCTTCTAATCTAAAGGAAAAAATGGAACCTTTATATAATTTCGACGATTTTACGTTAGAATTAAAATACAGGTTACAAGTAGCCTTAAAAGATGCAAGGAAACATTTAGTTACAACAAAAGTAAAAAGAAAAATTAAGTATGATAAATCGGCTGTCGAAAGAAATTAAAAAGTAGGTGACAATGTTTTATTATATGATTAGACCAGTTCTAAATTAGAACCGATTTTTAATGGTCCATATAAAGTAGTAGAAAATAAGATAGTAAATGTAGTTATTGATGTAGAAAATAAAAAGGTTGAAGTACACAAAAATAGGGTAAAACTATTGTCTTTAGAAAAAAAATGTAAATTTTATAAATTTAATTTTTTTTCTTCTTACCGGGGAAGTATTACAATTTGTCTTCTCATGAAAATAAAACCACTTGTTTTAACGAAAAAGGGGACTTTAATGACATTTCGACTTTCTTAATCGAAAGTCGTTTTCAAAATGACAAAATAACAAAATATATAATAAAAAATAAAAAATTTTGCTATAGAAAAAGAACACTTGATAATCTTACAAAAATATGACAGCAATATAGGACACGCAGAAAGATTTTGAAATTGAAAATGTCAAAATCTGTTTCCATCATATTTTTGTGACGTTTCTGGGAACGAATGTTTAAAAAGGATAGAGCATTTGCAAATTATAAGAGAATTTATACTTCGTCATAAATGAAGTTTTCTTAATAATATTATCATAAGAAAAAACCAGATAAAAACTTATGATACTATCCCGATATAGAAGGGTGGGTCACCCCACAGCACGTAGGCCACATTTGGCCCATTGTGCATCCTTCTGAGGTTGAGCCTTCCTTCTAGCTCGTCAGTCAGCCTACTTGTTTAAAGTAGGTGATGACGTCGCCTGGAGGTAGCTTCCTCATGTTGGCTTGTGTTAACCTCTGCTCGCCGAAAAGAAAATGTCTTATTTGTGAGAGTGTCGGACAGTCTCGTCTTCCTGTTCACATCCTCTACATAGAGGAGTGTCAGATAACCACATCCTGTGGAGGTCTTTTCGTAGATGACAGTGGCCAGTCAGGATACCAGTGGCTGTGCGCAGGTTCTGTCTGTTCATAGTCATGTATTTTTTGGCTGTTTCGCTATTCGGATACTGTAGAAGTTCCTTGGCTAGCTTGCAGCCTGTTTCGTCATCCCATCTACCCTTAAACTTTTCAAGGGAGTGCTTCTTTAGTAGGTCCGCCACAGCTGATGTCGATAAGCCTATGAAAGTGCCAGGTCCCAGGAGTTTTTGGGAGGCTGCTTTCTTAGCTAACGAGTCAGCTATGCGGTTGCCTTTTGATGTTCCATGGCCTTTGATCCAAGCTACAGTGACTACGTTGTTGTTGCAAGCTTCGATCAGGGCCAGGTGACATTCTAGTACTAGACCTGATGTAATGCGTGGTCTATTCAGAGCTAGTAGCGCCTGTCTGCTATCCGTAAGGATGTAAATATTATTACCAGTAATGTTCCTTCTGGTAGTTTCTTTTGAGGGTATGGAAATAGCAGTGAGCTCTGTTTGAGCTACACTGGCATTTGAACCCATTTTAAGATTCAGGGATCTTGAATAAATTCCACAGCGTGATTCCTCATTTGTTTTAGATCCAGCGGTGTGGATGCACAAGGCACCTGCTGCCAATGTAGCCTCTTGTACGTTTTTTATTATTACCCTGTAGGGCATGTGAAAGCCATATCTTGGTGCAATCGAATCCGTGTTGGCTTGTAGCAGTGGGACCTTCCCAAGTACCCCGTGCCACAAGTCACACCTCCATTTACCGGATCCTACGTCAGGTTGTATACCAGTAGAGCGAAGTCGTGTCATGTTCATCACAACAACCTCCTTAACAAATATGTCAAGGCGGGTGAGACCGAGAATCACCTCCATTGCTCTAGTTGGTGTGGTTCTCATGCCCCCTTTTATGTTGAGGCATGCTATTCTTTTGATTTCCGTACGACTGTCCGCTGGCTAGTTTTGACTCCCTAGGCAATCGCACCGTACGTTAGCATAGGTCTTATGATAGCAGTGTAGATCCAGGTGAGAGTTCCATGTTAACTTGCTGTCAAAGGTGACCCCCAAATATTTTCACCTCTGCAGAAAAGTTTAATTTAGTTTTTAGGAGCTTTGAGGCCTCGATGTTTGCAAGCTTCCTTTTGTTCGTGAAAAGAACCATCTCTGTCTTTTTTGGGTTTATTGACAGTGAGTGGTCTTCTGCACCACTGTTCTATGATGTGAAGGGCCTCTTGCATTCTAGCACAGAGTATGCCTTCAAATCTTGTTTGCAGAATCACTAGGTCGTCTGCATAAGCTATAGTGTAGAAATTGTCATCGTTGAGGCGATTGACTAAGGTGTCTAAGACCATGTTCCACAGTAGTGGTGAGAGCACCCATCCCTGTGGACAGCCTTTTACAACCAGACCTCTTATGGTGACATCATCTACACTGATTCTTATTGGTCTTTTTGAAAGCATATTGTATGTCATCCATTTACTGTGTTGGGGATATTTTTATTATCTAAGGCAATAGCTATTTTGGGAAAAGTGGTTTTATCAAACGCACCTTCAATATCTATGAATACACCTAAGGTAGACTCTTTAGAGTCCAGCGATCTTTCGATATGGCCTGCCACAAGGTGGAGGGCTGAATCTGTAGACTTTTCTGGGGTGTACGCATGTTGATTTGGATGTAGTGGGTTTCGTATTATCGCTACATCTCTTATATATCTTTCACATAGCCTTTCTAAAGTTTTCATTGAAAACGATCTGAGGCTAATCGGTCGATATGCTTTTGGAATGGAGTAATTCAATCTTCCTGGTTTTGGTATAAAGACAACCTTGACTTCTCTCCAGCTTTTTGGAATATATCTCAGTGTCAGGGAGGATCTGAGGATTACTACCAGATGCGGCATTAATGCATCCAGGCCCCACTGAAGTAGGGCTGGATAAATGCCGTCAATTCCTGGTGATTTAAAACGGGGGAAGCTGGAGATGGCTCACCTTAATTTATCCTCATCGACGATCTGGTTTGCTAATGTCCAGTCATCTTCCATGAGGTATTATATGTATTAGTACATCAAGAAACGGTAATTTTTTATTAATTTCAATTTCAATTGTAAACTTAATATTAGGTTCCGAATTATTAATATTATATAAAAATTTATCAATATTTTCCCTAACGTGTTGCCAAATTACAAAGATATCATCTACATATCTACCCAGACAGAAGGTCTTAAATTTTGTTTATTTACAATTTCCATTTCAAAATTCTCCATGAAAATATCACACAATTTTGGTGATAAAGGTGAACCCATTTCCATACCAAAATTTTGCTGATAAAAATCACTATTTAATTGAAAATATGTATTTTTAATCCTTAATTCCAACAATTCTAGAATTGCTGAGACGCTTAATTTTGTTCTATTTATTAATGTATTATCACTTTTTTCTCATAATATTAGAGTTTTACCGACCGGAACATTGGGAAATAAACTAACTACATCAAAACTAACCATTATATCTGAATTTGTAATTTTGATTTTTGATAATGTTTCTAAAAAATGTTTTGAATTTTTGATAAAGGAATTAGTATTTCCTGATAAGTAGAAATCTTGATAAATTTTGACAAGGTCAATTTATAGAACTTATTATTGGTCTTAATGGTATTTGTTCTGTATGAATTTTAGGTAAACCATAAAAATGTGGAGGTTTACTATAATAAGAAGTAAGAGATCTTCGTTTTTTATCACTTAGCAATTTTTTTTATATAAATCACTGTAAATAAGTACTACCATATAATAGACGTTCGGTTGGTTAGGGCTGAGTTTCATTCCTTTACTCCTAATAAGAAGCGCCCTTAACCAGGACATCACTAGCCTAATAACAATAGTCTAATGTTTTATTATCAATAAAGTTATTGCAAAATAAAGGAATTTATAAATAAGTCTGTATTGTCAGTAATTAAAGCTGGGAGGACAAAATTAAAGTAGTGGAACACTTGAATTGTATAAGAAACAGTAAGAAACAGCAAAAAAAAACTTTAACAAATATTTTGCGAAACTTACAGTATGCGAGGTACTGTAGGTAAACAAAAAGTCTCGTAAAGTACAGGTAAACTAACAAGAACTGAGCCAACTTTGATAGTTATCAAAACAATAAGAAGAGTATAAAGTTCAAACACTGAAGAGGCAGGTAGAATTTTCTGTACACATTTTCCCTTATTTCATTTATGGAGAATAAATAAAAAATGCCGTTAAAGATGGGGACAGCGAGAAAATCAAGATAAAAACAAAATGTTACGGTGAATGTGGACGAACAGAATTGGTAGAAGGTTATGAACCAGAACAAAAAATCAAGCCAAGAAAATAACAGAGAATAGGCCTTAAATAAAAAAATATTCCTTCAATCCGATTTTATTTGAATCTCTTGTTTCTGTAACATGCCTCAAGATTAAAATGTAATGGATTTTTATTGACTTTCCCCATATTTGTGATTCGTATTTGTTTTTAAGACAATAAGATTTGTTGACAAAGTTTTCGGTCGATCGTTTGAAATTGAAACGGGTCGGCTGTTTGAAATAAGACTGGGTAGACTTTAATTGAATTAAAATTTAATTTCTTGAATGACCTTTTCAAGTAATTTCTACAAAAGGCTACTGAGACTTTCATTTCTAGAGTGCGATGAAGTGTGATTGGAAAGGGGAGTTTTAATGAGTTGCGGCACAAATGCGACGACATAGAACACCTCGTTGTTTTTATTATTTATATCAACGGTTCGAAGACAATCAAATTTGAGAAAGTTTCTGTACGACTTTATGCATATTTTTAACACGAAGACGTTTTACCACCAATAAATTCGAAGTAAACTTTAATAAATGCCTCGCAAAAAAACATTTTTCCAAGACGTTTTTCCACATTTTTTCCGAAACTAGGTTTTACTAAAAATGCGAAAATCCTTATGTCAACGTTCTTTCTGGTATATTGCTCCAAAAGTCTTTAACTCAATCCCAGAAAAGATTAAAAATTTAAAAGACATTATTTTATTGAAACAATTCAATTTTATTATTTCTAACTCTATCATTTATTAAAAAAAAAAAATTGTATAATTAAAAAAAAATACTAATAATATACCTATTAATATATATATATATATATATATTATAATGGTAAGTGATTTTTCTTTTTATATTTATTATTAAATTTTTTTATTTAATTTACCTTCTTCCGTAAATTTAGACAGAACGTGTTTTGTAAATATTGTTATTGTAGTTGGGCGCCATCTGTCTTATTATATAGGAAATTATAGCCAATATCTATCTCAGGTTCTAGGGTTCTCTAAGAGGTTAGATTTTTATAAAATCAATGACAACGAACGTAATGAAAAATTATAAACATTTATTAAAGAAAAAAAAATTAACGATAAACTTTATCTGTACAGGAACAATTGTTTGGTGTAATACGGTAAGTGTAGTTTTTATAAAATAATATTTGTAAGTGTGATACGAAATTTTCTTAAACTTCTAACCTAACATAATTAAACTTTTATAAGTTTAGATTGTTTTCAATCTAACTTTATCATTATGGCCTTTTATAGTTTAAACTTTTTAAATATCGATATTTAGTAATTAAAATGGTACCTTTTATTCAATTTAAGCTTTTCGTTCTTATTTTAGTTGTTCAAAATATATGGGATTTTATAAAATCGTTTTTCCAAATAACACCAAAATCAGGAAGCAAGGATGGATATTTTTATGCCGAATATAGTTGGATCTGAATACTTTTATACAGGAATACAGCTGGGATTGGAGATGTCCAAACAGGAACACAGGATAGGATGGATAATTTTGGATAAAGCCACCTTTTAAGATTGTTGTTCTTCTTGAATTCTAAACATTTATTAACCTCACTTTTTCTGACAGGTAACAAATTTTTCTTTTAAATCGCGTTGCTTTGGGTTTTTCTTTTGTTTTTATGATACGGAGCGATGTGAACTCTTCAAAAGATTTTGGTAAAAAGCCTCACTTTGACACACGAAATGCTTTTTATAAAGTACAATGTCACAGCTTCCTAGATGAGCATTTTATATTTTTTAACCTAAATTTTTACAAAATTAAAAAACTTATTGATTTTATTGCAAATTTTGACTAATAACATCTTATTCTATAGATTAAAAGAAAATTTTTGATATACTTTTTATATCATTTCGAATTATATTAACTTCGTACAAAGACACTTTTTGTTCGTCATCATTGATTCTCTAAATATCATTAAACTTCATTATTGTTGTACTTTTTTGCTATATTTCTTTAATTTTATAAATCCTAAACTCTTTTTCGTTTAATTTACTATCGTTTTGTTTAACTTAAAGTAATTATGTTGAGTTCTTATTAGATTGAATTTTAAGGTTAACTTTTATAAGTAATATTTTCTTCCTGTCTCAGTTATACGTTAAAAAAAAGGTTTTATATTCAATACCATTACAATATATATATATATATATATATATATATATATGTTCTGCTTTAGGTTTCCACGGGCATTATATGAATAGCTGGGCTTCCGGGATCTGCTCCGTGTTGTCACTGGTTGATTCTCAATAGAATCAACCAGTGACAACACGGAGCAGATCCCGGAAGCCCAGCTATTCATATATATATATATATATATATATATATATATATATATATATATATATATATATATATATATATATATATATATATATATAAACGACTATACAACGTAATAAATATTAACAAAAAAATATAACGCTTAATTTAACAAATACTAACAAAAATATATGTAAAACAAAGAAAATATGTATGAACTAACGCTAAATGTAAAAGGTAAACACACAAGAGATAGCAGATATACATAAAAATATGGTTAGGCTAATGGATTACAGAGTAATCCGCAGTCACTACTTTGAAATCCCCCCCCTAACAGATCATTTCTAATACCATTAGTTTTGATAGAAGTATTGAACATTATATAAATAAAAAAAATAATAATAATATACCGGGTGTATCAACGATGCGTGCGTTAAGATAGGAAAAAATGTTTCAAATAAAAGTTGTAGATAGCAATGAAAGCTATGTTCCAAAATTAACTACCAACATACAGGGTGTCCCATAAATGTGTGGCTTATCAAAGTTATGATTTTTTAAAAGAAACACCCTATATATTTTTAATCTACTGAATTCCTTCGGAAGAGTGCTTCTCAAAAATATTGGGTTGTATGGGTTTATACCAGGTGGTTCTGAAGTTATGGTGACATTTATGTCCCAAAATGGGTTCATTCAACACCAAATATCTCAAAATCAATAACTAGGAATAACAAAAATTTTCCACCAAATATCCTCGAAAATGGTGTATTTTGATTTCATATTCTCAATTTTACCGAATGACACTTTTCCCATACAGGGGCAACCAAAACTCGGGATCATTTTTTTCTCAGTTTTTTCAAATGGAATATATATAATGCCATACCAGTATAGTCCGCACTATGAGCTTCCAGAAAATGTAGGATTTGCCTACTTGATTTTCACCGGTAATGCATCTAATTATTAAGAAAAGTATGAAAAGTGTCATAAAAGCAATAATGATATTTTTTATTCAATGATGGACAAACATGGAACAAAATAATCTCAAAAAAATGTAAAAAAACCGTTATTTCACAGTAGATGTTCAAACAATCACCCGTTTTGAGCTGTGCATAAATTAAGTCTATTTACGACTTCAGTTAAAGTTGATATTTGATCTTGTAGTAGAGCGAAGAAATCCTCTAATTCTATTTTTCCTTCAGCGTCGTTGGTTTGCCGCTAATTTATTTTTTTGCTCACTTCTTGTGTTTCACATTTTCTGTTTCCACAAAGCTCTCCTTCGGAAACTCTTAAGTCGCATGTCGAACTGCATACATTTTACTGGCTACAAGCAGTTTCTGTAACACCTATCCGGAATGTAGATCATTTTATCAATTATATCAAATCACCCTTGGAATATGGAACTGTCAACAAACATGACATTTTATTATCGAAGTGAATTTATAGTTTAAATCAATATTTTCTCGTTTCGAAATGAAATTATCCACCGAAGAAATGATAAACATGATCTACATCAAATATTTGAATTAAATTATAAATTCACCACGATAATAAAATGTCATGTTTGTTGACAGTTCCTGTAACATTCAAATGTTGCAAGGGTGATTTGATATAATTGATAAAATGATCTACATTCCGGATAGATGTTACAGAAACTGCTTTTAGCCAGTAGAATGTATGCAGTTCGACATGCGACTCGAGAGATTTCCGAAGGAGAGGTTTGTGGAAACAGAAAATGTGAAACACAAGAAGTGAACAAAAAAATAAATTAGCGGCAAACCAACGACGGTGAAGGAAAAAGTAGAATTAGAGGATTTCTTCGCTCTACTACAAGATCAACTTTAACTGAAGTCGTAGATAGACTTAATTTATGCATAGCTCAAAACGCGTGATTGTTTGAACATCTACTGTGAAATGACGGTTTTTTACATTTTTTTGAGATTATTTTGTTCCATGTTTGTCCATCATTGAATAAAAAAATATCATTATTGCTTTTGTGACACTTTTCATACTTTCCTTAATAATTAGATGCATTACCGGTGAAAATCATGTAGGCAAATCCTACATTTTCTGGAAGCTCATAGTGTGGACTATTCTGGAGTGGCATTATATACAAGGTGTTCCATTTGAAAAATGTATGGGGTACTTCAAAAACTAGCCATAGGATTGGTTTGGGCCAATGGACACTTTTTGTCAGTGCTTCGAGTTTTATATCTAATAGTTTAAATTAAATTTTTTAGTTATATCTACTGATAGATACTGAAACACTTTGTATGTTTGTTTTATAAAATTTTTGCAAAGCAGCGCCAAAATCACCTGGGAGTCGTGAACAAAATTTAATATCATACCAAAATAGAGAAACGATATTTCTCTTCCTGCGATTCTAATTTTGTTCCTGTATCGTAATAATGGATCCTCATTTCGTCCATGGTTTCAATATTCAATCATCAAAGAATCTTAAAACAGCGCAAAGTTATGTTGAAGTTGTCGTTTTTTAAAGAGATAAAAATTCATTTTTAACAAAAATATAAAATATCTAAACAAATAATTAATGTCAATGTGCAAGCTTTTATTCCTCTCATTCCGGCGCTTATGAAGTCCGGATTACTTCCAAAAAATAAGGCCATCATAATAGAGTGAATTTTTGGTAAATTATCACCGTCAGCATTTTGAAATCCGGGTTCCATGGACAACCAAACACAAGATCACAAAAAAAATGAATGAATGCAATAAAAATCTTTCAAAAACGACCGTAAATTCAAATATTCAATCTGAATACAAAGTTAACAATACTAAACACACAACTTAACTGAACTAAAAACTGAAGGTAAACAAAACATAACCTTCAAACCTAGACAGTTACGACCATTTGACGTCACACCAATAGAAGGCGCTTTTGCTGTCACGTGATGACATCGACACATTGTAAAAATTTTTAGAGTGGATTTTACAATATATAAATTATTATTCTTTTATTGATAACTCATTTGCTTTTTGGCTATTCATAATGAGTTCATGATTTGGAAATTGACATTTTTTCATCTGTATGTTCCACTGTCCACTTTGTCCATTTTACAGAGATGGTATCTGAGTGAGGAGTGTCCACTGAGAATTCCTGTTATTATTCTTAGATCAGATTTCTGAAGCTCCAAGAGTAATTTAGCATAGCGAGCTGAAGGTTATACTAACCTTTTTGCCTGTTTTTGGCCTGGATTATTATCCAGTAGGCTGCACTGAGTTCCGTTTCCCATTTTCGGACTTCTTCCACGATGCGGCTTTTTGGAATACCGCAAACTGGTTAGGGTCCGATAAAAGGAGTACAAGCACCTTATTTTGCGAGATCGTCAGCAATCTTATTTCCGACAATTCCTTTATTCCCTGGCACCCATAACAAAGTTACTTTGTTGTGACTAGCCAGACTGTTTCTGATTCATAAGTTGTGGACTTTAAGGCAGCCTGACTATCAGACGCAATAAATATGTTTTGGCTGTGTTGAGGCGTTTTCTGAGGCCCAAACTTGTAAGTGCACAATGAAAAAAACAATAAGCAACAAAATAACAAGATAGGTATAAAAAAACAAATTGAAAAAGTTTTACGCACGCACAAAGAAAAATAAATAGGCTTAAATACTAACAAATATAGACACCAACAATAATAAATGAATGGTACTGGTACTTTTGTGAAACTATAAAAAAAATGTCTTTTTTTTTCTAAAAAGAAGTCTGACTAATTAGACTTTTGCCAAAGCCACTAAAACCATTATGTGGTTGATTATTCCCGGTGTATGGATAGATCTAATAATCCACTCATGTATTTAAGTTAGTTAAACTCCATAGTTCCAAAAGACTTTTAATAAAAGAGCTACATCATTTCTCTTTATTTTTCACACAACCAAATTATGATATTCGATGTCAGAAACAGGTTTAACGGAAATGTAAAAAGTCTCCTTTAAACGTTAGTCACGATTTCACTGTGACTACCCCTCTGAAACAACTGGCTAACCACAACTGTAATGTGGGTGCCAAGGCACGGATCTACAACTCTAACGCACTAGTGAAACTAGACCAGAAATTGAGATTTTGTGTTGAGTTCAAGTTCGAACCCTAAAACAAGAAATGTTTCGTCTTTTTTAACCACCATTTTCGAGACAGGAATAATAAGAGTATATTAAACTGAGTGTTGAAAATCTAAAAGCTCATAATATTAAGTTTAAAAAGTCTGTAATTTTATTTCAACGTGACCAGTCGGCCAGTCTCATAAACGTATTCTGAGTGCTTTTAGATAAAAGAAACATTTGTTTAAATTTGTTCTAAAATGTCTGGATATCGAGGTCGCCTAAAGGATATGAATGAGAGAATAAATTTAGAATAATTGAGTTATTCGAAGTTATTCTTGTCTCCCAAAAGTTGACTTTCGCATTAGAGAAAAGTTCATGACTGCTCCTATAGTCTGTTTAACTTTAGAGTTGTTAGAGATAGCTGTGTCTCCGAAGAGTGACAAGCGGTCCCAGATAGAAGAGGGCGTCCTATCATTTTTACTAACTTTTCAGGAGAGATATGCGAAAGAGGAGGTGGTTGTGGATTTTTTTTAGTTTTTAAATAGTGTCTTGGAGATAGACCGATTTAAAATAAATTGACTATAAATATAAATATAAATATAAATATAAATATAAATATAAATATAAATATAAATATAAATATAAATATAAATATAAATATAAATATAAATATAAATATAAATATAAATATAAATATAAATATAAATATAAATATAAATATAAATATAAATATAAATATAAATATAAATATAAATATAAATATAAATATAAATATAAATATAAATATAAATATAAATATAAATATAAATATAAATATAAATATAAATATAAATATAAATATAAATATAAATATAAATATAAATATAAATATAAATATAAATATAAATATAAATATAAATATAAATATAAATATAAATATAAATATAAATATAAATATAAATATAAATATAAATATAAATATAAATATAAATATAAATATAAATATAAATATAAATATAAATATAAATATAAATATAAATATAAATATAAATATAAATATAAATATAAATATAAATATAAATATAAATATAAATATAAATATAAATATAAATATAAATATAAATATAAATATAAATATAAATATAAATATAAATATAAATATAAATATAAATATAAATATAAATATAAATATAAATATAAATATAAATATAAATATAAATATAAATATAAATATAAATATAAATATAAATATAAATATAAATATAAATATAAATATAAATATAAATATAAATATAAATATAAATATAAATATAAATATAAATATAAATATAAATATAAATATAAATATAAATAAATAAATGGATTTAAAAGGATTTACAATGAAAAGCGGGTTGAAGAAAGTAATAATCGATAAGTGATCTTTCACTTGTTTCGATATTTACAACAAATAGATTACACATACATTAACAAATTAAAATGGCATAGGGTTATGAAATGATAAGAGAATTAATAAAAGTTTATAGATAAAAGTTACAATTGCAAGTATATACAGGGTGTTTCATAGTTAAACCGACATACGTTAACTGTAAATAGAGGGTACTTCGGTGATTCCAAATAACCTTGGTTACTGGGTCTAACGCCTTTAATAACCGAGATACAGGGTGTTTCGTCCATTTCGGCCAATATTTTGATAAGCCGTAACTTTAGAACCACACTGTAGATTTCTCTCATACTTGGTACAGGTATAGTGTGTTAATAGCCCAATGCTATAGTGTAAGAACTACAATTAAAATCCAGTCCGAATTAAGAAGAATTTGTAAAATTTGAAAATCCCAAAAACAACATCCTGTATATCAGATTTTTTAAAATTGTGATGGATATTTAAAAAGAACGGAAAAAAATGAGTTAAAGTGAAAATTTTGTTTAAGTGCACATCCCATTCTACTACTGGAGTTTTAACATCAAATTACCTCAAATGCATTTTTTTCATTTTCACAAGCAGTAACTTTCGAAATACCTGGTAGATTTCTTTCATATTTGGTACAGGTATCATTTTTTAGTAGCCCAATCGTATAATGTAAGGACTACACTACAGTTAAAATCCAGATATGGATTAAGAAAAATTTGTAAAATTTGAAAATTCCCAACGCAACACGCTGTACATCAGATATTTTTTAAATTGGATCAGACATTCGAAACGAATGGAAAAAACTGAGATATTCTGACATATTTTTATAATTGCACATTTCGTTTTACATATTATTAAACTTTTAAAGTAAATTCAATTAATGCAATACTTATTGTCATTTTCATAAGCCATAACTTTGGAAACACCCTGTAGATTTCTTTCATATTTGGTACAGGTAGATTGTTTAAATAGCCCAATCGTACAATATAAGAACTACACTTAAAATCTAGATCCGGATTAAGAAAATTTTGTAAAAGTTGATAATATCTAAAATAGCACCCTCTATATCAGATTCTTTAAAATGTAATAGGATACCTATTTGAAAAAAGAAAAAAAAGATGTATTATTGCCAAAGCTTACTTGATAGTTTAATCAGTTTTGTATCCGGAATTAATCCGAAAAATTAAATGTGTATTTTTTTGTAGAACCCTCTTGCACTTATAAAAATATTTCAGTATAACACATTTTTTGTCTTTTTTTAATAGGTATCCGTTTACATTTAAAAAATCTGATATACAGGATGCTATTTTAGAGATTACCAACTTTTACAAATTTTTCTTAATCCGGATCTGGATTACAACTTTAGTTCTTGTATTGGACGATTGAGCTATTTAAACAATCTACCTGTACCAAATATGAAAGAAATCTACAGGCTGTTTCCAAAGTTATGGCTTATGAAAATGACAAAAAGTATTGCATTAATTGAATTTACTTTAAAAGTTTAGTAATATGTAGAACGAGATGTGCATTTATAAAAATATGTCAGAATATCTCAGTTTTTTTCATTCGTTTCGAATGTCTGATCCAATTTAAAAAAAATCTGATGTACAGCGTGTTGCGTTGGCAATCCGTATCTGGATTTTAATTGTAGTGTAGTCCTTACACTATACGATTGGGCTACTAAAAAAAGATACTTGTACCAAATATGAAAGAAATCTACCAGGTATTTCAAATGTTACTGCTTGTGAAAATGAAAAAAATGGGTTGTGCACTTAAAAAAAAATTTCCCCTTAACTCATTTTTTCCGTTATTTTCAAATACTTAACCCAATTTTAAAAAATCTTATATACAGGGTGTTGTTTTTGGGATTTTTAAATTTTACAAATTCTTCTTAATCCGGATCTGGATTTTAATTGTATACACTATAGGATTGGGCTATTAACACACTATACCTGTACCAAGTTTAAGAGAAATCTACTGGGTGGTTCTAAAGTTACGGCTTATCAAAATATTGGCCGAAATGGACGAAACACCCTGTATCTCGGTTATCAAAGGCGTTAGACCCAGTAACAGAGGTTATTTGGAATCACCTAAGTACCCTCTATTTACAGTTAACGTGTGTCGGTTTAACTATGAAACACCCTGTATAAATCATATCAAATAAAATTAGAATAAGATCTAAGGTAACATATTAAAATAGTATGTTTATAATATGAGATGAAAAATTGATAAAAGTTAGAAGTTACTGATACAGGTTGGAATAGGTGGAATGGATGGAATAGTTGGAATAGGAGAATAACACAGTGTATAATGGAATTTAGCAAGCAACTTTGTTACTTCATGATTTTGTTTCTATTATATCGGTTATTATTTTTCCAGAATATATTTTTCAATTCTCGTTTGAATTTAAACTTGTTTTTTTCATTTATGATTGTATCCGGAACACTATTATATAATTTTTTTGTGATATATGCATATGACCTTTGGGATAACGATTTTTTAACTTGTGGTAGTGTTGATGGGTTTCTTTTGCGAGTGTTATAATCATGTGTGGGTCGTACAACGACTTCGGTTGAGTGCAGTTTCACATTCACAGAATACTAAAATAGCTGCCTCATATACATGACTTGCAGATAATTATTAAGGAATTTGAATTTATATAAAATTGTTCGAAGTTTTTTTGTGATGTAATTAATATGTATGTCCCACTTCATAAAAGAGTCTAAATAAACTCCTAGGTATTTAATATTTCTTACAGCATTAATTTTAAAAGTGCCTCCCTGTACTTTCATGTGGAGTTGTTGAAACGGGGAATTTCCAGCTTTATTGCAACTGAAGGATAGGATAGGTTTTGTCTTTATTGATTGTTAATAGTTTACTGTCAAACCAGTTTTTTAGAATGCTGAAATCATTTTCAACCATATGTTTTAATTCAAGCCATGTTTCCGCTTCGTAGAAGATGGCGGTGTCATCGGTGTATCGTATAGCGGTTCCTTGGGAATCGAGAGAAAATAATTCATTGACATATAAGTTGAATAAAAGAGGACCCAATACAGTTCCCTGAGGTACGCCATATTCGATTCCTCTCAGATCACTTATTGTGTCAGACACTTCTACCACTTGGCTCCTATTTTGTAGGTAATTTGAGAGCAGATTTGCACATTTTCCTCTCAAACCTATTCGTTCTAAGGTCTCAATAAGCAACCGGTGTCTGACAGTATCGAAGGCCTTCGAAAGGTCGATGAATACACATAGACATGGACGTCCTTTTTCCGGTGATGTGTGTAAAGTCGTATTGGTTGTTGGAAATGAGTCTATACTTTGTTATGAATGATGTCAATCTGTTTTTCAAGAACCTTTCGAAGATCTTCGACATATGGGTGATGAGAGAAATTGGTCTGTAATTGGTTATCACTGTCTTGCCCCCACTTTTAAAGATTGGTATGACAATTGAATGTTTGAATACATCAGGCCAGATTTCCAAGTCTATACATTTATTAAATAAGTGTTGAAGGGGAAGCAGTATGTATTCTGAGACAGCTTTGATAGTTTCTGCTTTTATACCGTCGTTTATAGGTACTTATAATATTAAAAAAATCCAATCTCCCTATGGTAAGTAGGCCAATTTTACATTATTTTCAAGAAGGTCAGTTGATTTTATTAAACAACTCCAGGTTGCGGTTGCGGGAGGTCAGAGAGCTCTTTACCTATTCTAGGACAAAAAAATCAAATAAAAAGATGTGTTCAAATTTTATTATGTAATTATTATACAGTGTGTCGCACTTAATAATAATAATAATAATAAACTCCCTTCAATTCACCCCCTTACGAATGAACCCCAGAAGTTGAAAATGAAGACACTTCCATGTTTCGTTGTTTGAAGGAATATAGATTTGAGTTTTTCTATAGTCATACAGGGTGATGAGTCACAAGATATTCAGTTAAAATCTTAACTTTAAACTCAGCCTATACTACGAATTGACAAATAGGTCCGATTCTAGATATTTTGCTTCGCGTTAGATATATCGAAAAGAATTAATTAGAAAAAGTTGTTCAGAATATTATTTTAAGCCCATATACCAATTTGATAATTAATGTGCCTTGGAAAGTTTTGACAGAAGTGTGAAATGTCAGTCAGTTTTAAATGTATTGCATTCATTTCTAGTTATTGGGTCAGCGATCACAAAATTATCAGTCAGTTTTGAATTTTTTGCATTAAGTTTTAGTTAGTAAGTTTAAATATCGGTCAGTTTTGAGTTTAGGAAGAAACAGCCCTTTTGAGCACCCCTCGATATTTATTTGTCGTGAATGGTAAAAAATAAAGCATATAAAATAATTAGTTACTTTTACTTTACAGGGTGTCCCACGACGAACTGTACATTGTCAAACCATAAATACTACGGAACTACAGGGTGATATTTGAAAATATGTGAATTATTCTACGTTAAGTATATCCAAAAGTAAAAATCTCAGACAAATAAAATTTGGCACACTGAGTATGCTCCCTGGGCTCAATAAAATTTAATGTTTAATTTCAGGTCCGGATGTAGTTTTTTTTAGATTTTTATTGGTTTTTTAAAAACAACACCTTGTAAGCCAGACCAGACAATTTTTATTTTTCGAACTTTAAAGCTTAAGGATGATACTAAGCAACAGTTAAAAAAAATTGAAAGCGGAACTTTTTGTTTTCTACAGAAAAAAACAAAACTGGTATAATTTTAATGGATGATTCACATTCTTCTTATGACTGATGCGGCACTACATAGATAGCACATCATCATTATTCAAGAAAAATCATATGAAAAGTATTATTCAATTAACCGTTGAAATTCCAGGGATGTATTTTTTTTTTTAGTTTTTATTGATCCTGTAAAGCGAGTTGAATAAATTTTCTTTCTGTCACGTCAAAGCGGATGATATTAACCGAAATTAAAAATGCTGTTTGCCATAGAAAAAACTGTTACTTTTGAAAACAGTGCAAATGTATACCGGGTGTATCAATTATGCGTGCGTGGAGGATAGCTGCTTCCTTTTTTAAGATAGGAAAAAATGTTTCAAATAAAAGTTATAGATAGCAATGAAAGCTATGTTCTAAAAATAACTATCAACTTACAGGGTGTCCCTTAAATGTGTGACTTATCAAAGTTACGTTTTTTTAAATGAAACACCCTATATATTTTTACTCGATTGAATTCCTTCTCAAAAATATAGGGTTGGATGGGTTTATACCAGGTGGTTCTGAAGTTATGGTGACATTTATGTCCCAAAATGGGTTCATTCAACACCAAATATCTCAAAATCAATAACTAGGAATAACAAAAAATTTTCACCAAATATCCTAGAAATTCATAAATTTACCGAATGGCACTTTTCCCATACAGGGGCAACCAAAACTCGGGATCATTTTTTTCTCCGTTTTTTCAAACGGAACACCCATTATATAATGTTATACCACACTATATGAGCTTCCAGAAAATGTAGGGTTTGCCTACTTGATTTTCACCGGTAATGCATCTAATTCTTAAGGAAAGTTTTTATTCAATGATGGACAAACATGGAACAAAGTAATCTCAAAAAAATGTAAAAAAAACCGTTATTTCACAGTAGATGTTCAAACAATCACCCATTTTGAGCTACGCATAAATTAAGTCTATCTTCGACTTCAGTTAAAGTTGATCTTGTAGTAGAGCGAAGAAATCCTCTAATTCTATTTCTCCTTCAGCGTCGTTGGTTTGCCGCTAATTTATTTTTTTGCTCACTTCTTGTGTTTCACATTTTCTGTTTCCACAAACCTCTCCTTCGTCCTTCGTCTCCGTCGCGTATCGAACTCTAATATTTTCTCGTTTCGAAATGAAATTATCCACCGAAGAAATGATAAACATCAAATATTAGATTTAAACTATAAATTCACTTCGATAATAAAATGTCATGTTTGTTGACAGTTCCTATAACATTCAAATGTTCCAAGGTTGATTTGATATAATTGATAAAATGATCTACATTCCGGATAGATGTTACAGAAACTGCTTTTAGCCAGTTGAATGTAGGTATGCAGTTCGATATGCGACCCGAGAGTTTTCGAAGGAGAGGTTTGTGGAAACAGAAAATGTTAAACACAAGAACTGAGCAAAAAAATAAATTAGCGGCAAACCAACGCTGAAGGAGAAATAGAATTAGAGGATTTCTTCGCTCTACTACAAGATCAACTTTAACTGAAGTCGTAGATAGACTTAATTTATGCATAGCTCAAATCGGGTGATTGTTTGAACATCTACTGTGAAATAACGGTTTTTTACATTTTTTTGAGATTATTTTATTCCATGTTTGTCCATCATTGAATACAAAAATATCATTATTGCTTTTATGACATTTTTCATACTTTCCTTAAGAATTAGTTGCATTACCGGTGAAAATCAAGTAGGCAAACCCTACATTTTCTGGAAGCTCATAGTGTGGACTATTCTGGTATGGCATTATATACAGGGTGTTCCATTTGAAAAAACTGAGAAAAAAATGATCCCGAGTTGTGGTTGCCCCTGTATGGGAAAAGTGCCATTCGGTAAATTTATGAATATGAAATCAAAATACACCATTTCGAGGATATTCGTTGAAAATTTTTTCTTATTCCTAGTTATTGATTTTGAGATATTTGGTGTTGAACCACCTGGTATAAACTCATACAACCCTATATTTCTGAGAAGCACTCTTCCGAAGGAATCCAATCGAGTAAAAATATATAGGGTGTTTCATTTAAAAAAACATAACTTTGATAAGTTACACATTTACGGGACACCCTGTATGTTGGTAGTTATTTTTCGAGCATTGCTATCTACAACTTTTATTTGAAACATTTTTTCTTATCTTAAAAAGGGAAGCGGCTATCCTCCACGCACGCATCGTTGATACACCCGGTATATTTCTACTGGGGCTAATAGAGCACTATATCGGAAAAAACATTTATTTAAAATAGTCGTTAGGAAAGTATCACTTACTCGATTGAAAGAATGATGTTACAGGTCCTAACTTAGTTTTTTTAACGTTTTAATTGGTTTTGCAAAAACGATACTCTGTCACCTTGGAGGATAGCTAATACTAAGTATTTGAGTAAAATTGACATGGTATCGTTTTACACAACCAATTAAAACGTTAAAAAAACTAAGTTAGGACCTGTAACATCATTCTTTCAATCGAGTAAGTGATACTTTCCCAACGATTTCATTTTAAATAACTGTTTTTTCCGATGTTAGTGCTGTATTAACCACAGTAGAAATACAAACATTTGCACTGTTTTCAAAAGTAACAGTTTTTTTTCTATGCCAAACAACATTTTTTTAATTTCGGTTAATATCATCCGCTTTGACGTGTCAGAAAGAAAATTTGTTCAACTCTCTTTACAGGGTGTTGTTTTCACAGGATCAATAAAAACTAAAAAATAAATAAATACGGCCCTGGAATTTCAACGGTTGATTGAATAATACTTAATATCGAGTAAAATGAACTTTCCTTATGATTGTTGTTGAAAAATGATGATGTGCTATCGATGTAGTGCCGCATCAGTCATAATAAATTGGTACATTTTTATTACTTAAGTTGTTCATTAAATTCTGTCTGTATTTACAAAATTAAAGATTTTTGTTATATTTTCCTATTTTTTGTTTTTTTTTTGGTAGGCGAAAAACAGTTGTGTGTCACACATACAGAAAACACGTGCTGCCCTCGCTTCGCTTCGCTCGCTCATGCTAATAACCTCGGGCTGCTAACGCTCATTTTCTGCCCTTGTGACACAATATACCACAGCATCGCCGTCCGTCATTATTTGTCAAACTTATAATTAAACCAAAATTGGCCTAGAACTGGCCTAGAACTCATTTTCACAAAAGCAGTGCTTCTGAACTAATACCACAAATAACTATGCGAAGAGAAAAACGTTAGATTTATAACAATTTTCATAAAAAATTCCAGTTATGACGTTGAAATATTAAGCCTTCTTAAAGCACATTTTAATTTCAGACAAATAAACATTCAAGCAATTTAAACGCTGAAAAATTAAAGAGAAATTTTAATTACAAATTAGTTTTATTTTGTTCTCTTTAGAATTTTAATTACAGTTGGCTCAGGACGTTCACTTAGGAAAGTTTGAATTAGAAAATAGAAGTTTAAAAAAGTAGTAGGTAGTTAAGAAATAACGCAGTTCTAAATACGTGTAAGGAATATTACAAAAAAATGAAAATATTTCATATTTTTTTCAAGGAGCCCACCTAAATATCTTGCTGATTAGAGATGCTGATTTTGTAAACAATAAAAAGTTTATTCAAAATCATTACAACTTGGAGTCTGGTACTTGAGTAACTTTCAAATAACGGAGGTTATTTTAACAAGGAACCATAATTACAACAACATTTTAATAATTCGGGTGTAACAGAAGACATAAGATGGAATTCTGCATTTTTTGGCATTTTTTAGTGAAATTTAAACCTTTTCTTCGAAGCTATAGAAGTTTACCGCGAATTAAATGAAATTCAATCAAGCACAGGATTCTTACTAAGAAAGTGGAATTCAAATAATTCGTCAGTTATTGATATTATTTCTAAAGAAAATCCTGACATTGAAAATTTTATAATTAATACCAATACAAAGGAATTTAAGACAGTATGCATCTTTAGCATACCTAAATCAGATAAGTTAATGTACACACTCATGAAATAATCACGAAACGAACAATTCTCTCAACCATATCCAAGATTTTTGATCCATTAGGATTAATCGGGCCTGCATTAATAAGGGCAACATTAATAATTCAACGTTTATTTCAGTTAAAGTTGGACTGGGACGAAGTAGTTAACGATGAAATAGCGAACCAAAGGTTGGAGTTTTTCTATCAGTTAACTAGTTTAAATAATATTGAGATATCTAGACAAGTTGTAGCAACTAATTTTGTAAGAATCGAATTACACGGATTTTGCGATGCTTCAGAGAAGGCTTATGGTACTTGCATTTATTTTGTTTCCGAAAATTGTTACAGTCAACAAAGTTCTTACCTGTTATGTACAAAATCAAAGGTAGCACCTTTAAAATGTCATACATTGCCTAGGCTCGAATTGTTAGCAGCCTATTTACTTGCAAAGTTAGCCAGTTCAGTTATAGATTCTCTAAATATTGAGCTTAAACAAATTACATTTTATGCGGATTCAATAAATGTACTCGCATGGTTAAAAACTGATACTAACAAATTAAAAACATTTGTTGCAAACAGAGTGGCTAAAATTAATGAATTAACTCAAAATTATGAATGGAGACACGTATCAAGCGAAAATATATCACGAGGAATAGCTCCTGAACAATTAATTGACGCTCATATTTGGTGGCATGGGATACAGTTTTTGTTAAAGCGGAATGATGAATAGTACCTTTCTTCTGTTCTATCAAATGATATAGAGTTGCCAGATTTAAAATCATCATCAGTAATTTTAGTAACACAGCAATTAGTTAAAAATCTAAATTTAAATAGATTCTCAAATTTATATACATTACAAAAGGTTGTAGCACGAATATTAAGGTTTTGAAAGTAATAATATGAATTAGAATTAAAGAGATTACTTAAACGTGTGATTAAAGAGTGCATCGTTTGTTTTAAGGTAAATCCTACACGCCAATATTTATGGGTGATCTTCATAATTATAGAGTAACACCAGCGCGACCGTTTTCAAAGTGTGGGGTCGACTATGCTGGACCGATCCTGGTAAAGGAAGGCACTAGAAATAGTAAATTTATAAAATGAATTTGACAACAGAGGCTTTTTAAATGCATTAAAAAGATTTATTTCGCGACGAGGAAAACCTATAGAAATTCATTCTGATAACGGTTCTAATTTTTTGGGAGCCCACAATAAATTTGTAGAGCTTCATAAATTACTTAATCGTAGTAAACATAATTCTGAAGTATCAGATTATTTAGCCCAAGAAGGGATCAAATGGTTTTTTATACCTGCCAAGGGGCCAAGGCACCGCACATGGGTGGTATATGGGAAGCAGCAGTAGAACCTTTTAAGCTTTTAGTTTTAGTCTGATTTTTGTGAAATTTTCAGGAATTAATAATAATTACAAAACTTAGGGTGGAGATTCCTTGATTTTTTTGTAAACCTTCGAAAAGTATTTATTTTGTTAATTTTAAATGGAAAATCACAAAACGAAAAATCCGCGCTGTTCTGCATTAAATCTATGAAAATTTGCTCCTATTTGTTTTAATAAATATAAAGTAGTTTTTAAACAAAAAGGTTTCCCATTTCTTTCTTAAATATCTTTGTAAAGTGCTGCCACATCGTTAGATACATTTAAAGCTGTCGAGAAATATTCCCAAATTTTAGAAGTGAGAGCACTATCTTCAGCAGAGGTAGGAAGCGATCACAAACTGGTACTGGGAATCTTAAGATTTAAGGGAAAAATTATGAACAAAACCGAACAACCAGAATATGTCACGAAGATAAAAGTGGAGGGTTTACAGGATGAATCTATAAAATATCTATATCAAAAAAGATTAGAAGAAAGAATTAGAAATAACAAGATAACAGAAACTGATGGGGTAGAGGAGAGTTGGTCAAAAATTAAATATAACGTCGTAAACGCAGCGAAAGAATCCCTCGGAGAAAGAAAAATAGATAAAAACAGAAAATATCATAAAAAAACACCATGGTTCCGAAATGAAGTCAAGGAGAAATGCAAAGAAAAGAAAAAAGCATACCTAGATTATATGGAAAATAAAAATCCTCAAACATACGATAACTACAAAAGAGTGAGAAATGAAACACATGCACTAGTGAGAAAGATTAAAAACGAACATTGGGAACAATTCTCGAAAGAGATGGAACACGATTTCTATGGCTTACAAAAGGAAATGTGGCGCTTTATAAGGGGGCAAAGAGCAGAAACTAAAGAACTGATAGACGTGAAGCAGATAGAGAAGGACACCTGGATAGATTACTTAAAAGAATTATATGCAGAGAAACAGACCATACAGAGAGAACCACAGACCCCAGAGATGACAACAAACACGAAGACAATAATTAGTATGTTAGAAGTAGAGGAAGTACAGAAAAAACTTAAAAACCGTAAAGCCGCAGGAAGAGATGAAATAGCAAATGAACTTCTAAAATATGGAGGAGCCGCGGTAACAGAACAAATAACAACACTAATTAATAAAATTATAGCAAGTAATACAGTACCAAAAGAATGGAAATCAAGTATTCTAATCTTATTATTTAAAAAAGGCGATAAGAAAGAACCGCAGAATTATAGAGGGATAAACCTACTGAATACAACTTTAAAATTAACAACAAAAATTCTATCAACGCGAATAAACCAAACAACAACATTGGCAGATGAACAACAAGGATTCCGCAGCGGAAGATCGTGCACAGATGCAGTTTTTGTGATAAGACAAATAACCGAAAAAGCAATCGAATATAATAAACCAGCCTTTATGTGCTTTATCGACCTGACAAAAGCATTCGATAGAGTAAGGGCGAGAGATGTCATACACCTTTTATATAATAGAGAAATACCCTTGGACATTATAAAAACTATCGAAAACATCTATGAACAAAACACAATAGAAGCTAGAATTGATGGAAAACTCACAGACTCAATAAACATCGGAACGGGAATTAGACAAGGAGATTCGTTAAGCCCCTTATTATTTAATTTAATAATGGACATAGTAATAGAGAATGTCAGAGAAGGGAGAGGATACAGGATGGGGAACAAGGACATCAAAATACTCTGTTATGCAGATGACGCAGTACTAATCGCTCAACATGAAGACGATTTACAAAGACTGGTCCACAAATTCAATACGACAGCGAAAAGGTTCAATATGATCATCTCAACAGAAAAAACAAAATCACTGGTAGTTAGTAAAGAACCCATTAGATGCAAGATAGAGATCGACGGTAAATGTATCCAACAAGTTATGGAATTTAACTACCTGGGTATCGCCATATCGAGTTATGGCGATATCGAAAAAGAAGTGAAAGACCGGGTACAAAAAGCAAATAAGGCAGCAGGTTGCTTGAACGACGCAATATGGCGAAATAAATACATTAAAACTGAAACAAAAGCGAGAATATATAAATCAACGATAAGACCACTACTAACATACACAGCAGAAACAAGACCTGACACATCACAGACACAAAGAATGTTGGAAATGGCGGAGATGAGGATATTAAGAAGAATAACAGGAAACACGCTGAGGGATCGGGTACGAAGTGAACAAATAAGGAGAGAATGCAATGTGGAGGAAATAAACGAATGGACACTTAAAAGAAAAATAGAATGGAACAATCATATAAACAGAATGACGGAGAGTAGAGTAGTCAGAACAGCTAGAGACAAATCACCACTGGGAAGAAGAAGTATAGGCCGCCCACGCAAACGATGGAGTGACAATATACCATAGAGGAATAACTCATTTTTGAACAGGCAGAATTGCCTATAATGAAGAGAAGAAGAAGAAGAAGAGAAATATTCCATCGCCAAGCGTTCCCAGTGGCGCGCATATAAATACAATTTTATATTAGAAAATCCTGATAATATAGAAGTGAAATTTGCTTCTCACAAGAACTCCGGTTGCCACTTAAGACGCGTTTTAGGTAACAGCTTTCTACGCTATGAGTTTCTTTGTTTACCTATGTCAAAATTTATCGATGTCATATATCGATCTGTCATTCCGGTCACTTCTTCTGTTAAATTTGGGGTGTTGTTCCGAGTGTTGCCCGGACAGCTGTTATATGATTGTTGGTCAAGTCGTTTTTTAGTGGCCCGTGGCGGTTAATAGGTGATCATCTTTCTGGACATGCGTGATTGAATTCGTTTTTAGTGCAGGCGTGGTAATTTTTGACCGACTCTTTTCTTTTGGGTGAGAAAGTGTTGTGACATGGTTTAGACCATTGATTGGGATAGACGAGCGATTCCCGTATTATTGGACTGCACGGTGCCTATTGATTTGGTGTGTTTACTCTGGTCTGATTCTCTTCGAGAGGATTTTGTCATTTTGTACTAAGCCAAGCCACGTTCGTAACGACGCCATTTTTGTCAGGTAAGGCGTTTTTCATGAAAGTCGAGTATTATGTTGTTTGGCAAGTGTGTAAGGCCTATTAATATTATAGGGATAGTACCTTCCACGGGATAAACTCTTTCCTTCACTGTAGGAAAGGGCATGTTGAGATTTTTAAATATGTTTTTATTGTATAAACTGTTAGAAGTTTGTAAATTTCTTTCTGGGCCGAGGGATATTCGAATAGGGTTTAATATATATTATTTTAGGGTTCTAGTATTGGGCGGAAGATAAGCACGCTCTAGAATTAGGCGGAAGGAATGCATATCCTAGTATCCAGTGTACGGCGTAAGGAATACTTTCAAGCGTTCAATGATCTTTTCCTCGTGTTGATAAGCTAGTAGCCGCAATTTAATTTTGGTTTGGTGGTAATCTACGTTTAGAAACGAGGGAGTTTGGAACAACCGTAAGTTTTTCTTATCTTTTTATGATGTTTGCTCATATGTATTTATTTGTTAACTAATAATTTTAAAGGTCTCTAAATTAATAATTTCATATATTTTCACTTTTTATCTATTAATATTTTTGAATTTTGTAAGCGATTTATAGGGGCGAGTGGTGATTTTTTTTTATAAATCAGAAATTATTTTTTTTAAATAAAAGTTAAAAATAATTTAGAAATTGATTTATATAAATAAATAAAGATTATTTTGAAAATAAAAATTGCTTCGAATGAATGTTGTAAAAAATGATCATTTTAAAACATAAGTTTTATTAAACAGAGATAATGTTCATCATTTTAATTATATTTAAATCAAAAGTAACAGTATAATGATGATAAGTGTACAAGGATTTTTTTATTATGCCTCTATTAATATATATCTTTAGTTTTATAAAAATCAGTGAGAATTTTAGAAATTATAACTTCCGGTCAAATTTTCTATGAGCAACCAAAAAGAAAATTAAAAACTAATGGCTTCCCGAGAAAGCCTCTTTTTAGGCAAAGATACTTTAGTTTTTTTTCCGAACGCCTCGCCTCAATATTTGTATTCAACGGCTCGACGCGCGTAGAGTTTTCGAATTTGCTTCCTTATTTTTAATAATTTTTTTACAGTAATACAATTTTTTTTTAAATAACTTATAATATAATTTTTAGTAAAATTTTCCACTCTTTCTCTTGGTGCTATTCACATCGAGCACTTCGCTTTGCAAAGAATAAAATAATGAATACTGATGTCTAAACAAGAAATAAACAAATACATTGCAAGGACATTAAAGGTTGGGGGAAGTTAATCTCTTGATTTCATATTTTTTACCCAACTGAGTGGTATGATTAGGAACTACCTGATCTTTTTGTCCAACAGATAGTGAGTCTACGTTGTTCGAGATATGTAATAACTTGCAGCTGGATAAAATATGAGTTCATCAACATTATTCATTCTTTTAAAGGATTGCAAAATTTGAAATAAGAATATATTTAAATAATTTTAAAATAAATATTTTATTTTAAAAATTAGTCAACACTGATTTACTATGTTACATTGGGGTTTACCGTCCATCCCATATAAAATCGTTTAAATCGATTAAAGCTTTAATTTATACAAGGTGAGTCACGGTGAACGCGACGGTCCATTGTAGCTAAACGGTTAATATTTTGAAAATTTTGTTTAATTATGGATATGTGGGTTGATAATGGCTACATTTTAAAATTATTTTGAAATAACCATACAGGTTGTCCCAAAAAAGTGTGGCGTATTAAAGTTACATTATTTCTTATGGAAGACCCTATATTTTATTGCATTTATAGATTATACTTTAAAAATAAGATAAACTTTCTTAAGTATACCCTATACCTAAGCTTTTTAGTTTTCGAGATATTTTGATATTTCTAAAAATGGAAGCACTTACAAGAAAACCAATAACTTCGAAACCTATGGAATCAGCCAAATCCAATTTTAACTGAAAAAAATTAGACTAATAATTGAAAACAATAGTGTATTTAGAGTTGTTTAAAATTATACAGGGCGTCCAAAATGGGGCCATTCTCTAATGACATATTCAAACAACAATATTGTTCTTATTTTAAATAGGACACCCTAAATTTTATAATCCTATTCTATTACCTTTTAAAAATTATAAAGGTCTACTATGCCTAAATCTATTAATTTTGGAGTAATTTTTATTTTTGTTAAATTTTACATTATTTTTCCATCGTAATGCCTAACTATAACACCCTGTATTGTGTATTTGATCATCTTAGACTATGATACGAAAAAATTATCAACAGTAATACCACAAGTGATTGAATTTTCTGTCGATTCATTTCATAACGAAACTGAGTTGCTTGAAAACACCACGAGTCTGTTGAGTTATGAAATAAGAGACAGACTTATGAGATAAATTCAATCACGATTGGAATTTTATTAGACTATTTCACAAACAAAGTAGGGTAAAAAATCTGAAATATAACAGCTAGTGTCTCGACAGGCGTAGCTCATTTTTAGCGTGGTTATTTATATTTGACGTTTAACTGTCACATATGTAAATCTGAAAACACCGAACTTGATAGGCCAATCAGAGTCAAGAGTCAAGTTCAGAATTATCGATAAGCCAAACTCGACTGGAGCTCCTGATTGGTTCAATTTACAAGTGCGTGAAATAGTCTTTGAAACTATGTGTTTGGTTTTGACATTATTAAAAATGTTTCGAGATGTATCGAAATCTGTATGGTTAACCGTCATACTAATCCATTATTATGAAAAGTGTAAACGGCTCATTATAAAAAAAAATCATCTCCACTAACAAAAATCTATCCGTCTTTGAAAATCTGTTCCATAGAGATTTTGATCCACCTCGAAACTATTTTAATAATGTCAAAGCCAAACACATAGTTTCAAAGATAATTTTTTCAGATCATAGTCTAAGCTGATCAAATACAGGGTGTTATATTTAGGCATTACGGTGAAAAAAATAATGGAAAATTTAACAAAAATAAAAATAACTCCAAAATTAATAGATTTAGGCATACTAGACCTTCATAATTTTTAAAAGGTAATGGAATTTGCTACATAACAGGATTATAAAATACAGGGTGTTCTATTTAAAATAAGAACGATATTGTCGTTTGAATATGTCATTAGAGAATGGCCCCGTTGTGGACGCCCTGAATAATTTTAAACAATTCTAAATACATTATTGCTTTCAATTATTAGTCTAATTTTTTTCAGTTAAAATTGGATTTGGCTGATTCCATAGGTTTCGAAGTTATTGGTTTTCTTGTAAGTGCTTCCATTTTTAGAAATATTAAAATATCTCGAAAACTAAAAAGCTTAGGTATAGAGAAGACTTAAGAAAGTTTATTATTTTTATAAATATAGGGTCTTCCATAAGAAATAATAAAACTTTGATACGCCACACTTTTTTGGGAAAACCTGTATAATTCAAAATAATTTTAAAATGTAGCCTTTATCAACCCACATATCCATGAATAAACAAAATTTTCAAAATATTAACCGTTAAGCCAATGGACCCTCGCGTCTACCGTGACTCACCCGGTATAATGAAACCATATTCTGAAATTAAAGCAACTTTCATTAACTTCCCGTAATTTTAGCATCTCATGCCTTAATTTCGATATCTAAGCACGTTCCTGGAACTTTTCTAGCTTATTATTTTCCATTAAATGTACCAAGGAAATTTCATAATGACGACAAAAGGAAATAATAATTCAAAAACAAAAGCAAAAACTTACAAAGATTACAACTTTATAGAAACATTGTAAGTATAAGGAACAAAGACTAAAAGAGACCATTTTTCTACATTAAAAAGAATTAAAGTGGGTAAACGTCCTGTGTCACGAAAGGCTTTTATCCTAGTCGTGCAAAAGCAGACGAGGGAACTTAATAAAAGGACTCAAGGATTTGATGGAAGGAAGAGCGTACGTTCTCATAGAAACTGTATGAGAGGCATAAGAGTTTTTTAAAAAGAATAAGGGTCACTCGTATGTGCCGCAAACATGCCATAATGCGGACACATGATAGAGTTCGACTAACAATTAAAAAATAATTAATTTTAACCATGTATTTGGTAAAATCGATTGAGTTTAAATTACGTAATAGTATATTACGTAACAAGTGTCGTAAAAAGCATATTACGCACGAATGGAAAAGTTGCTGGGCAGCGGCGAGTGAGTTTCATATATTTACTTTACGAATTTTTTAGGCTAAGTTCGCCACTAAAATCGGTGACAATTTTGACGCTATTTTCCTTAGAATTTTTTTTTCCTACATCACTGTATTTTTTGTTTTCGGGTAGCAATTTATGTAAATTAAAATACCAATTGATTGGTCATTGGTATTCTTGAGTTTTGTTAATGCATCAAAGGACAATGCTCCTATCTTATGGAAAATAGAAGACTACTCAAATGCGGATATTTTGATACCAACAGATTCTTCTTGAAAAATAGAACATTTCATAACATTTCGCCAATGTCGCGAGTTGTATAATTAAGTCACAGTTAATGATTTTATTTTTAAAATCGCTTACGGAAATTGTATGAGTAAGAGAGAGACGAAATAGATAAATGAAGATCTATTATTAGAGATAAATAACTAACACCAGATAACCTATTTTAGCAGTTAATTTTTATTTTATTTTTTTTGTATTCTTTTGTAGTGTATTTGTTAAAAAGTTAGGATACGGAGGTATAGTTCGATCAGCAGCATCAAGTATTCAGTAATCTGGTTGATGGATATCTAACATTAGGTTGATGTCTAGCATATCCTTCATACCAGATCACGCTACATGTACACAACATCCAAGTGTTTGTGCTCCAGTTTTGCAAGTACAGTAATAGCCATCAATATGTCGATTCTCTTCGTTAAGTTCGTTCTATTCGTCATAACCTAATCGTGGACGAAATGCTATCCACAATTGATGTTTAGTAGCTTGTCTAAATCTGGAATAGACTCGAGCTCACAAGAAACCTGGTTCTTGCAGAAGAACCTGAAAAGAAAACTCGTCGACCCGTTCTCTTTGTAAAAGATCATGGATATAACTACGTGCGAGACCTAATAATAATAATATGTTTATTCAGAAAAAAGATATAAAAATATAATATTATAAAGTAAACAATTGAAAAATACATTTACATAGACAAATTAAAAATTAAAAGGTGAATAAACAAATTTCCACAGAAGTAGTTTAACTACTTGTATTTGTGAATGAAAAAGCTTAACAGCATAATCAGGTAATTAAGGGCATACATAATATATATTGACATAATCAGAAAATTGACATAAACAGGAATTTGACATTATCAGGAAAATTGACATAATCAAGAAAATTGACATATTCAGGAAATTGACATAATCAGGTAAAATTTATAAAACAATTTTAACTTTGACGTATAAAATGAATCGTTTATTATATTATCTATTTATTTTTTTTGTCTTTTTTATTAATTTAAATATTTAAAACTTAAACATTTATTTGGTTGACAATAAGTCCTTTCATTTGACAAAATCCATTTCTTAAGTTCCATTTTAAACGAATTATAGCTGTTTAAGTTTTTTAAGTGGCAAGGTAACAATGAATATAGGCGTGGTGCCAAATAATTTACGCTACGTTGTCCAATGGTTTTCTCGGATCGCGGGTAATACGTGCTGTCATTATTTCTGGTGTTGTGGGGATGTTCATGAGTGGTTAATTTACCTTTTCCTTGTTTGACAAATAAAAGTATTTTCTTGCAAAATAGCTGGCTAACATCGCATAAATTACACTCATTATATAACTGATTAGTTGGATAAATGATTGGTTTTTGATAAATTATTTTTAGAATCCATTTTTCTATTATATGAACATAGTTTAGATACGAATCATATACTCCCCCCCATCCCAGAATACCATAATGTAGCTGCGACTCTATTAAAGAAAAATATATAGTTTTTAAGCTTGTCACAGGTAAGAAATCTCTCAGACATTTAAATTTTGGTAAAAAACCCCTTATTTTTTTAACAATTTGTTTTAAGTGTAGTTCCCAACGAAGATGGCGATCGATGTTAACTCCAAGATACTTTATACTTTCGGCTTCCGTAATTTGATGGCTGCAGCCTATATTTAATGGACCTAAGTGTGGTAAGTAGCAAGAGTATGAAGTAAATGGTAAATAACAACTTTTATTGTAGTTAAGTGTTAATTTGTTATACTGGAACCACTTAGAAATTTTTTGAAAGTCATTTTCAATGTTTTCTTTTAATTTTTCCCCAGTTGGGGCGGAATATATAATGGCCGTGTCATAGGCAAAACTTATTATTTTTCCCGATAAATTTATTGAAAGTAAACTATTTACATATAAAATAAAAAGAAGTGGCCCTAAGACGGTTCCTTGAGGAACTCCAAACGTAAGTTTCTCTAGTGTACTAATCGTACCGTTAATCTCATCGTACTCTATCTAGCTTTTAACTAGGTTATATGGAGCTCCTCTTATACCATATTTGCTAAGAAGTTTATTGTGACATACTGTATCGAAGGCTTTAGAGAGGTCTAGGAATATACTTATAGTTGGAATTTTTTTGTCAAGATGCTCGTGTATATAAGAAGTAAGTTTGTAAATTGCATCTTCTGTGGATTTGCCCTCTCTAAAGCCATATTGACAGTCTGATAGAATATTGTATTTACTTAAAAAATTACACAATCTACTTTTTATTAGCCTTTCAATTATTTTAGAGATATTAGAGATTAATGAGATAGGTCGATAATTTTCCATTTTAGTTTTATCTCCTATTTTAAAAAGCGGTTTAATTTTACCTGTTTTAAGACATTTAGGAAATTGACCAGTAGTAAAACATTTATGTATGATGAAATTTAAAGGTGTTGCTATTGCCGGTGCTATTTGCTTGAGCGTTTCAAATCGAAATATCTGGTCACCGAGCTTCGCTCTTAATATTCAAATCTACATTTTTAAGCAGTCCAATGAGTATATAATTTAAGTATATTTATAACCTGACAAATTATTAATTAATTCGCGAAAATCACGGAGTGGGCGACATCTACTTGAACTACAGAAAGGTAGATAAATAGAAAGTTGATTGGCGATTGGCTTGAAAGTAGGCGGGAAAATTAAAAAAGCTGTCCGTGTTAATTTTCAATTGGCTGCAGGTGTTGTTGACGTTTATCAACTGCTTGTCTCAGAGGTTAATTAAATGCATTAAAAGTTGCCTAGTTTCTGGAGATTTCACCCTTTTAGGGCATCATCTACTGACGCTTGATCTTCGCGAATAGTTACGGCGCCGGCGGACAGGCCCCGTTTCCGGGACGGGCAACAGCAGCGTGTAGGGCACAGTGGTTTCAGTAAGGTAGTTTTAGTGAGTAGCCGTAAGGGGTAGTCTCACACTATCGGGGAAGGGAAGAACCTTTACCCGATATGCGTAAAGCATTTCCATCCTCCAAAAAAAAAAGATTAGCGTTAGGTTAGATCTTTGTAATAAATAAAGAAAAGTACGATACGTGTGACATTTGTTACCTTCTGACAGGTGTCATATTTTGACATTTGTTCATTTTGACAGTTGTAACATTCTGACACGTATCACATTCTAACAGTTGTCACGTTTTGACAGGTGTCACATTTTGACAAGTGTCCATTTTAACAATGTTACTCAACGTTCCTATAAATATTTACCTAAACCCATGATTTCTGAAATTGAATTGGCAACGTTGTATTTTCAACTTTGAATTTATGAGATGGCTGTCATTTGACAAGCAAATTATTTATGTCCGTCAAATGAACCTTTCCATTTTTATACTTTTCAAGTTTATTCTACTTGGGCATTTGTAGAATAAAAAAATGTGAAAAATATTTTTCCGCTCAAAAATTTCTATTGCTAAGTATATTGATTTTATCATGTTTTATAGCATCTGTAAAAATTTCATGAAAATCCCAGCCGGTTTCTTAACGTTTAACCAGAGATGTGCGTGTCAGTGGTTGTCAAAATTTGTAGGTCATTATAGATAAAAGCGGCAAATTTAAAATTTAATTCTTTCAGAATGAAACGCCAGAAATTTAATAAAGTCAAACCTTTTTACTACTATAATATACAGAAGAAAGGAGTGCAGTATTTAATTTGCAGAACGTAGTACATGTTCAAGAGGTAGAAATTTTATTTTTACCTCATCCTTCAATGCTTATTTGTAGTTAAAATTTAAATTTTAATACATCTGATCGGCCTAATATAGCTTTTGTCTAGATTTAATCTTGTTTCCATGGTTATTACTGTAATAAACCTGTTCTTTTGACAGATAAGTCAGACTTTATTTATTCATAGCCGTATCGTATGTATTTTAATTGATTCGGAATTTTGTATTAATATATATTTCAAAATGGCTTCATTCTAAAAATATTATCAGTCCTCCTAAATCCTTGAAGGCAGAATTATCAGTAATAGCAAGGCAACATAAAAACAAATTCAAAAAATATATTATAGATGAGATGGCCAGAGAAAAAGGAATTAAAATTCTCAGATTGCCTCTGAACCGCGCAAAGTTAAATTCCATTGAACTGATCTGGTCACAATTATTAAAAGGTTATGTTTCTCAAAACAATAAAACATTTAAATTTCCTGATGTGCGAAATTTGTTTTTGAAGGCAGTTTCAGATGTAAATAGAGAACATTGGGGAAAATGCATTGGTCATGTTAAAAATGTGTAAAATTCATTTAGGAAAGTGGATATATCAATGGATAATTTAATAGAACCGATAATAATAAACCTCAGAAAAGACAATTATAGTGATACCAGTAGTTTTAGTGAAGACAGTGACTTTTAAAGATAGTTCTTGAACTAACTTTTTTTTAATCTTTGAGTTTAGGTAAGTACTGAAGCGTTACTTTTAATGCCAAGAGATTAAAAAAAGTTTAATCCCAACATATAATCCTCGTTGTTATTTATTGGTTAAATTTAATTCGTTCAATGTTAAAGTGTCAGATGCATAAAGTTTATTTTTATTTTTTGTAAATAATATAACTTCAAAATTTAATCTACGAAGTGCGTATATATATTTTATATGCTGTGACCTTATTTATATTATAGAAACTTATTTTGCAAAGTACGCCTATGGAATGTGACGTTATATCCCTACTTTTACTATACTCATCTATCCTTTATAGTATATATTACTATAGAAACAAGTTATTATTATGAGACATGAGACCTACATTTTTTGCCGATTTAGATAGGAATTAGTCTACCCTGAAAGTTTCATTGAATTCTGACGAGTGGATTTCGAGATCCTCTGGACACACATACATACATACAAACCTTGCTCGTTTAATAGTATTTGATATTATCAATTCCGGGAGATTTCTTGTTTTTTAAGGTATTTATGACTGATATTACATTTTCATGAGTTGGATATAGGGACATTGTATTTTGTAGTGGATTGATATCTTCTGATATTTTTTCAGCTAATATTTGACCTACACCAGCATAATATTGGTTGAATGAATTTACTATTTCCTTTTTATCTGTCAACTGGTTTCCATTTGAAAGTTTTATAACAGGAATATATTTGTTTTAGGCCTAATTTTTCCACATATGTCATTAATACATTCCCATAGGGTTTTGGACGAATTTTTATTTTTATTTATATGACCGATATAAAAATCTTGCTTAGCTTTTTTTGTAAGTTTATTTAAAGTGTTTTTATAATAATTATATCTCTCTTTAATTTCATTATTTAAGTGATATTGCAGCGTTAGTCTGTAAAGCTTATTTTTTTCTATTATTGACTTAATTAATCCAGGTGTCATCCACGGCTTTAAATATCGTGTTTTGTTTTTGATTTTAACTTTTTTTGTATTTTTTTCAATGTAAAATTTTAGTTTTGTAATAAAATTATTTGACATATTATCCAAACTTGTTTCATTATATAGAATATCCCAATTTTCTTTTCTTAAATCGAAAATTAAAGTATCATAATTTATAAAAAGTTTAAATTTCCTAGAATTATTTTCACTTTTGTTTGAGTTTACTTGAAATGTCAATGCAATAGGGAGATGATCAGTTATATTATAATTGAAAATATACGATTTAGTTTTAAGTTCTAGACTATTGTTTCTGCAGCTCATGAAATAGTGATCTAAAAAGTGCGACTTGATAATCTAGTATACTCATTGATATGAGATACAAAACCGAAATAGCTCAGAATATTCTTATATTCTTCTACTGGTCCGTTGTCATCTAGCAAATTTATATTTATATCACCAGTAAATATGTTTATATCATTTAAATTAAATTTGGAGAAAAAATTAATTAAATCTGAGTTAAAAGCTCTAGGACATGTACTTGGAGACCTATAAAGAGCAATTATGCTTATGTTTACCTTATTTAGCTTAATATCAACGATTACAGCTTTACTGTCGCCTACCTGATATATACCTACAGTTAAATCTCTTACTTCTTGCAGTGACAAAATTGGAAATTCGGGTATTTACAGTTCATTCACATTAAACCAGGCAGCGTTATTCACCCTCTGAAGGTGGAAACGTTCAACTTCCACTCGAGCTTTTACTACATTCTCATATGTTGCTAATTCGTTAATTGATTGAGTTAATTGTGCGCCCTGCATATGTATAGCATGTTTTTAAATGGCTTTCAACAATCCACCTCGTTTTTGTTATAAGCCGTGCTCTGTTAGCATCGTCCGTTGAAAGCTGCCTATCACCACGGCCTATTGTGGGTGGAATATACCATTCTAAACCTAGATTATCAAGAAAATGTACAGCATCACGATAACCCCTATCAACAATTATAATATCGCCTGGTTGTAACCAAGTATTTAATCGGTCCGCATCTTGTCTTTCTTGATTAGCGAAGATATGCTGCAATATTCCTCACAACGCCGAAATCCTCTAGGGCGAACTCTATGTTCACAAACGCAACACTGCATTTTCTTAGTTTTCAAATACTACTTTAAAACAACTAAAGTAAATACACTTCACAAATGCACACAGAAGCAAGAAAACTTATTAGTTCTCTTATCAGCTATCAGGTTTGTTGTTTACTGACTTCTATACAGAATGCTAATTAATATGTCTCAAGTCGGACTCTGTTTTAGCACAGCAGATGGCTGTAATTAAATGGCTAGATTTTGTAAATCGAATTGAAATTTCTGATAAATGAACTGATTTTTTGGGTTTATTAATTAAATTATCACTTTGGCGCAATGATATGAAATGTTCTATTTTTCAAGACGAATCTGTTGGTATCAAAATATCCGCATTTGAGTAGTCTTTTATTTTCCATATGATAGAAGCATATTACAAAATTCAGCTGTATTTGTCCTTTTTGTATATGTATAAAAAGTATTAATTAATTAATTGATCTATCTCGAATATTTTGCCTAGGGTAGATAATCTATAACCATTTTTCTATCTCAAGTATACTCACGTCTAAAAGGTGCATCAATGAAGCTCTCGATGTAGCCTGGAGACGAGTCATATCCGTCAGAAGTTGACATAATTCAGCACTTAAACGGGAAGTGGCGACGTGGCTAGTCAGCGTTGCCCTTTTTAGGGTTTCACCTAAGGCGAAAATCCACATCTGAAAAATTGAATAAAGGTGTCAAATGCAATATAATATATTTGAGACCTAATACAAAACGAGTGAATAAAAACCCAACAAATAAAATATGCTTTTTATGGTCACTAAACATATATTTCTAATTGTTCTACCTCTCTCTATGAGTTATAACGTATAATTTTAAGATGGCAATACTAAATTATTGTACTTCGAATTGCTGTATTATTTTAATTAGTTATTGATTTTACGATGCGATATATTGAACTTTATAGGCCAGCCCCCATGAGTGGGCGCGACGCGAGCGCCGCTCTACCGGCCGGGAATAACAATAATTGATTGTCGATTTAAATCGATCGCTTAAGTTTAATTGAAACACTCGCTTATTTATTTTTATTAATCGTCCACAATGTCGGTTTTGCTAAGATGTGGGTTCAAGCCGGTAAATTTAACAATTTTTCGAAAGAAAAGCCTCACTAAAGGCAAGAAATTCGTCGAAAGCCATTATGTTTCCGCATCTACGAGTTCAAAACTGATGGATCATCTGAGATTATAGGAACTGTTTTGCGCTAAGCACTAAGCACATAAACGAAAACAAACCAAAACGAAAACAAGCCCACAATCGAGCTACGTATATAATTATTATAATTATTGTATAAGTTCTAATAATAGATAATGACAAGTTAAAGAAACGTAAACATCGCTAATCTTGCAAGTACACAGGGTCGCATTAAGGGTGTTATAAAAACAAGTATGTAATTGATTTCATAAAAAAATATAATTTTTGATTTTTTAATAATACTATTTTCTTTGTAATATGTACAGCGTGTTTACTTCAGTTATACCATATGGAAAACTTTTTTTAAATTAATTTTACGAAAAAAAGTTACTCTTTATAAAAAGTTCTGCATCGTGTAAAACTCATGATTAAATAATAAAGGCTCGTCCATACTCATCCGAATAAACGCAATTTTTCAAATCGGAAAAAAGACCGCCACATCGTTACAACTGAAAAAATGCATTGATTGATAAGATGAAGTTCAAGGAAAAGAATCATTTTTCTGTTGTGTAATGTATTCTATGGATGTGGCGGTTTTATTCCGATTTGAAAAGTTGCGTTTATTCGGATGAGTATGTCCAAGCCTTAAGACATTAACATTTCTAGATGTGCCGACCATAAATGTATCATTTAAAAAAAATCATATAGTTGATTGATTTTAGGGTGATCCTGACAGAAACGTTTTGGATACAAACTGCACTTGCAAAGAAGGAAGAGGATTCTGCAAGCATGCAGCAGCGGATGTTTTAATGTTAGTATAGCAGTATCATCAGCGACTGTATCCATTTCTAGTAAATTGCTTTTATATAACAAGTAGAGAATAGAATAGATCCCAGGACCTTCCTTGTGGCACACCTACATTTACATTTCTAAGTTGAGAAGTTTCGTTATCCAGTTTGATTCTGAATAGTTTGTATGAGATGTACAAAGAGATTTCTTCAACACATTGTTTTGATAGTATATGGTTTAATTTGTGGATTTTTCATTCGTTGCATACTTTGTTCAAGGTCAATGCTTCATCCAGACTTGCTCTTCTTCAAAGGATAGTTCAATGTTGGTACACGGCGATTAGACCGAACTCAATAGACCGAAAGGCAGTTGACCGAACTCAGTAGACCGAAACCTCACTAGACCGAAACCTCACTAGACCGAAACAGCAATAGACCGAAAATCACACGCAAAATTTAGGGTAAATTATAGGAAAATTAAGAAAAATCAATTTAAATTCTTATAAAATCTAAAAATAAATATAATAAAAAATAAACAAAAAAACTTCAACTTCAACAAAAAGGTTCTAACTAACAATAACTTCATAGGTAGGTAATTACGCTAGTAAGTACGCTATTACTCCATTAATTACATTATTTAAATTTGTTTTTCATCCATATAATAGAACTAAATTAAAATATAATCAAAAACAAAAATTAAAATAAAAACTTCTAAACACGCCAGCCTAAGCGTGAATAAATATTTATTTTTAAGAAACTTGGAAAACGTTCTTTTTTGTGTACTTTTTTCTGTAATTTTTCAAAGAATTTATTTATTAGAATTTAAATTAAAAAAATAAAATATTTTCAGTATATTGCTGTTTGGGTCTAGTGAGGTTTCGATCTATTCATTTTCGGTCTACTGAGTTCGGTCAACTGCCTTTCGGTCTATTGAGGTCGGTCTATTTACCTAGAACCTTCAATGTCCATTAAACCATGCACTTTTATTGTGGAATGCTTCTGTTGATAGCCAAATTGGTGACTTGAAGAATAACATCCAATAGGAATTATAAAATAAAATAATTAGAATGAATAAAATATTCAGTGAAAGAAAAACAAAACCTCAATTTTCTCTCCGCTGAAGACCTTAAAATTAGAAACTCGTGTAAGAAATTACCCAATTTTTTTTTAAATACTTCAATTTTTATTGCTGTTGTATAACGTTTATTTTACCTGTCCGAGGAGTTCATCATTCACAGCAATACAAAAATATCTAACTGAACTTCTCCTACACAATTCGTCATTTCCGGAACAGCTATTAGGGTTTTGCACAAAATGTTATTTACAATGATTGATGGAAGTGTTTGCAACATAACTGAAAGAAAGTCCACTCAAACCTGTTACATATCTTACAGTGGCGGCTGGCCCAACGGAGGCTGAGCCTCCTCTGAAATATTTACGCATAGAGCCTCCATTTATTTTATATTTAATTTTAGTTAAAGTATTTTCTTTATTATTCCAAATTTTACGACATGTTTTTAATATGGCAACAACGCGACTCTTGATCCTAAATCGTCAATAGAAATATTTTCAGAGCTTTCACTGCTATAATGTATTATCTTACACGTTTCGATCATTGTAATAAATTTGAATTCACGACCTTCTCCACTACAGAGTTACGCTGATAGGCATAAGGTTGCGATCGACAACCCACCACTACATCTAGCCCTATATTATTTTTATAGTTTATCGTTATCTTTTATAATAAAGTTCAACCGTTACCTCACCCCATATAAAATTTAATACTTTAAATAAATAGCAAAGTTAGAAATTTTGGAATTTATATTAGTATAAATTGCGATGAACCCTTTTAATCCGCTAGTGCCCTTATATACTTGATATTCTATGCATATACATCAGAGTCATACATAATCACAGCGCCGCTATGTTATAAGTTTCATGTTAAATAAACAGATAAATCTGACATTCAGCAAACACAAATTTCAGTTAAAAAGCAATATGAAAACGATTTGTGCCGCACTTTTAACAGATATTATTGTTTAATCTGGGGATGAAAAACAAAATTTTAATTAAAATGTGGCAGCGTGGTATCATGTGTTTAATTTAATCACTTTTTTGACTGCGTTTAATTCACATTTACCGCACGTTATGATATTGAAATTATGAAATTCATGGAATAAATAAAAAATTTAACGTGCAATACAATGCCTATGGTGCATGAGGATAAATGGTCAATCCATAGAAGCGTATACGCAATTATTTATTAGTTAAAATTCAATTTTCCTCTAAATGCTTAAAAAAGCAATGCTTCTAATTCTAGCATTATTTTGTTTAACTTATCAACAGATTTTCTGAAATATTTTCAGAAAATATAATAATAATGAAGTTCTGTTAGAGAGAGAGTGACAGTGACATAAAACGACAGTCAAATGACAAGTGAAGTTTCTACAAATAGTGATCCTACATGGACACCACAGAGTACACCATCTAATGCGAAATAAAGCTGTTTCCGTGATAACCAATTTGTGAGCGCATGCGCGATTAAACTAGTTTTACTGTCAATGTCAATCACCATTTCCGTTATTCCGATTGTGTCGCGGTATTGCCGTTTTGTGAGTAATTACTGGCATTTGCCGAGGATTAGAAGTACTGTCAGGAAATATCTGAACTAAGATCCTAAAAAAAAAAGTGTATATTCAAGAGGTATACACCAAAATAATAAACTCTTCATTTTCTCAGAAATTGTAATGAATACTGTACTAAAACTATGCATGCCATGAATGCAATCAAGTTCAAGTTTCTCCAGTAATGTCATATTGTCAATACTGACTTTTCATTCAAAAAAGGTAAACCAACCAAACAACTAACTTTTAGCATTGCATTTTATGAGTTTGTCAGTTTATGAGTGAAGTGAACATTGTTCAATAAATTTGGATTATATTGTGGTTATATTACAATTACTTCTCGCAAAGGTGGATTTTTTTGTATATGCCGCAGCTGTAATTCAAGAAGGCGAAGGTTTAAGCTTCTTTTCAACATCCAAAGACCGTCTTAGGTATGTAGAAAAATTGTCAGTTTGTGCTGAGGGATGACTATTATTTGTCTTAGTGTAGTTCGGTTTTGTAAGAATTTGAACCAATGCGTTACTTTTCTTGGTGTATGTGTCAATAGTTTATGTTTCAATGTTGTGACGTATTTCCCCCCAATATCGTGTGTATCCAACATCAAAGGAACCGATCAAGCTTTCGTCTCTTGTTAAGTCTATAATTTTCACCTACCTACCGTGCATGAGATGGGGGTTAGTTAAGCCCAGTCACGGTAGCCTCATCGTCACTCAGGTAAGACAGTGTGTTAATTTGGTGAACTAAAAAAATATTTTAGAACGGCTGCCGTTTTGGTATGTCAAAATACATTATTATACCTACTCAAAGACAAAATAGCAGACGGATCTGCCGGTTGCTTTTAGCAGACAGCAAAATACTTTCTCCCGCGCGAGTATTAGTGCATTCTGTGAGTCGGAAAAATATTATAAGCAGCAACCAAACCACCTCTCCCCCCATTTTAGAGGATGTTGAACACGATGGCGGTGGTAAAAATACTTTTGGAGTTAACCCGACCCCCCAAACGCCCAAAATGGGGGGAATCGCGTATTCCGCATATTTCATCGGTAAAATATTCACTATCCCCCGTTTTCGAGGATGCTGAATACGATGACCCCACCCCTCAAACGGCTAAAAACCACCCCCAAAATAGGGGAATCGTGGATTCCGCGCCTTCCACGGGCAAAATTTATCTTTCCCCTCGTTTTAGAGGATGCTGAACGCGATGGCAGTATCCAAAATTAGTTTCGACTTAACTCCACCCCTCAAACGACCAAAAACGACCCTTAAAGTGAGGGAATCGCCGATCCCGCGTCTTCTAACGGCAAAATATATGGGTCACAGGATCGTAGGCTGCCCAAATATAGAGCGTACAAATTCTGTGTACTGAAATTCAATCCCGCGTGATCATGATATTTGAGACCCCATGAGCCCCTTTTTATACGGCCCTGATAGGTTGAGAAGACTTAATTCTGGACAAAAATGAGATCCCCGCCCTCCGAAACCCCCCTGACCCAATTTGGCAGCCCAAACACATTTCTGTGGACATCTCATATTTTGGACCCCCAGACGTCCTTTCACATACCCCTGGGAAGGTCGCAAGGGCGACCTGACCCAACAAATGAATTCAGAGCACTTCAAAACCCCCGAGTGGAACATTTGGCCCGCTTGGAACGGCAGTTTTATGAAGTATGTGCCTTGTTGAAAAATGCCGAGAATTCTCCCCAATTGGGGTGAATTTGAGGGGGAGGGGGGGCCGAGCAGCATCGAGATTTTGGTCAACTTTGAATCTCATGTCTCAATGAACATTTTGCACAAAAAATTACCCCGATCGGACCTTTCCGACCAAAGTTCGAAGTTTTGGGGTTTTTAAGCCCACTTTGACGCGACTAGAGGTACATTTTTGTCAATTATCAAATAAATTTATTTAAATTTGATAAAGTTCGAGCAAAAAAAATGCGATTTTGGACGGTTTTTTCGATATATCTCGATCGAGACTTATAAAAAAAATGAATCGAATGATATTTTTATCTACAACTTTCTCACTTACTTTTTTTTATTGGAGTTATAACTTTTTTTTATTCCCGAAAAACCGTTTTTGTGAACTTTGCGATTTTAATGAAGCAGAAACTCATTTTTTTTTTCTCTATACGACCCTATTTTTTGTTTTCGGGTTGGAATTTTGTTATCATTTCATACCTATTGATTGGACTTACAATAGCGATGTGGAAAAGAAACAAAAATATAAAATTAACATTATTGCTAAAACGCCCAACTTCACATTTATATTTGGATTGATTTAAAACAGCTGATTTTAAATTATTTTACTATATAGATGGCCTAGAACTATACGCTTGTATTTTTATAAAAAAAACCTAAATAACCACAAAAGAAATAAACTAGTGGTACTCGTGAAGTAAACAATTTTGACTGAAATTGTTTCAACGTTTCTCTCGATGCGCTGTCTCAGTGACCCCATGTAGGACCTTGGGGCAGACAATATTGGGATTGGTTTGTTTCTCCACATTTTTTTTTAATATCGTACGTAAATATTGTTTGATATAAAGCAACTGTTTTAAATTTAATTATTTTTGTAATTTCAAATACAATTTAAAATTTTGGAGGAACAAATTTTACAGTTAATCGTACACTTTTTATAAACAACATCGAGTAAAAACAACCCAAAAGTCTACTTTAAACCCTTAATAATGTTCTGACAGATCCTAACAAGTCTTCAGTATTGTAAATGACAAAAGGAAGACATAAATTTAAAATTTCTCTTATTTGTAATGAACCGAGCCCATTTTCTGCTACTGTTATTTCCGATATCCGATGAAATCGGTTCGATTTATTTCTATTACTACAGGATTTCACAAGATTTGTACTCGTGAAGTAAACAATTTTGACTGAAATTGTTTCAACGTTTCTCTCGATGCGATGTCTCAGTGACCCCATGTAGGACCTTGGGGCAGACAATATTGGGATTGGTTTGTTTCTCCACATTTTTTTTTAATATCGTACGTAAATATTGTTTGTTATAAAGCAACTGTTTTAAATTTAATTATTTTTGTAATTTCAAAGACAATTTAGAATTTGGGAGGAACAAATTTTACAGTTAATTTTACACTTTTTATAAACAACATCGAGTAAAAACAACCAAAAAGTCTACTTTAAACCCTTAATAATGTTCTGACAGATCCTAACAAGTCTTCAGTATTGTAAATGGTAAAAGGAAGACATAAATTTAAAATTTCTCTTATTTGTAATGAACCGAGTCCATTTTCTGCTACTGTTATTTCCGATATCCGATGAAATCGGTTCGATTTATTTCTATTACTACAGGATTTCACAAGATTTGTAGGACAATGTCTCTGTTGGTCTTTATCGCCCTTTTGATCCTTATTCTCGATTACAGATAAAAGATATTAAGCCATCCCTAGAAATTCAACGTGAGCATTGAAAAATGTATTTGAAATTGAAATAATGTGATTATAATAATAATAATAATAATAATAATAATAATAATGTTTATTCAAGATATAGAATACAATACAAGATATAATTTCATAAAAAATAACGAACGAGAATAAACATAAAAACCACTGAAGCGCCGAAGACGCTTGTACGTGCTATTTTTACATATTCAAAATACATTTTTAGGTACAACACCATAAAATACACACTTAATATTTTTATTTTATTTTATATATACGGATATACCATTTTTACAGACAGTTGCTAAACGGTACAAAGTGTAAATTATGTGCTAAAAAATAAGAAGTATATACAGAAATTATTTAAGAACTACATATTCAAACGCTTAACTGATTTTTTGAACGTTATTGTAGTTATTCCAAACAACTCTAAACTACTACCATGTTCATTGGCCACTTTTAAAATTCTAGTATGTTAAATATCTCAGTATTACGAGTCCTTCTAACATTAGCATTGAAACAAATTAAACTTAACAACTTCGGAATTTGAATATGTCCATTTAGAATATTATGAAGAAAGCTAAGTCTGCTTCCAGCCTTCTGTGATGTAGTGTCGAGATATTAAGCCTAGAAAGTATGTCATCGTATGTGTATTGTTGACGAGTAAAACCCATTTTGTATGCACATACTCTCAAAAATTTATTTTGAATTTTCTCAATGCTGTCAACATCAGTATTATATGAAGTAGACCAGATAATAGATCCATACTCTAAAACTGATCGCACCAAACTGAAATACAGTAACTTTAAAGTTTGTACAGAAAACTGATTGCTATTTCTAAGAACAAAGCCCAACATCTTCAATGCATTCGTGGTAATTTGATTAATATGATGTTTGAACGTTAGTTTAGAATCGAAATATATTCCTAAATCTTTTACATTATCCTGCTCCTGTAGATGTACATTATTTATGTTATAACTATAATTAACCGGTTCTCTCAACCTACTAAAAGTAATCTTAAAACATTTATTTACATTTAGGTAGAGCATATTTACTTCACACCAATTGGCTAAACATTTAAGGTCATTCTGCAACAAAGCGGCATCGGTTACGCTATTAACTATTCGAAACATTTTAAGGTCATCAGCAAACATAAGAAACTTACTATTTTTAATTATTGATGATATGTCATTAACGAATAAATAGGTCCAATATGAGACCCCTGAGGAACTCCTGAGGTCACCAATATGCATTGAGATAAACAGTTTCCATATTTTACATACTGACACCTACTAGATAGATAACTACTTATCCACTCAAGTATTTTACCTCCGAACCCATAACTATGTAACTTTGCAATAAGTAGATCATGGTTAACTCTATCAAAGGCTTTAGAAAAGTCGGTGTAGATAGAATCAACCTGATCCTTATTTTCCATTGAATTAGCAATAAAATGACTATAGAGTATTAAATTGGTACTTGTAGATTTACCTTTAGAAAAGCCATGCTGTTGCACATCCACCAAGTCTTTACAATCCCACTTTAAAAAATTATTCACAAGACAATCAAATAATTTAGGTAAAACTGATTGGTTACATACAGCTCTATAATTTTCAATGTTACTTTTATCACCTGCCTTGAATATTGGTGTTAAATAACTGGTTTTCCAAAATTCAGGGAATATACCAGAGCTCAAAGATAAGTTAAACAAATAGTGGATAGGTTTTACCAGAGTAAAAATACAATGCTTAAGTACATATACTGGCAGACAATCAGGACCCATAGACAATTTCCAAGGCATCTTTAAAACGTTAACAATTATGTCAGAGAGCTCAATATTATAATAGTTAATATCTACACTCTGCTGGTAGTTAAAAATTGGAATTTGATTAATTTTAAAATTTGAATATGTAGTTGAAAAAAGGTACCAAATAAATTAACTATGTCCTGGTTATTATCACCTGTAATACCACCATAGAACATACTAGATGGAAGATTGTAAGGTTTTCGTTTATTATTTATAAATTTCCAAAAATGTTTAGGATCAGATATAATATTATTTTCAATTTTAATTAAATACTCATTATAACATTGAGATGAAAGTTGTTTACATTCATTTCTCAAATGAGAAAATCTTAATCTTAATCCTTAATCCTCCATTCTACCTAATAGTTTATACTGCTTATGTGCACTCTTCTTTAAATAAGTTAGGTGTTTCAATTTGCCACTGAACCAAACTGGAAATAAAGTAGTTTTAAATTTCTTGAATGGAATAAATAAGTCAAAACCTGTATATAATATATATAATTTTTTTATAGCATTGACAACATATTTATATAGTCGAGAAAATTTAACACAAAATAGCCCAAAATTCGGAATTTTGGTGCAGTAAGTCGGATTGAGATGGGGCTTTTTGCATTTGCTTCGTTAGCTCATCTAGAAATTTTGTGCCATATTTTGATCTTGTACTTTTTTGAAATTGCATCGTTGCATCAAAAAGTTTCATTCTTCTTTCCAAGTGTTGAAGAAAAAATTCATATCTTGCACAGAAAACATCCGAACCATACTTTCAGTACCCGGGGGTGTTTTGGGTCGCTTAACCTGAATATGATGGCCAGATGAGCCCCCTGTGTACCTGAAGGTCAAGATGGAACCAGGAACGTTATCACCTGGCGTTCTCTGTTAACTCATCAAAAATCGATCGAAACTCTTTACCCGGGGGTTTTTCGGGTTGATAGTCCCAGTTCTGACATCAAAATCGTCCTCCGGAGGACTTGGTGCACGCGATCTGGCTAAACACACGGAGATTTACTTAAATTACTTACCAAATCGATCGAAACACCTCACAAGGAGATTTTTCGGGTCTCTCGTCCATTCGGAAGCAAACGTTTGATTTTTAATTTTCATTTCTGCGTTATAATAAAAGCCGATTAACATTTCTTTTGGGAAATCACTTTTAAAATCCGCTAGTAAAGCCCGAATCGAACATTTCTTTTAAACCTATTTTTTCTGTTTCGGGTTTTGAGGGTTGGGCTTTGAAATATTATATTTTTAATCTGTAGTTATTAGTTTTCGTAAGCAATATATGTGTCAACGTTATTTTTTTGGTTTATAATCACAGACTTTTCAGAGTTTAAAAAAAAATATAGATAAAAAAAATATTTTTTCTGAAATCAACAAGACCCCTGGAGATTCCGTATCTCCATCTGAAGCTACCTGTGCCCCCAAGACACCGTTTCTACGGGTTGTGGAGTAAACCACATTAAATAATCTGACGCTCGAGCAATCTCCGTATTAAAGCGTCACTCGAAAGGCATAATTTTCTTTGTGGCAAGAAAAAGCCTTACTATTCTCCCCCGGAGTTGGGATGGTTTGATCAATTGCAATTATTCGAGAGGAAAATTAAAGGTATACGTACAAATACATTGACTTATCCAAAAACCTCATCTTAATTTTAAACATATTTTTAATATCTCATCAACTGATAAGTCGGTATTCTATTCCTCGAGAATGTCATTCTCGACTGCAATTATTTCTTCTGTGGTGTATTTCTCGACGTTGGTCTAGTTTTGAACGCGATGTTTCAGATGAGTCCGTTCTTCCTGCATCCACAAGAAAAACCACAGTCGATTGCACATCCACAGAATATTAGTTTCATTATATTCGAGGGTCTAGGTGGTTGTGTCATCATTATGGGGATTAAATCATTATTATCAATTTCTAGATGAGCTAATGAAGCGAATGCAAAAAACCCCATCTCAATCCGACTTACTGCACCAAAATGCCGGATTTTTCTACTATATTTTCTCGACTAATAGGATTAAAATTATTACTATAGTTTGTTCTAACAAAAACTTAGAGTCTGATGCTTAGGAACATCTTAACAACTGCCTTCATAACTTTCTCAGTTGTTTGGTGTTCAATTTTATCTTGTAATAATAATCTATTTTGTGGGCGGATCCGTGTACCTAATTAATAATAGGAAAATTTATATATAAGACCATAAATGTTTATATTTTGATTGAGCATGTATTATTACCTCAATCATTAAAAATCCTTAATTAAAATTATTACTTGTTGGTATTTAACAAGAAGTGCTTAAATGTATTATATAGGTAAATAGAAAATTTGGTTGGGAAAATTAGAATACAATTCGGACCTAACTAACTACTTTTTTCCTTCACAGTATTCAATATTTATCTAGACTTCACAATAAAAGGTTTTTCACTGAACAAATTGTTCGGTATTTGAATTCGATCTGTGTGTGTGTGTGTATGTTGATTCTTTGTGTTTATGAATTTTAAAAATCTGACTTCAGATTTTGATAGAGCATCAAAAACTAAGCTTAGCGTTTGATGTGCCCTTCCGTACCTCTTCGAGAACACCTTCAAAATGGGGTCCAAAATATGAAAATTTTGAAGTTTAAAATGACATTGAATTTAAAGTAGACACATAGTGAATGACGATTTTGGTAAAAGTGAGTAGACTGTGGCTCTGGTGATTAAAATAAGAACTGCCAATCTAAAGTTTTATTAAGGGGGTTTCTATATCCTCCGCCATATTGGAAATGCTAATGTTAATTGCGGGCTTATTACTCAACAACAAAAAAATATTTTTTTGTATCCCAGCTTATTATTCATCGTAGAATGGCGGATGATCACTTTTTTTATATACTGTAATGGAGTTATTTTTCACAAACTAAATAATTTGAATAATTTCGGGATTAAATGAAAATTTATTTAAAATTAAATAAAACGTTCGATTTTTATTTGGCTCACCGGGTACATCTAAATTTTTTAAAGTCACAAAACGCCGTTCGAATGTAGTATTGCGCGCGCCGTAAATTAAGTCGCTTTGGAAGGGATTTTGCGTGGTAGGAGCTCACGAAGGTGAGATTTTAACAAATTCGAAAATAAGAATTCACTCACTGACAGAAATCCGAAATTTCCAGTCGAACGAAAATTTAACCGTTTAGCCGTTTTATATTAATTAACTAAAATCCGAAAATAGCAGTTGGGTAAAAGTCGAGTAGCCGTTTGTTTTCCGAATATTAATACCAGCCGAGGTACAACTTTAATTTTCCGTGATTTTCGTATTTAATTATAGCCATAATTGCCGTGTTATTAGAACCGTCGTATTTTGTTCAGAAAACGCGTTTAATTTTATAACGTTTTAAGACAGCGAAACGAACTATTTATTTACGTTTGGTTTTTCTGATATTTTTTTTATCCGGTTTATCAATTAGGAATTTGAGAACAGTCTATTCAATTTATTTTGGAGATTTGTAATTGTTTTATTTTAGAAGAGTTATTTAGAATTTTCATTCCGATTTTAGTTTTATTTTATTAATTTGTTTTTCCGAAAAATTAATTGAACAGGATTCATTTAATTTTGATTCTTTTCGTGGCCGAATTTTGGGGAAACCATTTAGAATTTTTATTCCGATTTTATTTTTATTTTATTAATTTGTTTTTCCGAAAAATTAATTGAACGCGATTCATTTAATTTTGATTCTTTTCGCGGCCGAACTTTGGGGGAACCATTTAGAATTATTATTCCAATTTTGTTTTTAATTTATTAATTTGTTTTTTCGAAAAATTAATTGAACGCGATTCATTTAATTTTGATTCTTTTCGTGGCCGAATTCTAGGAGAGTTATTTAAGTTCTCAGTTTAGAATTTTACTTACGATTTAATTTATCATTTTGTTAATGATCTTTTCCGAAAAATTAACCGAAAGTAATTCATTTATTTATGGTTTTCTTGAGTTAGTTTGCTTTTGATTAAATCTCAATTTAGCTTTTATTTTTTTTCACGTCCCCAATTAAATCTTGATTATAATACTAACCATTTAGGGCACCGTTTATTAGTTTGGCATTGCCGTTGTCCAATATCTCCCCAATTGCAATCCGAATTCTGGGATCAGATCTTGACCTTGTTGGTTGCTTCGGCATTGCCGTTGTCCAATATCTACCTGAGTTCCGAGCGGGTTGTTTTAGCGTTTGCAGCTTCCGGACTGATCTTGGCCTTGTTGGTTGCTTCGGCATTGCCGTTGTCCAATATCAGCTTCTGTAAGCATATGTCCGTGAAATCCGTCATCTTGGGACTGATCTTGGCCTTGTTGGTTGCTTCGGCATTGCCGTTGTCCAATATCAGCTCCCCATCCCCGCGATCTGATATTACCCTGTTTGTTTTAATAAGATAAGAAAGCTAACTAACTCACCCGAATTAAATTAAATAATTTAATAGTATTAATTAACACTTCCGGTTAATTAGGATTATTTAGTCTATCAGTTTCCCGAATAATAGTATTAAGTAACTCTCCTGATCAATTATTGGAATTAATAGAATTAATTAACGCTGCCGGTTAATTTCAAATGTTTACGAGGGGTTAATAACATTCATACGGATTAAATAAATCATTTAATTTATTTAATAACTCTTCCGGTGAATTTCTAAATTTAAATAAATTTCAATAGCGTCTGATCGAGTTACTCCGTCATTACCGTATTTAATAGAGCCGAATCGAATGTTTTCTTTTAAAGAATTATTATTTTTGTTCAGGGTTAAAGTGGGTGGGCTTTGAAATAAAACAAATTTTATAGTGTAACGTAGCTAAAAACAATATAAGTGTCACGTTTATTTCCTGGTTTATATTCACCAACCTTACCTCTTTTCAGAGATATTAAAGGTATATAATAAAGTAAAAATAATTAAGTCTGATGTCAACTAGACCCCTGGAGAATACCGTATGTCCATCTGCAGTTACCTGTGCCCCTAAGAGGCCGTTTCTAAGGGTCGTGAAGCACACCACATAAAAAAAACTGGCGCTCGAGCAATCTCCGTACTAAAGCGTCATCTTGTAAGGCAATATTTTTCTTAGTGGCAAGAAAAAGCCTTACAATACATAAAAGAAATGACATGAAAAAAATATAATTTACGGCCATATTTGCTGGGAGGCACATAACTTTATGACACAACGTTAGTTTTATATGTAAACATCAGAAAGATTTTTAAAGTTCCTTTTTCAGAGGAAATAAATAGAAAATGCCACATTTTCGTAATGCTCAATGCGTTCTAAAAGAGATCATTTTTCCGGTTTCTTGCTATTCTTGCAAACGGAGGGGATCATTTAAATGCGTTGTCTAGTAAATGAAGAAATGCTTGGATTAAAGCTTTGAAACAAGGTACATTTTCTGAAAGCCAAGTGTTTGTCCTAGACATTTTATAACAGGTATTTTTGGCCATCTCTTATATGTATTTTTTTATTATTACTTGTGTAAATTTTCGGTAAACCTTATTCAAGATTCTCTACAAATATTAGTTGCGAATTTAAATATACCAGCCTTTACAAAGGGAAAAAATCAACTACATCCCACTTATTTGGAAAATACACATAATATTGCCACTGTACGAATTCATGTAGAACGCATTATTGGTCTTTTAAAAAAAAATAAGATTTTTCATGAAACAATACAATACCATGAGTATGTTGTCTAAAAAAGAGATGGTTATATACTGCATTGGACAAAATTGTCTCTCGCAAATACCATTGAATAATTTTTTTTTCATAATTTATTTTATTTTATGAATATATAAGAACTATTAGCAACATGCAACAATCTCAAATGTGAAACACTCTCAACTGGAAAGCCAACGTACTGGCCCACAGATCCGAACAAAATTCCTGATCTTATAGATTTCTTTGTAATTAGAAATATATCCTCAAATTATATACATGTAGAAGAAGCTTGGGACATGAATTCAGATCACTCACCCATACTTCTTACACTGAGTGATAGTGTGATTCAAAAAGAAAATCAACCTAAATTAGTCAACAAACGAACGGACTGGCAAAGCTTCAAAATCAAACTTGAACGGTTACTTAATCTCTCGGTTCCGTTGAGAACGGAAGAACAACTAGATCAGGAAGTCGAACGTTTTGTCAAAGATATTCAACAAGCAGCTTGGGAGAACACCCCTGATTTTAAATACAAAACAAAAGGAAATAATTATCCAAAAGAGATAAGAGACCTTATACTAGAAAAAAGAAAAATCAGAAGAAAATGGCAACAGTCCAAAGCACCAACTGATAAAACAGCTTTAAATAATGCAACACAACAGTTAAAACGCGAAATTCAGCGTATTAAAAATGAATCGATTGGTGAGTACTTGAGTGAATTAACTAATGACAGCAGTATCGATTATTCACTCTGGAAAGCAACCAAACGATTAAAAAGTCCTATTACACATAACCAATTAGAAAGGGAGACGGGAGTTGGGCACGAAATAATATACAAAAAGCAACCAGATTCGCAGAACACTTAGAAAAGACTTTCCAGACCAACGATGGTGAAGAGACCCAAGACTGAAATGAACCAGAACAGGGAGATTCAGTCATTAGACCTACTTCTCCAAAAGAAGTTTATGTGGAAATCGAAACAAATATAAATCCTAAAAAAGCCTCTGGATTTGATCTCATTACCGGGGAAATCTTGAAACAACTTCCACGTAAAGCTGTTGTCAAACTGACCAACCTTATCAATGCATCATTTAGGATGAGATACGTACCTCAGCTATGGAAAGTAGCAGAGGTTATAATGATACCTACGCCAGGTAAACCTCCCCAAGAAGTAACGTCATACCGACCAATCTCTTTGTTGCCTGTTATTTCAAAACTCTACGAAAAATTGCTTCTTAAGAGATTAAAACCTACAATAGAAGAAAAGGACCTGATTCCCTCCCATAAATTTGGTTTTAGAGAAAAACACTCAACGATCGACCAGGTGCATAGAATCACAGACATAATTGAAAAGTCTTTAGAGGAAAAGAAAGTTTGCTCCACCGTCTTCCTAGACGTGGCCCAGGCTTTTGATAAAGTCTGGCATGAGGGCCTTAACCACAAGTTAAATTTGTTACTACCACGTCAGTATTCAGAACTCTTAAAATCCTATTTATCAAACAGATATTTCAGAATAAAACAGGAAGATGTATATTCTGATCTAAGAGAAATTAAGGCAGGAGTACCCCAAGGTAGTGTACTAGGTCCAGTACTCTACTTACTGTATACCAGTGATATTCCTAACCTTGAGCACGATACTATTGCAACATTTGCTGATGATACTGCCATTCTGGCTGTTGGAAAAGACTATGAAGAAGCCAACCGAAAATTACAAACATCTGTAGACCAGATTAACACCTGGACTAAAAAATGGCGTATTAAGTTAAATGAAAATAAATCTGTTCATGTTAACTTTACTAATAAACGACACACAACACATTCCCATAAGAATAAATAACGCTCAGATTCCCTATGCTAATACAGCAAAATATCTTGGAATGACACTGGACGCTAGACTTCGCTAAAAAGAAACATGAAGTCGAAAGACAGAAACCGGTCTTAGGATGTCGAATCTAATAAATTAAAATTCCTTACTGGTTTACTCACTTTGTATTAATCTCTGAAAGGGATAAAAAAGAAGAGAGTGACATCTTGACTAGATTCAGTCAAAATTTAATGTCAATACTCTCTTCTTACCATAGATGGTAGCACATCTAAAAATATAAAAAGATGTATTGGTTATTAGGAAGAAACTCCAAGTTGTCCACACAGAACAAACTGCTCCTCTACAAGCAGATATTGAAACCCGTTTGGACGTATGGTAGTCAGCTTTGGGGCTGCGCCAGTAAAAGTAACATTCAAGTTATCCAACGTTTTCAAAATAAAGTATTAAGGAACATCGTCGATGCACCCTGGTACTGTCGCAACAGTGATCTTCATAGGGACCTGGATGTAGAAACTATTGACAAGACTATATCTAAATCTGCCAGCAGCCATGAACAACGGCTGCTCCAACATGGGAACGTTGAGGTCATCCAGCTCCTCGATAATACCAATTTAGTAAGAAGACTCAAGAGGACCAAACCTTTTGAACTAGTTCAGTGACAGTGCTAGTTACAAACAGATATTGTGCGGATTTGTGTTACACGTTACCGGTAGTGTTACTAAAATTATCAGACCCTAAGGTACACTAGTGAGTAGGACCTTAGTATTTAAGAATTCTAGTTAAGTTAGGTTGGAACAAAATTGCTTATTGATCTTCATGATCAGATTGTAATTATAGAAAACATTCCCACAGAGTGTTTTGCTACAAAAAAAAAAAAAAATGTCAATAGAAATCTAATTTCCATCCACGACTCAAAATTCTACGTCTAGATGTCGTCCTTATCCGACAATTGGTAACTATGCAATCGCAAATACACAGATGTATTTCATGCTGCCTAACAATTTGTTTAGAGGGGATGTTCAGCGAAGACGTAAGCGGCGAGGATTTCGAGGTTATGTATGAAATTGACAGAGTTGATGGGTATATAACACTCTTAATACTTTCATTACAATTTGTTCGGTTTAAGGCAATGCAACTGGGTGTACGTTGAAACTAGATGTTTAAACAAGAAAACAGTAGTTAGTTAGTGGACAATATACCGGGTGACAATGAGACTAGGGTCATGCCTATATCTCCTTCACTTTTCAACCGATTTGAATAAAATTTGGTACATAGATATGAGACATCATTTTGGATTGACAATCCTATAAAATCAAAATGGTCGACTTCTGGTTTCGTCAGAAATGTCACCAACTTCGATTTTTTAAATGGAACACCCTATATTTAATATTTTTTGGATTATGTGGAAACCGGAAGTCGGCCATTTTATTTTTATACGTCTCTCAGTCCAAAATGCTGTATCATATCTATGTACCACATTTTGTGCAAATCGGTTGAAAAGTGAAGGAGATATAGGCATGGCACTAGTCTCATTGTCACCCGGTATACGGTAGTAGAAAAAATATTATATGCAATTCGTGTGTAAAGGCCTTTTTGGCTCGTCAAATATGGCCAATTTAGACACTTGTTACATAAATAATTATTTTATGAAATATTGCGAGTTGGAAAACGACAAATTGTTGAAATGGGAAACTAATATAATTCATCCTTTTTTTAGTTCATGAGATTATGGTAGCAGTGTAATTTGTGTATCGTAACATTCAAAATTTCTGGTTTATATTTTTTGATACATATCATATTTGCAAATACCATTCTCAACGACATTATCAGTTCTGTGAAAATAGCCATCCCTATCAAACAAACTTAGTATCTTTGTTTGTTTGTTCCTTTTCAGTCCATTAATACATTTGTTTTAGTTTGCTCCTGTTAGTAACACGACAGTTGCTTTTCTCTACCCATTTCTCAGTTTTCTAAATGAAAAAGAATTTGGATTGACAGCTAAATTTTCACCTTCTCTTCTCTTTCTGTTCCAAACTCAGAATGAGCCGGCACTTACCGTCTTTACTAATTGGATCTTGCAGTACATGGCTTCATCCATCTCTCTCCCTCTCTCTCTATCTTTAAATAATTTAGAAGTTTACTTATAAGAGTTCGAAACTAAAACTCTTTACGTACATATAACTATTGATTTGAAGTATACAACTGAACTCGAAAGTTGCATAAGGCATGTTTCAAGAATCGGTTGAGAGAGAAGGTATCGATACATCAATTTAAACCGAAGGACTAAGTAAAAGGAAGATATTTTCATTGATATAACCGAAATAACAAATCATTTAATTCGAGTTAGTGTTATTTGCAATTGTAAAAAAGTCGAAGTCATTAGTGGCGTCTGTGAGTTGGAAAAAACCATGAAAAATGGACCAAAATTTACCCGGATAGAGAGTACCTCCCTACCCCGTTTTCGAGGATGCTGAACACGATGGCGGTATCAGAATTCCTTTTCGCCAGCCGAACCCCCTAAAATGGCCAAAAACTACACCCTACAGGTGTTAAACGGGCAGCGCATCATTTCGCTGTAAAAAAACAACGTAGCTCTGCATCCCTTGGAAAATCAACAAGTAACAAGAAGGAAGAAACCATCATATTTACTGTAGTGTAATAGTAGAGTACTAGCAGATCACTGAGTATACAATTCTCAAATTCGGAATATCAGAAAAGAAGAAAACGATGCAAATAATTGAACTCTTAATTAAACTTAATTTTAAAAAGACAAATTGCTGATTAACTGTGCAATAAAACCATAAAGGAAAGAGAAATTTGATAATCGAGCTTACCTTTTCCATTTCGGTATCTGTAAACTGCTTCTTAGTGCTGTATTCAGGAGCTAGATATCCCATGAGATGGACAGGAGGTTTTCCTTCGAAAACTTGATGACTAGGGCATAATTTCACTCTACCCCTTAATGAAAATAAAAGCGTCTGAGGGGTCACCAGAGGAATGCAAGAGCTGCCAAAGGCACCGTCTGAAAGAAACAATTTACCATTAATTATCAATAGCAGAAGTTCACTATTTGGTTGATTCATGTATATTTTAAGTATCGATTCAAGTAAGAATCCATTCGTTGATTGCTAGAGAAACTGAAACATTGTAATGTTCAGGGGTAAGCTGCTTCAATCGATCCAATTGATTTTTTCTTATGATATTGGAATGTTTCAAAACTGGATATTAGCGGATCCAAGTAACACAACAAGCCAATAAGGAACCGGGTAACTAATAAGCATTGAGAGAGCGCATGATTTAGCCTTTAAAGAAGATTTTAGTCCTTTAAAAAGAAGCAAATCTAAATTAATGCCAAAGTAAGACAGCATTGCATAGTTTTTAAAAAATATTAATTGAAGCATTTATTTATGCTTTTTAGCCACTCTATATGGCCTGTTGGCAATTATTGATAATCGGCTCTTGTATTTAGCAATCAAAAAGATTTAACAGGTTCAAAATAATGCTAGAATAAAACCATAATATACTTAAAATATGCTAAAGCAAAATCTAGCCGATATATTTCTTATAGTTAAAGAGATGACAACCAAGATTTTTGCATCATAGCACCCCGGCTAAAACCACATGGAATCGACAGATTATATAATCCTGTACGTGGAAACGCGATTTTCAGGCATTTTGGGCGTAGCGCCTGATCTGAGCGCATTTTCAAAAATGTCAACAAATATGACCTAAGTGTTTCATAGCAACCCGTCTGAATTCCGGAATGTAGTTAGACAATAACCCTGAGATACCGAGAACACAGTTTTCAGAAACCGAGATTGTAGCGTTTACCCAGGAGACTATTAACGACGGTGAAATTTTTTGAACCATAAAAATACCAAAAAAGGGGCCTTGGGCGTACCACACCTACCTAAGGTTGTGAAATAAATCACACAACAAAGACATTAAATGTCCTACACTGCACCAGCGTCTGGACTTCAACAACTACTCCTTGGGTATTTAATTACGAAAGTCCAGACGTGGTTTGCCGCCCGACCAAGTCGGGGCTTTAAACCAAAATTAAAGGAGCTTGCCATTCTTATACCGGCTTCGGCATTATTGTGCCTCGTCAGCAAGAAGTAGACTAGCTCGAATTTCTATCTCTAAAGAAATTCTGAAGATCGCTTTGAACCCACCAACTCTTAGTACAAACGGTTAAGTCGAGAAAGAGGAGGTGAGTGCAAAACTATAGAAAACTCTAAGAACGGTGGGATTTTTTGAACCATAAAAATACCAAAAAAGGACCATGGGCGTACCAAAACTACCTAAGGTTGTGAAATAAATCACTTGTTCCCAAGAACAAAGACATTAAATGTCCTACACTGCATATATTTATCTTTTTTTTTATACTTTTGTTATTAGACCGATGCTCGTCTATCTATTATTTAGTTTAAGTGGCAACCGGAGTTCTTGTGAGAAGCAAATTTCACTTCTATTTTATGAGGATTTTCTAATATAAAATTGTATTTATATGCGCGCCACTGGGAACACTTGGCCATGGAATATTTCTCGACAGCTTTAAATGTATGTAACGATGTGGCAGCACTTTACAAAGATATTTAAGAAAAAAATGGGAAACCATATTATTTAAAAACTACTGGATATTTTTTTAAACAAATAGGAGCAAATTTTCATAGATTCAATGCAGAATGGCGTGGATATTTCTTTTTGTGATTTTCCATTTAAAATTAACAAAATAAATACTTTTCGAAGGTTTACAAAAAAATCAAGATTTCTCCACCCTAAGTTTTGTAATTATTAGTATTTCCTGAAAATTTCACAAAAATCCGACTAAAACTAAAGGCGTAAAAGGTTATTAAAATTTTTCAAGGGGTTCGGTTTGCTCTTAAGTACATAATATGAAGTTTGAAAAGTGTTGTTTTTCCCCGATATGTATACAGACAGAGCTGCCTAGGCATATTTAGATTTGGGTGCTTGTCTCACATAATAATGTGAAAATAAAAAAATGTTTTATTAATCCTTTATTGCACACATAATAATTCGAATAAACTTTGAAACTTTGAAAAAATTCCCAATGTATTGGGGTTGCATACACAATTTGCATTGTGTGTTGCAAAGCTTTTATTTGACTGATTCTAGTCAAAATGTCACTATCTTCTTCGTATCCCTTTAAGAGATTAATACAAAGTTAGCAAACCAGTAAGGAATGTAATTTATCAGATTCGACATCCTAATTTAGGATAATGTCTACGAAGAAGAGAGTGACATTTTGACTAGAATCAGTCAAATAAAAGCTTTGCAACACACAATGCAAATTGTGTATGCAACCCCAATACATTGGGAATTTTTGCTTTATAAATTGTCAATACTCTCTTCTAACCATAGATGGTAGCACATCTAAACATTTTATCTTATAGCGGATATAGCTATTGACTTGTGCGAGTTTGGAATTTTATTTATTGGATTCGAAAAGCCTAACTGACGAAGCCGAAAGGCAGAAACCGGTCTTAGGATGTCGAATCTGATAAATTAAATTCCTTACTCGTTTGCTAATTTAATAATCTAGTTTAGGTAAACCTGTTGATATACTTTATTTCATTTGCTACAAAAGTAACAATAAAAGAAATGAAAATGAATCACTAAACTTTGACAAACAATCACCAAATGAAATTTGTTCTGGCTTCCTTTAACCCTATATGACAACGGTTAATATTCAAAATAAATGTGCTTTAAACATTTCTAGTAATTTATGGCATCAATTAATTAAAATTCAGGCGAGACTAGCTTTGCCCGGGATTAACCAACTCCTAATCATATCAGATTCACCATAATTTCACTCAGGACGTGTTGAGTCAATCTTCTGTCTTATTATTCATAAGTGTAGGCCTTTCTGACCCTAATATTAAATAACCTGTCCAATCTCCCCGACTGCCTCTACTCATTCTGGTGTGTCAGAATAAATCTCCTACCGGTAATATGTTCATTTAAGGTGAGTAGATATTGAATTATCTCTTTTATCATTTATTCTAAAACTCTTTCAAAGATAATGTAGATTTACAAAACTATAAGTATAACTATTAAGAAGTAGGATAGTTTTAAGAAGATTTTGATAGAAGCTGTTTTTTTTCATCAAACAGTTTAATAGTACATTTAAAGGACCCCGCACGGAGCTTACGGAAATTGACACTCGGTTAAAAACTTTGAAACTCGGGGATATTATCCAAATATCAATGCTGATAAAAAGTCTCCATGGGCGCGAGGTCCTAAAACGTGATCCTCATGAGTTATTTTGACCGCAATCAAAAAAGTGAATATGAGCATAGACACGAATTCTCATACCATCCCCTTGTAATAATCCATTATACGTCTATCTATCTAATACCTATATAAATATTGTTGAAATATCAACACCCTGCGAAGCTCTACCCCTATGTTAATTCTAAAAACCCTCGTCTACACAAGTGAACCAAAATATTACAGTTGGCCTTGAATCAAAACGGTGTTAGACATCTAAGCTTTAAAAAGCTCGTCAAAAATACTACCACACATGAAAACATATTCACACTCGCATGCAAAACATTTCGCATCTTATGCACTTATGCAGTAAAGTCCAATGTCCGGAAATACGCTAAAATCTTCAGTCACTTACAGGTAGAGGTCTCACCATTAAAATTATAGAAATTAGCATCACTGGCTAAAGACAATCGAATGATTGATTACGTCACAGGGAGTACGTGACCTCTGGAGCGTAGTAAAAACATATGAGGGCTTTTTTAAGTCAGTCTTTTACATCGACTCGTAGTAGCTAGCTAGTTTTATAACTTCATAAAATATTTTTTCATGCTTTATAAATGAAACACAAAATAGTTTTTGATTGCGTTCATGAGTTATTATTGGCGGTGACTTTAATGCCAAAAATACCCACTGGGGATCTAGATTAACGACCACTAAAGGTAAAGAACTTTTAGAAGCAATGAAAGAATATAAGTGTGAAGCTTTATCCACTGGAAAGCCTACCTATTGGCCAACCGATCCCAACAAGATTCCAGACCTTATTGATTTCTTTATAATCAAAAACATATCGGTCAACTTTTTAGAAATAGAAGAAGGATGGGACATGAATTCTGATCATTCCCCTATCATCTTAACACTTAGTGAAAACATTATTAAAAAAGAAAATAACCCTACATTGACTAACAAATTAACAGATTGGAAAAGCTTCAAAATCATTCTTGAAGAAAAAATTAATCTATCTGTTCCTTTAAGAAATAAACAACAACTAGACGACGAAGTGAAATTGCTTAATGATAATATCCAACAAGCAGCTTGGGAAACTACACCTGCTATTAATAGAAGGACGGTAGGAAACAACTATCTTAGAGAAATAAGGGAACTAATCTCTGAAAAAAGAAAGCTTAGAAGAAAATGGCAGCAAACTAGAGCCCCACAAGATAAAACTATACTCAACAATGCTACCCAAAGACTCAAAAGAGAAATACAACAAATTAAAGAAGAATCAATTAGTATTTACCTAAGAGAATTGACAGAGAACAGTAGTACTGATTATTCACTCTGGAAAGCTACTAAGAGATTGAAAAGACCCATAATGCGAATACCACCTGTCAGATTGGAAGATGGTAAATGGGCTAGAAATAATGAGCAAAAAGCAACAAGATTTGCAAATAATCTAGAAAAAATCTTTCAACCTCATGAAGATCAAGATGAAGAACCTACTCTGGAAGATCAGCCACAGATTGGTCAAGAAATAGAATTTACCTCAGGTTTTGACTTAATTACTGGAGAAATTTTAAAACAATTACCCAAAAAAGCAATAATTAAAATAACTAACCTAATAAATGCTGCCTTCAGATTGAAGTATGTACCCAGCCTTTGGAAAATTGCGGAAGTCATAATGATACCCAAGCCAGGGAAACCACCACATGAGGCATCGTCATACAGACCGATCTCATTACTGCCTGTTATGTCGAAACTATTTGAGAAACTCCTACTCAAAAGACTAAAACCACTTATCGAAGAAAGAGAAATTATCCCTGATCACCAATTTGGATTTAGGAATAAGCACTCTTCGATCGACCAAGTTCATAGAATAACCAACATTATAGAGAAATCATCACTATCTTTCTTGATGTAGCACAAGCGTTTGATAAGGTTTGGCATGAAGGCTTAATACATAAGCTCAAGCTTTTCCTTCCAAAACAATATACAGATATCCTCCAATCATATATATCGGAAAGATACTTTAGAATTAGGCAAGAAGAAGCCTATTCCGATCTTATAGAAATTAAGGCTGGAGTACCACAAGGAAGTGTCCTAGGACCTGTCCTATACTTACTGTACACATGTGATATTCCAGAGTTAGAAAACAATACCATAGCCACCTTCGCCGACGACACTGCCATTCTAGCGGTAGGAAAGAGCAATGAAGAAGCAACCCACAAGCTGCAAACAGCCGTCCACCTTATCTATGACTGGACGAAGAGATGGAAAATTAAACTTAATGAAACTAAATCATTCCACATTAACTTTACAAACAAAAGGATAGATCATATTCCAGTCAGAATAAACAATAACCTGATTCCATATTCAAACACAGCAAAATACTTAGGTATTACATTAGATGCCAAACTCCGATGGAAAGTGCATGTTAAAAAGAAAAGAGAAGAACTTGGACTGAAATATAGAAAAATGTACTGGCTAATTGGAAGAAACTCCACTCTGTCTCTACATAATAAGCTTATGCTTTATAAGCAGATACTTAAGCCTGTATGGACCTATGGTATCCAACTATGGGGATGCACCAAAGCAAGCAACTTAGCAATCATCCAAAGATTTCAAAACAAAGCACTGAGGAACATAGTAAATGCCCCTTGGTACATTCGCAATAGTGACCTCCACAGGGATCTGGAAATGGACACTGTTGACCAGACCATCAAGAAATTAGCCAAGAGTCATGAAGAAAGACTTCATCATCATGTCAATGTCGAGGCTATCCAGCTCCTTGACAATACTGGGTTAGAAAGAAGACCTAAGTGGATTAAGCCCTTTGAGTTATTTTAGTGTTTTTAGTGCAAAAGCAGAGCTTATGTGTGCACGTTAAAGTTTAGTGCAATCCTTTCTACAGAACCTAAGGAACGCTGATGAGTATACCTTAGTTTTAAATTTCAAACTCTATTAGATTAAGTTAGAATTAAATTGCTCATTGGTCACTGTTGACCAGATTGTAATATACTAAATGCCTTTATGGGTGTTTAATAATAAAAAAAAAAAATATTAGAAAGTTATTTTTTAATATAAACACATTTTCTTTATAACAATTTTCGATATAGTCAAAAATAAAGGTACTTTACTCTTCATATTTTCATATTTGATAGTTGCATTTTAGGATTTAGACCATGCAGGAGCTTTTATAAAGAATAACTTTTTTTTGTAAAATGAGTAATAAACCAGTGCAGAATACTCTTCTTGTTAGAGTTATATGGTTTAAGTTAGTTTATGTTGGCAGCCCTTTGTGTCAGGTCTGTCAAGTAGTATGACGTATTGTAGTCGTAAGTAATGGTTGTAAAAGGTTAATGTTGATGTTGAAATATAATAAAAGATAATTAAATACGTTCTCCATTTTTCACTGCAACTCTGCAAATATTAACACTTCTAGCATTGCAATAGACCGACCACTTTTGTAATGAAAGTACTAATAAAATTTTATATTAACAGTTCTTCTAATGAAGACAGCCACGGCCTACTCACTTTTACCAAAATCGTCATTCACGGTGTATCTACTTTAAATTCAATGACATTTTAAAATTCAAAATTTTCATATTTTGGACGCCATTTTGAAGGTGTTTCTGAAGAGGTACGGTGGGGCACATCAAACTTTTTGATGCTCTATCAAAATCTGAACACACAGAGAACGAATTCAGATACCGAACAAATTTGTTCGGTGAAAAGTTTCCCATATGCTGCGAACTTAAGTGGACACACTGTATAAAACAATATTAAAAATGATTTATTTATCTTTGTCTATTATGTCACAACTGGTTTATAACAGGGACATAAACTATTGTATTCTTGTGTTTACAGATATATTTTCCAGAATAAATTATTTGCCAGTATAGTTATCTAATTAATTACAGACATTCTGCTAAGCCTGTTAAAACTTGTTTATATTTCAATTCGGAAGAAAAATATCCCGTTATGTTCCATGATGTATAAAAATGTAAGGTATAGTCATAATCATACTTTAACAGAATCATATTTCTAACAAAACGTATCTTGATTATATTCAACATCTCAAAATATACAGTATTATCTGGGTACGGTCCCTCTTATCGTTTTAAATCACTAGCATTCACAGCGTTCGTCACGGTTTGCCCAGCCGACGACTTGGAGGTTATTCAACAGGACAATCGATAGGATTGTCGGGATTGTGGGGATCTAGCATCCTGCCCGAAGTTGATCCTCCCCATTTAAAGGCCATCTACGGGAAATATATATGGACTGTATACAAACTTTATCGGAAGTAACTTTGAAACACGCATTATTATGAGCAGATAATAAAAAGTTTCGAAAGCGTTTTATTTTAAAAAGTTGGTATCACCGCAATGTGCACATACGCTGTGTGTTTTCATTCACTCAAGTGTTTGCTTAAACTTATTTTGTAAAATTAGAGTGAAGCGTTTATGTTAAATTATGACCTAAAATTTACAGAATTGAGTGAGTTTGTCATAGAACATTTTTGGAGTACCACAAGATTTCAGTCTATGTCCATTATTGTATTTTGTAGTGAAACAAAATGGCCGTTAAATGTGTGGGGAGGTATTATTGGTGACTATGTAGGACCTTAATCATAATGGACTAATAAAAACTGCATTTCGAATGGTTACTGTAGAAAATCTTGTTAATGAAACACCCTGTATAATTAGTTTTATGTATTTTTTATTCAAAGGGTGATGAATTATTTCCATTTTGTATTTATATGAAAAATGTGGATTTTGTCAAAGGTAATACCACGAGTCCTCCAAATTTTATCGATTAAATTTTTGGTTTTCACGAAAACGGCTTTATTTGGAAGTGGTTTTGCCTAAAATAAAGGCGTTTGAGTATGAAGATCAAAAATTTAATCTATAAAATTTCAGAGGACGAGTCGTATTTGAAAGGATTATTTTTTGAATCATTTTGTATTAAAAACAGAGAACATAGTCATTTATGCAAAAGACACTTTACACACAAATATTGAAAATTTTCTTTACCAATTTAAGTTGTAACCTGAGCTGTTATAGTTTTACATACAGGGCCACCAAGGCGATTTTTTGACTGACTACCCCGCGAAACGGCGCCGTAAATAAAAGCGAAGAAGAAGAATGAAATGAAGTCTTTCTTAATTTAATTAATTTTAAGTTTAGTGTTGAAGTGAGGTATGTAAAAATGTTAAAAGAGTTTTGAAATAAACTAATAAAAACAGGTTAGTTTACAAACTCCTTTTTGAAATTTGGTTATTAACATAGATATGCAATACATTTTAGTATAATAAAAATTGTTAAATGTTTAAATTTGACATTTCAAAAAAGGTAAACACAGTTTAATCAAGAAACCAATACGAAGAAGCGGTTTTATCAGTATAAAACACAATGATTGGTTAGGATCCTGAGCTGTTATTGACTGAAACCACAAAATCTGACTGTATTGACAGATGAAAAATATAATCAAAGGTAATACCACGAGTCCTCCAAATTTTATCGATTAAATTTTTGGTTTTCACGAAAACGGCTTTATTTGGAAAAACCACGAAAACAAACTGATTGATAAAATCACGAGTCCGCAGGACGAGTGATTTTATCTTAAATCAGTTTGTTTGAGTGGTTTTGCCTAAAATAAAGGCGTTTGAGTATGAAGATCAAAAATTTAATCTATAAAATTTCAGAGGACGAGTCGTATTTGAAAGGATTATTTTTTGAATCATTTTGTATTAAAAACAGAGAACATAGTCATTTATGCAAAAGACACTTTACACGCCAATATTGAAAATTTTCTTTACCAATTTAAATTGAAACCTGAGCTGTTAGGCTGTTATAGTTTTACATACAGGGCCACCAAGGCGATTTTTTGACTGGCTACCCCGCGAAACGCCGTAAATAAAAGCGAAGAAGAAGAATGAAATGAAGTCTTTCTTAATTTAATTAATTTTAAGTTTAGTGTTGAACTGAGGTATGTAAAAATGTTAAAGGCGTTTTGGCGTTAATAAAAACAGGTTAGTTTACAAATACATTTTGAAATTTGGTTATTAACATAGATTTGCAATACATTTTAGTATAATAAAAATTGTTAAATGTTTACATTTGACATTTCAAAAAGGTAAACACAGTTTAATCAAGAAACAAATACGAAGAAGCGGTTTTATCAGTATAAAACACAATGATTGGTTAGGATCCTGAGTTGTTATTGGCTGAAACCACAAAATCTGACTGTTTTGACAGATGAAAAAAATAATCACTGTAAAACCCTCTAATCATAGGCAGGCCCGATAAATGAAATAAAATAAAAAGGACAGGTCCGTAGGAAATGGCCGCTAGGGGGCGTAACTGCATTCTTGAATATAAGAAAGAGATGTTTCTGTGAATTCCGCTGTATTAACCTAACAAAAAATACCTTCTCTTTAAATTTGAGGATAACCTGAACCTTTTTTGTTTGACAATTTTTGCTGTATCTCTAAGAATAAAGTGGTGGGGGCTATTCAAACGGCTGATCCGATTTTAACAAATTTGAGCAAGTTAAAAAGAGCTATTCTTGGGCTACAAATGTTATATTTCAAGTTTTGTTAGTTTAACATTCCGACAGAAAAGGTTGATTTTCTCAAAAAATTTAAATACATTGGTATGATTTCTTTTCATGAAAAAGTAGCTAAATGATGCCTAAATAAGCTCGCGAAAACCGCATTGCGATATCTTGTTCCAAACCTAAAATTTAGGCCAAAGAAAATTTTATACGGAAATCCCTTAAATTTTTATTTTTCAAAGTAATTAATTCCTTTTATTATGCAAGTTGTGGCCCTAAAAAGGACCCATTTAAAAAAGAAAGGTTTTTAATGCCCCCGTAAATGCTCGAAATGCTGACCATCATGCATGCAAGTTAAGTCTGGTGATCGTACAGGTCATGGAAACAGATAATAGCATAATGTGCTGGGCAACCATCGAACTGCAAAAACAAGTTTTGACGTGTTTCCAGTGGCACATTTTCCAACAGCAACTGTAATTTATTGGAAAAAAGTCAAGAAAGATATTGCCGTTTAGGGATTGCTCCGAAAAATATGGCCCAATAATTCTGCCTCCCAGTATGCCACACCACACATTTAAGCTCCAACGTCCTTGGTGCTGAACTTCACGCAACCAATGTGGATTTTCTGCAAACCAATAATGCATATTGTGCAGATTTTAAATGTGGCTTCATCGGTCCAAAGAATTTAAAATAAAAATTCTCCATTATTGTGCGAGAGCATATTAATAGTGGAGTCGATCTGGCGGAAAAAAACCGGATAAACGAAGTCGCTCCTTTCGATCGAAAAATAAAATTTGTAAAATCCAAAACTCGGTCGCCATTTGTCCGTTTTCGCGAAAACCATAATCTCCTTAATACATGCTGTAGCAGTGTCTTTATGAAAGAGTTTGCCATTTTGCTGACCCGGATTGGTCAAGAATTAAAAAAGTTACCTCGACTCAAAAATTAATCAGTGTTTGCCCTCCATCTCCCCCACAAATTTAAACCGTGGGTTGAAATTTAGACACAATGCTTGCGTCATGACTATCTATCGGAGGAAAATCAAGTTTCTACGTCATTTTCTTCCATGAGAAAAACGCGAACACGACTCTAGGTGTGTTCTCGCCGCCTGGAAAATCCATATATTTTCAAATCGCAATACCTCAAGAACCCCTAGACCGATTTGGACGGGTTAAAATTCATTTTAAGCGTTTTCGCGAGTACTTTATATTTTATATATAGAAGTCGTTTCGACCCGAATAAAACTCAGCGAGCTACGTGCGAAAAACCGATTTTCCATATCTTTACATGTTAATTTACCCCCCCTCCACACCTCCCTTAGCTTTCATAGATTGATCACTTGAAAGAGGGACCTCAAATCTATATAATCACAAAATTTTTTTTTGAAAAGAGCGACTTCGTTTTCAAAACCAGATCTACTCCACTATAATGCAGTAGTACAACAGCGGTGGATTGGAAGAGGAAATCTGTTTCCAGGCCTGCGCGATCACCAGACTTAACTTGTTTTGATTTTCAGATTCAACCTACGACCAGAGAAGATATGAAAAACCGGATTCGTAATGCATTACGTAACATACCGAGAGCCGAAATTGATGCTGCAGTTTTGTCTACCCATGAGAGGCTTCAGCAATGCATGGAGCATTTAGAGCATTTACGGGGGCATTAAAAACCTTTCTTTTTTAAATCCTTTCTATAGCGACAACTTACATAATAAAAGGAATTAATTAGTTTAAAAAATAAAAATTTAAGGGATTTCCGTAAAAAATTTTCTTTGGCCTAAATTTTAGGTTAGGAACAAGATATCGAGATGCGGTTTAGCGAGCTTGTTTAGGCATCATTGAGCTACTTTTTCATGAAAAAGAAATCATACAATGTATTTCAATTTTTGAGAAAATTAACCATTTCTGGCGGCGACATGTGAATCTAACAAAACTTCAAAGATTATAACATTTGTAGCCCAAGAATAGCTCTTTTCAACCAGCCCAAGTTTGTTAAAATCGGCTCAGCCGTTTCGAATATACAGGGTGTTTTTTACTGAAACCTTTGAATACCCCCCACCACTTTATTTTTAGAGATACAGCAAAAATTGTCAAACAACAAAGGTTCAGGTAATCCTCGAATTTAAAGATCAGGTATTTTTTTGTGAGGTTAATATAGCGAAATTCACAGAAACATCACTTTCTTAGATTCAAGATCGCAGTTACGCCCCCTAGCGGCCATTTCAGAAACTTGAAAATATTTTCCAGGTGTTTCTCTTGGCCGTTTTAGTAATAACTTTTTTTGCCGCAAGCCTCTACGATTGATACAGTACCTCGCATTCTTATTTGGCCACCCTGTACAAAGAAAACATTTTTCATTTACTATTACGGTTAAATAAAAATTCGCTTACATTAAATAAGATTTATAGGAACATTTTACAAATGTATTCTCTCCTTTCCATGTTTATTCATCACTGCCAATTACTAGTTGTAAAGCAGAAAGGTCCGAAATACGGGCATAAAAATTACTTAGATCAATCAACCTATCAACCCTCAGCATAAGAACTCTGGAAATTGGGCTAAAAGCAGATTCGCTGAAGAGAAAATGCTCATTTGAATAACATTATTTGAACGTGAAATAAAAAGTCTTGTGGGATCTTTTAAAAAAGATTTCTCAGAAACAGAATTAAAAAATTTTACTGAAGGTATGGAACTTTAAAACTACTTTAAAAAATTTTAAGTTTGACTGGGAATAATCATTTTTATGTAAGCCGAAAACACAATCAGTGAAGTGAATAAACCTTGCTTGAAACAGGAGTGAATAAACATAAGCGGGCACTATGAAGTTTCTTCTTGCCAAAACAAAGTCAATCCCGGAAAAACTTGAGCTATAACTTAATAAAGCATTAGCTTCAACTGACCAGAGTCGAGCACTTCCTTCAAATTGTAACGACTGTTCCCCCTCTTTTTCCGGTTCCCATTAAATCTGTCTAGTTCACTCAGACCTGTTCAATCCTGCAGTATGATTAACCGATTTATTTAGGCAGTATTTAAACAAGTTCAAGTGAAGACGAAAGTGTTTTGGAAAAAAGTTTGATCGAGGTTTATTTATTGGCAACTAACAAAGTTGTATTAGAGAAGTCTAAATTACCAGCAGTTATAAAGGAGAAAAAAGAAGCGTGGGAGAAAATTATAGCGCTGTATGCAAAGGGAACTGGAAATCGAGTAACAAAAGTACAGTTATCTAAAATGTTGAGTAATATGAAGACAACAGTAAAAAAAAGACCGATGTCAAGGCCACAGGCAATAAAGTTATCAAGGTAAAAATGTGGGGAAAAGACTTTTTTGAAATCATCACCGATGAGAATAATCCAGTATTTTCTAAAGTGCCGGGTGGTATCACTGTTGGAGTAGATAATCCAGAAGTAAGTAATCAAAATGAAGAGGACGTGGCACATGAAGAACAGGAAGAGCCGATGACGAAAAAACCGAACACAGCGATAAGAAAAAGTGCTAAAGTAGTGAAGCAGTATGAAACTGATGAAGCAAAGGATTTATCTGTACCTCAACTCCAACGAATTGTATTATTGCAAAAAATGGCAATAAATAAAATTATAGTAGAAAGAGAAAAGATGCTAATACAAAATATGAAACAGAAAGGTAAAGACGAGTCAACACAAACCACGGAGGAAGAAACTGGTTTTTATCTTGTATATCAACAATTATAAATTAATGTCTTAAGTTCTTTTATGCTTGTGGCTTAATAAAAACAAGTATTTTTTATTTGTATTATTAATAGTAGTATTGTAAAATGACTATATGCTAAATCAACAATATTTCAATTATTGCTTTAAATGCCCAACTGCCCCAACATTTCTCGTCTTTTTTGTTCCCCGTGTAATCTTGTTGCTGCATTCTCATACTGGTATTGGCCATTTGCATCCTCATCGACATTTTGGCCACCATTGATTTGATCTTCAAATTCAAACCGATCATTGAGAAATTTAGCAACATTGTGTAAAACAGCACAAGTTACAATAACTTTTGGCACATTCTCTATGTTTATCCTAAGGCAGTTTCCGACAATAGGAAATCTTCTTTTTATTTGTCAAAACACTCTTTCTATTACAACACGTTCCCGTAAGTTGAAGTTCCTTTGAGCTGCGTCACGTGCTGGTTTGAAGGGTGTAATTAGTCACGGTGAAATTCCACAACCGGAATCACCCAATAAGCATACAGAACCATCAAATCTCGACAAAATATTTCTAATTAGGCTTCTCCTTCACATACGTGAGTCGTGAACGCTGCCCGGCCACTCCGCAATGATGCTTGTGACTTTTTCACTTGCGTCACAAGTAGCTTGCACATTAATACTGGTGTAACCCTTTCTGTTGGCGTACTCATCACCAAATCTTGACGGTTTCTTTATTTCGACATGTATACAATCTAACGCACCTATTACTGAAGGCATATCAAAGCGAGTTTGCCACAAAATTCTTGCGTCATCCATTTGTCTTGCTGTCGAGGGAAAGTGAATCCAGTCATTAGCTTTTCTAATTATTTGACTCATAACAAAATTCACAGTTTTACAAACTGTAGTTCGGTGGACTCCAGCATCTTCAGCAATTCCACTTTGAAAACCTGGATCCCCTACAAATCGCAGAAGAATCTCCATTTTTTGCCTAGAACGCACCACCACGAGATTCATTCCTTTCTTACCAAAAAATCAACACTCTCATTTTCAAAACGCAACAGTTTCTTGGTATTTACTTGACGTCTATCACGATAAGTTTTAACGTTGCGTACATTCATGAGCATCGCCATAATCACTACTAACAGAAATGAAGCCTGCCCGACCCCACACGCTTAGCTAAAAAAGACGTAGCTACTTTTTATTCACACCATATTCAAGGAATTGCTCTACTTCAGTAAGTCGTATTTTAAGCTAATGCTTTACTTTATTCACATTACTCAATGGGTGAATAAAAACCAGTAAATACTCGAAGTATTTACTAACGAGTAAAAGATAAGTAAAGTATTCTCTTGAAATCCGTATGAATAAAAATAACAATTACTCGTGAGGGTCTACTTCCACAAACCGAGTTTTTACTAGGAGAATACTTGCGAGTAAATACTTGTTGCTGAACGTAGACTAGTTTTTGTCCAGTAAAAATCTCATCCAAATTTCTCTTAAATTTTCTTAAATATGATACCGTTAGTTTCGTCATTTCACCAATGAATATAGTTTCAAAATACAAAGTTTAATTCCAATCCAAACTTCTATAAAACATTTTTTTTAAACTACTTACATTGAAGTAAAAGGCAACAAGCATCGGTCTGAGCAGACCCGTCAGTGGAGAAGTATTTACTTAAAGAACAAGTATTTACTTGTTTTTATTCATAGGATTTTGGACGATTTTTGAGGAACTACTTTGGGTCAAGTAATTACTTCGAGTATTTACTTTTTATTAGTTTTATTCATACAGCCACAAGTAATTACTAACGGCTGCGCAAGTAAAAGCTTTTACTCGTTTTTATTCATATCACCCAATGTTTTTCAGTCGTGCTTTTTTCACCTTTAAACATGGCGTAATGAGTTACATACTTACATGCTTTATAGTATAGCAGTGGCGTAGCCAGGAATTTTTTTCGGAGGGGCCCACCATTTCTCGTAGATATACAGGGTGGTCCTTAACTAATTGTACATAGAAGTATGGTAGATTCCTCACTAAAATATTACGATTTGAACCAACTTGCTCTCATAAAATGGTGCTAGAAAGGAATATACTGGGTGTTAAAGGTTAAGTTTTAAGATTTATTTTTGGCAATAACTTTGGCGTTTTTGGATATGTATACATAAAAATTTGGAACTGAGGGTTTTTGGGCACGAGAAATCAGAATCTGGTACCTACTTCGATGTAATTTATAGAGGGCGCTAGTTAGGCCACATTTGCGGCATAAATATGCGATAAACTTTTTTGCTCTTTAAGTTAGCGCTATTTTTGTAAAAGAATATTAAATCCACCTTATTTTAGTAGAAAAAAAGTATACTCGTTATTAACCTTAAAACTTAACGTTTTTTTTCTGGCCCTGACACCGTTCTTGCTGATTCTTATGTAAAATGACCTCCTGAATCCGAATATGACCTCAGTTTTTCCCCATCACCCACCGTTTCAGGGGGGTGGCCCTCACCTATTTTTATCACTTTTTCATAATTTGGAGGAATGAAAAAAAAGGTGGGTGATGGGGAAAAACTGAGGTCGGATTCAGGAGGTCATTCTACATAAGAATCAGCAAGAATGGTGTCAGGACCAGAAAAAAATTTTTTTTGCCGACCAGTGTAATCATGCAGCTGATCCCTAAAATGCGATTATCTCGTACACCGTTAAGTTTTATGGTTAATAACTAGTATGCTTTTTCTACTAAAATAACGTGGATTTAATATTCTTTTACAAAAATAGCGCTAACTTAAAGAGCAAAAAAGTTTATCGCACATTTATGACACAAATGTGGCCTAACTAGCGCCCTCTACAAATTATATCGAAGTAGGTACCAAATTCTAATTTCTCGTATCCAAAAACCCCCAGTTCCAAAATTTTATGTATGCACATCCAAAAACGCTAAAGTTATTGCAAAAAATAAATCCTAAAATTTAACCATTAACACCCTGTATATATCTTATTAGCAACATTTTATTAGAACAAGTTGGTTCAAATCGTAATATTTTAAAGTGAGGAATCTACCATACTTCTATGTACAATTACTTCAGGACCACTCTGTATATACTTTTTTCAGCAGTGATGGGGTAAATATACAGGGCGACCAAGGGTTAAACCGTCAAACATTCAGGATCGGGTTTTCAGGAAAAAATAAGATTTTTTATTCCCATAATCATGGGTCCTAACGTGCCTTATTTTTAGAACAAAAAAATTTTTTATGAATTGCTCAAAAACAATTAGGCTGATTTTGATAAAATTAGGCATGCTTATTTGCGGCAATAAGGGGCTTCTTTCAATATCAGAATTAAATTATTAAGTCCGGTGACGGCCCACAAGGTAATCTAATTGATATTTTTTCCACTTCAATTTTATTCGTATCTCGCTTCGTTTTTAAGAAAAAAATTAAAAACTGCAAAATAAAAATCTTATTTTTTTTTTCAGAAAAACCTAATCTGAACGTTTAACTCTGTATACAATGTCTGCTGTTTAAATACGTTCTTTTATTCAACAACAATTTGTTAATTATTAATATAATATTAAAAGACAATTAATTGTTAATATAAGATTGAACTTTGGATGAGCATTATTCAAAGGCGCAATTCTGCGAGTATGTCTGTTGTAAAATTCGTCTTTGATTGATTGATAGATGAATTATTCCGCAAATATGATTTCAGTCTTTTCATCGTTGAGAAACTTGCAGAGATGCAGTGGTAACGGGTAAAACGGCTAAGATTTGGATTAGCGTAAAAATATTCGGAAACAAACAAGGATCTGCTACCTTTAAAGTATCAACTGCACTTTGATTTGAGGAAGACAGGAATCTATTTTTTGTCATTTCACTGCTCAAATATCCCATTCACTGCGTAGAATAACCGTGTTTATTGTTTGTAAATCATCTGATTATAACTTAATGGCTGGTTCAAAAAATTTTCTTATAAACTTATAGAAGTTTCGGGGGAGGGGGCCTTTGCTACGCCACTGTAGTATAGTGATCGTAGAAATAAATTAAGTTTAATGCGTATCAGATACAAAGTATTCAAAAAAATGAAGATCATACTATTTTATTTTGTCCACTAATTTCCTGCTGATGTCCCTGTCTTATTTTAAATAACATAAACAGAGAATATAGTATAAATTAATTCTGACTATGTTTAAAACTGCCTGAAACAAGCTTTCAGAATAATCTGTTTTATATTGAGTTTGATAGTCAGCAGTAGTTCGCGCATTGTTAGATATAGGTTCCATGGTGTAATGGTTAGCACTCTGGACTCTGAATCCAGCGATCCGAGTTCAAATCTCGGTGGGACCTGAAACTTTTTTTACTTAAAAAATCGTAATTTGACTTTTTTTTTACATAATTAAAAATTCTTATACGTCATACCTACATGATAAGCAAAATTCAAAGGACTAAATAAACATGGCACCGTGAATAATTCTTACAAAATACATTATATTAATTTTAGGATACATATAATTTAAAAAAATAATTTCAGAAAATTTTTTCGCTGTAACCGAAAAGCTCTTAATATTGTTTCACTTTAGTTTTTTAAACGTTGGTATTTATTCAAATAATTTGATTTAGTTTTTATATTTATTTATGAAAAATATACTTGAAATAATTGATAAATAGGGAATATAATTTGGTGACTTAAGCTGACGATGCCAATATCATTTTTACCATAATACCGAAAATGAGCATTTAACAATTCAAAAATAAAGTGAAATATAAAAAAATTGGCAGCGGTGGGATTCGAACCCACGCCTCCGAAGAGACTGGTGCCTTAAACCAGCGCCTTAGACCGCTCGGCCACGCTACCTACATGTTAAAAGTTATCGGAAATAGGAATTACGATTTACAGGGTGGCTCGAAAAAAAAATTCTAAAATGCTATAATTAAACTGTTGAGTTTCCCTTGAATGAGTATATGGATGAATGTGTCAGTCAATATATTAACAAAGAAACTAAACTGAAAAATAAGTGAATCACTAGAGTTACGTAAACAGCTAAACGAGCTAGGTATATTGGTTGAAGCAGAATTTTCATGATCAAAAAGTAGAAATAGAATATAAACTTTTGCTTAAACTTATAAAACAAATTAAAATCAGACAAATACTTACATCATCAAAAAACGATAGAAAATAAAATAAATCCTAATGAAAAACAGAAATATGTATGGAAATTAGTTAAAGAAAAAACCGGAAAACATGATAATACTCGGGAAATAAAATTGAATATCGGTGGGTCAATATAGGGATGTTGCAAATAGTTTTGTTAAATAAACATTATTATTATTATTATTATTATAATTATTATATTAATTACTTTAGTACATCTGTAAGATTACTAAATGAATTTTTTTTTAAAAAACTCTGTCTCTGTATGTACAAAATGTGATCTAAATAATAGTAATTCATTCTATTTTAGCCCTGTTACTGCACAGGAGATCCTTGAGATAATATGTAACTTAAAAAATACTAACTCGGTTGGTGTTGACTGTATATCTACAAAAATTATTAAATATATAGCTTTGTACATTGCACCACCTCTGTGCGATTTAATAAATATCTCACTTGAAATTGGTCAGTATCCAGAAGGTCTGAAAACTGGACTGGTTACTCCAATCTATAGAAAAGACGATTCTATGTCTGTAGACAACTACAGGCAGATAACTGTTTCAAATGTAATAAGTAAAGTTGTTGAAAAATGCATGTATAATAAAATGATCAGTTATCTAAATAAACACAATATTGCAGTGGCGTAGCTAGGAATTTTTTTCGGAGGGGGCCCACCATTTCTCGTAAATATGTGTCACAGACTCATGGTACACCCCCCTTTTCTTCTTTGTTTCTCTAGCTATACTTCTGAAATTTGGATCATTGAATATGCTCACTTTTTGACATATTTGGAAAAAATATCAACTTCAGGTTTTCAGAAATAGTACGATGATAGTACATAAATACAATTAAGAGAATTACTGAATTAAGAATTATAAATTATAAAATATGGTAACCAGTGGGGTAATAACTCAAAAAGAAAGTCAAAAGTAAATGATTGTTTACGTGACATGCAGAAGGAGGCAAGTTTTGAACTCGGGTAATGAGAGGCTGAAAAAATCTAATTGATCGTAAGCATTTGCGAGTCTTTGAATTCGGGATAGACAGCTATTGTAACGATAGTTGGAGCGATGAAACGGGTTGTAAAATGATTGGTGATGTCTAGTGGTGCGCGAAGGTATTTGAAAATTTATCTTAGATAGTAGTTAGGGACATTTGAATTTGTTATAAACCCAAGTAGTTTCAATGCTTTGTTTACTGTAGAGCAAATATCTAAATTGAAGTTCAACGTCGGATCCAGGATGACTCCCAGGTCTCTGATGTTAGGAACAGCATCCAAAACTATATTGTTGATTTGATAATCCGTAATGATTGGTCTTTTGCAACGGTAGAATCTCATCAGGTGACATTTGTTGACATTTATTACCATACCATTTGAGTGGCACCAGTTAGCAATGAGGTCAAGATCGGCTTGAAGATTTAGGGCATCGCTGGGACAAGCAATCTTGGAAAAATTTTGAGATCATCAGCAAATAAGAGAGTTGTTCCATTAGAGATGCCTGACGTTATGTCATTAATAAAACTATTAAAAAGCAAGGGCCCCAAGTGAGAACCCTGCGGAACACCCGATGCTACTACAATTTCGGTGGATATGAAGTTTTTTACTTTTATGGCTTGAGTTCGCTCATAGAGGTAATCTTGAGTCCAGTTTAGAAATAACCCTGATAAACTACTTAGTTTGTGTATTAACAGCTTGTGATTCACTTTGTCGAATGCCTTGGAGAAGTCAGTGTAGATAGAATCAACCTGATACCCGGTCTCCAGGGCATCCGACAAGTAATCTATATAATTAACCAAGTTGAGTTCGGTTGATTTACCTGATTGGAATCCATATTGCTCCTGAATCAAGACGCTTGAGAATACTTTTGATAAATAATCCGTTATAATGCTTTCGAATAGTTTTGGAATGGTACTTCATATGGACATGGGGCGATAATTTTTTATATCAGATAAGTCACCGCATTTATGAATGGGTATCACATAGCTGAGCTTCCAATTATAAGGGAAGGTACCTGTTGAAAGATACTTACTAAAGATAAAATGGAGGTGGCGGGAGAGCGTGAAGCTGCAGTATTTGAGAATGCAAGGTGGTATTGCGTCAGGTCCAGCACCTTTATTTGGGTCAAGATTACAGATTTTATCATATATTTCAGATATTTTGATATGGTAATTAGGTATGTTAATATTGTGGGCTGTTTCGAGGGCGGGTGATTGGCAAGTGGTGTCTGAGTAAACTGATGCAAAATATTCTGCAAACAAATTGGCAATATCTTGACCGGAGCTGACATGTCTGTTGTTTAAGTGCATTTTGTTAGGTATAGTATTAGACTTTCTTTTTGAGTTTACATATTTCCAGAAACATAGAGGATTTGACTGTATACGTGATTCAGTATAAGTTACGTAATTTTTATAGCACTCTTTAGAAAGGAGTTTACATCTGGATCTAAGTTCACTGAATTCTAGATAGTTTTGTTGAGAACTATGGGCTTTAAAACGTTTATGTGCTGCTTTCTTCGAGAATATGAGAGTTTTTAGCTCAGATGAAAACCAAATGGGAAATTTTCTTGAAGAATGTTTCTTTTTGGGGACAAAAATCTTAAATACAGAATAAAGTATGTCGTAGAATATATTTTCCATTTCATCAAGTGTTTTCTCAGAAAAAAGGTTATCCCAATCCATAGTTTCAAAACAGGCTCGAATGTTACTGAAGTCAGCGTTTTTAAAGTCATAGTAGAATTCATTAGTATTGTACATCGCTTCCTGTACTGCGCAACCGTTGAGTTTGATAAAAGTCTGCAAAGGAGGGTGATGGGGGTCAGGTGTAATTACGTGTTCATCGGCTGGTTGTATGATCAGTTGAGAGTCGTGGGTTAGTACTAAATCCAAAAGAACGTTTCTGGCACTGTGAGTGTTGTTAACTTGAAAAGCACACATGTTCGATAAGGCAGTTTGTAGGGTGCTTTCTGCTGCTGTAGCTAAATCTGAGGGAATAACTGTTGATCCTAACTGGTCTGAAGACCAGTGGGCATTTGGTACATTGAAATCGCCAAAAAGATGTATTTGTGCATTGGGATAGCAATCTGCAAGTGCATCCAGGTCGGAGGATAAAGCCATCATAGAGAACTCTGGAGATCTAGGAGGAAGATAAACAGATCCAATAATATTGTGTGTATTATACCTAATGGCTTCAAACAGGTCTTCTATGGTGTTATTAGACTGCAGCTCGTGACTGGGAATTGTTTTCTTGACTGCTAAGAGTACACCACCACCTCTATTGAAAGGGCTCGTCTCGGAAGAGCGGTCCTTTCTGTAGATGTAGTTTACAAGATTCAGTTCGGCATTTGTTATGTCCTGAGTAAGCCATGTTTCGGTTAGAATTACGACATCGAACGATGAAATGGCCAAATTTCATTGGAGAAAGCGAAGTTTGGTGCGAAGGCCTCTGACGTCTTGATAGTATATGTTTGGAAGTTCGGGTGGTGAATGTGTTTTTTGATTTAATGATTCTGGGAATGCCATTAATGTATTTTAATTTCACGTCATTTTCACCCTGCTCAATACGGAGTTTCAGTTCACGTTGTAGTGATTTGAACTGTGCCATTTGCATGGGTGTTTGATCACTGTTAATAAAGACGTTTCTCTCTTTATTTACTTTATTTCTGTTTTTTACTATATATGAGACATCTAGAGAGCTTTCCAGAATAACTTTCAAGGCTCTAGCGCCGTTTTTGTTCGGTTTGCCAAAGCGAAAAGTTTTGCTTATTTGGACTACACTGTCGGTAACGTCACTGAATATTTCTTTGACTTTGGATTGATCAGTTAGAGTGGAATTCCTTTCACTCTCTGGAAGGTTAAATATCATTATGTTATTTGCCCTACGTTGGCGCTCACAAATCTCATTGATTACTTCATTGTTTGTTGGTGAACCATTTGAGTTCGCATTGGTTTGAATATTACCTAATTCGGATTTGAGGCTCTCAATTGCTTGGGAAAGTCATCAGAATTTCTGGACATTTGTTCCTTTAACACTTTAACTTCATTTTTCAAATCGACGATATCATTTTCCAAAGATGAAATTTTCTTTAGCAGTAAGGGAGTTTTTTTGAAGATTTCCATACATTCATCGCAGAAGAAGACGACAACTCGTTGTTGTTTCACCTGGATAGCACGCACTTCAGTGGAAGTCATGACGAAGCAGAATTTCATGTTGTGAAAAGTTGATTTGCAACAATCACAAAAAACGAAATCTTCGTCAGGATCAATTGTTTGGGAACATGTTGAACACTTTTTGGCCATTGAAAAAGTCATTTGGCACACCACTGGATGGATTCACAAGGAATTCAAAGAAACGGCACTGTAGTTTTTATTGACTATCACACTAATGCGAGTTTTTATCGTGTGTATTTCTTGGTTTAACTGTTTGTTTATATGCAATATGTGCAGTTTTATAATTAATGTTCACTTTGCCGCTGATTTTGGATTCACTATAGGCTAGATTAATTAATTTGGTATGTAAATCCACTTGTTGCTATTAAATTACACTTTTTACTTGTTTAAAATAGGTAAAAGCGAGAGCTCTTACTGGTAAGTCTACTACACTTATCGTCAGTGCCGGTCCTAGACATTTTTCTAGTGGATGCGAACAATTCACTGGCGCCCCTCATACCAGTGGCGCCCCCTGCGGTCGCATCCTTCGCGTACGCCTTAAACCGGCCCTGCTTATCGTCACTTGTTGCTCATTTTAATATAAGATTAAATGACAATTAATTATTAATATAAGATTGAACTTTGAATGAGCATTATTCAAAGGCAATTCTGCGAGTTTGTTTGTTGTAAAATTTCTCCATGATTGCATTTTCTTCTAATCTTATAGAAATTTCCGGGGGGGGGGGGGGGGGCACTGCAATATTGTAACAGAAAGTCAAAATGGTTTCTACCCGGGAAGGTCTACAGAAGGCGCTGTCTATAAATTTGTTGAATTTATATTGTAATAATATGTAATAAATTATTTGTTAAATTACATATTATTTCAATAATTTACAATTAACTTTATTTGATTATTTTATAAATTTTAATTTTATTATAATCTCAATAATGAGTGGGTATCGCCACGACTATGCTCAGCGTTTGATTATAAATTTTAAATATTTTACTCTCAGAGAATTTTTTATTGTAAGTTCAAGTTTAGTATTCTTCTTTTATTCCATGCTATTGATAATCTATGTAATTCCTTAACCAAATAAATTGTTATTTCAACTGTTGAATGAATTTTTCGAAAATTTAAAAAAAAACAAGTCGGTCCGATTTCTCCGAAAAAAGTTACAGGTATAATGCTAGTTTGACCTCACGAATTATAATATGGGAAAACTCTAGATTCTCTTCAGAATTGTTTATTTTACAAAAAAAAAGTAATACGCCTTATTTTCGGGATTCAGACTACTTTAAAAAATACAAAATCCTAACCGTTACCTCTATTTATATATACAAAAAAATTCTATTTACAAAAAAGAAGTTGAACTTTACTAAAAGTACTGAGAACCACTTCACCTGACAACATTCTATGAAAAGAGTCCATCTTACACTGGTATTCCAGTTATATAATAAACTACCAATCTTCCTAAAAGATAATCAGAATTTTATTTTATTTAAAACATCTCTCAAGGATCTTCTATTACAATATGCATTCTATAATATAACTGAATTTATAGATTGTAACTTTTAATATGTTTATATTTATTTTCTTAAATTGTTCACTAGGTATACTTTTTCTTTTGTATTGACTTTTCCAATATCATGTATAAGGTCTTAATGGAATAAAAGATTATTATTATTATTATTATTATTTTTTTTTACTTCTGTGTCAACGGCATCGACTACTACGGCCATTAGCCTCGTCATAATAGATATACCTGCCTTATTTTCTTCGATCGACCGATTTGCGCTCTCTTGAAATATAATAGGTATGTCCGTGCTCTGGTTCGTGCCCCGGTCTAGACAATGAGATTTTTAAATAAAAATTTTCATTGCCTACTTCTGGGCATGATTTGTAGCGTATTTAACATTAATTACTTCGATGTTAGTTTACGCTGCAAAGATTTAAAATCCTGGGGGAGTCCATCGTTGTCGATGGTGGTGTTGTGTGGTTTTTCTGGGTTTTCCCACAACTGTAAAGCAAATGCGCCATCAAGCAGTAAGTCGCCCCAGAGCGCCACGGCACAAGCTGCAGAACTTCTGGGGTTCACTCGTAAGGGAGTGAATTGCAGGGCGTATATTATTATTATTATTATTATTATTATTATTATTTTTTCAGTGTCAACGGCATCGACTACTCTGGTCATTAGCCTCGTGTTCTGTGTAGGCTTTGTTACTGTTTCCCAGCGCCACTTTAGGAACAGCACTGTTAATTAGAACCCAACAGTGAATAGTCGAGTGAGGAATCACACCTGGTATATGAAAATCAATTTCTAAATTTTTAATTAATTAAAAATCAGAAAAAGATTTCTGCCTTTGGTGTGATTCGAACCCACAACCCTTGGATTATGAGTCCAGTGCTCTACCGCTGAGCCACCCACCCCCCTATATTATTATTATTTTTTTTTTTTTACTTCTGTGTCAACGGCATCGACTACTATGGCCATTAGCCTCGTGTTCTGTGTAGGCTTTGTTACTGTTTCCCAGCGCCACTTTAGGAACAGCACTGTTAATTAGAACCCAACAGTGAATGGTCGAGTGAGGAATCACACCTGGTATATGAAAATCAATTTCTAAATTTTTAATTAATTAAAAATCAGAAAAAGATTTCTGCCTTTGGTGTGATTCGAACCCACAACCCTTGGATTATGAGTCCAGTGCTCTACCGCTGAGCCACCCACCCCCCCTTATATTTTTATTATTATTATTATTATTATGTATAGAGATAAACAGCGCTCTCTTAAACTTTTTTCCAAGCTACGTCTATGCATAATCCATAAGATTTAATGTCGTTTAGAAGTATTTCACATTTTGCATTGTATAAGCGCAAGTATGTATTCCACTCGAGAAAAACAATTATGTATCTCATTAATTTCAATGAAAAGAAATAAGATAAAAGTTTTTTATAGCTGTATACTTTGAAATAAATAACAATTTCTCTTCCTGACTTTAAATGGCAAAATTTCGCCTTCTGCATATTTCATGAGTAAAATACATTATATACACTTTTGAATAATTTTTCACGTCTTGAAATAATGCATTTTAAATGTTAATTTTGACTTCAATATATATTAGTTTCATTTTAGCTTAGTATTTGCCACTAATTAACTTAAATTTGTACGTGACTCGAATGTCTTGGATTCAAGACTGTTCTAATTGTGAAGTTTGGGGAAAGAGGTGTGGGGGAAACTTATTATTTTTTAAATTAAACTTGATTAAATGTCTTCTAATTTTTTTAAAACGTGTAGCTCACCCAAAAAAACCTTCAGTTGTATCGTTAATAAAGAAGAGTATTTAAATACGTGGGACAAGAAATAGTGGAGTAGATCTGGTTTTGAAAACGAAGTCGCTCTTTTCGAAAATTCTTTTTTATGATTTCATAGATTCGAGGGCCCTCTTTCGGGGGGGGGGTATAATTAACATGTAAAGATGTAGGAAATCGGTTTTTTGCACATAAGTCTCTGAGTTTTATTCAGATCGAAACTACTTCTAGATATAAAATAAAGGGCTTGCTAAAACGTCCAAATCGGTCTGACGCCACACGTACGTTTTCTACTTCAGGTATTAGTTTTTATTATGAAAAAGTTAGAGTTCGAAAAAATTACAAATAATTTTTAACATACACAAAGTACGTACTAATGTAACCCCCCGTGGTGGTTACTTATTTGGCTTAAACTTCCATATTCGCGCATAAAAAATATATGACATCGTAATAATTCACAATTCTAATGATGATGAAGAGTTGTCGACAGATGCGTAGCCTTACCATGTGATGTTTCTGATCCGCCATTTTTGACCAGCATTTACTGTTAGGGCATCTATTGGGAAACGGCGGTTTTCCATTTGTACTCCTGATAATACAAATAGGACCAACATTGCCACCATACTATAATCATTATGTTTTCACGTAAGTTTTTTGGCAACGGTTGCGTAATATTTACTATTTCTAACAGCTTTTGTGGGCACGTTTAAATACTTATTAGCTTTTGTTTAATTTCCATTCAAATTAAACAATTATTCGTTGCACTCATATAAAATAAATGGCAACCGCGCTACTGATAACACACCAGTTATTGGCCAATTGGCAACTCGGCAACCGCGCCATGAGCAACATGCCCAGATATATTTGAATTAAAAATATTAAATCAACTCAAAACTTTTTCATTCTCTACGAATCGAACAGAGACAACCGCGTCAGCATTGAGATAAACGAATACTATCATGGCGCCTCAAACTTCCGGATCAGGATTCCTGAACGGAGGCCAGTGGGCGTGACTTAACAATTCTAGAAAAAAAAACTAGACTAAAACGCTAAGAAGTGCGAATTAGCGAATACTTTTATTCAGTGTGTGCTTGATTGTCTAACAAATCACATCTCCGTTCAATGTAACGTAAAATTATTTCATTTAAAAATGAGTTATATTTTTAAAATACAAATTCGTTTCTGAGCGACTAGTTAAAGTAGTGAAAACCATTTTAGTGTCATTTATTGATACCATTTTAGTGTCGTTTATTGTTACGTTTTATTCGGTGAAGTTTTAATAAACCTGTTAAAAGTAACGTTACGTGCTTTATTTTTGGGGTTCTGGGAAAAGAACGTTAATTTATACAGTCCACTTTAGAATAGTCAAACAATGTTTAAAGAAGCGGTGTTGTCACAAAAAACACGTGCATCGGCCAACTTTGGAAGCAGTTGTAACAAGTATTTCCATTGAAATACAACAGCTTTGGTATTAGCACAAAAACCTTGTACCGAGCTTTTTAATGGCTTTTTGTGTTATTTGGAGATCCAGTAGCAAAGTTTCTCGCTTTAATCTAATAGAAATTATAGGTTTGGACTAGTTTTCAAGAACACCAGCAAAATAATTTGCTGCTTATACATACTGTTCCTGTATAGTTTTAAAAAAGTACATTTTTGAATGCACCCTTCTTCAATGAAAAATCTGGAAACGCCATTGACTTGTGCATTTAGTGGCAGGCACTCCATCCTTACTTGCTTCAAGTTTTAACCAAAGCAATTAATCAGGCATCGAAGTAATTTGTGAAATTGTTCGGGTGGTGACACACAATGTTTTCTTTAACAGTCAATCGTGGAATAATTAATCAACCACGTTTTAATTAACCCCTAAAAAAAGAGAAATTAGAAGAAAAGAGGAGCGGGTGAACGCAACATAATTTAGAGCAGATGGTTTTTTTTGTGTTACTGTTTCAACGAGTTTCCAGTTCGATAAGAAAACCGCTAATGTATTGAGTACGTTTTTGTAAATGTAAGAGCTGGACTAAGTGATCAAGGCGTGCAATTCAATTTTTTAAAATTTATTTTAACAGAAACTTCAATTTGTACGTTCAAATTTAAGAGTCCGTCACCTGCACACTGCTCGGGGATCTCTCCGGGGTCGGCGCGAGGAGGGGTAGCGCGGTAGGCGGATCGCAAGCTATTCCTACTCCGCAAATTTTTGGAGACCGTATTCAAAAGATTTGACGATTCTCGAATATCGAATACGTAATACGTATTTAATTTAGCCGGTACAAACAATCGTTGGCGTTGTCTTTGTAGGATGAAATAAGAAATATCAATCTATAGACGTACAACCGTGCGAAGCCGGAACGGTCAGCTAGTTTGGAATAAAAACAACTCTATTATGATTTTGCACAATAGTTATACTTAAAAAAATATATTTACAATATACCTGGAGGAATATAAATTTAAGTTACTATCATTATTTATGTTTTTGGGGTTGGTAAATATTAATTAAAGGCCGAACATTGCAAATTTAGAAAGAGAGGAACGAAAATAGTGACCAGAAATACAATTTTAAAGCTTAAGATATCGTCGAAATGTCATGTTATGACAAACTTTTTCATTGGAATGACCGTTTTTTAATATTTCACCCGAAAAAATGACATTGACGGTTATAAATGGAAATGTCTCGGTACAGGCAAAAGATAAAAAAAAATGGAAATTATTCGGAAGAACTAAAAGTCTTGTCTCCTTAAATTGTTTTCAATGATCAATACTTTTCACGCTAGTGGCCAAAAATTGAAAATGTCTTATAAAAAACAAAAATTTAGCTCAACTTTAACAGACCAAAACTTAAAAACTAATTATCCCATAGGGCTAAAAATTACTAGTCAATTGTAGAAACATATGTTACGACTTTCTGCAAAAGGATTTTTTTTCAACTACCACAGTCTAGATAGCGCTAAAAAAATGGCGTAAAAAAATTTTAAACAAATTTATTTTGTCCATAACTTTTTTCTGCTTATGTTAAACGGTTCTGGATGGTCTTAAAATGTTCCCAATATTGTCCTCTCATTAGGATGTTATATACATTTTTTTTGTGGAAGTCATATTTTTCCAGATATTTACGCTAGAACGATCCAGTTTCTTTAAACACCCATTTTTGAATTGCCATATCTTCCTTCGAATTAATCGTAGAAAAATCAAAATAATTTTAATTGTTAATACTAACAGACTTTCGGTTATATTTAAAAAACTTTTTGAAATGTACGATTTTTGTAGTGAAAATCATAATTTTCTACGCCCTATAACTCGGGATGGGTTTATTTTCATGAAAAATTGTATTTAACATTAATTCATTAAAAAAGGATAATTTAACGATTGCGCGAGTTTTTTTTCTTTTTTATTCCCCTCACATTACCTTCCTCTATGGTATAGTGGAGGGCGGAGAAGTAAATGCGGTAAAAAATAACATAAACATTTAAGTATGTAGTGTCAAAAACACATTCCAAAAGAGAAAATAATAATTCGATCACTGCCAACTTTGTTCGAGGTATAAATCTATTTTTAAAAACCGAAGAAATTTGGGAATTTTTTTACGAGCATAAAACACAATATATCCTAGCATCTTATCATACAAAATTTTAAGGAATTTTGAGGAATGCACTAATTTTGAAACCACAAGTGTGTGCTTTTATTTACATTTTTATTTACATACGTTCTGCAATTGGAAATAGATAAACTGTATATTTAGTGCTAGTGAAAGGGTGGTGGTTATAATAGGTGAATGAATATGGATGCAGAAAGGAAAGGAGATAAAACGCGTTTGCGTTTATCTTCTAGGAGAAAGAAACAAAAGAATATTTTAAAATATAATCGTTTACAGCACTATACTATATAGTAGACCATATGAGAACGTAACAGTTGAAAAAATAGAGTGCCGAAATCATATATTAAGGAATTACTGTAATAAAGTTAGAGAAGTTACAAAAGTTAGAGGAGTTCCAGGAAATTTAAAAAAATTCTTTTAAATCATATTTTAAAAATTAGGACCTCCATTTCTAAGGCAATGTTATATAGGAACAAAGAAACCGGAAAGTCACAGGATGAAAAGGTTCTAAATCTTAAGAAAGATATTTTAAATAGTGTTAGTCACATTTTTGGAGAACACAAAAGTTGTGCAGAATTAAAAGATTTTTGTACAAAGGCTAATCCTGATGAACAAAATTTCATCGAAGACTTTAAATTGTGGGGCATTGAAGAAAAACTCATGGATGCGGTAAGATATCTAGCGGGACATTCTAGAAGTCTTTTAGAAAATGTTGACAACAATGTTGTAGAACAATTTAATGCTATGATAGCCCAAAAAATTGGAGGAAAAGGGGTAAATTATACTTTAAGAAGGAGTTACAGAGGAAGATGTTTTAGTGCAGTAATAGCAAAAAATACAAGGATGCCATTGTATAAAACATATAAACACATTAGTGGCTATAGTCCCGGAAAAATTATTAAGAAAAACGAACAACTTAGTATCAAATTAAACAAAAAAAATGTAAAAAGTCGAAAGAGATTTATTTTCCCTAAAGAAAAACATGGTCCTGATGATCAATACGGTGAGCACTGTACTAAACCAGACATGGATGATCAAACGTTCAATAGTTTCAAAGATATGTTCTTGAAGGAATTGTTTAACAAAAATGAAAATGAGCTTAAAACAATAGAAGAAAGCACGAGGTTACAGGCATACTCTTCTCAATGGAAGCAATTGAGAAAGAAATTGTTAACTTCATCCAATTTTGGAAAAATTTGCCGAATGCTTCCAAAGACCAGTTGTGCTACTACAGTGAAAAGTTTCCTGTATGAAGAAGTTTTTTCGAGAGCAATTGATTGGGGGAGAAATAACGAAGATCGGGCCAAAGAAAAATTCAAAGATTTGAATAATCTTAATTTATTTGATTGCGGTTTATTTTTGTAAATATAACTATTGGGCAAAATCATAAGGGTTGTTTTTATTCCAATCTAGCTGCCCGTTCCAACTTCACATAGTTTACTAATTATTGTCATTTTCATTTTTCATTTTTCATTTTTCATTTTTCATTTTTCATTTTTCATTTTTCATTTTCATTTTCATTTTCATTTTCATTTTTCATTTTTCAGTTTTCATGTGAAATTCATTCATTACTTTTTTAATACACTAAATCTCGCATCACTGCAGTACATAAATAATATAGTTCGATATTAATTACAACTATCTACAATCTACACATATTTGAAAATGTTTATATAAACTCACAGAACCGAATCCGACCCTGTTAATATGCAGTGGGCGTGGAAACACCGAAATTTAAAGGAGTAGCGATAAGAAATTACAAAATATTTTCATATTTATAATGTTGATTACTCATGCAGAGGTTTCGTGCATGACATAGATTTTTGAGTAATTTTTATTCAATCTTTTTCAACCTAGTGCCAAATGAAAGATAAATGTGCAAGTGAGGATCGTACTGTAATATTTTTTTAAATTTATTTGCCAAATTTTATAAAAAAAATTCTCAAAGTTTGTCTATTTGGGATACTTTCACTACTGATAGTAAAAAAAATGGTACAATATTTTGAAAAAATATTACAGTAGGATCTTAAAACAGGTCTTTATCTTCATTCCAGTGTTTATCTTATTTTTTTAAATAACACCGTTTTGAGGGGGGTGGGTGGCTCAGCGGTAGAGCACTGGACTCATAATCCAAGGGTTGTGGGTTCGAATCACACCAAAGGCAGAAATCTTTTTCTGATTTTTAATTAATTAAAAATTTAGAAATTGATTTTCATATACCAGGTGTGATTCCTCACTCGACCATTCACTGTTGGGTTCTAATTAACAGTGCTGTTCCTAAAGTGGCGCTGGGAAACAGTAACAAAGCCTACACAGAACACGAGGCTAATGGCCATAGTAGTCGATGCCGTTGACACAGAAGTAAAAAAAAAAAAAAAAAAAAAAAACACCGTTTTGAAGTAATCATACATTTTCTAGCGCTCTACAGGCACATAAATTTTGACCAGGGTACGGACTCTTAATAAATACTTTACTCTTTGAATTTTGTATAAAACCATTCATAATTATTGCGGTATAATAATATATTAAGTTTGGAGAACGGTAAGGGCTTTTTACCGATGGAAGACAATTGTTTGACATCGGTAACCCTTACCGTTCGACATGCTTTTAACGTTTTTTGCACGATTGGGCAATAATAAACTATTAAATTATCCATTTTTTTTTCATATTCAAAATTCATCATATGAAGATACATGTTATGGTTGCTAGGTAGTTAGTAGGATGCAAAATAAGTATGAACATGGCTTTTTCTGCTGTTACTTAAAATATGGTTATGTCAATAAATTTGGGTTTTGAGTGTTTCTTATTGATTATTATTATAATTTTTAAAATATGAGCGACGAAAGTGAATTTGAAGAAATAGAACGGGTATGGGAAGAAGGATGTGCCGCAATAATTCCTGAAAAATCAAAATTTCGATATGAGAGTAGGAGACTGGTGTCAAATGTAACAGGTGTCGATTGTTACAAAGTACTTTACAGAGACATGTACTTGACGAATGCGAAAACGCGACTACAAACTGAAGGAGAAAACTAACTACATTTGTAGCGATTAGCGGGTGGCGTCATTCTAAGCGAAATATCTGTTTAGTCAACAATTTTGTAAATCCCCGGTGAAAAGTAAAGGACCAGGCACCTTTCTTATGGGAAAATGGCTTTCCGTCAAATTTTCTGAAAAGTTGGTATGATGTAGAACTCGATGCTCTGACAAAAAGTGTCCATTGGCCCAAACCGATCGTATGGCTAGTTTTCGAAGTACAGGGTGTTAAACATCGGAAATGCCACTTTTTTGTAACCAGATTTCTCATAACAGACCTGTTTTATTCGCATTTGTTGTAGAAAACATGAATTATAGATTATTTGGCAACAATATTTTATAAAAATAGTGGCGACAAGGAATTAGGAGATAATTATAGGGGTATTAGCAAATTATGTATTTTCGGCAAAATTCTTGAAAGTTTAGTTCATGATATTGTATTTAAAACAGTGAAGAATAACATTTTAATCGAACAGCATGGTTTTTTTTTCTCAAAGAAGTATTGAAACTAATCTGGCCATTTATTCGCAGTTTATTGCAGGAAATATGGATTCCAGAGTTCAAGTCGACTCTCTGTATACGGATTTCAGCAAGGCCTTCGACAAAGTTGATCATAACATTCTATTGTCGAAGCTTGCTGCAATCGGTATCCAGGGAGAGCTATTAACTTGGTTTTCATCTTATATATGTAATAGAACTCAAATAGTTGAGGTTAATGGTTTCAGATGTGATCCTTTACAGGTTACCTCCGGTGTACCACAAGGTTCACATTTGGGACCATTAATGTTTATCATATTTATTAACGATTCAAAAAGCTGTTTCAAATATTCAAATGTTTTGTATTACGCAGATGACATGAAAATTTTCGGCAAAGTGCAGTCAATACGTGACTATGTAAATATTCAAAAAGACATAAATAATTTTACAGAATATTGCACTTTAAACAAACTTTATTTAAATATAAATAAGTGTCACTGTATCACATTTACAAAAAACCTCAATTCAATACAATTTGATTATTGTATTAATAACAACATTGTCGCCAGAACGAACCATGTTAAGGATTTAGGTGTAATTTTTGACTCGAGAATGAGTTTTAATCTACATATAGACTACCACGTCAATAAATGTTCTAGAATGTTGGGTTTTGTTAAAAGATCTTGTCGAAGTTTCAGAAGCAAGCAAGCAATAAAATCAATATATTATGCTTTTATATACAGTAGGCTTAATTTTTCAAGCACTATATGGAGTCCAAATTACAATACAAATAAAATCAGACTAGAACGGCTACAAAACAACTTTGTAAGATTTCTTCATTTTAAAGTCACCAATGTTTATGAATTAAGGAATATGGCTGCATTGAAAAAGCAATATAACATCATGCCGCTGGGGCAACGCCGAATAATAGGAGATCTTATTTTTCTATATAAAGTAATTAATTGTAAATATGATTCACCTCAATTATTAAGCCAAATACCTTTATATGCACCACCAAGAAGTACACGTAGCAGGTTGTTATTTTACATCTCTTATTCTAATACTAATTTAGGTATTAACTCACCAATCAACAGAATATGTTCAGAATTCAATAAGTACTGTACTGATTTGGATCTATTTAACTTATCTTTAACTTAACTTTTATTTGTTAGGCTCTCGTAATTTGCTTTCACACACTGTTAATACTTTATACTATTTATAGGTACTAATTTTTTAATTATATGAATTATTCATATTGTATTAGTGGATACTGTTTTGGGTGTAAACCTGTTTGTATCCCAATTTGTGTAAATAAATAAATAAATAAATAAACAATTACTGTACAATTTGGTTACTTACAGGGTGGTTCGAAAATAAGTAATACGGTTTTTTTGAAGAAATCATTTTTTTTATTACAGCTTTAAAAATACAAGCAAATGTCATTGCATCATGAATATATAGTTTAAGTAATTATTTCTTGGCGATGAATCATATTTTATACAGGGTGACTCATAAATGTAATTACAGAACGCATATAATGTATTCTAGCTTTAACGAATCGCCCCTTATAAACGATGTGTTACAAAAATTTTGTATTATCTTAAACAAATATACGACCTGTCACTGTACCACCACACTATGTCATACAGCGTGTTAAACTGATTGCAAACACTTTAAAAATTAGAAAACCTTTGTTTTGTGCACCACCCTGTATTTTAAAAGTTTCTCCGTCAACTTTATAAATTAATACATTTTCACATTAACAGAAGCTCATTATTTAACTGAGCAAAATTTTGTTGTAATCCTATAACCAGTTTTCCTAAAATGTGTACTCATAGTTACTAGTTGTATAAAAAAAGGTTACTAATTATGAAAACAGAAGGATGGGTACACATTTTAGGAAAACTGGTCATAGGATTACAACAAAATTTTGCTCAGTTAAATAATGAGCTTCTGTTAATGTGAAAATGTATTAATTTATAAAGTTGACGGAGAAACTTTTAAAATACAGGGTGGTGCACAAAACACAGGTTTTCTAATTTTTAAAGTGTTTGCAATCAGTTTAACACGCTGTATGATATAGAGTATAGTGGTAAAGTGACAGGTCGTGCATTTATTTAAGATAATACAAAATTTTTATAACTCATCGTTTATACAGGGCGATTCGTTAAAGCTAAAATACATTATATGCCTTCTGTAACTACATTCCTTAAATGAATATAGTGCATCCTTGTATTCGGATATAGTGATGTCGCAATTTAGGGGATCTGTGCTATGTACTTTTTGCGTGATTAAATTTTGCTCTTCATCTAGTTTGGTATTTTTAAACATGTTGTTGTAATTGTTTGAGCTAGAGCGTTTTTTGTAGGTGTTTACCAACTCTTCAGCTATTCTTTGTTGATCTGTGATCATTTCCGTATTTATTTTTAGTTGTGTAATGCCATGCTGTATCGAATCACCTGATATTTTTTTTAGATTTTTCCACATTTCCGACATGGGAGTTGAACTATTTATACCTGATATGAATTGATTCCATGAGTTCTTTTTGGCGTTTTTTACGATTAGTCGTGCTTTAGCTCGTTGTTTTTTAAATTCTACCTGATTCTCAGGTGTTTTATATCTTTTATAACGATTAAAAGCTTTCTTACTATCTTCTATAGCTGTTTTACATTCGTCTGACCACCATGGTACTGGTTTGTGTCTTGCGATATTGTGTGAGATAGTTCCTATAGCAGATTCTGCAGCATTGAGTATTATGTTATAAAAAGATTTTATGTCATGTTCGATATCGCCAGAAAGGGTACAGTTTTGTACATTTGCTTCAATGAGGTTACTGAAAGTTGTCCAGTCTGCTTTTTTTAAGTTCCATTTTGGAATATGGTTGTACTGAGGTAAGGAGTGCTGATTATTGCTAATTAAAATTGGATGGTGGTCACTATTGTGGGTGTAATCCATTCGGTCCCATGATATTGTTCCCGTTAAGTTATTTTCTACAAGTGTCAGATCCAGAGGTGATGATTCTCCGGTTAAAATATTAAATCTGGTGGGTCTTCCGTCGTTTAAGAGAGAGAGGTTGAAATGTTCAATAAGTTCTTCGATAAGACGTCCTCTGCGATCATTATATCTAGAACCCCAAATGGTATTAAAGGCATTGAAGTCTCCTGTGACAATACGAGGAGGTGGTATTTGATTGAGTAAGTTAAGAAGATCTTGTTTATCGATTTGTATGCCAGGTGGCAGGTAAATATTACACAGGTTTATAGTTGTCGTGCCTTTTATTGTAACGGCTACTGCTTCCAAATTGGTTGCGAGAGGTAAATTACTTGCGGTTAAGCTGTTTTTTACAAGAATAGAGACTCCTCCACTTGCTATTATTTGATCAGGTCTAATTTTAGAGAAGCAGTGGTATTTTCTTAAGGGTTGTAATTCTGGTTTTTTGAAATTGGTTTCTTGAATACAAATGATGTCTGGATGTGTTTCATTAAGTAGTATTTGTAACATTGGTAAGTTATTGTAGAATCCATTTATATTCCACTGAAGAATAGAGTTGAATAGAGCCATTTTATATAAAAAAATAAATTTAAAGAGGTAAAATAAAGATAAAAAGAGGAAACTTTAATTTTTCCCTAGAGATGTATCACTCTGAGATGCTTCATTTTCAGAATCGGTAGTGCTTTCTAATATTTCTTCGTCATTTAAATGTTTTGTTATTTTCTTCCTCAATTTAGTGTATTTAATTTTAGTAGATCGTTCGGTTAGAATTGGGTATAGTTGTGTAATCATTGATAATAGTCCTGGTAGGTCATCAGTGTAGCCTTTGACGGTACTAATAGTATCTGGTGAAGCTTGGACGTTTTCCAGTAGGTCTTTAAACTGATTATAGTCTAGAATAAATGGTGAGTGCTCGTTAATTTTTGCTTGGATAGTTACATTTTCGTTTTTCTTCATTTTTTTTGTTGGAGCAGGTTGTATGGGTTTAGTGAAACTTATATTAGGTTCATCGTTCTTAGGAGAAGTTGCGGGTGGTGTTAGAATTTCTTCAACGTCCCGCTTCCTATTTGTTTGTGGATTAATTACTATAGATGATGTCTTATCTTTAGGAGTGTTGGGAGAGGAGTGAGAAATTAACGATTGTTGTAAGGTGCTAATGGGTGAAATTGGATTGCTTTCTTGAACTGTTGAGTGGATACTAACTTCGTGAGTTGATAAGGAATGAACTGGGGTCGATTGAGATTTATTGGCATTGTTTGATTGGGGTATATTAGGAGGTTGAGATTGGGATTGATTGTTTATGTTTGACGGAGGAGGATTAGCGACTACAGACTGAGATATATTTGTTTTATTTTGGTTGCAGTTTACAGCTGTATGTCCTTGTTCCTTACAAAGAAAACATAATTGGTTGTCCCTAGCAATGAAGATTCTATAGGCTTTATTCCGAAAAGTAACTACAATAGATTCTGGAATTGGAGCTGCAGTTTGGGTTAATATAAATTTGTCTTCTGAAACTTTTAATATGACTAAATTCATTCATGTCAGCACTTATGCGCAAGAAGGACATTGGTGACAGTGGCTTTAATCCTAGATTTTCTAATTCTGTAATAAGGAAATTGTGTGGAATTCCCGGGCAGACATTTGATAGAATCAGTCTGTCAGAGGGAGTAATATATTTTCTGCCTTGAATTGTTTCTCCATTAATATTAATTATCCCGTTGTAATCTTCGATAAACTTGTCTACCATTTGTGTGTTAGATAGGTATATACATATTCGATGGTTTGAGAGTCTTGAAGTGAAGTGAATGTTGTTGGAAAGATGTCTTGTGATAGAGCTGTTGTTGATAAAGTTCAGTTTAGAAGGCCGCTATTACCAGCGGCACCTGACGATGTCTGAGACATATTCCGAATTATAGTAATTCACCTAAATACGGACCTGCGTCTCGACAGGTAATGACCATGTCTTGTCCACAGTACACGGACTAAGTGTACCCTGGTCTTATCTTAATAGATAAGACCAGATAAGGAACTGTTCGTTTTACGGTCAAAAGTAAACAATGCCGTTGTAATTGTTCACTGCAGATTATCGATAAAATAATTGTTACTTACAGTTGTGTTTTGCTTGATTTAAAAACTGTGCACAAAATTAAGAATAATCTTGTAAATTTTAAAGCAAACTTTTGAAATATGTTCAGAGCTGACACTATCACTGTTTTCTGTATGACTGTCAGGACCGGACTCCTTTAATTTTTTTTTTGTTTTTATATACCTTTGTAAACAAGTAAACGTGATCAGGAGCTTCAATTATAAATTTGGCTACCTCTTCTTTAGAAAAGGTTTTAGATTTTTTGGGCAATATCCATCAGATTTTCATTTTAAAAATGATCGTAATTTGAAATATTTGGAAATATCAACGGTGTTTTTGATGGAGATAGTTGTCTTCAACATTGAATACTGGGCCCAATCTGTTGAAGGTTTCATCTTTTTAGCTAATTCTGCAAAATATGCACCAAAGACTTCTTCCGAAAATGAATTAGTTCCTTTTTTAGATCTCCAATCCATAAATTTTTTATAAGTAAAATGATAAACATGTTTTGATTTGGCAGAAATTAAATTTGAAAATGCATTTTCAGCATCTTTTATCTGGATCTATATCACTATTATCCATACTAGTATCACTCATTTTTACAAATTAAAACCATACGCCAACCCCACATTACCCGACGCGACATCTGGGCGACCGGGTTCGACAAAAATTGTGTGGTATATTTCCAAGATAAAGAAAAGTGACAGTTCTAGTACACAGGGTCGCATTATGGGTGTTATAAAAATAAGTATGTAATCGATTTCATAAAAAAATATAATTTTTGATTTTTTAATAATATTTTAAATTCTATTCTCATTGTAATATGTATTATATTATTAGTTGTACGAAAAAATTTTACTCTTTATAAAAAGTTCTGCATGGTGTAAAACCCATGATGAAATAATAGTAGTGTTTGGCAGTAACACTTTGCAAATCGTATAAATTTTTCAATAACGCTAATAAAATGTCTTCTTATTGTCTCTCTTCTACCAGTCTAGCTTCTTTCCCACTCTGCATCTTTCCTCTGCTAACACTATGTTGCTTAGCATAACATTTTGCACCAAGTGATCAGAAGAAACATTACTGACGTCCTTACACCCGTAGGTCTCTCTACCTCTTTTTGATTTACTTTTGATGGCCATAGATTTTCCACTTCTATTCCCTTCTGATACACCTGCAACTGCATTGTTGTTCTCGTCATTGACGTAGATACAGACCGCTGCTGCATGCTTGTAGAATCCTCTTCCTCCTTTGCAAGTGCAGTTTGTATCCAAAACGTTTCTGTCAGGATCGACCTAAAATCAATCAAATATATGATTTTTTTAAATGATACATTTATGGTCGGCATATCTAGAAACGTTAATGTCTTAATGGTCGTCCATACTCATCCGAATAAACGCAACTTTTCAAATCGGCATAAAACCGCCTCATCATTATATGTTGCAGCTTATCCATAGAATACATTACACAACAGAAAAATGATTCTTTTCCTTGAACTTCATCTTATCAATGTTAACATGCATTTTTTCAGTTGTAACGATGTGGCGGTTTTTTTTCCGATTTGAATAATGGCGTTTATTCGGATGAGTATGGACAAGCCTTTATTTCATCATGGGTTTTAGACGATGCAGAACTTTTTATAAAGAGTAACTTTTTTTCGTAAAATTAATTTAAAAAAAGTTTTCCATATGGTGTTGAATACACCGTTTCCGATAGTATCGTTCCAATTTAGAGAAATAAAACCCAAATACTTCTTAATTTTAACTTTTAATGGACTGTATGACTTTAACGTAACAATAGCAACAATGAACTGAACTGAGCGAGATGCGCGGTACGGTCGGCGCAATGGCTGCACGCAGGCAGGACCGTCCTCGAGCCCACTTTGAATAAATCGTAGCGAACATGCCGCCCCTCCTTGAAAGCCACGTCTTTCAAGATTCATCAACATTAAACAATACAAAAAAAACAAATTTAAATCGAAGTACAAATTACATTACCAAACATGAATAAGCAACTATACAAACAAATATCCCTAAAAACCAAAATCAGTTCTTTTAAGAGCTTTTAATTGTCAATCGGTAGCACACAAATTTTGGTTGCCGCACGTTTGAAAAGGCCATTATTCGTTTTAAGAGTCACTACGCGCACAACACCGTCTTTTCCCGGGTGCACTTCAGTTATTTTTCCTAATGGCCACTTAAGTGGTGGCACGTCTTTTTCAACCAAAATTACCATTTGGCCAACTTTAAGAGTATCCGCCGGAGAACGCCATTTATTCCTTTCCTGTAAGTGGGACAGATATGTTTTGGACCACTGACTCCAAAAATGCTGCATCATCTGTGTCACTTGGTGGAATCTTTGAATTCGACCTGGGTTCAGATCCTTAATGTCGATTTGAGGAAACGCAACCAACGGACATCCGATTAGAAAATGTCCAGGGGTGAGAACATTGAAATCATCAGGATCCTCAGATAGAGGGGTTAAGGGTCGGGAATTTAGGCAGGCTTCAGCCTGTGCTATTACCGTATTTAGTTCATCGTAAGTTAAACTAGTGTCCCCGACAACCCTTTTTAGATGATACTTAGCTGATTTTACATTTGCCTCCCACAAACCGCCGGGGGAATGAGGGGAATGCGCCGGTATAAAATGCCAATTAATAGAAAATTCAGAAAAATATTTAGCAAAGGTGCATTGATCGTCCCCTTTTCTCAAAAAAATAAATAAATCCTGCAAGTGGTTATTAGCCCCTACAAAATTACTACCATTATCCGAGTATATATCTCGTGGTAGGCCTCTTCTCGATATAAATCGTTTGAAACAATTTAAAAATCCGTCAGTAGTTAAGTCATTAACCAATTCCAAATGACAAACAAGCTTTCGTTGTCAAACAAACAAAAACACATAAATAACTCTTAATAAGTTTTTGCCCCCTGATTTTATGAGCTTTTATATTAAACGGACCTGCATAGTCCACACCACATCGTTCAAAAGGTCTACTAGGAGTTACGCGACTTGCCGGTAAATTCCCCATTATATGTTTAAACGGTAACGGTTTTGCCCGAAAACATGTTATGCATTTACGTAATGTATCCCTGATTAAGCTTCTACCCGCTAACGGCCAATATGAGTGTCTCACAATGCTTAACAACGTTTGCGCACCCGCGTGCATATTTCTATGGTCTTCTTGTAAAATTATCAATTTTGTTAACTTATGTTTTTTCGGAAGTATTATAGGATGTTTTTGTGTATATTCAATTTCAGCACCCTGTATTCTTCCCCCTACCCTTATTATATCTGATTCGTTTAAAAATGGGTTTAATGAAATTAATTTACTATATTTTAAGGGCGCGGTCTTGTACGTCAAATATCAGCCAAATTATATCAAATAAGATGCTGCCCGGGAGGTGCTGGTATCTCGTGATAAATGCTTAAATTAAACAAAATAGTTACGGAAACCTTCCTTTGAAATTTTCTCGTTACAGAAATCATTCTAGAAATTCATTGTTTATTATATTTAATACATACAATATAATCTTAACTTTTTATTTTTCATTTATTTTCTTTGTAGGTATATTTTATTTATACAGAGCCTTTCAAAGAAAACGATACTATAAGATCTTTCTTTTAATTCTTAAAATTAAAATAATTTGTTACTGCGGCATTGATAATATCAAAATAACATTTTCTTTTCAGTTATTTGTTCCTCGTTATGAAGTACCTACTTATGTGAGAAACGAAAGAAAAATTAACCACGCGAACGATGAATAATTACGATTTAGGTGAACATGTCAAAGATATTTACAAGTCGGAAACAATTCGAAATAAAATGCCCTTTTCAAAAGTATAGATACAGAGTGATGTTATTGCTCATTTCAAAGTTAGTATATAGCTATGACAACTATCGACACGTGTCAAGTTGCATCGGCGCTTCTTTGTAGATCAAAGAGCCACTCTTTAAGTCAAGGCGGCAGGCTTCCTTTGAACTTTGGTTCAGCTCACGGTGGCCCTAGACTCCTAGATAATTGTATCAAAGGAGTAAGCCGCTTTAGCAATATTGTTTCCTCGGTTTTATTGGTTCAAATTTTCTCCCGAATTTTTCTTGAAGACTATTTAAACCCGAGATCCTTGATTTTATCTGATAAAAAGTAAGCTTTATCATCTAATTATATTTTTGTTGTTGAACTATGCTTATTATTTTCTACACCTTTGAAAATGAATATTGACTATAGCTCAATGTTTAATTTGTTAATCCTTAACTAAGACCTAAATAGAATTAAAAAATGCAAAATCTCCCATCCCACTGTAATAGGTTATGCCGTTGTCTGTATAAAGGTATATACTGACAACACTCGTTATGCTATGGTTTTGTGAATATCTCAATCATGGTAGAATCACAGTACCTATACAATCTCAAATTTCAAATTATCCGCCAAGTCGGTGTAAGGTCGGAAAAGATTTCGTGAGCAATCGGACGGCGCCGGCGTTATTTAACTCGGGTTACTGAGGCAAATAATACAATACGCTTACCGTATTAGATATTAACTTTTTACTAATCCAAAATATTCACGAAGTGATAAATGGCAAAGGTCCGGAATTGCGCATGCGTGTGTGAACTGGGGATTTGTTTTGATGTCAGTGTGTTTACAATTTACACTGTTAAATTCTTTGGTCGTTTAGTGATCTTTGAAGCCTAAAAAAATCTTACTGCTGTATTTCTTGAAAAAATATTCCATAGAGTGTACAACGTTGATAAAAGTACTATTAAAGATTAAAAAAAATTGTGTTTTTTTTATCGTTTTCTACACCTTTTAAAGCGATATCACATTTTATGAGAGGTTAAAGTCTCTGACAACTGGGCTAATTATGGTGTGACCCCGCTAAACATACCAGCTGATCCATTTGCATGCGGTGCAAAGTAGATTTGCTTAGGGCACCATCGTTCTTGCAGTGTTAAAACATATAAGATCTATATATAATTGTATACATATATACTACGTACTTATGGACTAAGAAGTGTTAGTCGCCATTTTTTGTCCAAACTATCAATTTAATTCGAAGTTTCTATAAAATGACTTCAAAATTTCAAATCGACTGATTTCATATATTAAAGTATTTTGATGTATTCTGATTAAACCACATTGTAGGTTTAACTTAGGTCAAGTTAATGTTTATTTTTCTTATTTTTTCAGAATCTAGGATATACAGATTGTTAAATGCCACTTTTAAGGTTAAAAAAATTGGATGATTTTAAAGCTGTCGTTCTCATAGAAAATAATAAATTTATCGATTTAAAATAGTAAGACTACCTAAGTTAGACCTTTATCTTTAATTTGTCTAAAAATTATATTTTAAATCCCATTACATTCGGAAATCAGTCGATTTAACTTTTGGTCTGCAGCATAGGATTTTATACACAGGAAGACCCCGCCCTTAAAATCCGATTTCCCTTTTTCAGGGACTGCCAATCATGTTGAAATTCTTGTTTTTGTGACAAAACAATAAGCCGTTTCAAAACATCCTCATGTTCATTGCATGAAAGACACTTATTCGTAATTCTTTGCTCCATTTTTACTCTACAATTATTATAAAATCTATATATCCAACCTACCACATTTTTCAACCGTTTAAGACTAGAATATCTGCCGAATATATCGTGAGATACAATTGCCGAAAATACCAGTTTCTGTTTCTTAACTTCTGGCACCTCCACCAATCTCACTTCAGATTTTGGCCAAAATTCCTCGGCTATTTTAAGAACCCAGGACTCTCCCACCACAAACTAAAATTTTTTAGTTTGTCTGGATCTATTCCCCTTGACAAAACATCTGCTGGATTCAACTCTGACACGATATGTCCCCAAGAATTTGAATCTGTTAACCTCTGAATTTCCCCAACTCTATTCGCAATAAATGTTTTCCATTGGCATGGTTCCCCCCGAATCCATGCTAAAGTTATAGTGTAGTCCGTCCAAAATTTTACTTTATCCAAGCTAAGATTTAACGATTTGATAACTTCTTCTGTTAGCTTTGTTCCTAAAAGTGCAGCGCATAACTCCAATCGTGGTAATGACACTTTAAAGGTGCTACCCTTGACTTTGAGCATACTAAATTTACATTATGCGTATCGTCGGCATCGATTGACCTTAAGTAAATAACCGCGCCGTAAGCGGTTTCCGAGGAATCCGTAAAGCAATGAAGTTGCACATTTACAGGATTTTCACAAATAATTTTTCGATTTATTTTTAGCTCCTTCAGAGCGGCCATTTTGTCCCTTAATTGAATCCAAGATGTATGAAGTTCTTGTGGTAGCGATTCATCCCACCCTAATTTCATTTGCCATAACGCTTGTATCATTAATTTTGCCTTTATTATTACAGGACTAACTATACCCAGAGGATCAAATATTTGACCAATTATTGATAAAATGCCCCGCTTGCTTGCCTTATTTTGCCTTGTATCAATAGTTATGCTAAAATGTAAGAAATCTTCCCTAGAATTCCACCACAAACCGAGTGCCTTATTAACCCCATCTTCCGCTATATAATGTTCTATATCTCCTGCCACGTTAAATTCATTCCTTAGAACGTCAGGATGATTCGATTTCCGTTTTCTTAAAGGAAACCCCGCCGAATCTAAGATTTGACCTATTTGCACTTTTAATTTCTTTGCTTCGTTGATTGTGCTTGCGCCCGTTATTAGGTCATCCATATAAAAATCGTGCATTATAATATCACTTTCCCTTGAATATTTAATCTTGTTTTCCATTCCCAATTGCATTAAGCATCTAACCGCCAAAAAGCTAGATGGCGCTAACCCATAAGTAACCGTATTCAACCGATAAGTTTCTGTTTAATCTTGGGTTGAAAATCTCCATAAAATTCTTTGAAAATCCCTATGCCCGTCATAAATTAAAATTTGCCGGTAAATTTTAGCCACATCAGCTAAAATAACTACAGCATGCTTTCTAAACCGTACTAGAATATTAAAAAGATTTTCCTGTAGTTTAGGACCTGTCATTAACGTATCGTTTAGTGACATTCCCGAATCCGTAACCGCCGAACCATCAAAAACAATCCTACATTGTGTAGTAACCGAGTCTTTGAACACTCCATGATGACAAAGATAATGAGTTAAATTTGACGTCTGATTTTTATTCTCAATTTTAGACATATGCCCTAACTGAATATATTCCAACATAAAATCGTGGTATTGACGCTTCATATCAGTGTCCCGATCCATTTTTTTTCCAAATAATTTAATCTTTTTAAAGCCGTATTATAAGATTGCCCTAACTTTTTAACATTATCCTTAAAAGGATATTTAACTATAAACCTTCCTTCCGCATCCCGTACCGTAGTTTTTTCAAATATTTCTTGACACGTTCGTTCTTCCGCAGTATGTGGTGACGCTTCCCGACATTCATCCAAAGTCCAAAACCGTTCTAGTTGTGCTTCAATATTTTTATTTTCCGAAAAATTGCAAATCCGTTTTTTATTTTGAGATTTTACCCCTGGTATCGGTCCTGATACAATCCAACCTAATTTAGTTTTTTGAATAAAAGGCCCGTCTTTATTCAGCTTTATATGCCCGATGCACAATAGATCCCAAAATACCGTAGCTCCAAGTAGTAAATCTATTTTATTTGTTTTACAAAATGACGTATCCGCCAAGGTAATATTTTCCGGAATTTGAAATATATTTGAGTATATGTTGTAAGACGGTAAACCGTCGGAAATTTTATCGATAACTAAAAAACAACCCTCCAATTTAAAATTACTAAATTTTGACCTTAAGGTTAGCTTAACTGAATCACTTATATTCGTGCAACCTTGTCCTATCCCCTGTACCGGTATATTTACTTTAAAAGATTTTAATCCAGTCAGATCCCATAATTCCTTGCTTATGAAGTTTGATTGCGAGGCATTGTCTAACAATGCTCTACAGTCAATTAAATTCCCAGATTTTCCTACGATTTGCACCTGCGCAGTTGACAATAAAATTTCCCTTGAGTCTGTATTATCCGTTACTCTAACCGATTTATAACTATGAACAGTTCCCTGTTCACCCGATCCCGAAGCTCCCGTATCCCTTTGAGCTCTCAAATTTTCATTTTCAATATTTTCCGCCCTATTAAACCTATTTCCCATATTGTTATTATTATTGACCGTTTGGCCCGTGTTAACTTGTGGCGTTCTGTTAATCGCCCCATTTCCATTTGCCGAATCCGAATTATTTCTACCGAAACTCCCTGAAAAATGTAATGAAGTGTTGTGTTTTCTGCCACAAGTAATTCAGCCCGAATTTGTGCAATTTTCAACCCTATGGTTCCATTTTAAGCAATTCCAACATGCGTTTGAACGCTTAACCGCATTCCTCCGATCCTGTAAAGACATGTTTTGAAACTTTCTACTCATATAAATAATGACGGGTGTGAAACTAGCCACACTGAGAAAACTAAATTCTTGAAATTTTAAAACTCACTACTTACCTATTAAATAAAAAGTTATTAATGGATTGAAATTGAATTCTAGCTTTTTCTTAAGGCTAATATAATTTAATATTAACGGGATGACCTTTGAGGGTTCTTGTGCCATAAAAACCAAGGGGTGACTTACTAAAATAAAGATGTACATCAAATTTGAAAAAGCCAAAAAATTAGCAATAATTTAACAAATACAAAAATATGTATCTCATATTTTGTGACACCTCAGTAAGGGTAGAAATAAGGGTTGACTTGTCGTAAACTTGCTAAATTGAAGATGTACACCAAATTTGAAAAAGCCAAAAAATTAGTAATAATTTAACAAATCCAAAAATATGTATCTCATATTTTGTGCACCCTTAGTAAGGGTAGAACCAAGGGGTGACTTGTCGTAAACTTGCTAAATTGAAGATGTACACCAAATTTGAAAAAGCCAAAAAAATGGTAATAATTTAACAAATCCAAAAATATGTATCTCATATTTTGTGCACCCTTAGTAAGGGTAGAACTAAGGGGTGACTTGTCGTAAACTTGCTAAATTGAAGATGTACACCAAATTTGAGAAAGCCAAAAAATTAGTAATAATTTAACAAATCCAAAAATATGTATCTCATATTTTGTGCACCCTTAGTAAGGGTAGAACTAAGGGGTTACTACTCGAAAACTTACTAAAATAAAGATGTACATCAAATTTGAAAAAGCCAAAAAATTAGCAATAATTTAACAAATACAAAAATATGTATCTCATATTTTGTGCCACCTTAGTAAGGGTAGAAATAAGGGTTGACTTGTCGTAAACTTGCTAAATTGAAGATGTACACCAAACTTGAAAAAGCCAAAAAATTAGTAATAATTTAACAAATCCAAAAATATGTATCTCATATTTTGTGCACCCTTAGTAAGGGTAGAACTAAGGGGTTACTACTCGAAAACTTACTAAAATAAAGATGTACATCAAATTTGAACACGCCAAAAAATTAATAATAATTTAACAAATTCAAAAATATGTATCTCATATTTTGTGCACCCTTAGTAAGGGTAGAACTAAGGGATGACTACTCGAAAACTTACTAAAATAAAGATGTACATCAAATTTGAAAAAGCCAAAAAATTAGTAATAATTTAACAAATCCAAAATTATGTATCTCATATTTTGTGCCACCTTAGTAAGGGTAGAACTAAGGGGTTACTACTCGAAAACTTACTAAAATAAAGATGTACATCAAATTTGAAAACGCCAAAAAATTAGTAATAATTTAACAAATCCAAAAATATGTGTCTCATATTTTGTGCACCCTTAGTAAGGGTAGAACTAAGGGGTTACTACTCGAAAACTTACTAAAATAAAGATGTACATCAAATTTGAAAACGCCAAAAAATTAGTAATAATATAACAAATCCAAAAATATGTGTCTCATATTTTGTGCACCCTTAGTAAGGGTAGAACTAAGGGGTTACTACTCGAAAACTTACTAAAATAAAGATGTACATCAAATTTGAAAACGCCGAAAAATTAGTAATAATTTAACAAATCCAAAAATATGTATCTCATATTTTGTGCACCCTTCGTAAGGGTAGAACTAAGGGGTGACTTATCGTAAACTTGCTAAATTGAAGATGTACACCAAATTTGAAAAAGCCAAAAAATTAGTAATAATTTAACAAATCCAAAATTATGTCTCTCATATTTTGTGCCACCTAAGTAAGGGTAGAACTAAGGGGTTACTACTCGAAAACTTACTAAAATAAAGATGTACATCAAATTTGAAAACGCCAAAAAATTCGTAATAATATAACAAATCCAAAAATATGTGTCTCATATTTTGTGCACCCTTAGTAAGGGTAGAACTAAGGGGTGACTACTCGAAAACTTACTAAAATAAAGATGTACATCAAATTTGAACACGCCAAAAAATTAGTAATAATTTAACAAATCCAAAAATATGTATCTCATACTTTGTGCCACCTAAGTAAGAGTATACTGTTTGACTCGTTTACATAATATTCCTAATGGATAATAAAACCACTTAATCAAAAAATGTTTCATTGTTGATGTTTCTACTTTTAGTCTAAAGTCAAAACCTCAAGAATGAAAACAAGTTTTTAATAACTAAGTGGTTTTATTATTCATTAAGAAAATTTTATAAAAATAACTTCTTTGAAAATGCAATTGTTAGTTTAGAACTCTAAGGGGATATTGTGATAGTGAAACAATATATAATTGAAAAAAAACCTTTATTGAACTTTAAATATCTACTGCTGTTCTGAAGCCGTTAATAAAAAAAATCTGGGAATGACTTGTATAAGGCAGTGTATTTGCTTATTATGATAATTTGAACTTCGTTATAACTGAAGTTTTCATAATAATATCATAAGAAAAACCCAGAGAAAACTTATGATACTACCCCGATATAGAGGGCATTAATTTTTTTCTGCAAGAGAGGCATCCTTTGGGAAATATCCACCAAACAATTAGAGGCAATTCTTTAACTTGGCTTTTACAATTGTTAGATTATTTCAATATTGTAGTTAAAAGATTCCAATGAATTTAATGTCTAAAATTTAAAAGAGGCTATGTTTTGAGTACCTCTCGATACAGAAATAATTTAATACCTTCTATAATATTTTATAATCTTAATTTATTTATTTCTCTGTTCTTATCTCTCATCACTGTATAGCCGACTTTGTTCAACATTCTGTATGGTTTGTTGTTCTTTCCACTTGGCCTTAGATCTTTTGGTATTATGTAATTCTCAATTAAACATGAAACAAAAAACATTTTTAGCTATTTTTATATTAAAATTTTCAGAAAATCAAAATACTAACAAAAGTTAGCCCTAGAGTTAAATATTTATGTCAACCATTTTTAAGTTAGTATTAGTTTTTCCGCTTTCTCAATTTATCTTCTTTATACGTATAGGACATTATGTGAGTAAAGGAAGCACAACATTCCTTCGTGGTTAAAAAGCCTAATGGTGGTTTTCTATTTATAGTAATTTGATTATTAATTTTATTTTGATCTACAGTGCCATTATTTTCGTCTAAATTAGAAAAAATTAAATCGCGATTGTTTTCTTTTTTACTATCTTTAGAACATAATTATCATATTGGCAATAGAAATTCTGTCTTTGTTCATATTTACCTCAGTAAAATTTGCCATAGAAGATGTAGCTATGGTATATGCCCAGCTACAAACATGAACCTCACAATTCCCACCAACTCCAAATTTTTCAGAAACTTGCGTTGGTATATCTCGGGGAATAAATAAATTCCACTTGTTAACACTTTCATCTTTGGGTAATAAGCAGAAAATAGCATTAACAGCGAATGGTTGTGGGTCTCCATGTAAGCTGTCAAAATAAATTATAGTTTTTTCATTTAGCAGAACTACAAAGAGTGTCCAGTGATTTTTCTGCCCAAATTTTATACCCCTGTCTAATACGCCCAGTTAGTAAAACACTCTCTAAAAAAAACGTATCAAAATTAATAATTGGTATATTCTTTTTCTTTGCTATTTCTGGTAAAATACTTAAAAAACTATTAATTATTGCATCGTCTAGCCACTGATCGTCATTTGCATATGGTTTTAATCTAAGAAAACTGTTTTTATCTACTACATAACCGTTTATATATTTGTAAATGTTTGGAAAGCCAGAAAGGTAGTTAAATTCGTGGTAAAAAAAATCTGTACACGTTGTTTTTTCCGCTTCTGGAATAAAAATATCGGTTTTTGAAATATTATTCGCTTGCGTGATTTTAGAACTAATTTGTTTCAAAGTGGAACCTTTAAAATTATTATTAGATATTTTTTGTTTTTTGTCCCATTGCTCTTCTAAAGTCTAAAGTCATTGACTGTCCTTTTTCGTCGCGAGCACCTAGATTTTGGTATACTTAATAAGATTTCTTTTTGTACACTAAGTACACGTTTCCTAAGTTCCCTCACCACCCTACTGCTTTTTTGATTAAACTTGTTACTTAAAATTGAATGTTTCGTTATTCCGAACCAATTTTCAACGTCCGCATTGCTGTGCCTTTTTCCATCTTTGCTTAAAAATAAACCGCTCCACAAGGGTAGATAAGGCAAGTACTTTTTCAATAAAATTTCACTAAAGAAATGTGGATTATATAAAGTATTCTTAGTACCATTGCTTTTAAACTTATTTTTAACTTTCAAATTATTATAAACATCAGTAAAATAGTTATTAAACAAATTTTCTTTAAAAATGTTTATTTCTTCAAACGAATTTTCATAAAAAATTAATTTCTCCTTTTCTATATCTTTATTGAGTTCTTCCACCGAAATATATTGTAATGATAAAGATATTAGTTGCTGTTTTGCTTTAATGAGTTCTTTAATTTCAAATTCTGAATTTAAAAGTACATACATATGTCTCACCCAAGTAGTAATTAGTTCAAAATTTCAAAATTCTCTTATCAACTGCCGATTTTCTTTAGAAAAACATCTTTTAATATCATTGCGAACTATTTTAAAAAAATGGGAGCAACAAATTCTAATTTTTCTTTAACAGATTTAAAAGTTAAATTTATATAATTTTTTAGAGTCATATTATTCCAAAAAATAGAAATGGCATTGATAATAGCTAAACTAAAATCTGTTACTACAGTTGTAAAAAGAGGCCACTTTTTTTTTAAAGAAAGTGCAAAATATTTCAATTTAATTAGCCAACAGCCTGTAGAAGTTGTATCATGTTCGCAAGTAATTATTTCAATTCTAGAACAGACTCTTTTTAATTTTTTAAATTTGATAACACCAGCATAATAAAATATCCTTTTTTTGCAAAACTGTGGCTTTCTGATAATACTTCCCGTTGCATCTATGTGAATCAACAAGTCGTTGTCATATTTTAAACATTTATATACAACGTCTAATTGTTCCTTACTAAATAAATGTACCGTTAATGGTTGTCCTATAAACTTTATATACGAAAAATTAGATCTTTGCATAAGGATGAGATCAATGATATCATCTTTATGTCTGTCAAAAGCAGCCAGTTTTTCATATTTTATTTTACGGAAAACAGCATCAGATCTAATTTTTTGCAAATTTCCAACTTTAATCAATTTTGAAGACGCCATATTAACGTTACGTTGCCTTAACTGAGAAGGCTTACTACCTTGTATATTTTTTTTATAAACAGTTCTCTCCACTCCGCTGATTTGTCTAGCCAATTTTCCTAAATGATTATAATTTTTACATGAACTTAGAACAGTTGCAATATGTTCTTGTTTTTGCGCTATCGTAATTATAAATTTTTTGCAGGGATGAGAACAATACGCATATATTTTTATTAAATCTAACGATGGAAGATCCGTGTTATGTCTAAAATTAATAACACAAGTGTTATTAACTGCTTCTTCTATTTGGTAGCTTCCTCTTGTCAATTTCTTTTCATTATTAATAATATTCCCCAATTCTTCATTTGACAAAGTAAAGTGCCCTTCTGTAAAATTACATTCCGAATATTTGGGCCTTTGTCAGTTAACCATTTCTAGATTTTTTGTGCCGGTTGGTAATAATTTTTTAATTGTCTCGCCTTTTTCATTAATACTAAATAGATATTCTGGAATATCTTCTGTGTCTGTGGTAACATTATCAGAAGAATTAACTTCCGATAACAAACTGCTACACCCCTCTAATGTTGTATTTTCAGAAGGGATTGTGAAATCAAAAACGTTTTCGTTTTCTTTAACGCAAATTACTTTAAGTGAATTATCCCCTTCTGGCGATACATTACTAGTTCTCTCTAACTTACTTGACACGGAAGATTGTTCCAGAGTTTGTTGGGATGATAAAATGTCATGATTTGGTAACGATTGTTTTGAAAAAATATTTGATTGTTTTGTTAAAGAATTAATATTTCTTTTTACAAATACCTTTATTTTTAATCTATTTTTATAAGAATTATTTAAATTAAGGACAGCACAAATATTAGCTATAACTGATCTAGAATCTGAGATAGAACAGTTCACAATAGATTGAAGATCTAGTTGTTCTGTTTTTAAATAATTAATAAAATTTGTCGTTGAAATTATTGGTATTCCTCGTCGTCTTAGATGAGTCAATAAAATTTTTCTGTGTACCAAGCTGGTATCTTCAAAATAAATTGGGACATTTTTCTTATAAAAACGTCTGTTACACACTCTCGTAAATTATTAAATAAAAATTCTTCCACTTTCTTGGTATCAAAGTATAGAGGGCGTCCTGTTTTCTTATCCATAATGAAAAAAAACTGAAAAAAAAATAAAAATTTATGACTTTATGCTCAATAAAAATTAAAATAAAATTACTACAATTTTTATCCCATAAAAACAACAATATTTTTACATTATCTTATTTATTTTCTTCGCAGTTAGTTAATTTTTAGTAAATTGAAATAAAATTGAACAAATAATTGAAAACAAACCATAATCGAATATTATTACACAGAGTGTTTCATAGTTAAACCGACATACGTTAACTGTAAATACAGGGTAATTAGATGATTCCAAATAACCTTGGTTGCTGGGTCTAATGCCTCTAATAACCGAGATACGGGGTGTTTCATCCATTTCGGCAAATATTTTGATAAGCCGTAACTTTAGAACCACTCTGTAGATTTCTCTCATACTTGGTACAGGTATATTGTGTTAATAGCCCAATCCTATAGTTTAAGAACTACAATTAAAATCCAGATCCGGATTAAGAAGAATTTGTAAAATTTGAAAATACCCAAAACAACACCCTGTATATGAGATTTTTTAAAATTGGAATGGATATTTGAAAAGAACGGAAAAAAATGAGTTAAATTGAAAATTTTTGCACATCCCATTCTTCTACTGGAGTTTTAACGTCAAATTACATCTAATGCATTATTTTCATTTTCACAAGCAGTAACTTTCGAAATACCTGGTAAATTTCTTTCATATTTGGTACAGGTATCATTTTTTAGTAGCCCAACCGTATAATGTCAGGACTACGCTACAGTTAAAATCCAGATACGGATTAAGAAAAATTTGTAAAATTTAAAAATCCCAAAGCAACGCGCAGTTCATCAGTTTTTTTTTAAATTGGGTCAGATATTCGAATTGAATGGAAAAAACCTGGGATATACTGACATACTTTTATAAATGCACATCTCGTTCTACATATTACTTAAACTTTTAAAGTTAAAATTCAATTAATGCAATACTTAGTGTCATTTTCATAAGCCACAACTTTGGAAACACCCCGTACATTTCTTTCATACTTGGTACAGGTAGATTGTTTAAATAGCCTAATCGTACAAAAAAAAGAACTACAGTTAAAATCCGGATTCAGCAAAATTTGTAAAAGTTGGATATCTATTTTAAAAAAGAAGAAAAAAAAAAGAAAAAAGATGTATTATACTGAAATATTTTTATAAGCCCACAAGAGCGTTCTACAAAAAAAATACAGATTTAATTTTTCGGATTAATTCCGGATACAAAACTCATCAGACTAAAATAGGCTTTGGCAATAACACATCTTTTTTCAAATAGGCATCCGATTACATTTTAAAGAATCTGATATACAGGGTGCTATTTTAGAGATTATCAACTTTTACAAATTTTTCTTAATCCGGATCTAGATTTTAACTGTAGTTCTTTAATGTACGATTGGGCTATTTAAACAATCTATCTGTACCACATATGAAAGAAATCTACAGGGTGCTTCCAAAGTTATGGCTAATGAAAATGACAATAAGTATTGCATTAATTGAATTTTACCTTTAAAAGTTTAGTAATATGTAGAACGAGATGTGCATTTATAAAAATATGTCAGTATATCTCAGTGTTTTCCATTCATTTCGAATGTCTGATGATCCAATTTAAAAAACTATAGGATTGAGCTATTAATACAATATACCTGTACCAAGTATGAGAGAAATCTACAGGGCGGTTCTAAAGTTACGGATTATCAAATATTGGCCGAAATGGATGAAACACCCCGAAACTCGGTTATTAGATGCGTTAGACCCAGTAACCAATGTTATTTGGAATCACCAAAGTAACCTCTATTTCCAGTTAACGTATGTCTGTTTAATTATGAAACAGCAGGTATAAAATATTTTTTCTAAATTGAATCTATTAAAAAAGCCCATTTTTAATTTTGTTTTACTTTGAATTATAAATATACAAAAGCATACGGTCCATCTAAATAATGCATAACGAAACATTAAAAATTAAAATAATTAAAAGATAAAAAAGGTCATAATATAGTTTTTTACCTACAAATGCAATATAAATATTGAAAATTAGACCATATCGATTTAAAATTTCTCGTAGAAATTAAATTTTTAGCTAAATTAGGATAAAAATGTTGGGCGACCCCTTAAAAATAACCAAAATGGTAAAATTGAAAGAAAAAAAAACAACTGCGAAAAAATTGGTTTTTATGAGAGACGTATGGCTTTTAAAAATGTGAAAAAAATCATGGCGTTAAATTTTTTGACTTCAAACAATATTCTGAAATAATGTATTGCCTCAAAACTTTGTGTCGAGCTACGATGATTTTATTTTTTTATGGCATTTAAGCGGGTGTGGTGTATTTGTGCTAAAATCTCTTTAAAAACCCTGTATTCATAAATTTTTTAAAAAACTTTCATCGACCAGATCCCGCGAAAAAAATAATTACGACAAAATCGCTATTTTAACCACGCATTACCCACCACAGTTATTTCAGAGATCTCTACTGCGGGTATTTTGCAAAAAATAAATAATATTGAAAAAATAAAATATTCAAAAAACTTTAGTTTTGACCAAAATAAAATTATAACAAAATAATACTTACCTACTGTGTCAATATCCAATTGCACAACAAACCCTTCTACACGTCACGTTTGAAAACTGTTTTATAAACTTATTTTCTTCAAGAATAATAAAATAAAAGCGTTGTCAGTAGCTAGTGAACTATTCACCAGGGATGTTATCTTGAGAGATGCACTAATTTTCTAACCATGTAACCACATGTTGATTCTTATCTCTTGTATTCTCTGACAGATTTAGGGTGTTGAAATCATTTTTAAAGCAAAAATATTTTCCAATAAGAACTTAAAAAGGTCATTATCTGTGTTTATCTTATTTTTGAAATAACACTGTTTCCAAGTAGGTAGGTAATAGTAGATTTTCGAGCGCCCACTTAATGTTGTAACCACATGTTGCTAAAAGTATTCGCTAACAGATCGAGGTTGTAGAGATAATTTTTAAGGCATAAATATATATTTTTGGATTTGTTAAATTATTACTAATTTTTTGGCGTGTTCAAATTTGATGTACATCTTTATTTTAATAGTAGTCACCCCTTAGTTCTACCCTTACTAAGGGTGCACAAAATATGAGATACATATTTTTGGATTTGTTAAATTATTACTAATTTTTTGGCTTTTTCAAATTTGGTGTACATCTTCAATTTAGCAAGTTTACGACAAGTCACCCCTTAGTTCTACCCTTACTAAGGGTGCACAAAATATGAGATACATATTTTTGGATTTGTTAAATTATTACTAATTTTTTGGCTTTTTCAAATTTGGTGTACATCTTTATTTTAATAGTAGTCACCCCTTAGTTCTACCCTTACTAAGGGTGCACAAAATATGAGATACATATTTTTGGATTTGTTAAATTATTAGTAATTTTTTGGCTTTTTCAAATTTGGTGTACATCTTCAATTTAGCAAGTTTACGACAAGTCAACCCTTATTTCTACCCTTACTAAGGTGGCACAAAATATGAGATACATATTTTTGTATTTGTTAAATTATTGCTAATTTTTTGGCTTTTTCAAATTTGATGTACATCTTTATTTTAGTAAGTCACCCCTTGTTTTAAAGGCACAAGAACCCTCAAAGGTCATCCCGTTAATATTAAATTATATTAGCCTGAAGAAAAAGCTAGAATTCAATTTCAATCCATTAATAACTTTTTATTTAATAGGTAAGTAGTGAGTTTTAAAATTTCAAGAATTTAGTTTTCTCAGTGTACTTGTGGATGTGGCTAGTTTCACACCCGTTAAATAATGAGACCTCCCGCATACCGAACACACATTAGACGCCGCAAAATATGTATTTTTTACAAAATTTGAACCCTATTTTCCGCAATTTTACTGGCACCTATATTTTTTGAACCATCATAAGAGGGTTCCAAATCCCTCCTTTTTTTTTCCAGAAATTCTAAAAATTCTTTCATTGTAGAGAAAACCGTTGAGGATCCTAATCTTTTCCACTCGTTTTTTGTATTTGAATCTAATTTTCCCTCCAAAATATAAATTAACAAATTGTCCCACGACTCTACTGGCTGTTTTAAAGATTTTAGAGCCCGCAAGTCCCTCCTAACCACATCTACAAATTTTCTAAGTTGAACCGAAGATTCTTTTCCCAATTGCTGATAATTAAGCAATGAGTCAAAATGGCTTATAGCGATCTGCTTTCTGTTTTCATACCGTGATTGAAGTAAATCCCACGCTTCATTGTAGTTTTCTTCCGAAACTTCTAGAGCCCCAAGAACTTTAGCGACATCCCCTTTAAGCGCCCTTTTGAAATAGTAAAACTTTTGAACGTCTGAAAGTTCCCGATTGGTATGTACTAGTACCTTAAATGTATCATAAAATTCTGACCAACCTAAATATGAATCCGAAAAAGATGGAATTTCCATAGCCGGTAATTTTATGTTTTTATCTGTTTGACTAACCACCTGCACCGGTTGTACATTGTTTAAATGACTTACACTATTATTACCCCAATTTAATGCATTCGCGTCAGATGGTAATTTACTGTCAGCTAACGCTATAATCCTAAAATATCTGTCTTCGATATTAACCCTTTCTGATAATTGTTTGTCCGAATCATCTAACATTTCAATATTTAATTGAATTTCCGCAAAACTAGCCCAGTCCTCCTCACATTTATGTTTGCGAAGAGGCAATTCTATAGTTTGATCATCTTTAATATTCGCCACAAATTTTTCAAAACGACTTAATTGAGCTTTAAGTATTCCCCGTTTAAAAACCAAATCCGTTAAATCGCCCATTTTTATTTTTACCGGTATTAATACATTCACAACAATTCAAAAGAAAATATCTAAAACTATAATGAACCAAATAACTGGCAAACACACAAACCAAGTAACCAAATTAGTGTGGTAGACAAGGACAAAATATAAAGGAATGATCTCACCCAAGTTTTATTGTTTTGACTGCTTTCCAAAGCTCCTTCTCGCTAGAACTCCTTTCCAAAGCTCCTTCTTGCTAGAACACCACGCTCACTTCACGTGATTTTTTCGATCTCCCTTCTTTACGGCGAAAACTCCGCTCTCCTTTGTGATGCCCACCTGCGTCTGTCCGAAAATGAGCCACTGTTGCTATCGGCTATCTCTCTTCCGCTCCAACTCACGCTGCTCTCTTTCCAATACCATAGAGCATAGCCCGGCAAATGCACAAATTGATGTGAATAAACACTTTTCTTCGTGATAATTACCGTTGATTTAATAATTTCACTAATTACTTATCCGATCGATGGACCATGAATACACCGTTTCCGATTTAGGGAAATAAAACCCAAATACTTCTTAATTTTAACTTTTAATGGACTGTATGACTTTAACGTAACAATAGCAACAATGAACTGAACTGAGCGAGATGCGCGGTACGGTCGGCGCAATGGCTGCACGCAGGCAGGACCGTCCTCGAGCCCACTTTGAATAAATCGTAGCGAACAGGTGTAACTGAAGTAAACACGCTGTACATATTACAAAGAAAATAGTATTATTAAAAAATCAAAAATGATATTTTTTTATGAAATCGATTACATACTTATTTTTATAACACCATTAATGCGACCCTGTGTACTTGCAAAATCAGTGACGTTTACGTTTCTTTAACTTGTCAGTATCTGTTATTAGAACTTATGCAATAATCATAATAATTATATACATAGCTCGATTGTCGGCTTGTAAGGGTTTGTTTTCGTTTTTGTGCTTAGAGCTTAGCGCAAAACAGTTCTTACAATCTCAGATGATCCATCAGTTTTTAACTCGTAGACGCTGGAAACATAATGGCTTTCGACGAGTTTCTTGCCTTTAGTGAGGTTTTTCTTTCGAAAAATTGTTAAATTTACCGGCTTGAACCCACATCTTAGCAAGCGAGTTTTTCAATTAAACTTAAGCGATCGATTTAAATCGACAATCAATCATTATATTTCCCGGCCGGTAGAGGGGCGCTCGCGTCGGGCCAGCCGATGCCTGGCTGGCCTATAACCTCCAGAAAATTACTGACAGTGACATTTCTCTTATTAATATTTGAATATCAATTACGTAAAATCGTCGAAATCGCGGTAGTCTAAGAATTTCAACCACTAGTGGCTGAAATTCAATTTCAACCATCGCAATCAAATTGAAAATGATACATTTCAATGTCATCCGTAGAAAAAAAAATGTTTTCTTCTTACAAACGTGCTCTGTACAAACATTTTTTATTATCGTTTTATACTCCTGAATATTGTATTATAAATGGTAAACTCACCAACAAATTTGATATAATGCTAAATGTATATTTGCATACAGAAAAAGTTTAGAAACAGGGAAATGAACTTTTACCGTTTGCATAAGCACCACGATCAAATATGTGAACGGCTTTGAAAAGTAAAATTTATTAGATACTAAAAAATTGTTTTACTTTGACATAAAATCATAAAATTCAACGGTAAATAAAAATGAAGGGAATACTGAAAAAAATATGTGTCCAATTAGTATTAATCACCGCAGCGAATTTACAGGAATACTACATTAGTGTTAATGGTGGAAATACTGGAAAATGAATCGACACAAAATTGTCAAAGTGCTCATCCACAAAATAGGTCAATGAATCACATTTTTTTCAACCCCCTCCCTAATAATTCACAAATCCTGGACTCACTCACGAATAATTTTTTTCGAGCGTATTAAAATCTGAATATTATATATCATACACATTTATTGAGAACGAGTCTATTATAATATTAAAAATTTCTGAATTTTATACTCCATCTTCAATAATAAAATTCCATTGAATTTACATTGTAAAAGTGTCTCCATCTATCGCATTCCAGTGTAAACACACCTTATGTCGGTAACTTGATTGTTTGACACTTTAACCTTAGTTAACCTAAAAAAGGAAGGCTTTCAACATATGTATTCTCCCAGTTCTTACATACGCAGCGGAAACTCTAACTCTAACCAAAACATTATCGGAAAAACTACGTATCAGACAAACGAAAATGGAAAGATTTATGTTAGGAATTAGACTACAAGACAAAATAAAAAATGAGGAAATACGTAGAAGAGCAGGAGTAGAGGATGTAATAGAAAGAATAGCTATGTTCAAGTGGAGGTGGGCCGGGCATGTTGGAAGAAGAAGAGATGGTAGATGGACAAAAATTATTGTGGAATGGAAACCGACAGCTAATAAACGTAGTCGAGGAAGAGCATCTACTCGATGCACAGATGATCTAAAGAGAATCTCGAATAATTGGGTTGCAACTGCACAAGGTCAAGAAGATTGGGGAATTTGGAGGAGACAAACGTCCGGCAGCGGACCAAATGGTTGGATGATGATATTGAACTGAACCTCTTGAAAAATTTTAATAACCTTTTAAGCCTTTAGTTTTCGTCTGATTTTTGTGAAATTTTCAGAAAATACTAATAATTCCAAAACCAAGGGTGGAGAAATCTTGATTTTTTTGTAAACCTTCGAAAAGTATTTATTTTATTCATTTTAAATGGAAAATTACAAAAAGAAATATCCGCGCCATTCTGCATTAAATCTATGAAAATTTGCTCCTATTTGTTTTAATAAATATCAAGTACTTTTTAAATAATATGGTTTCCCATTTTCTCTTAAATATCTTTGTAAAGTGCTGCCACATCGTTAACATACATTTAAAGCTGTCGAGAAATATTCCATGGCCAAGTGTTCCCAGTGGCGTGGATATAAATACAATTTTATATTAGAAAATCCTCATAAAATAGAAGTGAAATTTGCGTCTCACAAGAACTCCGCCAATGAGCGAGTACTAATGTACTATCCTGTTCATTGGAATTTAAGTGACGTCAGTTCACCATGTAGCACTAGGCGGCCATTTTTTCATTCTTTTCGGCAACGCAACTGCAAACTCCATTTTTTAATTAATGTAATTGATTTTTTATAATTTTTGTGTTTCTAGTGGCGCTTAAAGTAAGCGACAGTTGTTTAAACAGCAGGAATGGTGTTAGTTGTGATTTATAATAAAAAAAAAACGTACTAAAGGTAAGATTCATTTGAGTACCATATGATTTTTTTTCTATAAAGTATGGTAATTAATAGAAGTGATCAAAAATCTTAAATTGTGTGTAAATAAATCCTGTCATTGGTGTTTTTGTTGTTGATCTCAGAACGCAATGGGGGAGTTCTTTCCAAGTTGCCAACTTAGAAAAAGGTCTACCATCGGGGACCCGTTATTTTTTGTCAAAATCTACTTCATTATTTCCGTAATGATTTAATATGTTCACAAAAAACTACTCTCCAGAATATATCGTTTTAGAAAAAGAATGATTTTAATAAACTCCATTCTGATTGGTTAAAATTAAAGTTGGTATCGAGACTCGGGGTGAAAAACAAAGCTAATGTCGTACTTCTCGCGACAGTATGAATAGGTAAAATGACATTTGACAACGAAACATGTCAACTGTCACATCGAGTCTCGATACCAACTTTAATTTCAACCAATCAGAAATTGAGTTTATAATAGTATATTCTGTAACAAGGTTGCAATGAGAATTCGACACGAGAGGAGGATTCCGATCGCGAGCGAATGCGAGCGTGAGGAACAACGAGTGTCGGATTTTCATTCCAACAGAGTAACAGACTGTACTTTCTCCACGGCCACAGAAAGTAGAAATTAAATATAGTAAAATGAAACCTCAATCTCTCAACATTGTGTAGGTAGTATTTTTATATTCCAGCTTGGATTTTTGCGGTAGCAAATTTTGAGTTATATTATCGGCATATTTTTTTATTTCTGGAGGAGTATTTTCAAATTCTACATCTGAATCGTTTGATTTTCTTCTCCTTTTTAATAAATTAAAAGTTTTTACAAACCAATATTAAGACCACGTCAACTAATACTGACAGTTAATTTGACATTCATGGCAAACCTTATTTTTGTAAACAATCACGGAATACAGATTCTATCTCTAGTGATAGAATGTAATACATATAAAATACATAAGAGACAAATGTTTCAGAATTTTCTTTCAATCTCAAAAGCGAGAATGTTTGTTTTCTGTTATTATAAGTAGTTTCAGAACAACTACATTCAGTAGTGGCCGTGGAGAAAAATTATTCTTGCTAACGATACTGTTTGGAAAGCTCAGTAGAATTTTGTTACCATATTTTATTATTGCGGAAGTAATGCAGTAGATTTTGTCCCAATAAAACCCTTCCCCGTTGGAAGACTTTTTTGTAGATTTTGAGGTTAGTAGGAAACTTTTCCATTGTAGGTAAACGTTGACATACTTCTAAAAGATTAGTTTAATATGCATATTTTTAGAGAGTTATAATGATGCTGAGGCCAAATTGGAAAATGTGACAAATTCGAATCTTCAGAAAGTAATTCAAGTTTCTGTCAAAAGTGTGTAGAAAATAAATCTGACACAGAATCTCAGTCAGACGATGAAAATGACGCGAACAAGTTCTACAAACAGCAACGAAAAATATACCTCCAGCTACACCAAGGAAAACAAAAGTTACAGTGATTATACCTCATTTGTTAACAGCGATTCTTCTCCACCTCTCACACCAATGTGCTCTGATATTGCTGACAATACTAATCGCGATATTAATTCAGGTAATTTGAAAAATAAAATATAGTTATTCCATTTGTCATATATTATTTATTTCAGCTTTTGAAACAACAATGTTATCAAAATTATTAGCAGTGGTAGAGCAGAACTCGTTGATCTTAAGTCAGATAAAGCTCCAACTAAACAGCAAATGCTGAAAAACTGATTCCCTCTGAAAATGTTCCAGACCGTTTCCCATTTTCAACACTAGAAGAAATCCAAGATTTTGAAAAAATTTCTCTGAAAACAATGTAAAACGGCAACTATGGACCAACAATCTTAAAATTTTAAAAAGAAAAAAATATGACTTTTCGAATTTTTATGGACAGTTTTGAGGTTATGTTAAAAGGTGACCTTTGAAAAGTTGAAGATTTTTTCATAATCTACAACTTTCATACTGAATATTTTTCAAAACTATTTAAAAAATAATTATTTTTTATATTTATCTGCATTTTCATGATTACAATACGGAACAAAAATCAAATTTCAAATAAAACAATGAAACACAGTTTCATTTGTATGTTTTTCTGTAGAATTCAATGGAGTAATCAGTTTTTAATTATATTAAAAATTTAAACAAAAAATTACTGAAAAATTCGTTTTTTTTTCAATTTTTGAGCATGTTTTTATACGTTATTTATTTTAGCGAGGCAGTGACGCAATTTCTAGTTATTTCTGTTGTCAACGGAATAAACACTAAAACACTAAGAGCAAATACGATTTAAACTTAACGTGCAGGGGAAATTACCTGTTAAATGTTGATACTTCACACTTTACGACGTTGCCGTTGTGACATATCGAAAATACTGGATTTATTAATCTACATTCGTTTGTAGGTTATGTTTTAAGATTTTTCTGTTTCATTTTTTGTTTTCTTTAAAATTTACAAGAAATAGTAATTTTTATATATTTTTTCGCACATTTTTATTATTTATATTTAGTTTTTCTCATGGGATACAAGTGTTTGCACTTACCTCTACACTATTTTATTCACTCCGATCATGTAGACATTTAATAGTATTTATTTATTCTGAATTAAGTCATTATTATTATTAGTATTATAAATTTATTTTTTTTTCATTATATAGAATCATTTTACGTTATTAAACAACTATTTTTTTACAACACTCTTTTACCTATTACATATTTCTAAGCTTTTTTTAAAAAAACATTAATATATTATCTTTTGGTTGTAAGAAAGTGATGTTTCTGTGAATTCCGCTATATTAACCTAACAAAAAGATACCTGATATTTAAAGTAGAGGATAATCTGAATCTTTATTGTTTGACAACTTTTGCTGTATCTCTAAAAATAGAGTAGTGGGGGGTATTCAAAGGTTTTAGTAAAAAACACCCTGTATATTCTAAACGGCTGAGCCGAATTTAACAAACTTGGGCTAGTTCAAAAGAGCTATTCTTGGGCTACGAATGTTATAATATTTGAAGTTTTGTTAGTTTCATATGTCGCTGGTAGAAGGCTGTTTTCGACATTTCGACAGAAATGGTTAATTTTCTCCAAAAAATTAAATGCATTGGTATGATTTCATGAAAAAGTAACTAAATGGTGCCTAAATAAGCTCGCGAAAACCACATCTCGATATCTTGTTCCTAACCTAAAATTTAGGCCAAGGAATCCCTTAAATTTTTATTTTTTAAACTAATTAATTCCTTTTATTATGTAAGTTGTAGCTCTAAAAAGGACCGATTTAAAAAAGAAAGGTTTTTAATGCTCCCGTAAATGCTGTAAATGCTGACCATCACGCTCTATGCATTTTGCTAAAGCCTCTCATGGGTAGACAAAACTGCAGCTTCAATTTCGGCTCTCGGTATGTTACGTAATGCATCATGAATCCTGTTTTTCATATCTCTCTGGTCGTAGGTTGAGTCTGAAAATCAAGACAAGTTACGTCTGGTGATCGCGCTGGCCATGGAAACAGACTTCCTCTTCCAATCCACCGCTGTTGTAATACTGCATTAATATGCTCTCGCACAATAATGGAGAAATTTTATTTCAAATTCTTTGGACCGATGAAGCCACCTTTAAAATCTGCACAATATGCGTTATTGGTCTGCAGAAAATCCGCATTGGTTGCGTGAAGTTCAGCACCAATGACGTTGGCGTTTAAATGTGTGGTGTGGCATACTGTGAGGCCGAATTATTGGGCCATATTTTTCCGAGCAATCCCTAAGCGGCAATATCTTTCGTGACTTTTTGGCCAATAAATTACCGTTGTTGTTGGAAGATATGCCACTGGAAATACGTCAAAACTTGTTTTTGCAGTTGGATGGTTGCCCAGCACATTATGCTATTATTGTGTGAGAGCATATTAATGCAGTATTACAACAGCGGTGGATTGGAAGAGGAAGTCTGTTTCCATGGCCTGCGCGATCACCAGACTTAACTTGTTTTGATTTTCAGACTCAACCTACGACCACAGAGATATGAAAAACGGAATTCGTAATGCATTACGTAACATACCGAGAGCCGAAATTGAAGCTGCAGTTTTGTCTACCCATGAGACGCTTCAGCAAGGCATAGAGCGTGATGGTCAGCATTTAGAGCATTTACGGGGGCATTAAAAACCTTTCTTTTTTAAATCGGTCCTTTTTAGGGCCACAACTTACATAATAAAAGGAATTAATTAGTTTAAAAAATAAAAATTTAAGGGATTTCCGTATAAAATTTTCTTTGGCCTAAATTTTAGGTTAGGAACAACATATCGAAATGCGGTTTTCGCGAGCTTGTTTAGGCATCATTTAGCTACTTTTTCATGAAAAAGAAATCATACCAATGCATTTAATTTTTATGAGAAAAGAGGCCCTCTAGCGGCGACATGTGAAACTAACAAAACTTCAAATATTATAACATTTGTAGCCCAAGAATAGCTATTTTCAACTAGCCCAAGTTCGTTAAAATCGACTTAGCCGTTTCGAATATACAGGGTGTTTTTTACTGAAACCTTTGAACACCCCCCACCACTTTATTTTTAGAGATACAGCAAAAATTGTCAAACAAAAAAGGTTCGTATTATCCTCGACTTTAAAGATCTGGTATTTTTTGTTATGTTAATATAGCGGAATTTCCAGAAACATCACTTTCTTAGATTCAAGATCGCAGTTACGCCTCCTAGCAGCCATTTCAGAAACCTGAAAATATTTTCCAGGTTTTTCTCTTGGCCGTTTTTGTCTTAACTTTTTTTTCCGCTAGCCTCTACGATGGATAGTTTCTTAGATACAGTACCTCGCATTCTTATTTGGCCACCCTGTACTAATTAATTTAAAAAAATAAACAGTATGGCGCCCTATGCAAAATTAATTAAAAAATTAAATAGCTCAGACATTAGAAGTTTTAGCATAAGTACCTACTATAAATTTTAATTCCCATGTTCTCATGCTATAATTATCACGCAAAACATCTCACACGTCACAAATTGGCTACCTACTCACTTAGGAGTAGTTACACATTTTATCTTTAAGTGAACTAAAAAAAATTCTATCTGACAACGCCGCACATTTTTGACGTGTATCGCCACTGCCTCACTAAAATAAATAACCTTTAATTAATAACCTATTATTATTTTTTATTCTATCAAAAAGTTCACGTAAAAACACACAAAAAATGAGCACCTAAAGAACCATGTACGATGATATTTTGCCAACCAACTTTATTTATGGAAAAAAAATGTTTTTAACCTAAAAACTTTAATATCTTGAAAAGCGTTAGATTTTTTAATCTGAAAAAATTTTTGTTTATCTGAGTCCTAAAAAGGTACACTTCCACAAAATTTCATCAACATTAAATTATTTTTGCGGAAATAAAAAATAAAAAACTAAAAAAAAAAATTTTACTAATTTTTTGCATTTTCCGCGTAAATTTTGAGGTTATGGTAAAAAATGACTCATATAGATGTTGTACATTTTTTCTAGATCTACAACTTTGCCATTGGATATTTTTTGATAACATTTCAAGTATCGCGGAAAACCGCAAAATACCATTTTGCTTCCCTTTTAACCCATCTCAAATTAACCCTTTAGCACCCCACTTGTTTCACGATTTTTTTTACGTTCATTATAAGCCCCTTTACGACTTCCAATCATAAAAACCCTGCACAAAATTATTGTGGACTCTAAATCTAATTTTCCTGGTCTATAGATACAAAATTTGTTAACAAAAACCACCTACACAAATTGATTGTTTAATCGTAACAAGTTGACTCTAATCAATAATTGAATTTATTCGTATATAAAATGAAATAGAGATTGAGCTTTTTTATTTTATTTGTCTAAAACGTTCTCCATGTTAGTTTTAATTAGTGTTTAGTGTCATTTTATTGTTAATTTAATGCAAACTTTGCCTCCTACATCTACACATTTGTTCCATGTTTGTTTTAATTACATGTACATTTGTGTTGGCCTCGTTTTAATATAATTTTATTTAAATATTTTATAAGTAGCTACAATGATTTAAGTCATTTAAGGATTTCTAAATGTTCTGAGAGTTTGCATGCTTTTTATTATAATTTTGTAAGATAGGTCTTTGAAATCTTTGATGCTGGTACACTGTAAAAAATAGGGTGAAAATTACATTAAACTTTTATAAAAAAACATTTTTAACGTACTTTTACGTTATAAAATAAAATACGTTGTATTTAACGATATTTTAATAAAACAGTGTATTTTTACTTAAATTTTCTACCGTATTATGTATTATTACGGAGAAATAGGTAAAATTACGAACTAAATTAATAATTGTGGAATATTACACGTAAATTATTATCATAATTTTTCGGTAAATCTTTAATTTTACCATTTCCATATTTCGTTTTCCGAAAGCTCACGATATACAGGGTGTCCCATTAAGAATGGGACATAGAACAACCGCAGATTCTCCAATTCAAAATAAAACGATTACGCGAAATATGCTTAGATAAAATGTTACTCGTTTCCGAAATACGGGGTGTTGAAGTTGAAAACTGAAAAATTATTAATGGCCATAATTTTTTTATTATACCGTATAATTTTACTCAAATCGGCACACTTGTTAAATATCATAAAATGCACCTAACAGTAAAAAAACAGTTCAGTGCGCTCTACCAGTGGCGTAAGGCAAGGGTAAGTAATGCTTGTACCCCTTCTAAATGTTACGCCGCTGTCTAAATTTTAATTTTGACTATAATTTTAATTTTTTTGATATTTTCTCAGTCAATAATGTACACTTGTTAGTTTGTTGTAAAGTCATTGTTTTTCGAGATATTCGCAGTTAAAGATAGATAGACATGTACTTTTTATTTGTATTATTATTAAGAACAAACCGAACTCCTTGAAAAATTTTAATAACCTTTTAAGCCTTTAGTCGGATTTATGTGAAATTTTCAGGAAATACTAATAATTACAAAACTTAGGGTGGAGAAATCTTGATTTTTTTGTAAACCTTCGAAAAGTATTTATTGTGTTAATTTTAAATGGAAAATCACAAAAGAAAATATCCGCGCCATTCTGCATTAAATCTATGAAAATTTGCTCCTATTTGTTTAAAAAAATATCAATAATATGGATTCCCATTTTTGTCTTAAATATCTTTGTAAAGTGCTGCCACATCGTTACATACATTTAAAGCTGTCGAGAAATATTCCATGGCCAAGTGTTCCCAGTGGCGCGCATATAAATACAATTTTATATTAGAAAATCCTCATAAAATAGAACTGAAATTTGCTTCTCACAAGAACTCCGGTTGCCACTTAATAATATTCATTTTTACAATTAATGAGATTCGCGACCAAACAGCTTTATTCTATTTTTTTTATTTTTTTGTTCTGATTTGTAATGTTAAGTTCCTCATAGGCACGTTGCGATTGTGAGAATATTTATTAATTTATAATTGAAAATTTTGACAGTAGGCTTTGATTTATAATGAAGTTCTGTCACTGTCAGTTAAACATTTTCGTAGTAACTATCTGTTGCCGATAAGTGATTATTGTTATGAATAACTGTAATATTATTGTAAAATGCCACTTCATAACGAATTTTCAAATTTAGAAATGAGGGACATGGTTTGTATTTATGCCCAGAATAATTTTAAATAAATTTTCAAATGTCTGTATGACAGGTTGGGTGAAAAGGGTGCATTTCGACCAAAACTTGAAACAGGACGACCTAGGTTGATTACAGTAGATGAGGAGGATGAAATTTTGACTCAAGTGGCTCTCGACCCGCAGCTAAGTACTCGTAGAGTAACTACAGCCGTTGGGATAAGCCGCTCTACTGTTCATAGGATTTTAAAAAGAGAACACTTATATCCTTATCACTTTACGCCAGTACAACATTTACTCGCACGTGATCCTCCGTTGAGATTGCAGTTCTGTAGAGATTTGCTTAATAAACACACTAATGACCCCATGTTTTTAAATAAAATTTTATTTACTGACGAAGCAACTTTCAATCGCAGAGGGGTTTATAATTGGCGAAACAGTCATTTCTGAAATACTGAAAATCCACACCTGCCAAGGGAGAACCATTTCCAAACAGAATTTTCTATAAATTTTTGGGTGGGTATTATTGGAAATTACATCATTGGTCCGTACGAGCTTCCACACAGATTAAATGGGATAGAATACCTCAATTTTCTTCAAAACCATATGGAGGACATGTTAGATGATATTCCTTTAAATTTACGTCATAAGTTCTGGTTTTTGCAGGATGATGCGCCAGCCCATTACATATTAGATGTTCGGAATTACCTAAATTTACGTTTTCCACATCGTTGGATTGGACGTGGAAGCGAATTTGCTTGGCCACCACGCAGTCCTGAATTTAATCCTTTAGATTTTTATTATTGGGGCTACATCAAAACTCTTGTTTATGGTGAAGCAATAAATACCCGTCAGGAACTTTGGAACAAAATTCAGAATGCTGCTGCTACAATTCGACAAAATCAAGCAAATCAGTTGTTTAAAGTGAGACAGTCTTTAGTTAAACGTGTAAGGAAGTGTATACAAGTTAATGATGGACACATTGAAAATTTGTTGAAGTAAAAATTTCATTACATTAGTTTTTACTTTGTTTGGTTTTAAGACAAAATTGTAAAAATGAATATTATTAATAATAATACAAATAAAAAGTACGTGTCTATCTATCTTTAACGGCGAATATCTCGAAAAACAATGACTTTACACCAAACTAACAAGTGTACATTATTACCTTAGAAAATATCAAAAAAATTAAAATTATAGTCAAAATTAAAATTTAGACAGCGGCGTAACATTTAGAAGGGGTACAAGCATTACTTACTCCTGCCGTACGCCACTGGTAGAGCGTACTGAACTGTTTTTTTTACTGTTACGTGCATTTTATGATATTTAACAAGTGTGCCGATTTGAGTAAAAAATTATACGGTGTATTAAAAAAATTATGGCCATTAATAATTTTTCAGTGTTCAACTTCAACACCCTGTATTTCGGAAACGAGTAACATTTTATCTAAGCATATTTCGCTTAATCGTTTTATTTTGAATTGGAGAATCTGCGGTTGTTCTATGTCCCATTCTTAATGGGACACCCTGTATATCAGTCAATGAGCGAGTACTATCTTGATCATGGGAATTTAAGTGACGTCAGTTCATCCTGTACCACTAGCTTGTGGCCATTTTTTGATTCTGTTCGGCAACGCAAGTGCAAACTAGGATACGCTTCTCCATTTTTAATCAATGTAATTGATTTTTTATAAATTTGTGCTTTTAGGGGCGCTTAAAATAAGCGACAGTTATTTAAACAGCAGGAATGGTGTTAGTTGTGATTTATAATGAGAAAAAACGTTTTAAAGGTTGATTGATTGATTGATTTGAGTACCACATGATTTTTTTTGTGTGACCAAAAATCTTAAATTGTGTATAAATAAATCCTGTCTGAAAACCCTTAAGGCTCATTGGTGTTTTTGTTGTTCTCAGAACGCAATTGTAGGTAAACGTTGACATACTTCTAAAAGATTGGTTTAATATGCATATTTTTAGAAAGTTATAATGATGTTGAGGCCAAATTGGAAAATCTGACATGTGACAAATACAAATCTTCAGAAAGTAATGCAAGTTCTTGTCAAAAGTGTGTAGGAAATGAATCTGACACAGAATCTCAGTTAGGCGATGAAAATGACGCGAACATAGGAAGAGAAGTTCTACGAACAGCAACGAAAAATATACTTCCAGCTACACCAAGGAAAACAAAAATTACAGTGATTATACCTCATTTGTTAACAGCGATTCTTCTCTACCTCTCACACCAATGTGCTCTGATATTGTTGACAATATTAACCGCCATATTAATTCAGGTAATTTGAAATAGGGTAAAAAATAAAATATATTTATTCAATTTGTCATATATTATTTATTTCAGCTTTTGAAACAACAGTTTTGACAATTTTATCAAAATTATTAGCAGTGGTAGAGCAGAACTCGTTGATCTTAAGTCAGATAAAGCTCCAACTAAACTTGGCAAATGCTGAAAAAATGATTCCCCCTGAAAATGTTCCAGACCGTTTTCCATTTTCAACACTATAAGAAATCAAAGATTTTGAAAAAATCTCTCTGATAGTGTTCTTTGGAATTATATGGTAATATTTCATTGTTTTTTGATTTTATTTATTTTTTTACTGACAGATTTAAATAATAATTTAGCATGAAAACCATGTACAAGGTGTTTATAGATACTCAGTGTCATACCTATAGAGTCTCCTAGGAAACATAGTTTTTAATTTAAATTAAGTAAAGAATTAACCTTTTTTTTAAATTTATGTAAGCATTGGAAACCCTGTCGGTACAGAATTAATTAATTTATTTAATATAAAAATGTTATTTGTTTGTTTGATATACATATTATATGATAATATGGTTTTATTTAATATTTTTTTATAAAGGTTTTAAATAAAAATATATATTGAAATGGAATTTTATTAACATAAGTATTTTAAATTATCAAAATTTATAATAGTCAAAATTGGGATAAAGTTACTAAATAAATAGTACAATATCTTAAATAAAATATTTTAACCACAAAAACTAAATAAAATAACCTATAAAATTATGAAATGTCAAAATTATGAAAGATACAATATTCAATATTCAACTTTAAAAAATAAAAAAAACAGTATTGCCAACATAAAATGTAATAAGAAATTGTCTTACTAGATTTTAAAAGTTAAAAAAAAAATAGAAGGTTGTTGTTGATTAGTTACAAAAGAAAAGCAGAAAAAGATTATTATTGAAAAGGGAAAAAAAGGAAAATTAATTTAAAAACAATTCAAATTTTAAACAAATTACTTAGAAATTTTAATTTCTAAATTGTAAACATAATAATTAGAAGTATTAAACAAAGATAAATGGTGAGGTATTCAAAATAATAAAATAAATGGAATTGAAGAAATACTGAATGATATTGATAAATTAAGAAAGAAGATGATTTGAGAAGGATTTAATTTAGAAAGAAGGACTTACATTGGATTAACTACAAAGGTTGGACAAATAAGTGTAATAAATAGAAGAATTTTTGTGTTTTTTTTTATAAATGAAACTTTAATAAATTTAAGTCTAGTTGTAGGTGTAATTTGTATAGTTGGTATGAATGGATAATTTAATTTTTATAATATAACTGAGAGTTATTTGTTTAAAATTGTTTGACTATATTCTAATAATTTGCAAATAAAGAATATAAAAATCGTAACTAATCACAAATCTTTGAATTAAATTTAAACTAAAACTAAATTAATAAATTAAATAAATTAAATTAAAACTAAAGTAAATTAAAACAAGAAATTTCTTATAATAAAAATAAAATATTACAAGTACATAAATTGTTTTTACATTAAAATTGCATTACAAATACGATAAAAATGTAGTCAAAATACATAATTTTTCTCTTACCTGAAATATTTTGTAAATTTACTCATATAATAAAGTAAAAATCCATATTGATAAACCTAATTTTCCGAGATTTAGTGGTAATTTTACATAATAAACTAATGTAATATTCCAGTTTATTTATTGTACAAATCCAGAATTGTAATGTAATTTTCATTTGTAATTTTACGACTATATATGTAATTTTTCAGCAAGTTTATGTAGAAATACAATTGATGTAGTAAAATTACATTAAATTACGGTTTAAATATGTAACAACCGTAATTTAACGTAAAATCACTAATTATTTTTTACAGTGTACTCTAGAGTGGTGGTATTCTCTTATAAGTTTCCTTTTTTTATGATAGGGTCCTTATATTTTTGGATAATGTTCCTCTTGTAATGTCAGGTTTGTTGCTTGTAGAATATTCTTGAACAAATTCAATTTCGTCATAAGTGTTTAGACATAGCGTTAGATCAATAAGTCCTTGTCACTGCACATTAACATCAAATTTAGAGTATTAATTGCTTATGCTAGACCCTGCATGTATCTAATATTTTATTCCATTTTTAATGTTTTTATCACTGGCTCATATCTACCAAACTTCACAGAATTATTAACAGAGCTTTATACATATAAACATTTGATTTAACTGAAAGGGATTAACAACGCGTAGACATATCCAATTACCGCTATTTTATCATAATCTCCCCCGAAGTTAGCACAAAAATGCATCTATTGTTTCCAAACCGTCGCTCGAATTAACATCCTACAGAGCAATGCGCTAAACTTTACAATCCTATATGCCGAAATGACATAGTATTGGATGCTAAAGTTAGTTCAGAATTGAGTGAGAATATGCATGTTTCATTTTAGTATAAATTAAATTAGAAGATGAACTGCTTGCTATACATTAATACATTGTTTCAAAATTATTAAAAAAACTTAGCATTAAATAATTACCCTGTAGCATTTTTATAAACCTATCATTTTTAATCTGGTAATAATTAGATTAATTCTACCATTTGACTACTATTTTCAAAAAATACTTTCGTTAGCCGCGTCCAATTTAAGTGGACCATTAGTCTGGTTCACAAGTGCCATTTCCCTCGAAACCTGATCGCCACCACCGAAAATTATGATTTTGGGCTCATTAGATTCGGAATGGCATCTAGAACGTTCTATCAAAATTCCAAAAGGGGCTGAAAAAAAATGCAAAAGTTATAAACAATTAAGTAAAATAAAAAATAAGGGTTTGGTTTTTTTGAAATATTTCAAAAACTATTTGAGATAATCGAAATTTGAAAAAAGATCCTTAAAGAGCAGAAAATTTACTAAAAAAAAGTCCTACCTCCCGGAACTGTACCAGCAACCCTTATAATTTTAATTAAGCGGCGAAAATAACGGTAAAAACGCGTAGTTCGGCTGCCGCGTGCATCGCCCCAATCTGACACGTGAACTAAAAAAATTATTTTAACTGATTAAATATTAATATTAAGGAATAAAAAAATTTGGGCACTAAGTAGACATATCAATAAACAATAATCCGTCAACAAAAAATTTTTATCACAATTTTTTTATTAGTTATGCTTTTGTTAATTAGTTAATTTTCACCATTTTAATGTTAACATAAAAACGCTGATTATTTCAAAACAAGAAATCTAGAATTTTGATTTTTTTGAGCTAATCTTAAAAGAGTTTAGAAGAGATCCCCGTTGGAAAAATTCAAAAATTTTGATTTTTCGTTTTTTTATTAACAATCAAAGGCATTAAAAAATTATTTATGTAAATAAAGCCATTAGGAAAACTTTTTTTCCAATCATTGTTAATATTTTGTTTTCTTATTGATAAAAGCCATATAACAATAATTTTTTTTATTTTTAACTAACATTATTTAAATAATTGTTATAAACAAATGCATTGTTTATAATATTTTTAAAAACTTTTTCTTTGGAATTTCATCCTTGATGAAAATAATGATTTAAAAAAAAATCGTTCCTTAAAAAAATTTTTTTATTAACAAAAATCGCACTTGTTAATTAACAACTTTTTTTTGTTACTAAATATTAATATTAAGGAACCACTTTTTTTTAAAAATCATTATTTATTACGTTCTTTCGTATTATAAAAAAAATCATTTTTTTATTAACTTTTCATTTGTTTATTAAAAAAACAATTTGTTATAAACAAATGCAATTTTACGCAATATTTTTTTTTAAATACTAAAAAATATTACAAAAACAACCACATATATTTTTTTATTGAAAAAAGTTTTTTATTATTTTTTATTTAATTTTTAAAATTATTGTACTTTTGCACTTGTAGTTTTCTTTCTATATTTACTCATTGTTATTAAAATAACTTATAAACTATTAAAGATACGACAAAAACACTTCAAGACTTTTTTGTTCATTATTATTTTTTAAACAAATTGAGCTCTGAAACGAACCTCTAACTCAATTGTTTATTGACTTTTTTTATTGTTATTTATAAAATTCACCCGAATTTTACTTTGTTTTTTACTTTTCAATTCAAATATCTTATAAACTTTTTTGTTCTTCGTTAATAAATAAACAAATTGGGCTTCGAAACCAAGCTCTAACTTTATTATTTAAAAAAGTATGAACAATATTTTTAAAAGTTAAATAAAAAATAATAAAAAAATTTTTTCAATAAAAAAGTGTATATGGTTGTTTTTGTAATATTTTTTAGTATTTAAAAAAAATATTGCGTAAAATTGCATTTGTTTATAACAAATTGTTTTTTTAATAATCAAATGAAAAGTTAATAAAAAAATGATTTTTTTTATAATACGAAAGAACATAATAAATAATGATTTTAAAAAAAAAATGGATCCTTAATATTAATATTTAGTAACAAAAAAAAATTGTTAATTAACAAGTGCGATTTTTGTTCATAAAAAAAATTTTTTAAGGAACGATTTTTTTTTAAATCATTATTTTCATCAAGGATGAAATTCCAAAGAAAAAGTTTTTAAAAATATTATAAACAATGCATTTGTTTATAACAATTATTTAAATAATGTTAGTTAAAAATAAAAAAAAAATTATTGTGATATGGCTTTTATCAATAAGAAAACAAAATATTAACAATGATTGGAAAAAAAAATTTCCTAATGGCTTTATTTACATAAATAATTTTTTAATGCCTTTGAATGTTAATAAAAAAACGAAAAATCAAAATTTTTGAATTTTTCCAACGGGGATCTCTTCTAAACTCTTTTAAGAAAAATCAAAATTCTAGATTTCTTGTTTTGAAATAATCAGAGTTTTTATGTTAACATTAAAATGGTGAAAATTAACTAATTAACAAAAGCATAACTAATAAAAAAAATGTGATAAAAATTTTTTGTTGACGGATTATTGTTTATTGATATGTCTACTTAGTACCCAAATTTTTTTATTCCTTAATATTAATATTTAATCAGTTAAAATAATTTTTTTAGTTCACGTGTTAGATTGGGGCGATGCACGCGGCAGCCGAACTACGCGTTATTTTCGCCGCTTAATTAAAATTATAAGGGTTGTTGGTACAGTTCCGGGAGGTAGGACTTTTTTTTAGGAAATTTCCTGCTCTTTAAGGATCTTTTTTCAAATTTCGATTATCTCAAATAGTTTTTGAAATATTTCAAAAAAACCAAACCCTTATTTTTTATTTTACTTAATTGTTTATAACTTTTGCATTTTTTTTTTCAGCCCCTTCTGGAATTTTAATAGAACGTTCTAGATGTCATTCCGAATCGAATGAGCCCAAAATCATAATTTTCGGTTGTGGCGATCAGGTTTCGTGGGAAATGGCACTTGTGAACCAGACTAAATTGTCATTTCTCTCTCTTTCCATCATAAAATACAATGGAATTTTTCAACTAGATTATTAAAAGAACCGAATAATTATAACCGCAAAGTTAAAGAAGCAGCATTGATATGCTTAAATAATAACGAATGTGTTTCTAATTGTTCGGTTGATATTTCAAAAATTTGGATACCTATTTTACAAAAAGAGTTAATTGCAAAAAGGATACCCTCTATATCGGGATAGTATCATAAGTTTTTATCTGGTTTTTTCTTATGATAATATTAATAAGAAAACTTCATTTATGACGAAGTATAAATTCTCTTATAATATGCAAATGCGCTATCCTTTCAAAAATTCGTTCCCAGAAACGTCACAAAAATATGATTGAAACAGATTTTGACATCTTCAATCTCAAAATCTTATTCTATGTATACTATGTTGATGTCATATTTTTGCAAGATTATCAAGTGTTCTGTTTCTAGTAAATTTATTTATTTTATGTCATTTTGATAACGGCTTTCGATCTGGAAAGCCGAAACGTCAATAAAAAAACTTTTTTAACAACTAAGTGGTTTTAATCCAGTGGAAAGAGAGAGAAATTAAAATACAAACCACAATGAGCTTCCGAAATGAATTAAATTGTCATATTATTTATGATAAGATATGAAAAGAGAAAATAAAAGAAAGGGTTAAAAGAAGTAAAGAACGACTATCGCTTGTATACTTTCAGGAGACAAATCTTGAAAGTACATTATTAGTCGAGTCAAATTAGCATGAAAAAATTGAAAACTAGGAACTTTTTGGGGAGAAATCCGATTGACATGCGGTTTTTTGTAAAATGTTCTAGGAATCATCTGTAACAAAAAGTACTCAAACCTCTGTACGCTCGCAAATATCTGATTGTTTATTTAACAAATGATCCAGTTTTGTTAGAGTATTGATGAATATATTGAAAATATCCCAAACCGTTCAACGAAAATGTCTGGAAAATGTTCTCTTGGGGGTTTTCGAGTTCGCTCTTTATCGTATCGAAGGTTGTTTCACACAATTGTTTATTGTTTAATTGTTGTAACCTGGCTAATTAACAAATTAATAAAGCAGTTCCGGCGTCCGGTTACAACAATTACAGAATAAACAATTATGTGCAATAACCTTGTGGCAATGGTTCTCCTCAAGAAAACGGAGTTGTTGAAAAAAATTCTGGCTCTCTATCATTCAGGAAGTAGACTTATTTTTCAACGTGATCTCTTCAACACGTCATTTTTTAGGATTTATGACCAAGATTCTTCTATAGATGAAAAAGTGTCATATTTGGTCAACTGTTTAAACAATCTATTTGACAGACATATTCCTATTGTCAAATCAAGAGTTACGAAACTTAAAGCACATTGGTTAACATTTCCTATAAAAATGATGCTGGCTGAAAGAGACAAATCTTTAAAAAAATATAAGCGTACTAAATCTGAAATTGACCTACGAAGGTATAAAGATTTGCGTAATTTTACATTTCAATCTATTAAACGGGAAAAAATAGGCATATCGATGAATAATCAATTTAACAACAGTAACCCTAGAGATATGTGGCGGACTCTAAGATCAAATAAATTCTTGTCAGATGCGAAAATTGATATACCAGAGCATCTAAACAATCCAAACGAAGTAAATATATTTTTTATTGAATCTATCTATCCCCCAAACTGAACCATCTGAAAATATAAGCAATTTTTATAAAAATAATAATCTTGTGAACGCTGACTTGAAATTTCAAGAAATTAATTAATGCTACAGGATGTGACGCCTTAAATATAAACTTGATCAAACTATATTGTCCCTATATCGTATATTACTCATTTAATAAATTTTTGCATCACTGAAAATGCTACGCCTACTGCTTGGAGAAAAGCGATAGTTAAAGTTTTACCGAAGAAGCAAACTCCTATTGAATATAAAGACCTACGTCCCATAAATATCCTGCCTACACTTTCTAAAATATTAGAAAGAGGACTAGAAACGCAAATAAAAAATTATTTGCAAATCCATTCATTGCTTCCTTCAGTTCAGTCAGGTTTTCGAAAAGGCTTCAGTTGCACCAAGCTACATATTGTAGACGATATATTCAGAGCCACTGATCAGGGCCAGTGTACAACTCTAGTCAGGCTGGATTTTAGTCGAGCTTTCGACACTATTCATTATGATTTATATCTTAAAATATATAGGTTTTTCTAGCAGCGCTTGTACCTTAATGGAAAATTATATTAAGCATAGGCAGCAAGTTTCTATTAATGGCACTGTTTCAAATTATTTGCCATTAAGGTCGGATGTTTCTCAGGGTTCCATATTAGGCCCATTATTGTTTTCAATTTACTCTTCTCAACTCTTGAGCAGAATCCAGAATTGCAACGTTCATTTTTATGCTGATCATACTCAGCTATATTATAGCTTCAAACTAGATGAAACGGAAACCGCATGTACTACTTTTAACAATGACTTTATAGAATGTGCAACCGAATATTGTTTTCTTATAAACACTGCAAAATCTAAAGTTATGTTATTTGTTAATAAGAACTATATGGACAACATATTGCAAATTGAATAAATCTTTCTATTAATAATGAAAAACTCGAAATTGTGCACGAGGCAAAAAATCTAGGTGGAATTTTGGATTCTGATCTAAGATTTAAGAAGTACTTAAACAAATTACTAAAAAAAGCTTACTGTAACATTAAAATGATATATGAAAATCGGCACATGTTTCCTGTTCATATAAAAAAGCAGCTTTGCGAAACATTAGTTTTATCTTTATTTAATTATTCAGATGCTTTATATGGTCCCAATTTAAGCGTTTTATACAGGGTGTTTCATTGGGAGAGGGTAATATTTTAACAGAGAATAGGAGTGACTGAGGTGATTCCAAATAACCCATATTTTATGGGTCTACGGTCCCTTTTAGCTGAGATACAGAGTGTTTTGTTCATTTTAGTCATTTCTTCATTGCCTCCTGTGCTTTTAACCACTCTGTATAATTTTATAATATTTGGTACACATACTCTATGTGTCTTAACAAATTAATTGAGATATTATTATTGAAAATACAGGCCCGGCTTCACTAAAAATTGACAAATTCGTTCCACTCATAAACAACACCCTGTATGTTAAATTTTCAAAAATATTTTACCATATGTAAAAAGAGGACAAAAAATTGAATTTAACGATATACTTTTTATTTTTGCACATATGATTTTACTACTCATAAATTGTTAGGATATTTTATATTTTTGGGGCACCATCGTGCTTAATTAATCCTATTAAGTTGTAATCAATATTATTTGGTCTAGTTAACTATTTTGTTTAAAAGTGTGTTATACCAAAAATTTTTATCGTCATCTAGGCCTATGAAAACAGATTTACGGGTCCGTACTAGGAACTAAATATCACATTAGATTTAGATGTAGATAAACTTCCTTATGAAAAATTGTGTATTTTAGAATAGGAGAGTTAAAGAATCTAAAATCTAATTTTTGTAAAGGATAAAAGTACTTGAAAACGCGTTCTTTATTTAATTAAGTAAGTTTGGTAATAAGCTATCTATGTGTTTGTGAAATTTAATAGTAATAATATGAAAACATAAAAAATTACAAAATCTAGATGCCCATGAAATTGACAGTTTAGAGTTCTCTGTGTCAATCTATTTTTATTTAAGTTTTCACAAGGTTTGCATTATTTTTGTAGTTTGTGTATAGGTGGATAGGCAGAGGTGCTATACATTGGCTTTCAAGATCACCGTCGATTACCATATTTGGGGACATTTAAAGTCCAAATAAATACCTGGGAAGAACTAATTGAAAAAATAGTAAACGCCTGCCAAGAGGTTAAAAATAACGAAAACATCATTCGAAAAACTGTAAACCAAATTATAAAGCGAGCAACAACATGCATTCAACAGAACAATTATTATAATTTTTCTAAACTTGTTTCTTTTTCTAGTCTTTTAAGTGTTGTGTAATTTTTTAAGTATGTTTATAATTTAATTAGATTTAATAATGCTATGTAATTAGATATTATTTAACTAAAAATGATTTTTATTTATTCGACTCTTGTGTTGTTGACGTATCTATTTAATTTCACAAATAGTATAGCGTATTCCCAATTTTAAATAATAACATTTGATTATAGTTTCTTTTACTCTTCTACTCCAAACTACACAATTTTTCATAAGGAAATAAATAAAATGGGTGTTGAATAGGTAAATCTAATGTGACGTTTAGTTCCTAGTACGGTCCTATAAATCTGTTTTCATAGGCCTAGATGACGATAAAAAATTTTGGTATAATATACTTTTAAACAAAATAGTTAATTAGACCAAATAATATTGATTACAACTTAATAGGATTAATTAAGAACGTTGGTTCCACAAAAATATAAAATATCCTAACAATTTATGAGTAGTAAAATCATATGTGCAAAAATAAAAAGTATATCGTTAAATTCAATTTTTTGTCCTCTTTTTACATATGGTAAAATATTTTTGAAAATTTAACATACAGGGTGTTGTTTATAAGTAGAACGAATTTGTCAATTTTTAGTGAAGCCGGACCTGTATTTTCAATATTAATAATATCTCAATTAATTTGTTAAGACACATAGAGTAGGTATCTGTACCAAATATTATAAAATTATGCAGAGTGGTTAAAAGCACAGGAGGCAATGAAGAAATGACCAAAATGAACAAAACACTCTGTATCTCAGCTAAAATGGACCGTAGGCCCATAAAATATGGGTTATTTGGAATCACCTCAGTCACTCCTATCCTCTGTTAAAATATTACCCTCTCCCAATGAAACACCCTGTATAAGAAAAAAGTTCAGAAAGTTCAGAAATCATGTCTTCGTTTGATCTTCGGCATCAGAAGATGACAAAGAGTGTCGTATAAGTTAAGGGAAATTGAATGGCTGATTATGGAAAATATAAGAAAGCTTCATTTTGTTGTATTATGTCCTAAAATAATGGTAAGCAAAAAGCCTTCATATCTGCACCGTAAAATTGCCTATCGCTCAGACATTTATAACTTGAATATTAGAAACAGGGGGTTATTATCTGTCCCTCATTTTAAGTTGGAGCTATTTAGGCGATCATTTAATTATCAAGTTTATTATCTCTACAAGCTGGTCTTAACAGATTTTAAAAGTTATGTTTCTAAACTCAAAACAACATTTAAAAAAATTTTTTTAGATAATCAAGCCTAATTATTATTTTTTCCTTGGTCGGTATTCATAACATATCTGCATTGCCTCACTGGGCATTTTAGAGATTCTGAGTTTTAGAGTTTCTGAATTTAAATTTTATCATGTAGTTAAACAAATTTTCTTAGTGTAAATAGGTCACCAATCTGGAAAATGCATTTTCAATTAATATTTCTGGATTTTTTCATTGTTATGATGTTTTTACACAGGTCCTTTGGGGTTAAGTGGAGAAATATTTTTAACTGTGCGTGTAGCGCATATTTAAAAATAAACTTCGCCCTTTATTTTCCTCAATTATCTTAGATTATTACTTTTTATCATGTAAATATTGTATTTTAGTTGAACGGTTTGTGATGTTTTCCATATGTTCATCAATACTCTAACAAAACTGGATCAATGGACCTTTACATTTACGAAAAATACATTCCAAAACTTATATAAGTCGATGGTATTTCATATGAAACGTCCAATTCACTTAGAGTGCCTCCATATATTTTTCATTTAAAAAACATATCGCTTTTGAAAGTGTACCCTCGACGTCACGTTCATCGGAAACACCCCCCTCCATAATCTACGTTCAGAAATACGCATCACTGTTCTTCCCAAAAATAAAGCTCACTGCTTGATATACACCATTGATATATAATTGAACTATGTCAATTGATCGACTCATCTATAAAATTCCACATTTTAGCTACTGTTTTCTTTACCTAAAACATTCGAAGTTTCTGAACCTACCTTTTCATGAAGAACGATCATTGGCAACACCGCAAATCCTAAACACAGTTCTCACGGAACAACAGTTGTCAGGTGTATGCTCAGAGCACCGACATAACCTTAAACTAGACGGCTAATATCCATATGTCTACCACACAAGAAACTCATCCAATTGAACATTCCAAAACGTCTCTCTACCAAATTGATATTGTTTCAAAACCAATAAAATTTAAGACACCATTACCAGGCAAAAAAGTATTTGAACATGTATTTGTATTGATATTAATGTGACATGTATTAGATTTTGTTAGTGACTGGCAGCTATTGCTATTTTTTAATTTTATGACTTGAGCATTATCTTTTTTATTTTGTAAAAAATATACAAACTTCCTTCATCCTGAAATATATATTCTGTTTACTTGTATTTCAATTATTCCTTTCAAACAAGGATAGGCTTTTGCATGATTTTTATGTAGGAACCGTAAGGAAAATTGAAATTCCAATCTACTTTTTCACAAAAAGAAAACTCAAAAATACAGTTATTTAGATGCAGTTTTTACTTACGCTTAAAGGGCCATCTTTTTTTGGTTGTATCAAAGGAGCCGCCTTTTAAAGCTTATAAATTGAGGACTCGAACTATACAGCTATTTATACCTATACTATACTATTTTGCAATAAAAACATTCTGTTCTCACAAATAATACTATTTCGAATCAGTAAATGAAAACTCCAACCTAAATCCTAAATTGTTTTCATCCCAATCATTTTCCCTAAGCTGCGCCAATGTCAGAACAGAGACTTTAAGGTTATGTCGGTGAATATGACAAACACAATGCGCATGCCTTCTATCATATGGCATTAGCCGCCTAGTCTAAGGTTATGTCGGTGGCTCAGAGTAATAAAAGTTGTATGATGCATGAGTTTAGAGGTTAACGTTTGTTTTTGTTTTTAATAACATTACACATTACATACAATTTCTTGTTCATATTATTATCTTGTCTAAGATAATTGTAAGGAAAGAGATCTGAAGAGAGAAAAAAGATTTACAATATTTTGCTCCGTGCAGCAAACGAACGAACCTACAATTCAGATGTAACTGCAATTCGAGGTTTCATTGTGCACAACTCGCACACCGATGCCAAATCTAATTTCGATGAACGTGACGTAACACACACATGTTTTTCCAGATTATGGAAAAATTAGCTATCAGAGAATTCGAAAAACAAAATTCTCAGTGATAATAGCACATATACTTTCTAATTACAGTGTTCCCTCATAGTTCATGGAAAGGTCCATTGTCAAATAAACAGAACATTTTTCAAAAAACCGCATGACAATCGGATTTCTGTTCAAAAGGGTCCTAGTAAAATGACTCGACTATATGGTACGAAATAAACAGACCAGACCTGTCAAGTAAACCTTTAACAACTAATTGGTAGTGAGTAAGTAAGTGTAAAAAAGGAAGTGTTTCTGATAGAGCATTATTTTTGCTCATTCGAAATTGTGCGCTACGTGTAGTCAATTTACACAACATTTTAACACTAGATTTACCAGACCAGTCAAAATGACTGAAGAAATTACTAAGAAATTAAAGTTTTTTTTTGAAATTATAGAGAAAAATGTATAAAAGTGCAAAATTCAAAAGTGTTTTTTTAAACATTTTAATATAAAAAAGTGGTTTTATTATCCAGAAAGAAGAACATTTAACTATAAGAAACGTTCGTCACTAGAGTAGAGCTAATTAAGGAATAAAAGTTTCATTATAAATGATGAAATAACGTGAGTTATTTTCGAAAATTATGCTGAAAAGTTAATTTTCTATAATTGTTCATAATTAAATTTAGTTTTATGACAAGCCCATCCAATATTTTTTCGCTCTATCGACTTATTTGGTTGGGAAAAATTCAGAGTAACATTAGAATAGAAAAAGAATGAACTTAAATAATGAATTTATTGACAAAACACATACCTGACAAAAATAAATCTTGCAGAGCTTGAACAGCCTGACAAAGAACGGCCCATGATTCGGATTCTAGTAAGCCCGAAGGACGTGCCGTCAAGAAATCTGCCAAACTGGGTCCTCCATTTGAACCAGCGTTACTGTTAGTCCTTAAACGTGACATCCTGTAATTAAAGAAAATATTTTTAAATTCGCAAAAAGTTAACAGTTGGTAAATATCGCAAATAACACGGTACATAGAATGGTCGCAAATTTAAATTTTTAATTCTAGATTACAGAGGTAGTTGGGAACAGCAATATAAAGAATACACAAAAGTATCTACAAGTCGGTATTTTAGATTACATCCGACATTAACAAATGATATATCCTACATAGATACCTGAAGTTATAGTAAACGTCATACTTCCACTATAATCGGTTTAAAACTAAACCATGTACGTTTGCCTGCTCATTTGTTTGCAATCACTGCTCAGATAACTTTATTGCAGATGATAACCACATATTTTTTTAATGTCATAAAAATGCCGCACAAACAACAATATTGTACAGTGATTTACAAAAAGAAAATATAAAAGTACCAATCAATATCCCTTCACTGCTAAAAATGACAATAGTATATTACGTAATAAGTGTTGTAAAATGCATATTACGCACGAATGGAAAAATTGCATGAGTGCGTAAATGCTTTAGACCACGCATTACATACTATACTTTACCTACGGCAATATACAGTGTGCCAAAAAGTCTGGACTTATGTTAGGGTACTTAATTTCTTCAATTAGATTATTTGAACAATTTCGAACAATTTTACAAAATTCTCTTAATTTCCAATAGATACCCGCTTCACTATCACTTGACTTATTGAAAATGTAGGTATTCTTTTTTAATTAAGAAAATATGACACTGCTTGGATTATCTCAAGCGTTTATTTAGGATGCTCGAATTATCTCGAGCGTTTATTTATAGCGCTCAAATTATCTCGACCGTTTATTTAGAGCGCACGAATATTCCCGAGCGTTTATTTAGGGTGCTCGAATTCTCTCGAGCGTTAATTTAGAGCGCTCGCATATTCTCTGGCGTTTATTTAGGATGCTCGAATTATCTGGAGCGTTTATTTATAGCGCTCGAATTATCTCGAGCGTTTATTTAGAGCGCTCGAATTATCTCGAGCGTTTATTTAGGGAGCTCCAATATTCTCGAGCGTTTATTTGGGGGTGCTCAAATTATCTCGTGTTTATTTGGGGTGCTCGAATTATATCGAGCGTTTATATAGTAAAACACTTTTACTTTCCAAAAAAAACCAAACTTTATTTATTTAAAATACAAAAATGGAACTTTCAAATTTGAATAACTATGTAATACAAAATAATGTTTATTTAATGATGATTAAAATAAAAAAAAACATTCATTAACACTTTTCACTCATATTTATAAACTCAGGTCTCTTGCTGATCCAGCATTCCAGGCAATGACCGCTAGGTTGATGTTACATTTCTATATAGAGCGCTCGAATTACCTCGAGCTTTTATTTAGGGCGCAAGAATTATCTCGAGCGTTTATTTAGGGAGCTCGAATTATCTCGAGCGTTTATTTAGAGCGCTCGAATTAACCCGAGCGCTCTGTTAAGGGGTTAATAAATAATTTTGTCAACGACTGTTCTATAAAACATTCATTATACTTGTACTTCCTTAAGTATAATAATACCTATTATTCACTGTATGACGTTACCCAGTGAATAATGAGTCATTATTCACTGGGTGACGTCAATGACAGCTCAGCATGTTTAAACATAAAAATGTTGTTTATATTAATTTCTAGGTAATAAATATGTAAGTAGAACAGTTTTCATTAGATATTTAAAATAAATATTTAAAAGTAATATCCAAAAGTAACAACAAAAGTGCAGAGAATTTATAGATCCCCTGTGACAAAAGGTTCTAATAGATAGGCAACACATTATACTCTAATTTCCATATCATGAAATGCTAAATTACATTTTTAATTTTCAGTATGACGGTCATGTTAGCAGCCTTCAAAGGTTTTTAGTAAAGTTATAAAAATAAAAAATGTTAGAAAATGAGTTTTTTACACCTTGAAATATTTAACAAGTAGTAAAACTTTATATAGTCTACACAAATTACTTCCTCTTTGAATATTATGAAAAATCTTAGCATTCCATGAGATGTCAGATTACAGAATATATTTAAAAGTGTATTACTTGTATGAAAAAGTTTTTACTTAAACAATAAAAATGTCTCAAAATAATAACATTGAAGAAGAAGCAAAACTGGTGGCATTAAATTTGTTGCCTGAAAAATCTAAAAAAATTTATGTATCTGCATACGAATCCTTTTTGCAGTGGAGAACTGCAAAAAACCAGATTCTTCTGGTTAAATTTATTTGACAGTCGTGGACAAAGTATAATATTCTACTCGCATATAATAGCTATTATATGCTCGTTGAATAATATACTATTAAATGACGGGCGACTACGCGAACACTACCTACTTGCGAACTATTAAATGTTCCGCTTACTTTTAGATATAAACCGTGTGATTTGTTTACCAAAACCGTGCGTTTCCTTTACGGTAAACAAATGGCACGGTTTTGTGTTTACCGTGCATCATGAGCTATATACTGAGGCTGTGTGTCGTGTGCTTTTACCTGTTTTCTATAGTGGCCGTAGGTAAAACTATTTACGATATATTAATTAAATTTGTTATAACAACGGAAACAGAATTATAAATTTTTTTAAAAACGAAAAACAAATCAAAATGGTTCAAATTTCTGTGCTAACGGACTTTGTCTGATGCCACCCCCCCCCCCCCACACAATTTTAGATTACACTTTTGCTTAATCGGCTCTCTAATTTCCTGCAACTTTAAACCCAAACCATTAAGTGATATTTAAACTGGAATAAAGCCCAAAAACTTTCAGTAAATTTTATCCCAACATTATTAGAATCAGATTTATTTATTACAGAGTGATTTGCTTCACTAACGTAAGCAGGGCAACCTAAAATTATAGAAAAGTATTTGGGAAATACTGGTAAATCATCAGCAGTAGTAAATTTTTTTAATTTAGATAGCAATAAATTTAACAGTTTGTTTTCCCGGAATTATCTCAGAAACATCGTTCTAGGAATAAAGCTGATCAATGGAACGAATGGCGTTGTGTGCATGGTGTCTGGAATCTTAGTTATGTTGTGATATATCATGTATATCCATATTGTATAAGAGTATTATTGTTTAAGTAAGGTTACCGTCGGTGGTGTTATTGTTGTCTACCGACGCACATAGGGGTATTCACACCAAAAAGTTGGCCAAAATTATTTTTTGAATAGAAATTGCTTTAAACTCTTTTATTCAGTTCACCAACAATGTAAATGGCAAAATTAACGGGAATTTCGTCTTAAAAATAATACGAAATTTTTTCCACGAATACGTATTTATGATATCACAGGTTATTACAAAAAAATATTATTCAGATGATGTTTATATTTCATCATCCGGACCTGATTTTTGTTATGGTATTTAGAAAAACCCTTCAACCATCACCTTTTATGGAAATGAAGGCCAAGACAAACACTGAAGTATATTAAATCACTTCGAGTCCATAATATTTTATAACAACCAATATGAAAAATAACCATAACTTAATAATAGTCAATATTTAACTATTTATTGAGAATATCCTGGAAAAACACTTTGAAATGGTTTCTGTTTGATAATGCCAAAAACAATATCTCGTGCACCCAAAGAACTATCTAATTCCGCCTGAACTGTTACATCACTGACAGCGCGGAAGACAAAACAATTGCGCCATAAAAAGATTGATATAGTTTTAGCTTTTATAAGTAAATACCCAACTGTGCGACGTGCAGCAACAAAGTCGTTCACTCAACTATTACATGAGTGAACTCTCAGAAGGTATTCTAGGATAACCCAGCTAGCACAAGACGTCATTTGACGTCATAATCACGTGGAATTTTGATGAAATACGTCGATGTGAATTTTTGCCGTAAAAGTAACGTAATATGACGTCATTTTAAGACTAATTTGTCACGTAAACAAAGAAGTTACGAATAAAATAAATCTATGTTTGTTATCCATTAATTGTTACTCATTATTAAACAAAATAGAAAGCTACAACATCGTTTTTAGTAGTGACCGTGACACCAAAATAAGACGTACTATTACGTCATTTAGGGACCAGTTTTGTAACGTTTAAATTCGGTATTAAGACCTTACTACATTAATTAGTTTCCATACCTTGTTTTTCTTGGGTAGATGTGAGCCGCTGTAGGGATCGAATTATATTATTTAGGAACCATATATCACATAAGATAGCCTCAAGTTTTTGACTCACTTTATATCCATTTGAACGAGCTATTTAGTTTCGTATAAAGTATATCTATCAAAATAGATCGTTGTTTACGTCTATTTTATCGATGTCATGTTTCGATCTGTCGTTCCGGTCATTTCTTCTGTTAAATTTGAGGTACTGTACGGCTGTGTTAGCCAGTCAACTGTTATATGATTGGTCAAGTCGCAGAGTTTCACCAGTTATGTTATATGATTGGTCAAGTCGTTTTTAGTGACCCGTGGCGGTTAATAGGTGAATCTCTTTCTGGACTTGCGTGGTGGAATTCGTTCTAGAATGATTTCGAAGGAAATTTCGGACGGGTTCTTTTTCTTTGCTTGTTGGGTGACATAGTGTAACGTGGTTTAGACAAAATTTTGAGGAATTGCCCGGTGTTTTATGAAGATTATTTCGTACCATTGATTGGGATAGACGAGCGATTCCCGTATTGTTAGACTTGCAGGGTGCCTATTTGATTTGGTGTACTTACCCTGGTCTGATTCTCTTGAATAGGAATTGATATTTTGTACCAAACCAAGCCACGTTCGTAACGACGCCATTTTTGTCAGGTAAGGCGTTTTTCATGACAGTGGAGTTTTATGTTATTTGGCAAGTGTGTAAGGCCTATTAATATTATAGGGATAGTACCTTCCATGGGAGACGATTCTCCGAGGATTCACCTTCCACGGAAGCATCTGTCAGGAAAGTTTCTGATTCGCCGAGAATTCCCCTTCACTGTATAAAAGGGTATGTTGAGATATTTAAATGTTTTTATTGTATAAACTGTTAGAGTTTGTAAATTTCTTTCTGGGCCGAGGGATATTCGATTAGGGGTTTAATGTATATTATTTTAGGGTTCTCGTGTTGGGCGGAGTGTTGACCACATTCTCGTGTTGGGCGGAGTGTTGACCACATTCTCGTGTTGGGCAGAGTGTTAACCAGATTTTGAGCTGACCTGACGAGTTAGTAGCTGCAAGTTGCCGCAATTTAATTTAGGAACAACCGCAAGTTTTTCATATTTTTTTTATATTTGTTCATGTACATTATTTGTTAATTAGTAATTTTTAAAGGTCTCTAAATTAATATTTACATATATTTTCTCTAATTTTTTTTGGAATTTTGTAAGCGACTTATAGGGGCCAGTGGTATTTTTTTTACGCCCAATTCCAACGACCTTGAGAGCTCTCGCGGACGGTGTAACACCCCTATTGTTCGTAATCATTTAATTAATTTAATATTTTTTTTTAAACTAGCGCAATTTTCTTACAATTTTAGTGGGACCCCTTGGGTTCCTTTTTCTTTTTTTGACCTGTGTAAGTGGAAACATTAAATAGTTATTTAGTAATTAGTTACTTTTCTTTCATTTACTAATAGTCACAAATATTCTTGACCCGAACTAAGGTAAGCAAATTTTTGTTGCGACGTAGTTTATTTTTTTTTAGTGGGCTCAATTTAGATCCATTCAGGAGGTTGAGTGACTAAATTGACTATATTTTGGATGAGGGTAAAACAATCTCTTGGCGCCCATTTTTCTTTTTAACAACATATATCAATCCACACCCCACTTCACTGTGGTTAGCCGGCATCCAAAGCGGATTACATAATCCCACGAAGGAATATCTTTAACCGAGAATAACTCGTGGCAGTTTGTCACCTGGAGTTGATCTGGGCCTACAACAATTAAATATCCTGCATTGGCCTCCAAACATACACGTCTGTTCTATACCTTCATTGTTTTTTCACATCAACCTGTTTTGCGAGGTTTTAGTAATTTTTGGTGAATATTCATTGATAATGGGAATATTCCGTCATACCAAAATTATTTTGTCAACACTCAACACTGTTTTATGTGATTATTCCCGCCTGCCGCACAGCGTTGCCAGGTCCGTACAAACGTACTGAATTCAGTACATTTGAATGAACTTAAGTACTACATTTTATATTTCAGTAAATTTTTACGATGTCACTTTTATTTTCAAGCCACTGGGACTGGCAACATCACACTCAGTCCGCGCGTGCGCCTTTACAAGTTATCTATTACGCCGCTATCCGCGCATCACGCAATCGTCATTTCATTGGTCATCGCCATTTGCATTAATTGCACGAGTTAAAGTGTATAGTGTGATTTCAATATATAGTTTGCAGAAAAAGCCATTTCATCTGTGGATTGTACGTTTCAGCAGGTTGGATTTTAACAAGTTAAGGGCGCGGTCTTGTACGTCAAATGTCAGCGAAATTATGTCAAATAAGGTGCTGTCCGGGAGGTGCTGGTATCTCGTGATAAATGCTTAAATTAAACAAAGTAGTTACAGAAACCTTCCTTTGAAATTTTCTCATTACAGAAACCATTCGAGAAATTCATTGTCTGCTATATTTAATACAAGGGGACAACAATATTTAGTATTACCAAAATGTATAGTCTTAACTTTTTATTATTCATTTATGGGCAGAAGGACCTCGGTCGATAGCTCTTTGTAAGTGGTTAGCTAACAATAAAGAACATAATGATAAATAATTATTCATTTATTTTCTTTGTAGGTATATATTATTTATACAGAGCCTTTCAATGAAAACTATTCATCCATAAAATCTTTCTTTTAATTCTTAAAATTAAAATAATTTGTTACTGGGGCATTGATCATTTTCTTTTCAGTTATTTATATGAAGTGATTTTGTTCCTCGTTATGAAGTATATGAGAAACGAAAGAAAAATTTACCACGCAAATGATTTATTTATTTATTTATTACGATGAATTACGATTTAGGTAAACATGTCAAAGATATTTACAAGTAGGAAACAATTTTTTACTAGGGTATAATTGGTATTAAATTTTCAAAATAAAATGCCCCTTTCAAATGTATACAGAGTGATGTTATTGCTCATTTCAAAGTTAGTATATAGCTATGACAACTATTCCAGAATCGACACGTGTCAAGTTGCGTCGGCGCTTCTTTGTAGATCAAAGAATCGTTTTTTTAAGTCAAGGCGGGCAGGCATCGTTTGAACTTTGGTTCAGCTCACGGTGGCCCTAGACTCCTAGACAATTGCATCAAAGGAGTAAGCTGCTTTAGCAATTTTTTTTCACCGAACTTTTCTTGAAGACTATTTAAACCCGAGATCCTTGATTTTATATAATAAAAAGTGCGTTTTATGATCTACTTATATTTTTGTGTTTTGAAGAAATATTAATTTTAAAATTATAGCAATTCTATTTGTATTTTTAGTTTTATCAAAATGCTTAACTATAAAAACCAAGAATTAAAGTACAAACTGTAAAAAATTAAAAAATGCCAAATCTCCAATTAAATCACAGTAATAGGTTATGTCGAAAGAGATTTCGCGAACAATCGGACGGCGCCGGCGTTATTTAACTCGGGTCGCTAAGGCAAATGCAATACGCGTATAGCTCGTGTGATACATAAAGTTGCCCCAATTTAACAGCTTTAAAGCGGCGCCTTTGTTGCTACCAAAAAAACTTCTAACGTACCGGCATATCGCGATTATAGTTTAAGTAATCGCTATAATCCAGCGATCGGATAATAAAAAATAAATAGTGAAAGGGCCTACAATGATCACAAAAAGCATTGTACTAAAAACACAGAAGAAAACAAAAATTATATGTTTTATCAATGAATTTGTTTATTAACAAATTCTTAAACAGATAAATGAATAATTTTAAAATAAATTTATAAATATATACTTTATATTTTTTCTTGATTTTTCAATAAGGTTGGGATCCAGAAATTAGGAGAATAAGAAATAGTTGATGATTTTATGGATTAAAGCTAGAAAAGTACCATTTGGGGAAGAATTTTTTTTTTATTTTTGTGCCACCTCATTATCGAAACATCTAGATTTAAGTCAAGTTAATAAGTAAAAAAGTTGTAAGCGGAAGCACCAAATATATTTAGTCTTACTTATTTTTTTCTGCTCTTTCCAAATAAAATTTTAAAATATTAATATACTGGGTATTGTTTCGATTCGAAACCTACTCATTAACTTTTTAAGGCCGGACTTGGAATATGTTAATCGACACCACTGTAGACAAAGAACATACGAACCAAATATTACAAAAACGTATAGGGTCGTTCATAAGTTATGATGAATTGAAAAAATGGGGAAAATTAATAAATCACTCTGTATCTTGGTTATAAAGAACGATAGACCCATAGGTTATTTAGAAGCGCCTCGGTGTTCTCCATCTACCTTTTCTGTATGCGCATTTCTCAATGAATTACCCCGTATAAAGTGATTTTGTTCTTCGTTATGAAGTGTGAGAAACGAAAGAAAAATTAACCGCGCGAACGATGAATTACGATTTAGGTGAACATTTCAAAGATATTTAGAAGTCCCAAACAATTTGAAAATAAATATATCTTCAGATTAATGAATTTGAATATAAAATATGAAAGATTACATATTGATCGACATCTACCAAAATCAGAACTTTTTTTTAACCAATTTGACAACAGGAAGTTGATGTTTGAAAACAAAACAGAAGTGAAAATTTACAGTTCTATGCCTATGCACAAAATTATTACATTTTTTTTAATTTGATAAATTAGAATTCCATGGAAAGTAATAATTTGACACATTGACAATTTAATAGTTATTATAACTGATTAAAAAAGAAAAATCATGATTCCGACACATACTAACTATTAAAAAGTAAAAATTAATTTATTATGAAAGTCATACAACATATCAGTTATTTTGAATATATTCTTATCTTTTACTTTATAATATTCCCTAATTCTTTTCTAAAATACTTTCTATATTTTTATTCTAATGCATAACATATCTACACAAATAATTTTGAATTCTTTTTAAAAATTCCCGCGTTATGACAGTTAAACGACATGCGCAAAAAGCATCTCGTCCTCGAGTAATAAAAAATATATCTATAAATACTCTAAAATCTCGTCAACTTTCAGACAAAACGTTGCCTAACCACTGGTTCGACGTTGCCAAATGAACTGTTATCAACAACAGCTGTGAGTTCCTGCGAAAATTTAAATTCATGATATATTATTATATTCGGCGTACTTAGAATGTTCCTTTCTGATTAAAGTTTTTTAAATGTTTGGAGAGCAAAAACTTTACTTTACTTTATTTACAAAGACAATAAATACAATTGCAGCGTTCTTTTTGTGTTTTGAGTGCATGTTTCTTTTATTATGTGCCAACATTGCTATATTCTAAACCGTAACAGATAGGAATACGATGAAATGGGAAAAAAATTGAATTTTTGGAAAAAATTAGAGATAAAAAAAATCTACAGAGTTTATTGATTTTCTTGAGTTGTACAGTAAAACCAAAAATGGCATTTTTATAGTTTGAGATAAAATTTGCTATAAGTGACGTTTATAGTTTACAAAATATCAATAATTTATTGTAGAATAATGAAAACAATTCAATGAATAAAATGAAACAGTTAACAAACAAAATATAAAATTAGCAATATAATTTGAAAAGAGACATTTAAGTATATTACATTAAAATAAAATTTAAAGTGAACAAATGTTATCTGAAATATAAATAATAGTAAAATTTTTTGCTCTTTCACGTGGTTGTGCTATTAGTTTTTCGAATTTAGCATACACTTTAGAGCCGCAAAGATTTTTTTATCGTTTTCTACACCTTCTAAAGCGATATCACATTTTATGAGAGGTCAAAGTCTCTCACAACTGGGCTAATTATGGTATCACCCCGCTAAATATCTCAGCTGATCGGTTGGCATCCATTGCAAATTTGATTTGCTTCGGGCACCATCTTTCTTACAGTGTTAAAACCTATATGATCTATATATAATTATATATATATATATATATATATATATATATATATATATATATATATATATATATATATATATATATATATATATATATATACTGAATACCTATGGGTAAAGAATTTTTAGACGCCATTGTTTGACCAAACTTTCAAATTAATTTGAAATAACTTCAAAATTTCAAATCGACTGATTTCATAAATTAAAGTATTTTGATGTATTCTGATTAAACCACATTGTAGATAAAGGTCTAACTTAGGTCAAGTTAATGTTTATTTTTCTTATTTTTTCAGAATCGAGGATATATAGATTGTTAAATGCCACTTTTAAGGTTAAAAAAATTGGATGATTTTGAAGCTGTCGTTTTCATAGAAAATAATAAATTTATCGATTTAGAATAGTAAGACTACCTAAGTTAGACCTTTATCTTTAATTTGTCTGAAAATTATATTTTAAATCCCATTACATTCGGAAATCAGTCGATTTAACTTTTGGTCTGCAGCATAGGATTTTATACACAGGAAGACCGCGCCCTTAAAGTGTATAGTGTGTTATAGTGCGTTATTTTAGTATATTTATAGGCATTCAATTCACCAACGAGCATGGCGGCGGCGTGTCTTTGGTCCACGACAAATGGTTAACACCGCGAAAGCAGGAGGTATGGTGGCCACCCTATAAGCAACAAGAGTTTTTTAATAAAAGTCTGAAAAAGGGCGAATCGCCAAGTGAAAATTGGCAAATTTATCCCGTTCATAAAACATACTTTAAAAACATTTCTTCTGGAGAAGTTGGTATTTTAGGAAGGTTTTTTTCTAAGTCTAGTGACTATTATTATTTTAAGTGACCTTCATATTTTTATTGTCTCTGATTTAAGTAGATCTTTAGAAAGTTGGTCTGTTTCTGGAGTAATTGGCAAATGTATAATTTTACCATTCAAAAATAATTTAGTCTCTATTCCCTTATTTCACACTTTGAATAAAAAATAATTGTAAAAATAAACACATGGAAGAAAGTTAAATTGTAAACATATCCTAGATTTTGAGATGTACGAATTATACGCGACTGTATCTTTGAAAACGTTTTTTATAAATTATGCATTTTTATAGAAGAAAGCTGAATTGTAAACATATCCTAGATTTTGAAATGTACGAATTATACGCCACTGTATCTTTGAAAACGTTTTTTATAAATTATACATTTTTATAGAAGTATTATCGTGTTTTTTTATACATCTACACGTCACCTGTGACCTATTTATCACGTTGCCATAAATACGTCACCATTGACGTGTTTATCACGTTGTCATGTAACGTCTTTGATCTGTGACATATTGCCGTCATAATCATGTCACCAGCACGTCATATATTTGGTGATTTCGACGTGAAAGGTGTCGTATATTCCACGTGATAATCACGTTCTGCGCTAGCTGGGAAGGCCAATGCCTACTATATATACTGTATTATTAGATAGATTAAGTTTGAAGATTGAATTACGCATTAAGTAGATATATCTCTAACATCTCATCGGCGAAGGTGGCTCAGTTGGCAAAAGCGGATACATTTCAATATGTACCATTAATAGGTCTGTCCGTGCTCTGGTTCGTGCCCCGGTCTAGACAATGAGATTTTTAAAATAAAAATTTTCATTGCCTATTTCTGGGCATGATTTGTAGCGTATTTAACATTAATTACTTTGATGTTAGATTTAAAATCCTGGGAGAGTCCATCGTTGTCGATGATGGTGTTGTGTGGTTTTTCTGGGTTTTCCCACAACTGTAAAGCAAATGCGCCATCAAGCATCAGTAAGTCGCCCCAAAGCGCCACGGCAAATAATAATAATAGCCGTCCCTCCCCCGCATAAGCTGCAAAGCTTCTGGGGTTCACTCGTAAGGGAGTGAATTGCAGGGCGTATAGTATTATTATTATTATTATTATTATCCTAGATGTAAGACTATATGTTATATCCAGTAATTGTAGGTAGTATTTATTGATACGGGTTAATCCCGAATATAGTTTGATTCCTCTCCCATTCACTACAAACCACCCTACGACATTTACATGTCACAATGTCTATAGGCGCATCAAAGTAGAATTATATATATATATATATATATATATATATATATTGATTAGTTTACCATTTTTTATTAAACATACGAAAACGCGCGGCCCTTTTTTTTCCAGTGATAAAAATAGTTCTAGTAGTAAGAGATATATCTACAGACGTTAAGTAAAAAAAATAGTCTGGCTAATCTGTGAATATGGATAATATATCTGTCAGGTGAAAAATGAAAAATTTTCATCAAAAAAATTTCACTCATTTTCGCAGTCATGAAAATTTATCAGATGATGACCTATATTATGATAACAGCTTAAAACACAATCTGGCTAATGTGGAACATCCCGAAAGCCATCCCAAACTCGTCTAATGATCGTTAGGCGCGCTAAATTCGGCAGGTTCGATTATACAGGTGATTAATGTCATACGTACATGTTCTTTTTTGTAAGAGCATTAAACAATTAAATACAAAAAAGCAAATACGCTGGCGCTGTAAAGAGTACAGAATTATGATGAGGCAGGTTGAAAAATATTTATTGATGAAATCATAAATTTTAATGAAAGCCATATAACAGTTTTTACTTTACATCGGCCAATGAAAAGTATAACAATATTTGATCAAAAATAATAATCTCAATAATTGAATTAAAAATATTATTATGATTAAATACAGTTAAATGAAAAATAGCGGAGAATCTTATATTCTGTAACAAGGTTGGAATGAGAATTCAATACGAGTGCATGATTCCAAACGCGAGCGTGAGGAACCACGAACGTGAGTTTCTCGACATTACATTTCAAAATCGTTGGATTTGACACGTCTAGATTATTTTTTGTGGGGTTATTTAAAACGTTGTGTCTAGGTGCGTGCTAACGTGTACCAAATAAAAAACTTAGGTACACGATAAAACGTCATCAATATCAATGACGTAATCTTTTAGCGTGCTCCTTTAATTTCATACAAAATTAACATCATGCACTGTAATTAAACAATAACTTTATGTTTCCTTTGTTTTTGTGGGCTAAGGTCAATAGAAAAAAATTAGAAAATCTTTGTTTTCATCAGACCAACGTTTGCCAATATTTGCGTCTTTCATATTGTTACATTTTATACGCTTCATTTTCAATTTTAATAGATAACAATTTTTGTATTTTTTTGCAGAAGCCCTGATGATGGCTTAATAAAAAGCCGAAACGTTGGCCCGATGAAAATAAAGATTTTCTAATTTTTTTCTATTGACCTTAGCCCACAAAAACAAAGGAAAAACAATATTTTTGGTCCGAAACCTTTTTTCACAATAACTTTATTCTTATGAAATGTATAATAATAGTAACTATATAAATAATGATTGGGCGAGATTATTTTTTAGTGCGTTCCCTTTTGATGCCTATAACCACAGTATAGTAGATACAGTAGTCTCACTTAGCGTCGGAACCTTTAATGTTGGTGTCCAGCAGTTTCATTTTTTATAACCGCCTGATATTCACAGTAATGCCATTTCTCCCCGCCACGATCCCTATCAGATCCCTACTTTTTAAATGCGACAACTATGGAAGGAGTGCCTTAAACTCGTCGTTTGCGCAGACCCAAAACTCGCAACATATGGAAGGGGTGCCTGCCGTTCTTAAACTCGTCGTTTGCGCAGAGCTAGGAGTCGCAACTCCTATTGAAAATTATAACCAAAAATTGCCCGAAGTGAAACTACTGTATGTACTATAAGTGTGCTATAACTGTTTTGTACGACACCTCTTGGTCTTCTACCTTTTGTTTTAATTTTGGGTGGCAACTTTATGTCGCTTAAAACTAAAAGAGAAGCAAAACAAATTAATAACGTAAGCCACCTTTGTCATACTCAAGTTCTTACTGTGTATTTTATGATTTAAGATATTACGGCAGATATCTGATGTTTTAACCTCGTTTAACACGATAAAAGACTACGTTTTATCGTGTACCTAAGTTTTTTATTTGGTACACGTTAGCGTGCACCTAGACACAGCGTATTTAAAAATCAAAGTTTATATACTGCAATATTAATTACAAAATAAAAATGTTTTTCCTAATTTCTTAAAGTTAGTGGTCAATATTGGCCATTAACAGTTTGTATGCTGCATCTACAATAAAAAACTGTGACAGAAAATTGTCCCACTTAAAAATAAACATATTGTTCGTATGACTCAGAAACTACCTATACATTTGGCAACGTCGAAAATATAAAATTTAAAATCGCTGGTCCATCTAATATACATTACCAAAATTTTGTTATTGTACCTTTCGGGGTATCAAAGATATCTTCATGTTTCCATAGTTTATGCGCGCACTGTATATTCCACCTGGGAAAATAAGTACGAAAAAAATTCACTGTCTCCCGGGCTCTTATATAGTGGATTTATAAATACGATTCTTATATTGTATTTTTTCTTGTTATGTAAAAGAGGAATGTGATTTCTTTGCTTTGATATTTAAAATGGAGTAAGTTTTTTATAAAACGAAAAAAATTTTAAGATCTTTTTTTATTACTTTGGAAATAGAAGTTACGTTTCGCAAAATGTAGGTTGGAAAAATATGTAATTATCTTATAAAAATATCTGAAAGCTTTATAAAAATTAGATATTGCGTATACAGGCAACTAGTTCGCACTGATTACAGAATTGTTCAAATTGATTAAAAAATCTATTATTTTTGATGCTCTTGTGATATTACTAGGATTATACAACTCATCATAAATTTAGCCAATAGCAGTTGCAATTTTTACTTAGTTACCATGTATTGATAAGCGAATATACCCTTGACGACGTTGTATAACCGTTTTTGATTTTCGCATCCTTCCATCTTGAAAAGTTTGTCATAGTAACAATACGTTTGACGTTTATAATGAGGAAACGTCACCAAAAATAATTATATAATTCGTTATATAATCGTATCGACGTATTTCTGTTAAAACACCACTCGAGCTCCGCTCTCGTGGTGTTTCGCCAAATACGTCTCGTGACTCGGAAGTATAATCGATTATTTTCGAAGCTCTTGTGATATTACTACTGAAAATTTCACACCAACATTTTTAACCAATAAGAAGCTTTCGTTTCAGCTCGTTACTGTAGCAACCAAAAAACTTGGCGACAGTATTTTCCTACCATTTTCCTACCACAGCGATAGTATTTCTGTCAAGTGTCAAATTATAAAAATACACCGGTCTTACGAAAATGTCATGTTATAATTTTTTATATTACTTTGGTGTAAAATTTTCTTACCGAATCTCCCACGATCTTGAATTACTATCTGGAAATATTTCCGAAAGCATGAATTTTTTAAAAGTATCCCGAGTCGAAGACAAGTGATTATATTTTTTCGCTAAAACTTCTTAGGGAGTTCGTAGTCGTTACTAAATCGCTAGTATAGTCAAAATTACAAAAATCCAATTCAAGGTAAACTGATCTGGGATTAAAATAATTATTGCAGAAGTTTATGTAAATAAGATCAAAGAGAGGGTACGAATTACAGAATACCCTTATAGGGCAAAAAAACTATAAAACAAATTAAAACTAGACTTACGGTTGACAAATTTTTGTATTGTGGATTACTAAAAACGTCAAATTAAAATCAACCAATTAAGTTTACCTTTGGTTTAAAAATAAAAGGAAGAGTCTTGGGGTCCGCAAATTGCGGTTTTATTTAAATAAACAAGCAGATTGTAGGCACAGAGTACAGAGAGTATTATTCCGTTGTGACTTGATGTAGCGCCCGGCCTATACTGATCTTTAGGCAACAATAACTTGAAAACAACGCGTTGTAGCGTACTGCGGTTTTTTTGTAAAGACTTCCTTAATAGACCAGTGCAGATAATTTTTGAAACCAAATAAAATAATAGTAGGATGAAACTCATTGGAAAAGGAAGAGAATATGACATGAATGATAAGGAAAATAATTTACAGACGCTATGGGGTCGGGAAGTGGAAGAGGGGGAGTTTTTAAGGGTAGAAAACTGTTTATCTCGATTTCCGGCAAAACTACAAGTCCTATGGAAAAAAGTTAAATGGCAAAGTTGTAGGTAATAAAAAGATCTACAACTTTTGTATTTACACTTTTTCCACATAACCTCAAAATTTATGTGAAAAATTCAAATAACCAAGTTTTTGGTTTTTTATTTTTATCTTTTACAAAAAAATGCTTTTTTTTCACGAAATTTGGTGCAAACTTACCTTTTTATGTCCCAAACACTCTGCAATTTTTTTGTTTTAAAATATTTATTTTTTTAACCTTATTTTGACTTAATATCGAGAAAGCAGTCTAATTTTCAATCGAAAATTCTCACGTCAAAATATCTGCTTTTTTAAAAAACTCAGTGGGCTTTTTGGTCGTTGAAATCTCTACTTTTTGATGGTGTAAAAAAAATATACATTACTGTGGTAAATATTCTCAAAAAATGCAAATAAGAAACGAAGAAAACTCCGAATTTCTTTTTTTTAATCATCATGTACAATTTTGAGCTATTTATTTAAATTTATACTTTAATTACTCGAAAAACGTAAGATTCCGTGTTACATTGATAAACAAAAGAGTAATTAAAGTATAAATTTAAATAAATAGCTCAAAATTGTACAGGGTGGCCCATTAAGCGAGGTAACCGGCTGTATATTGGAAAGTATTTGTCCCAGGTTGAAGAGAAAAAAATATCGATAGTAAAAGTGGCCAAGAGAAACTGCTGGAAATTACTTTTAAGATCTAAATTTCGCCCCTAGGGGGCGTTACTGCTATGTGCAAATCTAAAATTACTATTATCTCAGAAAATCACAGAATGAGCTATTACTTTGATATCATCATTTGAAAGCTCATTTAATATTAGATAATTTTTTCTAGTGACATTTCATTGTATCTGTCATAATAAGCGAGAAGGAAGACCATCTATTTTCATTTTTTAAATTTTAATATTTCGTTAACTATTCAACCTAACCGACTGTTTCTGGACTCATATGAAAGAGAATTTTATGGACTTTGAAGACCGTTCATATACCTTATATATTACTTTAAAACAGATAAACTAGAGGTCGCTTTATGCAGCGATTACTTATTTTTACGATTTTATTAAAAAAATTAAGTGAAACGTTACTATTTAGTAAAATATTCTGAAGCAGCTTTAAATTTCTTATATTTTAGTGAAAACCGCATCTCGATATCCCTATTCGTTTTTGACTTATCGTAAGAAATGTGAAAAACTATAATGTAAATGTAAAAGATCAAAATTAGCTAATCATAAGCAGGCTTTGGAATATATCGTAGTACGTAACCGTTGAACCAGGCGTGGAAAGAATCTGCTGCGGCGATTTGGATACCTCATCGCGTACTCTCTTGCAGTTATTGTAGCATTTTGAAAGCACTCAAAGTAAACTTTAATCATATCGACGGCTTCATCATTTATAAAAGGCAAAGGTATTTTGAATGCTTAACCGAAGATAAAATAAATAATTTGACGCTTCTTTGTAATACTGTCATTAAAAACATACGATATATTCCAAAGCCTGCTTATGATTAGCTAATTTGCTAATTTTGATCTTTTACATTTACATTATAGTTTTTCACATTTCTTACGATAAGTCAAAAACGAATAGGGATATCGAGATGCAGTTTTCACTAAAATATAAGAAATTTAAAGCTGCTTCAGAATATTTTACTAAAATAGTAACGTTTCATTTAATTTTTTTAATAAAATCCTAAAAATAAGTAATCGCTGCATAAAGCGACCTCTAGTTTATCTGTTTCAAAGTAATCGATAAGGTATATGAAAGGTCTTCAAAGTCCACACAATTCTCTTTCATATGAGTCCAGAAACAGTCGGTTAGGTTGAATAGTTAACCAAATATTAAAATTTAAAAAATAAAAAATAAATGGTCTTCCTTCTCGCTTATTATGACAGATAAAATGAAATGTCACTAGAAAAAATGATCTAATATTAAATGAGCTTTCAAATGATGATATCAAAGTAATAGCTCATTCTGCGATAATAGTAATTTTAGATTTGCACATAGCAGTAACGCCCCCTATTTCTCAAAAGTGTAGTTAACTCAGGTATCAGCGGCCATCTCTCTCCTATCGATTAAAAAAAAGTTCGTAATTATCTCCAGTAGATTCGGAGATATCGTGATGTATGTGTGAAGAAGTATGAAAACTGAATTTTGACAGATTGATGACATTTTTCAGTACAAAAATTGTCTGACCTTCGGGTGACCACGGACCTATCCTATCGATCTGTGAAGGTCCCATTTAGTTATAACTTAAAAAAAATTATTCAAGTAGGAAGCGACTTTTTTCCTGTTTTTCAATCCACTATTAATTAGTAATAGGGGTCAGGGAATCAATATCATTAGATAATTGATAAAAAAATGTATCATCTTCTCTTAAAGGAAATCTATAACAATTTAGAATACGTCCTTTCAACTTAAAATCCATGCGCATGCTTGGAAGTCCTGATCAATCCAACATTGAGATTTTTCTTTTTTGGAAGATAAATATAAATAAATAAAATAATAATAAAATATAATTAATGAAGAAGAGGGGGATGAAAGGCCTTTATATCTCACAAAGTTATTTATTGGCGACCGGTTTCGACAATATTATGTCATCATCAGGCACACCTAAATGGGAAAGTTATGGGGTTAAAAAATGTTAATTGTCAAAATTAAGTTTGAAAAATAAATAAAATAAAATAAAATCGTAGTTAATGAAGTTAGACTCACCATAACTTATCCATGAAGAGTAAATAGAAGATTTAAGGAAAAGAGGTCTAAAAGAGATGGAAGGGAATGTTATAGAAAAACACTTAATATTATGAACTTAATGAACAATATAGTAATGTAGTAAATGTTTATAATAATTTTTATATTGGTAAAATTATGAATGAATGAATGTGCGTTTATAAAAATTTATAATTTAAAATAATAAAAAAAAGAATATTTAAATAAGTTATTTTTGCATTAAAAAAATGTTATTAAACGTGATAAAAAAAACTAAACCTTAAAAAAAATAAGATCAATAAATAATATAACATTGAGCGCAATTGTGTTTTAACTTTGCGTCTACATTTCATTTTAAACGCGATCCGGCACTGTTCTATATTTGGTACCTACTCTTGTAGTCATCTGAAAGTGAGGTTATGTAAAAAAGTACGGTAAATTACAATAATCTTTGAAAACGTCAATCTATGTTTGTATATATCTAATCAAAAATGAAACTATTCGACTTGAGATAATATTATAAATACGTTTTTAAGTAATAATTCTCATATACAACTACTTACATTATCGTTGGTACCTAGGTACCATCATCACCAAACCATTTTATTATTCTATAGGCACATTTTACTTGAACTAAGGCACTAAATGACAATTTTTTATTAAAATCGTCTTAATAAACAACACACACATAAAACACAAATTACCGTACCCGAACAACGTTAATAAAACTTCTAAATTGACACGAAGAAATATTACCATCGGTCTTTCTTCTCTCTTTGAATGAACCCGTTTCAGATGTTCACATTCAGACTATTCAGAGCGGCCGTTTGTGACCAGGGCCGTATCGAAAAAAAAGTATCGTTGATCTCGTGCTTAGGTATATTGTTTTTCGTCTTTATAAATGTTTACTTTATACACTAAAATAGTTAAATAAGGTTATATTTACGAAAATGATTTTGATTAAGTACTTTTTCTATTAAAAAGTTATCAAAAAAGAAGAGTATTTAAACAAGCAAGAATTACGGAAAATTCTATATTTTAACTATTAGTCTATGAAATTTAATACAAAAATAACCCAAATTTCGGAATTTCGGCACGGTAAGTCGGATTGAGATGGAGTTTTTTGTATTCGCTTCGTTAGCTCGTCTAGAAACTTTGTGCCACATTTTGATCTTGTAATTTTTTGGAATTGCATCACTGCATCAAACAATGCATCTTTCCAGGTAAAAGTATTGAAAATTTATTAAATATTTATAAATATGCCCCGATAATAGCAACCTGTAAGAATGTAAGAATTTTTATAAACAAACAATTTACAATTTACCATTGGGAACATTATAATTATTTATGGTTACTGAACAATTATTAAATATATTGGAAGTATTTCGATTTGTTGAATCATATGTCATTGTAAAATTTTCATGTGTTGCGATTGTTGAGGTTGTAATCGTCAACAAATCCTTCCACTACTGAAGACGATTGCCAGCCACCTTGTCTCTTTAAATCCAAGAGATCCCTGCCAGCGTCTACTAAAATAGTTGCCGAAGATCTCTGGAAACAGTGTCCTGTGTAGCGATTAGGATTTTAAGAAATGTTGCTATATCTTTTGGTATAATACTGCATAATATGTTTATCCCAACTGGTTGTTTGATGCATTTTCCATTTGTATATTTTATAAAAAAAGGTAAATTTTCTTTTAGTACTGTCTTGCATATAGTGTAATATATTTTGATTTTAGAATAAAAATGGTCAGAGATCATAAAAGAATATTGAATGTTGGTTTTTGTATTTGGAATTTTAATAATGAAGGATTTTCCTGTGTTCTTAACATCTTCAATTTTCATATCTCTCAGTTCCTGTTTTCGGCATGCACCACTCACGTCAATTATTATAAGAACAGTCTGAAAATAAAAATTACTGTAAGTGTGGAAAATAGTATTAGTGGACCTTCATAAACAAGTACTGATTGTCAGGAGCCGTTTCGAGGAAATCTTGAATATTTTTGGCAGTCAAAATGTTAGATTTTATGCTTCTAAAGCCATCCGATTTTCTTTTTAATAGCGCTATTAACTTGGAATAGGAATATTTATGTTGTTTTCTATGTTTAGAGTCGATCTAAGCATTGAGTAAAAGGACCATAGAGAGCTAGGTTTCATTTTTTCCGATAGGTGTTGAATATATGCTACCCAGTGGAGGCGCTACGGGGGGCAAAGGGAGCAGTATGCCCCCCCCCCGCCCTTTTACAAAATGTCGTTTTTAGCGCCCCCTTCGATTTTATAACCAGTGATGTAATTGCTGAATACCAGGCTTTTAGTTTAATATTTAGAGAACTTAAAGATAATGAAAGTAATGTAACAACTGAAGAAATATTACCATATATCATTTCAAATGATTTTGAAAATGCATTTCCAAATTTAGCCAAATTATACCGAATATTTATCACCATATAGTGGAGTGAAATTAGACGAAAATATTCTGAAAATTGATGTAAGAGCTAAGTGAAATTTTTTTTCGATTTTATATATACATAAAGAGAAGCTTGTAAAAAAGTTTTCAATAAATTTGGGCTGGAGCTTCGCGAGATATGTGCCAAAAACGGCATTTTTGGTATTTTTCGAGGGGGTTGCTTCACTATTTTTTAAATATCTATGGCTCTAAGAGTCGTGGAAAAATAAAAAAAAATTAAAATGACCGTGATGAAGTAGAGTATCGATCCGTATAGTAGGGTTTTTAAAAAATGTATCTTAACCTCAAAAAACGAATTCGCGCACAATATTTTTTTTTACTGAATTGGCAATAAATAACCAAAGAACCCTCGAATTTTCTTAAAAATTGGAGAAAATATGTATTTTTATGTCGGGAAGACATGGTAAAAATTTTTAAAAAAGTTTATTTGTGCAGCCAAAATTGGCAATTATTCGCACCCTGAAAAGGAGGAAAACTCCTATAGCAGGGAATTAGGAAAATGAAATGTCCTAGAAAAATGTAATATATACCAAAAGAAAATAAATAATAAACTAAAAAAAAAAAGCAATTATTCGAAAAAAAAATTGAATTGGCGCCAAAAATTTTGTATCTTAAAAAGAAGGATTTTGTGTGGTGTTCTTTTGTCTAAGAAAATCCAACATTTTATTTCTTTATTTAAAGTGCCCAATTTAGGGAATAATAAAAAAATAAAAATTCGATTTTCATTTTTTTCCAATTTTTTTATCGCGATATTTATGCTTGATTCTCTTAGAAAAACTGTATTTTAGTCCAAAAAATGTTTAAAAAAATAAAAAAAATATTTCAGGTTCTAAAGTAAGATTTTTGTGAGGGAACGAATCAATATAAATCAATATAAAAAATGAAAATCGAATTTTTTTTATTCCCTAAATTGGGCACTTTAAATAAAGAAATAAAATTTTGGATTTTCTTAGACAAAAATACACACAAAATCCTTCTTTTTAAGATACAAAATTTTTCTCTACTATTGTTTTTTCAAAAATAGCGGCCAATTCATTTTTTTTTTTCGAAAAATGCCGATTTTGGCTGGACAAATACATTTTTTTTTTAATTTTTACCATGTCTTCCCAACATAAAAAAAACATATTTTCTCCAATTTTTAAAAAAAATCGAGAATTCTTTGGTAATTTATTGCCAATTCGATAAAAAAAAATGTTCGCGAATTCGTTTTTTATTTTTAAAAACCTACTATACGGATCGATACTCTACTTCATCACGGTCATTTTAATTTTTTTTTATTTTTCCACGACTCTTAGAGCCGGAGATATTTAAAAAATAGTGAAGAAATCCACTCGAAAAATACTAAAAATGCTGTTTTTGGCACATCCAATTGATTGAAAAATTTTTACAAGCTTCTCTTTATGTATAAAATCGAAAAAATTAAAAAAATTTGACTTAGCTCTTACATCCATATAAAATTCTAATTTCACTCCACTAATAGGCACTAATAGTGCAACTGCTGAACGTAATTTTAGTAGATTAAAACATATAAAAACCTATCTTAGATCCATAATAGGTGAACAAATGTTGAACGATTTGGCAATATTAAGCATAGAATCAGATCATTAAAAAAACTTGTATGTGCCCCCCCCCCCCCTCCCGCCCTTAATTTCTTGAACCGCCACTGATGCTACCAAAACATTTCCGGAGAAAGAATTCACCTTATTTTTTAGTCTCCAGTCCATGAATCTACTGTAACAATTTTCGTAGCGTTCGCGGGATTTACTTGGCAGTAAATTATTCGTTGCCATTTTTGCCATTTCCATGACGTTGGGAGGAGTTAAATTTTTGTTTTCACTATCACTTTACGTATTCAAATCTTATAATTATTATCTAAAACTTATTGGTCTTTCAAAATAGTAGTTTATGATGCAAGGACGAGAAGTGTTACTTTTATGGAGTTTGCCATAAGAGTCCGAAGAAGAAACTTCTCGTCCGCGTTATCATACAATATTTTTTATTCGAATATAAAAATATTAATAAAATGAAAAATTTTATCTAGTTCTACTTATAGTTTTGTAGTTTGTCAATGTCAATGGAGCTTGTGTTAGAAAGTGTAGCAGAATTTTTAAAAAACGCGTTTCATTGCATTTCTTAGTGTAAGAAGTACTAAAATAAATAAAATATCCACAATACTTTTCGAAACAGAATAGCACGTAGAATTTATAAACAGAAAGTTTTGAGTTATGATAAACTAAACCAGTGTTTGTAACGGTTTCATTTTTTCCCCAGATTCTAAATTATTTTTTGGATGTCCCTGGTATCAATCTTTTTTTTATTTTGACAGTAGTGACTGACGTTAGGAATGGATGTCAATTCCTAACTGTTCTAGTTGTAATTTTGCGTTTTACTCCAATATATCCACCGTTTTAGTTTTAAAAGGGTATTTAATTTTTGGTATGCGTTAATATTTAGATTTTATAGTAAAAATTGTAAAACGAACGTTGACGACAAGTTCGTTTGTATTTTGATTTGGATCTTTTGGAAAGTCGGTAATGTAGATTTTATTTTCGAGTTGCTATTAGGATTGGTCCTAAAGGTCACATGACTGACGCCAAATTTTCCAATTGGTTACGGAAATTCAGAGATTTGGGGAGGATGCGCGGTTTTTGTTTGTTGAAGAACAGCTTTCAAATTTAGACAAGCGTCGGTTTATTTTTTCATTTGGAAGAAGCACTTATATAGTGGCAAATTGCCATCCCTAAGTTGTTTGGGGGATTAAAAGTGCCATTCCATCTGCGAACAAATTGTAGGCGACATTTTGGTGTGTTATATACTGTTAAGTATTGGTATAATCGCCTTTATTCGCTCGACTGTCGTCGGATTATTGGAAGAATTTGCCGTACTTGTAAGACAACTCTACAGCCTAGCTGATTTCTGTTGACTATTGGAAAATTTGATTTGGATTTTATTATTTGGAAAACTTTATTTTGGATTTGGTCTACTAGAAATTAATTTGATTTAGATTTGGTACATAGAAGATTTTAGAAGTCAAACGGTTTGATAAATTTATTTTTTGTATTCTTTCGTCAATGTTTTGTTGAGTTGCGTTTTTGTAGTTTTCTTTTTATCGCCCTTAATTTTAAGTATTTTATTATTCCATTCAGCATTGGTACCACAGCTAAATGAGAACATGTCTGTTTAGTTAGTTGTTTTTGAACCATATTTTTTTGTTTTTGAAATTGCCATTTGAACATTATTATATTTAATTTTCGCACTTTTGTATATAGTTAATTATTTGTTTGGGATTGGGGTTATTTGTTTAAATAAATCGGTGATATATTGGAGTTTTGTCTTGCATTTACCCCTTTTGTTGATTTTCAGAGGTAAATTAGGTCAGATAAGCTAATTTAAATCAACTGGCGCCTCCCGAGCACTTTAAAAAAAGTTTTCGATCAATATTATAAATTGGAACCACGACCGTCTCCACTACAGAGCTACGCCGATAGGCATAAGGTTGAGATCGACAACCCACCTTTATATGTAGCCCTATATTGTTTTATAGGCGTATAGGGTGTTACATGTTATTAGAAGTTTTTCATTGAATTTGAAGGATGCGAATAGCTGATTGGTTCTGTCAGTGTAATATAGACTACACTAAAAAGCAATAGATTGCAAGTGTAAGAAGTGTCAAATTTCGAACAAAAATTATAACTATTTCAAAAAACATATCACAGCAAGTAAATATGTTATTCCGATAATAAAATATACCAAATATTATCGAAGAAAACTATTAATTTAAAACTTAAAAGAAAAAGGTAAGCCAAATACCTATATTTTACTTTACGGACAGTTCACAGTTTACCGTCCGAAAAAAAAACGAAAAAAGTCCTAGGCCGAAAAGTGCTTCTTCTTGTTATTGTGTACTGTGTCGAATTTGACGTTTTTTGACATATTCGAATAAAAAGTTTATTTCTATTATTTTGATGTTGACAGTCGCTATGGCTACGCTGATGACGGGCGATTACGCGATCCCTACCTACTTGCGAATTATTATAGTTGCCTTCTAAATAAGTTGGACAAATTGTTTTAATCGTTTTAACTTTATTTCTAAAGAAATGCTATTCATATATATTTTTTTATTCATTACTTTTCTACAGATAAGACAACGATTTATAAAAACACTTTCTTTTTCAAGGAATAGGTCAGTAAGTTAAAACGATCAAAACAATTTGTCCAACTTATTTTGAAGGGAACTATATGCACTGAAAAAATATTTGTACGTAAAATCAATGATGTATCGTCTTCAATTTTGTGGACATTAATTCTATGATTCGGTGAGTGGGACAATGATTTCACGTCATAAAACAATAACCGAAAAATCGTTAAATCAATAAACGCAAAACATCAAACACTAATTAACTGTATCCTTAATATAATGTAAATATTAAACAAATCAATGTTTTGCGATTATAAACCTATGTACCTACAAACTTTAAAAATTAATTAACGGTTTTCATTGTTTTGATGAACACTAAACGTTAAATATATGAACGCCACCATTGACTGCTTAAAAACGCGCCAAATTAATGCTACGTAATCGTAAATCAATGTCTGCGAACATTAATATTATGAATAGCTAGCGTAAATCTTTAACTATTCGCGCCGGTCCCATTCCAAAGCACATATAAGTGCAACGACTTGCAGAGATTAGGTGTTTGGATATCGATATAGTATATAGTTTATGTTTTGTGGATAGTGAACTAATAATTGTGCCAAATTAGTGAACTGGACACCGACAAAGGAAGGAAGGTACATTCTGAACTTAAATATTGTTAGTTAATAAAATCTGTAAAAGTGCTGTTTATTTTAGACGTCACCATTTCAATGCGTTTTGTTTTTTTCTGGTGCTTACAAAATTTTGAAAGATGTTTTCCACAAATGATGTCATTTTTGCAGAAAGAGGGGCATATTAAAGATAAAGCTGCTAGAGCACTGTTATATGACGCCTCTAATGAAACGTGCGATGAAAGTATGTTCAAATTATAATATGCCAAAAAGTAGCATAATAATTTTGTATTTTTTTAGATGGAAGATATGCTTCATTTTTATTGGCCATTCACGGGTATTTGGTTCCATCGGCCAAATTTTGTTCAAAAAATGCTGCTGGAAAGACGACACACATAAAATGTACTACAAAGGATTCCCAGGAATCGTTTTTATTTTATGCAAAAACGCAACAAGAGTTAGAAGAGCACCTTGTGCATAGAAAATCACAAAGATCTGCAAGTCAACCATTTATTTTATGTTTTTATGCTTTATGCTTTTCAGTTATTGTTTTAACGTACAGAGATCATAAATATTAATGTCCATCGTTCATAACATTTATAACCGGCTATCATAGACCCATGCTTTTCATTTATTGTTTTAATGTACAGAGATCATAAATATTAATGTCTATCGTTCGTAACATTGATAACCGGCTATCATTGATTTTACGTACAAAAATCGTAACTTAAGGATTAAGAACATTTACGTACGAACGGTTATTGTATTAATGATTGCTGTCATCGGCTGAAAATTAATTTTTAGGAACATTGATTTGATGTACTTTTTTCGTTCAGTGTGTGTAAACTGTGCGGTTTGGTTACCAAAACCTTGCATAATGAGCTATATACTGAGGCTGTGCGTCACGTGTTTTTGCCTGTTTTACTCATGGAATTTCCATTCGTGCGTAATAAGCTAATTACAATACTTGTTACGTAATATACTATTATATGTTTATTCGATTCGCCAAGAACCACCTGACAGTTTTGACAATATTTTATCTCAGACTTGTGTATTCGAATACTTTTAATATTTTACTACCGAACACAATTGATGACACTGAGTCGAGCACTCAAGGAAAAGCGCAAAAAATCATCAAAACTATGATCATTTTATTTCGTTAAAACCTTCACTTATTGAATTCTTACGAATACAATTATTTTTTCTAAATTAGTGTTTCAATTAACAAGTCGTTAAAAATTTAAACTAAGATCCCATTATTTACTCGAATAAAACGTTTAATAATATATTATTTTTGCAATTAACAATCCAAAACGGTATTTTATATTTGGTACTAGTATAGTTACACATTACACCATAATATATACAGTGCGTTTATAAAGTCACCCCCTATTTTTTTTAACAGTGTGAGATTAAAATACTAAAACATGTCAAAAATATGACATTTTAGCATGAGTTGACTCCGAACTTTTCAGGACGACTTTAGGACACACACGAAATGTCTTTTCAGCATCTTTACATTTTGGCTAGACTACGTGTTAAAATGATCACAAATATCTGGACAGATCACCAGGTGTTTATAAAATGTTTTCCTCATCTTTTGAAAAGTTTCAGCAGGAATATTTCTATACGCCTCTATAATCCATTGTTTTAAAGAATATAAAGACTCTTTTCAAATACCGCCACAGAAAAAAAAATGGTGACAGATCTGTCGTACGTGCGGGCTATTCAACAGTTCCTCGTCAGCGGATTCTGCTCAAGCGTCAACTAGGAATGCAGTCGTTTCAGTTGATAGTGGTAGAATTGTGGAAGGATTTAATTTTTCGAATTGTGTGAATTGTAACATAAGTATTCATGTTAACAAAGAAAATACAAATTGCAAATTTACTGTCAAAATTTGACATTTACTTTAAGGCACTAGTGCTTTAAAGTACTATTTTTAATGGTACAAGGGGGTGTTAAAAATTGCATTTGCTAAAAGTTTTTTCTCCAAATAGCAACAAATAAGACTGGCATATTAAATGTTTAAAAACATTTCTACCTAAAACAATGAATTATAAATAGCAGAAAGACCAATTTTTTGCGAAGCGGTCCTGTTCTTTTTTTTTCAGAATATTATTTATTCTATTGATGCTATAAAATAGAATGTTTGAACTCCATTTTAAGAGACGTTCTAAGCTCCTTTATACTTCGGTTTTGACGGTGTTGAGGAATTATTATCATTATATGTTTCAATGAGAACCTGCAGTTTTCAAGATGCCTCTATTTATTTGCCCAGGTAACAAACCACTTAAAAAATAATTAACACTGTCACCATTAAAATAATAAAATGCAACAACAAGTCTCATTATTATTTATTTTTGGTCAAATATTCTACATTAGTGACTCTCTGAAACGATGTATCTGAAATCGACCTGTGATATACAGGGTATGAAAAACAGCTTGCCACACATTGTCAATAAAAATTTGCAGAATATTCCTTATTTCAAATGGAACACCCTGTATATTATCGATCCATAAGAAGTGCCAACAAAGGCTCTACATATTTCATTAAGTATTCCCTATGACTAAGTTCACTAGTTTTTCTTAAAACAGCTCTTTTTTCAGAAAAACATTTATGGAAAACATTATTAGCAAAACACTGAATAAAAAAGAACAAAACATCTTTCTCATTTCTCGCTTCTCATTTTATTGTTGGAAACAAAATAGGTTCTGATTCACGCTTCACTAACGAACTCGACTAACACCACCACCAAACGTATTTTAAAAGGACGTTTAAAGCGTATTGCAACATGCAAGTAAATTAATCCACGTCTCACTAATCCATAGAAAATGTAGAAGTGAACATTAACAGACTCAATGCGAGACTGCTGCTTATCAACGCTTGCACAGTGTTCCAGAAATTAGGAAAGGTTTAAAATCCACTTCGGAAAATTTGAATTTAAAACTATGCAGTACATAGATGCATTTTTATTATAAATTGTATGTGACCTTTGGGGTTAATTTAATGCTGGGTGTCCTAAATTTATGACAATATCCATATCTTCTTTATACCTAGTCACTCAATAAGTTCGTAGGATGACATATAGATACGTGTCAAAATTTCATGACAATCACACCTTAAAGATATCAAGTTGTTTAAGCGCAATAATAATATATTATTCATTGAGCGGTAATGTAGGCAATAACTCACGCAGATTGCAGCACGAGCCGCACAAGTTAGTTATTGCCATTACCGCGAATTGCATCCTATTCTTTATCTGCGACTATAAGAATTGTCAGAAGGTAAAATTTCATAAATATGTACACGACGTTTTTTAACTTTACTTCATGATATAATATTAAGTGTACTTCGGAGCATGGAATAGAAGGTCCATAAGGATGACGCTTTATATTTGCTTGATAATTCATTAAAATATGCCAGTCCATGAAACTTTTATATATTATTTCATAAATTTGACGCGATTTTTCAGGCAACAGATTAACTGTTGTAATTTTGGCCGCTTCTCTTATATCTGAAGGTGTGCACATTTCTGATTCACTATCTGAACTCATTTTCACTTAGCTTTTCTCATTATAGGCCAGCCCAACATCGGCTGGCGCGACGCGAGCGCCGCTCTACCGGCGGGGTGAAACAATAATTGTGTGTCGATTTAAATCGATCGTTTAAGTTTAATTGAAAAACTCGCTCATGTATTGTTATTAACCGTCCACAATGTCGGTTTTGCTAAGATGTGGGTTCAAGCCGGTAAAGCACCCCGCACGGAAATTGGCCCTCGGTTAAAATCTTTAAAACTCGGAGATATTATCCAAAAATCGATGGTGATAAAAAGTCTCCATGGGCGCGAGCTCCTAAAACGCGATCCTCATGAGTTCATTCATATATATCATCTATACATATACAGTGTGTCCCATTAAGTCGGCACCATATTGAAAACTTTTTTATTATTTGTTTTATGAAAAAAGTTATTCTTGATAAAAAGTTCTGTATGCCTAAAACCCAGAATTAAATACTCAGATATCAATTTTTTTGCATTCGTATACGAGGTTTGTCGAAAAAAATGTATTTTCCTTAAGAGTAAAGTACCTTTGTTTTTGACAATATCGAAAATTGTTATAAAGAAAATGTGTTTACATCGGCGACGGTGGCTCAGTTGGCAAAGACGGTTACATTTCAATATGTACCATTAATAGGTCTGTCCGTGCTCTGGTTCGTGCCCCGGTCTACTTTCATTGCCTACTTCTGGGCATGATTTGTAGCGTATTTAATATTAATTACTTTGATGTTAGTTTACGCTGCAAAGATTTAAAAATCCTGGAGGAGTCCATCGTTGTCGATGATGGTGTTGTGTGGTTTTTCTGGGTTTTCCCACAACTGTAAAGCAAATGTGCCATCATGCATCAGTAAGTCGCCCCAGAGCGCCACGGCAAATAATAATAATAGCCGTCCCTCCCCCGCACAAGCTGCAGAGCTTCTGGGGTTCACTCGTAAGGGAGTGAATTGCAGGGCGTATATTATTATTATTATTATTATTAAAAAAAGTTTTTAATATACAACAATGTTTATTTACATTAAAAAACGTTTGCTCGCTCATGTATTGTTATTAACCGTCCACAATGTCGGTTTTGCTAAGATGTGGGTTCAAGCCGGTAAAGCACCCCGCACGGAAATTGGCCCTCGGTTAAAATCTTTAAAACTCGGAGATATTATCCAAAAATCGATGGTGATAAAAAGTCTCTATGGGCGCGAGCTCCTAAAACGCGATCCTCATGAGTTATTTTGACCACAATCAGAAGAGTGAATATGAGCATATAGACGAATTCTCATTCCATCCCCTTGTAATAATCCATTATACGTTTATCTATCAAATACATAAATATGTAATATACTTAAAATATTCATATATATCATCTATACATATACAGTGTGTCCCATTAAGTCGGCACCATATTGAAAACTTTTTTATTATTTGTTTTATGAAAAAAGTTATTCTTGATAAAAAGTTCTGTATGCCTAAAACCCAGAATTAAATACTCAGATATCAATTTTTTTGCATTCGTATACGAGGTTTGTCGAAAAAAATGTATTTTCCTTAAGAGTAAAGTACCTTTGTTTTTGACAATATCGAAAATTGTTATAAAGAAAATGTGTTTACATCGGCGACGGTGGCTCAGTTGGCAAAGACGGTTACATTTCAATATGTACCATTAATAGGTCTGTCCGTGCTCTGGTTCGTGCCCCGGTCTACTTTCATTGCCTACTTCTGGGCATGATTTGTAGCGTATTTAATATTAATTACTTTGATGTTAGTTTACGCTGCAAAGATTTAAAAATCCTGGAGGAGTCCATCGTTGTCGATGATGGTGTTGTGTGGTTTTTCTGGGTTTTCCCACAACTGTAAAGCAAATGCGCCATCAAGCATCAGTAAGTCGCCCCAGAGCGCCACGGCAAATAATAATAATAGCCGTCCCTCCCCCGCACAAGCTGCAGAGCTTCTGGGGTTCACTCGTAAGGGAGTGAATTGCAGGGCGTATATTATTATTATTATTATTATTAAAAAAAGTTTTTAATATACAACAATGTTTATTTACATTAAAAAACGTTTCTATTTAGAACAGTTATCTCTAATTTTTATTGAACACTGATTGATCAATTGCTTAATCGTCTGTTTGTAACATTGTAGGGATGCATTTAAATGGATAATAAATTGTTATCACAGAAAAAAGTTCGAAAAAAAAACAAATCATTTTTTATGTAAATAAACCTTGTTGCATATTTGAACGGTATTTTTTAATCTAAACACCTTTTCTTTAGACCACTCATATTCATATATAGGTATCTATCATATATACCTATGTAAACATTCATATATGGCGAAATAACCCTTGTATCTGCATTTTGTCTCTTCTTGTGTTAGAGCAGATAAGAGAAGAGGGAGGGAAGTTAGTATGCAATATGAACAGAAGAATCCTGAAATTCAGATGAGCTGGCCAGAGCAAAGACGAGAGGGGTGGGGAAGTCAAGGTCAAGGTTAGAAGAGATATATAGATACACTCCTTAAATTACATCAAATGTCGCTAGCTTTACCCAACGTGGAGGTAACTAATCGGACTCACCTATTTTTTTTCTTTTTGGTAAATCATTTTTTTCATTTTTCAATCAATCAACTATCTCGACTTCGAGAAGATCGTGGGCATTAGCTGCCTGCGCTGCATTTCTCGTAGTTTGTAACAACATAAACATTGTTGCATATTAGAAAGTTATTTTTTAATGTAAACACATTTTCTTTATAAAAATTTTCGAAATTGTCAAAAACAAAGGTATTTTACTCATAAGGAAAATTCATATTTTTTGACAAACCTCATATACGAATGCAAAAAATTGATATCTGAGTATTTAATTTTGGGTTTTAGGCAATACAGAACTTTTTATCAAGAATAACTTTTTTTCATAAAACAAATAATAAAAACGTTTTCAATTGGTGCCGACTTAATTGGACACAATGTATATGTATAGATGATATATATGAATTTTTTATGTATATTACATATTTATGTATTAGATATATAGACGTATAATAGATTATTACAAGGGGATGGTATGACAATTCGTGTATATTCGTGTATATGCTCATATTTACTCTTCTGATTGTGGTCAAAATAACTCATGATGATCGCGTTTTAGGACCTCGCGCCCATGGAGACTTTTTATCAGCATCGATTTTTGGATAATATCCCCGAGTTTCAAAGATTTTAACCGAGGGCCAATTTCCGGAAGCTCCGTACATTTTATTTATCAAAATTATTTTAGTTTAAATTTATTATTATTATTTACTCAATAGAGAACACAAAATATAAACATCTAATTAAATCAGTCGTCGGCTGCAGAGTTGATCTGTCGACTGAAGAGTCCAGGATTGATGAAAAAGTTAAGTTCCTCTGAGAAAATTATTAGGGGTATCCAAGCCAAAGTCAAAGTCAGTTCTTTAAAGGAAAAAAGCCAATAAGGGAAGAGTGTCAAGTCCCTAGTATTTATTCTATGTATGTTTGAAGGGTGACCCAATAAAAGTGTATTTGTTTTGTACTTTCTTGTTTTATTTCTGAGAGTGGGCGGTGGTATTAAAGCATAATAACTGCTAAGTATTCTGGGAGAGACTTCCTAAAGGTCGAAAAGGCGTTTCGCCCTGGATCAGTGGCGGCTCCAGCGGGTAGGCCGGGTAGGCCCGGGCCTACCCAACTTTTTTATATTTATATGTTAAAATCGTTGTTATTTATATACGTGGAAGAGACTGAATAGTTTGGGAGTATTATCCATTGAAAAGGAAGCAAGCTATGAACTTCTCAACCACCCTGATCCTGTCGTTGATGAATTTGCATCCCAGAAGGGCAGAAGGTTGCAGTTTGTCAGGAAATAAACTGTTCATTTGAACTATCTTATACATATTACTGAATTAAGTTGTATTACTGAGTTATATGTTGTATGATTTATTTTTATTGGAATATTACTTCTTAACAACTAGTTTTGTTTCTCTTATAGGCAATGAAATGTATTCTCTTTAAAAAAAAGGATTTTTCTTAAATTTTCATAGTGAGAGCCTCCATGCTATTAAAACTTACAGTATGATATGCGTTTATGTTGATCAATAATTTAAAAGGATAAATTTTGCACATCTAAAATCAAAATTTATAAGGCTACACAATGCACTTAACCTAATACATTCTTAGTTCTAGCAGTCTAGCTCAAAACCTGAATAGACGAACTCAGTACAAAAAAAACCCTAATAAAATAATAAAAGATAGGTTACACTGTAGCCCCCGGTAGTCACAACTCCTCTTCTGTGCCTACTCAAAATATAAATCCTGGAGCCGCCCCTGCCCTGGATACGTAGCAGCTACACGTAGGCATATAATCGTACCGCGTGACAGTATGTATATAATTATTATAATTATTGTATAAGTTCTAACAACAAATAATGACAAGTTAAAGAAACGTAAACGTCACTCTGATCAAGTACAAAGGGTCGCCTTAAGGGTGTTATAAAATAAGTATGTAATCGATTTCATAAAAAAATATAATTTTTGATTTTTTAATAATACTATTTTCATTGTAATATGTATTATGTTATGTACAGCGTGTTTACTTCTTTTTAAAATTAATTTTACGAAAAAAAGTTACTCTTTTAAAAAGTTCTGCATCGTGTAAAACCCGTGATGAAATAATAAGACATTAACATTTCTAAATGTGCCTACCATAAATGTATCATTTAAAAAAAATCATTAAGTTCATTGATTTTAGTTGATACTGATAGAAACGTTTTGTGTACAAACTGCACTTGCAAAAGAGGAAGAGGATTCTGCAAGCATGCAGCAGCGGTCTGTATCTACGTCAATGAAGAGAACAACAATCCAGTTGCAGCAAGGGCGGATTTACGGGGGGGTGTACAGGGGTGTACAGGGGGTAATTACCCCCCCTCCCCCATGATTGTAATTTATAAAAAAATTTATAAAACATAATACACACAAAACTGTTTTACATCATAAAGAAAGTGGTGCTTCTTATAACGCGATAAAAAAATGTATGCAGCTTCCTTATTTTACTAGACTTTTAATAGTAGCAGTTTAAAAGTGTTTTTTTTGTTTTAACCATTTCTAAGTACTTTCCTAGTCTCCTTGTGATTATAATTTAGTATTAATAAAGTTTTTTTTTAAACAGATCGACTTGAAATTTATTGCAAATTGTTAGGAAAGGTGTTTAGTTCAGAAGTAGAAAACTTTCGATAGTGGCGATTTTTTCATCAAAAAGTGAGGGAAAAAAGAAAATAAACTTGCGCAATCGATAAATTATCCTTTGTTAATGAATTAATGTTAAATACAATTTTTCATGAGAATAAACCCATCCCGAGTTATAGGGCGTAAAAATTACGATTTTCACCATAAAAATCGTACATTTCTAGTTTTTTAAATATAACCGAAAATCTGATATTATTACGTAAAAATTTATATGAACTAATTTTATGGCCTTGAGCTAACAATTAAAATAATTTTTTTTATTTATTTATTTTCTACGATTAATACGAAGGAAGATCTGGCAATTGAAAAATGGGTGTTTTAAGAAACTGGATCGTTCTAGCGCAGGGGTTCTCAAACTGTGGTACATGTACCACTGGTGGTACATTACAATGTTTTAGTGGTACAATTTAACATTTAACATTTTGCTTTCAGAAACACATATATTTTTCGTCAAGTTTTTGACTTTAACGGCTCTAGCTTTAATATTGAAATGACGACTTTTCCAAAAACTTCGAAATGCTTTTATGGTGGTACATATATTTTTGTTTCATATTTATGTGGTACAAAATTTGAAAAGTTTGAGAACCTCTGTTCTAGCGTAAATATCTGAAAAAATATGACTTCCACAAAAAAATGTTTATAACATCTTAATGAGGGAACAACATTGGGAACATTTTAAGAACCAGAACCGTTTAACATAAGCAGAAAAAAAGTTATGGACAAAATAAATTTTTTTCAATTTTTTTACGCTATTTTTTTATCGCCATCTAGACTGTGGTATTTGACAAAAAAATCCTTTTGCAGAAAGTCGTAACATATGTTTTTACAATTTTTACAATTAGTAATTTTTAGCCCTATGGATAATTATTTTTTAAGTTTTGGTCTGTTAAAGTTGAGCTAAATTTTTGTTTTTTATGACATTTTCAATTTTTGGTCAATACCCTGAAAAGTATTGATTTTTGAAAAAAAAATTAAAGAGACAAGGCTTTGAGCAAATGTTCTTCCGAATTTGCGTTTATAACCGTCAATGTCATTTTTTCGGGTCAAATATTGAAAAAACGGTTATTCCAATGAAAAAGTTTGTCATAACATGATATTTCGGCGATATCCTAAGCTTTAAAATGGATTATTCTACATTATTTAATATCAGCCAAAAAAAGTTACGGGCAAAAAATACATGTTTTTTAGAAATGTACGAATATTGTGGTGAATATCGTATTTTTCTGCGCGCTATAACTCGGGAGGGAACATTAATTCATTAAAAAAGGTAATTTATCAATTACGAATTTTTTTTTCTTTTTTTTCACACCCCCACCTGCCACCACTCAAAACGCAACTAACGAAAGTTTTTTATTTCTAGACACCTTTACTAGCAATTTGCAAAAAAATTTAAGTCGATCTGATCAGTTACTAGTTTCTGCTCGATATTACAAAAAAAATTACTAGCTTTCTTGGACTACTTGGTAAGTTTTTAACCCCCCCCCCCATAAAAAAGCTAAATCCGCCCTTGAGTTGCAGGTGTATCAGAAGGGAATAGAAGTGGCAAATCTATGGCCATCAAAAGTAAATCAAAAAGAGGTAGTGAGACCCACGGGTGTACGTAAGGACGTCAGTAATGTTTCTTCTGATCACTTGGTGGAAAATTTTACGCTAAGCAACATAGTGTTAGCAGAGGAAAGATGCAGAGAGGGAAAATAAGCTAGACTGGTAGAAGAGAGACAAAAAGAAGAGATTTTATTAGCGTTATTGAAAAATGTATACACTACCACTCGTCCTCTTTAATTTTATAGATAAAATTTGGAGGACTCGTGGTACTACCTTTGATTATTTTCTACCAATTTTCAGCTCTATAAAATTTGTGGACCATCCTATATAAATAAAAAACATTATATCAAGTAGTATCTATCTATCTATCTATCTGTGATGGGGGTGTCGATACACTGCGACCTATAAGATCTATTGTGCCCCCTACTGCTGCCCAATCGTTGAGGATGTCTCAACGATTAGAGCAGTTCCTCCAGTCCTATTGCTTTCAAAAAGTTCAGGATGTCGGTAGGCTTCAGGTTAGGTAGATCTTCCTCTTCTATTTGATATTCTCCGAGGTATCGTACCCTTGGATTTTGCAGGGTAAAGCATTCTGAGAGAATGTGGATAGAGGTTTCCTCCTCTTCCTCGCAGAATCTGCATTCTTCTTTGTCTACTAATCCGAGTTTCTTTAGGTGGCCTCTCAGCCGGCAGTGCCCTGTTAGGATACCCGTTAGTATTCTGAGCTTATTTTTACTTTTACTGACGCAGTCGTCAGATCTCTTCTGGTTATAGTTTCCCAGTAGTGTCTTGGCCTGCCTCATTCCTTGTAGTCCCATCCAGTATTGGGATCTTTTGCTATTTACTTCTTTTCCAAGTTCATCAAGTATTGTACTGGTGCTTATTCCGCAGAAGGGTTCAGGACCCAGAAATGGTGTTTCAGCCCCTTTTTTTGCGAGTACGTCTGCTATTTCATTACCCTCCACTCCAGTGTGTCCCGGAACCCATAGGAGGGTAACAGTGTTATTCTTGCCCAGTTCGTTTAGATTCTCTAGACACTCCCAAACCATCTGGGAGTTGATTTCGTGGGAGTTCAAAGCATTAATGGCTGCTTGGCTGTCTGACATGATGATGATCTCTTGTCTGCGAAAATTTCTTTCTATGTTGAACTGGACACATTTTCCGATGGCGTATATTTCAGCTTGGAAAATGCTCGGAGATTTGCCTAAACTTTCAGAATATTTGGTTCCAGGCCCATATACTCCTATTCCTGTTCCTTCTGTTGTTCTAGAACCATCTGTGTACCATTTAATGGCACTTCTCTTGAGTTTTGGGATGGTATCTTTGTCCCATTCGCTTTTGTTACTTAGCTTTGTGTTGAATTCTTTCACAAAGCTAAACTTCTTTGTCATCTCATCTTGGGGCATGTCCCAGGTTTGATGATTTCCAGGAAGGAGTCGAAACTTGCGTTTAGTTGATCCTTCTCTGGTCATTCTGTAGGTTGTTCTTATCGCTATACTCTCCACTACTATATGGAGGGGTGTAAGGCTTAGGATTACCTCCATGGCGGCCGTTGGGCACGTTCTCATTGCACCTGTTATGCATACGCAGGCTAGTCTTTGGATTTTCGCTAGATTTGCCTTTGTACTGGCCAGCTTAGTTCTGCTGCCCCAGACCACTGCTCCATAAGTGATGGCCGGTCTCACTATTGACGTGTACATCCACTGCAGGATCTTTGGGTTACATCCCCAGTTTTTTCCCGCAAAATTTCTGCACACCATTAGAGCTTTCGTGGCTTTGCTGGTTACTTCTTTTTCGTGCTTATTCCAGATGAGTTTATTATCTAGTATTAGTCCCAGATATTTGACATCTGGCTTCCATTCAATAACTTTCCCGTCCAATTCGATGGTTTTGAGGTTAATGTTTCTTTTCCGTGTAAAGGCAACTAAGGTAGTCTTGGTGGGGTTCACGCTAAGTCCCATCGATTGACACCATTCTTTGGTATAGTCCAGCCCTCTTTGAACTATATCGCAGAGGGTATTCTCGAATTTTCCTCTTGCGATTATGACTATGTCATCTGCATAGCCTTGACACGATATACCAATCTCGGTCAAATCGCAGAGGAGTCGATCCACTGTTAGGCTCCACATAAGAGGGGAGGCAACTCCTCCTTGTGGACATCCTCTGGTTGTGCAGATGGAAACAGTGTCTTGTCCCATTTTAGTCTCTGCTATTCTGGTAGACAAAAGTCGCGACATCAAGTAGTATACTCGCGATCGGTCTTCAAAACGAAAATCTACCACTTTGTAAAATGGCCTGGTCGACATTTTCGAGTTTCTTTATATATTATTTATTGGATATTGCTGGTCCGATTATTTAAGCCATTATGTCGAGAAGTCTCACCAATTTTTTCCGATAAAATGTTTTTCTTCGAAATAGATTTTTTTATATTTGCTGGGATAACGAATATTTTTACAAAATACGCCAGATTAATTGATCTCTTCGTTGCAAACCCTCGAATAATATCCCTATAGATATAAAACTTTCCTTTCGATATTCACAAAGGCCTCGCGGTTTTATTCTGTTTGATTAGACTCGTATATGGCTTCTTGAAAAACCTAATAAAGTGATTCGAGGTATATCTGAACTACTTCTCAAAAACACCGAGTTCAGCGAAAAAACATCTCGAGAAAAAGCTATTAGCTCGGCAAAATCGATTTGATAGGAGTTTCATCATTCCGACGTTGTCAACCGAATGGCTGTTTAATATCCCGTTTAACGATGTTTTACTTTCATCTTGCACAGTAACATCCATTTTCAAAGTGACAAGAAATGTGCACGGAAACGTGTTTCTCGCAATTTCATTTTTCAAAATTAGCCAAGCTTGGTTTGCAAAGTTCATTCATAAAATTATAGGAACATCAATAGCCGCACATATAGACACGTGCTTAGTTTTAAAATGCGGAATTTTTATCTTTATGACATTAAAAAAACAAGATAATATATTATGGAATGTATTCCATTTCAAGATATTTGGTTGATTTTCTAAGTATAGTCGAACTCAATCCTTTATGAGAATGAAAAAACAGCAAAGGATTACCGCCAATAGAAAAAATGCTGATGAATCTGGACATTTTTGAGCACTTTAATGTCGAAAACACCGTACACTGTCCATATACATAAAAATAAAATAATATTTTGGCTATTAGGACCACTGTGCAAAGATTCAATAACCAACTTAGCTGGATATCGTTATAGGGGAGAATGACTTATAATTATTTATTATGAATTTAATATGAATTTACATTTTTTAATTGCTATAACGCATATTAGATTTGAATAGAGGTTGATATCTTCATTTTTGATCTCTTGTGAGATTCACAAACGTTATTAATTAAAATTTTATCTTAAATTAATTTAACTAAACTGTGGGGTGTGAGGTTACACTCATAAGAGGCGACAATGGAAGTGTGGTTATAGTTTTTACATTTTCAATTGCAGATGTGCAGACAGGTTACTTTGGCGGCTTGTAGATGTGCCGACAAGTGGCTTTGTCGGTATTAGCGGCATGTAGATGTGCCGACAAGTGTCTTTGTCGGTATTAGCGGCATGTAGATGTGCCGACAAGTGGCTTTGTCGGTATTAGCGGCATGTAGATATGCCGACAAGTGGCTTTGTCCGTATTAGCGACTTGTATAAAGCGGGATCATTTTGTTCTGCAATTAAAGTAGGAAGTAGAAGTTAGACAAATATTGTCTTCAGTAGTGGGGGCTAGGAAAATATTCATACAGTGATACACTGTGCTTGTGTTCGCACTTGATTTTTGATTTAGTGAATAGTAGGTGGTAGGTGATTCGTGGCGTTAGTTTATTTCAATTAATATTATTCTTGGCTTCCGTGTATATACATACTTTTTTTTATTTTGAAACATTGTTACAGTGTACTTCTTATTTATTTATTCGGTGTCAATTTCAATAAGTTTCGTCCTTGGGAAATTACTGTTTCTTTAAGTGGATCTAAAGAATCGGAACAATCACTAAATGATATTCCAATGGATTATGTGGTATCACGTTGTAGTCCCAAAGATTCCGATGAGGAAGAGAACATTTTTGGTGAAAGAACTTCAGAGTATCAAGAAATATCCACCTCGAAAAAACAATATCTATGTAAAGATGCCCAAACGATATGTATAAATGTTTATAACAATATTGTAACTTCCGAAGGTGAAAGGAGTGCCATTGAAAAAACATCTTTTTTAATAAATGTTCCCATTAGCACTCTTTATAGGATTATAAAGAATGGTCCAAAAAATTGTAAAGAGAGGTGTGATAAAGGATGTGTTAAAACTTTAGATCCTTCAATATCAAAATTAATTGGTAGTCATATTTATGAATCTTTCCAAAGAAATGAGTTCCCAACAGTCGATAGTATATTTTCTATACTAAAAAGTAAAAGGCCAGATATAAGAATTTCTAATTCTATCGAAAACTGGATTTAAGTACCAAACTATCAACAAGAGAACTGTAAGAATGGAAAGGCAGAGGATCATAAAATGGAGGATACAATATTTGGAAAAAATTAAGGTATCTCGAAATAGTAGCAGAAAAATATACTATTTAGATGAAACGTGGTTCGATACCCACGATACGCCAAAGAAAGGATGGTCTGACGGAACAAGATGTTCAGTAAATGTTCCTTGTAACAAGGGAACTCGACTCACAATTGTTCACTGTGGATCGGACTCAGGGTAGGTACAAAATTGCCTCAAACTCTCTGGAAAAAATTTGGAAGATTGTAATTTAGATTACCACAAAAATATGTCTGGATAAAGTTTTGAAGATTGGTTTGAAAATCAGCTGTTAAACAACATTGAAGAGAATAGCATCATAGTGATGGATAATGCTTCATATCATTCCCGCTTAATAGAAAAAGTTCCCAATACCAACTCAAATAAGTCTGAGATTCAGGAATTTTTAAAAAATCATGAACTTTATTTCGAATAAAATTATACAAAAAAACAATTGCTTATTACAAGTATTAGGCACACAATCATTTGAAAAAAAATTCTTTATTGATGAAATGGCATCAAAAAGGGGCCACGAGGTATTGCGCCTTCCGCCCTATTTTTGTATATTTAACCCCATAGAATTAATTTGGGGATAACTTAAAAAAAGAATAAGGCGTCATAACGTGTTTCCCAAATTTGACGGGTTGGTTGCAAATTTGGTAAAAGAAGAAATTAACAAAATTTCAGCTGACGATTGGCAAAAAAAAATCAAACATGTCATCAAAGAAGAAAATTCTTATATAACGAGTCCGACCCAATTTATTATCGTTGATGACAGTGAATCCGATGGTGAGGATTGAGATAGGGTAGGTAAGCTTAACTAATTTATAACATTTATGACTTTATTCACCGTGTTTTTAATATTAGAATTAAAATTTGAGACAAAATTTTAATTAGTAACGTTTGTGAATCTCACAAGAGATCAGAAAATGAAGCTATCAACCTCTATTCAAATCTAATATGCGTTATAGAAATTAAAATATAAATTCATATTAAATTCATAATAAATAATTATACGCCATTCTCCCCTATAACGATATTCAGCTAAGTTGGTTATTGAATCTTTGCACAGTAGTCCTAATAGCCAAAATATTATTTTATTTTTATGTATATGGACAGTATACGGTGTTTTCGACATTAAAGTGCTCAAAAATGTCCAGATTATAACGTTTTTTCATTCTCATAAACAAGTGGGTTCTACTATACTGCAATAGGATTATCGGTATTTAGTATTTAGTATTTAGTATTTGTTAAACAATTACTTTTATTTTGAAGAATACTTACTACAAAGAGTACAAAGAGTACAGCATCTAACAAGAGGCGAAAGAAAGCTGTTTGTCCTGATAACAAAGGACCCCGCAGTTTTTGATAGGAAAATGGCTTTCGGTGGATTTCTCTCAAACTTCGGAAATTTATTCTTCATCCCATCCCGATCAAAAGTGTTCACGGGCTAAACTCAATCCTATGTACAGATTTCGAGCCAGCGCGAGTTTAAAATGATTAGGGGTACTCGATATATGGGCATTTATCGGCAAGTTAGGCGTTCACCTCTTTACGTTTATGGTTTATATGATGGATATATGTCATACACACCCAGATACACACACACGCATACATTTAGCGTCTTTTAGAAGATTTTATTTTGATTTCTAAACTACTACTTAAGAATTTATTTTTTATTGACATTACATTTTTCATTTTTCAATCACTTTTTTGTTACCATGACTATGTCCGACATGGGCGTTTCATTAATAGGGTTAAACACAGCCAGTCACCTTGAAATAAATTAAAAAACTAAATAAATGTTCAATGGAGAAATATTTTCTGTAAGAGAACGCTTAACAATTAATATGTCCAGCACAAGCGTCACTTGTCGTTATCTCATCTAAAACCTACTCTTTTATACTCCTACAAGGGTTCCACGACTCGCATAAAGTCTATCCATTTTTTTATTTCTAAAAAGTTTACCTTCGCTTTCTGTTTTAGGTCTTCCCAATTATCTGCCCTATATGAAATAGCAGTATCATCTGCGAGGCCAATAATGTTTCCACTGGTTTTTAAAGAAAACAAGCAATTAATATATATGTTGAACAAAATAGGACCAAGTATGGATCCTCGCGGCACTCCATATTCAACAACTCTTGCACTGCTAAGTACATCATCTATTCTCACAGTCTGCTGTCGATTGGTGAGATACCTTTTAAATAATTATTTCGTATACCAATATCTTCCAAGCACTGCAGGAGAAAAAAAAGTAAAGTTCGTGTGACGGGTGGTTCAGACCGCGACTACCGCTTTCTGCATGGCTTAATGACGACAATTGCATAGCCATGACCAACGGTTTATACGTACTCACCGAGCCATGGAGGGTTGCCGATATTATGAACCACTTGATTTTCTTGGGAATCGAACCCGGGTCGTCTCGTTGAGAAGTGTATATGCTAACGCTGAGCCATGGCACCCTCTGCAGGATAAGATGATGACTAACCGTGTCAAATGCATTTGAAAGATCCAGAAATATACACAAACAGGGCTTGCTTTCATTAAGTGATTCACTTAGGTACTTGTGAAGTTAGGACACTAACGGCGTTTTGTGTGGATGTTTTCTATCTAAAACCAAACTGTTGTTTTGAGAGTATTTCATATTTGTCTAGGTATGAAATTAATCTATTTTTAATTAATTTTTCAAACTTTTTTGAGAAGTGGGTAATTAACCATATGTGTTGGTAATTGCTGATGTTGTTACATCTCCCTTTTTATGTAATAGAGTAACAATTGTTCTATACATTTAGACTTTGTGTCATCTATTCCAACGATTTTCCCATTTTTTAAATCAAAATAGGTGCAATTAGGAATAGATTTTCATCGCTTTTTATTTGGTTTGCTAAAGCTCTTATTAAATTCATTAGCAATGTTAATTTTATGCTGGACATAACAGACATAACGGACAACTATTTTGGACGTACGATAAAAAGTCATGACGTCCCCATTCCTTTAGAGGCGTGAAGATATGCATGGAACTTTTCACATAACACAGCAGAACTTTTTATCATACGTCCAAAATCGTTGTGTCATATTTTGTTGTTGTACTTTTTTGAAATTACACCGCTGCATCAAAAAGTGCATTTTTCTTTCCAAGTGTTGAAGAAAAAATTCATATCCTGCACAGAAAACATCAGAATTATACGAATTTCAGTACCCGGGGGTCCTTTGGGTCGCTTAACCTGCATATGATGGCCCATGTGTACCTGGAGGTCAGGACGGTGCCAGGAACCTCACCTGGAGTTCCCTGTGAACTCATCAATATTAATATTTTGTTACATTAAATACCGAAATGCCGCCCTTTAGATTTGCCGCCCCGGACAAAGGTCCGGGTTGTCCGCCTCCTAGAGCGGGTCCTGGTCCAGTGAGTAATCCCAGCTAGTAGAAATAAAAAAGGTAAAATGTAAACAAAATTTAAAATGAATTCTATGTTATACTAGTCTGAATCCTATTATCAAGCACATTTCGTCTACTCTACCAACACGAAATTATAAAAAAATATTTTGTCTATGGTTTTAACGAAAATTCATGAGGATATATCTAGCACTACGTTTTGTGGTTAGTTGCCCACATACAGATTAAACTGGCTCAAACAGAATCGATTAAATAAACAAAATAGGGTGTAAATATATTATGGTGGCATTTCTAAACTTTTCCAAATAATGTTAGAGCCAATCCAAATCGAGTTTGAACACTTGTGTGACTGGTTACAATCCGACGAAGGTTAGACAAAATTTAATCTGCGTTCCATTTTAACGAGGGTTACTCGAGATACATGTATTATTTTATAGCTTAAGGTCATTATTTATATATCCCTATAAATTTTGGTCAATGTTTTTATGTTAAAAATTAAATGCTTTTTGAATTAGTAGAATAAAAAGTAAAATATTTAGAATCAAAAGAACTTTTTATTTTTAACGATAACTAGGAAACTAAAAAAGGCAATTAATTTTTTTTTTTCACCTATGATTATCGAAATATTTGAACAATTGGTGAAATTGAAATTTATATTTTTGGAGATTCTAGAGGAAATCGTATTCAAGTCAATATTTTCTTTGTCTTCGACACTGACTCTGGTGGGTACTTGTCGTCTCGATATTTGGGTTGATTTGGTGTACATTTTCACGTGAAGTACTCGTAGATGGTCTGTCTAAAATAGCGGTCGCAATTTGCTGGCCGATTCGTTTTTTATTGCCGATCGATTCTTTAACGTAACCTTCAGCGACAGTGTTAAATTTCAAGTGGTACGTGCGCAAAATTTGCTTGTCGCACGGAACTAGTTAAATAGCCAAACAGCCATTTTACACCCAAAAAGGCGGGCGCAAAGATAGTACTTTTCCCGGAAAATGGCTGTTTGGCTATTTAATTAGTTCCACCTGATAAGTAAATTTTTCTGCATCCGTCTCAAAATAGTATATTACGTAACGAGTGAGGAAAGCAACACTTTTCACACGAGTGCGACAATCCCACGAGTGTGAGAAATCACTTTCGCACAAGTAATGTACACTATTTTCCCTACGACCACGCGATAATTTTATAGTAGAACCCACCGCTTTATGAGAAAGAAAAAACGCTATAAATAGCCACCAATAGAAGAAATGCTAATTGATCTGGACATTTTTGAGTACTTTAATGTCGAAAACACCGTACACTATCCATATACATAAAAATAAAATGATATTTAGGCTATTAGGACCACTGTGCAAAGATTCCATAACCAACTTAGCTGGAGATCGTTAGGGGTAATTTGCGTAAAATTTCTATATTGATTAACTTTCTTTAATATGAATTTACATTTTAATTTCTATAAAGCGGCGTTCAGACTTTACAAGTTACTTGAATTCAAGTAACTTGAAAGGAGTAACCTGAATTCAAGTGAACGTTCATACTATTTCAATATTTGATTCAAGTCATTTCAAGTTGACATTTTTATTTAAATGATTCCTGTTTTAAGTTACAAAAATTGCGTCAAATAATGTGATTCCTGCTGGAATAAAAGTTGTAAATCAGCTAATTGTGGATGGATTCCTAAAAATCAGAGAAAAAATTCTACACTTTATTTTACAAAAAAATACCTCAAATACCAAATAGACGCTGACGCTAGTGTGAACCATCCTCGGAGGGTTCTAATTGTGAGGTTATTTTGTATAAAAATTTCAACTTGAAATTTTTTTTCTGATTTTTAGTAATCCATCCACAATTAGCTTATTTACAAATTTTATTCCAGCAGGAATTACATCATTCGACGCCATTTTTCTTGAAAAAGGAATCAAGTAAAAATGTCAACTTGAAATGACACTTCTAAACATTTGTACATATCGTTTGGGCATCTTTACATATATATTATAAAACTTTTTATTGATGAAATGGCAACAAAAAGGGGCCACGAGGTATTGCTCCTTCCGCCCTATTTTTGTGTATTTAACCCCACAGAATTAATTTGGGGATAAATTAAAAAAGAATAAGGCGTTATAACGTGTTTCCCAAATTTGACGGGTTCAGCTGACGATTGGCAGACAAAAATCAAACATGTTATCAAAGAAGAAAATTCTTATATAACGAGTCCGACCAAATTTATTATCATTTTTGATGACAGTGAATCCAATGGTGAGGGTTGAGATAGGGTAGGTAAGCTTAATTAATTTATAATATTTATGACTTTATTCACCGTGTTTTTAATTTTAGAATTAAAATTTGAGACAAAAATTTTAATTAGCAACGTTTGTGAATCTCACAAGAGATCAGAAAATGAACCTATGGGCGAGGTGGAGTGGTCAACCTCTATTGAAATCTAATATGCGTTATAGAAATTAAAATGTAAATTCATATTAAAGAAAGTTAATCAATATAGAAATTTTACACAAATTACCCCTAACGATCTCCAGTAAGTTGGTTATTGAATCTTTGCACAGTGGTCCTAATAGCCAAAATATCATTTTATTTTTATGTATATGGACAGTGTACGGCGTTTTCGACATTAAAGAACTCAAAAATGTCCAGATCAATTAGCATTTCTTCTATTGGCGGTATCCTTTGCTCTTTTTATAGCGTTTTTTCTTTCTCAGAAAGCAGTGGGTTCTACTATACCAAATATCGAGGGGTAAACCGCGAGGTCCATTTTGGTGTACAGACCTCGTCCATTAGTAGTCATTACTCAGCCATTACTAGTCAATAGTGAGCCATTATAGTCCAGGGAAGTTAGGAAAAATAGCGGAATTTTGCTCATACACCAGATATCGAGATGCGGTTTTCTGCATTGTGTTCAGGAAGGTCCAGGGAAAAAAGTTTACATGGCCTGGTGTGGCGCATTTTTGGAAAAATGCCTTCTGGGCCGGAAATTGCATTTTCCATTACTCAGCCATTACTAGTCAATAGTGAGCCATTATAGTCCAGGGAAGTTAGGAAAAATAGCGGAATTTTGCTCATACACCAGATATCGAGATGCGGTTTTCTGCATTGTGTCCAGGAAGGTCCAGGGAAAAAAGTTTACATGGCCTGGTTTGGCGCGTTTTTGGAAAAATGCCTTCTGGGCCGGAGAATGCATTTTCCAATTGCATCATAACTTGCACCATTATAGGAACGACTGGAAACTCGGAAAAATCGCTCGGAAATAATTATTCGGGGGTTTTCGGGGCTGCCGAACTCGATTCGGGCGTTAGAATTACTCGGGTGTGGTTCTGTGGGGGTGCGCGGGGGAGAAATGGCAGCGTGCATGAAAGTCGCTCCAAACTCGTTACTCGGGGGTTTTCGGGGATGCCTAATTCAATTCTGGCATTGGGGGTGCACGGGGGGTGGCTCTGTGGGGGTGCGCGGTGGGTGAATTGGAGGAGAAATGGCAGCGTGCATGAAAGTCCCGAGTAACGAGTTTGGAGCGCTTCCCATGGACTATGTCATCCCCCCCAGAATGCCCCCCCCCGGACACCCCCGTGCGCCCCCGGGTGATTGCAATGCCAGAATTGAATTCGGCATCACCGGAAACCCCCGAGTAACGAGTTTGGAGTGACTTTCACGCACGCTGCCATTTCTCCCCCGCGCACCCCCGCAGAACCACCTCCGGGTAATTCTAATGCCAGAATCGAGTTCGGCAGCCCCGAAAACACCCGAGTAACGAGTTTGGAGCGACTTTCATGCACGCTGCCATTTCTCCCCCGCGCACTCCCACAGAACCACCCCCGGGTAATTCTAATGCCAGAATCGAGTTCGGCAGCCCCGAATAATGATTTCCGAGCGATTTTTCCGAGTTTCCAGTCGTTCCTATAATGGTGCAAGTTATGATGCAATTGGAAAATGCATTTTCCGGCTCAGAAGGCATTTTTCCAAAAACGCGCCAAACCAGACCATGTAAACTTTTTTCCCTGGACCTTCCTGAACACAATGCAGAAAACCGCATCTCGATATCTGGTGTATGAGCAAAATTCCGCTATTCGGGTGATTTTGATCTAAATGCCCTGGACTATTAATAGCCATTTCTAGCCATTATTACTAGTCCTTAGTGGCCATTTTTATGACAAAAATCCATTAGTGTACAAAGATGTAACTCGCGGTTTACCCCTGACCAAATATTGTGAAATGTGATGGTTTTATTTCTGACAGGTTCTATGTCTGTTTGTATATATTTTATATTATAAATTAACATTTATTTGAAAACAAAACAATAACTATAACTTATTTATTTTAGCGAGACAGTGACGTAATTTCTAGTTATTTCTGTTGTCAACGGAATAAACGCCAAACACTAAGAGCAAATTCGATTTAAACTTAGCATGCAGGGGAAAATAACTGTTAATGTTGGCAACACTTCGCGTCGTTGCCGCTGTGACATAGCGAAAATTCTTGATTTGTTTAGAGTAGTTACAAATTAACCTCTAACGTGTCAATGTACTGTAACATAGTGGCATATTACAATAAAAATTCCAAAACTACATAACTTTTAATTTTTATTTGAATCTTAAAACACTTTTCTTACTATAGAAAATGCTTTATAGTCAACATTTTATTGTTCTATAGACTAGCAGTTGTTTTTTACACCCATTTCAATCTACAATCAAGTTGATAACACACTAGATGCACTCAAGGCCGTAGCCAGAAAACAATTTCGGGGGGGTTTGGTTTGGCGGGCCAGTCCCACATATCATTCTCCGTTGACGGAACGTGGTGGCCACGACATTAGAAACTTTAAAGTGTATTGCCAAAGTCATTGCCACGTAATAGAAACGGTTCTATAACGTGGTGGCAGAGCTGGGTAGTATCCGGATACTTTTGATGTATCCGAAAGCTGTATCCGGATACTTTTTAAATTTTGTATCCGGTATCCGTATCCGTGACCAAATTTGAAAGTATCCGGTATCCGGATACTTTTTTTGACATTCGGATACTTTTACATTTTCAACGTCTGCCGGTAATGTACGCACCACACTTCAATCCAGATGTACATAGTATGTTAAATCCCATTTTATTTTCCGTACTCATGGTATAATAGGATATAGTTTTATTTTTACGTAGTTCCACAAGATTATGTTGTTTAATTAATTAGATTTATATGGTATATTTTCTGTATTTCATTTGCCTTAAGAACTCGGTATAATTAGAACAATAGTACATTGTTTACCTAGTAGTAAAAGCGATACATTCCCGGACGACAATGCAAATGCATTGAGAGTCGGGGAATGTGCTTTTACTAGGAGGTAAACATACTATTTTTTCTGAAATCGCAACCAACATTATCATAAATTAAGAAATTTTTATAAATGCATAACAATTTTTTATGACCATCTAATTACCTATGAAATCGTATCCATGACAATCACTGTTCGTTTATTGTTATAAGAAAAGTCAGAGATTCACTACTTAGTTCGGTCCTACTTATACTTATAATGACTTTTCAGGTAGAGTTCAGCCCATGTTTAATAATTGTACAAACTGCAACATAACTATAAATATACAAAAATAGTTATAATAATATGTGTTATAATATATTTAATAAATGTTCTTAAGATGAGTTGGTTGTTTGCGTGTATTTATTTACTGTCTTAAATGTAGGGGGACCCATTTTGATGACCTTGTACAGCAAAAAGTTTGACCTTGTACGGCAAAAATTTTGCCGGACAGTTTTCGATCGTTGCTTAGCAACGGTCTAAAATACTAGAATAGCGTATTTTGGGGACTGAAATTGCTCCGAGAAAGTAGGCATTCTTGAGCGATTTCACAAAAAGTATTTTTTCCGTATTATAATAAAGTAGTTCACACACCATTTGAATCGATCATTAGAATTATCATTCGCATTTTATTTGATACAAATAACCTGATTCAGGTTATTATTCGAATACTCCAATTCGGATAATCGATTATTTTTCATTCAAATGATTCCATCACTAGGAAAACTTCTATAATGTGACAGTTGTGACAACTATTTAAAGCTGAACAGCAGCCCACTAAGTTTTTGTCGATTTTTGTTGATTCTCCATATAAATGTATGTGGTGTGGGGCAAAGTGCCGTGAGGAAAAGTATTCCCGCACGGTATGAGCAATACATGGTTTTGAAATTAAGTAAGCTATGAGAAATTCGCTACTTTTCATAGCAGTTGTAGAAAATATCATTTATGATTTATGTTTTAATAGAGTCAGAAGTGAGACAAAAGACGTTTAAGCAGAGGTATATTGTGTGTGAGGTAGTGGCTTATTATAGTCACGAGACGTATTTCGCGAAACACCACGAGAGCGCAGGTGGTATTTGACTATATTCGTACGAATTATATAATTATTTTTACTATGACAACCTTTTCAAGAAGTTAGTATACGAATTACAAAAACGATTATACCACGTCGTCAGGCGTATATTCGCTTATCGATATATGGTACCTAACTAAGGAAAAATAGCAATTGCTATTGGCTAAATATATGATCAGTTGTGTATACGTATCGAATATCACGCGAGCATACGAAAATAATATTTATACTATCCTGAGTCCTCCTCATTCGACGTATTTCTTTAAAACACCACTCGAGCTACGCCCTCGTGGTGTTTCACGAAATACGTCTTGTGAGTCGATTATTTTCGATGTTCTTGTGGTATTACTACTGAAAATCGCAGTTTGTTTATTAATATGTTTTTAATTTCATTTATAATTATAATTATGTTTCTATAAAAGTAATAAACTACTTGTGAACCAACTATTTCTTGAAAAAAGTATCCGGATACTTGTATCCGAGTACATTTTTAACTGAAAGTATCCGTACTTTTTTTAAAAGTATCCGGATACATTTTAAGTATCCGTATCCGGTACTCGGATACTTTTTTCTGTATCCGACCCAGCTCTGCGTGGTGGTGACTAAAATGAGGAACTCTTTCTTGGTGGCAGCTATGTGGTGGTGTGGTGGTCGACACTAAACACGAAAATTTGTTCACTGCGCATGTCTTTTTGATTTGTAACTCGTTCTTTGTCCTGCATATTATTGCTTCCATTTTCCTTGCTTTTGCTCTAACCTGACATAACTGTTAACATAAGTAGGTAAGTACTGAATAATAATTAGGTATAATTATTATATTATTATGGAAATAATAAAGGCAAAAAGTTGGAACGATTGAAAATTTACTGTCAAATATAGGTGTTGTGGCTCGAAATATGGGCACGCGTCATTGGAGTAGGTACTTCATAATTTAAGAAAAAAGTTAGAATCTGTAATTTTTTCATCATGGAAATTAAATACGAAGATGCTTCAAACTGTGTTTTTAATCAATCTTTGTTATTAAAATCATTAATTATGTATGGAAATGTAGTAAATTTGAAGCTGTATTGACGAAAAAGAGTTTTTTCTACAAACGTCAGTAAAAGTATAATTTTTAAGGCATGCTGTCAGTGTTTAAAATGCCATTTTATGACACTGGTGTTAAAAGTAAATCACTTTTAGCACTAGTGCTAAAAGTGACGTTAATTTGGACTTTTAATGGTGTTTATAGAAAAAAAACTGTATGATATACGTGCTAAAAGTGATTTTATTTTGTTTGAACTTCCCTTTTCACAAAATAAAATATCACTTTTAGCACTTATATCATAAACTATTTTAATTAGCGCGTTTATTTTTCTCATCATGGCGATCTCAAAAATGGCTGCAAATGTCTGCGTTTAGAAAATAAAACTTTAAAGTGATTTTTGTGTGGCAAAAACGTGGCGAGAATTACTGCAATCATATAATCAAGTGCCGCCACTTTAAAGGTATATTAATGGTTCCAAAACGACAGTAAAACTATCACGCCCACTTTAAGATCACTGCCACTTGTAAGTGGTATTTAAGTGATGTTTGTTGTTGTTTGTTTGTTGGCAGTAACTATTATTTTCCACTTTAATGTTTCTGCAACTTTGAGGTAGTCTCGCTTATAAATATTATAAAACTATTAAGTGGCTCCCATCGGTGAACTTTACGTGACTACAACTAGGCCTAAATAAAATGAAGTTATTCTTACTGTGTAGGGGTAGATTACTTACTAAAGAAATATATTATTTTTTTTTCATTTCGGGGGGATCTATGCTCCTCTTTATGGATATTAAAACCACATTTTTAGATTGAGGCTATGTTCCGCGGGTAAACGGAAATGACATTTTAAGGGTTTAGAAATACAGTGGTTTTTTGAACAGCGTTGTACTTTTTTGCTTGATTTTGATAAGCTATGTTGATAAGTTACATTGTATAAAGATAATATAGTACGCTCTAGTTAAAAGTGTTTGATGCAATCTCGCGCGGCATCTATTGACGATTTTATGAAGTTCTCAATTTCTAATGCTGTACAGATACCCCCTCTACATCTTCTTTAACATGGCCAAGTAGTTCATTCAGCTATTAAAGTTGTTGTCTGTAATATTGCACTTACGTATTTAATAATAAACATCTGTTGAACAGATATTACATTTTCAAAATTCAATCAGAATTTTCTACAAAACTGTGTGATTAGACATCTTTATTTACTAATAAGGATAAAATTTATGATATGATGTGCTATATCAATTCTGTTTAGAATTTCGAGCAGTATTGAAATATAGACGAATATACATGATTATTTTAAAAATAGTGTTTATTTATTTATATAAATTAGATTTTTTTTTTAAATAAAATTAGAAATACACTTTATAATGTACATGGGCGGATCCAGACGATTTTCAAGAGGGGGGCCTGTCTTCCACCCGGGTGGTGAGTGTCTTGAGGTTATGGAATATCCCCTGCTCAGCGGAGTGACCAAGGGACCTTCCCCAGAAATTTTATTAAATATACAGTACTTGAAAACTTTTTTTCGGGCTATTTTAAACCAAGAAATTTATATTTTCTCCCAGTGTAACATGAAAACCATTTTATTCCAATACGATACATTTGTATATTTATTTTAATTAATAAACATCCCAATGAAAGGGGAGTTATCTTTGGACCTTGTTTTGTCTCCAGTGGAACTTACAGTGATGACAGCCATAGACATTTTGATCCCGCCAGATGGTCATCATCCTCCTCTTGAAACTACATTACAATATAAGATGAACTCAAGTGCTGCTCCAGGGTATACTCCAATGTTTGGAAGCAATGGATTGGGATGGGCTTCTTCAAGGGAGTACCTTTCAGAAATGATTTTTACTTTTTATGACGCATTGTATTCGGTAATTGAGTTATTTGTTCCCTTAAAGAAATCTGTTATAAAAATATTCCCGCATTGGTATTCTTTTCAACTTAGACGCTTAGTCAACGATAAAAAGGTTGCACACAGAATTTATAAACAAAACAGGACTCTCCAAAATCTAAATCTAAACTTAAACAATATTGAAATCGAGTCAAAACTTAATGTATCCTCTTACCACATTCATATTTCGAAGATTTATGAGAAATTACCTAATCTTGATGTAAAGAAAGGTCCAGGTCCAGACATTATCCCTCCCATCCTACTTAGAAATTGCAGCTTTGTATTGTCTCGCCCTCTCTTCTACATTTTTAATAAATCTATCGACACAAGAGAGTTTCCTGATTATTGGAAACTTTCTTATGTCACCCCAATATACAAATCGGGTAGCAAGTCAGACGTCAAAAATTACCGACCTATATCTATTCTCAGTACTATACCTAAGGTTTTTGAGAACATTATAACAGATTTCCTTACCTATGACTGCTCTGGCATTATAACTGAACAACAATACGGTTTTTGTGCTGGGAAATCGACTGAATTAAATTTAGTTACCTATGTCGACTTCCTGTCAGAAGCTTTGGAGAAGGGTTGCCAGATTAATTCTGTGTATACTGATTGTGTCTTACTTCAAAAGCTTAATAAATATGGTGTAAGTGGGGTTTTACTGCAATGGATTAGTAGCTATCTAACAAACAGGACTCAAATGGTTAGAGTAAATCATCACTATTCTAATTTAATTCAGGTAACATCAGGTGTTCCTCAAGGGTCACACCTCGGTCCCTTACTTTTTAACTTATTTATTAGTGACATCATTCATTGTTTCCGGCAGGCAAAGCACTATTATTTGCTGATGATCTAAAAGTTTTCCTAACTGTTAAAACCATTTACGATGCCCTCAGCCTTCAGTCTGACCTTGACAACCTGTCCAACTGGTGTTCCCTAAATGGCATGGACTTGAATACTATAAAGTGCCACGTCATGCGATTTTATCGATCACAAGTACCTACTACTTTTCATTATAATTTAAATGGTCAGATCTTGGAGTCTGTTAATCAAATCAAAGACCTTGGAGTTATTCTAGATCCCACTTTAAGCTTTAACCAACACATACCTATAGCTATCCATAAATCAATGAAAATGTTAGGTTTTATCAAAAGGCTAACCCACGATTTCACTGACACTACTGCAATTAAACTCCTATATTGTTCACTAGTCAGACCCCACTTAGATTATTGCTCCTCTGTCTGGTCTCCACATTACATCACATATAGCAGGAACATCGAAAAAGTGCAACATAATTTTCTGAGATACATAGCTTATAAACTGGGTGCCCCTGGTGATTATGAATCGATAGAGCTTTTTCTTAGCATCCCATCCTTAGAAACTAGGAGGAAACAGAGAGACCTCACATTGCTTTTTAATATTATCAATGGCAGATGCAGCTGTAGTGAACTTCTATCAAAAATAAATCTTCTTGTTCCAACCCGCACAACTCGACAGCAACAAACTTTTCATGTACCTTTGTATCGTTTAAACCAAGCGTTTAATAGCTGTATCCCAAGAATGTTAAGATTAGCCAATACTCACATTAATCTTGAGATGTTTAATACCTCCCTTCAGCATTTTAAAACTCAATTACTGAATACAGAGCTCTAACGTTTAATGTTTTAATGAAAATTTTTTGTCGTGTCTTTTATATTACTTGATTATTTTTATTTTTACTATGTATGACAAGTGATTATGCCACTTTTATATGTTCTTTTTTCTTTAGTTTACAATTTCGAAAACAAAATCGAAAATTTGGTTGTTGCGTTATCTAATATAAAAAAATAAAAAAAATCGAGAAACCAATTTATTTAAAACAAATTTATTACTATAAAAATTATTAAATATGAGAAAGCGAATTCTAAAAATACAAATATTCAAGTGAGGCGTTCGAAAAAAACTAAAGTATCTTTGCCTAAAATCTAAGTTGTGTCTAAGGAAGTCATCAGTTTTTAATTTTTTTTTCTCATAGAAAATTCTCACTGAATTTTATGAAATTGAAGATATATATTAAATTAATAAAGGCATAAGTTGAAACACTATCGTCGACCACTAATCAAAACACGAATTTTAACACACTCTACGCGCCTTTCGCCAATTATGTTGGCATCATCAGGAGTTGATAATACTCACAAAATGGCAACCCTGGTTTCTCGGGAGATTATTAAATATTTTTGGCCTTCAATTTCATACGTCATCCAATTCCCTTTTTTTTTTGTAACTAAATAACTCATTAACAAAAGACAAGCAGAAATGAAAAAGAAGATTTCAAATTATAATTTCACTCAAGCAACGACATAACCTAAAGACATGACTTGTGTCCACAGAGAGTGCTGCCATCTACATTCCGTTCACATAGTCCCACTGAAAAAAGTCCGTAAGGCGATACTACTATATTATCTTTATACAATAGTTATTATTTGAAAACTATATGAGTAAAAGTATAGATTGTTTAAATAAAAAAAATTAACACTGAACTTTGAAAAAACTCCGTTCCTACCTTTCGCTTGTTTTTGTTATAAAAAATGCTGATGATATTATTCAATTGAAGTCTTCAGAATTTGTTAAATATCTAGGTGTACACATTGACAGACACATTAGATGGGATGTCCATATAAAAAAAACCATGGGTACTTTGAGGAGTATCATCTTTAAATTTTTATATTTTAAAAATATATTGAATACTGACAAAATGAAAATCCTGTACCATGCATTAATAGAGTCTAGATTGTCGTATGGAATTCTAGGTTGGGGAGGTGTTGCCAGCAGTTACTTAAATTATCTAGATATTTTACAGAAAAAATTCCTAAAGATTTGTTTCAATAAACATCGAACGTAATCATCGACCTTGTTCTATTCTGAAAGTAAAATATTAGACCTCAGACAAATCTACTTCCTACGTGTAGCGGTAGATCAATACAAAAACAAAATTAGCTCAAGAAATATTGACCACAATTATGATACCAGGGTAAAAAAAGAAAACATGATGCGCAAGCAGGCTAGCTCGACATCCTGTCACTAAAGGATGTCTGAAAATGAATTCGGCTCTCCTTGCTCTTGATAATCGCAGGGCCGCCCAGAGCTGAGCAGGGCCCCAGGTATAAAGTGTCATCGGGCCCCTCCCCACACCATTTCAACAGAAAATTGGGAAAATTTTATAATGCCATCGACAAGGAGACAAGCTAAGCTTTCTAATGGTGTGCGTTGAAAAACGATGTGGTCCTTGATTATCTATTAATTCCCGATAGACCCGAGCATTTTCGAAAACTCCGGAAATAAAAAAAAACGCTCTAAAAAACATGTTGTTTATGAAAATACACAAAAATAATTTATTGAATCTTTCTGAACATATTTAACACCTTACAAAGCCCCATTATCCAAAAGGATTCGATGAAATTAGTCTTGATAAAAAAAATATGAATAAATTTATAGAAGGGTCAAAATATCGAGCAAAAACAAACTTTGGCCTGGATTTTCAATAATCCAGACAAATAGATAAAAGTAAAAATAACATGATATTACAGTTACAGTTTCCTTCTTTCATCTGAACTTTGAATCTTGAAAAAATATTAATTTTTACGTGATTTATTGAGCGTGATCTCTAAATGCAGGGCAGGAGCTAAAAATGGGGGTGCGGTTTGGAGCCGGTTATGTCTAAAAGTATAAAATTTTTGACAAAAATGATAAGGATCATTTTTGTAGGTAATGAACTGATCTTCATTTTCGTCCAAACAAAAATTCTCTAAGTGTCATATTTTCGGAAATATCGGCAAAAATAGACGAAAAGAAACACATTTTTGAGACCAATGGGCATTTTCCCGCCCTTCCACAAATTTCAGACACCTGAGATTTTCGGTACCCATAAATATCTGCAAATTAAAATAAAATGGTGCCGGACAGACCTGATTCCTGGGATGGCACCTTCGTTTATTAGACTAAAGCGCTTGTGCTATGCTAGGTGTTACATATGTCAACGTCAAATTTAAACTTCCCGCCGGTTCTATTATTATTCGTTTTTTGTTTTACTGTTTTCCGTGTGTCTATTCCATTTTATTTCTTCAGACAATATTGATATTGATTTTGATATTTGTCCGTCAACATAATTAGATTTTTTCCCGGAAATGGAAAAGTTTCATTTAAAATAGAAAACAAATCTCCGGGAACTATACTAAAATTGGTCATTGAACACATGATAGATGAATATGACGCTTGCTTATGTTGCAATAGTTTAAATTCTCGAATATTTTTTATTAATTGGAAATTTAGTTGAAGAAAATCTACTTATTTAATGGATTTTTTGTGTAAACGTATAAAAGTCAAAGGTTAACTGAGAAGAAACCCCAGAATATATTTTCTCCACGGCCACTACTGAATGTAGTTATTCTGAAACCACTTATAATAACAGAAAAGAAACATTCTCGCTCTTGAGATTGAAAGAACATTCTGAAACTTTTGTCTCTTATGTATTTTATATGTATTACATTCTACCTCTAGAGCTAGAATCTGTATTCCGTGATTGTTTACAAAAATAAGGTTTGCCATGAATGTCAAATTAACTGTCAGTATTAGTTGACGTGGTCTTAATATTGGTTTGTAAAAACTTTTAATTTATTAAAAAGGAGAAGAAAATCAAAGGATTCAGATGTAGAATTTGAAAATACTCCTCCAGAAATAAAAAAATTGCCGATAATATAACTCAAAATTTGCTACCGCAAAAATCCAAGCTTGAATATAAAAATACTACCTACACAATGTTGAAGAGATTGAGGTTTCATTTTACTATATTTAATTTCTACTTCCTGTGACCGTGGAGAAAGTACAGTCTGTTACTCTGTTGGAATGAAAATCCGACACTCAAGGTTCCTCACGCTCGCATTCGGAATCCTCCACTCGTGTAGAATTCTCATTCCAACCTTGTTACAGAATATAACGCGCAACTTTTTGTTTTCTGCAGAAAAAATAAAATTTTGAAAAATAGTATAATTTTAATGGATTCACATTCTTCTTATGACTGATGCGGCACTACATTGATAGCACATCATGATTTTTCAACAAAAACCATAAGGAAACTTCATTTTACTCGATATAAAGTATTATTCAATCAACCGTTGAAATTCCAGGGCCGTATTTATTTTTTTTAAGTTTTTATTGATCCTGTAAAAACAACACTCTGTAAAGCGAGTTGTACAAATTTTCTTTCTGTAACGTCAAAGAAAAAACTATTACTTTTGATAATTGTGCAAATGCAAGTAGGCTTTGAATTCTCTTTGACGTCAATATTGACAGTTTGTGACAGAACGTGGTGAACGACTGACAGAAGACCAAAAAGAGGGTATTTTGGAAATGGTAAATCAAAATGAGAAGCTAAGTACCCGCGAATATCCAGTATTTTGAATATTTCTGAGTCCACCCCCAACTGGTAGAGAGACTGCAAATAATAAATACGGCCCTGGAATTTCAACGGTTGATTGAATAATACTTTATATCGAGTAAAATGAACTTTCCTTATGATTTTTGTTGAAAAATGATGATGTGCTATGAATGTAGTGCCGTATCAGTCATAAGAAGAATGTGAATCCATTAAAATTATACTATTTTTCAAAGTTTTATTTTTTTCTGCAGAAAACAAAAAGTTGGCGTACAATTTTTTTTAACTGCTGCTTAGTATCATTCTTAAGCTTTAAAGTGAGAAAAATAAAAATTGTCTCATCTGGCTTACAGTGTGTTGTTTTCAAAAAACCAATAAAAATCTAAAAAAAACTAAGTCCTGTTTTATTGAGCTCAGGGAGCACACTCAGTGTGCCAAATTTGATTGGTCTGACATTTTTACTTTTAGATATACTTAACGTAGAATAATTCACATATTTTCAAATATCACCCTGTATATCCGTCAAAAACGCAACAAGGCATTTTTTAATACCAGATATGAAATGGCCTCGGTCCATATGGTTGGACTGTGTACAGTACGTCGTGGGACACCCTGTATATAGTTCACATCCTTTGTGCAGTTTTGCCACTTCTATGGTCCTTTTTTGAAATTTTTATGGTTCAAAAAATTCCACCTTCGTGTAGTTTTCTATAGTTTTGCAAACTTTGATTTTGTTATTAAAATGAAGATGGCCATGGACTCTCCTCGTTCGTGATATACTTGCTATAACGCAAGTACGATTATCAAGAGCAAGGAGAGCCGAATTCATTTTCAGATATCCTTTAGTGACAGGATGCCGAGCTAGCTTCTTACTGGTGAGGCACAATAATGCCGAAACCGGTCTAAGAATGGCAAGCTCCTTTAATGACAATGTCGAAGTTTTTGGGTTAAAGCCCCGACTTGATCGGGCACCAAACCACGTCTGGACTTTCGTAATTCAATACCTGGTGGAGCATATAGCCCAAGGAGTAGATGTTGAAGTCCAGACGATGGTGCAGTGTAGGACATTTTTAATGTCCTTGTTCTTGGGAGCTTGTGTGATTTTATTTTACATCCTTTGTGCAGCAGTCAAAAATACAAATTTTGTAGTTTTGATTAATGTTAAAAATGGTATATATTGTTAATATTTATATTTTTTGAAAATTGTTAATATTTATTTTTTTGAAATAAAATTATTATTTATTATTATTATTATTATTATTATTATTATTATTATTATTATTATTATTATTATTATTAATTATTATAAGGTCCTTGATCAAATAAAACATTTGAATGTAACCACCACTTCTTTCAAAACAAGTTTGTTGCAGTTTCTCCCAATAGGAACAATAAATGTTGCGATTTTTATTTAATTTTTATTCCAGTACGCCTTTCCACTGTTTCCGATTTTTTCACAATATATTTCCTACGCTTTTTAACTAATCACAAAAGTCTGTGACATCAACAAAAACCATTTTCATATTTCAATTTCAATCAACAAACACGCTTAGGTTATTCACAACTATTGCCGATTTATTCAATCATTTATTGATATAAAGGTAAATGGCATAAAATAAATATAGTCATATATTGTATTTTGTAAATAAAATCTTGTCGGAAATTACATTGTAATGTTGGACATTTGAAATTATGTGGTGCCCTGAGTTATATTTGTTTTGCAAAATAATGGTTTTACGGTTATATACATAAAAGCAAAATGGCGGTAGACATCACATTTATTTACATATAGAACTGGTCAGTATTATCCAAACAAAAAATATATCAGTTGTTTAAAATAGCGTATGTGTCTTATTTGCCAATTGGAACCTTTGGCGTTTTTCAAAGACTTAAGATCTAGTAAAATGAATACAAAAAAAACAAAAAAAAAAATACGCTTGATGCATGTTTCACTTACGAGGTCAACATCGTTAGAATCCCATGATAATATTACATCGTGATGCAAAACTATTCTTCTTCAAACCTTTCTGTTAAGGAATATGAAGTCCGAATAAGATCCCATATGACTCAATTTTTTGTTATAAGCATTAGAAAACTTGGAAAAATGGGAAAAAATACAAATTACAAATTGGGGGCTCAAAAGTCCATTTTGAAATCAATATACGACGGTTGGCCATAGTTTTTGAAAATATCACAAAACAAGTTTACATGGTCTGGCAAACCTCTGTCGTAGTTCTATTAACTCTTATCGTATAAAACTTACAGACTTATTTGAAAGGTGGTTAAAAGCAAACATTTTAAAATTATTTTCATGTATACATGGTGGTTCATTAGCAAACTAGGCAAATGACTTATTTTTTTCAAATGGAAAACTTTTTTTTACATTTTTAGACATAGTCAGTACTACACATCCCCAAATTTTTTTTGTTTGTAAAACTCCTTTCCATCTCGGAGAAAACAACCTTTTCCCAAAAATTTTGAATTTGCACACCCCTTTTTAAAGATTGCAACTCTTTCTAAAGCTTTAAAATTACCAAGACAAAGACTGAAGATTCTTTTAGAAATTTTAATTTTATTTTGTACAGGGCGGTCTAAAATAAATTTTACTTTCCAAAATTACATTGAAGTATTTTCAGTTTTTAGTTTTCCAATGGAATACCCTGTTTAATTATTCATTAATGGATACTGAATTTTATGCCCCTCAACTTTTCCATTTACTCTTCGTACCTATTTTTCGCCATTTAAAAGTTAATTAGAAAAAACACATTTTTGGGAAAAAGGTTTGTTTTCTCCGAGATGACTAGGAGTTTTACAAATAAAATTTGGGGGTGTACAGTACTAACTATGGCGGTTACAAAAAAGTAAAATAAGTATGCCATTCCATTTGAAAAAAAGTAAGTCATTTGCCTAGTTTAGCCTAGTTTAATGGACCACCCTGTATGCATGAAAATAATTTTTAAATAAAAATAATGAAATATAAAATATACAGGGTGTTTTATAGTTAAACCGACATACGTTAACTGTAAATAGGTGATTCCAAGGTGATTCCAAATAATCTTGGTTACTGAGTTTGACGCCTCTAATAACCGAGATACGGGGTGTTTCGTCCATTTCGGCCAATATTTTGATAAGCCGTAACTTTAGAACCACCCTGTAGATTTGTCTCATACTTGGTACAGGTATAGTGTGTTAATAGCCCAATCCTATAGTGTAAGAAGTACAATCAAAATCCAGATCCTGATTAAGAAGAAATTGTAAAATTTGAAAATCCCCAAAACAACACCCTGTATATCAGATTTTTTTAAATTGGAATGGATATTTGAAAAGAACGAAAAAAAGTGAGTTAAATTAAAAAAATTGCACATTCCATTGTACTACTGGAGTTTTAACATCAAATTACATCAAATGTATTTTTTTCATTTTCACAAGCAGTAACTTTCGAAATACCTGGTAGATTTCTTTCATATTTGGTATAGGTGTCATTCTGTAGTAGCCCAATCGTATAATATAATGACTACACTAAAGTTAAAATCCAGATACGGATTAAGAAAAATTTGTACAATTTGAAAATCCCCAACGCAATACGCTGTACATCAGATTTTTTTTTAATTGGATCAGACATTTGAAACGAATGGAAAAAACTGAGATATTCTGACATATTTTTATAAATGCAAATTTTTCTTAATACGGATCTGGATTTTAACTAGTTTTTGTATTGTACGATTGGGCTATTAAACAGTCTACCTGTACCAAATATGAAAGAAATCTACAGGGTGTTTGCAAAGTTGTGGCTTATGAAAATGACAATAAGTATTGCATTAATTGAATTTTAACTTTAAAGGTTCAGTAATAGTTATAGAATATCTCAGTTTTTTCCATTCGTTTCGAATGTGTGATCCGATTTAAAAAAAACTGATGTACAGCGTGTTGCGTTGGGATCTTCAAATTTTACAAATTTTTCTTAATTCATATCTGGACTATAACTGAAGTGTAGTCTTTATATTATACGACTGGGCTACTAAAAAATGATATCTGTAGCAAATATGAAAGAAATCTACCAGGTATTTCGAAAGTTACCGCTTGTGAAAATTAAAAAAATGCATTTGATGTAATTTAATGTTAAAACTCCAGTAGTAGAATGGGACGTGCAGACAATTTTTTTTTTAACTTTAATTCATTTTTTCCGTTCTTTTCAAATATCCATCCCAATTTTAACAAATCTGATATACAGGGTGTTGTTTTGGGGATTTCCAAATTTTACAAATTGTTCTTAATCCGGATCTGGATTTTAATTATAGTTCTTACACTATAGGATTGGGCTATTAACACACTATACCTGTATAGTCGAACTCAATCCTTTATGAGAATGAAAAAACAGCAAAGGATTACCGCCAATAGAACAAATGCTCATGAATCTGGACATTTTTGAGCACTTTAATGAGGAAAACACCGTACACTGTCCATATACATAAAAATGAAATAATATTTTGGCTATTAGGACCACTGTGCAAAGATTCAATAACCAACTTAGCTGGATATCGTTCTAGGGGAGAATGGCGTATAATTATTTATTATGAATTTAATATGAATCTACATTTTAATTTCTATAACGCATATTAGATTTGAATAGAGGTTGATATCTTCATTTTTTGATCTCTTGTGAGATTCACAAACGTTACTAATTAAAATTTTGTCTTAAATTAAATTAACTAAACTGTGGGGTGTGAGGTTACACTCATAAGAGGCGACAATGGAAGTGTGGTTATAGTTTTTACATTTTCAATTGCAGAAACAAAATTCTCAGATTACTTTGGCGGCTCGTAGATGTGCCGACAAGTGGCTTTGTCGGTATTAGCGGCATGTAGATGTGCCGACAAGTGTCTTTGTCGGTATTAGCGGCATGTAGATGTGCAGACAAGTGGCTTTGTCGGTATTAGCGGCATGTAGATATGCCGACAAATGGCTTTGTCGGTATTAGCGACTTGTATAAAGCTGGATCATTTTGTTCTGCAATTAAAGTAGGAAGTAGAAGTTAGACAAATATTGTCTTCAGTAGTGGGGGCTAGGAAAATATTCATACAGTGGTACACTGTGCTTGTACTCGCACTTGATTTTTGATTTAGTGAATAGTAGGAGGTAGGTGATTTGTGGCGTTAGTTTATTTCAATTAATATTATTCTTGGCTTCCGCGTATATCCATACTTTTTTTATTTTGAAACATTGTTACAGTGTACTTCTTATTTATTTATTCGGTGTCAATTTCAATATGTTTCGTCCTTGGGAAAATACAGTTTCTTTAAGTGGATCTAAAGAATCGGAACAATCACTAAATGATATTCCAATGGATTATGTGGTATCAGGTTGTAGTCCCATAGATTCCTGTAGCTCCGATGAGGAAGAGAACATTTTTGGTGAAAGAACTTCAGAGTATCAAGAAATATTCACCTCGAAAAAACAATATCTATGTAAAGATGCCCAAACGATATGTACAAATGTTTATAACAATATTGTAATTTCCGAAGGTGAAAGGAGTGCCATTGAAAAAACATCTTTTTTAATAAATGTTCCCATTAGCACTCTTTATAGAATTATAAAGAATGGTCCAAAAAATCGTAAAGAGAGGTGTGATAAAGGATGTGTTAAAACTTTAGATCCTTCAATATCAAAATTAATTGGTAGTATTATTTATGACTCATACCAAAGAAATGAGTTCCCAACAGTGGATAGTATATTTTCTTTACTAAAAAGTAAAAGGCCAGATTTAAGAATTTCTAAAAGCACAACACAGCGTTGGATATCGAAAATTGGATAAAATACCAACAAGAAGACTGTAATAATGGAAAGCCAGAGGATCATAAAATGGAGGATACAATATTTGGAAAAAATTAAGGCATCTCGAAATAGTAACAGAAAAATATACTATTTAGATGAAACGTGGTTCGATACGCCACAGAAAGGATTTGTCAGAAGAAGAAGAAGAAGATGTTCAGTAAATGTTCCTTGTAACAAGGGAACTCGACTTACAATTCTTCACTGTGGATCGGACTCAGGGTGGGTACAAAATTGCATCAAACTCTCTGGAAAATATTTGGAAGATTGCAATTTAGATTACCACAAGTATCTGGAGAAAGTTTTGAAGATTGGTTTGAAAATCAGCTGTTATACAATATTGAAGAGAATAGCATAATAGTGATGATAATGCTTCATATCATTCCCGCTTAATAGAAAAAGTTCCCAATACCAACTCAAATAAGTCTTCAGGAATTTTTAAGAAATCATTATTTCGAAGAAAATTATATAAAAAACAATTGCTTCAAGTATTAGGCACACAATCATTTGAAAAAAAAAATTTTTATCGATGAAATGGCATCAAAAAGGGGCCACGAGGTATTGCGCCTTCTGTCCTATTTTTGTGTATTTAACCCCATAGAATTAATTTGGAGACAACTTAAAAAAAGAATAAGGCGTCATAACGTGTTTCCCAAATTTGACGGGTTGGTTGCAAATTTGGTAAAAGAAGAAATTAACAAAATTTCAGCTTACGATTGGCAGAAAAAAATCAAACATGTCATCAAAGAAGAAAATTCCTATTTAACGAATCCGACCCAATTTATTATCAATGTTGATGACAGTGAAACCGATGGTGAGGATTGAGATAGGGTAGATAGACAAAATTTTAATTAGTAACGTTTGTGAATCTCACAAGAGATCAGAAAATGAAGCTATCAACCTCTATTCAAATCTAATATGCGTTATAGAAATTAAGATATAAATTCATATTAAATTCATAATAAATAATTTTACGCCATTCACCCCTATGACGATATCCAGCTAAGTTGGTTATTGAATCTTTGCACAGTGGTCCTAATAGCCTAATATTTTATTTTTATGTATATGGACAGTGTACGGTGTTTTCGACATTAAAGTGCTCAAAAATGTCCAGATTCATGAGCATTTGTTCTATTGGCGGTATCCTTTGTGTTTTTATAACGTTTTGTCATTCTCATAAACAAGTGGGTTCTACTATACCAAGTATGAGAGAAATCTACAGGGTGGTTCTAAAGTTACGGCTTATCAAAATATTGGCCAAAACGGATGAAACACCCCGTACCTCGGTTATTAAAGGCGTTAGACCCAGTAATCAAGGTTATTTGGAATCACCTAAGTACCCTCTATTTACAGTTAACGTATGTCGGTTTAACTATGGAACATACTGTATAAAATAGTAGAACTTAGTCGAAAAGACAAAGTAGTAATAACTCCAATTTTAGAAACAAGTAAAAACATGTCAGATGACCATTGTAAACATATTTTTCTGTAGATGTCTCGAAAACAAAATTTTCAGTATATTTGGATAAATAATGATAAAAGTGATGCTAAAATGTATTAAAAAATAAATATAGTGAAAAAAAACCAAAAAAAAAAGAAAAAAGTAAAAAATGGAAATTTTCAGATAAAAATGATGAAGACTCATTTTTTATATATGTCTTCGAAGAAAAAAGGTAACTTTTTTTAAATATTTTTACTAGTTACAATTATTGTCATTACAGAAATCAAATTTTAGATTTTCGGGCGCCATATTGGATCGGCCATTTTGAATTTTTAGAATTTCCAAAATGTCACCTCAGATTATTATTTAGGAATTCAAAATACGCCTATGTACAAAATTTGGGGATTTTTGGAAGTTTTCTTATATTAAATCCCACTTTTCTCGACTTTCCGATCACTGTGCGTCGCACGTTTTATTGCAACGAAATTCAAACTCATTGCCACGTTTATAAAACAATGTCCTCTTACGACCGAATGTAGATGATATTAGTAATAATTAGAAGAAAGGCTTAAGGTATGAAGTGAAATAAATGGTTTTACTTTAATATTTATGAAAAGTTACCCTCAGAAAAGCTGTTAAACGAATGAATATTAAAAAGACTAATTGCAAAGTTGACAAGAAAACGTCTATAATGTAGCAATTAAAACATCAGATATGAAGACAATACAACTGTCAGGAATTCTAGGAGACGCAAAAAGAAGTTTTCTGGTAAAGCCAGGTCCATCTAAACCATTACAAATTTCCTTCCGATGACATTTGTCGAAAATTTAGCGCACATTATTATACACGAATTTTAAGCAATGGAGAACAAGTTGTAAGAGACTGACCATTTCAAAAAACTGGGTATAGGTACTGCTTTTGCTGCAAAATTTTTGGCCGTATGTTCAATTCCCTTTCAAAATAGTGTTTTAAAAGTTGGAAGCACCTCGTTGAAACTTTAAAAGATCATGAAATTTCTAAAAATATATTCAGGCCTAAAAATGATGGCTAGAATTGAGTCAAAGAGTAAAATGTTGTAAAACTATTTATAGTTGCGGCTACGCAAAGAATTATTAATGCTGAAACAACCCATTGGTACGAGGTGCTTCTAAGAATCGTTGCAATCACTAAAATGCTTGGTAAAAGTTGTCTAGTTTTTCAAGGTACAAGCGACAAGCTGTTTGAGCATGATAACGGTAACTTTTTAAAAATAGTTGAGCTACTATCGTGCGAAGAGTTCTCAAAAAGAGGAAATTAAAGCTCACTATCTCGGGAAAAATATACAAAACGAGATAATAGACTTGCTGCATCAAAATGTGAAATCCCATATTATTAATGAATATCTGGTCACCGAGCTTCGCTCTTAATATTCAAATCTACATTTTTAAGCAGTCCAATGAGTATATAATTTAAGTATATTTATAACCTGACAAATTATTAATTAATTCGTGAAAATCACGGAGTGGGCGACATCTACTTGAACTACAGGAAGGTAGATTAATAGAAAGTTGATTGGCGATTGGCTTGAAAGTAGGCGGGAAAATTAAAAAAGCTGTCAGTGTTAATTTTCAATTTGCTGCAGGTGTTGTTGACGTTTATCAACTGCTTGTCACAGAGGTTAGTTAAATGCATTAAAAGTTGCCTAGTTTCTGGAGATTTCACCCTTTTAGGGCAACATCTACTGACGCTTGATCTTCGCGAATAGTCACGGCGGACAGGCCCCGTTTCCGGGACGGGCAACAGCAGCGTGTAGGGCATAGTGGTTTCAGTGGGGTGGTTTTAGTGAGTAACCGTAAGGGGTAGTCTCACACTATCGGGGAAGGGAAGAACCTTTACCCGATGTGCATAAAGCATTTCCACCCGCCAAAAAAAAAAAGATTAGCTTTAGGTTAGGTTAGATCTGTGTAATAAATAAAGAAAAGTACGATACGTGTGACATTTTGACATTTGTTACATTCTGACAGGTGTCATATTTTGACATTTGTTCATTTTGACAGTTGTAACATTCTGACACGTATCACATTTTAACAGTTGTCACGTTTTGACAGGTGTCACATTTTGACAAATGTCCGTTTTAACAGTGTTACTCAACGTTCCTATAAATATTTACCTAAACCCATGATTTCTGAAATTGAATTGGCAACGTTGTATTTTCAACTTAGAATTTATGAGATGGCTGTCATTTGACAAGCAAATTATTTATGTCCGTCAAATGAACCTTTTCTTTTTTATACTTTTCAGGTTTATTCTGGTTATAAATTGCTACTTATGCATTTGTAGATTAAAAAAATGTGAAAAATATTTTTCCGCGCAAAAATTTCTATTACTAAGTATATTGATTTTATCATGTTTTATAGCATCTGCGAAAATTTCATGAAAATCCCAGCCGGTCCCATTTTCTTAACGTTTAACCAGAGATGTGCGTGTCAGTAGTTGTCAAAATTTGTAGGTCATTATGGATAAAAAGCGGCAAATTTAAAATTGAATTCTTTCAGATTTAAACGCCAGAAATTAAATAAAGTCAAACCTTTTTACTACTATACTATACAGAAGAAAGGAGTGCAGTATTTAATTTGCAGAACGTAGTACAGGTTCAAGAGGTAGAAATTTTATTTTTACCTCATCCTTCAATGCTTATTTGTAGTTAAAATTTAAATTTTAATACATCTGATCGGCCTAATATAGTTTTTGTCTTGATTTTATCTTGTTTCCATTGTTTTTACTGTAATAAACCTGTTATTTTGACAGATAAGTCAGACTTTATTTATTCATAGCCGTATCGTATGTATTTTAATTGATTCGGAATTTTGTAATAATATATATTTCAAAATGGCTTCATTCTAAAAATATTATCAGTCCTCCTAAATCCTTGAAGGCAGAATTATTAGTAATTCAAATTCAAAATTCAAAAAATATATTATAGATGAGATGGCCAGAGAAAAACTAATTAAAATTCTCAGATTGCCTCCGTACCACGCAGAGTTAAATCCCATTGAACTGATCTGGTCACAATTATTAAAAGGTTATGTTTCTCAAAACAATAAAACATTTAAATTTCCTGATGTGCGAAATTTGTTTTTGAAGGCATTTTCAGATGTAAATAGAGAACATTGGGGAAAATGCATTGATCATGTTAAAAAGGTGGAAAATTCATTTAGGAAAGTATATCCACTATCAATGGATAATTTAATAGAACCTATAATAATAAACCTCAGAAAAGACAATTATAGTGATACCAGTAGTTTTAGTGAAGACAGTGACTTTTAAAGATAGTTCTTGAACTAACTTTTTTTTTAATCTTTGAGTTTAGGTAAGTACTGAAGCGTTACTTTTAATGCCAAGAGATTAAAAACAGTTTAATCCCAACATATAATCCTCCTTGTTATTTATTGGTTAAATTTAATTCGTTCAATGTTAAAGTGTCAGATGCATAAGGTTTATTTTTATTTTTTGTAAATAATATAACTTCAAAATTTAATCTGCGAAGTGGGTATATATATTTTATATGCTGTGACCTTATTTATATTATAGAAACTTATTTTGCAAAGTACGCCTATGGAATGTGACGTTATATCCTCTCTCCTTTATAGTATATTACTGTAGAAACAAGTTGCCGTTGCTAGGAAATAAAACTAAAAGCTTAACTTTTCTTGTAATTATCTCGGAAGATCGAATTTTCACAGACATGAGACCTACATTTTTTGCCGATTTAGATAGGAATTAGTCTACCCTGAAAGTTTCATTGAATTCTGACGAGTGGATTTCGAGATCCTCTGGACACACACACACAGACACATACAAACCTTGCTCGTTTAATAGTATTTGATATAAAAAAAGCCAAATACTATTCCATAATTTTAGATAACATCGAATCTCTATTACCTAATTCTCCCGATTATTCGTTTCCACCGCTAATCTCATCCTTTCTATTACTGTTTACCTCATGTTCCGTCTATTTTTGCTTTTCTATACATCTAGGTTTTTCTTGAGTTTCATCTTTTACCACGCCCCACTGGCCTGATTCTGTAATTCTCTTTATTATTCTGTCTGAATTCCTTTTCCATACCATTCAAAGAGTCTTCCCTACCTTGTGTAATATTGATACTTAGGCTTTATCTGATCAATTTTTTCTACTATTTCGTTTCTGCATCCATATTTTACCTTCACTGAAATCGACATTGAATTGTACACTGTAAATTTGATCACGTAATCTAACATTTTATGGTTATACATAATATAAATTATTTGCCTCTTTCACTCTGTTACCTACTTCTACGTCAATATACAAACTATACTTCTTTTACTCCTATTGCGCGTTATGTCATTATTTTACTTTTTTTAGAAATTCCTCCCTTTTTAGCGTTTCTATACAGGGTGAGTCACGAGGAACTTTACATACTTCTACCAAAAGCAGAAGCACCTTAGGGGATTACCAAATGACCATTAAAAAATGTCTTCTGTGTTTCTTTAATAATGTACAGAGCGATTTATGGATTTGGACCAAAATAATGTTTGGTCATATCTTTTCAATGATTAAGTCGATTTGTCCCATTTTTTGGTAAAAGTGTGTATTGGTGTCTAGCAACTAACTGACATATTCAGAAATAAAAAATTCCATGGCCGGCTTCGCGAAAATTTGTTGAATTGCTATATTTGCAATAATTCACCCTGTACACGATTTCTCTAAAATGTGATATGATTTCTCCAGAGGACATAAATAGACAGTTTAACCTGGATATGTGAAATTTTTGTTACACTTGTCTTACATTTTTAATTAAAGATTCATTTTAAAGTCAAATTGAAAATTGGCGAAAATGAAATATCTTACTGTATAATAATGTTTAGTAATTATAAAGAAATCTTTAAAATAAACAATAACGACACACACTGTATTCCAGTATAGTAAATACCAGACTTTGAATCAATTTACTGGGCCGGATTTAAAAATATGGCATATCTGGTTCATGTCAAAAATTCACCCTGTATGTAACTTTTTCCACCCTATGGAGTATATACCTATGAAAAGATCTGACAGCACCTTTCTCAAATTTGATGTGGAAAAATTTTACTATGCCCCAATTTTGATGGGATATTTTTTTTAGACTAATTTTGGGTCGCTGATCACGAATCTGCAATCAGTTTCGTGCGGTCTCATCAAACAAAAAAGTTATGAATTTTTTTTTAAGTAAAATGGCCATCTGAATAGCGGTTAGAACGTAAACTCTTGTCATATTTTTCGCTGTGGCTAGAGTCCCGTCCCTCGGGACTTCAATTTTTTTCCGTCTCTAGTAAACGCATGCGCATTGCGTAACATAATAAATATATTTACTTGTAATATTACTTTGTACATCATTAATATGAGCACACCTGACCTTATCTCTTACCTGACCTCATTATTTTGCACATCATTAATCTGAGCACACCTGACCTTATCTCTTACCTGACCTCATTATTTTGTACATCATTAGTATGAGCACACCTGACCTTATCTTATCTTATCTGATCACACCCGACCTTATTTTATCTTACCTCATTATTTTGTACAGCGTTAATCTGATCACACCTGACCTTATCTTTTGTGACCTCACCTGATCTGTTACATTCTGGCTTATTCAGACGTCCATTGGATATTGGTTATTTTTCGATAACCAATAATCATGGCGGTTTCCTATTCAGGTGCACATTGAAAGTTGAAACACCACTGACCTTAGTTCTTTCTGAAGATCAGTTCAAAAAACCAATAGCCCTATTCAGAAGATCATTTTGAAGCAAGAACAGCTAATTGAATATTGGATTTTAAAAATATAGTGCTCAGGCTACTATTTTGAGTATTGGTTACTTGAATTTTGTCTGTTACACAATAGTTTTGTTATGTCAGAAGTATAATAATTGATATTTGAGAGTAAAATATTTACTTTTCCGCCCTCCACTATACCATAGAGGAAAAGTAATGTAATCGTGCAAAAAAAAAGTCAAAAAAATAATTTATTTTTGCGTTCATTCGTCGTTATTTGGCCTAAAAAACACGAAAAAATACATATGGAACCAATCGGGTTGAGACAACTGAAATGATACAAGGATGACAAAAAATTTCTTGGAAAAATTTAACATTGAGGAATCCTGATAAACAATGTTGTTTATTGAGAATTAACTAATTGTCGTCTAAATAATCCAGATTCTATTAATTTCAAGTAATACGCAATACAGATGCTTTCATCACAGACGGGAAAAAAAAATTGAGTCCCGGAAGGAAGGGACGCTAGCCACAGCGAAAGTTTACGCTAATCGCAACTCAAGTGACCATAGTATTGCCAAATGTCAGTACGTCAAATTGTTGTATGAATTTTTAGGTTAAGTTTTATAATTTAACATATTTACCTGAAATATTACTGTGTACATCATTAATCTAACCAGACCTTACCTATCTTGTACCTTAAGTCTTTTGGTTTTAATATATATTTATATAAACCTACTTATATACATATTTATCTGGTAAGTATTAAAGAAAAGTTGACAATTTATTTTACTTAAAAAATTCATAACTTTTTTGTTTGATGAGACCGCACGAAACTGATTGCAGATTCGTGATCAGCCAAAATTAGTGTAAAAAAAAATATGTCATCAATATAGTAATATAGTATATAGTAAAATTTTACCTTTGATGTACACTTCACAAGACTTTGGCATTTTCTTGAGAAATGCGACCACTGTTCTCAAATTAATTGTATACACAAGATTAGCACAATAGTTCCCAAAAAACAAAATATCTGACATCTGTCAAACTTTACGATATAAGCGGGTATCGTCGAAATTTGAAATCGACCAATCAGAGGATTAGTACTCTAAACTCCCCCCTGGCCACCAAAACAAATAACCTGAGTACCGTATCTGGTGTAGCATATATGATCTAAGGTCTAAATCGAGTTTTTGTTATTTTTGACATGTAGATAAATAAATAAATTGACGTTAAATCTACTTTTCTACAACTTTGCTGATATTTTCTAAGGATTCTCTAACAATTTAAACATTTTCTTTATTTCAGAATATAAACTTAAAAAATGCGATGGTGTTTTGTAGATGACTACGAGGAAAATACTTTTAAAAAGTTTGATCTCGAGTATGATCTCTCTGATTTGACTTTGGATCAATTTTATTTGAACTTCAACGTGGAAAATAGTTCCGAATTAGAAGACGTTTATCTATATACTTCAAATAAGGAGTGTTATCAGGTAAGAGGAAATAAATGTTTTAAGAATGTTTTCTGCATGCTATCTTTCTGGTGACTCCCAGTGATATAGCCCACACAGCACAGTTCCATTTCTGAAATATTGCAGGAACATGCTTTGGATATATTTGAAATATTTTTGTTATATTGCAAAAGATATATGAAACATTTCAGGAATATTGCAGAAATATCCAAATTTCCGCCCCATAACCCAAGTAACAATATTGCAGAAATATTTTTGAATATATTCCTGCAATATTGTAAAATCAGGGCCGTCGCGTGGGTAGGGCGACCGAGGCGGCCACCTTGGGCGCGATCCAGGTGTATTTGTAGTCTTATTCCGTGTTCATTCCTTGTGGGTGCTATAGCCTAAACCTAGGAATTTCCGATGAAGCAAAATCATCAGTTAAGTCTACATATTTGGTGTTTTACAACGCCTCTTTACGATCTTCTCTAGTTCACTGAAGGTGGTATGTAATAAGCGATTATACTAAAGCACTTACTTTAAAGCAAGTGTGTGAAACGCGTTGGAAAGCTCGCATAAGTCCTGTTCAGGCTGTTAGATACCAATACGTTGAAGTTATAGGGATGCATTGGTTGAGTTAATCGACAAAATTGATGACCCCCAAACAGCGTCTGAAGCTCAATCTTTGACTAATCAGATGGAAGACTTTTCCTTGATCATGTGGAATGACATTCTTCTTGAAGTTAATTTTCTCAGTAAAGGCATTCAATAGGGAAAGAGGTAAACATCAGATGTCTGTTGTGAAAGGTTCAATAAGTGTTTAGAGTTTTTATAGAGATTTAGAGAGAATGGATATGTGGACGCAGTAATATGTGCTAAAGAAATACCTGCGGAACCTCTTTTTCCCGAGAAAAGTATTCGTAAACGAAAACGCGAGTCTTTTGAGTAAGTGCAATCGTCTTCTGAAGAAACCTTTATGAGAGAAGTTGTTTATACATTAGTGGATAACGTTTTGAACTCACTTAAAAAAAGGTCAATTGCTTTGAAAGAATACCAACAAATGTGGGGATTTTTGGGTAATGTTGTTCAACTTCCAGGGGGGGGGCGATTAAAGCCTTGCCTTGGACGCTTACAAACCATGCAACGGCCCTGTGTAATTATTTTGTAATAGGGTAAAACCCCCAATTGTTGGCACCTTTGAGGAGGATGTCAACGATAATATTGCCAAATAAACGGAGAATTTTATTTCGTGTTCGTTTTTCTATTTTGAGTAAAAACTGAAAATAATGAATATATGAAAAAAATATAATTAAAAGTTTGGATTTTCCAATTGTTGGCACCCAAATCCTAATTATTGTCACCCATTTGTTGACTCTGATGCTAAATGTTGACACCAAATGATTGGTGTAGGTAGTTCATGTAGGAAAAATTAAATTGCTACTAAAATTATATTTATTTATACAACAAACACTGGTGTAAAATATTACTAGCATTATTAATACAATTTAAAAAATCGGAACCGTAAAAGTAATTTTTTGTCAAAATTAAAATCTAAATTTTACTACATACTTTGCATATATTGGAGTCGATCTGGCGAAAAAAAACCCGTTAAACGAAGTTGCCCTTTTCGATTTTTTTTTTTTGTAATTTCATAGATTTGAGGTGCCTCTTCCACGTGATCACTATATGAAAGCTAAGGGATGTGTGCAGGGAGAGTTAAATTAACATGTAAAGATATGGAAAATCGGTTTTTCGCACGTAGCTCGAGGTTTATTCGGATCTAAACGACTTCTATATATAAAATAAAGTGCTCGCTAAAACGCTTAAACTGAATTTTAACCCGTCCAAATCCGTTTAGCGTTTCTTGAGATATTGCGATTTGAAAGTATATGGAGTTTCACCTAGACCGGTGTTCGCGTTTTTCGCATGGAAGAAAGTGACTTCGAGACTTGATTTTTTTCCTCCGATAGACAGTCATGACCCAAGCATGGTGTCCAAATTTCAACCCGCTAGTTTAATTTGGGGGGGAGAGGGAGGGCAAACACTGATTAATTTTTGACTCGAGGTAACTTTTTTATTTCTTGACCAAACCGGGTCATCAAAATGGCAAACTCTTTCATGAGGACACTGCTACTGGATGTATTAAGGAGATGATGGTTTTCGCGAAAACGGACAAATGGCGACCGACCGAATTTCGGATTTTTCATATTTTAATTTTTGATTTTCGCAATGAAAGAGTAAAATGAGGAAAATCTTTTATGCGCCATCAGTTGCGGAATTTTTTTCTCTTTGATTTCAGCCGTACAATAACTCGATCCGATAATCGGGAAGGGAGGGAGGGGGGCGAACGCGTTTTGCCCTGTAGAAGGGCAAGTGATAGGGTTAGTGACTTCGTGTTAGGCTCATTTTTAAGGGCAATCAGTTCTCTTTCAAGATTGTTTTACCACAAAGCTCTAAGTTTATAGAAGACCGCATGTGTGCGTGATATATTTATAAAAGCGAGTGCGCTCGCTGAGCCGCTGTAAAATTAGATGCCGGGATAGGAGCTAAGCGCTCCCTCTTATCTCTCGTCTCTCTCACATTATCTATCTGCTCTCTCACAAATACTATTCCGGCATCTAATTTCACGGCGGCTGAGCGAGCGCACTCGTTTTTATAAATATATTACGCACTCTCGCAGACCTTAATGTAGATAGAGCATTGGGTAAAAAAATTTAGAAAGAGAACTTATTGCCCTTGAAAATGAGCCTAGCACGAAGTCACCAACCCTATCAGTTGCCCTTCATGAAAGAGTTTGCCATTTTGATGACCCGGAATGGTCAAGAAATGAAAAAGTTACCTCGAGTCAAAAATTAATCAGTGTTGGCCCTCCCTCTCCCCCCCCAAATTAAACTGGCGGGTTGAAATTTGGACACAATGCTTAGGTCATGACTATCTATCGGAGGAAAAAAATCAAGTCTCGAAGTCATTTTCTTCCATGCGAAAAACGCGAACACGGCTCTAGGTATGTTCTTGCCGCGGCGAAAATCCATATACTTTCAAATCGCAATATGTCGAGAACCTCTAGACCGCTCGGGACGGGTTAAGATTCAGTTTATGGGTTTTCGCGAGCACTTTATTTTATATATAGAAGTCGTTTCGATCCGAATAAACCTCAAAGAGCTACGTGCGAAAAACCGATTTTCCATATCTCTACATGTTAATTTACCCCCACCTCCACACTTTCCTTAGCTTTCATATAGTGATCACGTGAAAGAGGGACCTCCAATCTATGAATTCACAAAAAAAAAATTCGAAAAGAGCGACTTCGTTTTCAAAATCAGATCTACTCGACTAATAGGAAAAATTCCTTATAGTTATTATTTTTCTCCAAGCATTTAACATGGTTACATTTTTGATTTATGCCAATGTTGGTACAAGTGAAACATAGTCCTCTAGAGACAACTATATTATTTACTGGATTAAATTGTTCCTTCCTCTAACTCTTTGTGAAAGTTTCTAACATGTCTTAATTTTGGTTTATTTTCTGGCAACTTTTCTTTTTTATTATTAATATTAGAAATTATTGTACTACTGAGAGTACTGACACCTAATGAATCATTGATTTTAAGTGTTGCAAAGCTTCCTTCAGAATTGGAGCAGAGTGTTCTTTTGTCAAATTGCAAAAAGGGTTGTTCCTTCTTCAATCCAACACGCTCTTCTTCCATAAACCTTTTAATGGTTTAAAGCTTGTTACGTCAGCGGGCTGCAAAATTCTTGTGGAATTGGGATATAGGGCAATTAATACTATCTGCAACTCTGTGCACAGGTCACTTAGTTCCAACGATAAATGTCCATCCATAAATTTTTAAAAAAAATTTAAAATTGTGTTAAAAAAATTATATATTATTATTATTAGGAATCCAAGCCCTATAGTTTCAAAATTATAAATAAATTTTTAAATTTCTTATGTTCTTAAAACAAGACAACATATATTAATAGGAATATACGCAAAAATATAAAATTACATTTCAGTAATTTCAGAATATTGCAACTATAATATGCAAATACAATATTTATGGGATATTGCAACTGCAATTGCAATATTGTAATATTGTGGCAATATTTCTTGAATATTGTGTGCTGTGTGGGAGAATATCAGGATAGAATACAGGATGATTCGCGTGGACTTGATGAGTAGACGTTATGGATTGTTCGATGATGGTAACCGGCGTCCAGTGCAAATCCGACATTCTTTTGACTGTTCTGTTTTATTGATTTGTTTATAAAAATGTATTCTTCTTCTATATTTTTCAGTGTCCATTTCGCCTGAATTCGTACTGTAACGGGTCGATACTAAAATGCAGCGAAAATGATACTAAAAATATATTCAAAACAGATTTAACGTTCCGACTTTCGACCGTCCACAAAAAATATTTTCCACCTGAGCAAAATAATGTGATATGTGACATTGAGGAACCATTTGGACAATTTGGAATATACAACGTTAACGTTATGACAACAGGATGTTACGTAGAAACCGTGAAGGAACCTGTTGATATTTATTCACGTAAGTGATATAAGTTCATAATAAATTTTTTTGTCCACGACTGTTTTAAAATGAACCGATTTTTATTAGGTATCTCAAGTATAATAACACTGGCTCTAGTGAAAAACGGCATAACTCGAAAACGGTTACTTTTCAGGAGACTGCTTACAATAAAATAGTCTAAACCATTCCTAAGCCATAACAATATTAGGTAAAGTAATTGCTTCATAAAAAGGTAATGGGTTACTATTTCTTAGCACAATATTTATATCTTGAAATACTGCAAAAACTTGAGAAAATGTTAACTAACCATCCCTGAACAACATCCTAAAGTTTCATTAACTTTCGACCCTTTTTCCGCCTAACCCCATATATTTCAACCTGTCGACTGGACCAATAGGCGTCACTCAAAATGTCTGAAAACAGTATTTTTGTAATCTGCACATCCATACGAATGATTTGAAACAAAAATGAATCAGGTTCGAATGAGTCACTTAGGTCATATTTTTTGACATTTTTGAAAATACACTCCGGTCAAACGCTACGCGCAAAATTTCTGAAAACGCAAATTTTAGTGATGAAATGACAACATCTATGTACATTTTCAATATCAGACGGGGTCTTATAAGACAGTCGACAGTCGTTTTTTTTACACAGCAGAAATGCCCCCCCCCCCCCCCGCGAAGATGCTACACTTCTGGAAGTTACTACTCACCAGTCGGCTCTAAGGTCATCTAATCTATCGAATTTACACGGTTTTAGCCAGGGTTTTACATGGTTTTGGTTGTCATCTCTCTAACTATATCGCAGTGTTATGGGTATACACAAAATGTCCTCTACTACAAGAGAAGTGGCTGCATTTTTAAAACGTCCTCATCCTACACAATTGAAAAGGTTTAAAGAATTCTTAGTTTTAATTTTTAGTTTTTATTTTCAAACAAATTAACCTATTGGCATCTGTCTATTCTAAAATCAACTATCTACAAAAAATGTTTATGGTCTCTTTACATAATATTATAAATACATTCCTATTCTAAATTGCATTACATAAACTACAAATTTTTTATAATAACTACACTCCTAAATTTTCTTCATAATTTGCCCTAAAATTATATTCAGTATTACAAACGTGAATATAATTTTATCTATTACTATTGAAATATTTTTTTTTTAATTGTCTATAAAATTTATATGAAATATAACTCTTAATTTTTCACTATTTAGTTCTTTCAAAATATAACTATTAATTCCATTTTCATTTTCTATTACGTACGGATCCTCGTATAATAATAGTAATTTGGCACATTTTTGTTTTTTTTTATTTGGTGTTCTCAGAGACATAACTATTACTAGTTCCCCTTTTTTTGAATGTAATTGGTGTTTTTATTTTACTCTTCCTTCTATGAAAATATTTTTCCATATTTTTTCTTCTTTTCCTATTGACTTCTTCTATAATATTCTCATAGTGGCATTATCCATAATGCATGCTTGTTTTCCTACTTGTTCCATATATTTTTCTATACGTACTTTAATTATTTAATTATTTTTGTATGTTTTATTACACTGGTACATGGCTACAAATTTTGAAAGTATATCCACTATTACCAATAAATGTTTATTTCCTTGGATGCAAATTAGATAAAAAATCTATTGCAATTATTTGATTAGGTCTGTGCGCTATTATAGATTTTGGCTGATTTTCATTGTGTTTATTCTTTTCCTTTGCTATTTGACAAATTTCACATCTTCTTGTTATATTTTTAATTATGGTTATGTCATTTTTGCTAAATTAATTTTCCCTAAAAACAATCCATATTTTTCTTGCTCCAGCATGTCCAAAGTACCCCGCAGTTTTTGAAACGGAAATGGCTTTTGGTCGATTTCTCCCAAACTTCATAAATTTATTCGTCATCCCATCCCGATCAAAAGTGTCCACGGGCCCAAGTCAATCCTATGTACAGATTTCGAGCTAGCGCGAGTTTAACCTGATTAGAGCGAACTCGATATATGCACATTTATCAACAAGTTAGGTGTTCACCGCTTTACGTTTATGGTGGATATATGTCATACACACACACATGCACACTTACATCGTCTGGGCCAATTAATAGATTTGGGCATAGTAGACCTTTACAATTTTTAAAAGGTAATCGAATTTGCTTCATAATAGGATTATAAAATGCAGGGTGTCCTATTTAAAATAAGAACGATATTGTCGTTTGAATATATCATTAAAGAATCGCCCCATTTTGGACACCCTGTATAATTTTAAACAATTCTAAATACATTATTGCTTTCAATTGTTAGTCTAATTTTTTCAGTTAAAATTGGATTTGGCTGATTCCATAGGTTTCCAAGTTATTGGTTTTCTTGTAAGTGCTTCCATTTTTAGAAATATCAAAATATCTCGAAAAGTAAAAAGCTTAGGTATAGGGAATACTTAAGAAAGTTTTTATATGTGCTGCCATCTATGATTAGAAGAGAGTATTGACAATTACTAAAAGCAAAAAATTCCCGGTGTATTGGAGTTACATACACAATTTGCATTGTGTGTTGCAAAGCTTTCATTTGACTGATTCTAGTCAAAATGTCACTCTCTTCTTTCGTATCCCTTTCAGAGATTAATACAAAGTTAGAAAACGAGTAAGGAATTTAATTTATCAGATTCGACATCCTAAGACCGGTTTCTGCCTTTCGGCTTCGTCAGTTAGGCTTTTCGAATCGAATCCGGTTTTTTTTATACCGCCGCTCCTCCTCTTTTCTGTTGCTCCTGCAACAGCCGCCGTTGGCTAGGGGTACTCCGGAGTTGTACGTCGGTTCGTATCTTCGGGACTCCCTCGTCATTCGAATGTGCTTTCCTCAAATCCTCAGATTTTGTTCAAAAATTAGATCAACTTATGACTTTGGCAATCAATCGTAGTTAGTGTTGAGGAGTTGCCTCCTCGGTCTCTTGTGCTTTCCGTGGTCATCTGTAAGGTAGTCTGTTAGTTCTCTCAGCTGTTTAGACCAGGGGTAAAAAGTGAAAAAAATAATAGTAGGATGAAACCCATTGGAAATATAACAAAAATGAAAGGAAAAATAATTTAAGGGCGAGGGGTAAACCGCGAGGTCCATTTTGGTGTACAGACCTCGTCCATTAGCAGCCATTACTCAGCCATTACTAGCCATTAGTAGCCACTACTAGCCATTAGTGAGCCATTAACGGCCATTAGTGTACAAAAATTGAACTCGCGGTTTACCCGTCGTTTACCGTCGATCTGAGGTCGGGAAGTGGAAGGGGTGAGTTTTTAAGGGTAAAAAACTGTTTATCTCGATTTACGGCAAAACTACAAGTCCTATGGAAAAAAGTTAAATAGCAAAGTTGTAGGTAATAAAAAGATCTACAACTTTTGTATTTCCACTTTTTTCACCTAACCTCAAAATTTATGTGAAAAATTCAAATAACCAAGTTTTTGGTTTTTTATTTTTCTTTTACAAAAAAAAATTTTTTCACGAAATTTGGTGAAAACTTACCTTTTTGTGTCCCAAACACACTGTAATTTTTTTGATTTAAAATATGTATTTTTTCACCTTATTTTGACTTAATATCGAAAAAGCACCCTAATTTTCAATCGAAAATTCTCACGTCAAAATATCTGCTTTTTTAAAAAACTCGGTAGGCTTTTTGTTCGTTAAAATCTCTACTTTTTGATGGTGTAAAAAAAATATATATTACTATGGTAAATGTTCTCAAAAAATGCAAAGAAACGAAAAAAACTCAAATCCGAAATTTTTTTTTAAATCATCATGTACAATTTTGAGCTATTTATTAAAATGTATACTTTATTTACTCGAAAAACATGGAATGGAACATGGAATCTTACGTTTACGTGGAATCCATTAATTTTTCTCTAAAACATTTCTTGCTTTGCCCTTTCTGCTGTAGTTAAATTTTCTTGATCATTTTTTATTGCTTCTCTTGAAAATATTCCCCAATTTTCTTTCATAATATTTATTCCAATTTTTACCTTTATATTATTGTTTTTAATATTCTCATCCATTCGTGTTATTGCAACACTAATAAGATTTGATTATCCTGGAATATAATTACGAATTTATATTCCTATAGGAGTATTGCCCATCTATGTATCCTATTGTTTCCAAATTTATTAGATAAGATTGATGTTAATGCTTGATTATTTATCTGTCTCTTTTGTAAATTCATTTCCTAATAAGTAAAATCTCAGTTTATTAATGCTAAATATTATTGCTGCTAACTCCAAATCCCCTACTGAATAATTTTTTTCATGTTTCTTTGTTAATCTTGATACAAAACAAATTGGTACTTCTTTTTCTTCTTGTACTTGGATTAATGCACCTGCAAATCTGTTTATAGATGCATCGGTCTTCAATATAAATGGTATACTGTATATAGGGTCATATATCCTTACCTTCTTTAGGAATGTCTCCTTAATTTCATTGAACGCTTCTTCTTGTTCTGTAACCCATTTCCATTTTATTCCTTTCTTCAATAATGATATTAAAGGAATTTCAATTTCACTTAAATTAGGTATTAGTCTTTTGAAATAATTTAGCATTCCTAGTAGTCCTCTTAGAGTTTTCAAATTGTATGGTCTCTTGTATTCCTGTATAATTTTCATCCTTTCTGGGTCCATTTCTATTCCTTGTTGATTAATTAAATATCCCTTTTTTGTAATATTGACACTTTAATATTTAATTTGATCCCTGCATCATCCAGTTCCTTCATCACTAGTTGGATATGTTTGAGATGTTCTTCTGGATTTTTTGAGACTATCAAAATATCGTCAATATAGTGAAGAACAAAGTCATCATATTTATTTAATATTTGATGTAACGCTCTTGTTAAATTGCACAAGAACTTTGTAATCCAAATGGCGCTACACAAAATCTGAATACTACTCCATTAACCATATAACCTGTGTAGTCTCTACAATATCATTATGTAATGGTATGAGTCAAAAACTGTGCTTTAAATCCAATTTTTTATAAATATTTGCTTGTGTAATATGTCCTAATAGGTGCTTCGTATTGTGGTACAGTATCAAATACTATTAAACGAGCAAGGTTTGTATGTGTGTGTGTGTGTGTATGTGTGTGTGTGTGTGTGTCCAGAGGATCTCGAAATCCACTCGTCAGAATTCAATGAAACTTTCAGGGTAGACTAATTCCTATCTAAATCGACAGAAAATATAGGTCTCATGTCTGTGAAAATTCGATCTTCCGAGATATTTACAAGAAAAGTTAAGCTTTTAGTTTTATTTCCTAGCAACGGCAACTTGTTTCTATAGTAATATACTATAAAGGAGAGAGGATATAACGTCACATTCCATAGGCGTACTTTGCAAAATAAGTTTCTATAATATAAATAAGGTCACAGCATATAAAATATATATACCCACTTCGTAGATTAAATTTTGAAGTTATATTATTTACAAAAAATAAAAATAAACCTTATGCATCTGACACTTTAACATTGAACGAATTAAATTTAACCAATAAATAACAAGGAGGATTATATGTTGGGATTAAACTGTTTTTAATCTCTTGGCATTAAAAGTAACGCTTCAGTACTTACCTAAACTCAAAGATTAAAAAAAAAGTTAGTTCAAGAACTATCTATAAAAGTCACTGTCTTCACTAAAACTACTGGTATCACTATAATTGTCTTTTCTGAGGTTTATTATTAATATCTGGTCACCGAGCTTTCGCTCTTAATATTCAAATCTACATTTTTAAGCAGTCCAATGAGTATATAATTTAAGTATTATTATAGGTTCTATTAAATTATCCATTGATAGTGGATATACTTTCCTAAATGAATTTTCCACCTTTTTAACATGATCAATGCATTTTCCCCAATGTTCTCTATTTACATCTGAAAATGCCTTCAAAAACAAATTTCGCACTTCAGGAAATTTAAATGTTTTATTGGTTTGAGAAACATAACCTTTTAATAATTGTGACCAGATCAGTTCAATGGGATTTAACTCTGCGTGGTACGGAGGCAATCTGAGAATTTTAATTAGTTTTTCTCTGGCCATCTCATCTATAATATATTTTTTGAATTTTGAATTTGAATTACTAATAATTCTTCCTTCAAGGATTTAGGAGGACTGATAATATTTTTAGAATGAAGCCATTTTGAAATATATATTATTACAAAATTCCGAATCAATTAAAATACATACGATACGGCTATGAATAAATAAAGTCTGACTTATCTGTCAAAATAACAGGTTAATTACAGTAAAAACCATGGAAACAAGATTAAATCTAGACAAAAACTATATTAGGCCGATCAGATGTATTAAAATTTAAATTTTAACTAAAAATAAGCATTGAAGGATGAGGTGAAAATAAAATTTCTACCTCTTGAACCTGTACTACGTTCTGCAAATTAAATACTGCACTCCTTTCTTCTGTATAGTATAGTAGTAAAAAGGTTTGACTTTATTTAATTTCTGGCGTTTTAATCAGAAAGAATTCAATTTTAAATTTGTCGCTTTATATCCATAATGACCTACAAATTTTGACAACTACTGACACGCACATCTCTGGTTAATTGTTAAGAAAATGGGACCGGCTGGGATTTTCATGAAATTTTCGCAGATGCTATAAAACATGATAAAATCAATATACTTAGCAATAGAAATTTTTGCGCGGAAAAATATTTTTCACATTTTTTTATTCTACAAATGCCCAAGTAGCAATTTATAACCAGAATAAACCTGAAAAGTATAAAAAAGAAAAGGTTCATTTGACGGACATAAATAATTTGCTTGTCAAATGACAGCCATCTCATAAATTCTAAGTTGAAAATACAACGTTGCCAATTCAATTTCAGAAATCATGGGTTTAGGTAAATATTTATAGGAACGTTGAGTAACACTGTTAAAATGGACACTTGTCAAAATGTGACACCTGTCAAAACGTGACAACTGTTAAAATGTGATACGTGTCAGAATGTTACAACTGTCAAAATGAACAAATGTCAAAATATGACACCTGTCAGAATGTAACAAATGTCAAAATGTCACACGTATCGTGCTTTTCTTTATTTATTACACAGATCTAACCTAACCTAAAGCTAATCTTTTTTTTTTTTTGGCGGGTGGTAATGCTTTATGCACATCGGGTAAAGGTTCTTCCCTTCCCCGATAGTGTGAGACTACCCCTTACGGTTACTCACTAAAACCACCCCACTGAAACCACTATGCCCTACACGCTGCTGTTGCCCGTCCCGGAAACGGGGCCTGTCCGCCGTGACTATTCGCGAAGACCAAGCGTCAGTAGATGTTGCCCTAAAAGGGTGAAATCTCCAGAAACTAGGCAACTTTTAATGCATTTAACTAACCTCTGTGACAAGCAGTTGATAAACGTCAACAACACCTGCAGCAAATTGAAAATTAACACTGACAGCTTTTTTTAATTTTCCCGCCTACTTTCAAGCCAATCGCCAATCAACTTTCTATTTATCTACCTTTCTGTAGTTCAAGTAGATGTCGCCCACTCCGTGATTTTCACGAATTAATTAATAATTTGTCAGGTTATAAATATACTTAAATTATATACTCATTGGACTGCTTAAAAATGTAGATTTGAATATTAAGAGCGAAAGCTCGGTGACCAGATATTGTTTATTAATTATTCTTGCATGTAAGCATAATCTGATTTTTTTTTAACCACTACCAGAGGATTGATAAATTGTGTATTGCTGAACTCTATTATTCCATCTTTCAATAATTTATCTATTTCTGTTTGAACTTCATCCTTGTATTTATAAGGTATTGGGTAATTTTTAGCTTTAAAACTTTCAATGTTTCTTACTTTTATTTTATGTACATACCCTTTTGCTACTCTTGCTTCTTCTGAAATCCTATGTTTTTTAATTATTTCCTTTACTCCATCTACATATTCTTTAAAACAATCTATACCTATATCCTCTTCCAATTCATTCTGTATCAATTTCTTTTCTTCCTTACCATTTCTATCTTGTCTTTCCTTATACATATTTAAATTTCTTTTATTTTCTTATTCATCTATACTTGCTGTCTCCTTATTAAATTTTACCCAATTATTTCCTATGCATATTTCTTTCTTCTCGTAATCTATTATAGTTTGATGTTTTTCCAATTCATCTCTCCCTATCACAATATCTGAAATTATATTTGGTACTACTAATAATTGTAATGAAATACTTTTTTATCACACATATTTAAATTAACATTAATTATCTTATGACTTTCGCATAATATTTTATCGTTTGCACCCACCAAAGTTATTTTTGGTATTTTTATCAAATTTTGATTTCAAATTTGATATTTATTTACTTGGCTAATTAAAGACGCCTCTGATCCAGTATCTATTAATATTTTAATATTTGAATCGTAAAATTTTGCATTTATAATTAATAAACCTAACAAATTATTTTCAATTTGTTGATCAGATTCATTGATATATTCTCTGGGATGTTCATATTTACTTATATACAAATTTTGTCCATTGCTTACTTGATGAGTGCTTATTTAAAAATTTGAATTATTTGTTTCGTCCCTGTCTAATGGTTGTGTTCGTCTTGTCATATGTTCTTGTTCTTCTCTTTGTCTTCCTTCATTTATTCTTTCTTCACTTCTTTGTCTTCCTTCTATTCATCATGTTTACTTGCCTTCTACTTTCCCCCACCTCTTTTGTATTTCTATTGTTATTTTCATACTGATCTCTTCTTTCTGCTTGGTTGTAATTGTTGTACGGTCGAAAATTGTTATTGGTCTGTCTGTTGTATCCTTGGTCTCTGTTGTTATTGTAATTATTATTAGTTTGTCTGCTGTTATCTCTGTTATAATTATTTTTACTGTCATTATTATTCTTATTAAATGTTTTATACCTATTTACATTTTCTTTACTTAAATTTCTTTCAAGTCGAAACAGATAATTAGATACTTGATCTAATCTTTTTAAGTTTTGATGACCTCCTATAAACATTACAATTTCTTCTTCTGGAATAGGAGGTTCCAAATATATGTCAATGCATGAATCTGTATCGCATAATTATTAAGGCTTAAACTTCTATTTTCTAAGAACTTTCCAAAATAAAGATTTTCCCTGATGGAGGCTTGGATATTTTCTCCCCAAAAATACTGCAAGAATAATCTTTCAAAATTATCAAAACAGTTTATTTCATTCTCTCTTCCTGCAAACCATATTAGCGGTTGATTCTCCAGATGAACTCTAATCATTATTTTGGTGTCCTTTATCTCTTGTATTCCTCTTATTAGTTTCGGACCCATGTAATTTTCTCTAATATAACCTTCTTTTCGGATTTGTTCTTCAATCTTTGTCTGCATATTTCTGATTTCTAATTTTAATTCCTTTTTAACTTTATTATTTTCGTCCTCTGCTATTCCCATATTTACTTCTATATCTTTATTTATTTTAGCTTCTAAAATTTCTATTTCTTTTATTGTTTTTCTTTCAATTTTTTAACCTCTTCTTTATTTGTTTCTATTTTAGTTTCAATTTTTTCTATTCTTGAATTGATGTAACTTTTGTTTTCTCTCTTTCTTTAACTTGTTCTCAGTTTCTTTTAATTTTATCTCTTGTGACACCTCTACTTCATCTCCACTCTTGTTTTCTTTTTCGTCTCTTCTATTTTAATTTCAGTGTATAAATTTGACTCTTCTTTTTTTTAAACATTCGCTACTTCTTGTTTTATTTCCTCTTTCATCATTTTTCCCCATTTTTCTTCCAACTTTCCCATTTTGTCTTCCATCGTCTTTCCCATTTTATCTTCCATCTTTCCCATTTTTTTCTTCCATTTTTCCCATTTTGTCTTCCATCTTTCTTCCCAAATCATCTGTATTTTCTACATAGATTCTTCTATTCTTATATTTGGTTGGTGTTCTATTTCTACAGGTATTGACTGTCTTTCGTCTTCATTACCATTATATTCTTCTTCTTGCGCATCTATTATTTTACCTCCGATAATATTTATTTGCGTTTCCTCTTACCTCCTTGCCCTTCCTCTTCTGACAATGGTAGTATGTCTTCCTCTTCGTGTGCTATATAAAAACAATAGTAGAGAAAAAAATTTTTATCTTAAAAAGAAGGATTTTGTGTGTACTTTTGTCTAAGAAAATCGAATAGTTTATTTCTTTATTTGAAGGGCCCAATTTAGGGAATAATAAAAAAATAAAAATTCGATTTTCATTTTTTTCCAATTTTTTTATCGCGATTTTTATGCTTGATTCTCTTAGAAAAACTTTATTTCAGTCCAAAAAATGTTTAAAAAAATAAAAAAAATATTTCAGGTTCTAAAGTAAGATTTTTGTGAGAGAACGAATCAATATAAATCAATATAAAAAATGAAAATCGAATTTTTATTTTTTTATTATTCCCTAAATTCGGCACATTAAATAAAGAAATAAAATGTTGGATTTTCTTAGAAAAAAGTACACACAAAATTCTTCTTTTTAAGGTAAAAAATTTGTCTCTACTATTGTTTTTCCAAAAATGGCGGCCAATTCAATTTTTTTTTCGAAAAATGCCGATTTTGGCTGGACAAATACATTTTTTTTTATTTTACCATATCTTCCCGACATAAAAATACACATTTTCTCCAATTTTTAAGAAAATTCGAGAATTCTTTGGTTATTTATTGCCAATTCAGTAAAAAAAAATAATGTGCGCGAATTCGTTTTTTGAGGTTAGGATGCATTTTTAAAAAATCCTACTATACGGATCGATACTCTACTTCATCACGGTCATTTTAATTTTTTTTATTTTTCCACGACTCTTAGAGCCAGAGATATTTAAAAAATAGTGAAGCAATCCACTCTCAAAAATACCAAAAATGCCGTTTTGGCACAGATCTCGCGAAGCTCCAGCCCAAATGTATTGAAAAATTTCTTACAAGCTTCTCTTTATGTATAAAATCGAAAAAATTAAAAAAAATTGACTTAGCTCTTACATCCATATAAAATTCTAATTTTACTCCACTATAAAGGATATGTTGATAATTCTATAAAAAATAAAACAGACACCACATTAAAAATTTTAAACCCTAATGTGAGTAATTCCAAATCGATTTCGGTGAGCAACACAATAACCTCAGAAAATAATATTGATATTAATAAAACGGCCAGCACTCCTTTTTACTAATAACTGTGGTTAACAAATCGTACATTTAATTATAATAATTCTATTAATAAAGAAAATTAAGAAAATAACCTAAAAATGATCAATGATAGATGTCGCCCACTTCGTGATTCTACCCTATTGTTTACGCTCGAAAAATCATATTCTGCAGCCTCGGCAATTACCTTCGGCAATTCGCCTCCGCTGCAAATTCTAGGCTCAGCTACAATAAGATTTCTTAGCCTGTTAGATAATAAAGCTGTCAAACTAATAAAAGTATGACATGTCATTTTCCCCAAATTTTTGTAATTTAAATCTATGTTGAGCAATACCAAAAGACTGGAATGAAAATTCAAATAGGTGTATATGCGGGAACGACTTGCCTGAATGGATATTTTTGGAAAATCAAAGGTAAAGAAAAAACCTGCTTAATTAACACATGGCGACCCTTTTGAGTCCTCGAAATTCTGAAGTAAATGCTCTGGAAACTTAATTGGAAAGAAGATCGGTCAAGGTTCATACAGATGTCTGGTCTTTGGGAATAATTCTATTTATAATGTTGATGATGATGTTTTATGATGTCTTTCATGCGAAACAAGTACAATAGCACTTATCGCTTAGCATTTATTGTATTTATATATATTGAATAAACTATAAACTATACTATTTCATAAACAACTTATCCTCTTTTCAGCTATTTTTACTGTCGTTTTCATTTATATTGCTTTATTTTTGTTGGAATATGGATTGTATCACTTGTGGAAGAAGTATACTTCGAATAAATCAGATAAATATCGACAAATCGAAGATGTTTCCCAAAAAAAAAGAATTCAGTGCTTGGATACTTTTAGGGGGTAAGTAAAATTTAACTCCTTAACACATACATTTTTTGAAAAGAAACCGGCAAAAAAACACCTTTTATAACCTTGTTTTGACAAAAATTAAAAAAATACAAAATTAATCAAAATTTTAATTTTAATTTTGGATTTTGATCCACATTGTAGAAATGAACGGAATATTTGCCATCTTTCTTTTATTATATTTCTTTTCGAATTGCTGTTTCGAAAAAAACATATTTTATAAAATATAAGAAACAATTGAAGAAAGAAACCGAAATTTTTTTGCCTCAGGCTGGAATCGAACCCACGTCTCCAGCATTCCGTGCTGATGCCCTAACCGCTACACCACCGAGGCATGTAACTCGGCAGTGATCTAGCTGGTTAAGTGGAGATATATTAGGGATGTCCTTCCTAATTCAGATCTTTCACGGTTTCTTTCTTTAGCCACTTTTCAGGATGTCAAGGTTTTCCCCAAACTTTGTTCGAGATTAAACCTCTGCACCTGGGAGTGGTGTTTTCTAATACGACGTGGGGGTCGCAATGTGAAAGTACAAGTGAAAAGCTAGCGGAAAATCTTCCTAGAAAATGGAATTAAATGGTGGTCTAGCGGTTAGGGCATCAGCACGGAATGCTGGAGACGTGGCTTCGATTCCTGCCTGAGGCAGAAAGTTTTCGGTTTGTTTCTTCAGTAGTTTTCACCCCTGGTGTACAGGAATTTATTTCTGTATGCTCCCTTGGAATTTAATTCCATTTTCTAAAAAGATTTTCCGTTAGCTTTTCACTTATAAGAAACAATATTATAATTTACCCTAACGAAAGAATTTTTCAAGAATTCTGGTATTTAAAAACTTTGGAAATGTACAGAAAAAATGTCATGTCATTATATAGAATAATTGTTGCTAACAAAAGACGTATTTTATTTTTTTATTTTATTTGTATTTATAAGAAAAATTATAATAACAAATACAAAAAATTTTGTTATTATTTTGTGAAATATTCACAGCAGTTATCTCAATCCCTCTAAGTTTAAATATGCTCTTTTTATAATCTGTTTTTTGGACCTCAATTTTTTACTTTCTATTTTTTTCAGTTTCGCTATAATATTTATGATTTTTGCAAATTATGGACAAGGAGGATATACTATCTTTGAACATGCTGTATGGAATGGTCTTCACATTGCAGATTTAGTTTTTCCATCATTCTTATGGATAATGGGAGCTTGTGTTCCCATTCACATCCAATCGAATTTCAAAAAGCAAGTCTCCAATAGAGATATGATCAACAAAGCAAGAAAAGTAAGTTAACTGTTTGAAAATATATTCTTTTTACATAAAGAAAACATTGATACATAAATCAATGTGCACATTCAAATTATTCCCACACTCCTATTTTTCCACGTCTCTTAAGCTAGCAAAACAAAGTCAGCAGAATTAAAAATCAATTCATGGACAATTAAAGTCTCATTAAAGGCTAAATAAATGCCATAATTTAAAATTTTCTGCTCGGCGAATTTTCCCAATAATGACTGTAAGGCTCTGCTCCGCAGGTAGCCGAAAATGGCATTGTAAGGGTTTAGAAATAGTGTTTTTTTGGACAGCGTTGTACTTTTTTGCTTAATTTTTTTTTATTTTATAGATAAAGGATCCACACATGCTTATAACTATATGAGAAGTTTAGAAATCGTCCAGAAAAATGTGAATTTTTTGGTCACACATTGACAATATTCGAGTGGGTATAAAAAATTATATAGGCCTTATGACATATTTAAATATAGTTATAAGCATCGAGACAGCCTTTCCCTATAAGCTCGTAAAGAAAATTTCAAAAAAAAATATACCGTTGCTGAGAAAAGCCTGTATAATTTTTGTGGTTTCATAGATTCGAGGTCCCTCTTTCATGTTATCACTATATGAAAGCTAAGGGACGTGTGGAGGGGGGGTAAATTAACATGTAAAGATATGGAAAATCGGTTTTTCGCACGTAGCTCTCTGAGGTGTATTTGGATCGAAACGACTTCTGTACATAAAATAAAGTGCTCGCGAAAACGCTTAAACTAAATCGGTCTAGCGGTTCTTGAGATATTGCGACTTGAAAGTATATGGATTTTCGCCGCGGCGAGAACACACCTAGAGCCGTGTTCGCGTTTTTCGCATGGAAGAAAGTGACTTCGAGACTTGATTTTCCCGATAGATAGTCATGACCCAAGCATTGTGTCCAAATTTCAACCCGCTAGTTTAATTTTGGGGGGAGAGGGAGGGCAAACACTGATTAATTTTTGACTCGAGGTAACTTTTTTAATTCTTGACCAATCCGGGTCAGCAAAATAGCAAACTCTTTCATGAGGACACTGCTACAGGATCTATTAAGGAGATGATGGTTTTCGCGAAAACGGACAAATGGCGACCTAATTTGGGATTTTGCAAATTTTAATTTTTGATTTTCGCAACAAAAGAGTAAAATTTTTTACGCGCCATCGGTTGCGGAATTTTTTTCTCTTCTTTTGAACCCGACAAGAATTCGATCCGATAATCAGGGAGGGTGGGACGGGGGATGAACGCGTTTTGCCCTGTAGAAGGGCAAGTGATAGGGTTAGTGACTTTGTGCTAGGCTCATTTTGTGCTAGGCTCATTTTCAAGGGCAATCAGTTCTCTTCCAAGATTTTTTTACCACAAAGCTCTAAGTTTATAGAGGACCGCAGGTGTGCGTGATATATTTATAAAAGCGAGTGCGCTCGCTGAGCCGCTATAAAATTAAATGCGCTCCCTTTTGTCTCTCGCCTCTCTCATATTATCTATCTGCTCTCTCACAAATACTACTCCGGCATCTAATTTCACGGCGGCTGAGCGAGTGCACTCGTTTTTATAAATATATCACGCACTCCCGCAGGGCTTAATATAGATAGAGCTTTGGGGTAAAAAAATTTAGAAAGAGAACTGATTGCCCTTGAAAATAAGCCTAGCACGAAGTCGCTAGAGAGTTATTGCAAACTGGCAGAATGTATACCGTATTCGTTATACCTTAGCGCTACGACGATGTAAGGTATGCGTAAAATAGTGAGTTATTGCAGTTGCTTTTCTCAAGGTAGTGACGTTTGACATGCTAATAGTGGGGTGTCAATGGTGTCGAAATATAAATATTGGATATTGTGCTTGAGTTGATGGTAGAAAAGTATTAACGAAATTACGGAAGAACTTTTGAATATTTTTGTTGAGGAAGAACATGAAGATGAACACATGGATGAAGCCATATTATTTCACCTTATCAATAATAGGGAAGGTCGAGGAAGAAATATCAATGATCGCCTCAATTTAGAGTTAATGTTAACCCATTAGATAAAATCAAATTTTCGATTTGAAAGAGAACACATTGTATTCTTAGCAGAACGTCTTATGTTACCAGCTGTAATTAGAACAAGAAGAAGTAATGTTATATCAGGTATAAACTATTTACTTTCTCCTAATGAAAGTAAAAACCTATTACCCCTAATTTTGTGTTACAGGACTTGAAGGATTGTGCATTTTGCTTAGAAGATTAGATTATACGAATAGGTTGAAGGGTTTTGATGAAATTTCAACAATCAAAACCGGGAACCAGGAAGTTCATACAAGAAAAGACTCTTAAGATCCATCGGAGCAAAAAACAAACCAAGAAATAGAAATATGTTGTAGAATTAAGTTTAAATTACTTTGAAATAAAATATTTTTAACTTTCTTACCTTTATTAAGCAATAAATTAAGACTGATAGTTTTTTAGGTTTATTTAAAACCTAAAATGCAAATATCAGATATCAAAACTAATGGAAAATTTCATTTTTTGTATTTTAAATAATTAACATCTTTTCAATAATATATATTTAAATACATATAGAGAAAACATTACAATTAAGCACAGAATTTTGGAAAATGATTTCTTTAATCCCCAGCCAGCAGTTAAATTTACATTATAACGATTGGATTATAGGTTTTTCCCAATCTGTTGTAATCCAAACAGACTAAGTTCCTTGAAATAATGCAATAATTTATTTTTCAAAATACTCATAAACTAATTCATCTAACAAACCCTTTTATGGTACGGAAGCCCTATGTTTTGAGGGTTGGATATTGGATTTTTAGAATTTGTAGCTGAAATATATCGTAAACAGTTTCTCTCTCTTTCCACTGGATTAAAACCACTTAGTTTAATATAAATGTAGATAATTAAAACTTTTGTATTAATTTGTATTACTTTTCAACATAAACTCAAAATTATCGAGAATAATCGTTTTTATTAAAGTCTAATGTTCAGTCGAAAAATTTTGTTTACAAATTTTCAATTTTTTAACTTTATTTACGTTAACCATTGAATACGGTTTAACATTGCTCTTCTTCTGTTATTTAATTCTAAAATCGATCGCGAAAAAGCCGCTTTTTGGTTTTAGAACATCAAATATGCATAAGGTATAAGGTTTAAGGCTCTCCTTATGCCTTAGATATAGCGTACGACGTTATACCTTAAAAATGGTTGTTTACTGTTGCGCACGCGTAACTGTCACTGTAAGGCATACCGTATACCCCAAATGATGTGCAATAACTCTCTACTAACCCTATCAGTTGCCCTTCTACAGGACAAAAAGCGTTTACCACCCTCCCTCCCTTCCCGCTTATCGGATAGAGTCCCTGTATGGCTCAAATCAAAGAGAAAAAAATTCCGCAACCGATGGTGTATCAAAAATTTTACTCATTTTACTCTTTCCAAATTCATGAAAGTGTGTCTTTTTCAACATCCGTTTTTTGGAAACATTCTCAGCTGAAAAAAGTTCACTCAGTATTTCAACATTAATTTGAAGAACCTTCTGACCTTTATTGAAGTAATCACTTTCTGTGAAATGGAGAGAACACACTCTCATAAATTTGGTAACTGGTTTTCCAATTTTTAACCTCAAAATCCAAGCTTTCTGATGGCCAACTAGAGACTGTGTGCCCATTTTGGCACTGAACAATACCGATTCTTACTTGAAACTTCAAAATAAACCAATAATATCGCAATAAATGATAAAATCAAAGCACGTTATCTTATGTAAATAAAGACGACTACTGACTTTTTATAGTTCGATTTTTGTCCGCACTGTCGCTTCGATCTTAAAACATGATACTAATACTGAATGAAATATATCACGGCGGCTACTATCCGAAAACAGCTGAACTAAGAAATCAATAAGAATGTTGGTAAAGTAGACATTATTTACCGCTTTATGTTCAAATTTGTCAAATAGTCGCATTTTTTGAATTCAAGCTAACCTCCTCAACTAAAGTGCCTGGAGATTCCTTTCAATGGGAAGATGAACTATTTCCTCAATTAATGAAAAAAATATATTCAATTTTAAGAATAAAATCAAGCTCGTTATATTTAATCCTTGAACCCTTTTTGAGTTTACCCACCTTTGAGCTCTTTAAGTCATACCGTTCCTGAGTATACCTTGAATTACAAATACATGACACTGAACGGCGCCCTTAAGTAAGCAGAACATGAGCGAAAAAGTGGTTGAAACAATAAAAATGGCAATTTTCTTTGCACAGTTATTAACGGCTCATTCAAGGCTCTAGGAATACACTAATCGCGAATTTCAGGCTCGATTTCTTTTTTTGCGAAAATGGAAAAGTCACGACGTGGGGTAAGGTCTGAGAGCATGGCGGAAAAAATTATTTTTACACTGAAAACCAGCGTTTGGTAGTGTAGTCTTTGAAACCTTATTAATGGCTGATAAAAAAAGGTATAATTACAAATTTTCTGCTCCGCGAATTTTCGCAATAATGACTGTTATGCTAGGCTTTAACTACCTCGGGGTACTCGTTTGATTGCTTATGGGTAAGTAACTACGTGAGAAAAATTAGTAATGGAGGATGTTAAAAATTTACTCACAAAAAATTATGTATCTACTGTGTTACAGGTTTAAATCAAGCATTAGTAATCTTAAGAACCTAATATTTACATACTTTAGGAATTTCAAAAGAGCAGATATTTTAACTGTTTATTAATTTAAGTTAACCTTATTCATTTATTTACAATATTCAGAACTATTTTAGGGACCTTTGAACTCTGCTCTTCTTCTCTTATATTTTGGTAGATTTTACAATTAAGGTTATTAGGTATGCCTACACCTTGCTAAAATGCCTACTATGGTCAGATATTTATGTTCACCAATAAACTCCTAGGTCAGGAAATGTCTTTCTCACTCACTTCCTTCTTTTTGATCTTCTTTTGTTCTTGGTTGAGATTTGGGCCATGAGGTTCTGATTTCCGAACTTTTTTTCGAATTGTTTCAACCTAAATCAAATTGGTTAAAAATATCATCTAACAGATATAGTATAAGAATAAGTAATCTTAAGTGGATTTACCGATATTTGCGGATAAATTATACTTATCTAAAAAGGTCGCTACTAATCTCCGGTAAGCATGCTTGACCTTATTGGTGATGATACAATTCCTATATTATTGCATCACTCGTTACGTATCAATCACTCGTTACGTATCAATCACTCATTGCCATCAATCATTGCGCATCAGTTATTGGGAATCCAGTATTTAGGACGTGGTATACCTACTTTCACTAGCTGCTACTCGATTCATCACCAGCTTGGATACCGCCAATATAACTGTTGTTGTTGTCTTCCAAGTAAGAACTTTCCAATTTCTAATACCTAGTTTCTTCGTGCATTTGGACAATCACTGCCTGATATCTTACAAGACGTTAGTCATTGAAATAATTAACATATACATATATTATATATTGCAATGTCAAAAGGTTTTAATTTTTGATAAGATAAAAGGTTTAAGGAACGAAATTGTATTGATGAAGAAAATTTTTGTATAATGTATAGAAAAGATTAATCTTATGGTACTTGGAAGGACTTGAGTTTGTTAAGGCGTAAAGACAGGAGGTAGAGTTTGATAAGAGGAGGAGTATTTCTAAGAAACACATACAAATAGATATCTAAATTTTAATTCAAACCACTCAATTTGTGTTAAACGAGGTATTGTCAAATCTCTTTCCGATAGAGCAAAAACAATTTGTTCAAATGACAATATCTTAAATAATGAATTATCAATTGTTAAATCTGTCTTGATTAAGAACAACTACCCAAGTAAATTTATAAATCGTGAACTTTACCGAGACATCAAAACTAAAGATCAAAATTTAAACCCCCCAATAATTCTTTCAAATATAGTAAAAATCCCTTATATTCCAAAATTATCCGAAAAAATTAGAAGGATTGGCAATAAATTTAATTTAAAAACAGTTTTTCAAACTAATAATACATTAAAATCTTTAATAGTAAATACAAAACCTTTTAATGAAATTCAAAACACAAAAAATTGTATTTACAAAATTCCATGCGAATGTAATAAATTTTATATAGGAGAAACATCTAGACCTTTTCATATTAGACTTAATGAACACCAATCGTACATTAAAAATAAACAATTCGAAAAATCCAAAATATGTGAACACGCATGGGATTCTGGTCATAAAATACAATGGAATTTTTCAACTAGATTATTAAAAGAACCGAATAATTATAACCGCAAAGTTAAAGAAGCAGCATTGATATGCTTAAATAATAACGAATGTGTTTCTAATTGTTCGGTTGATATTTCAAAAATTTGGATACCTATTTTACAAAAAGAGTTAATTGCAAAAAGGATACCCTCTATATCGGGATAGTATCATAAGTTTTTATCTGGTTTTTTCTTATGATAATATTAATAAGAAAACTTCATTTATGACGAAGTATAAATTCTCTTATAATATGCAAATGCGCTATCCTTTCAAAAATTCGTTCCCAGAAACGTCACAAAAATATGATTTAAACAGATTTTGACATCTTCAATCTCAAAATCTTATTCTATGTATACTATGTTGATGTCATATTTTTGCAAGATTATCAAGTGTTCTGTTTCTAGTAAATTTATTTATTTTATGTCATTTTGATAACGGCTTTCGATCTGGAAAGCCGAAACGTCAATAAAAAAACTTTTTTAACAACTAAGAGGTTTTAATCCAGTGGAAAGAGAGAGAAATCAAGTTTTTATTTAGGGCATGTTATCAGCCTCGAAATCGAGCCTGAAATTTGCAGTGAGTGTATTCCTAGAGCTTCTAATGAGCCGTTAATAACTGTGTCATGTTGTAATGAAGTTATTTTTCACAATTTAAATAATTTGAATAATTTCGGGATTCAATGAAAATTTATTTGAAATTAAATAAAACGTTCGATTTTTTATTTGGATCACCCTATACATATTTTAAAATATTTCACGAGCTAACGCCGTTTAAAGATAGTATTGCGCGCGCCGCGAATCCGGTCGCTTTGGAAGGGATTTTTGCGTGGTAGGAATTCTTCAGAGCTTAGGTGAGAAATAATTTGAAATTAAGAATGAATTCTTTTCCTGCGATTCATTCTGAACAGTCGAACCGAAATCTAGTTAGCCGTTTTTCCGCCGTTTAAAAGTATTCCGAGGTATAAAATTCTTAGTATTGTTTTCCGTAATTTTTCATTTGATTTTGCCGTGTTAATAAGATAAATTAGAATCGCGTTAATTTTGATCTGAAATCACATCCGTTTATTTTAAAAGATAAGACGCCGCGTCGTGTACTGTTTACCTACGTTTTTTTTTGTATCGTTACGACTTTTTTTTATCGTTTTGTATCAATTGCTTTGCCGGTTATTTTAATTTGAGAATAATTTAGTTATTAGTAAAAGATTTCATTTTATTTATTACAAAGAGTTATTTAGATTTTAAAAATCACAATACCGAATTGCGTGAGATTTTATTTTAGTTCTCGTTTTTATTTCTTGAATAATTTGGCTGAAATAGTTTGATCATTTTTCCGGTTTTATAATTTAGTTTATTTATAATTAAATTTTCATTCTCAGTGGCGTACCTGGTTTAATTTAATTTTAAATATCATTATTTTTCCGAATTAGTAAACAGGAATAGTTTATTCATTTTAGGGACCCGTAATTATTTTAAAGAGTTATTTAGAGTTTCATTCCAATTTCATTTTTAATTTTGTTAATTATTTTAATTTCCGAAAAATTAATTTAATTTTGGTTTCTTTTCGTGGCCGAATTTTAGGAGAGTTATTTAAGTTCTCAGTTTAGAATTTTATTTACGATTACATTTCTAATTTTGTTAATTATCTTTTCCGCTAGATTAACCGAAATTGATTCATTTATTGATCGTTTTCTTGAGTTAGTTTGTTTTTAATTAAATCTCAGTTAGCTTTGGTTACCTTTTCACGTCCGAAATTAAATATTAGTTACCGCATTAATTGTTCCGACTGTCGCGTAAATGATTTAAAAGCATTGGGATCAGATCTTATCTTCGTGGTGGCTTCGGCAAAAACCCCCAGACAATATCTCCTCAATTGCAGAGTTAGTTCGCCGTGAAGTAGTAGCTTTGGGATCAGATCTTATCTTCGTGGTGGCTTCGGCAAAAACCCCCAGACAATATCTCCCCATAGCTAAGTTCGCTCGCCGGGTAATAATTTTCAACGCTTTGGCACGGTTAGGTTGTCGTGAAATAATTTAAAAGCATTGGGATCAGATCTTATCTTCGTGGTGGCTTCGGCAAAAACCCCCAGACAATATCTCCCCAATTGCAGAGTTAGTTCGACGTGTAGTTTCCGAAATCTTGGGACCAGATCTTATCTTCGTGGTGGCTTCGGCAAAAACCCCCAGACAATATCTACCTGAGTTTCGGCCGGTCTGTATCTGTAGTATCACAGCTTCGGGACTGATCTTATCTTCGTGGTGGCTTCGGCAAAAACCCCCAGACAATATCAAATTCTGAATGCTTAGGTCCGTAAATTCAACCCCCGCGATTACCCTGTTATTCCGTAAAATAAGACAGCTAACTAACTCACCCGATTTAAGTTAAATAATTTAATAGTATTAATTTACGTTTCCGGTTAATTAGCATTTTTAGAAAGAGAGTCATAAAATAGTTGCCGATTTTAATTTCCGAATTGGACAAGTAGATTTCATAATTAATAAGGTTAGATAACTCCCCTGTTTTAATTTAAAGTAATAAAAGTAATTAAGAATAAATTTATTAACTTTCTTGTTAATTCTAGAACATAATAAATTTTGACAAACCCTGCCGATCTATTTCATAAATTAATTAGGCTAAATAACTCTTTCATAGTGATTTAGATATTTAATAGAAGTTATTTTGTTTTTCCGGTTGCTTCCGTAATTTGATAAATTTAATTAAAGTCTGATTGAGTCACTCCGTCACTACAGTCACTATAAGGCCGAATCGAACGTTTCTTTTAAACGTAGTATTTTTTTTGTTCAGGGTTAAATAGGGTTGGACTTTGAAGTAGAACGAATTTTATTTTGTTACACTAGCTAAAAACAATATATGTGTCACGTTTATTTCCTGGTTTATATTCACCAACCTTACCTCTTTTCAGGGATATTAAAGGTATCTAATAAAGTAAAAATAATTAAGTCTGAAGTCAACTAGACCCCTGGAGAATACCGTATCTCCATCTGAAGTTACCTGTGCCCCTAAGAGGCCGTTTCTAAGGGTTGTGGAGCATACCACATAAAAAAACTGGCGCTCGAGCAATCTCCGTAATAAAGCGTCATCTTGTAAGGCAATATTTTTCTTAGTGGCAAGAAAAAGCCTTACAATGTTCTGCTCACTTAAGTTAAAGCTAGCAGAACAGTCATTATTGCGAAAATTCGCGGAGCAGAACATTTTAAATTAAGGCATTTAATTAGCCTTTAATGGGCCTGTAATTGTCCATGAATTGATTTTTAATTCTGCTGACTTTGTTCTGGTAGCTTAAGAGACGTTATTTTTCCTTTTCTCCGCTACTCAAGGATGATTCTTGACCTTGATTTGTGTTCTTCAATGGATCATCCTTGTCCTGTCTCAGAACCCGCGCTCTTCAACTATTCGCGTACAATTTTTAGAGATGCATGAAATTGTTTTGGCTTGGAATACTTCTAAATGGTGGTCGAAATATAAATAGAATACGTTTGATGGGTTTTCTACAACGATTGGGAATCGCTTATTTCACAGTATCTATAATATGTATATATTTTATGAATAGAATAGAGGATGGAAATTTAATGGAATCGAAATTGGTGAGATTTTTTTTACAACATCGATTTTTTTTTTTTTAATTACAATGTTATTTTACCTTCCAGGTGTATGTAGCTGATATAATAAAACTATGGAAAGGTTGGCTAATAGTTTTAGCAGCGTTAATCTTACATACTATATTAATGTTTAATGTGGCACCAACTGGATGCCCAAGGTAAATTAGTATTGTCTTGATTCTTGAATTACTAAAAACGTCTTTATTGTATTTATATATTTTTAGAGGATATATGGGACCAGGAGGTTTGCATAAAAATCGATCTTACGTCAATTGTACAGGAGGAGCGACAGGATATATTGATAAATTGATTCTAGGCAAATATAGATATAAACTGGTGGCTATTTCTAAAATCTACGAATCAGAACTTTTTGAACCTGATGGATTAATAGGTAATATAATTATAACAATTCTAAAGGACTTGCAGGAACATGGCTACATACTCTTTTTTAATCAATAGTCAACTAATATAAATTTTTTTTCAATAATTTAGGTTGCTTATCCATAATTTTTTATTGTTTTATCGGAGTCCAAGCTGGAGTTACTCTTTTAACGTACAAAGGTCATTATGAACGTTTAACACGTTGGTTACTATGGGCTGTAATTAGTGGGATAATTGGAGGTGTCTTATGTGGATTTACTAAAGAAGACGGCTTCATTCCTGTTAATAAATATTTATGGTAAGCCAAAATGAGAGGGTTATATGTATTTTACCATTTGTAGTACCCCTTAGAAGGTCCTAGGTTGAAGTCTTTTAATTTGAATATTTTTCAGGTCACTATCCTTCGTCCTGGTCACAAGTTGCTTCGCTTTTTTCGTCTTGAGCATCCTTTACTTAATTGTCGATTTCAAAAAATGGTGGTCAGGCAAACCTTTACTATTTGCTGGTATGAACGCCATCTTGATGTATATTGGACACGAAATATGCGATGGGCACTTTCCAGCGCGTTTGTACATCCATAATTACAACGATTTGACTGGTGATCCGAGAAGGACGCACTTTTTAGCGCTGCTTTCTGATATTTGGGCCGTCCATTTTTTTGTGATAGTTTCATATTATTTGTATAAAATAAAATACTTTTTTACTTTGTAATTTTATACATTTAAATAAAACATAAATAATTAAATATGCATTTTTTCATTCGGATAATACGCCATTGCGTGTTTAGCCGATAGAACATTAATAATAATAATAATAATTCCTTTATTTTCCAAAGAATAATACATATAAATTGCGTCAATAAAAAGTCGTTATCATATAAGACATTAAAATTAAAATTAAAATTTTAAGTTATAATACAGTTACATCTTAATCTAATTATAAATTAACATGAAGAAACCAGATTAAATGGAGGATAAATATTCCTCGAGCGTGTAAGGAGAAATGGCAATGATATGTTTTTTTAAACGTTTTTTGAAAGTATACAGACTAGAGGAATTTTTTATATCATCTGGTAACATATTATATAGAACACATCCATTATAAAATGCACCTTTTTGATAGAGGGCTGTGACATGTTGATCCGGTTGAAGATCATTTCTTCGCCTAGTGAAATGGTTGTGTTCTATATAGTTACCAGTGAATGTTGTGAAGTTCCGCCGAACATAGCATATGATTTCATAAATATAAACTCCAATAGCCGTCAGGACGTTTAGAGTTTTGAAAGCATAGCGACACGTTTCTCCTGGTTTGATACCAGCCAGTATGCGGATGGCATATTTCTGAAGCACAAAAATTCTGTTAGTCTTTACATATGCCCCAATGGATGATTCCGTACCGTAAGTGACTATGGAAATTAGCAAAGTATAGTGTTTTAACTACATTGTTTAGACATGACGGATAATGTGAAACAAGATGAAGATAACTTCTTGCTAAGTTATTTGACATGTTCTTCCCACGTTAGATGACAGTCGACAAAGAGCCAGAGTAATTTTATGGAGGTAACGAACTCTACGAATTTCCCATTTAGCGAGATGCCGTTTCCAATACATAAATTAGATTTATTGGACGTAAAGATCATACAGGCGGTTTTATCTGCATTTATATTTTTTGTCTGGAGATTAGAAAGATCTTTAAGTTTTAAGAGAGTAGATTTATTTGAGATTTTAGGTGCTCTTTCAGGTCATTAGCATAGATAATAAAAAGTAGAGGAGCAAGCACGGAACCTTGTGGTACCCCTATAGAAACTTCTATTTGCTTTGATAGATTTTTTTGCCCGGTCGAAGCAACTGAAACTCTTTGAGTTCTTCCTTGCAAGTAGGATCTAAACCAATCATTTGCAACACCACGTGCGCCATGCCACTCAAGATTTTCCAGAAGTAGGGAGTGATTGATATAGTCGAATGCCTTAGTAAGGTCAATATATAAACCAACAGCCGCGGAGCGATTGTCTATTGCATGAACAATTTCTTTAATAAAGCTGAAAAGTGCTGTGTCAATACTCCTTCCTCTTGTAAAGCCATGCTGCGATTCATCAATTAAGACATTTTGAATCAGAAATGTATTTATATTGTCATACATAACTAGTTAAAAAATCATACAGAAGGTTGAAAGAAGACTGATTGGTCTATAATTAGTGACGTCATGCGGATCACCTTTTTTATGTATTGGTACCACAATGGTTTGTTTTAAAGTTTCGGGAAAAATGCCTGATCTGAAAGAAACGTTGATTAGGTACGCTAGAGGTTTCAGTATGTGCTCTTTATATTCTTGATTATAACACTAGAAATTTCGTCATAGCCACAGGATGTAGAGGATTTGAGATTGTAGATGGCAGCAGATACTTCATTTTCTATAACGGGAGCTAGAAATATTGAGCTTTTTTGTCATTTGGTGTGAGCATAATTACGTTATGTTTGCGTATTTGTTGAAATTCCGCAAAAGGCATTTATAATGTTTGTCAACTGCTACATAAGAATCTTTTAGTTGTGGATATGTTTTTCATATCTCCCAAAGTAATTAGAATGTTTTTTATGCGCAAAATTTCTTGAGAAACCTCTTGTCGGGGCGCAGGTTTATTATTTGAGGAGTTATAGAGCTTTAATGGGAAACAGATATTAAAATAATACATAAACGTGTCAAAAAAGCAATCAAATGATGTATTAAGATATTCTTCCTGTGTATCATTAAGCCAATTTTCATTTGACAATAAATGACAAAATTCAGAGATTTTGAAATTGGGGAACTTCCGCTTATATATTTTTTCGTTGAAATTTGTGAAATTGTCAACTATTATTGTTAAAGATTGTGCAAAATGGTCGGAAAGAAAAGGTTTTAAAACTTTTACATCATAAGTATTAGACATATGAGAGTTAATAATAAAATTATCTAAGCAGGTAGAGCTCATACTCGTTACGCGTGTTGGCTCTTCAATGGTGGTTTTAGGTCCGCGACATCCTAGAAAATCTGTAAACTTTCGATTCTGTGGAGAATCTACAAGTAAGTTAATGTTAAAATCACCACCAATGATGATTTGCTCTGAGTCCGTGTCGAAACAACTAAGCAAAAGGTCAAATTTGGCTAGAAAATTATCCATTTCGGTTAAAGTGCATTGAGGTGGATGGTAAATAACAATAACAGTTACATTATAAAATGGTAGTAGTCCAATATTTCTACTTTTATTTTTTGGTTTGTATAAATTGCAACTACTCCGTGCTCTTTTTCAGAACGGCAGAAAGAGGAGCACAACACATATTTATCAAACGTAAAATATGGCAATTACGTTGTTGATTGCCAGTGCTCCGAGACTAAGAAGATATCAGGCTGAGTATCGTTGAGAAACTGTTGTACTTTTTCGAATTTATTGCGTATACTTTCTAGGTTCTGGTGTATTAAAGTTAGTTTGTTTGTGGTTGAAAAATAGTTATTTGTGTAACTAGTGCAAAAAGTGTATATTTGTTGCACGATGCATGAAGTTTGCAGCTCGAGACGAAGTCGAGTGCTGCAATCATGTTGAGTGCAACAAATATGCTTTTTGCACGTGTAGCACACAACATTTTTTCTACGATCGAAAATAAAATTTAACTTTAAACTAACGATAATTTTATTGAACTAGTTATTTACTTTTTACGAATTAATTTCAGCCTTCACCACTGAATACTCTGACTATAAGGTCGATGGCTTTATTATCTCCGATTTTTCTTTCAAATACGCTAGGAGGACGTTCTCACTACTGTTCTTAACACCAGTCTGTAAAACGTTTATAACAAATTTCATAATTTTTTTTTTGATTTTTCGGGTAATAAATCTGCTGTGGCTTCATTTGCTGTTTGAATTAAATCTGGAGGAGTACAAATATATTCTTCTTCACTATTCGAATCAGACATTTTTAATAGCTAACAAAATATTAAAATTTTAAATAGACAACTTGAGATGAATTACGTAAACTGCCATTGTCAGACGCCATCCATAGCTAACTATGAATATGCTTTCGTTAGTAACAAGATTTGGATTAATCAAAACTACAGTAAAAAATGTTTCTTTTTAATGTTAAACAATAATGTTTTTAATAATATTTAATGGTACCTAAGTTCCTACAGTTACCACATTTATAAGTATACTCAAATTACATGGAAAAAATGTTTTGTTCAGATCGAACTCCTAATTACAGAGTACCAAAGCACTTTGTTGCACTAGTGCAACAAAGTAAAACTTTTAACACGGTTGAGAGTGCAAAAAGTAATAACTTTTTGCACGATCGTAGAAAAAATGATTTCGCCTAGTCAGACCTTTACAGCTGCCCCTGGCGGAAGTTAAATGGCCGCTCTGTGAGTTTGGATTAGTACTGTTAGTGTGTGAATCTTCTAGGTTATTAATTTTTCCAGGTGATTCTTGAGATGTGTTCCAAGTAGAATAAGTGTTTCCCGTTTTTTTTAGTGGATTGTATCTAGGATTATCCAAGAAGCGTTTTCCTTTACGAAAATCAAATCTCTCGAAGTTTACACCCTTGGGCCAAAAGTTACACGCGTTTAGCATATCGTAAAATGAGGGATCAATTCCCACCATGAATGAATTATCGGTTTTTTGATGGATTTCAAGAGCTTTCACATAAATGTCTTGGATTTCAGCGTTTGCTTTTTTTGATATGTAATTTAAGACTTTGTCTTTGGTGACGTCTTTTTTTGCCCGTGAAATAAACAACCACATCATTTTTTTTTTATTTTCAACACATTCGAATCCTTGATTATTCTCAGTCTGTCTGGCAAGTACCAACTTGTACGTTTCGGCTGTTCTTTCTTGACTGGGCTTTCACCCCTTGTTGAGAGAAACTGGTCTACTGACTGGCCCCAATATTCTGAGGGGATGACAACGAGCCTTTATTGCCTATATTTTTACTGTTCTTTGAATGAGGGAAACGAGAAGTTATATTTCCAGTTGGAGGTCTATTAACTGGAAAAGTAGGGATTGAATTTCCTATATTATTAAAAAATGTGGGAGTTGTTGATATGTCAATATGGCGGGCGATGTAGTTATCTGTAAACATTGCTCCGATAATTTTATAGTTAATTCCCATCGTCTCATGTATTTTGGTTGTAAAAATTCATTTCATAGTGTTTGTGTACGTATAAAAGATGATTATTTGAAATTCATCAACAAAAACGACAGTGTTTTTTGGTGTTGCGATAGTTGCAAAGTCGAGTTGCCGCAAAAAATGGTCAATAATTCAGCAGTAATACAGGAGAATGAGCATTTAAAACGTGAAAATGTCCTATTGGAATCTTTGAACAGTGAATTAAAGTGCAATAATGATTTGTTAAAAGATAAAATCAGTGCAATTATTTCTAATAATCCAAGTGTGAACCAAGTGAGTACAAATTTCTTATCTCGTCAACAAAAACCGGCAGCCGTTTCTTATAGCAGCATATTGAAAAACCCACCTGTAGACAAACCTGGTTTGGTTCTAAAATCTGCGGATTTTTCAATTACTAATACGGAAATTATGAATGATTTTCTAAAGCATATTGATCCTAGAAATGATAATATAAGAATCGACAGTATTAATAAAATAAAAAGTGGTATAATCGTGAAATGTGAAAACGATAAATCACTTAATACGTTAAAAACTTGCGTGAAAAACAAACTAGGCACTAAATACAAGGGGGAAGATGTCAAACGATTAAATCCGAGAATCATTTTAAAGGATACAGGTCTGTCAGACTCACAAATTAGAAACGATTTAATAGGTGAAATCTTTATTCTAAATGATTTAGCTGACAACTTCAACCAAACCGATATGAAAATAGTTACTACCTTAAAATTCAACAACACAATCAACTTGGTACTAGAAATTTCCCCTGAACTAAGAAGCCATCTCTTTTCGTGAGGTCACCTTTATATTGGATGGAAAAAATGCTTTTTTAACGACCACCTGAGAATTTTAAAATGCATTAAGTGTCTTTCTTATGGTCATACTGAAAAAAATGCACATCTACTTCTGCAAATTGTGCCTCGTGTAGTGAAGGTCATATTTCGAAATCATGCAGTGCACTTGATAAAAAATGTATTAACTGTCAAAAAAACAATTCAGAACATGGTACTAAATTTGATATCTACCACTCTGCCAATGATAAAACTTGTCCTATCTACGTAAGTTACATTAATCGCCTCAAATCAAAAATAAATTATGGGTAGAAAGTCGCAACATACTAAATTAAGCATTGCACAAGTTAATACTCGTTCATTGTTGCCTAGCTTAAATGATATCATTGCAATTATTAATGAACAAAATTTTGACATCTTAGCTGTAACTGAAACCTGGCTCTCTGATAATATTTCAGATTCAGATATAAATATCCAACGATATAACTTTTTTCGTAATGATAGAAATCGTCATGGCGGGGGGGTAGGTATCTATATTAGATCATGTTTTAAAAGTGAAGTTATTAGCTTTGATCAAATTGTACCAAATTCTTCTCTAGAATATCTTTGGATAAGTTTCAAAATTGTATGAAATTCTGCATAGGAGTTCTGTATAGGCCACCTAGTCAAAGGCTAAACGATGCCATACAGTATATTGACAATATGCTACCCAATATCATGACAATCTCTGATAATATTTTCATTTTAGGCGACTTAAATGTCAATCTGCTCCAATCTAATAATGCTCTTAGCCAATGCTTTGATGCCTTCGGTTTTGTACAGATTATTGATGAACCTACGCATATAACAGAGTACACATCTACTTTAATTGATCCCATTTTCCTGAATAATCCTAATTTGTGTTCGAAACATGGTACGTTAAATGTTGACCATTTTACAAACCACCGGTTAGTATATTGTGACATAGAAATAAACTATAATGCTCAAAAACAAAAAATTGTAACGTATAGAGACTTTCAGAATTTGTTATTTTTCGCTAATGATCTCCGTAACGTTAGGTGGAATCACATAATATATTTTAACGATATTGATAGCAAAGTGGAATATTTAACTACTAATATTCACTCTTTGTTTGACAAACATTGTCCATATCGTGTTGCTCGCATAAGCAAACCCAAGGCTCCATGGCTTACCCCAACCATTAGACTTTTATTCAAAGAACGTGATCGTGCTTTAGCTAAATTCAGGTCAAATAAAACTGCCGTCAACTGGAATAATTATAAAGCTCTACGAAATTTCACTTTAGCCTCAGTTAGAAGCGAAAAAGCTGCTTATATTGAACATATACATAACAATTCATCTTCATCCAGATTTTACAAAGTTTTAAAATCAATGAAGATTCAAACATCCAAAAATAATGACATTCCCTCTCCACTTTTAAATCCCTACAAAATTAACGATTACTTTTCGTCTGTTTTTCAGGTAAGTAACAATGAGTGTTGTGAATCTATTGTAACTTATAGAACGAGCAAGTTTAGTAATAATAATACTGTTTTTCAATTTCAGCCAATTGGCATTACAAAACGATATTATACAAAAAATTAAATCTAATGCATCCGGAAATGACAATATTAATCTACAAATGTTAAAACTATGCCTACCAGCGATTGATATATATATTTTACACATAGTTAATCTATGCTTGGAACAAGGATATTTTCCTCGTTCCTGGAAGCAAGCTACAGTGATACCTCTGCCTAAAACTCACAGTCCATCTGCGTATAAGGATCTGCGTCCAATTAGTCTCCTGCCCATAATTTCGAAAATTCTAGAACGAGCCGCCTATTTCCAAATTTATGAATATTTGGTGAATCATAACATTATTCCTCTTCATCAGTCGGGTTTTCAAAAAGGTTACAGTACTTCTACAGCATTAGCATATTTATCTGATAACATACTGAATACAATCGATAAACAAAGAGCTGGTATACTCGTACTGCTCGATTTCAGTAAAGCATTTGACACAATCAATCATAATCTGCTTGTAGCCAAATGTTCTTATTATGGGTTTGAGGAAAATGCACTTTCCTTTATTAAAACATATTTAAAAAATCGATCTCAGGCAGTTATGGTAAATGGACTGTGATGGTCCACTTCTACTTATATAAATTCGGGCTTTCCTCAAGGCTCAGTTCTGGGTCCGCTACTATTTTTGCTGTATACGTCAGATCTATATAAACAAATTACAAGTAGTACTGCTCAATTCTTTGCTGATGACACCCAATTATTTTGTGATTTCAAAAATTAATGAATATGTCCCTGCTGTGGAAAGAATTAATGAAGATTTAAATAAAATTAATATGTACTCCTCAAACCACAATTTAAAAATAAATGCTTCTAAGTCCAAATTTCTAGTTTTCTGTAAGAAAATTGCCAAACAATATATTCAAGACCATGCTAGCTTAAACTTAAAAATTTCTGGTGACAGCATTCCTCATGTCTATGAGGCAAAAAAATTGGGTTTATTCTTTGATGAATCCAATCGTTTTGATAAACATACAAATTATATTTTGCAACAAGCCTACAGTGCATTACGTCTACTCTATGCAAACAAATTCGTTCTTCGTGATAAAAATATTAAAACCAAACTCTGCTCCAGTTTAGTTATCTCTAAATTACTATATGGTATAACTGTATATTATCCTTGCTTGACTCTTTTAAATCGTAATAGACTTCAAATGGTACAAAATACATGTTGCAGGTTCATCAATAATCTTAGAAAGTTTGATCATATTTCTTTTGAATTTTCCTTGACTCGATGGCTGAATGTTAGTAATTTATTTAAATATCTATTTTTGACTCTGATATTTAAAATTCTCTGTACAACAATGCCACCCTATCTATACAAAAAAACTGATTTTTAGAAATGATATGCATAATGTCAATATTCGGAATCATTTTAATCTCTCCATGCCTCGCTTCTACACTACTACCTTTAAACGCAGTTTTTCATACAATGCTGTTTATCACTTTAATAATCTGGACGTAACAGTGAAATATGCGTCGTCTGTGAAAACTTTTAAAAAAATGTTAAAAGAAAAACTATTAACTATGCAATAACTTGTTTAACTTATTTAATTATGTTTAACTTTATACCGTTATATATTATTTTCAGTTCTAAACCTAAAATCGCAATAATTATAATTATTTTTTCCTTTCTATTTTTTGGTACATTTAATTATGTCACATAGGTTAATTTAAGTCACAGATGACAAGCTGTTCATCTTTAGTCTCTTTAAGATTGCACTTGAGACAAGACTTTTTTTTAAACAAATTTAAAAATTTGAATGGACTATAATAAATCTGTTACCTTTAAGTGTCCAATATCACTGGTCTATTATTTGAAGGTACGTCGCGGTGTTTTATCGGGTCAGGTTCAAGTTTTTTGCATTGCTTCAATAAAAACTTCACTTAAACTGCACACATAAATGAATCATTTCCATTGAAATAGTCGCTAAATGAACTTTTGCAGAAGTGGTTTATTACACAGATACATAGAGCAAATTTTGATGATTAAATCAAATCAAATACTATTAAACGAGCAAGGTTTGTATGTGTGTGTGTGTCCAGAGGATCTCGAAATCCACTCGTCAGAATTCAATGAAACTTTCAGGGTAGACTAATTCCTATTTAAATCGGCAAAAAATGTAGGTCTCATGTCTGTGAAAATTCGATCTTCCGAGATATTTACAAGAAAAGTTAAGCTTTTAGTTTTATTTCCTAGCAACGGCAACTTGTTTCTATAGTAATATACTATAAAGGAGAGAGGATATAACGTCACATTCCATAGGCGTACTTTGCAAAATAAGTTTCTATAATATAAATAAGGTCACAGCATATAAAATATATACCGGGTGACAATGAGACTAGGGCCATGCCTATATCTCCTTCACTTTTCAACCGATTTGAATAAAATTTGGTACATAGATATAAGACACCATTTTGGATTGACAGACGTATAAAAACAAAATGGCCGACTTCCGGTTTCGCCAGAAATGTCATCAACTTCGATTTTTTAAATAGAACACCCTATATATTTTATATTTTTTGGATTCTATGGCTCAAATTACATACGACAGTGTTGCCAAATTTTTTATTTTTCAATAAAAAAATTCAAATTCTCAGATTTTTTTTTCAAGAAATGATTATGTTTAGGTTTCAACAAAAAGAAAATCGTACATAATGTATATCGTTGAATTGGTAATTAAATTCTCTATTAAATGACAAGATGGCCCTCGGTAGGTACCATTTGAAAAAAACGATTTATTCGTTAAAAATGAATTTATAAAATTTAAATTCCCGCTGTAGGATTTGTTATTGATCATATCGATGAAAAGTTAATTACTATGAATTACTGATGTCAATTAGAATAGATTTTGACCAGATAAAGGCCTCCTCGGCTAAAAAAAAATTTTGGAAATTTGAATTTTTTTATTGAAAAATAAAAAAAATGGCAACACTGTAGTAAGTAATTTAAGCCATAGAATCTAAAAAAACATCAAATATACAGGGTGTTCCATTTAAAAAATCGAAGTTGGTGACATTTCTGGCGAAACCGGAAGTCCGCCATTTTGTTTTTATACGACTGTCAATCCAAAATTGTGTCTTATATCTATTTTTCAAATTTTATTCAAATCGGTTGAAAAATGACCGAGATATAGGCATGGCCCTAGTCTCATTATCACCCGGTATACCCACTTCGTAGATTAAATTTTGAAGTTATATTATTTACAAAAAATAAAAATAAACCTTATGCATCTGACACTTTAACATTGAACGAATTAAATTTAACCAATAAATAACAAGGAGGATTATATGTTGGGATTAAACTGTTTTTAATCTCTTGGCATTAAAAGTAACGCTTCAGTACTTACCTAAACTCAAAGATTAAAAAAAAAGTTAGTTCAAGAACTATCTTTAAAAGTCACTGTCTTCACTAAAACTACTGGTATCACTATAATTGTCTTTTCTGAGGTTTATTATTATAGGTTCTATTAAATTATCCATTGATAGTGGATATACTTTCCTAAATGAATTTTCCACCTTTTTAACATGATCAATGCATTTTCCCCAATGTCCTCTATTTACATCTGAAAATGCCTTCAAAAACAAATTTCGCACATCAGGAAATTTAAATGTTTTATTGTTTTGAGAAACATAACCTTTTAATAATTGTGACCAGATCAGTTCAATGGGATTTAACTCTGCGTGGTACGGAGGCAATCTGAGAATTTGAATTAGTTTTTCTCTGGCCATCTCATCTATAATATATTTTTTGAATTTTGAATTTGAATTACTAATAATTCTGCCTTCAAGGATTTAGGAGGACTGATAATATTTTTAGAATGAAGCCATTTTGAAATATATATTTTATTACAAAATTCCGAATCAATTAAAATACATACGATACGGCTATGAATAAATAAAGTCTGACTTATCTGTCAAAATAACAGGTTTATTACAGTAAAAACCATGGAAACAAGATTAAATCTAGACAAAAACTATATTAGGCCGATCAGATGTATTAAAATTTAAATTTTAACTACAAATAAGCATTGAAGGATGAGGTAAAAATAAAATTTCTACCTCTTGAACCTGTACTACGTTCTGCAAATTAAATACTGCACTCCTTTCTTCTGTATAGTATAGTAGTAAAAAGGTTTGACTTTATTTAATTTCTGGCGTTTAAATCTGAAAGAATTCAATTTTAAATTTGCCGCTTTTTATCCATAATGACATACAAATTTTGACAACTACTGACACGCACATCTCTGGTTAAGAAAATGGGACCGGCTGGGATTTTCATGAAATTTTCGCAGATGCTATAAAACATGATAAGCAATAGAAATTTTTGCGCGGAAAAATATTTTTCACATTTTTTTATTCTGCAAATGCCCAAGTAGCAATTTATAACCAGAATAAACCTGAAAAGTATAAAAAAGAAAAGGTTCATTTGACGGACATAAATAATTTGCTTGTCAAATGACAGCCATCTCATAAATTCAAAGTTGAAAATACAACGTTGCCAATTCAATTTCAGAAATCATGGGTTTAGGTAAATATTTATAGGAACGTTGAGTAACACTTAAAATGGACACTTGTCAAAATGTGACACCTGTAAAAACGTGACATCTGTTAAAATGTGATTCGTGTCAGAATGTAACAACTATCAAAATGAACAAATGTCAAAATATGACACCTGTCAGAATGTAACAAATGTCAAAATGTCACACGTATCGTACTTTTCTTTATTTATTACACAGATCTAACCTAACCTAAAGCTAATCTTTTTTTTTTGGCGGGTGGAAATGCTTTATGGACATCGGGTAAAGGTTCTTCCCTTCCCCGATAGTGTGAGACTACCCCTTACGGTTACTCACTAAAACCACCCCACTGAAACCACTATGCCCTACACGCTGCTGTTGCCCGTCCCGGAAACGGGGCCTGTCCGCCGTGACTATTCGCGAAGATCAAGCGTCAGTAGATGTTGCCCTAAAAGGGTGAAATCTCCAGAAACTAGGCAACTTTTAATGCATTTAACTAACCTCTGTGACAAGCAGTTGATAAACGTCAACAACACCAGCAAATTGAAAATTAACACTGACAGCTTTTTTAATTTTCCCGCCTACTTTCAAGCTAATCGCCAATCAACTTTCTATTTATCTACCTTTCTGTAGTTCAAGTAGATGTCGCCCACTCCGTGATTTTCACGAATTAATTAATATTTTGTCAGGTTATAAATATACTTAAATTATATACTCATTGGACTGCTTAAAAATGTAGATTTGAATATTAAGAGCGAAGCTCGGTGACCAGATATTTGATACTAATTTCAGTATTAGAAATGCATTATTTCCCATTGAAAATACGGGTTTTAGGGTTTTAGGGCACAAACAATCACCGTGATATTTGACTAATATCGTAATGTAATGTAATGTAATTTATAATATTTGCAAAGATTATTTGCCCTAAGGGCAAAAACATAGAGAAACATCGCATCAAGCCTCGCCTCAAGCATAAAAAACAAATACATGTACTAAACGTTAACCGTTCATAGTAAAGAATCGAGCATCGACTAAAGCATCGCATCGAGCATCGCCGTTTCCGTTTCCGTTTCCGCACGCTAAACGTCACACGTTAAAACGTCAGTCCTGACGTCATCGATGTTTGCCTACTCTTTGATACCTACCCTTACTATTCATTTGCGCGCGAATTTCGAATTTCTTAGGTTATTCTATAAAAGAGAGAGGAGTGTAGTAAAAGTGGGGATATAACGTCACATTCCATAGGCGTACTTTGCAAAATAAGTTTCTATAATATAAATAAGGTCACAGCATATAAAATAAATATACCCACTTCGTAGATTAAATTTTGAATGAAAAAAGTTATATTATTTACAAAAAATAAAAATAAACCTGATGCATCTGACACTTTAACATTCAACGAATTAAATTTAACCAATATATAACAAGGAGTGGGATTAAACTTTTTTAATCTCTTGGCATTAAAAGTAATGCTTCAGTACTTACCTAAATTCAAAGATTAAAAGTCACTAAAACTACTGGTATCACCATCATTGTCTTTTCTGAGGTTTATTATTATAGGTTCTATTAAGTTTTCCATTGATAAATACACTTTCCTAAATGAATTTTCCACCTTTTTAACATGATCAATGCATTTTCCCCAATGTTCTCTATTTACATCTGAAACTGCCTTCAAAAACAAATTTCGCACATCAGGAAATTTAAATGTTGTATTGTTTTGAGAAACATAACCTTTTAATAATTGTGACCAGATCAGTTCAATGGGATTTAACTCTGCGTGGTAAGAAGGCAATCTGAGAATTTCTCGGGCCATCTCATCTATAATATATTTTTTGAATTTGTTAAATGTTGTGTAACGTTTATTTCGTTCCTGGTTGTAAGTTTTTATTGATAAGTCGTATTTCGACAAAACTTTCCATTGTCTGTGAAACAATTCCCCAGTTCGTCCCGTATCCGTGTATACCTCGATCTAGTATCAACCGCTCGATATCAAAATATCGATTGTGGTTCCGATTGACAGCTTTAAGTCGATGACGTCGAATCTGAATAACAATAAATAAGCCGGCATTTCCTAAATTCAGTCTTTTCTGGTGCATCAATCATAACATCCTATAATAAATAGTGTGAAGTCAGATAGTTTCCTTTTTGTGTTAATTGCTATTTGGTGACAAAGGTTCGTATCTCATATTAAATTATTAATTAAATTGCTTAGTAAATTAAATCAAATCGCTTATAAGGTGTAGGTATGTGTATATTTTTTACAAAATGGACGACACAATAGCTATTTATATTACAAGTACATAAACAAGGGCTTTATTGAACAAATAATTATAATTATAGCCGAGCGAGCTTGCGAGAGAGGCTATAAAATGATGAGTCCATAAAGCCTGTTTAGGTACGCGTTATATACATGATTTTATGTTCGATTGCAATTAAAAAATAATAATAAATTGAAAAAATTAAAATTTGATACGATTTTGGCTGACAGCAGTTGCGATGACAAGTAGATGTTTATTTTTTAAACATGTCAAATGAGTTGTCTTGCAACTTGTCAGTGACGTTGGCAATTACTTTATTTTACTAGTAAAATAAAGTGCACTTTATTTGACAGTAAAATAAGTGCTACTTTATTGACGCAAAACTGTTCTATTGGTCAATCGTACATAAATTAGTTTTTTTAACACTTTTCTTTTTATCTCAAGTTTTTCCATCTTTTACAACGTTCGGAAAAATACTATTGCAAATCGTAAAGCCAATTGTATTTTTAAATTAAATTGTTAATTATCTGGAAACTTTTTTTTTCATTTCTTCACTATATTTTATTTGAGCATTTTACATTTGTTAACACGTGCTAAAAGATGGAAAGACATTATTTTTTTTTGTATCAATTATTGATATAGTGCTTTATCGTTTCTAAAGGAGATCCAGTGGGGTACAGTTTAAAAAGGAGACCCGCCCAGTGCCGTTTTAAAAGGAGATCCAGTGGGGTACAGTTTCAAAAGGAGACCCGCCCAGTGCCGTTTTAAAAGGAGATCAAGTGAGGTACAGTTTCAAAAGGAGACCCGCCCAGTGCCGTTTTAAAAGGAGATCCAGTGGGGTACAGTTTCAAAAGGAGACCCGCCCAGTGCCGTTTCAAAAGGAGATCCATTTTCAAAATGAGACCCGTCCAGTCTATACTGACATTGTAAAAGGAGATCCGAGGAGGTCAATTAAAGGCGTTCCAGTGGGGTACCGTATTTCATTTTCAAAGGAGACCTGAGGAGCTTCCAAATGAAGTTATAAAGAATATCCAGTACCGTTTTAAAAGGAGATTCAAGTAAAAGGAACCCAGTGGTGTCCCAAATATACTTTCAAAAGGAGATCTATATAGAGAAGTTCCAGCAACCCTCAGTGGAGCCCTCCAGACGCTTCCTCCTCACACCAGCGGTCTCTACCGTCTAACCAAAAGATAAGTGTCATCCGACACTTACACCTTTGCCAGAAGTCATTCCAGTCAATTTTAAATATTAAATACAAAATTTGTTGTTTCTTTGCTTTTCATATAAACTATCCATCTTAATAAATTTCACTTATTAAACTTATTTTCGTTGTTTTATTTTTCGCTCTCAACTAGAAAGTTAGTGGCATGTATTCGAGATTATACTAAAACTAACCTCGTGGCGCTCATAATTTGTTTAGTGAAAACTTTTAAGTCTTTTTAATTAAAGACTATGCCACTTAACTCACTAGTAAAGTTCTAAGCCCAAGCTTACTTTTTTTTTGGTATTGATCTAGCCAGGGTAAAATCAAACAACGTATTTAAAAACGTTACATTTGGCGCCCAACGTCTTAGTAACAGTTTTTTTAAATCGTTTCATCAAATCAATTTGATTTTCAAGACTTCTCAGGAATGATGCCCGAAATGTGGTGAATGATTGGTGCGCTCAAGGTCGTGTGAACACTAGTCACTAGCCGTATTTTGTCAGTATCGTAGTTGTTAAAGTGAAAAGAGGTAAACTGCTTTTATAGATGCCCCACTATGTGCCCTCTGATGCCTGGCTTGAGTCGATGCTTGAGGCGGGGCTTGATGCGATGGTTGATGCGATGCTTCACTATGTTTTTCCCCTTGGGGTCTGTTCTTTTTTATGACGGATTATTCATTGCACATACTTATGGTTCAAAGTGCTATGTATCGTTTTATTGTGCAAACCATATTTAAAGAGCGTGATACAATATTTTAAAGCAGATTAAGTTTTTTTAAAGTCGACAATAAGTTATGGCTATTATTTTCATGTTGTAGCAGATTTGATATGGAGTTAAAGTTATTTTCTCAAAGTGCATTTTGTCTATTAAATGTGGCATATTATTTTTGTGTATCACCTTTATTGAAAGTTTGAAATATTTTTTTAATGTTTATTCATTTGTTTTTAAAGCGATTTTAGTCTTTTTTAAAGTGAGTTTAATTCCAACCCATAAGGATACCGTTATTGTTGAGCGGCTCCCGGGAGCTCTCGCCTGCGCTCGTATTCTATCGACATTGAAACATTGGCGAATCTGAGGGGGGGCCATGCCCCCGCCCCTAGAGTTCTGTATAGTTGATATTGATATTGGACATGCAAGTAAACCTTTGATTGGTTTTCAAGAAGAATAAAACACACGTTATACAAACCAAAATTATGCTTTGTATTGAATATTTTCTCAAACACTCAAACATCCCAAATCGACACGTTTTTAAATTTCATAGAAGTCGTTTATCATCCAATATAATTATGAAACCGAAATATTCTTCTAAGCAGAGCGAATGTGTGCAAAAAACAGGCGGGCAATTCAAAGGACTTCAAAACAGATAACGGTATAGTTTGTCTATTTTCAATTGCAAACGATCCTATTTTATACCTACAAGCCGCCAATATCGACAAAGCCACTTGTCGGCATATCTACAAGCCGCCAAAGCCATCAAAGCAACTTGTCAGTACATCTGGGAATTTTGTTTCTGCAATTGAAAATTGAAAAACTATAAGCCGTGAGCGGTAAGAATCAAAGACAAAGGAATAAGTAGAAAATCGTTGTCTTTTGTCGGAAACCGCACATAAATGAAAAAATGATTATATTCCAATTGTTTTTGAAAGAAAGGGTCACTTGGCATTTGTTCTTGTTCTTCAAACAAGTAAGTGTGGTTATTATTGTAAATACTGTGTTGTCTTTGCCCAAGTTAGTGGCAGAAATAAGACAGAGTGTCTCAAAAGTCTGGTTCGAACGCCTGTGACAAAATTTGCCAAACTTTTTGGAAAAGATGGTGTCTTGGATATTCACGATTCCAATAAATATCATAAAGAAGCAATCTTGCGTTCAAATATTTTCGTTAATTGTTATGAGAATCCAACATTTGATATACGGAATGTATTATCGGAAGGCAGGAAAAGACAAGTAGAAGAAAATAGAAAAAGGTTGGTACCAATAATTCGAAGTGTTATTTTCTTAGCAAGACAAAATATTCCATTTCGTGGACATAGGGATGATGGAGCATTATGCAACACCAGTCAAGTTAACGAGGGAAATTTCAGAGAACTACTGCGATTTCGAATTGAAGCTGGAGACGGAATGTTAGAAGAGCATTTGAGATCGACTTCGTCCAAGGCAACTTATATCAGTAAAACTACCCAGAATCAATTGATACATTTTTGCAGTGAAAAAATTATTTATACCATAATATCAAAAATCAAGTCTGCGAAGTTTTACAGTGTAATGTTTGACGAGACCACAGATATATCTCACGTTTCTCAAATGTCACTAGTAATCAGATACCTTGAAGGAAGTGAAGTGAAGGAAGACTTTGAAGGATTTATAGACTGCCATACCGAAAAATATAACCTAGACCCCAATACCGTGGAGCCTGTTCTAACAGGTAAAATTCTGGGACAAATAGTCACAAGCCAAGTGAAGAAACTAAATTTACCATTCATGGACTGTGTTGGAATTTGCACGGATGGCTGTAGCGTCATGACTTCTAAGCAGAATGGTGCAGTTCAAGAGGCTCAAAAAATGCTGACCTCGGCCGTCCGTTGTCCCTGTTTAAGTCATACATTGAATCTCAGCCTTTCTAAATCATCTTCTGTACAGTCCGTACGTAATGCTTTGGGAGTAATGAAGGATGTTGTCTCATTTTTCACCGCGTCCTCCAAGAGAAATTATGTCCTGAAACAAATCCTTCAGGGCCAACTTCATTCCCTGTGTGAGACACGATGGGTGGAGCGACATGACTCAGTCCTGCAATTTCGAGTATTTCTGCCAAAAATTATTGAATCACTCGATATAATATCGTCTTGGGAAGAAAGAGACTCTTCGAGTAAGGCACAAAACTATGCTTCTGCTTTAAAAAATAGTTCCTTCATTGTAAGTCTTTTTTGTATGTCTGAAGTTTTTTCTGTAACGATGCCGCTCAGCAAGTTGCTCCAGAAAAAAAACTTGGACTTAGGTGCCGCCAGTGATGCAGTTTTAAATACATTACTAGTTCTAAAAGAAAACCGACAAGAGGCTAAAACCATTTTAACGCAATTTACATCAATATCGGAAAATCCCTAGATGAACTGGGGGCAACTTTGAGCAAACCCAGAACCACTGGAATCATGAGACATAGACCAAATCCAAGTTGCGAATCACTGGAACAACACTATATATATATACCCTTATATACCCATATATATATATATATATATATATATATATATATATATATATATATATATATATATATATATATATATATATATATATATATATATAATTTCATTCCTATGAATTTTATCAGTTAATCACTTTGGTTACAAATTTCCATTAAATTATGCCCCCCCCCCCCCCTAAAAAACTCCCTAGATCCGCCAGTGCATTGAAAACACGAAAGCCGGAAGCAAGAATAAAAATATAACCTAACAAATTATACCTATATGCTTTAAAATAACAAATTTTTTTAGAGATAAAAAAATCTACAGGGTTTATTGATGAAATTCTTGAGTTATACAGTAAAACCAAAAATAGCATTTTTAGTAAGAGACAAAATTTGCTTTATCAAACCTTCAATGTAATAGTGACGTTTATAGTTTGGAATACCTATAATAACCCACACAGCACAGGATATTCCCAGAATATTCTGACAAGATACCAATGTTCTTTTTGCAGAATATTGGAAAAAGTAGAATGGCATTAGCGGAGTGAGTAAAACAAACTATATCCTCTATATAAGCCATTTGATATTTTTGTGGTGTTATTTTGCTGTTTTAGTTGTTTTTGGTATGTGATTTTGTAAAACTTATGCTTTTTATTTGATTGTGCTTCAATATTTTGTGTTATAAAACTCTATTTTCACCACTAATATTTATATTTCTGGAAAATAAGTAAGTGAAATTTGTGAAAAGTCGAACAAACATAAAATAACTGTCTGTCTGGAGTTCACACTAACCATTCAGAGTTTATTTGAATTTTTGAATGCTGAGCCTTCTTCTAGACGCATAAATGTTGGTCAAGCAGTTTTAAAAGCTGGACATATCAACCCACAATAATGTTTTTAAAGAATTTAGTGAGTACAAACATTTACCTTGTGAAATAAAAAACAGTGCTACGTTAGGTATATTTAAAGCAAAATTAAAAAGGTTTTTATTGGGGTACTATATTTTGTGATTCTTTATATTTATTATTTTAATTACCTCTGTTATTATTTTATTATTTGTCGCATTTTTATCTGTTGTATAATAACTTTTTTTACCAAGGTGAAGTTAGATTTAATTGTAATTATTTAATGACTACTTTTTATTACTGCTAACTGTTATATGTAATTTTTAAGCATTTATATTGTTATATATACTGTAATTAGTTTTGTGACTTAATAAACGATTTATATAGAAGATATTCTACGAACCATGGCTTAAAGGTTTTCATCGAGGGTTTCAGTTTATATTAATTTCTGTAAAAGTTTACATTAGTAACTCAATAACAAATGAAACATGAAAAATATATATACATCTTAGTAAATAGATACTTTTCCAGACATAGGATGAACTAACATCTACTGATAAAAAATTGAATACACAGTCAGATAAAGACGTTTTTGTTTAAATGTCACTTGAAGAATCATTAGAGCATAGTATAAAATTCAAATCACTGATGAAGTAGGTATAACAAATAATACAAATAATTTTTTTATCTCATAAACAGAAAAAAACAAACGGAGAAGTGAAATTTTAATCATCATTGAATATATTATTTAATTCACACATTAAATTAACTTAATTTAACTGTTCACTTTTTGTTACAGTTCAATTACAAATAATAATAATACAAAAACACATTTTCAATTAATACAAATAATTATATAGATTAACAGAAGAAACACATTATATTCAAGTATTATACAAAATAAAAAGATTCTATTAATAGTATGAAACAATCTGTTAACTTATTACTTTTAAAACCAATCTAAAATATTTCAGAAAGAGATTTCATCCACTTCAAATAAATTTGAGACACTTATTTCAGCAGTCTCAATATTAGAATTCTCAGATGTTCTATGCTTAGGACTCTTTTGTTTTCGGAATCATACTTCATGACTAGACTTTGGTAGTTTTACACTAGGTACTGCAGTTAAACAAAGAAACTTTATTTTACAAAGTCCTGAAAAAGATGTTACTCATTTATATGTTGTTACCTTTACAAATTTACGATTCATATTAATACGTAGGTGCCAAGGTACCTATAACTATACCCAATGTGTACTAACCTTGATTATAGAAAATGTAAAGAACACACAGGCATATTATCAGTAACCGGTTTCCCCATTTTTAGTTTCGTTGTCCAAACCTTTCTGATGGGAGGATGGGAGGAAATTTATGGAAAGACAAATGGGGATTTTTTCAAAAAATAACGCCATTGGCGAACATCCTGAAAAAAATACAGAGGATTTAAAGAAACTCCAAAGATATAGTACCGCAGGAATTTTTTTTAATAGGGATCTTATTATTATTATGTATTTTAAAAATATAAGTTTGGCTTAATTGTTTTCACATATTAACGTTGAATGTTAAAATATAATATGGTTATTTAAGGTTTATATTGAGAGAATGAAGTAAATAACATCGGAATAGGATATCTTTAGGTACTTTTCTGATGACCCCGATATGTTAAAATCCTGTATTTGTATAATAATTGTATGGCTTTTCCAAACTGGCTATTATACTCTCGAAATTCATGCAGAAAAAATTTCAATTCTGAAAGTGAAGTAAACAAAACAACGAAATATGATTTTTTGAGTACGTTTGTGATGACCCCGGTAAACTAAATACTGATTTGGATCATAATAGTGTTGAGTTTCCAAAGGCATGACATATTTTAGCCAAATCACGAGAAAAAACCAAAAATAGTCTCAATTTGTGGTAAATTAACTTTATTTTCTGTTTTTGTAACTACTTTTGAAATCACCCTGTTTATCCGAAACTAATCATACGATTTGATTATGGTCCATTTAAAGTGTTACCGAGAGGTCATGATCTACAACATACTAGAATTTCATTAAATTACGCAATCAACCAAAATTCTATGTATTCCGTGCAGGGTCCTTTGTATGCGCATGCGCGAGTTAAGTAGTATTACTGTCAATGATCATCATTTCCGTTATTCCGATTTTCGCGGTATTCCCGCACCGACATAACCTTAAACTAGACGGCTAATGTCATAAGATAAAAATTGATCAATTACGAGGATGACTGGTGTCCATAATGCATGCGCATTGTGTTTGTCATGTTCACCGACATAACCTTAAAGTCTATGTTCCGACATTGGCGTACCTTAGGGAAAATGATTGGGTCTAGAACGAAAATAAGTGGAATGATGAAAACAATTTAGGATTTAGGTTGGAGTTATCATTTACTGATTGGAAATATTATTATTTGTGAGAACAGGATGTTTTTTATAAAATAGTATAGTATAGGTATAAATAGCTGTATCGTTCGAGTAAGACATATAGTATCCTCAATTTATATCATTGAAATAACTTTCTGAAACAAAATGTTCTGAACATATTCTTGTTGACGAGTGCGGAAGCGGTTCTAAAGGTCTTCCCATTGCTTTCAACCATTCATTACGTTGGTCCTCAGGTATTCTAAAATATCATTGTGAAGCAAATATACATTCGTTCGCGTAAAATAATTACTTTTTGGTATAATAAATGTGTGTGAATCAAAGTTGTTGAATAGATGCATGGTATATAACAATTTTATTGTGTTTCTTATATTGACTTACCTATGAAACATAACACCTTTGGGATGGTTTGTTGAACGGTTCTTACACCAAAGTACAAAACACTTCATTTCTACAATAAATTCACTATTTCTCAATCAAATATCGGTCAAACCCCAAACAGAACAGTGGACGCCTATGAACAAAAAACAATATGTCTCATCTCCTCGAATCGGCAAAACTCGAGAACCGAAACCCAGATGTTAGACGTACTGGTGTCCATTGCGCATTGCGCAGAGACGTTTTCGGAATGTTCAATTGGATGAGTTTCTTGTGTGGTGGGAATATGGATATTAGCCGTCTAGTTTAAGGTTGTGTCGGTGTATTCCCGTATTCTGAACTAAGGTCCTTGACAAAAAAGTGTATATTCAATAGGTATAGACCAAAATAAACTTAATTTTTTCAGAAATTGTGTATGCCGTGAATGCAATCAAGTTCAAGTTTCTCCAGTAATGTCATATTGTCAATGTCTTTTCATTCAAAAAAAGGTAAACCAAATAGTCGAGTAAATTTAACACAAAAATAGCCCAGATCCGGAACTTTGGTGCAGTTACGCTGCAGACACACACAACGAGCGGAGCTCGAGTGGTGTTTTAAAAAAAATACGTCGAGCGAGGAGGAAGTATAATCGATTATTTTCGTATGCTCGCGTGATATTCGATACGATTATATAACGAATTATATAATTATTTTTGGTGACGTTTGCTCATTATAAACGTCAAACGTATTGTTACTATGACAAACTTTTCAAGATGGAAGGATGCGAAAATCAAAAACGGTTATACAACGTCGTCAAGGGTATATTCGCTTATCAATACATGGTAACTAAGTAAAAATTGCAACTGCTATTGGCTAAATTTATGATGAGTTGTATAATCAGTAGTAATATCACAAGAGCTTCGAAAATAATCGATTATACTTCGGAGTCACGAGACGTAGCTCGGGTGGTGTTTTAAAAGAAATACGTCGAGCGAGGAGGAAGTATAATCGATTATTTTCGTATGCTCGCGTGATATTCGATACGATTATATAACGAATTAAATAATTATTTTTGGTGACGTTTCCTCATTATAAACGTCAAACGTATTGTTACTATGACAAACTTTTCAAGATGGAAGGATGCGAAAATCAAAAACGGTTATACAACGTCGTCAAGGGTATATTCGCTTATCAATACATGGTAACTAAGTAAAAATTGCAACTGCTATTGGCTAAATTTATGATGAGTTGTATAATCACATATATTGCACTAAAAACATACGAATTTCAGTACCCTATAGTCCCTGTACTTTCAAATCGCAATATCTCGAGGACCACTAGACTGGTTGAAATTTAGTTTATGCGTTTTCGCGAGCCTCTTAATTTATAACTACAAGTCTTTACATGTTAATTTACCCCTTTCCATAACTCCCTTAGCTTTCATATAGTGATCACGTGAAAGAGGGACCTCCAATCTATGAAATCTCAAAAAAAAAATACGAAAAGAGCGATTTCGTTTATCGGAGTTTTTCCGCCAGATCGACTACACTAAACGGGGTATATTCATCAACACTATTATTTTTCTTAGTGTAGTTCGGTTTGTAAGAACGGAGGAGTTTCCTACTAACCTTAAAATCTAAAAAAAAGTCTACCAACGGGGAAGGGTTTTATTGGGACAAAATCTACTGCATTACTTCCGCAATGACAAAATATGATAACAAAATTCTACCGAGCTTTCCAAAAAGTATCGTTAGCAAGAATAATTTTTATAAACTCCATTTCTGATTGGTTGAAATTAAAGTTGGTATCGAGACTCAATGTGACAGTTGACATGTTTCGTTGTCAAATGTCATTTTACCTACGTCATTCGTTTCGTTAGCCGGAGGCTTCTCACGACAGTATGTGTAGAACTTTTTAAGATTTAGTGTGAACTTTTGAGATTCATTGGGAACTGAGTTCTGTTAGTTTTTCTTTTGTAATGCTATTTTCTTGGCAACGAAAAATGTCATAATGTTTAATGTCAATGCGTATTAAAAACGTTTTTCTGCAAGCTAGTGTTTTACTATTTAATATTCAAATCATTCTCTGCAAAATATAAAAGGTTATGGGTGCCAGTTACGTGTAATAACATTATAAAGAAGTAGAGAATAAAAAAATATTAAAGTTAGTGATATTAATATTATGAATGTTGTAACAAACAAAACGAAAACTCGTTAGTGTCTTTGGTTGGAAAAAGTTTTTTCAATTTGTTTAAAAAGACAGAATGGAGCTTTATAAACACATTAAACCTTTGACAGGTGAGTCAGATTGGCCAGTTTGGAAACGTAAAATAAGAGATATTTTGGATTATCATGAAGGTGTTCTAGATGTCATAGATGGCAAGTTAGTTAAACCTAAAGAGCTGATAGAAGGAGCTTCAGAAGCTGAAGTAAAAGAGCACAAATCCAAGAGTGATCTATTTAGAAAGTCCAACAGTTATGCTAAGTCAATGATCGCAAGTTCTGTTACTGAAACAGTGTACCAGAAAATTATGGATCAAGAAACGGCTTTTGATGTTTGGAATATGTTAAAAAATCAATTTGAGGCATCGTCAAAAGACCAGTTATTTAAGATTTGTACAGATTTCTTTTCATTTAACTGGATTGATGGTGAAGATGTATCGATGCATATAGCTAAGCTCAAGTCACTGTGGAATGAATTAAATAATGGTCTAAAAGCAAAAAACGAGAATGCTTTACCAGACTTATTACTAGTGTGTAAGACACTGCATATTTTGCCCAGTTCTTTTATTAGTTTTAAATCAAGTTGGATGATATTAAAAGACGATCAAAATAAGACTTTTGACGATTTAACCGTTCAACTCTGTTCATTTGAAAGAAATTTTATGAAACAAGAAGGTACAGTTACTCAAGAGAGACAAGAGGCATTAGTTGCGGCTAACACGAAGCATAGTAAGAGTAAAGCTAAAACAAAGCAAAAGAATTTTACATGTAACTACTGCAGACAGGCTGGACATTGGGTTAAAGATTGTCAAAAATGGATTTCTGACGGAAGACCAAAGAAAACCCAACAGGTTTCAGCAGCTGATGTTGCAGGACTTATGTTTGTGGAGGTAGAGGCTATGTCAGCAGATTCGTCTATTCATCCGTCAAGGTGGTGGATAGACAATGGGGCGACGAAACATGTAACAAATACTGATTTGTATTACATTGATTTTAAGAAATTTGAATCTGCGTCTGGCATAAAATCAGCAGGAAAAGAAGTCCTTCCCGCCATTGGAACAGGAACAGTAAGAATAAAAACTTTGGAAACCGGGGAAGAATTTTTGTTAAAGGATGTCTGGTATGTACCAAATTTGTGTAGAAATTTGTTCTCCGTTCTAGCAGCACAAGATAGAAATCCAGAGAGTGTATTTGAGTCAACAGCAACAAAGTGCAGGCTCTCAAATCAGGGAAAGCTGCTGCTAAATGGATCAAGAGAACTAGAGGGCACTTTATTCGAGGCAAAAATTAAACCAGTGCTACCAAAAGAAAACTCTGAGGTAAATTTTGTTGATAATAAGTTGCAGTTGTACCACGAGAGGTGGGGCCATCAAGATAAAAGGCACGTACAAGCTAAGATGCAAAAAGAGCCGCATCTAAAAGTTTCAAGTGAAGAAAAGCAATTATGTGAGCCTTGTATCTATGGCAAAGCACACAGGCTGCCATTTGGCCATAGGGAAAAATCAACAAAACCAGGTGAGTTATTCTCAGCAGATGTGTGTGGACCTTTTGCAGAGTCATTCAGTAAGAAAAAGTATTTAGTTGTTTTTAAGGACAATTATACAAAGTTTAGATATGGCTACCTGATGTCAGAAAAATCAGAGGTAAAAGAAATGCTTAAAAAGGTACTGCAACACTCCAAAATGTTAGGCCATTCAATCAGAGAGTTGATTACTGACAATGGTGGTGAAATGGATAACAAAGAAATCAGAGAGATTCTGAGTGCAGCGGGGGTCACGCAGAGGTTAACAGCTCCATACACACCTCAGCAAAACGCCATCTGTGAGCGGGATTTCCGAACTATTATTGAAATGGCGAGAATATTTAAATATTGTAATAATAATCTAATTTTTCCAGAAGCCATGTGGGCAGAACTTGTAGCAACGTCACTGTACATCCTGAATAGAACTGGGAAGTCATCTGTTGAAGGTGTAAGTCCCTATGAGTTATGGATAGGTAAGAAACCAAGGATAAAACATTTAAGGGTAATTGGTTCAGTGTGCTACGCCCACATTCCTTATCAAAAACGTAAAAAAATGGATAAAAAAACTGTAAAATATGCAGTGTCTTACACACTAGTAATAAGTCTGGTAAAGCATTCTCGTTTTTTGCTTTTAGACCATTATTTAATTCATTCCACAGTGACTTGAGCTTAGCTATATGCATCGATACATCTTCACCATCAATCCAGTTAAATGAAAAGAAATCTGTACAAATCTTAAATAACTGGTCTTTTGACGATGCCTCAAATTGATTTTTTAACATATTCCAAACATCAAAAGCCGTTTCTTGATCCATAATTTTCTGGTACACTGTTTCAGTAACAAACAATGCAATCATTAACTTTTTATTGTGACTTCCTCTAATATGAAGACAAGGATCAGCTTCACTTGTTTTAAACCCTGCTTCTTTAAGATAACTACTGAATCTCTTATTCCAGCACCTTGGAGCTTGTTTAAGTCCATATAAGCTTCGTAATAATTTACAAACCTTTTTTGTTCCATCGGTATAGCCCTCTGGCTGTTCCATGTATATTTCTTCATCTAAATATCCATATAAAAATGCAGTTGAAACGTCAAACTGAATCAAATGCAAATTTTTTGTAGCTGCAATACTTAGCATGGCTCTAATTGTGCTTAGTTTTGCTACTGGACTGAATGTTTCGTTAAAATCTACACCATACCTCTGACTGAAACCTTTTATAACCAATCTGGCTTTGTACTTATCCACTGACCCATCAGGATTTGTTTTTACTCTAAAAACCCACTTAGACGGTATCACTCTAGATCCTTTTGGTAGATTTATTAGTTCCCATGTATGGTTTTCCTTTAAGGATTTTATCTCATTGTCCATGGCTTCTTTCCAATAATTTTTATTATTTCCACTGAGAGCTTCTTCATAAGTTTCAGGTGTGGTGATTTGAAAAACTACTTCTTCTCCAAACATTACATAGTCTCTTAAGTGTGCCGGTTTGGACAACTTTGAACGGTCCCTCAAATTTTTGGAAAACGTTGATAGCGGATCTTCTCGTTCTTCATCTGATGAATCATACTCTTCACTCTCTGATGATTCTCCAGATTCACTTTCTTCTGCTCCTTCTGTCTCAACAGATACCTCTTGATCCGTTTGCTTTCCCTCATTTTGAACTTCTATGTCCTTTAATGGCAACTTTACATAATCACACTTACTTAATTTTTCTTGAAACAAGACATCTCTATTTAAAATAACTCTATTTTCTTCCTTCACCCAGATGCGATAACGCTCATCTCCATCGTAACCTATCAGGTAACCTTTTACAGTTTTTTTATCCATTTTTTTAAAAAAAAGTTAATGATTGCATTGTTTGTTGATGATGGCCTAGTTATGGCAAGTTTTTCCATAAAGAAGCTGAGTTCTTTATAGAAGAGTTAAAGAAAGAGTTTAAAATCACAGTTAAACCAGCATCTTATTTTCTGGGATTCGAAATCGAACGTTTGAAAGAGGGTTCAATTAAAATTTGTCAGCAAGCATACGCAAGAAAGCTGTTAGAACGTTTTAACTTCAGTGAATGTAAACCTGTTTCGACTCCTATGATAAAGTTGGGAGATTCTATTGAGGACGCAATAGAAAGTGACAAAAATCATAATTTTCCATACAGAGAAGCTGTAGGAGCATTAATGTACCTAATGGTAGGTACTAGACCAGATATAGCCTACAGTGTTAGTGTTTTGTCAAGAACTCTAGACTGCCCAAGTACGCAAGATGTGGCAAGATTAAAACGAGTATTTCGTTATATAGCAGGTACTTGTAGTTTAGGAATACAGTTCAGTGCAGATGGTAGTTGCAAGTTAGACTGCTACAGTGATGCAGATTTCGGAGGCTGCAACAAAACTGGTCGCTCTACGTCAGGAGTTGTAGTGACATATGCAGGAGGAGCCGTATCGTGGCTCAGTCAAAGACAACAATTGACTGCTACGTCAACAACTGAGGCCGAACTGGTAGCGGCAAATGAGGCAGTCAAAGAAATTATATGGCTGTCTAGACTGTATGAAGAGATGGGCTGTCCAAAACAAGTTCCTACTCTTCAGATAGACAACCAGGCAACGATTCGTCTTTGCCATAACCCTGAAAATCACCATCGGACAAAACATATAAAAATAAAGTATTTCTTTATAAGAGAAAAGGTGTTGGAAGGTGCTCTTCAAGTCAAGTATATTCCTACTGAAGATCAGATAGCTGACATCATGACCAAGCCACTTCCAAGACCTCGACTAGTGATTTTGAACAATAAGTTGGGACTTTTACAAAGTGTATAGAAAATATATTGTTCAATAATTTTGCATTTATGTAACATTAAGTTTTTTTTAATTTTCTGTTTGTAGTCAAAAGAAAAAAGGGAAAGTTTTAAGATTTAGTGTGAACTTTTGAGATTCATTGGGAACTGAGTTCTGTTAGTTTTTCTTTTGTAATGCTATTTTCTTGGCAACGAAAAATGTCATAATGTTTAATGTCAATACGTATTAAAAACGTTTTTCTGCAAGCTAGTGTTTTACTATTTAATATTCAAATCATTCTCTGCAAAATATAAAAGAACTCTGGATTAATTATGCAATTATGCCAGTAACTTTTCTTTAATAAATTTATTTTTAATATAAGACTTACACAACAACAACAAAATACAGATTTTTTTTAACTGTCTAAAAGTCTGACTCTGTCTGACACTATCTCAAAAGTGGTCACTACCCTCAACCCTCTTCTTACTTAGTCGATTCGATGGTAGGGCCACATAGGCGTACTTTGGGGGTTGCGATTGGACAGTATGAATTAATAAAATGTAACAGATCAATAATTTACAGGCTGAGGTCAGGATAGATAAGGGTACATCAGGTCAGCTCACGTCATAAAAATGATGTACAAAGTAATATTTCAAGTAAATATATTTTTGACTCTGCTTGCGCATGCGAATTATGGCCGATGCTGCAGCCAGTAGCCATATTTGTACTGTCGCGAGAAGCACTACATTAGCCTTGTTTTTCACCCCGAGTCTCGATACCAAATTTAATTTTAACCAATCAGAAATGGAGTTTATTAAAATCATTATTTTTCTAAAACGATATATTCTGGAGAGCTCAGTAGTTTTTTGTGAACATATTAAATCATTACGGAAATAATGACGTAGATTTTGACAAAAAATAACGCTTCCCCGATGGTAGACCTTTTTCTAGGTTGGCAACTTGGAAAGAACTCTCCCATTTGAATCAATACATGTTACTTTTCTCAGTGAATCTCAAATGGTATTTGTGTCAATGCTGTGACGTATTTCCTTTCAATATTGTGTCTATCCAACATCAAAGGAACCGATGATCAAGCTTTCACCTCTTATTAGATGGTGTTCTCTTTGATACTCACCAAAAAAACATTTTCAACAAACGCTTGCAAATGTTTGCAAACATCAAAGATTTGTGAATGCTTGCAAACGTTCAGCATCCTCGAGGACGTACCTTGGTGGCGTCTAAATTTATTTGTTTTTCAAGTTTTTTCCGATTGAATTACCGATTTTAAAAATCGCCATTCTACATTAAAATTTTATTGCACGCCATTTGAATCGTCCATTTGAATTATCATTTGCATTTTATTTGATATAAAATAACCTGATTCAGGATATCCTTCGAATACTCGAATGCGAAAATTGGATTATGGCGGATGATCGATTATTTTTCATTCGAATGATCCCATCACTGGTGTCAGTGTCAATTGTCAATGGTATAGATGAATTAATAAACAGTAAGGAAATTCTATATAACTTTACAACTACAACTAATAATCGGTAATGTCGCCGAGTAATAGGTGTAGCTGGAGTTCGAAAAATACGAAATGGTTATTGATAAAATAGGCGAACCATTTCTATTTCGATACAATCGCTGAACTACGGTTTTGCTCCAGTTACAAGAATGGCATAGTGCCAGTGCCTAGTCTGTCTCTAACGACTAAAAACATGAGTGTATCTAAAAAGAGTAAGGATTGTGAAAATAAATTATTGAGTTTTAAAGCTGTTGAAAATCAAATAAAACGTGAAGAACAATTAGAAAATGACAAACGTATGGATGGATTTGAAGAATACACTAAGATTGAAGTTGATGAATGTGAATTAAATTTTGATTTTAAAATGGCACAAGATCAAATTAAATTCAAAGAAGAATTTGAAAATATTGATAAAACTATGCTTCAAGTTAGAGAATGCATAAAGAGTAACGTTGAGGATATTACACAAATCAAAAATGAAAATATGTTGGACATAAACAGTTTCAAAATAAAATCTGAAGAGATATATATTAAAGAAGAAAAGAAAGAAAGCGACAATGAACAAGAATTACATCACAAATATCTAGTGGATGAGGATGCTTTTAAACAACCTTTATTAATTGTTACAGAAGAAAAAAACTACAAAGTTAATTACATTCATAAAGATAAATTTAACCACAAGTGTAACGTTTGTGAAAAATCATTTACTCAGAAGAGCCATCTAAATTCACATTTACTGATTCATGCAGGTGAAAAGAATTTTAAGTGCAATCTTTGTGAAAAATTATTTACTAAGAATAGTGACTTAAAGAGACATTCACTGATTCACTCAGGTGAAAAGAATTTTGAATGTAACATTTGTGAAAAATCATTTACTCGGAAGGAACATCTAAATTCACATTTACTGATTCATACTGGTGCAAAGAATTTCAAGTGTGACATTTGTGAAAAATCATTTTCTCGGAAGGAACATCTAAAATCACATTTACTGATTCATTCTGGTGCCAAGAATTTCAAGTGTGACATTTGTGAAAAATCATTTACTCTGAAATCTAATCTAAGTTTACATTTACTAATTCATTCAGATGAAAAGAAGTTTAAGTGCAACATTTGTAAAAAATCATTTACTCGGAAAAGAAGTCTAAGTTCACATTTACTCAGTTTACATAAAACTCAAATTTAGATCTAGAATTGTACTCGTGAATGTTGTGAAGAAATTAATTTTTTTTAATATATATCATCAAATACTATTAAACGAGCAAGGTTTGTATGTATGTGTGTTTGTGTGTCCAGAGGATCTCGAAATCCACTCGTCAGAATTCAATTAAACTTTCAGGGTAGACTAATTCCTATCTAAATCGGCAAAACATGTAGGTCTCATGTCTGTGAAAATTCGATCTTCCGAGATATTTACAAGAAAAGTTAAGCTTTTAGTTTTATTTCCTAGCAACCGCATATATAATAATTTGTTTCTATAGTAATATATACTATCAAGGAGAGAGGAGTACCGTAAAAGTAGGGATATAACGTCACATTCCATAGGCGTACTTTGCAAAATAAGTTTCTATAATATAAATAAGGTCACAGCATATAAAATATATATACGCACTTCATAGATTAAATTTTGAAGTTATATTATTTACAAAAAATAAAAATAAACCTTATGCATCTGACACTTTAACTTTTTTTAATATCTTGGCATTAAAAGTAATGCTTCAGTACTTACCTAAACTCAAATTTTAAAAAAAAAGTTAATTCAAGAACTATCTTTAAAAGTCATTGTCTTCACTAAAACTACTGGTATCACTATAATTGTCTTATCTGAGGTTTATTATTATAGGTTCTATTAAATTTTCCATTGATATCTCTCTCTTTCCATTGATATATCCACTTTCCTAAATGAATTTTCCACCATTTTAACATGATCAATGCATTTTCCCCAATGTTCTCTATTTACATCTGAAACTGCCTTCAAAAACAAATTTCGCACATCAGAAAATTTAAATGTATTGTTTTGAGAAACATAACCTTTTAATAATTGTGACCAGATCAGTTCAATGGGATTTAACTCTGCATGGTAATATATTTTTCGAACTTGTTTTTATGTTGCCTTGTTATTACTAATAATTCTGCCTTCAAGGATTTAGGAGGACTGATAATATTTTTAGAATGAAGCCATTTTGAAATATATATTAATACAAAATTCCGAATCAATTAAAATACATACGATACGGCTATGAATAAATAAAGTCTGACTTATCTGTCAAGAGAATAGGTTTATTACAGATCAGATGTATTAAAATTTAAATTTTAACTACAAATAAGCATTGAAGGATGAGGTAAAAATAAAATTTCTACCTCTTGAACCTGTACTACGTTCTGCAAATTAAATACTGCACTCCTTTCTCCTGTATAGTATAGTAGTAAAAAGGTTTGACTTTATTAAATTTCTGGCGTTTCATTCTGTCAGAATTCAATTTTAAATTTGCCGCTTTTATCTATAATGACCTACAAATTTTGACAACCACTGACACGCACATCTCTGGTTAAACGTTAAAAAAATGGGACCGGCTGGGATTTTCATGAAATTTTCACAGATGCTATAAAACATGATAAAATTAATATACTTAGCAATAGAAATTTTTGAGCGGAAAAATATTTTCAACATTTTTTTATTCTACAAATGCCCATGTAGAATAAACCTGAAAAGTATAAAAAAGGAAAGGTTCATTTGACGGACATAAATAATTTGCTTGTCAAATGACAGCCATCTCATAAATTCAAAGTTGAAAATACAACGTTGCCAATTCAATTTCAGAAATCATGGGTTTAGGTAAATATTTATAGGAACTTTTTTAGATGTGCTACCATCTATGGTAAGAAGAGAGTATTGACTGGTTTACTCAATTTATAGGAACGTTGAGTAACACTGTTAAAATGGACACTTGTCAAAATGTGACACCTGTCAAAACGTGACAATTGTTAAAATGTGATACGTGTCAGAATGTTACAACTGTCAAAATGAACAAATGTCAAAATATGACACCTGTCAGAATGTAACAAATGTCACACGTATCGTACTTTTCTTTATTTATTACAAAGATCTAACCTAAAGCTAATATTTTTTTTTTGCGGGTGGAAATGCTTTATGCACATCGGGTAAAGGTTCTTCCCTTCCCCGATAGTGTGAGACTACCCCTTACGGCTACTCACTAAAACTACCCCACTGAAACCACTGTGCCCTACACGCTGCTGTTGCCCGTCCCGGAAACGGGGCCTGTCCGCCGGCGCCGTGACTATTCGCGAAGATCAAGCGTCAGTAGATGTTGCCCTAAAAGGGTGAAATTTCCAGAAACTAGGCAACTTTTACTGCATTTAATTAACCTCTGAGATAAGCAGTTGATAAACGTCAACAACACCTGCAGCCAATTGAAAATTAACACTGACAGCTTTTTTAATTCTCCCGCCTACTTTCAAGCCAATCGCCAATCAACTTTCTATTTATCTACCTTTCTGTAGTTCAAGTAGATGTCGCCCACTCCGTGATTTTCGCGAATTAATTAATAATTTGTCATGTTATAAATATACTTAAATTATATACTCATTGGACTGCTTAAAAATGTAGATTTGAATATTAAGAGCGAAGCTCGGTGACCAGATATTATAGTATAAAGGAGAGATGAGTACAGTAAAAGTGGGGATATAACGTCACATTCCATAGGCGTACTTTGCAAAATAAGTTTCTATAATATAAATAAGGTCACAGCATATAAAATATATATATACGCACTTCGTAGATTAAATTTTGAAGTTATATTATTTACAAAAAATAAAAATAAACCTTATGCATCTGACACTTTAACATTGAACGAATTAAATTTAACCAATAAATAACAAGGAGGATAATTGTCTTTTCTGAGGTTTATTATTATAATTTCTACTAAATTATCCATTGATATATCCACTTTCCTAAATGAATTTTCCACATTTTCAACATGATCAATGAATTTTCCCCAATGTTCTCTATTTACATCTGAAACTGCCTTCAAAAACAAATTTCGCATATCAGGAAATTTAAATGTTTTATTGTTTTGAGAAACATAACCTTTTAATAATTGTGACCAGATCAGTTCAATGGGATTTAACTCTGCGTGGGACGGAGGCAATCTGAGAATTTTAATTCCTTTTTCTCTGGCCATCTCATCTATAATATATTTTTTGAATTTGTTTTTATGTTGCCTGGCTATTACTAATAATTCTGCCTTCAAGGATGTAGGAGGACTGATAATATTTTTAGAATGAAGCCATTTTGAAATATATATTAATACAAAATTCTGTGAATAAATAAAGTCTGACTTATCTGTCAAAAGAACAGATTTATTACAGTAAAAACCATGGAAACAAGAATCTAGACAAAAACTATATTAGGCCGATCAGATTTTAACTATAAATGAGCATTGAAGGATGAGGTAAAAATAAAATTTCTACCTCTTGAACCTATACTACGTTCTGCAAATTAAATACTGCACTCCTTTCTTCTGTATAGTATAGCAGTAAAAAGGTTTGACTTTATTTAATTTCTGGCGTTTCAATCTGAAAGAATTCAATTTTAAATTTGCCGCTTTATGTAAAAAAGGAAAGGTTCATTTGACGGACATAAATAATTTGCTTGTCAAATGACAGCCATCTCATAAATTCAAAGTTGAAAATACAACGTTGCCAATTCAATTGCAGAAATCATGGGTTTAGGTAAATATTTATAGGATCGTTGAGTAACGCTGTTAAAATGGACACTTGTCAAAATGTGACACCTGTAAAAATGTGATACGTGTCAGAATGTAACAACTGTCAAAATGAACAAATGTCAAAATATGACACCCGTCAGAATGTAACAAATGTCAAAATGTCACACGTATCGTACTTTTCTTTATTTATTACAAAGATCTAACCTAACCTAAAGCTAATCTTTTTTTTTTTGGCGGGTGGAAATGCTTTATGCACATCGGGTAAAGGTTCTTCCCTTCCCCGATAGTGTGAGACTACCCCTTACTATTTTATTATGCGGACAGTTTTAATATTTAAGTTTTCATTATCATAGAGAGAGAGAGAGAGAAAAAGAATGAATGCTTGTACACGTGTACTATTAACATAGATTTCAATTTTTTATTTTACAAGAAACTTTAAAGAGACATTTAAAATTCTCTATTTTCATAGTACATTTTAAGGTTGATTGTGACTCTGTATTTTCCAAGAACAAATTGTAATGTACGAATGAACTATTTTTGTAACTGAAAAACTTTGAAAAAATATGATATCAATATCTGTCAATCTGTCAATGTCAATATCTGTCACATCTGTCTTAAGTCTTATTTAAAATGTATTAATATTTTTGTATGAAATGATTTTGTAAAAAAAAGAATTTATAAGACGTTTACGTTGTAAAATTGTTAAAAAACCTTGCTGCAAAGCTCAATATGTAGCAGATATGTCAGTCTAGGTATATGTATTTAAATTCCCAAATAGAAAAGGTTAATGTAAATCACTAAATTATAAAAAAGTACGCACAGAACGAGAAACTTCGCCATTTTGCTGTACAAAAGCTCAAGTAATTGCAATATTTCACTTTACCTTCGTAACTTATACAAGAGCTACTAAGGACTTTAAGTAGATTGTAATATGTAAACAATAATTGATCGTCGATTTAAATCGATCGCTTAAGTTTAATTGAAAACCTCGCTTATTTATTGTTATTAACCGCCCACAATGTCGGTTTTGCTAAGGTGTGGGTTCAAGCCGGTAAATTTAAGAATTTTTCGAAAGAAAAGCTTTACTAAAGACAAGAAACTCGTCGAAATCCATTATGTTTCCGGCGTCTACGAGTTAAAAACTGATGGATCATCTGAGATTATAGGAACTGTTTTGTGCTAAGCACTAAGCACCAAAACGAAAACAAACCTTTACAAGCCGACAATTGAGTTAAGTATATAATTATTGTATATACAACTACAGTTGAATACCCGTCCGCGAACTGGAACGCTGATGGTCGTGTCGCCTATCGTCTGGAGTACATAAATGTTCTGATTTTAAATAATTTTGTTAAAGCTAAGTTATTAAAGCTGTGTACTAAATTAGACAATTTTACTGCAAAACTTCGGAAAAATTAAAAGTGAACTGAATTTTTGTGTACACCTTTATTTAGTGTTTTCAAACAACGTCCGAAAAGTACCCTTGATTTGATCTTGAGCTTCACGCGTTATAGGGCGCTAATGTAGCAAAAATTTGTTTCTTCGCTTATATCTTCTTTTGTATTGACTTTAGGTATAGAACATTCTATAGAGAAACTGAAGTTTACAAAATTCTCTACAAAAAAGTATTCTAGTAGTTTTTTCGTAAGTGTAACCGTTTTACCGTTAAAAGGTGTTAAAAGTGTGAATCCAATACGAAGTAAGTTCCCCATTCCACGCTACCTTTGAGGTTGAGTACGAGGTGCATTTTTTTAAGTGGTATCCCCTTTGGGCCTAATCCACAGTCTCGTTCAGTCAAAATATCCTCTCAATACTTCTTAAAACAGTCAAAATAGACTTATCTTGTTCCAGATAATCTATAGAAAATGTTTTCACGTGTTTCACGAAATTAATAAGTAAAAGTAAGCCGGTGAAATTGGCTGTATTACCGCCAACAGATAGTGCAGCTAAAGAGCACCTTCATAGAGTTTATTACCAAGTATAAAAGTGGCTGTGAAATGAATTAAACCCTAATGAGTGGGGATGGATATTGAGAAACGATGTATTGGAACCGAAAACAACGATACAAGCTCCCGCTCCGGATCGTCTTTTAAATCTGATCTTCTGTAATTGCACCAAAGGTTGTGGACCATTGTGTGGATGTAGAAAATTGGGAATAAAATGCTCGTCAATTTGTGATGTTATTGCAACGGACGATCGTGTTTGAATGCCAATACCATAGAGGATAACGGAGAAAACCAATTTGATGAAGGAGGGAATGAAAATCAATTAGAATCATTTTCTACAGATTATCTGGAACAACGCGACATAGAAGGAGAAGAAGACGAAGATAAGGAAGCTTAAGATAAGTCTATTTTGACTGTTTTAAGAAGTATTGAGAGGATATTTTGACCGAACGAGACTGTGGATTAGGCCTAAAGGGGATACCACTTAAAAAAAACGCCCCTCGTACTCAACCTCAAAGTTGGTGTGGTATTAAACCGTTCGTAATGTTTAAATAAACATAATAGTTACTTTTAAGTATCGGCATATCAAAATATATAATTAATAGATGATATTCACAACTCTTATTCTTTTAAAAACAAATTGAAATTACTAAATTTATTTGATCATCTGCTATTAGATAGAAATGATAAATGTGAATTATTGTCATTTGTTTATTCATATTGCAAACCGTATAAAATCCGCGTTTACACCGGAGTTGCAAACATTCGTGTTGTCAGCCTTGGTGTAAACGCGCCTTAACACAACAAATTGCGTACTTTAATGAAACATTACAGTTCTCAAATGCGTATCATAATGAAAAATATTAATCGTCACAATCAGTGGCTATAAGTACCTGGTGGATACAATGCAGTCTTCAGACATTGCTTAGAGATGCGATGTCGAGCTTGTCTACTTCCCACTGACGAGGCACAAAAATGCCGAAACCGGTCTGGGAATGACGGGGGCTCCTCGCATAACAAAATCAATGGGCTAACAACCATCCAACGCACGTCTGGATCGCTGTAAATCAATGCCTGTGGGGGCTTTAGCCCCAGGAGTAATTGTTTGCGATTTAGACGTGTTGCAATTTACAATATAATTTATATTATATTTTTTATGGTACTCGAGTTTGAGTTTTTCGATTTTTGTTTAAAAAAATAGAGTTGCAAAATATAAAAATATACTTTTAGCAATTTTCTATTTTTAAATTGAATATAAACTTATGTATTTAACTTATATTAAATTTTCTAAAATGGAATAACAAGTTTCTGCTGATTTGATTTTGAAAGAGCACAGAAATATGCGTGTGATTGAAAAAGTTATTGATACATATTTGTTATTAATATATTGTATAGGTTCTGAATGTTAGTGTAGGGGGTGGTTTTCCAGGCGCGGATCGACGGGGGGGGTCACCCCCCCCCCAGCACGAACATACTTTTTTTGATTCATAGTTAACGTAAATAATTTAAAAAACAATATTAAGAAACTTAACAAGATTCTAAATTCAAATATGACTAAAATAATCTTAATTAGGTAACTATTGTATGAGCTATTCTAAATATGTCTGATGTGAATTTAAACTTTTTATAAGTAAAGAAACGAAAATAAGTATTTTGTCAGTATACAGGGTAAGTCATGAGGAAATTACCATTAAAAAGTGTGTGCTCCCACTGTTTATTAATATACAGGGGAAGATGTGAGATTTCTTTTGGTCGTTACTTTTGAAGTTCGATTTGTCTCATAGTAATTATCTGATTTATTCAAGCTAGAAAAAAATCAGGTGGTCCGGGTTTAAAAAAAATTAGTTCGTTTGGTTCATATAAAAAAATTTCACAAATAGACAACAAAAATGGTATTTATTTTTCCCCACACGATTAGATACTCAATTTCTAATAAAAAAAAATCAAATTTGACTGTAAATTAAAAGTTTAGCAAAATGAACCATTAGCCCAAGAAATGAAGTAAATTTTTTTGTACTAGTAACTGATCAGATCGACTTGAAAATTTTTGGAAATTGCTACGAAAGGTGTCCAGATCAGAAGTAGAAAACTTTCGTTAGTGGCATTTTGGATGGGAGGGGAAAAGAAAGAAAAAAACTTGCGCAATTGATAAACTATCCTTTTTTAATGAATTAATGTTAAATACAATTTTTCATGAAAATAAACTCCCGAGTAATAGGGTGTAGAAAATTAGATTTTTACCAAAAAATCGTACATTTCTAAAAAAATGTATTTTTTGTCCTTTTTTTTGGCTCAATAATATCGAGAAGTACAATAAACCATTTTAAAGCTTAGGATATCGCCGAAATGTCATGTTATGACAAACTTTTTCATTGGACTGACCGTTTTTTCAATATTTGACCCGAAAAAATGACCTTGGCGGTTATAAATGCAATTGTATGCAATTTCATAGGGCCATATCTCGTTACAGACAAAAGATAAAAAAATGGAAATTATTCGGAAAACTATTTGCTCAAAGTCTTGCCTCTTTAATTTTTTTTCAAAAATCAATACTTTTGGCCAAAAATTAAAAGTCTTATAAAACAAAAATTTAGCTCAACTTTAACAGACCAAAACAAAAATTACTGGCCAATTGTAGAAACATATATTACGACTTTCTGCAAAAGGATTTTTTTTCAAACACCACAGTGTAGATGGCGCTAAAAAAATGCCTTAAAAAAATTTATTTTGTCCATAACTTTTTTCTGCTTATGTTCAACGGTTCTGGATAGTCTTAAAATGTTCCCAATGTTGTTCTCTCGTATTAATCGTAAAAAAATTCATTTTAATTGTTAGCTCAAGGCCACAAAATTATTTCATATCAATTTTTACGTAACCTAACAGATTGTCGGTTATTTTTAAAAAAGTTTTAGAAATGTACGATTTTTGTGATAAAAATCGTAATTTTCTAGGCCCTATAACTTGGGAGTGGTTTATTTTCAAGAAAAATTGTATTTAACATTAATTCATTAGAAAAGGATAATATTTTATCGATTGCGCAAGTTTTTTTCTTTTTTTTTTCTCACTTTTTGAAAAATTAAATTTTTGTACAAAAAATTAAATTTTCGCAGCAAAAGTTATATTTTCTGAAATCTGTTCATTTTGATAAACTTTTCATTTATAGTCAAACTTGTTTTTTTATTAGAAATTGAGTAATCGTGTCGGGAAAAAAATAAATACCTCGAAAACGGGGGGGGGGGAGACTAAATTGGCCCTGTCCGGAAAATTCGGGTGTCACTCTGACTCCTCTACCTCCACTATTTTTACTAGTATCCAAAAATTACCAAATTCAGTATAGCCAAGTTAGTTTCCCTGCAGTGGTAGAGCCTCTCCCTTTCTTCAGTCACCCCCTTGTCCAAATGCTCACTTATTTCATAACCCCCCCTAATACTAAGAACACTGATGAAAACTGAAGTTTTAGGTTAGGTAAATGGAGAGGGTACTGTGCAGTCTGATATTTATATTCTGTGGTTTGTCCAAATTCGCAAAAAGTTCAAATATTTGTACTTTATTGACTACAGGGAACTTGCAGGCTAATTTTAACGGATCTTAAGAGAGATGATTGCTTTCTCGTCATTTTTTTTGCTATTGCGAAAAAACCGATTTCCGCGGTTATTTCCCGTTAAATAGATATATAACGCGAATTAGGAATCTGTAAGGGCTAAACAAGCTCAAGGGAGGTCTACTGACGTTTGCTCCGTCTTCATCTTGCAATTCCATCAACAAATTCCAAACATATTGGGCTGTATGATTTGCTGTGTATTAAAACTTAAAGACCGTCGGTAATAGCTTTGATTAAGTAGTTAACGAACGTCGTTAAATAAATAATTATTTTTTTTTAGAAATTTTGAACTTTTTTTATTGGCAATTACCAATTTTTTATGTTAAAAACTTCGCTTTTTTTAACACCCACAAACAAGATTTAAAACATTACTATGTATGATTTCCCCTTCGGCATGTGACAACACTGCATAAACGTTGAGTTATTCCTAGCTCCGTCTCTTTTAAATAGAGTATTATCTTAAATTCCTCCAGGCGTTGGTTTGAACGACGCGACGGTATATGATTCTTCCACTTTAACTTTTTTAGAATACGCAGTTTTCAAGTTTTTTTGCTCTTAAAACAAGTATACATGTTTATTTTCTTTTGTAAAAATTCAGTCGGTTTATAGCACACTTGACGATATATTTTCTAAATGAAATAGACCATATCTACCTAACTGTAATCCCTACTCAGAACCTTTTTCTCTGTAATTTAAAACGCAATACTTTTGTGACACATTTGGATAAATCCCTCACTTGGTATTTCTACAAGTAGGTACTTAAGAAACTTCAAACTTTCATAATCCAGACCCTCTTAAAACAATTTTAATTAAGTTCAAAATAACAAGTTCCCGGCATTCGTAATATTACTTTAATACTCGTTTAATTCTTCTAATCAAGAGCGTCCAAGTTATTTCGGGTCTCAACATTTATTGCCTGAAAATTTTATATAAGGCGCGTTCGCACAATTAACCCTCCATTGAATGATTAAGAGCTGAAAGCAATGATTCATTTATTTATTTTACTGGTGGTTTTAGATCAATACTTTATAAAGTCCATTGTTGAGACTAAAAAGTGTGTATTTTAGAGGTTACCGGCCACTAAATAAAATACACTTACTGCAAATTGCTTGCAAACAATATAAATGCAAGCTTCCTTGCAAATTCGTAGAATATTTATTAATAGCTTTCAGCAAGTTTGAATCTGCCTCACTCAACAACTTAAAAAAATAAACTTAAAAACGCTTAACTTTATGGCAACTTCAAAAAATAAACTTACTGTTAACAAACTATTTGTTCGGTGAAAATATGCTATTTTCTATTTTTAAATGGAATATAAACTTGTGTATTTAACTTATATTAAATTTTAGAAAATGAACTCATGAATAATAATTCTCAGCTAATTTGATTTTGAAAGTTCACAGAAATAAGATTACTTCAAGTTTAAAAATTTAAACTAAAAGTTGTAAGATTATTGCAAATTTTCCAACACTCTTACAAAATGACTTTGAGTTGCAAGCCGGAAATAAACTTGCAGGAAGTGTTTGTAAGTTCTAATATTTAGTGAGCATAATGTATTCAGTATATTCAGTGTTTTTAATATATGGAATTTTGTAAACACAATAAATGTAAATGTAATACATTTTATATAGGAGAAACATCTAGACTTTTTCATATAAGGCTTAATGAACACCAATCATACATTAAAAATAAACAATTAGAAAAATCAAAAATATGTTAATTAGGCGCGAAATAATTTCTAAATCTAAATCCTTAAAGATATAAGAACAAAATTTTAATATATTCTAACCAGTCTTAAGTCTTAATGATGTACAAAATAATAAGGTTAGGTAAGAGATAGGGTCAGGTGTGCTCATATTAATGATACTCTTCTTTATGGATATTAAAACCACTTATTTTGTTAAAAAGTTTTTTAATTTTGACGTTTCGACTTTCTTGATCGAAAGTCGTTTTCAAAATTAAAAAACTTTAACAAAATAAGTGGTTTTAATATCCATAAAGAAGAGTATTTCAAGTACAAAACCACTATGAGTTATAGAAATATATTAATCATGTACAAACTAATATGAGGTCAGGTAAGAGCCCAGCAAGCACGTAACATAACTGGGCAGTTTTGCGATGTTCTATTTTGGTAACAAGAAAACATTCATTTGTAATGTAACTTTGATGTCACTTGCACGTAACTGCAATACATTGAATGTCACATGCAGGCCTGACGAGGGGGGAGGGGTAACGGGGGGATTCCCCCCGAGCCCGCAGTTCTCGATGGGGCCCGGGCCCGTACGAAAAATCCCTGTTCGCACTATGCTTCACTTTTGTAATTTGATGGGCTACTAATTTTAAAAATTCTATAGGGGCCCGTAATTTTTACCCCTGGGCCCGATTTTTCTCTCTACGGGTCTGGTCACATGTATATCATTATTTAACATTTGTTTGTAATATACCTGTGACATACAGAACATGTGGAAATGTTATGTTTTGTTTAACATTCTAACCTGTTGTACACACAATGTATTTTTGTGAAGGTTCTACAACAGAAACAAAAAATGTTTAATTAATGTGCTTTTAAAAGCATTTGGTGCTTTTTCGTATGTTTGACACATAATTATGTAACTTAAATGTGTCCAATAGATGTACGCCGAACGTACGCCGACAACCGTGTTTGAACGTACCTTCAATATTTCAAACTTCACAGAGCAGGAAGGAGGAACTGAGCTGTCGAATTGATTGTTATATTGGCATTTGTGATTTGTGATGGGGTTATCGCCATTTTTATGCGGGAGTTATTAGTAGCGGTAGCGTCTAATCTTCTATGTGAAATTGAGTGCAAACTATAGTGGTAGAGAAGCTCCGACAGAACCTTAAAGGTTTAAGGTTATGTCGGTGTAGAGAAGGTATTTAAGGTTTTTCTGTTTAGGTGTAGTGCATCAAAAGACAAAGTGCACCAGGAAAGAATATGAGATTTTGAGTGAGTGGCTTCGTCAGTCAAAGCAGAGGCGATTGAGAGAAACTGTCTCAAAATAAAATGTACATAAAAATACATAAAAATGTAATAACAATAATATAACTTTAGAATAAGTAGTAATGGGTTAAATAAAACTCTGAATGAATTACGTGTGGTGTTTTATTGGTATGACTTCCATGAAAAACAGAAAAGATGTGCATAGAGGCGATTTTTGAGGTGTAGTGTGATGAAATTTTCCTTTCGTTTTTGTAAGGCCCGTTTTCCTGAAAGTTGATTTTTGTTTGATAATCTAGAAACTAGGAAAATAGTCTTACAAAAAAACATCTCACTATATCTCAAAAATCAATCTTATGCGGTCCAATTAGGTATAATATAAATATCAATATTGAAAAGTAACATTGAGAGAACATTTTATAGTAAGGATCACTCATTTCACTTAATAACGTAATACCTACATTGCATTGTTCCTTAAAACATTTGGCTATATCACATAGAAGTTATGTGGCGATATTACTGAAGGTATGTATTGTGAACGTTCTGTGTTGCGGAAATTTGGCGGTTGCAGGGAGCTCCTACGAACATTTAAAGTGCGTTCAATGTCTCGGTGTAACGTTTATGTTACAAACATGTAATGTTTTTGTGCTTGCTGGGAGATAAGGTCAGGTGTGCTCATATTAATGTACAAAATAATATGAGGTCAGGTAAGAGATAGGGTCAGGGGTGCTCATATTAATGATGTACAAAGTGAATATTGTTTTATTTTATTCTCTTGCCGAAACGTCCTAGACCCGCTTCAAAAAGTTACCGCTAGATCTCGGCACCGTCGTTCGGAACTCGCTAATGACGTCACAAGTGGATATATAGGGGGAGCTCAAAAAGTACTGGTGTCAAAAGGGCCAAAGTCAATATCTCGGTTATTACTGGTCCGATTTGAATGGGGAAAACGCCATAGTAATGTACGGAGTGTGCAGATTAAATAGGTAAAGAAAAATCATGCGCAGTGACGTTATTATTGGTCTAATTTGAATGGGGAAAACCCCATTGTAGTATTCGGGGACGTATCGAACGACGTTTTGACATTCCGAACCACTTAGTGGTGTCATCGAGCGGTGACTTTTTAAAGCTATGGGTTTCAATCTACCTGTTAACCTAGTGAACATGCTTGGGATTTTGGCCATAAAATACAATGGAATTCTTCAACTAGAATGACTAGATTATTAAAAGAAAATAATAATTATAACCGCAAAATTAAAGAAGCAACACTTAAATAATAATGAATTTCTAATTATTCGGTCGATATTTCAAAAATTTGGGTGCCGATTTTACAAAAAGTTAATTGCAAAAAGGATATCCTCTATATAGGGATAGTATCATAAGTTTTCTACCTGGGTTTTTCTTATGATAATATTATTATGAAAATTCCACACCTAACATTTTCGTCCAATTAACAGCCTTTATTTTGTATCGTTACCATAGCAACTAAACAAATTTCCGGAAATTTTTGTCTCCTCCTTGGGGGAAGGAGCATGAAATAGGCATCTGGAAATAAGATGGCAGCGCCACGGTGGCTATATTGAAACCCTTTTCACAGACATTGGCTCATTGTTGTGATTTGTTTGTGTGTCTGATATTTTTATTTTAGCATTTTTTACCATTTATTAAAGATTAATTTGTGTGAAAAATTTATTATTACTTATTATTTATCATATAGGTAAGTAATCTTTTTCATTTCATGTAAAAATAAGCATTTATTTTGATGTTAAAGTTGCCTTTCTAATTCACAATCTAATCAGTGTTTTCTTGTATTTAAGGATTTATGGAGGTACAAATACATCTAGATGTGTAAATGAAGAGGAGGAAGTTTTAAATGCTAGTCATTTAATTGTGTGGTCAATTGGATTCTAATAGGCAAAGCCAAAGTAAAAACATCTTTATATGCCGTTTGTGTTTGCAAACAAGTGATTTGAAATCTGATCCACCTAAAATAAGAGGCCAGCTTAATAATATGAGGAGCTCATATAAGTGCAAACATTTCTGCACTTCTAATTACTTGTACAAGGTGTAAGACGTTACAGCAATTCAAAATACTGGAAATTGATTGATTAGGAGTTTACTAAAAATAAGTTATGGACAGTAAAATATAACTTTTAAGAAGAAGAAGAAGTTATGGACAGTAAAATATAACTTTTTAATAAAAATGATTCATAATTTATGTATGTAACAAATAAATATATTACTTATAAATAATTTCATTTTTCCAACACATTCCCATTTTCTACAATTTTATTTTAATAGCATTGCAAGTATTGCTTTTAATATAACATTTTCTAAAAAAATATTGACAGGTTATACGATAGTTGTATAAAACAAACAAGGCAAATTGTCAGTAGTAATACCCCTAGGGCCTTGATAATACCGAGATAATTTTGTCATAGAGAATGCTGAAAGCGTGTTGCTTGATAATGGCCCGAGGCCGAAGGCCGAGGGCTATTATCCTTAAGCAACACGCTTGAAGGATTCTCTATGACAAAATTTTGAGGATTTATCAAGGCCCGAGGGGTATTCGATAAGATAATTTTTTACTTTGTAGATTTAAACATTTTTAAACTAGTTGTCAGTTTGACGTTTAATTAATTTTTAATCAAAAACTTGACTTGCTGAAAACACCAAACTGAAAACACCACATGTAGGGTGTTATCGCTGTAATCCATAGCTGATTGGATGAAATTTGACACATGACTCTAAATTAAGTAATTTGATTGGTTACAATAGTTAGTAAAAAATTATCAGTATAATTCATTTGAACTGCTTCCACAATTGTATCCAAAAGCTGAAAACTGAAAATTCCAGTAAAACTATTAAGAGCACTATCTGTTTTTAAGAGATCACTCAATGTTAATATTTTTTAAGTATTTACTTGCACCTCAAAGTCACGAAACTTAGTGGGTCCTTCATATTGTTCTTGCTCATTTAAGATCATTAGCAGGCTTTGTGCACCCTCCAAATCATCGTTAGTACGTTCAGGCCCTCGTTCTTCATTGCACTGACAGTCTGTGAAATCTATAATTTTAACAGTATTTCTCCTGTTTAACCTTTCACTTCTTTCAGCGGCTTCTCGTTCTGGTTCTGTAGTTTGAACTAATGAAATCGACAAATTCTGACTGGAAACAGCTGTCAGCTTTAAACTTCTTCTTCTTATGGCATATAATTATTTTATTTACCTCTTCGGAAAAAATCGTCATCAATAAAATGTTTTGAATAAACGACCATATTCTTAGTCACAACTTTTCCAATTTTAAGTCTTAAAATCCTAGCTTAACGCCTACACATCCATGTGGGGCGTCCTAACTCAGATTCTACTTTCACGCGACATTTTCCAGCCTCTGGGAACAAATGGAAACTTAAATCCGTGTTTGTTTTCGCCCATGAAGAACACTGAGGTACGGAACAATACGAATTACTCATTCTTATTTGAAAAAACTACACTACACAACTGTTTTTTACAAGCAAATATAAAACGACCTATTCAACAAGTACAAAATAATAAAATGAATGTCTGTGAAAAGGGTTGCATTTGCCACCACAAGAGGGCGTATTAGTTATTTTGATTCGCCTATTACATTGGAAATTTTTTGACGTTTATAGGTAAAGTGACATTTACATTTAACTTCAGATTATGTCGAATTAATTCCGATGATACATTTTAATTTCACTAACTTCATTACAAAACTTGCATAAAACGTATTTCTCAAATCGCTCCATTGTTATAAACTCTACAACACAACTAATTTATTAGATAAATTATACTCAGGTAACGTCAAAAGTTGCTTACACTTGCATAACCAATTTATATTAGGTATTATGTTTTTATCTTCTACGAACTTTCGTAAAACGAATTTGTAAAAAAACTGAAAGATTGAGCTACTATCGACTTATTTTTTATTTTGTATAACTAAAGTAGGCTAATTGCATTTTATTTAACCTAATATTACGCGTGCAAATTTCATTGATCCTAAGTACCACTAGACCAGTGCAGATGCCTTTGAAAATGGTAAAAAGTGAAATAAAATAATAGTAGGATGAAACCCATTGGAAAAGGAAGAGAATATAACAAACATGAAAGGAAAAATAATTTACTCGCGCTCTGGGGACGGGAAGTGGAAGGGGGGAGTTTTTAAGGGTAGAAAACTGTTCATCTCGATTTCCGGCAAAACTACAAGTCCTATGGAAAAAGGTTAAATAGCAAAGTTGTAGGTAATAAAAAGATCTACAACTTTCGTATTTACACTTTTTTCACATAACCTCAAAATTTATGTGAATAATTCAAATAACCATGTTTTTGGTTTTTTATTTTTATCTTTTACAAAAATTTTTTTTTCACGAAATTTGGTGTAAACTTACCTTTTTATGTCACAAACACTCTGTAATTTTTTGTTTTAAAATATTTATTTTTTTAACCTTATTTTGACTTAATATCGAAAAAGCAGTTTCAATCAAAATTCTCACGTCAAAATATCTGCTTTTTTAAAAAACTCGGTGGGCTTTTTGATCGTTGAAATCTCTACTTTTTGATGGAGTAAAAAAATATACATTATTATGGTAAATGTTCTCAAAAAATGCAAATAAGAAACGAAGAAAACTCCGAAATTCTTATCATTATGTACAATTTTGAGCTATTTATTAAAATGTACAGGGTGTCCCAAATTGGTGTGTTTTTCAGGGTATCTCGTAAACTAGAAGAGATAGAAGAAAAGCAGTTAAGATGTTATGACTTCTTTTTTTGTTAAAGTAACGATAGCCTAATTAAATCTTTAGTAACTCCCTGCAGTTGGAAGATACAGGGCGATTATTGAAAACTACAAGGTACTATAACTTCTTAATTAAGAAAAATATAAAAAAACGTTATAAAAACTTTTGATAGATATAATATTAAAGACTTCAGTGGCGCACAGAATTTTTTTTAGGGGGCTCACTAAAGAAATATAATGCAAACTTATGTTTTTTAAATGGGACACCCTGTATATTTTGACGTTTTTCACCTAATATGACATATTATATATCTATTTTCAATGGTTGGAGCTACAGTGCAAATAATGGATGTTATCAGGTGAAACACCCTTAAAAAATTGAACACTCAGTAACGAAATTTAACATTTTATTATAAGGATACTGATGTGTGACAATTTTATTTATCAAAATTATAATTAATAAAAAATAAAACCAGATTAAAAAAATAAAAACAATAAACTTATGAAACAACCAGAAACATTGTAACAACTAACTTATTTAAGGATTTTTAAAAAATAATATTTACAAGAGAGTAGGGAAGATTTATTACAAAATATTCATGCCGCATTTAGAAAAATAAAGCCAGTGCACATACTCAATTGTGTAAGATCAGTAAGAAAAAGGTGTCAATTATTCCTACAACAAAACGGAGGACATTTTGAACATTTAATGTAATTTTTACATTCTAATAAAATTAGTTATAGGTAGATTAGTTGTTACAATGTTGTTTCATAAGTTTATTGTTTTTATTTTTTTAATCTGGTTTTATTTTTTATTAATTATAATTTTGATAAATAAAATTGTCACTCATCAGTATCCTTATAATAAAATGTTAAATTTCGTTACTGAGTGTTCAATTTTTTAAGGGTGTTTCACCTGATCACATCCATAAATGGTTTATTTGCACTGTAGCTCCAACCATTGAAAATAGATATATAATATGTCATATCAGGTGAATGAGAATTAAAAAAGGAAACGAAAAACGTCAAAATATACAGGGTGTCCTATTTAAAAAAACATTATATTTCCTTAGTCAGCCCCCTAAAAAAAATCTGTGCGCCACTGAACTCTTTAATATTATATCTATCAAAAATTTTTATAACGTTTTTTTATATTTTTCTTAATTAAGAAGTTATAGTACCTTGTAGTTTTCGACAGTTTTCAATAATCGCCCTGTATCGTCCAACTGCAGGGAGTTACTAAAGATTTAATTAGGATATCGTTACTTTAACAAAAAAAGAAGTCATAACATCTTAACTGCTTTTCTTCTATCTCTTCTAGTTTACGAGATACCCTGCAAAACACACCAATTTGAGACACTTTAATTACTCGAAAACGTAATATTCCGTGTTACATTGATAAACAAAAGAGTAATTAAAGTATAAATTTAAATAAATAAAAAGAAATTCGGAGTTTTCTTCGTTTCTTCCATAGGACTTGTAGTTTTGCCGGAAATCGAGATAAACAGTTTTCTACCCTTAAAAACTCCCCCCTTCCACTTCCCGACCCCAGAACGCCTGTAAATTATTTTTCCTATCGTTTTTGTCATATTCTCATCCTACTATTATTTTATTTGGTTTCAAAAATTATCTGCACTGATCTACACATCGAGTTTCTTGTAAGAAAATATATTTCTACCAACTTTAGTAAAATGAATTTTTTAAAAACTGATAAATTGAGCTACTGTCGACTTATTTTTTATTATTTTGTGTAACTAAAGTAGATTAATTGTGTTTTATTTAACCTAACAAAAAACCGCCATTATCCTGGCATTTTTTTAATAATACTTCGGTGTGAAATTTTCTTACCGAATACCAGTCTAGCTTCAATTAAAAACAGGAAATTTTTTCGAGAAGACGAATATTTTGAAAATTCTCCCGAGTCGAAGACGAGGGAGAATTATCTTCGACTCGGGAGAATTTTCAAAATATTCGTATTCTCGAAAAAATTTGCAGTAATAATTGAAGCTCTTGTGGTATTATAAGTGAAAATTTCATATATGACGAAGTATAAATTCTCTTAAATGCGCTATTCATTTAAAATCGTTCCCAGAAACGTCACAATATAATGTTGACAACATATTTTGACATCTTAAATTTCAAAATCTATTTCTCTATCTTGTTTTGTCATATTTTGCCAGATTATCCAGTGATCTGTTTCTACAGTAAATTATTATTATATCTTTTGTTATATCAATTTTTGAATACGACTTTAGAATTAAAAGTCGAAACATTAAATTAAATACTTTTTTGATATAAATAAGTGGTTTTAATATCCAGAGAGAAGAGTATTTGAAGTACCAAGCCACTAAGAACTACAGAAATATTTAATCTACTTACCAAAAACGATCTAGACATGATCGATGGCTGTCCCCTGCAGTTTAACTGTCGAAGAACTGACATAACATTGGAGTGGGTGATCATCAGCTTCTACTCTCCTGTTTGGAAGGTAATACACCAAACAAGTGACTCCGATCAGGAACAAGAAAAATACGAACACAATATCGAACATGATGAGAGAGTTCCACGTCATAAGGCGCATCACAAGTCTCTAGTCCTATTACCGTCATCAACGTACATTACCGTGCAAAACTTTATTTTTAAAAAATATTTTATTTATTCTGTTTCGCGATCAGGCTTTTAGAATCATTACGGCAAATTTTTACATTCCAACTTTTCATTTTCTAAAACTGTAATTTATAGTTTTGTAAATGGAGAGACAAAAATGTTTTGACAAAATATTTATCAACAGTAAAAACACAAGAGCTTTTTTTTTATCGGATAAATTTCTCTTTGTATCGAAACATTTTGCCAATCAGTAATTTTATCAAATGTCAGTTTTTAGAGTAAAATTACTGATGGAAAAATGTTGAGATAAAAAGAAATTTATCCATAAAAGAAAAGTACGCGTGTTTTTTGATAAGATAAATTAACGACAGAATATAAGAATAAAAAACAGAAACTTTATTTTTGTTGAACAATTAATAATTTAGCAGAACAATTAATTAAAGGAACAGTTATTAAAAATACAATTATTATAGGTTGGTTGGATTGGTGTACTTATTTTAATATTTTCTTCTCGGGTCTCTATATATGTCGTATTTTCATTTTCTCTTAAATTACTAACAAGATTTTCGTGATAATAATCACTAACAATGTATTAAAATTCAAAAATTTGACGGACTATTCATTGATATGTTTTTGCAGTTTTGCCTTCTCTTACACTTAATTGCTATGAAATTATAACTAAAGTTGACAAATAAAGTGACGTCCGCTTACTAGATATTGAGGAAGAGAAGTTTTTATCGCGATAAAAAAGGATGCACCTTTTTTATCGATGTCAAAGTGACAAAAGCAATTCCAAGTATATGACTTTTTAACATTGGAGTTAATTTATCAGTAGTAATACCACAAGTGATTGAATTTTCACGATAAGTCTGTCGATTTATTTCATAACGAAACTGAGTTGCTTAAAAACGAGCAACTCAATTGAGTTATGAGAGAAAATATACCTAAACATTTCGAAAAACTAATAGCACCACGTGAAAGAGTGGAAAATGTTACTAAAAATTATATTATAAGTAATTAAAAAAAAAATCTTTGTCTAAAATGTATGCAAAGAAAAAAAAAGCCTTTTAAAGAGGAGACTCTAAGCTTTCTCAGGAAGCCATTAGATTTTATTTTTTTCTTTGTTTTTTCATAGAAAATTTGACCGGAAGTTGTAATTTCGAAACTTCTCACTGATTTTTATAAAACTGAAGATATCTTTTAAAAGAGGCATAACAAAAAAATTCCTTGTAGATTTATCATCATTATACTTTTACTTGTGATTTAAATATAATTAAAATCATAAACATTATCTCTGTTTTAAAATTATCTTTTTTTTATAATATTCATGAATTCGACGCAATTTTTATTTTTAAAATAGTGTTTATATAAATCAGAAATAAATTTTTTTTGATTTATTTAAATAAATAAACACTAGTTTGAAAATAAAAATTGCGTCGAATAAATGTTGTAAAAAAAGTTTTACTAAACAGAGATAATATTCATCATTTTAATTATATTTAAATCACAAGTAAAAGTATAATGATGATAAATCTACAATGATTTTTTTGTTATGTCTCTATTAATAGATATCTTCAGTTTTATAAAAATCAGTGAGAATTTTAGAAATTATAACTTCCGACCATCCCCCCCCCCCTTTAGGTCAGGTTTTTTAATATATTCCATATCCTCCCTACCCTCAATGCCACCCGGGTGGAAGACACCCCCCCCCTTGAAAATCTACTGGATCCGGCAATGACTGGAGCTCCTGATTGGTTCATTTGAAAAGTGCGTGAAATAGTCACTTCAGAACGGCTGCACCTATTTGGCCAATTATTTTTTTTTTGTTGTGTTTGTAATTCTCAGGACAAGGTTTGTATGGAAAAAAATGTTTGAAAAATTGTATCTACGGAAAAGTGAAAAATATAGACAGAGTTGATGACAGATTGACGTTCAGTTGTTCAGTTTCTTACATTGTTTTTTCTTTGAAAAAAGTAGTAAAAAAGTTGTAGAACGTTATATTATACCTGCTATTTTTAAAACTACCAGCAATAGTAGTTTATATATAAGGGAGTGGTGGCTCAGAGGTAGATCACTGGACTCATAACCTAAGGGTTGTGGGTCTTTATGATATACAGGGTGCGCCAATTATTTCCACTCGATCTCTAGCACCGAAACTAAAAAGGGATATCAACAAGATTTTTTGTAGGGGTAGACAGTTTCACTCGGACTACAATTTTAAAATATTTTGATGTATACAGAGTGGCTATTTTTTGTGGAATAAAAATTAATTTGGTTTTTTTAAATTGAACACCCTGTATACGATTATGTCTTCTGATTCTACTTAATATTAGATTTACGGTAGTTTTTTGTATTTGTAAATCCGACGCGGCGTTGACAAGTTATTCCTATTTTAAGCAGATTTAATGAAAAAACAGCACTTCAGAAATATTAGCACAAAAACCACATATTAAAAAATATCACAATATATATCACAATAATCACACAACATCTTCACCTGTTGCACAGGGTGTTTGCCGATGGCGTGCCAATAGTCTAGTTTTCAAATGGCAATAACTTAATTTTTTTCAAATGGGACACCCCGTATATTTTTCTTCAGTTAGAAGCTCTCCCTAATACGCATTAAAAAAATATAGGGTTTTGCACATCTAACTTTACTATTTACTTTAATAATTGACGTTAAGTGACAAACAAAATATTTTACACAATTTTTAATAAGAAATCAAGTTACCTATGAAAATGACAGTAGGTATATTTTGTTATGGCATTAATTGTCAACATAAAATTTTGTATTGTATCACGTCTACTATATTTAATCGGTATTGTGTATAAAAAATGGATTTTAATAAGAATTATAGTGTTCAAGAAAATATTGATATGATATGGATACTGGGTGAATGTCAAAAAAATGCGTTTCTTGCTAGTAGGGTCTATCGTCAAAGATACCCAGAAAGACGTCATCCACAAAAGGATACTTTTGAGAATTTAAAGAATAGATTTGATAGAACAGGAACCGTCAAGTATGAAAAACATTCACGTGAAACTACAACTGTTACTATTGACAACGAATATAAGGTAATGATCAGTATAGTTGAAGATCCCAATATAAGCACAAGGCAATTAAGCAATCAGTTAGATATTTCCAATACCACAATTAGACGCATAATAAAAAAGAATAAATATCACCCCTATCATATCCAGATTCACCAAGAATTGTTACCACGTGATTTCGCGCGTAGAGTGGAATACTGTAGATGGTTAATAAACAAGATAAATACAGAGCGTAACTTTTTAAACAAAGTTTTATTCTCCGACGAAGCCACGTTTCATAAGAACGGTTGTATAAATAGACACAACTTCCATTATTATTCGGACCACAATGAACATTTATTTAGAACCACATCACAGTATCGATGGTCTTTGAATGTGTGGGCGGGAATAATAGGTGATTATGTAATTGGTCCCTACTTCTTTGATGGGACTGTAAATGGAGCTATATTTTTAGATTTTTTAGAACATGATTTTTGCAACTTATTGCAAAATGTGCCTCAAAATTATCGCAACGGAATGTGGTTTCAATTAGATGGTGCCACACCACATTACCTATTAGATGTTCGCAATTGGTTAAATAGGAAATATCAGGATCGTTGGATAGGAAGGGGAGGACCTATAAATTGGCCTACTAGATCACCTTGCCTTACACCTTGCTATTTTTTCTTGTGGGGTTTTATTAAAAATATTGTTTACGAAGAAGAGGTTACCACAAAAGAAAATATGAAAGAAAGAATTACTGCAGCATTTAGACAGGTGACCCCAGCAATGCTAAGAGATGTGCGTAAATCAATGAAAAAAAGGGCAAGAAAATGTATAAATGAAAATGGAAGACATTTTGAACACCTACTATAAATTTTAACTTTCACTATTGTAGTTTTCTTACGATTAAACTTTTGTAAAATTTTGTACTATTAAAAATTGTGTAAAATATGTTGTTTGTCACTTAACGTCAATTATTAAAGTAAATAGTAAAGTTAGATTTGCAAAACCCTATATTTTTTTAATGCGTATTAGGGAGAGCTTCTAACTGAAGAAAAATATACAGGGTGTCCTATTTGAAAAAATTAAGTTATTGCCATTTGAAAACTAGACTATTGGCACGCCATCGGCGCAAACACCCTGTGCAACAGGTGAAGATGTTGTGTGATTATTGTGATAGGTGCATGTTTCATTTACATCATAGTAGCTTTTTTGAGGAATTTTTTAAAAAATGTGGTTTTTGTGCTAATATTTCTGAAGTGCTGTTTTTTTATTAAATCTGCCCTGTATACATCAAAATATTTTAAAATTGTAGTCCGACTGACACTGTCTACCCCTACAAAAAAGCTTGTTGATATCTCTTTTAGTTTCGGTGCTAGAGATCGAGTGGAAAAAATTGGCGCACCCTGTATGTGTTAAAAGTGCAATTTTGAGGCACTCATGTGAAAGTTTGCAGGACGAGCGAAGTTTTGGATGTTTCACTTATAAACATTATGTCTTTTTGCCATTAAAAAGTAAAAAGAAAATGTGGAAAAGAACAATCTATTTAAAAAAATTGATGAAGCGGTCAACCGAGCTACTTTTGACTTATTACCAAGAAAATCCCGGATTCAATATCAATACGTTTGTGAAGTGAAGTATACTGAAAATGTATTATTGGCTTAAGTTGAAACAATATCGTCGACTACTAAACCAAACCACAAATTTTAATATACTCTACGTACGACAGTGTCTATTATCAACTCCTGATGATGCCAACATAGTTGGCGAAACGTACGTAGAGTATATTAAAATTTGTGGCTTGGTTTAGTGGTCGACGATAGTGTTTCAACTTAGTTGATAAAGCAAAGATTCCAGTTTCCCAATTTAATTAATATTATTGGCCTATTTTGGTCCTCTATGGTCAAATTATTCTATGATTAAAGCTATGTTACGAATAAATAGCGAAGTATATATCATTTTAAGCTTATTGCGTTTCTGAAGCGTCAAGGCGAAGGTTACCAACCCAAAAAATCAAAGATCTTGACCAGAGACCAAATTTAAGAGTTTTTGAAGTGCGCATCGGATGACGAGTATCTTGTGATGAAAGTAGCTATTATTTTGGGAATATTTGGTGCCTGCCATAGAGAGGAGCTTTGCCAGTTGACTCTCGACAACTTGGAAACTATGGGCACTTCCAGTTCAATATTGGTTAAAATATTAGATACCAAAATCAAGGTTCCACGAAATTTCACTATCGTTGAAGAATTTTCACATGGATTTTTACCAGAGATACATGGCTCTTCGTCCAGCAAATGTAGAACATCGGAGGCTTTTCCTAAAGTATGTGAAAGGTAAGTGTACGAAAAACTCTGTCAGAATAAATACGTTTGGAAAAATTCCTGCTGCTATTGCTAAATTTCTGCAACTTCCAAATTCGAACCTCTATACTGGACAAATGTAACGACAATTAAGCGGCATGGGGGATGGAAATCTCCAACAGTCGCCGAGGGATTCATCGAAGATTCGTTGGAAAGTAAGAATTCGATTGCCCGAAAACTGCTTTCAGTGCCATCAATATCAGCGGATTCTGCTAGGAACTAGGAATGTGGTCGTTTCAGTTGATAGTGGTAGAGTTGTGAAAGGATTTAACTGCCAAGGGGTACGCAAGGCAAAAAGTGCTTGAGTGCTTTAAAGTGATCATTTTAACGCACTGGTGCCTTAAAGTAATATTTTTAATGCAACAAGAGGGTGTTAAAAAGCATTTTTAACATGTTTGTAGAAAAAAACTTTTTTTATTTATTTATGTACCTACGGCAAACAAAAGGTTTACTATTGATTATAAAGAGATATTATAAAAAACTATTCTCATTTTAAATGTGCACATCTTTAAATAAAAATAAGTAATATTTATTACTTAAACACCAAATTTTATTATAACTATTGTTTTCCACATAATAGTTGATAGATGAAACCATTGAATTTAAATGTTTGCATTGATCGGAAAAAATCTAAATGTACTACTGGTTCCTCTTGTTTTTTACCAAGCTGTTTTGGGCGATTCCAATTGTTACCAATTATTTGGAGACCCAAACTTTTTAGACTGCACCCTATAGATGAGTCTGTTCCAACTTATTGTAGCTTTAGCTGGCAGTGAAGATGTGGACTGTATTTTTTGAGGGTTGTTAGTTAGTTGTAGACTGTACTACGATTTGTAATGAAAGTATACACTGGTTACTTGATATTTTTGTATTAACAATATCTTTCATAATAACACTTTTAACAATGGTATATGGTTAACAATAATTTAGAACTGTAGTGCAATTGCTCAAGAAAATTATGCATTTTGGTATCATGCAAGTTCAAGTGATTTAAATTACGAGTGAACGTTTATAGATCTGTTTACTCGGAGTGAAAAGTTTCTATTAATTTTATTACGCGTGAACGGTCCATCGTTAACGACCTGTTTCACGCGGAGTTAGAAGTTCTACTGATTTTATATTTCTGATATATTCGAAATGCAAGCCGTTGGATAAGTCCTCCAATCTTTTAACCAATCACTGTGGCCTATTCGCGGTTTCATAGATGTGTGTTTTTTACCTCTGCCTGGCGACCCATCGTCGCGTCGACGGGGCGCGGTATATTTAAAAGGCTGTGTAATCCGATATCCTTGTTTGTCGGTGACTTGTTTACGCGTTAATTCGTACCTGCGCGATGGCCTTGTTTTCACGACACGTGTTATAACGGTTCTTTTGCTTTCTTTGACTTGTTGCTATGCTAAATTTTGAATGCTTGTTGATTTTGTTACCAGGCAGGCACATAAGCGTGCTTTTGGTTATTTTTATTTTTTTACATATTATTTTTATTTCCTTTTATTGCCATGGGCGTAGATTAAATGTTCGATTTCGAACACCAAGCTAATGAAAATTAGATCTATTATCTATCTCGAATCTGATTTTTAGAATTTACAAAGCATGTAAGTAAAAAAGCAAGAACCAATAAATTCGGAAAACGTTAAAACTTCGATGAAAAAAATTACATAAAAAAGTTGAAACATTTTTCCAATAAGCCAATGGCAGTTTCTATTTCAGTGATTCCACATACCGTTAAACTATGAGCACTATTTTCGAAAGTATATTTTGTAACGTTGAATGAAACCCACTCCATAATCCATTGTTATCCAATCACAGCAGTAGGCATTCTGTATACAATAAATTTCTAGAAAACCGTAGAAAGTCGTAGCGTGTTTGTTTTCCTTCCTACCCACTCATACTTAGAGTAACGGCGTTTTATTTTGGAGAAATTCATCTTTAGAGCGTGATTTTGCTTCTGGCGTGTATGCTTATCTTTGCGTAAAATACGGCATCGAACATAATTTGTTGAAATGAATAACCTTAAAAGAGGGTCGTTTTCAGTGATAAGGAAAATTAAATTGAATCGTTTTTTTAAAATATACGACGTAGTCGTCAAACACAGTTTTATCGCGAATATATAAAATTCAGTTTTCTTAAATAATAATAAACCAAACTTTGTGCCTTTTTGTCGAGTAGCGGCTAAAAACATGTCGTTTAAGGACAAGAAATTTAGAACGTCGCCAAAAAATTACAAATTGAAAATAAACTATTAAGCGCAAAAGCATTTTTCCATTATTAACACTTCCATATACAGGGTGACCATATAAGAATAGGAGGTACTGTATCGGGGAAACTATCCATCGTTAAAAGTTATTACTAAAACGGCCAAGAGAAAAACCTAGAAAATATTTTCAAGTTTCTGAAATGGTCGCTAGGGGGCGTAACTGCATTCTTGAATTTAAGAAAGTGATGTTTCACTGAATTCCGCTATATTAACCTAACGAAAAATACCTGATCTTTAAAGTCGAGAATAACCCTTTTGTTTGACAATTTTTGCTGATTCTCTAAAAATAAAGTGGTGGGGGTATTCAAACGTTTCAGGAAAAAACACACTGTTTATTCGAAACGGCTGAGCTGATTTTAACAAACTTGGGCTAGTCGAAAAGAGCTATTCTTGGGCTACAAATGTTATAATATTTGAAGTTGTGGTTAATTTTCTCAAAAAAATTAAATGCATTGGTATGATTTCTTTTTCATGAAAAAGTAACTAAACAAGCTCGCGAAAACCACATCTCGGTATCTTGTTCCACACCTAAAATGCAGGCAAAGAAAATTTTATACGGAAATCCCTTAAATTTTTATTTTTTAAACTAATTAATTCCTAGATATGCTACCATCTATGGTTAGAAGAGAGTATTGACACTAAATTTTGACTGATTCTAGTCAAGATGTTACTCTTGATTCGAAAAGCCTAACTGACGAAGCCGAAAGGCAGAAACCGGTCTTAGGATGTCGAATCTGATAAATTAAAATTCCTTACTGGTTTGCTAACTTTGTATTAATCTCTTAAACGGGTAAAAAGAAGAGAGTGACATCTTGACTAGAATCAGTCAAAATTTAGTGTAAAAACTCTCTTCTAACCATAGATGGTAGCACATCTAAAAATGTTATCTTATAGCGGATATTGACTTGTACGAGTTTGGAATTTTATTTATTGGATTCGAAAAGCCTAACTGATGAAACCGAAAGGCAGAAACCGGTCTCAGGATGTCGAATCTAATAAATTAAAATTCCTTATTGTTTTGCTAATTAATTTCTTTCATTATGGAAGTTGTGGCCCTAAAAAGGACCGATTTAAAAAAGAAAAGTTTTAATGCCCCCGTAAATGCTCGAAATGCTGACCATCACGCTCTATGCATTGCTGAAGCCTCTCATGGGAAGACAAAACTGCAGCTTCAATTTTGGCTCTCGGTATGTTACGTAATGCATTACAAATCCGGTTTTTCATATCTTCTCTGGTCGTAGGTTGAGTCTGAAACTCAGGACCAGTTAAGTCTGGTGATCGCGCAGGCCATGGAAACAGACTTCCTCTTCCAATCCACCGCTGTTGTAATAATGCATTAATGTGCTCTCGCACATAATGTAGAATTTTTATTTCAAATTCTTTGGACATATGAAGCCACCTTTAAAATAATCTTCACAATATGCATTATTGGTCTGCAGAAAATCCGCATTGGTTGCGTACTACTTTTTCATGAAAAACAAATCATACCAATGCATTTAATTTTTTTGAGAAAATTAACCATTTCTGTCGAAATGTCGTAAAAAGCTCTCTAGCGGCGACATGTGAAACTAACAAAACTTCAAATATTATAACATTTGCCTACGTTTCTTAAAATCGGCTCAGCCGTTTCGAATATACAGTATGTTTTTTACTGAAACTTTTGAATACCCCCCACCACTTTATTTTTAGAGATACAGCAAAAATTGTCTAACAAAATATATTTAGATTATCCTCGACTTTAAAGATCAGGTATTTTTTGTTAGGTTCATATAGCGGAAATCACAGACACATGACTTTTTTAGATTCAAGATTGCAGTTACTCCCCCTAGCTGCCATTTCAGAAACTTGAAAATATTTTCCAGGTTTTTCTCTTGGCCGTTTTAGTAATAACTATTTTTGCCGCAAGCCTCTACGATGGATAGTTTTCCAGATACAGTACCTCGCATTCTTAGTTGGCCACCCTGTACAAACGTCACATATTATTTTCCGCAGTGTCAAATGTTAAACTAACCTATAAGATATAAAGTAGCCATCCCAAATTCAAACACTGCTAAATTCAGACATTTCTGTTTACTTGGTTAATATAAGAACAATATTTTGAGACATCTGTTGACACAATTCGACATTATGTTTTCAAACCAGAATCGTTTCCAATTTTCCAGATATTCCAATTGTCAATACATACCTTAAAATTTGATGGTGTGCCTAAATTGTATGTTCTGTTAAAACTTTTATATTAATATAAGCAGGTTAAAAAAATTTGAATAATTTTATTTTAGCAAAATAAAAAGTTATAAGTTTTTATTTTCAACAGACTATTTTATCGTTATTATCACGGTTTTTTTATTGTGGTAATGGATTAGATGAGGGTGCTTCGTAATTTAGACAACGAATATACAGTGTGTCCAATTAAGTCGGCACTATATGGAAAACTTCTTTATTATTCGTTTTAGGAAAAAAATATTCTTGATATCAAATTTTTACAGTCGTATACGAGGTTTGTCAAAAAATATGAATTTTGCTCAAGAGTAAAGTACCTTTATTTTTGAAATATGAAAAAAAAGTTATTAAAAAAAACTTAAAAAAAAGTTGACAACAAATAAAAAATTCCTTTATTATTGACTTTTCAAAAAGAATATTTTTCATAAAAAGTTCTGCATCACATTATAATCCATAAGCAGGTATTAAATTTGCAAAATATTTAGTGGGATACAAGGAACATCAAAAAATTTTAATCCGGGCTAAGTTTTTGCCTGTAAACGGAAGCCTAGTATGGGTTTGTAAGGTTCCTTTTAAGCTTTGTCAATGAATTCAAAATTGTCAGTTACGGGGGCGTATCAAAAAATCTTCAAAATGAAAATTTTCTTAAAGTTGAATATCTTATTAAAAATTGGTATGTTGACGCAAAATGTCATTATAAACAAGGTTTTTTAATAACTTTTTTTTCATACTTCAAAAATAAAGGTACTTTTCTCTGGAGCAAAATTCATATTTTTTGACAAACCTCGTATACGGCTAAAATAAATTGATATCTGATGGTTGCATTTTAGGTTTTAGACCACGCACGAATTTTTATCAAAAATAACTTTTTTCCAAAAATAAATAATAAAAAAGTATTCCATATGGTACGACTTAATTGGGCACACTGTATATGGTAAAAAGCAACATGTTACATTTCTTTCTTTTCACCTTGAACCAGTGCCTGATTGAGGGTGCAATTGCCCCGGGCGGCAAAATGGGATTGAAAAAATAATCCTTTTTTATAATTTCATAGTCTCATAAAAATATAAATAAAAACAAAAAATTTAGATGTCACCAGATCATATTCATTTTGTACTGACGAGAATGTTTCACTGCCGAAAAACAAGCTCGTATAATTTTGTAGTGATTTAATAAAATTATCGTTTTACTTTTATAATGTTTTATTTTTCTTAAAAAAACTCATTGACGACCTTCCTTAATCTACTGTCAAACAAAAAACTCCCTATTACACTGTAAACAACTAAATCCTAACTTACACACTACATAACCCCCCCAACATTTCAAAAAATTTTTAAACAATAAAAATATTTTAAATGTTTTAACATTATTTTCCATAATATGGGAATAACAATTCAATATTTTTCTTTTTTAATTTCTATTCCAATGTAAGGTAACCAAAATTTTCCTTCTTCTTCCTTTTCTATTTTCAAATTATTTATTATATTTGTTTCTATATTTTTTTCTTTTTCCTTCTTCTTCCTATTATTTTTTGATGCAGTGTTATTATTCAGTGTTACTTTTATTCATACATTAAGTTGGCTAACAACTGATTATAAATAGTTTTGATGTTTACAAAAGTAACTGTCAGTTTTAAGCTTTTAACGTTGTTAATGTTTTAAATGGTCTTTAGTATAATAAACAGTTCTATTTCAACTTGAAGTCGTCCCGAAGTCTTTTTATTTATAAACAACCACAAAATTTTTTCTGTGTTTAATTACTCTTCTTTTTTTAGTTCTTTTAAATTTTATAAATTTTCTTGTAATTTTTCTTTTCATTCTTGCTCCCCAATAATAATCTCGAACTCGTTGCTTAAAATCCTCAAAAACATCACACCTTTCTTCTATCAGATTCCACCACATTCTTGGATTTCCTTGCATAGATTTTCTGACTTATTTCCTCCAATGTCTTAAGTCCCCACTTTCGGTCATTCTTTCTTCCAAGTCATTTAAAAATTTAATTGGACTGTTTCTCGCATCTCCATAGAAAACTACATCATTTTCTACACTGTCCCGCATCATTATTGGAACCCTGTTTTCCTGATTTATTCCTCGTTGTACCGATCGTATTCTCTCTTCGAGTGGTTTCACAGTCTCTTCTATTTGCGTTTTCACGTTTTCTTTCTGACGTCTTTCTTCTTCACCATGTTTTGTATCTATTTCCTCTATTTTCTCGTATATTTTCATTGTCGTTTTATCCATGGCTAGGACTATTTCATCATAAGTATTTTCTATTCTTCGTAATACTCTTTGTTCTTGTTTCTCGATTTCTTTTTTCATTTCATTTTGGCCACAGTATCCCTAACTTCCTCTATTTTTATTGTAACATCTCCTATCTGCGTGGTAATATCATTCCTTACTTCTCCAATTTGCATGGTAATATCATTTTTCATTTTCCCTAACGCTTCCAATATTTGCTGCATATCTATATTTTCTCCCTGTCCTTCCATTTTTTTTTGCCAGACCTTAATTCCATACACGTTTTATTTATTTACTATCCTATTTGTGCCCTTTTCCGTGCCCCACGTTGGGCGCCATATTTGTAGTGATTTAATAAAATTATCGTTTTACTTTTATAATGTTTTATTTTTCAAACTTTCAACTTGACATTTCTTAAAAAACTCATTGACAACCTTCCTTAATCTACTGTCAAACAAAAAACTCCCTATTACACTGTAAACAACTAAATCCTAACTTACACACTACATAACCCCCCCCAACATTTCAAAAAATTTTTAAACAATAAAAATATTTTAAATGTTTTAACATTATTTTCCATAATATGGGAATAACAATTCAATATTTTTCTTTTTTAATTTCTATTCCAATGTAAGGTAACCAAAATTTTCCTTCTTCTTCCTTTTCTATTTTCAAATTATTTATTATATTTGTTTCTATATTTTTTTCTTTTTCCTTCTTCTTCCTATTATTTTTTGTTGCAGTGTTATTATTCAGTGTTACTTTTATTCATACATTAAGTTGGCTAACAACTGATTATAAATAGTTTTGATGTTTACAAAAGTAACTGTCAGTTTTAAGCTTTTAACGTTGTTAATGTTTTAAATGGTCTTTAGTATAATAAACAGTTCTATTTCAACTTGAAGTCGTCCCGAAGTCTTTTTATTTATAAACAACCACAAAATTTTTTCTGTGTTTAATTACTCTTCTTTTTTTAGTTCTTTTAAATTTTATAAATTTTCTTGTAATTTTTCTTTTCATTCTTGCTCCCCAATAATAATCTCGAACTCGTTGCTTAAAATCCTCAAAAACATCACACCTTTCTTCTATCAGATTCCACCACATTCTTGGATTTCCTTGCATAGATTTTCTGACTTATTTCCTCCAATGTCTTAAGTCCCCACTTTCGGTCATTCTTTCTTCCAAGTCATTTAAAAATTTAATTGGACTGTTTCTCGCATCTCCATAGAAAACTACATCATTTTCTACACTGTCCCGCATCATTATTGGAACCCTGTTTTCCTGATTTATTCCTCGTTGTACCGATCGTATTCTCCCTTCGAAAGGTTTCACAGTCTCTTCTATTTGCGTTTTCACGTTTTCTTTCTGACGTCTTTCTTCTTCACCATGTTTTGTATCTATTTCCTCTATTTTCTCGTATATTTTCATTGTCGTTTTATCCATGGCTAGGACTATTTCATCATAAGTATTTTCTATTCTTCGTAATACTCTTTGTTCTTGTTTCTCGATTTCTTTTTTCATTTCTTTTTTCATTTCATTTTGGCCACAGTATCCCTAACTTCCTCTATTTTTATTGTAACATCTCCTATCTGCGTGGTAATATCATTCCTTACTTCTCCAATTTGCATGGTAATATCATTTTTCATTTTCCCTAACGCCTCCAATATTTGCTGCATATCTATATTTTCTCCCTGTCCTTCCATTTTTTTTGCCAGACCTTAATTCCATACACGTTTTATTTATTTACTATCCTATTTGTGCCCTTTTCCGTGCCCCACGTTGGGCGCCATATTTGTAGTGATTTAATAAAATTATCGTTTTACTTTTATAATGTTTTATTTTTCAAACTTTCAACTTGACATTTCTTAAAAAACTCATTGACAACCTTCCTTAATCTACTGTCAAACAAAAAACTCCCTATTAATTACACTATAAACAACTAAATCCTAACTTACACACTACACTATATTACATGCAGTGATTGACGCGATATTGTATCTTGCAACAAACAGTCTTCCATTGCGTGGTTCAAAGGAGACACAAAGTGATTTATCCCTTTCATGTTTTTCGAAAGGCCAAGGAAGTTTTTTGAACTTGATTATTTTGCTGTCTAAATACAATACAACATTAAAACTGGCTTTGGAGGAACTCCAGAAAGGTAACGTATTTTACTTGTCAAAGAGAACATATAATGAAATCATTGAACTGATGGGAGATCTTCGGAGATCATGTTCGAAGATACTGAATGACATATATCACGGAAAATACTACGCAGTATCATTTGATTGCACACATGATAAATCAGACAGAGAACAAATGAGCCAAGTAATCAGATATTCTTCTTAATGGATAGTAAAACCACTTATTTTATTAAAAAGTTTTTTAATTTTGACGTTTCGACTTTTAGCTCGAAAGTCGTTTTCAAAATGACATAACAAAATATTAGTACAGTCACCTCCGATTTCGTTGAACATCCATCGATTTTCATGAAAATTGGTGAGTAGTTAGAGGATACCTCAAGAAACGAAAGTGACATGGTGCTAACTTGCGCTTTTACCTTGGGGGTGGATGCCACCCCTTCTCGGGGGTGGAAATTATTTTATTAAAAATAACCCCAGGAATCGATAGAGGTACCAATTCTAAGCAAAATTCGTTATATAAAGTTATTAAAATAAAAGTTATTAAAGATCAAAGATTCTGATTTTTCGTGAAAAAAATGCATGTTTTAAAGCGGTTTTTCATAAATAACTCAAAAACTATAAGTTTTCACAAAAAAGTTGTTATTACCAAAATTAAAGTTAATAAAAAATCGAATAAATTCCTTATTCGAAAAACCTTTTAATATTAATTCAGTTAGAGTTAGAGCGCATTTTTTTGGAAAAATTTTTGTAGCAGAGATTTTGTATGTATTTATAGGAAAAACGATAGATAGTAAGAAGTAGACGTGTCGATAGGTACATGCTCACAAAATATACACACAGTATGTATATTTTGAAGATAGAAAAAGTGAAAGGAATTCTGTACATCACAAATTTTCCATTATTTTTATGACAAGGGGTAGTTTTTAAGGGTGGAAAATTTCGCAATAAATAAATAGAGATTTTAATACTCAGTAAATGAGATTTCAATTCAGTAATGTATTATTCAATTGATTAAAGTTTCTCGAAACCAATTTTTTCAATGATTCTGCTTTAAGGGGGTAGTTTTTAAGGGTTGAAATTTCACAGTCAACCAAAAATTATATCATTAAACAAACTGTTTGTGTAATGTTAATATGCGATTTCATATTTCAGAAATATAAAAAATGATTTTTTTATGATTTTCGATTTAAGGGGTGGTTGCTAAAAGGGTTGAAAAATTAATTAAAATCATAAATCATACATATAAATGTTGAAAAATATTTATTTTATTTAATTAAATGAGATTACTTACGCCAGAATGCTTAAATCTGCATTTTTTACCATTTTTAACAAAAGGGGTGGATTTCACCCCTAAAATGCAAAAAGCGCAAGTCGAGTATAAGGCATTTTTGAAGTTGAGGGTAAAATATACTCAATCCCAAATTTTTATGCAAATCGATGGAGGTTTACCGAAATCGGAGGTAATAGATGATTTTTACCTTCATTCACTGTAGTATATATACGAGGGGTAAACCGCGAGGTCCATTTTGGTGTACAGTAGTAACTGTTAGTAGCTATTACTCGGCCAATAGTGAGCCATTACTAGCCATTAGTGGCCATTTTTATGACAAAAATCCATTAGTGTACAAAGATTTAACTCGCGGTTTACCCCTCGTATATACAATAAAAAATAAGCAACGAATACAAGGTAAATTGCAAAATTGAATTAGAAAAATCTTATAAAATTAATCAAAATTTAACCTGTGAAGAATTTAAAACAATTAAAAGTTTAAAAAATGACAATACAATTAAGATTATACCGGAAGATAAAATAACGCGACGGTTGTAATGAACAAAACAGATTATGATAACAAAATTATCGAAAATTAAATAAAGATCCAACTACTAGTATTGAAAACAAAATTTACAAAATTTTATATAAAAATAAAAAATTTCTTAGTGATAAAGAACGAAGATCTCTTACTTCTCATTATAGTAAACCCCCACATTTTTATGGTTTACCTAAAATACATAAACAAGAAATACCATTAAGACCAATAATAAGTTCTATAAATTCACCTTGTCAAAATTTAGCAAGATTTCTACTTAAAATAATAGATCCGTTATCAGGAAATACTAATTCATTTATCAAAAATACAAAACACTTTTTAGAAAAATTATCAAAAATCAAAATAACCCTATCCAGATATAATGGTTAGTTTTGATATGTATTAAAACTACATATTTTCAATTAAATAGTGATTTTTATCAGCAAAATTTTGGTATGGCAATGGGTTCACCTTTATCACCAAAATTGTGTGATATTTTCATGGAGGATTTTGAAATGGAAATTGTAAATAAACAAAACTTAAGACCTTCTGTCTGGTTTAGATATGTAGATGATATCTTTGCAATTTGGCAACACGATATCGAAAATATTGATATAATATTAATAATTCGGAACCTACTATTAAATTTACTACTATTAAATTGAAAATAATAAAAAATTATCTTTTCTTGATATAATAACACACAATAACAATTTTATTGAAACATCAGTTTTTAGAAAAGAAACACATACAAATAGATATCTAAATTTTAATTCAAACCACTCAATATGTGTTAAACGAGGCATTGTCAAATCTCTTTCCGACAGAGCAAAAACAATTTGTTCAAAGGACAATATTTTAAATGATGAATTATCACTTACTTGTTAAATCTGTCTTGATTAAGAACAACTACCCAAATAAATGTATAAATCGTGAACTTTACCGGGACATTCAAAATAAAGATCAAAATGTAAATACTTCATTCAAATATAGTAAAAATCCCTTATATCCCAAAATTATCCGAAAAAATTAGGATTGGCAATAAATTTAATTTAAAAACAGTTTTTCAAAAAAATAATACATTATAATCTTTAATAGTAAATACAAAACCTTTTAAGGAAATTCAAAATACAAAAAATTGTATTTACAAAATTCCATGCTAATGTAATAAATTTTATATAGGAGAAATCATCTAGACCTTTTCATATTAGACTTAATGAACACCTATCATACATTAAAAATAAACAATTCGATAAATCAAAAATATGTGAACATGCATGGGATTTTGGTCATAAAATACAAAGAAATTTTTCAACTAGATTATTAAAAGAAACTAATAATTATAACCGCAAAGTTAAAGAAACAGCACTGATATGCTTAAATAACAATGAATGTGTTTCTAATTGTTCGGTCCATATTTCAAAAATTTGGATGCAAAAAGAGTTGATTGCAAAAAGGATACCCTCTATGTCGGGTTAGTATCATAAGTTTTTATCTGGTTTTTTCTTATGATAATATTATTAAGAAAAGTTCATTTATGACGAAGTATAAATTCTCTTATAATATGCAAATGCGCTATCTTTTTTAAAATTCGTTCCCAGAAACGTCACAAAAATACAGATTTGAACATCTTCAATTTCAAAATCTACTTCCCTATCCTGTCTTGTCGTCATATACTAAGAATTAAAATGGCCAATTTGAAATCAGAGAAAGCTTCATTGATTTTATAGCAGTTTTTGAAAAATCTGGGGAGTACTTGGCAGATACAATATTTCATAAGTTGGGGCAAGATGGGTTAGAAATAAGAAATTGTCGAGCCCAATCATATGGTAGTGGGTCGAATATGTGTGGTGTTTATAAAGGAGTTCAAGCTAGGTTTTTAATAATAAACAAGTTTTCCATGTGGTGCCGGCTTAGTGAGACATACTGTATATTGTCAACTTTTATTAATAAAGTGTACCTTTGCCTTAGATGTAGTTTTTTTTATCAACTTTCAATTATTATATACAAATTTACGTTATAAAAGCGTCAAACTTTTTTAATATCGTTAATGAGCAATTATTTTTTTATAAATTTAATATAAAGCAGCTTCGGAAAAAATATTGTCAACCATTCGAGGGTAGTATATTGCGCATCATTTTCTGCTGTTGATAGATAAATAACGATACAGATAAAAAAGCACTAAAATTAACTTCTCTTTTACAATAACTCTGAAAATTTAATAATCTTACTTTCTATTTAATATCGAGTACTCATGAAAACTTCCCAAGTTTCAAACTTTAGTAGATATTTCAAAGCTCATTTCACTCCGTTTTTGTTAATCACTATATTGCGAGTTCGTTTCAGGAAAAGGACTTGGTATTCTTAAATTTTAGATCTTTTTTTGACATAATGTTTTTGTTACTTGATTTAATTATTGTTTCTCGGCCCTAGAATACAACTGGACCAGGCAAATTAGATTTAGAATCAACAATAATTTTCTGCAGTTTTTATGATTGGAAGTGGTAAAGGGGCTTACAATCAGGCGCGGATCCCACCCCCCCCATACTCGGACATAGGTACTTTTTTTTAAATTAATAGTTAAAGCAAATAATTTAAAAAAACCAAATTAAGAAATTAAACAAGAATTTAAATTCTAATATGATTAAAATCATCCTAATTATCAATTAATAACTATTGTATGATTTGATATTCTAAAAATGTGTTCAATTTTCAATAAAATTAAACATACTACAACATCGCAAGACATGTAGAGCTTTCAATGAACCTTGATTACATGTATTTTGACACGTACCCCACTTCGAACAATCCGACAACACCGTATCAATTATTGTAAACATATCATACATGTATCTTGACACGTAGACAACGATTTAATAATTTCAAAATAAATTCAACTTTGTTTCTCCAACGCGAGAGACAAAGACGGACACAAAAAATCCACCCGTCTAACCAAAATCGACTCGCCCACGTTAACAACTCGTTCCAGAACATTCGGACTGGGGCGAAGCGGCTTGACTTCATCAACTTTTTAATTAGTGCTTCATCACCACTCAAAGACAAAACATCTCATACGCGCATCATGAATTACATATTTTCTGAATGATGTGATTTATTTTCGTTATTTACTAATATGGTTTAGTGAATTAAACATGTACTGTTATCGTTAATTTGTGCGTTGTTTTTCATCATTTACTAATATGGTTTAGTAAATTAAACAAATACTTTTATTGTTAATTTGTGCGTTGTTTCTTCGTTATTTTAATAAATCGTTAACTACAAGGTGTTTTTGTTTTTGTTCTTGGAGTTGGAAAGATACAAAAAAAATACTAATTATACAGTCCACTTAGAAGCTACGACATAGTTTAAAAAATCGGCGTAAAGTATATATAAGTAAAGAAACGAAAATAAGTATTTTGTTGGTATATAGAGTGAGTCATGAGGAAATGACTATTAAAAAGTGTCTGCTCCTATTGTTTAATAATATACAAGGGGATTTGTGAATTTTGACTAAAATTTCTATTGGTGGTTACTTTTGAACGGTAAGTTCGATTTGTCTCATAGTTTGGTAAAACGTTACAGTTCTATCACACAATTAACTATTTATTCAAGCTAGAAAAAAAATCAGGTCCGGGTTTAAAAAATTAGTTCGTTTGGTTCATATACAAAATTTCACCCTGTATATAGTTTTTTGAAAACTCTAATAAGGAGTTTACAAAGTACACAAATTAATCAATTATTAATAAAAAAATCGGATGTGGCCATGCACATGACTTTACCATACTTTAACGGTCCTACGGGCTGATAATTCAATTACTCGTACATATTTAAGGCAGGCCATGCCTGGCAAGAGGGTACAATTGTCTCCATGAAACAAAACACTTCTACTGCGCTTGCGCTATTATGCAACTATGTTATTCCATATTTTACTTTTACCTCGCTTATAATACAAAATTTAAAAAAGTTTTTAAACAAAATTAACTTTAAAATAAATTTAAAAATTTAAAATAAATTTTTTCTCTTAATATTTTTAAATAAACTTAATAGAAACGATAATAATTGCGAAAATCTGAAAATTCTCAAGAGTAAACCCCCACTTCCGGTTGTCCGATTTTGCCCAAAATCTAATCAGCTCATTAGCATGTTATAAAAATGCTAAATATAAAATTTGGTTAGGAAATTCCGATCACAGTTGGAGTTAGAGCGCACACAAATTTTTCCGGACTACATACTACATACTCCATACATACATTTGCTGGAAATGGTCTTAAATGACTTAGGGGGTCTCAAAACATGTAAATCCACTGAAAGCTGAATTATTTTTTTTTTGGTAAAGTAAAAATGAAATTTAACTATAAATTCGAAGTAGCCCAGTTACCAGAGAAGGATATTGACCACAAGCTCGCACAAAATGTGATATCGATGAAAATTGGTATTTAAGTACTTGAAAGGGTGTAGAAAACAATAAAAAAATCTTTGCGGCTCTAAAGTGTATGATAACTTCACAATTTCGAAAATAAAATCGAAAATTTGGTTTTTCGATTATATCTCGAAAAAAAATAAAAATTTCGAAAAACTAATAGCACCACGTGAAAGAGCGGAAAATTTTACTAAAAATTATATTAAAAAATTATTTAAAAAAAATTGTATTAATGAACATTATTTCTGTTTAGTAAAACTTATATTATATATATATATATATATATATATATATATATATATATATATATATATATATATATATATATATATATATATATATATTATATAATTTGAGGGGGGTTAAAATAGGGGCAAAATGGTATTTTGCGGTTTTCCGCGAAACTTGACGTGGTATCAAAAAATATTCAACGGCAAAGTTGTAGATCTGGAAAAAATGTACAACTTCTATATGAGTGATTTTTTACCATAACCTCAAAATTTTCGGGGAAAATGCAAAACATTATTAAAAATTTTTTTTTAGTTTTTTATTTTTAATTTCCGCAAAAATAATTTAATGTTGATGAAATTTTGTGGAAGTATACCTTTTTAGGACTTAGATAAGTAAACAAAAATTTTTTCAGATTAAAAAATCTAACGGTTTTCAAGATATTAAAGTTTGACTTGACATATTTGACGCTTATATTTAAGCCACCAAATTCGGCCGCTTAAGCCAAGCTTAGGGTTACTTAACCTCAAAAAATATATTCTTTTTAATAATCCCCAAAATTATTGTGGTGAAAATGGAAAATTTAAGCGACGACGAAGACTTTGTAGAAATAGTCGGTATTTTACTAGGTGGTAGACGACGCCCTCAAAATTATAGAGAAAGGCCTAACCATTTTGAAATTTGGAAGGATAATGATTTTGTAAAAAGATTTATATTTACAAAACATGGAACAGGATTTATAATACATCTGATTAGAAATCAAATAACATCTCCTACTGAACGGTAAGTGATAATGTAGATTATTCTTTGAAGCTTTTATTTAAAAGGGTAATCCTTTATACAAAATATTGCTTGAAATACATTTAAGTTTCAGAATATTAAAGTAAATGTTTTTTAATAACAGGACCCAGGCTGTAACAGCAGAATAGAAGGTGCTCCTGACATTAAGATAATTAGTGGATATTTTTGTAATAATATATTGTTGGAAATAAACTAGTTTCTTATTTAAAATATAACTAGTGAACCTTTTTAAATTTATTCTGCTCTCTTTTGGCTTCTAATAGGACCTGCATTTCACTCTCAATTTTTTTACTGTGGCATCAAACAAATTTTCTATGAGCCGAGCTTTGTTGAGCTCTCCTAAAATCTGACATGTACAACTGCCAACGTTTATTAAGCTGAGCTTAGAGTTCAGGGTGGCTTACCTAAGCCTGCACTTAAGCTTTGATTGTACAACCGGCCCATATACCCTCTGTTAATACCCCAACAGGAAGGCTTCAGACCTGGAAAATCATGCACTGGTCAGGTACTAAATCTCACAGAACACTTAGAGGAGGGATTCCAAAATAACTGGAGCTGTGTTCATCGATCTCACAGCCGCCTACAATATAATAAATCATAAAAACCTGCTTATCAAAGTCTACAAAACCACAAAAGACTACAAACTAACGAAACCAGTTCAATCAATACTCCAAAACAGAAGGTTTTATGTGGAACTCCAAAATAAAAAAGCCGCTGGAGAATCCAAAGAAACGGTCTCCCACAAAGAAGTGTTCTGGCCCTCACTATATTTAATATATACACCAATGACCGGCCCATAACAGATAACGCCAAACATTATGTGTACGCTGACGACCTAGTTATCACAGTTCAAGGTCAAACATTCGGGGAGATAGAGGTAAGGCTGGAGGACGCAATGGAAACTATAGCCAAGTACCATCGAAAAAACTCGCTAAAACCGAATCCATCAAAAACTCAAGTAAGTGCTTTCCATTTAAATACCCATAAGGCCCACAACAAACTAAACATGTCCTGACAGGGCAAAGAACTAGAATACGCCGAAACAAAGTATCTGGGTGTAATCTTGGATAGAACACTAACTTACAGCACTGCCATGAAACCAGACAATAAGTAGTGGCTAGAAATAGCCTTGTACAAAAACTAGCCGGAAGCAAATGGGGTGCAAAACCTCAAGTGAGAACATCCGCGCAAGCCCTCTGTTTTTCAACAACGGTCTGGTGCAGATCAAGCCATTGCAGGATTATTACTGGCTGCATGAAACCAACATCAATCAATCAATTGTACAAAGCAGCGGGCTTTGCAGAACCAAGTGAAAGAAGAAACGGTATAGAGCACGTAGAAAAATTTAAGCAAACCTTCGACGATTGCCATGTTTTTTATGGCCAAGAACAGTAACGGAAAAATTTTCCACCGTGGAACCGCGCGACAACTTCGCTATCAACGAAAGCCCCTGTGCAGGTTCAAATTTGGACTGGAAGACATGGAGAACGCTAAACAGAATACGAACCGGCGTGGCACCCGCAAAAACAAACAAACTAAAGTGGAAAATTGAGGAAGACCAACAATGCCTCTGTGAATGTGGGGAGATACAAAACATAGGCCACCTGCTAGGATGCACATTATGCTCTGCAACGTGCTCCATGCTCCATCGATAAGATGTGGATTGCAAATGAAAATGACATAGAGGTAGCCCGGTACTGGGCAGAAAAATTTTGAATGGAATGATTTCGAACACGAAAAAGTAAGTATTTCATTGTCATTTTATTTCTTTGGATGGTCGTACTGAAAAGTGAAGATTTAGTATCATTTTCTTCACCAGTACAAAATAAATTGGGAAATTGGAACCTTTGGTTTATCAACTTAGTACAATACTCTTGCTGGCATTTTGAATGATCTCTTACTAGATCTAAGCAAGAGCAATGTAGTTTGTGTAGGACGGAGCTCCACCTCATTACCCAGTAGTAGTTAGAAATTATCTTAATGAGATACTTCACCAACAATGATATCGAGTTTATGCCAATTAAATTTTGCCACGAAATAAACTCTGGGAGAAAATGCTGCTAATTTTTTTAAGAAACAGAATAATATTTTTTTAATATCAGAAAAGCATTTAACAAATGAATTAGAAAAGGCGTAGAAGTAGGAGCCGGCCGCGTCGAACTTTCAGTTGGTTATTTTTATTAAGTTATTTTGTTGATCATTCTCATTTATTGATCACTTAAAGTACTTACAAGTTTGTTCACTGTTTCTCATTTGAAAGAGGCAATAACTAAGCTTAAAAGTAAGAGAAATGTCCTGGCTCCTAGGACGTAAATCGAAATTATATCTTGACAACAAACTACTATTGTATAAATGTATCTTGAAGCCGATTTGGACTCATGGAATACAATTATGGGGATCTACCAAACTATCCAATACAAAAATAATTCAAAGGCCTAAAGTATTGAGATCAATAACTAAGGGTAAAAACATAGTGAAGCCTCGCACCAAGCATCGCACCAAGCCTCGCCTCAAGCATCAAAAACAAATACATGTATTAAACGGTAACCGTTCATAGTAAAGAATCGAGCATCGACTAAAGCAAAGCATCGATCATCGCCGTTTTGGGGAATCAAATCAGTTTGATTTTCAAGACTCTTCTCAGGACTTATGCCCGAAATGTGATGTATAATTGGTGCGCTCAAGGTCGTGTGAAGCCCAGCCACTACCCGTATTTTGTCAGTATCGTAGTTGTTAAAGTGAAAAAAGGTAAAGTATATTGTTGTGTTCAAAATATATGTAAATGTTTTGAAAAGCATTCTCATGTATTCTCGAAATTTGTCAGGAAAACGTTTTCGCTCAGTAAAGAGTCGATGATATTCACCAAATTGCCTCCGCAATTGGTTCACCAGGTGGACATTATATTCTCGTCCATTACAGTTATCAGTTATCCACCATTTTAACGATTCACTTGCATATATATCGCAATCACTATCAGAAAACATATTATCTATATAAACAACTATTTCCTATTTCCAACACCTCACTACGACTGTGGATTCATGATTCTTACAACTGCTTTTATAGATGCCTCACTATGTGAGGCTTGGTGCGATGCTTGGTGCGAGGCTTCACTATGTTTTTACCCTAACGCACCATGGTATGCGAGCAATTTCACCTTACACAAAGACCTACAAGTTCCTTTCGTCACAGATGAAATAAAGATACTTTCAAGACTATATCACAACAGATTACAAGATAACACAAATATATACATATCGCAGTTAAACATCCCTCCAAACGTTACAAGAAGATTACAATGACAGTGGCCCACAGACCTGATGCAGTAGATATATTTTTTTTTATTATTATTAAACACCCATAAAGGCATTTAGTATATTACAATCTGGTCAACAGTGACCAATGAGCAATTTAATTCTAACTTAATCTAATAGTAGATATATTAGTAGATATATGACAAGGATTAATCTCTAGCCAACAACCCTATCCATGGTATTGATAATAGGTTCGTCACTGGATGATTTCTCTTCTCAAGTCATCTTCATATAACACATTTAATCATTGCAGATTGCAAATATGCAGTTGTCAAATAAAAAAAAATTGTAAGTAACTTTTAGATTCTTATTAGTTGGATGTAAATTTCTTACTTTTCATATAAATTTTTAAATTATTCTGTTTTTCTCAAGAGCTTCAAATACATAAATTATATTTTAAATAGGCCACTCGATAAATTTCATGCTTTTTTGAATGACAGAAAACTTGCCGTCGACACCTTACATGTGAAAAGTTGCAAACATATTTGAAATGATGGTCTCAATGGGAAAAACAAAAAGAAAACTTCTTTGAATTTTACGATATTCAATTTCAGCTGAAACAAATGTAATACGTTTTATGAAAACTTTTCAATAAATACATTTTTTTTCAACTAAAATGTTTTCGCTGGTATAAAGCATCTGTTTAAATTATATTATTTCTCGTAATATTTTTTTTTTGAGGCAACACTTCATATGTCATTTTTTAATCTTCCAAAAGAATTGCAGATTGATACAGTCGCACTTTCTTTGAGTAAACAAACATTGGTTCTGTTAAATATTTTTAATGTATGTATTTCTATAACAATAATGATAATATTATTGTATACAGGGTGTTTCATAGTTAAACCGACCTACGTTAACTCTAAATAGAGGGTACTTAGGTGATTCCAAATAATCTTGGTTACTGGATCTAACGCCTTTAATAACCAAGATACGGGGTGTTTCATCCATTTCGGCCAATATTTTGATAGGCCGTAACTTTAGAACCACCCTGTAGATTTCTCTTATACTTGGTACAGGTATAGTATGTTAATAGCCCAATCCTATAGTGTAAGAACTACAATTAAAATCCAGATCCGGATTAAGAAGAATTTGGAAAATCCCCAAAACAGCACCCTGTAGATATATAACATTTAATAAAATTGGGATGAATATTTGAGAAGGGAAAAAAATGAGTTAAAGTGAAATTGTCACCGCTACCACTTGTGAAAATTAAAGTAATTCATTTGATGTAATTTGACATTAAAACTCCAGTAGTAGATTGGAATGTGCACTTAAAAAAATTTTCACTTTAACTCATTTTTTTCCGTTCTTTTCAAATATCCATCCCAATTTTAAAAAATGGGTATAGATGTATATTCTGATCTAGGAGAAATTAAGGAAGGAATACCCCAAGGTAGTGTACTAGGTCCAGTACTCTACTTACTGTATACCAGTGATATTCCTAACCTTGAGCACGATACTATTGCAACATTTGCTGATGATACTGCCATTCTGGCTGTTGGAAAAGACCATGAAGAAGCTAACCGAAAATTACAAACATCTGTAGACCAGATTAACACCTGGACTAAAAAATGGCGTATTAAGTTAAATGAAAATAAATCTGTTCATGTTAACTTTACTAATAAACGAAATCAACACATTCTCATAAGAATAAATAACGCTCAGATTCCCTATGCTAATACAGCAAAATATCTTGGAATGACACTCGACGCTAGACTTCGCTGGAAAGTCCACATTAAAAAGAAACCTGAAGTGCTTGGTATAAAATATAAAAAGATGTATTGGTCATTAGGAAGAAACTCCAAGTTGTCCACACATAACAAACTGCTCCTCTACAAGCAGGTATTGATACCCATTTGGACGTATGGTAGCCAGCTTTGGGGCTGCGCTAGTAAAAGTAACATTCCAACGTTTTCAAAATAAAGTATTAAGGAACATCGTCGATGCACCCTGGTACTGTCGCAACAGTGATCTTCATAGGGACCTGGATGTAGAAACTGTCGACAAGACTATATCTAAATATGCCAGCAGCCGTGAACAACGGCTGCTCCAACATGGGAACATTGAGGTCATCCAGCTCCTCGAGAATACCAATTTAGTAAGAAGACTCAAGAGGACCAAACCTTTTGGGCTAGTTTAGACCCTAAGGTACACTAATGAGTAGGACCTTAGTATTTAAGAATTCTAGTTAAGTTAGGTTAGAACAAAATTGCTTATTGTTCTTCATGATCAGATTGTAATTATAGAAAACATTCCCACAGAGTGTTTTGCTACGAAAACAAAAATTTTTAATCTGATATACAGGGTGTTGTTTTGAGGTTTTTCAAATTTTACAAATTCTTCTTAATCCGGATCTGGAGTTTAATTGTAGTTCTTACCCTATAGGAATTAATTAACACACTATACCTGTACCAAGTGTGAGAGAAATCTACAGGGTGGTTCTAAACTTACGGCTTATGAAAATATTGTCCGAAATGGATGAAACATCCCGTATCTCGGTTATTAAAGGCGTTAGACCCAGTAACCAAGGTTATTTGGAATCACCTAAGTACCCTCTATTTACAGTTAACGTATGTCGGTTTAACTATGAAACACTCTGTATAAAGGCAGGTCTAAAGCATCAGTAAGAAAATATTTGTTAAGTGATCTAAACACAGAAAGTTCACAAAATATTGTATGAAAGGTATTAAAATGAGCTGCTGCTTCGAAAAATGTTTAATAGTGAGTATAATGTTAAATTTAAGACACCACATGCAGAAATCTGCTTCACAGTAAGACACAAAATAATGTTACGGGTAAAAACACAAAAGGCCCCTACCAAATGGGTAAATGATACGGAGAAATTTTTAATTCCAAGAGAAATATTGAGTATTTCCGAAATTATTCTTCGGCCTAATATACCACACTCTTCACTACTAGTGATTTACTTTATGAAACAAGTGCAATTTTATGAAGCTTAACAAAACAGATTTGTGGTAGTTTAAATATATTTAGAGCAGAGAAAATCATCAAAGGAGCTCTATTATAGTCACACACTTTCTTAAAAATCAGTGAACTTAAAATAGATTTCTTGGGAAATAATTTATTAAAGTTGCAAAGCAATCATTTGCACAAGAAATTTGCCGGAAGTAATTCAGATGAGAACGAAGACGGAAGAGGGGTGTTGGAAGGGACTAAAAGTAATTAGATTTTCGTTGAAATATGAGGTGTGATTTATTGCGTTTGTGATAGATAGAGGAGAGTTAGAAATACCGCACACTAAATGAAAGTGTCTACATGTATATTAAGTTCACATTTTTAAGTAAAATCAACTTTATTCATTAGCACAGTTTCTTTCAAGAGTGGTACATTCATTCCAATCTTTCGATGCGGTTTTTGTAGACCGATTTATTTTTGGCCTCAAAATAGGCTTCATTTTCGGCAATCTCTTCTTCATTGGAACCCAATCTCTTTTTCTGGAGTATTGTTTTTAGGCCTGCAAACAGGTAGTTCCTGGGGGCCAGATCCGGAGAATATAGTGGATGGAGAAGCAATTGAAAGTGTAATTTGTGCAATTTTGTCAATGTTACAATCGACTTGCGTTCTTCCTTTGTCAAGGTACTTGCTTGCTTAATTTTAACGTCTCCTTTCTGCAACTAAGGCTAATCTGGACGGGACCTTATCGTGGGCTCCGAACCACGGTCCTCAATCACCTTAAACCCAGGACTATGCCTTTGTCATGCAGGTGATCTACCGACTAACAAGTGTGCCACCAACCTCTATCAGTTCCACGAGATATCCGATCTCATCCGGCCTGTTTACCGGCGTGAATGATACTGCGTATGGCATAAATACCTTTTTGCACTTGCCAAAGTCTTATCTGACTTTTAATTCCACTTAAGTTTTCGCAGGGATCGAACCTACGAACCGAACACTGGCCTAGTATAAAGACCGAGGCCTTAACCAACTAGGCCACGCTGTCCGGTCTTTGTCAAGGTAATCGATGAATTAAATACCATGCGCATCCCAAAATACGGAGGCCAAACTCTTACCTTCTAAGATCTGCCTTTTTGGGCGCTTTAGGCGGCTTTCGCGGGTTGCTGTCTACTAAACTCATTGCCGATGTGACTTTGGAGAGTAGTGATGGATTCAAATTTCTTCAAAATTCAAACAGAGCTCTAAATCGTCGATGAGTTGTTGTTTTCGATCGACGCACACTGGTCCAGAATGCCTCCGTGGGCTTGCATTGAGCTTTTAACTGACTTTACCGACATTTAAGTTATACAGTGTTACCCCCCCCCCCCCCCTATCTAACTCGTTACTGGACTCTTGTTAGGAAAATCGCCGAGACAAGTCGACTTTTGATTTCTACAATGTACATTTTTCTATGAATAGTTTACCCCTAATTTCATCCCTTACTGGAGGGGAGCAACCCTTTCGAAAAATTTTAATAGCATGGGGTGGTGAGTAATAGCTCATTTGAAAGGGGGTTTTATTCTCTATTCAACCGTGTTTTTTTTTTATTTTTTACTATTATTTTTATTTTATTTTTATTTATTTTTTTTATGATTTTTTTTTTATTTTTTTTATTTTATTTTTTTAATGTTTTTTTTTTGCAAAACGTCAAAGCTGAAACTAAAAATAGACTTTATTTTTGCCAGGAGGTCAACGGGTAACATTTTGAACATTTATTGTAACTGTAATTGTAGTTTAGTTGCCTTCCTGTTTGTGGTGTTTTGTTATTTCTAAACATTAATAACTCATCACGTAATAAAGCAAATTTAAAATGTTTTGCACGGTTGAATGGAGAATAAAACCTGCTTTCAAATGAGCCAGCACTCACCACCCCATGCTATTTAAATTTTTCGAAAGGGTTGCTCCCCTCCAGTAAGGGATGAAATTGGGGGTAAACTATTCATACAAAAATGTACATTGTAGAAATCAAAAGTCGACCTGTCTCGGGGATTTTCCTAACAAGAGTCCAGTAACGAGTTAGATAGGGGGGTAACACTTATGATCCGCACTGTATGAGTGTGGTCTGTGTGGCCCAGAATAGTTCTACAATGTGTGTGGAGTGATTGTGTATCTGTGTGAGCGTGTGCGACAGTGTGATAAAGGAAGCGGGACCGAAATCGGTATGTTTCTGTGGATGGAATACAATTGTGTGTGGGTGTAGACATGTAAACTAGTGTGTGAGTATAAGTGAACATGTATGAGTCTATATGTGACTGTTTATTTGTACGTCATATATGTATATGGGTTCATACATGTACGTGAAAGTGTGTGTGGATGTGCGTGGGAGTGTGAGTGTGAATGAGTGTTTGCGAGTGTGCACGCCTTATTTGTTGAAAGTTTTCACAGTAAATGTTTCGCGAAATCGCCTTTTTACACTTCAAAGACAGTTTTCACACCTAGATCCGCCGAGGTTCGCTTTCTAATATAAGTACATGGAAAGAAGCGCTGAAAAGTGTAGAATATCATGCAAAAAACAGCTGCGGATATCCGCGGACTTGGAAGTTATGGACATCTAAGTAAACCGGAAAATGCTATATAGCGTAATAAAAAGTATGCTCTTCCAGAAATATGCACACAACTGCACACACACTTTTATGTGCATATAATTCACATAAAAAACGCATCAAACAACAGATAAATATACATAAATACACATTGGACGATTCACACATACAGAAACAGAAATGCATTCGCTTATTTGCATACTTCAGCACCATATTGTTGTGGGATCAATCTAACGCCAAAATAATTTTAAAATACCGGGTCTTCCTAATGAATCGAAATACATATTTTGAAAAAGTGGAAACCAGTTCCAGATTCGATAGTAAATAAATACATCTAGTCGCGACTTGACTTCATTTGGTGCGACTGGCTTCTCCACTCTGTTTAAAGTAAAAAGTATGCACGAAAAACATCGCGATTGGAAAACATAACGGATATTTTCAACCGTTTATTCGTGTCCGAGCTTCCACAAAAATGAAGACGAAACACAAGACTTTCCCGCTGAAGAACTCCGAGATCGAAGAAGAAGAGAGTGACAGCGAAATTAACTAATGTATTTAAAGGTGTATGTGCTTTAATGTGTGTGAAAGTGGGTGCGGGTTTTATTACGCTATATAGCATTTTCCGGTTTACTTGGATGCCCATATCTTCGAAGTCCGCGGATATCCGCAGCTGCTTTTCTTTGCATGAGATTCTACACTTTTCAGCGCTTATTTCCATGTATATTATAATGCGGACATCGGCGAATCTTAGTATGAAAACTGTCTTTGAAGTATAAAAAGGCGATTTCGCGAAACATTTACTGTGAAAACTTTCATCAAATCATCACAAACACTCACACACGGTCGACAATACTCACAAACACTCATTCAAACTCACACACCCACACACACCCACACATACCCTCACACACACACGTACATACATGTATGAACCCATATACATATGTGATATGCAAATAAACAGTCACACATAGACTCACACATGTTCATAAATACTCACACACTAAATGTACATGTCTACACCCACACACAATGGTATTCCATCCACAGAAACAGACCGCTTTCGGTCCCGCTTCCTTTATCAAACTGTCACACAGACACACAATCACTCACACGCACATTGTAAAACTATACTGGACCACACAGACCACACTCATATAACTTAACATGTCGGTAAAGTCAGTTAAAAGCTTAATGCGCTCCCACGGAGGCATTCTGGACCAGTGTGCGACGTACTGTTACGGTAAATTTTACTTTTTACCGTCCCCTCGTAGTATGAACTGCAAATTTAAATTTGCCCAAGTACGCGATTATTTTATCGGACAGGTAGGGGTCAACTGAACTTCCTCATTTCATTCCAAGAGACCATTCATTCTTTTCTGTTCAAGTGTCTAGTGATTATTCGCGAACAGAGTTTTCTCATGAACAAATATTCAGAAAAAATGATAAATACATTGGCTTCTGATTTCTAATAGTTTTCTCATTTGTATGATGTGTTGCTTCTAGGTCATTTTGTTAACCAAATGTAGTGGTAAATATTTTACAGTTTGTGTTTGTGGTATCTGTACAGGGTGTCCCAAATTGGTGTGTTTTGCAGGGTATCTCGTAAACTAGAAGAGATAGAAGAAAAGCAGTTAAGATGTTATGACTTCTTTTTTTGTTAAAGTAACGATAGCCTAATTAAATCTTTAGTAACTCCCTGCAGTTGGAAGATACAGGGCGATTATTGAAAACTGTCAAAAACTACAACGTATAGTAGAACCCACTTGTTTATGAGAATGAAAAAACGTTATAAAAACACAAAGGATACCGCCAATAGAAGGAATGCTGATGAATCTGGACATTTTTGAGCAGTTTAATGTCGAAAACACCGTAGACTGTCCATATACATAAAAATAAAATAATATTTTGGCTATTAGCACCACTGTGCAAAGATTCAATAACCAACTTAGCTGGATATCGTTATAGGGGAGAATGGCGTATAATTATTTAATATGAATTTACATTTTAATTTCTATAACGCATATTAAATTTGAATAGAGGTTGATATCTTCATTTTTTGATCTCTTGTGAGATTAACAAACGTTACTAATTAAAATTTTGTCTTAAATTAATTTAACTAAACTGTGGGGTGTGAGGTTACACTCATAAGAGGGGACAATGGAAGTGTGGTTATAGTTTTTACATTTTCAATTGCAGAAACAAAATTCTCAGATGTGCAGACAGGTTGCATTGGCGGCTTGTAGATGTGCCGACAAGTGGCTTTGTCGGTATTAGCGGCATGTAGATGTGCCGACAAGTGGATTTGTCGATATTAGCGACTTGTATAAAGCGGGATCATTTTGTTCTGCAATTAAAGTAGGAAGTAGAAGTTAGACAAATATTGTCTTCAGTAGTGGGGGCTAGGAAAATACCCATACAGTTATACACTGTGCTTGTGTTCGCACTTGATTTTTGATTTAGTGAATACTAGGTGGTAGGTGATTCGTGGCGTTAGTTTATTTCAGTTAATATTATTCTTGGCTTCCGTGTATATACATACTTTTTTTATTTTGAAACATTGTTACAGTGTACTTCTTATTTATTTATTCAGTGTCAATTTCAATATGTTTCGTCCTTGGGAAAATACAGTTTCTTTAAGTGGATCTAAGGAATCGGAAATGATATTCCAATGGATTATGTGGTATCAGGTTGTAGTCCCAAAGATTCCTGTAGCTCCGATGAGGAAGAGAACATTTTTGGTGAAAGAACTTCAGAGTATCAAGAAATATCCACCTCGAAAAAACAATATCTTTGTAAAGATGCCCAAACCATATGTATAAATGTTTATAAGAATATTGTAACTTCCGAAGGTGAAAGGAGTGCCATTGAAAAAACATCTTTTTTAACAAATGTTCGCATTAGCACTCTTTATAGAATTATAAAGAATGGTCCATAAAATCGTAAAGAGAGGTGTGATAAAGGATGTGTTAAAACTTTAGATCCTTCAATATCAAAATTAATTGGTAGTATTATTTATGAATCTTACCAAAGAAATGAGTTCCCAACAGTGGATAGTATATTTTCTTTACTAAAAAGTAAAAGGCCAGATTTAAGAATTTCTAAAAGCACAACACAGCGTTGGATATCGAAAATTGGATTTAAATACCAAACTATCAACAAGAGGACTGTAATAATGGAAAGCCAGAGGATCATAAAATGGAGGATACAATATTTGGAAAAAATTAAGGCATCTCGAAATAGTAACAGAAAAATATACTATTTAGATGAAACGTGGTTCGATACCCACGATACGCCAAAGAAAGGATGGTCTGACGGAACAAGAAGATGTTCAGTAAATGTTCCTTGTAACAAGGGAACTCGACTTATAATTCTTCACTGTGGATCGGACTCAGGGTGGGTACAAAATTGCCTCAAACTCTCTGGAAAAAATTTGGAAGATTGTAATTTAGATTACCACAAAAATATGTCTGGAGAAAGTTTTGAAGATTGGTTTGAAAATCAGCTGTTAAACAATATTGAAGAGAATAGCATCATAGTGATGGATAATGCTTCATATCATTCCCGCTTAATAGAAAAAGTTCCCAATACCAACTCAAATAAGTCTGAGATTCAGGAATTTTTAAGAAATCATGAACTTTATTTCGAAGAAAATTATACAAAAAAACAATTGCTTCAAGTATTAGGCACACAATCATTTGAAAACAAATTCTTTATTGATGAATGGCATTAAAAAGGGGCCACGAGGTATTGCGCCTTCCGCCCTACTTTTGTGTATTTAACCCGATATAATTAATTTGGGGACAACTTAAAAAAAGAATAAGGCGTCATAACGTGTTTCCCAAATTTGACGGGTTGGTTGCAAATTTGGTAAAAGAAGAAATTAACAAAATTTCAGCTGATGATTGGCAGAAAAAAATCAAACATGTCATCAAAGAAGAAAATTCTTATGTAACGAGTCCGACCCAATTTATTATCAATGTTGATGACAGTGAATCCGATGGTGAGGATTGAGATAGGGTAGGTAAGCTTAATTAATTTATAATATTTATGACTTTATTCGCTGTGTTTTTAATTTTAGAATTAAAATTTGAGACAAAATTTTAATTAGTAACGTTTGTTAGAGAGATCAAAGAGATCAAAAAATGAAGATATCAACCTCTATTCAAATCTAATATGCGTTATAGAAATTTAGTGGCGCACAGATTTTTTTTTAGGGGGCTCACTAAGGAAATATAATGCAAACTTATGTTTTTTTAAATGGGACACCCTGTATATTTTGACGTTTTTTGTTTCCTTTTTTAATTCTCATTCACCTGATATGACATATCTATAACTAATTTTATTAGAATGTGAAAATTACATAAAATGTTCAAAATGTCCTCCGTTTTGTTGTAGTAATAATTGACACCTTTTTCTTACTGATCTTACACAATTGAGTATGTGCACTGGCTTTATTTTTCTAAATGCGACATGAATATTTTGTAATAAATCTTCCCTACTCTCGACGTTAGTCTTGTAAATATTATTTTTTAAAAATCCCCAAATAAAAAAATCAGGAGGATTTAATTCCGGAGAACGAGGGGGCCACCTAACCGGTCCATAAGTACCAATCCACCGATTAGGAAATTTAATGAATAGAGCATTATGGATAGGTGCTCCATCTTGTTGGAACCAAAATGTGTCCCTATCAGCCAACACTTCTTCCTCCAAAAGTTGGTGTAAGTTTATTTCCAAGATATCTATATATCCAGCAGCAGTTAGTTTATCATCAAATATATGATAAACTAATAAAATTAGTTATAGGTAGATTAGTTGTTACAATGTTTCTTGTTGTTTCATAAGTTTATTGTTTTTATTTTTTTAATCTGGTTTTATTTTTTATTAATTATAATTTTGATAAATAAAATTGTCACACATCAGTATCCTTATAATAAAATGTTAAATTTCGTTACTGAGTGTTCAATTTTTTAAGGGTGTTTCACCTGATAACATCCATAAATGGTTTATTTGCACTGTAGCTCCAACCATTGAAAATAGATATATACTATGTCATATCAGGTGAATGAGAATTAAAAAAGGAAACGAAAAACGTAAAAATATACAGGGTGTCCCATTTAAAAAAAAAGTTTGCATTATATTTCCTTAGTGAGCCCCCTAAAAACAAATCTGTGCACCACTGAACTCTTTAATATTATATCTATCAAACGTTTTTATAACGTTTTTTTATATTTTTCTTAATTAAGAAGTTATAGTACCTTGTAGTTTTCGACGGTTTTCAATAATCGCCCTGTATCTTCCAACTGCAGGGAGTTACTAAAGATTTAATTAGGATATCGTTACTTTAACAAAAAAAGAAGTCATAACATCTTAATTGCTTTTCTTCTATCTCTTCTAGTTTACGAGATACCCTGCAAAATACACCAATTTGGGACACCTTGTACATTGTTTATTGTAACAAGACATATCTCTTTTCGGAAAGTAAATGAAGTATTTGCACTTTTATTTGCCACTTCTTCAGCTACTGTTTAAATGATTTTGAATGAGGGTTGAGGTTATATGACGATCTTTGTGGCAGTATCATCAGTCCTGTTATCGTATTTTGCACGATCAGTAGGTTTGACGTGAATAAAACATAGTAGTGGTCCTAGAATATTACCTTGTGATTGGAAAGATATTGTTAATTTTTTATAAGTTCTATATTAACGGATATAACGAACTTTTCTACAGAAATTGGTAATGGTTTAACCACGTTCAAAAGCTCGAGAGATACATTTCATGTAAAATTGCCACCGTATTAATATAATGTCTAACTATGTTTCCTAATTTATCGAATATCGAAGTAAGAAGTAGAAAAGCTCAACATCGTATCTCTAAACGATGGCTGAAGACTGCATTGGACCCACCAGGTACTTAAAACAACTGGATGAGACGAAGTAAGTGGAAGAGAGCCCAACGCCATCTTCACTTCAGACATCGTTTAGAGATACGATGTCGAGCTTGTCTACTTCTTACTGATGAGGCACAATAATGCCAAAACCGGTCTAAGAATGACACAGGCTCCTTTAATAACAAAATCAAAGTTGTTGAGAGGATTCGGGTTCCACCCGCGCCTGGACTTATGTATTTCAATACGTTTTGAAACATATAGTCCAAGAAGTAGTGGTTGAAGTCCAGACGTTGGTGTAGTGTGTGACATTTTCTAATGTTGTATTTCTTGGGAGCTTGTCATTTTATTTCACATCATTTGTACAAATATTTTTAAAGATTTGAGTCCGCAGGCGAACCACTGACTCTCTTATAGTGTAGTATTTTTTGATAATTTTGATTCCAATACACTTTATAAAATCTTTTATCTCCAAATAAAAACATTCCAAATGGATTAGTACTGATAACTTTGTACCATAAACCAAAATTTTTTGGGGTAATAAATTTCCGGGGACTCTTTCCTGCTTGAGATTAAAATAATACTTCTCCGTCAGTGTTGACACGACGCATGGGAAATTACATTTTCCAAACCGACACGAAAAACATTATTTGGTTTTTATTAGTATTTACACCAACATGAAACACGCGAATGAAAATTCATACGCACAGATGTGACAGCTTATTATAGGTAACGTCGGATACAGGAAAATGCATTTACGTAAAAAATGAGATAACGTAGGGAAAACAAGACCGACTGAATCTAAATTGCAAACGTGGGTACGTCGACAAGACATTCGAAGATAAATTTAATTGTTGACAACTGTTTACAGGAACAATTGAGTTGACGGTCAAGAGTATATTGCGTAACAAGAGTTGTAAGAAGCATATTATGCACAAGTTGAGAAATTGAAATAGAATGTTTGCCAACGATGTACCATTTTTACCTTCAGACTGCTTTATGCTTCGAAATATTTTATATACTCGGCAATTTACGTTCGTTCAGCATTCGAGCGCTCTCAGTAATTGGTCAAAGACTTGTGACGTAAATTCCCGCTCTTCTTTCGTCGTGATTGAACGGGAGTATTTTTTCGTGATTTAAAAAAAAACTACTTTGGCTAAAAAATCGAAAACCGTCGTAATGCGAGTAGTGGTATTTTTTCCAGAAATTAGTGTTATCTCCCATTCTTGAAATTTAGAAGCCGACATTCGTAGAATATTTCTGTATCTTCTTCTTTTAACTCTTGAGGATGCTCCTAACTCTTCCCTTCTGTGAATCCAAAGTCTAATCCACCATCGTCTCCTGCGGGGAAGCATTTCCGTAAATTCAATCGCACCCAAACTTAACCCCTCCATCACAGCCTATTTTTTCGTGCTACTAGAAATAGGCGAGTAGCCGAAGTGTGACCGGCTTGCTGGTGCTGCTGCCAGCCGCTGATAACCCGCCGCGAATTAAAGAAGCCGCTACTATTAGCTTGGTGTGATAACAGAACCCGCAGCTGACACCGCCAGCCGGCGAGTATTTGTCAGCAGCTGGCGAAGTTGGACATGTTCAACTTTTGGTAGCAGATGGAGGATCACGTGATTCGGCAGCGGGTCACGTGATTCATTCGCGCTTGCTTTCGTCAGCAGGTAGCGCAGTCAGACCACCCTAGTAGCAAATCAGCGGTGAGCAACCTACACGCGTTTTGGTGTATGCTGTTGGTTTTATATTGTTTTACTTGATAAGATAAAAATGGCTGAGTTGAAGTGGTCGGGGAATCAAATTAGTGTTGCCAGAGTAACAAAGTAAAAAGTCGCCACTTTGTCCCTACAGTTTTTTTGAGATATTGGGATCAAGAAACTGTCAATATTAAATAAAAAATTTTGTTTTCATGGATTAAAGCAAAATAAACTTTATTATAGGTAGGGAATTTCCAAAAATTTGACATTTGACATACAGGTACAATTCGTAGCGCGTTTATTCTCTGTGAGAAATCTTTCGGAACAATAGTAATTATTATTATGATGTTATTTCTTCCGATGTATTATATAACGCGGGCTACACACATGGGACCCAACGTTGGCTCATGTTAGCGGTATCTGTTAAATTCTGTAAGAGCATCCACACATTGCTTCACAATCACACAACAACAATAGAAATAATTTCACGCTGAAAATACTGAAATGACAGTATGGACAGCAGCCTACCCGCGCCAATGTGTAGTCGGCAACACGAATATTGGGGCCAATCCCTTTGATGTGTTGTCGAAAAACCTACAAGAGACGGCCAACTTCCAACGTTGGCGCGAATCATAAAAACATTGGCTCCAACGCTATTTTGTCGGTACACACATTGGACGAATGCTGTTGGCGCGAACGTTGGGTACCATATGTGGAGCCGGCGTAAAACGTGTATATTGAAGCTTTTATGAATACCGAAATTTTTTCACCTCTAAAAATAGGCTTTTTATTGAAAATCGTCGCCACGCACTCTCATAGAGGTAAAAAGTCATCATTTTGGCGACTTAGTTTGGTCACTCGAAGACTGCAAGTCGGTCACGAGAAAATTTTGTCATTTTTTTTACAAGCTGATCGCTCATCGTTGTGACAAAGACTCGCTTGAGTTGGTAGACCGCTTTCTGTGTGATATGGATGATGGAATATTGTATCATACAACCAGACCGCCTGAGCGCCTCGACAGATCGCTTTTATTGAGTGACGGAGTAAAAATTCAGTCGCTAACGGAATTTTAGGTAAACTAACATAACTGTTAACTTACGGGACGCGCCGCAGGATGTCGCTTTAGGTAAACGAACATAACTGTTAAGGTAAACAAACATAACTGTTAACTTACGGGTCGCGCCGCATAATGTCGCTTTGAGCGTTTCTGGGTTGGCGTATATAAAGTTAAAATTTAGTGTTTATGTCTGTTTATCAAAAACACCTTTTTTTAGTTCTATTTATGACAGTTTATGGCAGTTTGGCAACTGTTTATCTACTTTTACAAGAACTGGGATAATTTTTTGGGTGGATTGCAAAAGGAACTGACGCAGTTTTATAAATAAGCAAATTACCAGTTCAGGAGAAATTAGATCATGTTCTTAAACTTATTTTAGTTAAAAAATAAAAGGATTGAAAATAGTTTTATGAAAAATATTCGAAGTAAATCATTCAATTACGTCTGGTTTAATTTCTACAAAATTGTAGGAAGTAACTGGCATTTTCGAATTAAATACGCCTCCATAAATGTCATTTCCGTTTTTAATTTAATATTCGGTTTTGAACATTTAATTTAATCCAATGATGGATGGGCAACAACAAATCTAAAAATAAAATAGTTATTTGCATCACTAGTCCATAAAATAAAAATGTATGTGCCACCCGTAAGTTTTTTCTAAATAACAATGTATTCCAACCGCAAGTTTTTTATTTTTCTCGATGGTTCGCTTTTGTCAAAGTCCCGTCTGTCATTCTTCTTCTATCTGATCTGTCATTCTTTCTCTGTCTCGTCTGTCATTCTTTTTCTGTCTCATCTGCCAATCTTTTCTGTCTCATCTGTCATTCTTTTTCTTCTGGTCTGTCATTCTTCTGTCTCATCTGTCAATGTCTTCTCTGTCTCGTCAATTCCACATCAATTTGTCGTCCAAGAACAATAATTGATCTGTTTCTTTGCCCTAAAAGTACTGCACTAAGGCTAAAATGTTGCACTGTCTGTTTCTTTGTCCAATTAGTGCAACACTAACGTGTTTCTTTGAATATTTGATGCTACACCGATGCTACACCGGTGCTCGTTTTCTTCACCCACCTCATATTGTGTACTTCCTACACGAGATATGCGCACTGCGAAGTTGTCTAGTTTTCACACTACCATATCTTTTCTCGACATTTTTTTTTTCACAAAATTTTTAGACGATTTTCCATAAATTCTATATAAAAAAATAAAGGACGTAACAAAAATGTTAGATTGTTGAAAGGGTTAATCGAGGTAGAAAAAACGATACGCGGTATCAAAATTAAAGAAAAATAATTTTTTGGACAGGGAACATCGAGCATTTTGGATAATAGTAAACGAATTTATCATTATATGCTATATAATTGAGAACACAAGTATTTATCTACATTTTAGAATTATTTATGGTAATATTGAATGTGCAGTTATGATTAGAACTTATATGAACATTGGAAGAAAATGGTGTTTCAATAGGAGCTTCAGTATTTAATGTATTTGTGCTTAGCACATTGTAATGGTGGTAACTTCTAGAAGTGCTTGGCTGATTATGGTCAAGTTCAGGTTCTACATTATTTCCCATAATTTGATCAGAAATTTTTCTTTTTTTGCGTAAGATTGTTCTACATAACCTTCTGCGATATTGGTTGATTTCCAACCGCCATGTTGTTTTAGAGCCAAAATATCTCCACCAACGTTTACTAGTAGAGTTGCTGAAGTTCTGTGCCCTGTGTAATGTTCGGTATTTGGAAACTTGACATATTCTGCAATTTTTTGTGGTACTTTGGATATAGTATTCTTGCCAACCACTTGCTTTATACATTTGCCTCCCTTAATTCATACGAACAATCGTTTATGTTCAGTTTCAGGACGTAGACAGATATATTTTTTAACGATCTGAACAAAATTTGGACCGTTGCCTGTTGTAGCATTTATTACGAAAGTTCGTTGTTTATTCGTTTTTGAAGTGAGAATATGTATTACTAAAAGATTGTCTTTATCTTCAATATCATATCATCCACATTCATTTTAATAAGTTCATCACATCGACATGCTCCAGAAACTCTAATAACAAGGAGTACCTATGAATATCTTATGTGAAAAATTAAATTATTTGCATGAGATTTCATATCTTACTTCATAAATAAAAAACATCATCGGGGGCTTCTCTTGTAAAAGTTTAGCTTTATTTGGTTTGTATCCGGCATTTTGACGTTTCAAATATGCAATCAACTTTGGATATTTAATATCGACATTGTCCTTTATTTGTATCATTGTGCGTAGCATTGAATATTTGGAAGTATTGAAGCTTTTAATGATTTTCCTCGAAGTGAAAAATATGCCAATAAAACATTTTCTGAATAATTATTTATCTTATTGTTTTCAGCCCATTGTTTATATTGGGTATATTGTTTTCCATACCTGTCTTTAGATTTTTGTGGTAGTAATGTTAATGACGTTATGTTGGCTTGTTCATTAATATTAGGTGGCGTATTTGAAAATTCAAAGTTACTTGAATCGCTCTTTATTTTTCAAAAATTCAATTATATTCAATAAACGTAACGCACTAAAGTCAATTGTAGTGTTTACTTACTGTCAGTGATCCACATCATACTATGATAGTTTTATTCTTAAGTCAAAAAACGTATCTAAGGCTCGATGCAGACGGACGAGTACATTCGCGACGAGTACGCAGCGTTCTCGCCGCGAGCTCGTCGTCCCACTATGCACACGGGCGAAGCTTTTCTCGAAGATCGCAACTATGAATCATCAGTACGTTGTCGACTTCAAACATGAATGCATCAAGACGTGTTGCAGTGGCTTACTTTACTTACCATAACTTGTACTATAACTATTAGAAAGAATTTAGGTTAAAAAAACGTTAAATAAAACTTGCAACAAGTAACTTCAACGCAAGTGAAAGTGACCCTTATTCTTGGAAGTACAAAAAATTAAATGTGGAAAAAAAAATTTATATCTGAGTCCAATTATACAAGACGATCCATTATACCTACGATTACCAAAGTATACACGTTTTGTCCAATTATACGATCTGGCAGCCCTGAATACGAACCACCACTGATTAATTTCTAGATGCGAGCACAAGCGGCCGGCGAGACGTGTGAACTCCCCAATGTCTCTACAGGTACTGCTTAACCGCCGGCGAGGAATTCTCGCGGCGAATTAGCAGTTCCTGGCGAGCGTCGGCGGCTAGTAGCGTGCACACGGCGAGTTCGCTGCGAGCTCTCCTACGTGTGAATCGCACCATTTGTTTCTTTGGTCCGCTACCCCGCGCGAGAAAAGTTCGCGGCGAGCTCGCAGCGAACTTCGCGATAGAACTCGCCCGTCTGCATCGAGCCTAAGAATCCTGAATTTAAAATCGCCGTGTTTACTGTCAGTGAGCCACAGCATACTATGATTTTCTTATTCTTAACCCAAAAAACATATCTAAGAATCCTTATTCATCATTTACAACATACTCAAACTGAGGGGGAGGAAAAGTACTTTTCCTCCCTAGGGTGGGAAGTATGAGTTTCCTTCCTGATGTGAGAGAGGAAAGTGTGTACTTTCTATAGGGGTAGGGAGAAAACTTATTATTATATTGAAATGAGTTAAATGATGTGTTGTGACAATACAAATCTAAAGTCCATCAAGGCAATCGATTATATATTTTTTTACTCATGCGGGATGAGTACTATCTTAGCGCTCGCCTTTTCGGGTGGAAAATGGCTGTTTGGCGACAAGTAAATTTTACGCACGGAAATTGACAATACAGACCCCCAAAAAAATGTGACGTTTAAGTGACAGATAAATTGAAAAATTAAAATTAGCAATTTACAACAATGAGTTTCAATTATACTCGTGCGGCATTGTCGATTGCCCACGAGAGCGAAGTTTAACGCACTCGTCGCACAATATACTATTGTGTTGTCACAACTCTTTGCGACACTCTGTATTAAGTAAATATGTTCAACTCAAACCTACCACTAAACATACTCAAGCATATTTTCCATACAATATAAATTGAAGTCACTCTGTAAAACCAAATTGCTTTTGATCACAGACGCGAACGTGACAAACTTGAATTTTGTTCGAAAGCTTTGATCTATTGAAGCTGACAATTTATTTATTGTGAAATTGTAGAGACTGTTTTCAGGCACCTCTCATTTTAATGAATACCGAAATTTCTAAAAGAAATAATAAAACCAACGGGGACCCTTTTCAGAGACAAGTATGTTTTACAGCAATAAGTGTCACCAACAGAAATAATACTAGAAGCGATGACAGCACAAATTGGGCTGAAATTGCACGCCTTCACGGAAGTTATTCTTCTCTCCAATTTCTTGAAAACGCAAAGAATATACTTTTGCTTAATGGAACACAATGGCCTACATTTGTAAATTCCTTTTGTTTTATTTCTATCTAAGTTGTAGGGACGAAATTTATGATGTTTGTAAGTGACGGGGTCTATTAGTTACTTTCCACTACATCCTTCTTTATACACTATAGTAAATACAACGAGAAATTATTCGTGGTGCGTGGTCCTTTTGTGATCGGGAGCTTTTCTTTTTTATTGAGATTTTAAAATACAAATCTTGTAACAATTTACAATGGTTTCTTAAAACTATTTTTTTGTTTACCCTGTATTAAGTTTTTATTAAATACTGAACAATTTGAAGGTATTTAATAAGCAACCAGTTGAGAATGCTCTTCTAGCATTGCCATAGACCGAACAAATTGTAATGAAAAAACAAACATTAAAATTTTTATAATAAAAAACTGTTAATGATTTGTTGCAAAATATATTGTGCATGAAATTACGACTAGAAGTGTATCAAATAATAATAATAATAATAATAATAATAATAATAATAATAATAATAATAATATTAATAATAAAAATAATATATAACACGAGGCTAATGGCCATAGTAGTCGATGCCGTTGACACAGAAGTAAAAAAAAAATAATAATAATAATAATATACGCCCTGCAATTCACTCCCTTGCGTTGTTATGGACTCCACAAATTAACTTTAATAAACGATTTGCTACGTTTTTAGGACCCAAATATTTCATTCTGTTGAGTGACCATATAAAAAAATTTTAAAACTTTCTCGAAATTAAGTAAAACCTTCTTACATGAGAGCTACTTTGTCTTCATGAACCTATTTATATAGGCATCTGAAAATAAGATTGCAGCGCCACGGTGGCTTTTCACAGACATTGGCACCAGCATCTGGACTTCCAACAAGTACTCCTTGGGCTATATGCCCCCCCAGGTATTGAATTACGAAAGTCCAGACGGGGTTTGGCGCCCGACCAAGTCGGGGCTTTAAACAAAAAACTTTGATTTTATTATTAAAGGAGCTTGCCATCCTTATACCGGTTTCGGCATTATTGTGCCTCGTCAGTAAGGAGTAGACTAGCTCGAATTTCTATCTCTAAAGAAATTCTGAAGATCGCTTTGAACCCACCAACTCTTAGTACAAACGGTTAAGTTGAGAAAGAGGAGGTGAGTGCAACGCCATCTTCACTTTAATATAAAAATACCAAAAAAGGACCATGGGCGTACCAAAACTACCTAAGGTTGTGAAATAAATCACACTTGTTCCCAAGAACAAAGACATTAAATATCCTACACTGCAGCAGCGTCTGCACTTCCAATAACTACTCTTTGTTGTGATTTGTTTGTGCATGTCCGATATTTTTATTTTAGCATTTTTTACCATTTATTAAAGACTAATTTGTGTGAAAAATTTATTATTAGTTATTATTTATCATATAGGTAACTAATCTTTTTCATTTCATGTAAAAATAAGCATTTATTTTGAAGTTGCCAGTGTTTTCTTGTATTTAAGGATTTATGGAGGTACAAATACATCTAGATGTGTATATGAAGAGAAGGAGGAATGCTGGTCATTTAATTGTGTGGTCAATTGGATTCTAATAGGCAAAGCCAAAGTAAAAACATCATTATATGCGGTTTGTGTTTGCAAACAAGTGATTTGAAATATGATCCACATAAAATAAGAGGGGTGGGAAGTCCAAACATATTTCTGCACTTCTAATTACGTGTACAAGGTGTAAGACGTTACAGCAATTCAAAATACTGGAAATTGATTATGATTAGGAGTTTACTAAAAATACGTTATGGACAGTAAAATATAACTTAATAAAAGTGATTCATAATTCATGTATGCAACAAATAAATATATTACTTATAAATAATTTCATTGGCCCAACACATTCCCATTTTCTACAATTTTATTTTAATAGCATTGCAAGTATGGCTTTTAATATAACATTTTCTAAAAAAATATTGACAAAGGTTATACGATAGTTTTATAAAATAAATAAGGCAAATTGTCAGTATAATTCATTTGAACTGCTTCCACAATTGTATCCAAAAGCTGAAAACTGAAAATTCCAGTAAAACTTTTAAGAGCACTATCTGTTTTTAAGAGATCACTCAATGTTGATATTTTTTAAGTATTTACTTGCACCTTAAAGTCACGAAACTTATTGGGCCCTTCATACTGATCTTGCTCATTTAAGAGCATTAGCAGGCTTTGTGCACCTTCCAAATCATCGTTAGTACGTTCAGGCACTGGTTCTTCATTGAACTCACAGTCTGTGAAATCTATAATTTTAACAGTATTTCTCCTGTTTAACCTTTCACTTCTTTCAGCGGCTTCTCGTTCTGGTTCTGTAGTTTGAACTAATGAAATCGACAAATTCTGACTGGGAACAGCCGTCAGCTTTAAACTTTTTCTTCCTATGGCATATAATTATTTTATTTACCTCTTCGGAAAAAATCGTCATCAATAAAATGTTTTGAATAAACGACCATATACTTAGTCACAACTTTTCCAATTTTAAGTCTTAAAATCCAAGCTTAACGCCTACACATCCATGTGGGGAGTCCTAACTCAGATTCTACTTTCACGCGACATTTTCCAGCCTCTGGGAACAAATGTTTTCGCCCATGAAGAACACTGAGGTACGGAACAATATGAATTACTCATTCTTATTTAAAAAAGCTACACTAAACAACTGTTTTTTACAAGCAAATATAAAACGACCTATTCAACAAGTACAAAACAATAAAATGAATGTCTGTGAAAAGGGTTGCATTTGCCACCACGAGAGGACGTATTAGTTATTTTCATTCGCCTATAAATGCAAATTTTCCTCCTCTTTGTCTTTATATTTTCAATTATTTAGTTGTTGAACAACATTTTTTTATTGTATTGTATAATACTTGAATTCACATACCATCGCTTCAATCTTTTCTGTATTTTCTTTTAATAAGTTTTCCTTTTCTCTTTACTACTTAACTAAACCCCACAGTAAAACGGGGGGTTCTGGGTTCCTCCCCCGGAAATTTTATAAAAATTAGAAGCAAAATGGTCAGTGTTAAGCGTTTTTTTAAACCTGGCAAGCGACGGGAGGGGGAAATCTGGAACCCTAAATTGTTAGTTCTACACACCTTTTGCTTTAACACTATCTCATACATAACAATAAACATTCCAGATTTTTGACAAACCCGAAATATGGTAGAAGCATTTTTAATATTTATAAGTATTGTTGTTGTTGTTTGTTAATTTTAACGTCTCCTTTCTGACCTAATGGCCTAAACTGGACGGGACCTACAGCTTATCATGGGCTCCGAACAACGGTCCTCAATCACCTTAAACCCAGGATTATGCCTTTGTCATGCAGGTGATCTAACGACTAACAAGTGTGTAATTGTGTCACCAACCCCTATCACTTCCACGAGATATCCGATCTCATCCGGCCTGTTTACCGGCGTGAATGAAACTGCGTATGACACAAATACCTTTTTGCACTTGCCCAAAGTCTTATCTGACTTTAATTCCACTTGAATACGGCAGGATTCGAACCTACTCTCCGAACACTGACCAAGCTGAATCGGCAGTCGCCTTATCAACTAGGCCACCGTGTCCGGTAATACTTTAAGTAGGTACACGGAAAATGGTTGTCGCCATTCCTGTTTATTTGCAATTAATGCAAATAAATTTTGTTGAAGTTGTTAATCTTGAGAAGAAAGCTTTTTTCTTATTCTTTAAGCACTTAAAAAAGCTGCATAAAATTGGCCACAATATTCAAAATGAAATGATCAGAAACACTAGAATTTTCACTGAATAATCTTTTTCAATTTCCTTTCGTTTTGGCCATTTAGATTTCTATAAACCGAAAAGCAATTTCGCATTAATTTTGAAATTTTAAATGTGAGAAATCGTCCAATGTAATGGAAAAGAAAACATCAATCAGCAAAGTGGGTAATTTAGTTAACACCTGAGAAAATAGCACGGAAATTGAATGTTTTCGTCAGAAACGGGAATCAGCAAATTGAAAGGATAATCCAATAAAGAGGAGATACAATTTTCGAGCGGTAATTATTTTGGTTGGCAGTAGATTGTTTTCAATCTTATTGGAGTTAATTTATTCATAAAAGTGTCTTGGTTCCCTTTTTTACGAACATCTTCCTTCCCTATCACTTTTATTAGATTACCTAGTTTTAAACAAAATTAGTAGCTTGACGCTGAAGGGCTTAAGGGTCAACGCTTCTTCTAATTTTGTAAAAGTCCTAAAATATTGTTGGAAATGAATAAACGGTTTTTTACTCAAATGTTTGTATTAAAGAAGTTAAATGACTTGAATACATATTGTTACTTACCGTCTACTCGGTCAACGTACGTGTTCTTGACGTGAAGCAGATTTAATTTTAATTTTAATTTATTTGAGAATTTTAATTTTGTTATAGTAAGTAACTTCCAAAAAAAAACTATGATTTTATTCTAGACTCTAATTTTTTAATTATTTTCTTTTTTTTTAATTTTGTTAGATTATTTTTTTTATTGTTCCGTTCCGACGTAACCTTAGTCAGAACGTAATCAATTTTCGCCTCCATCTCTAGCTTAGTAGGAAAAATGAGTCTAGTTCCAGTTGTGTTTCAAAAATTGGTCGCAAAATGGTAAGATCGATAATAATGAATTAAGACGTTATAAATGTTTATTAACAAGAAAAAAAATGGTTGATTATGCAGTTATAGAAAAATTGGTTATTAGAAAAAGGTAAGCGTAATTTCCTTTTTATTGTGAAATTAGCAATTACTATTAATTTGATAAATTATCCTCTTACCTTATCCTAATTTAACTTATACAGGGTGTTTCATAGTTAAACCGACATACGTTAACTGTAAATAGAGGGTACTTAGGTAATTCCAAATAACCTTGAAAGAAATCTACAAGGTGTTTCCAAAGTTATGGCTTATGAAAATGACAATAAGTATTGCATTAATTGAATTTTAACTTTAAAAGTTTAGTAATATATAGAACGAATTGTGCATTTAAAAAATATGTCAGTATATCTCATTTTTTCCAGTCTTTTCGAATGTCTGATCAAATTAAAAAAAATCTGATGTACAGCGTGTTGCTTTGGGGATTTTCAAATTTTACAAATTTTTCTTAATCCGTATCTGAATTTTAACTGAAGTGTAGTCCTTATATTATACGATTGGGATACTAAAAAATGATACCTGTACCAAATATGAAAAAAATCTACCAGATATTTCGAAAGTTACTGCTTGTGAAAATGAAAATAATGCATTTGGTGTAATTTGACGTTAAAACTCCAGTAGTAGAATGGGATGTGCACACAAAAAAAATTCACTTTAACTTATTTTTTCCGTTCTTTTCAAATATCCATCCCAATTTTAAAAAATCTGATATACAGGGTGTTGTTTTGGGGATTTTCAAATTTTGCAAATTCTTCTTAATCCGGATCTGGATTTTAATTGTAGTTCTTCCACTATGAGATTGGGCTATTAACATACTATACCTGTACCAAGTATGAGAGAAATCTACAGGGTGGTTCTAAAGTTACGGCTTATCAAAATATTGGCCGAAATGGATGAAACACCCCGTATCTCGGTTATTAAAGGCGTTATACTCAGTATCCAAGGTTATTTGGAATCACCTAAGTGCCCTCCATTTACAGTTAGCGTATGTCGGTTTAACTATGATACACCCTGTATACTAATATCTAACCTAACCTAACCTAGTTAATTATTATTTTGGCCTTTAATTTTCTTTATGGTTTCAAATATCGATATTTAAAATAGGTAACTTTAATGTTTGATCTTTTAGATATCTTTGTTTATCTACTTTCCCAAAATCGACGATACAACAAATTAGATCTTACAAGATCCAAATAAGGAATACTGGATAAAATTCTTCGGAATGTATTTGAAACAGGATACAAACATCGGAAAAACGGAATACTGGATAAAGTTCAAATTTGGAATACTGGATAAAATTCTTCTGAGTATAGCTGGAACAGGATATAGGATATTCTTCAGGTGAAAATGATGAAATGTTGTTTGTAATTCGTTTAGTTATTTACTTATACGAATTTCCTCTTGAATATCAATTCTAACCTCACTTGTGAATTTTGACAGGTAAAACTTTTACAATTATTATTTCTTAATCAAGGTGGCTTTGCCTTGATTCTTTTTTGTTTTTACGACAGACACTGATGTGAACTCGACGAGAGATTTTGAGCAAAAGCCTCGATTGACAACGAAAATTGGTTTTCATAAACCATATTTCAAAGCCGCCTAGATGGTATTTTGACATAAATTTCATTAAAATTATTTCTAAATTCAAAATTTTTTAATTTTTATTTGCAATTTTTGGTATAATTTATATCTTAATTAAACTTATATTAACTGTACATTAAGCCTTTTTATTTTCACTATTATCGATTCTCTAATTTGCATTAAACTTAACTATTAATGCTCTTTTTTCAATACAACTTTGATTTTGGATATCTCCACCCTTTATTCTTTGGATTTCTCATAATTCCCATGAATTTCCATCGATTATATTGTTGAATTTTGATATTGTATTTTGAGGTTAAGTTGATAATTTATTTCTTTTCTAATACTTAAAATAACTCGTTTTCATTATTTTGATGTTTGCAGACTTATCTACAACTAATTTGTCGTGACTTACATTGTTTAATTGTTCGCTAAATTGTTTATAACTACTGTATAATCGTCGATGTAAATTCTTTATGGGACTACCCTGTTAAAGATTATTATTAGAAATTTGGTGTTTTATTATACGATTCTTGTTCTAAAATTAGTTCTAGCTTTATCCTATTGATTACGTTCTGCCTAATGATTATCTGGACTGAAATAAATAGTTATTTATGATTTTTAATTCATTAAATTTGTTTAATAATTTCTTTGTCATCGAATAAACTCTTAGTATTCCCTTTGTTTGGCTATTCACATTTGTTAACCGTTACAATATACATCAAAATTACAACTCACTGTAATATATTTTTCACAAACGACGCCGCATACTTGTTATAAAAAACGTCTCACTGAAAAAAACGAATCCCGGGAATTTCCAGTTAAATGAATTCCTGTTGTTTAAACGCAGATATTATTATAACAAGAAAAAACCGTTCTGAGAACAATCTAACAGGCCGATTCCAGTTAAAGTGACTTGAGTCGTATGAACAGGAAAAAGCAGTAATAAGGTACTGTTAATTTATCAGGAATATTTCCAGTGTACCTATATAGAATAATATTTTGCTGTATTTACAAGATATTACTGTAAAATATACGTAGGTCGTAACCGTAGGTGCAGCCAGAATAAAGCACCATGAATGCTACAGGAATATCCTGTAAATCCCACAATTCAATCCTCTACTCTGAGCAGTACGCGCCGACGCGGTAACTCGTTATTGACTCATTCGTCATTCGTGTTGGTTCGTCGGTTCTTGAATACCCGTATGTGGTTTTTTATGCACTGTGCAGTGATTGTGATACTAATTAAAATTAATTAAGTGCTAATTCTAACTTTTTAGACCATTTGGGCCCGATTGTCTTAGATGGGATCGATGGGGAAGAGAGACTATATTCGGTAATTAGTGAACCCACTGATACAATGGAATTAGCAGCCAGCGACGATGATGTCGCCGGCTATTTGGGAGGATGGGGTTGTTTTGCTATAAATTGTCTGTCACTAAAACAATGTTTATTGAAGTAATCGTCAATCAAAGCATAAGTATTAAGTGTTGCTAAGCCCAAATTATAGAAAAAATGTTTTAATCGTTTTTAAAATACATTGGTTTTCTAATAAATTAATATGTGGACACAAAAAAAAAACACTATGATATACACCACAAAACATTTCGAATATTTTAAAAATGCTTCCAGTTTTTATTGTTGAAACACTTACTTCATGGAATCTATCCATAGTATTTTTTATACATATGTCCAGATTGAAATATGTTTATTGTTTAATAGTGTATCGTCTTCCATTTAGTTGCTAACTGACTTTAATGATATTTACCCAGACCATACAGAGGCAAAGGTTGTTAAATACCATCAAGACTCGCATAGACTCAACCTCACTGTCCATGAAGGCCAATTTGAAGAAGACGCTGAAGCTTGCAGAAGGTATTTTTTTATTTGTTCTAAGAATTATTATTCTTCTCTAATGTTCACATGTATAACAATTATTGTTTTTTTAATAAATAAATTTAAACTTGAACATTCTTAATTTCATATTTTTTATACCCGACTTGAATACTGACAGGAAGTACCCTAAATTACAACAATGCTCCACGGTAGAACTAATCGGAAACTTCCAGTAAAATTCCATGGAAATTAAATAGGAAATGCAAGAAATTCCAGTTAAATACTAGGTAACTACAGGAAATTTCTGTAAAAGCTCAGGTTATAAGCTTCGAATACAACTAACTAGACTCGCAGGGGTTGAATATCAATCCCAGCAAGGCGGACATCATAGCGTTCACCCGAAGACGCAACTTGGATGGTCTTGGACTTCGAGGGGAAGACATACAGCTCAAGGGAGAAGTCAAATATCTCGGAGACGTTCTTGACTCCAAGTTGACTTAGAACCAACATCTGGAAAAAACCACCAAAAAGGCGGTGACTTCACTAGTTGTAGCCAGACGCTCTTTTGGGAAAAAATGGGGACTAAGACCACAAATGTTGCACTGGCTGTACAACAAGGTGGTCATGCCCTCCATTACCTACGCCTATCTGGTGTGGTGGTCAAAGACACATCAAAGAGGAGCCATTACACGACTAAGCAAGGTGCAAAGACTGGCACGTCTTGGAATCACGGGGGCAATAAAGTCAACGTCTACTCTAGCCATGGAGACACTATTGGGATTGCCTCCTCTCCACTTTGTGGTACAAGGGGAGGCAAGGCTTGGTGCTCTCAGACTACAGAACACACAAATCAATATGAACGTTGGGACTGGACATATGAGTATCGTCGGAATAGTGACCGGGGACGTACTAGAGACGAGAACAGATCATATTCCGAAACGGTACGACTACTTCAACAACCCAATCAAAGTAGTGGTGCCAGATAGAACTGAATGGAACGACTCACAGCTCAGGAACATTCTACCGGGGAAAATCTGGTACACAGATGGATCCAAGACTGAGAATGGAGCGGGCTCGGGTGTGTTCTCCAGGAACCCGTAGACTGGCATCAGCTACTCATTGGGTACTCACACTTCCGTCTTTCAGGCAGAGGTATATGCTATTCTCCAATGCGCGAGGGAGAATAACAGGAAAGATATAGCTAACGCGCGTATTAACATTCTATCAGACAGTCAAGCGGCACTCAAGGCCGTGTGCAGCAAGGAAGTGACGTCGAGACTGGTATGGGACTACAAAGAGGAACTGAGATCACTGGCAGACCGTAATCACGTCAAACTGATATGGGTGCCGGGACATCAGGGAATTGTAGGTAACGAGAAAGTAGACGAACTCGCAAGAAGAGGCTCGGAAAACCCCCCAAACCAAAGGCGGACACTAGAGGTACCAAAGCGTACAGCAAGAGTGTCTGTAATAAACTGGATCTGGGACAAACACAAAAATTACTGGAAAACGTCCCGGGAAACAAACATGGGAAAGAATACATCAAAGGACCGTGCCACAAAAGAGCGGCAGACCTGTTAAAGATGAACAGGAGCCAGTTGAAAATAGTTACGAGACTCCTTACTGGCCATGCGCCAGTTAAGGGGCACCTCAACAAGATGGGACTGTACAATGGTGAGCTTACCTGCAGACTGTGCGGTAAGGAAACAGAAACAGTGACACATATACTGTGTAGATGCGAGGCACTGGACCGCAAAAGACACCAAATTTTTGGGCAGCCAATAGGTGACCCAGAACTATAAAACTCCCACCCAGTACAGGACCTGTACAAGCTTGTACAGGGCACTAAGGTACTAAGGTATTGTAAACAGAGAGGGAAGATACAATGGGCCGACAGGCTTAAAGTGTCACCGGAGGCTTCGGTCAGACGGACCCAACCAGGGGGGTGAAGTTTTTTAGTGAGTATGCCTTGAAAGGAGAGTCTCACAGTAGACCTTGAGATTTTAGGCTCATAACTTCCCCATAAAGTGTTTGCCTTCACCTCCGCAAAAAAAAACTAGTACTGCAATGTAAGGCTCGCGCATTCATAACAATATGCGAAGTGTTTCTTTTTTCATTTTCCTACGTTACCATGACACCGTGCGCGAAGTAGTGTGCGAAATACAGGGTGTACCAACGATGCGTGCGTGGAGGATAGCTGCTTCCCTTTTTAAGATAGGAAAAAATGTTTCAAATAAAAGTTGTAGATAGCAATGAAAGATATGTTCCAAAAATAACTACCAATATACAGGGTGTAATATTACAGGCTTTTTAAATAAACCGTCGTATACAGGATGTTGTCTATTTATCGTTTTAGCAAATTTTTCGTTTCGTAGTCCCCATTTTAAAAAAATTGGTAAAAAAATAAAACTTCACTTAGATGGCCATGACTTCAAATTTAGATGTATTTGTTAATGCCGAACAACTTTTCTAAATAACATTACCCGAGATTTTTCAAAATAATGGTACTTTTTCTCAAAATCAAATTTTTGAAGGCTCCTCGTAGATTACGAGTGTTTTACTATATTTTGTTGGTGTATGTTTAGTTTTAGGGGATGCACAAACTTTTATCAAGAATAACTTTGGGGATGACACTGTATATTATACCTATATTATGAGAAATCTTTTTTTGGGGGTAATCCCCCTCCCATGACTCAGCTCTAGTTACGCCACTGAATGAGAGAACAACATTGAGAACATTTTGAGACCATCCAGACCCGTTTAACATAAGCAGAAAAAAGTTATGTTAAGTTATTTTTTCAATTTTTTTTACGCCATCTAATTTGAAAAAAAAATCATTTTGCAGAAAGTCGTAACATATGTTTCTACAATTATCGAGCCCTATGAGATAATTATTTTTTAAGTTTTGGTCTGTTAAAGTTGAGCTAAAATTTTGTTTTTGGTCAATAGCGTGAAAAGTATTGATTTGAAAAAAAATTAAAGAGACAAGACTTTGAGCAAATGTTCTTCCGAATAATTTCCATTTTTTTTTTATCTTTTGTCTGTAACGAGATATAGCCGTTTGAAATTGCATACAATTGCATTTAGAATCGTCAATGTCATTTTTTCGGATTATTTGATTGAAAAAACGGTCATTAAATGAAAAAGTTTGACATTTCTGCGATATCCTAAACTTTAAAATGATTTATTGTACATCTCGATGTTATCAGCCAAAAAAAGTTACGGGCAAAAAATACATTTTTTTTTTAGAAATAAACGATTTTTGTGGTGAAAATCGTAATTTTCTACGGCCCTATAACTAGGAAGGGGTTTATTTTAATGAAAAATTGTATTTACATTAATTCATTAAAAAAGTATAATTTCCCGATTGCGCAGGTTTATTTTTCTTTTTTTTCACTCACTTTTTGATGCATTTCATAAGAATAAAAGTTATTAATTAATTACAGAGCACTATGTTAATTTTGTATGAAATTAAAGGTGCACATTAAAAGACTACGTCATGGGAAGTGATGACTTTTTAGTGTGTACCTAAGTTTTTTATTTTGTACACGTTAGCGTGCACCTAGACACAGCGTAAACATTTTGATAATAAATTTGTTATTCGCCTGCGCCAATGTTTGAAGAAACGTTAACCCTTAAAATTTCATTGTTATTGTTATGAAATAACTGTTGGCTTTCGTATACACTTCCGAGTAAGACGGAATTGGGGAACGTTTTTGTATTTTTTTAAAACAGTCGAAAGTGTGTCAATAATCTTTTTTTAAATGGAATATCCACACATTTTCAAGTTTGTTTTGAGAAACATTTCTTTTAAATCGATTTTTTGACTAGTCAGAAAAATATTTTCGATTTGTACAGTTTTTCTAAACTTTTACTAAAATTTCAATTGTTTTAAACCTACGATATATTAAAATATCCGAAGTAAGTAATATTTCAAAAATAACAAATTATGAAACTCGAAATTTTCATGCAATTTTATATTATTATATTTTATCGTTTTTAATATTCATTTACATTTTGTGAATATTTTAAAGTTGTCCAAACTTTTAAACCTTTTAAAAATGTATATTTTATTTATCATGCGATCTAATTTTGAAATTTTTCAAAGTATTTCAACATTTTTATTTCTCTCCGTTTGACAAACACAAAAACAAACCTCTGCGAAACAAAAAGTAAAGCAGAACAAACTGTTGCCACCGGCAAACTAATTGAATAAATTCTCATCAATCATACATTTTATCAAAACACATATAACGCCTAGTCGCGAAAAAGTACATCCACCCACGTTGTGTTTTTGCGGCGCGAGTCAAAAACTGCACTCGTCGGTAAACAATAAAATACTTTCCAGACGTAATCTAAACCGGAATCCGCAAAATATAACGACCGCTTATCGGCATCGTCAACGAGAGACTGTTTCTGTGGAGCGTATTCCTGAGTGTCTCAGTTTGGTCAGATATCGCCACCCCCGACATGCCAGGATTAGAAAATATACCATCCTCCCACACAGCCGGCTATGCATTAATGGTAACTTTGTTTTTCCACGAAAAAAACTAAACGCATTTGGTGAAAAATGCCAGTTAATTTTCGACTATAAACTAGGGGCATTTTATAAAATGAGCAATTCAAAGTGAATTTCAGTTTCTGTCAGAGATATAATATTTTGGAATTTATTTTTTCTACAACTGCTATGAAAAGTAGCGAATTTATCATAGCTTACTTAATTTCAAAACCATGTATCGGTCATACCGTGCGGAAATATTTTTCCTCACGGCACTTTGCCCACACCACATGCATTTATATGGAGAATCAACAAAAATCGACAAAAACTTAGTAGGCTGCTGTTCAGCTTTAAATAGTTGTCACAACTGTCAGATTATAGAAGTTTTTTAAATTCTTAAGGTAGTTTTCATTCGTGTTTTATTATTTTAATAAGACATACCTATTTATAATAAATAATATGGATACTGACAGTAGTGACGATTTTGATAATACCCCGCCAGAGATATTGGAAAGAGCTGCAAAAGTAACGTTAGATTTGTTGCCGGTAATTTCAAGAAAAAAGTATGAATTGGCATACGAAAAATTTATAGAATCGAGAAGAAATACAATAAAATTAAAAAAATTATTTAACTGTTAAGCGGTAGGATACTTTCGTGTTATTTTAGTTTTGCTAACCCATAAAAATAAATATTTAAGTTACATTACTTGTATTCTTTAAATTTGTGCAGTTGTAGAAAAAGTATAGGCCTACTAAGTAGTGGTAACACTGTGGAACACCAGCGAAACAGGTGGCGTATTTTGAAAACTTTTTGAGGCCGCTCTCCATTAACTTAACATAAGGATTTATGAGTAAACCAGTAAGGAAGTTTAATTTATTAGATTCGACATCCTAAGACCGGTTTCTGTCTTTCGACTTCATCAGTTAGGCTTTTCGAATCCAATAAATAAAATTCCAAACTCGTACAAGTCAATAGCTATATCCGCTATAAGATGTCGAATCTAATAAATTAAAATTCCTTACTGGTTTACTCACTTTGTATTAATCTCTGAAAGGGATAAAAAAGAAGAGAGTGACATCTTGACTATATTCAGTCAAAATTTAATGTCAATACTCTCTTCTTACCATAGATGGTAGCACATCTAATAAGGATTTATGTGAAATTTGTAATTAAACGGATTTAGAATAACGATTGACTGTTAAAATATCTATATCAAATAGTAAATTTAATATTGTTCCATTCATATATTTTTTTTTAATAATATTACGTGAATATTATATTATTTCTCTAAAAATACAACTGAAATGAGGTTATGTTATTAAAAACTAAAAAGTACGAAAATATTATGATGTAAACTTACTACTTTTATGCATGAATATTATGGCAAATCACTTCATTCAACTTTCAACAAAGTTATTTTAACGTTTTATTTATTATATTTTGAAAAAATTTCGTTTCGCAGTTTGCAGCTCCCCTAAAATATAAAAAAACGGCCTCAAAAAATTCGATGCGCGCGCATCTGCACGAGGCCTATAGTGTGCAACAAGTGGGGAAAGTACTTTTCTCACGAATGTTGCACAATATACTATTCCACGCAAGTATAGTTCTTCCATTTTCAATTGCAGACATATAAAAACTTGTTCCTTTGGCGGCTTGTCGGCACATCTACAAGCCTCCAAAGCCGATCAAAGCAACTTACCGACACATCTGGGAATTTTGTTTTTATATTTCTGCAATTGATAATGGAAGAACTATATGCTTCCTGAACAAATAATTCCCGCACTAGCGCCTATATTTAGTCGAGGCAATGAAGCACTAAAAATGCCCGAACCGGGGAAAAATTTCGGAGTGAACGGTTTGGAATGCGGTTTTTTGCTTTGCAAAAAACCCCCCTCAACGATGTTCAGTTCGTTTTGTCGATATTTTCAGGAAAAGCCGCGAAGATGACGTTCAGGGCCAGGTTCAGATGCACCAGGTGCTCGGGGGGTCGTTTTCGACACGAAATTCGGATTCAGCGCCTCAAAAAACCCCCCTTCACGATGTTCGATTCATCTTTTTCAATTATGTCTGGAAAAACCTCGAAGACGACGTTTAGGGCCAGGTTCTTATGCACCAGGTGCTCGGGGGGTCGTTTTCGACACGAAATTCGGATTCAGCGCCTCAAAAAACCCCCTTCACGATGTTCGATTCATCTTTTTCGATTATCTCTGGAAAAACCTCGGAGACGACGTTTAGGGCCAGGTTCTGGGGCACCAGGTGTTCGGGGGTCGTTTTCGACGTGACATTTGGATCTAGCACCCCAAAAAACGCCCCCATAGAGATTTTCGGTTTGCTTTTGTCAATATTTTCTGGAAAATTCTCGGGGATGACGTCCACGTCCAGGTTCAGGTGCACCAGGTGTTCGCCGATGCCGTATTTGGATTCAGCGACCTCAAAAACCCCTGGGTACCCGACTCTTATTTACAAAGTTATTAAATTTGCCAAAAGGCCTCTCAAATAATGCATTTTTTGGATGCATTTTTGGCTGCAGTAATGCAATTTCCAATTTGTCATGGAATCCAAGTCGCCACATTTTTTACAAATAAATTTTGGAAGACAATGCAAAAAACCGCTTTCCAAACCGTTCACTCCGAAATTTTTCCCCGGTATTTTGCTTCATTGCCTCCACTAATTGGGGATCACCGCTTTGTTATTAATTATTTTTCCATCACTATTTTTAAAATCAAAATTTTAAAAGAGCAGGCAAACTTGTCAGCGCGCACTATGATTTGAATAATGCAAATGCAGTTCTAGAAACGTCAGGCAAAAATTATTCTGAAAATTTCACACCAAAATTTTTTAACCAATAAGAAGCTTTCGTTTCAGCTCGTTACTGTAGCAACCAAAAAACTTGGCGATAGTATTTTCCTACCCTGGGCTGTACCACAACGATAGTATTTCTGTCAAGTGTCAAATTATAATAATAATACTATCTGGAAATATCTCCTCAAGCATGAATTTTTTTAAAAAGTTCATATTTCGGAAATATTTCCGTTAGTAATTCAAGCTCTAGGGAGATGATTACAAGTGACAATTACATAATTTGAAGTTTTAAAATGAGTAATATTATCAGAAAATCAAGAAAAATTTATGAAGAAATAAAATATGTTTTGGTTTTGTCTTTTCGTTCCTTTTAAGCTTTCTCAATGAATTCAAAATTGTCAGTTACGAGGGTGTATCAAAAAATGTTAAAAATGAAAATTTTCTTAAAGTCGGAATATCTTGTTCAAAATTAGTATGTTGACGTAAAATGTCAATATAAACAAGTTTTTTTAATAACTTTTTTTTGATACTTAAGAAATAAAAGTACTTTTCTCTTGAGCAAAATTCATATTTTTTGACAAACCTCGTATTCTACTAAAAAATGTGATACCTGATGGTCTCATTTCAGGTTTTAGACCATGCACAACTTTTTGTCAAGAATAACTTTTTTTCATAAAACAAATAATAAAAAAAAGTTTTCCGTATGGTGCCGACTTAATTGGCATATATTTTTTTACTATAATAAAATGATTAAGAATGGAATATTTTACTTTGCCATACCAAGTGGTGGTAAAGTATTGTAATCGCAAAAAAAAAAGTTCAGCTTTCAGTGGATTTACATGTTTTGAGACCCCCTAAGTCATTTAAGACCATTTCCAGAAAATGTATGTATGTAGTATGGAGTATGTATATAGTCCGGAAAAATTTGTGTGCGCTCTAACTCCAACTGCGATCGGAATTTCCTAACCAAATTTTATATTTAGCATTTTTACAACATGCTACTGAGCTGATTAGATTTTGGGCAAAATCGGACAACCGGAAGTGGGGGTTTACTCTTGAGAATTTTCAGATTTTCGCAATTATTATCGTTTCTATTAAGTTTATGTAAAAATATTAAGAGAAAAAATTTATTTTAAATTAAATTTACTATAAATTTTGTTTAAAAACTTTTTTCAAATTTTGTATTGTAAGCGAGTTAAAAATAAAATATGGAATAACATAGTTGCATAATAGCGCAAGCGCAGTAGAAGTGTTTTGTTTCATGGAGACAATTGTACGCTCTTGCCAGGCATGGCCTGCCTTAAATATGTACGAGTAATTGGATTATGAGCCCGTAGGGCCGTTAAAGTATGGTAAAGTCATGTGCATGGCCACATCCGATTTTTTTTTAATATTATTGGGTATATTAATTTTAGGATTTAAAATAAAATTTTAAAAATAATCTTTTATTGTACTTTTGAGAAAATTCTAACATATTTACTAAGTTAATTTAAATAATATCTTCAAAAAAAGAAGCTTTAATGCCTTTTATATTTCTTCAGTCCATGAATTAGTTGTATTCTTTTGATTTTTGTGGCAGCGGCTTTAAGCTGGTAATTTTAACCGCCGACGATATTTCTGGTGGAGGAAATTCCATCAAAAATTCATCACTTTCCATCTTCACTACTAATTATTCATAACGATTGACAACACTTTGACAGATGTCGTGCACGAAAGTAAAATATATCACACGACTGTGTGATATATATCTTCTTCTTTTTAACTACTTAACGGGACTCGTATCGTATGATATTTGTCACTTTCGAAGTGTCAAAACAATTCAGAAATTGCCATTTTCATAGGTGGTCGTAGGAAAAATATATTTTCTTCGTCATTTGTAAACTACAAACCTGAAAAATCAATGGGGGAGTTCTTTCCTAGTTGCCAACCTAGAAAAAGGTCTACCATAGGGGAAGCGTTATTTTTTGTCAAAATCTACTTCATTATTTCCGTAACAGTATGAATATGCCTGCTGGCTGCAGCATCAGCAATAATTCGCAAGTGCAAGGAGAGTCAAAGATATATTTACTTGAAATATTACTTTGTACATCATTTTTGTGAGCTGATCTGACCTGACGTACCCTTATCTATCCTGACCTCACCCTGTAAATTATTGATCTGTTACATTTTATTAATTTTTGCTTGCGTACAATCAGCGAAGCCGGCAGCCAAATTCATACTGTCGTGAGAAGCCTCCGGATAACGAAAGGAATGACGTAGGTAAAATGACTTTAATTTCAACCAATCATATTTTATCATTGCGAAAGTAATGCAAAACCCTTCCTCGTTGGTAGACTTTTTTTAGATTTTGAGGTTAGTAGGAAACTCCTCCATTGCCTCGGCGCGCCTTCTCGTGTAATTCTAAAAAGCGCGCCCGCCGGAGGTTTAAACTAGTTTTTTCGAGTTACTTTCAATTTTGATGTCCCAGTTAGAGCAATTTACAATGGTAACCGACGGACAAACTTCAGACTTTTTACGTAAACTGTCACTGTCAGCCTTCACCATTGAATTCTGGCCATAAGGTCGATGTCTTTAGGATCTCCGATTTTTCTTTCAAATACGCTAGGAGGACGTTTTCACTAATGTTCACACGTTTTGTGTCATACCAGTCTATAAAGCGTTTATAATAATTTTCATAATTTTTTTTGGATTTTTCGGGTAATAAATCTGTGGCTTCATTTGCTATTTGAATTAAATCTGGAGGAGTACAAATATATTCTTCTTCACTATTCGAATCAGACAGCTTACAACAAAATATTAAAATTTTAAATTGACAATTTGAAATGAATTATCCATAGTTAACTAAGAATATGCTTTAGTAGCAAGATTAGTATTAATCAAAACTACAGTATGTTTCTTTTTAATATCAAACAATATAGTAGGGGAGTCCGAGATGCTAAATTTGCAGTTATAGTAGAACCCACCGCTTTATGAGAAAAAACAGCAAAGGATACCGCCAATAGAAGAAATGCTAATTGATCTGGACATTTTTGAGTACTTCAATGTCGAAAACACCGTACACTATCCATATACATAAAAATAAAATGATATTTTGGCTATTAGGACCACTGTGCAAAGATTCAATAACCAACTTAGCTTGAGATCGTTAGGGGTAATTTGCGTAAAATTTCTATATTGATTAAATTTCTTTAATATGAATTTACATTTTAATTTCTATAAAGCGGCGTTCAGACTTTACAAGTTACTTGAATTCAAGTAACTTGAAAGGAGTAACCTGAATTCAAGTGAACGTTCATACTATTTCAATATTTGATTCAAGTCATTTCAAGTTGACATTTTTATTTAAATGATTCCTGTTTTAAGTTACAAAAATTGCGTCAAATGATGTGATTCCTGCTGGAATAAAAGTTGTAAATCAGCTAATTGTGGATGGATTCCTAAAAATCAGAGAAAAAATTCTACACTTTATTTTCCAAAAAAATACCTAAATACCAAATAGACGCTGACGCTAGTGTGGACTATCCCCGGAGGGTTCTAATTGTGAGGTTATTTTGTATAAAAATTTCAACTTGAAATTTTTTCTTTGATTTTTAGTAATCCATCCACAATTAGCTTATTTACAACTTTTATTCCAGCAGGAATTACATCATTCGACGCCATTTTTCTAACTTGAAAAAGGAATCAAGTAAAAATGTCAACTTGAAATGACACTTCTAAACATTTGTACATATCGTTTGGGCATCTTTACATATATATTATAAAACTTTTTATTGATGAAATGGCATCAAAAAGGGGCCACGAGGTATTGCGCCTTCCGCCCTATTTTTGTGCATTTAACCCCACAGAATTAATTTGGGGACAAATTAAAAAAGAATAAGGCGTTATAACGTGTTTCCCAAATTTGACGGGTTGATAGCAAATTTGGTAAAAGAAGAAATTAACAAAAGTTCAGCTGATGATTGGCAGACAAAAATCAAACATGTTATCAAAGAAGAAAATTCTTATATAACGAGTCCGACCAAATTGATTATCAATGTTGATGATAGTGAATCCAATGGTGAGGGTTGAGATAGGGTAGGTAAGCTTAATTAATTTATAATATTTGTGACTTTATTCACCGTGTTTTTAATTTTAGAATTAAAATTTGAGACAAAAATTTTAATTAGCAACGTTTGTGAATCTCACAAGAGATCAGAAAATGAACCTATGGGCGAGGTGGAGTGGTCAACCTCTATTGAAATGTAATATGCTTTATAGAAATTAAAATGTAAATTCATATTAAAGAAAGTTAATCAATATAGAAATTTTACGCAAATTACCCCTAACGATCTCCAGTAAGTTGGTTATTGAATCTTTGCACAGTGGTCCTAATAGCCAAAATATCATTTTATTTTTATGTATATGGACAGTGTACGGCGTTTTCGACATTAAAGAACTCAAAAATGTCCAGATCAATTAGCATTTCTTCTATTGGCGGTATCCTTTGCTGTTTTTATAGCGTTTTTTCTTTCTCATAAAGCGGTGGGTTCTACTATACTAAAGCGTCATGGGGACCTATTGGATTGTGAATATTAGGTTCTAAAACGAAAAAAATGTATATTAAGTTTTCCATTTTAGTGGGGGGGAAGAGCGTGTAAAAATGTTCAAAAATGTAAAAAAAAACAGTAATATGGTAGACGCGACGGTCTATTGTGGCTAAACGGTTAGTATTTTGAAAATTTTATTTTTTCATGGATAGGTGGGTTGATAAAGGCTACATTTTAAAATTATTTTAAAATATACAGGTTGTCCCAAATCTATTAATTTTGGAGTTATTTTTATTTTTGTTATATTTTACATCATTTTTCTACCGTAATGCCTAAAAATAACACCCTGTATTTGATCAGCTTGGACCATGATCCGAAAAAATTATCTTTGAAACTATGTGTTTGGTTTTGACATTATTAAAAATGTTTCGAGATGCATCAAAATCTGTATGGAAAAGTCGGATAGATTTTTGTTTATGGGCATTGGAGAAGGTTAGTGCAGATGATTTTTTTTATAATATGCTGTTTACAGATGAATCCACTTTTGATAATAATGTGCCACGAGTTATTCTCGGTTAAAGATATTCCTTCGTGGGATTATGTAATCCGCTTTGGATGCCGGCTAACCACAGTGAAGTGGGGTGTGGATTGATATATGTTGTTAATTAAAAAGAAAAATGGGCGCCAGGAGATTGTTTTACCCTCATCCAAAATACAGTCAATTTAGTCACTCAACCTCCAGAATGGATCTAAATTGAGCCCACTAAAAAAAATAAACTACGTCGCAACAAAAATTTGCTTACCTTAGTTCGGGTCAAGACTATTTGTGACTATTAGTAAATGAAAGAAAAGTAACTAATTACTCAATAACTGTTTAATATTTCCACTTACACAAAATTGCGCAGGTCAACAAAATAAAAAAGAAAAAGGAATCCAAGGGATCCCACTAAAATTGCGCTAGTTAAAAAAAATGATTAAATTAATTAATTAAATGACGAACAATAGGGGTGTTATACCGTCCGCGAGAGCTCTCAAGGTCGTTGGAATTGGGCATAAATAAAAAATACCACTCGCCCCTATAAGTCGCTTACAAAATTCTAAAAAAAATTAATTAGAGAAAAATATATGAAAATACTAATTTAGAGACCTTTAAAAATTACTAATTAACAAATAATGTACATGAACAAATATATAAAAAAAAATATGAAAAACTTGCGATTGTTCCTAAATTAAATAGCGGCAACTTGCAGCTACTAACTCGTCAGGTCAGGTCAGCTCAATACGAAAATCTGGTTAATACTCTGCCCAACCCGAGAATGTGGTCAACACTAGAATGCGGCCCACAATCTGCCCAACACGAGAAGCTGGTCAACACTCCGCCCAACACGAGACGCTGGTAATCATCCGCCCAATACGAAAACCCTAAAATAATATACATTAAACCCCTAATCGAATACCCCTCGGCCCAGAAAGAAATTTACAAACTCTAACAGTTTATACAATAAAAACATTTAAATATCTCAACATACCCTTTTATACAGTGAAGGGGAATTCTCGGCAAATCAGGAACTTTCCTGACAGATGCTTCCGTGGAAGGTGAATCCTCGGAGAATCAAATCGTCTCCCGGGGAGGTACTATCCCTATAATATTAATAGGCCTTACACACTTGCCAAATAACATAATACTCGACTTTCATGAAAAACGCCTTACCTGACAAAAATGGCGTCGTTACGAACGTGGCTTTGTTCGGTACAAAATATCAACTCCTCTTCAAGAGATTCAGACCAGGGTAAACCCACCAAATCAAATAGGCACCCTGCAAGTGTAACAATACGGGAATCGCTCGTCTATCCCAATCAATGGTACGAAATAATCTTCATAAAACACCGGGCGACTCCTCAAAATTTTGTCTAAACCACGTTACACTTATCACCCAACAAGAAAGAAAAGACCCAGCCGGTCCGAAATTTCCTTCGAAATCATTCTAGAACGAATTTCACCACGCAAGTTCAGAGAGATTCACCTATTAATCGCCACGGGTCACTAAATACGACTGCGACTTGACCAATCAAATAACAGGTGACTGGCTAACACAGCCGAACAGTACCCCAAATTATTTAACAGACGAAATGACCGAAACGACAGATGGAAACATGGCATCGATAAAATTAGACGTAAACAATAAACTATTTTGATAGATATACTTTATACGAAACTAAATAACTCGTTCAAATGAATATAAAGTGAGTCAAAAAACTTGAGGCTATCTTATGTGATATATGGTTCCTAAATAATATAATCCGATCCCGACAGTGGCTCACATCTACAAGGTATGGAAAACTAATTAATGTAGTAAGGTCTTAATACCGAATTTAAACGTTACAAATGGATTAGTCTGACGGTTAACCATACAGATTTTGATGCATCTCGAATTATATTTAATAATGTAAAAACCAAACACATAGTTTCAAAGATAATTTTTTCGGATCTTAGTCTAAGCTGATAAAATACAGTGTGTTATATTTAGGCATTACGGTGGAAAAATAACGTAAAATTTAACAAAAATAAAAATAACTCCAAAATTATTAGATTTAGGCATAGTCTACTACTTATAATTTTTAAAAGGCAATGGAATTTGCTACATAACAGAACTATAAAATACAGGGTGTCCTATTTAAAATAAGAACGATATTGTCGTTTGAATATGTCATTAGAGAATCGCCCCGTTTTGGACGCACTGTATAATTTTAAACAACTCTAAATAAATTATTGCTTTCAATTGTTAGTATAATTTTTTTCAGTTAATATAGGATTTGGCTGATTCCATATGATTCCAAGTTATTGGTTTTCTTGTAAGTGCTTCCATTTTTAGAAATATCAAAATATCTCGAAAACTAAAAAGCTTAGGTATAGGGAATACTTAAGAAAGTTTATCTTATTTTTAACGTATAAACTATAAATGCAACAAAATATAGGGTATTCCATAAGAAATGATATAACTTTGATACGCCACACTTTTTTGGGACAACCTGTATCTTTCAAAATAATTTTAAAAAGTAGCCTTTATCAACCCACATATCCATGAATAAACAAAATTTTCAAAATAAACTTTGTGACTCGCCCATTTCCTTATACCACGCTCAAATTGACAGATTATTGAAATATACACTTTTCTGGATGTACTTAACTTACCTTTTCTTAATCTGACGCGCTCGAGTTTTTCTAAGGATCGATTTTTTTTTTACTAATCTGACGGGCTGTCCTCAACGCACTCCCCTATATTAAGGGTTAATATATGGTAGGGGTACATTACAGGGTGCAAGGTTTCTCCCCATATGTATTTCTGACGCGCTCGAGTAACGCGAAAAATCCCCGCTTGCCCTCCCCTACTAATAATGTTTTGAATAATATTTAATGGTACCTAAGTACCTACAGTTACCATGTTTATGAGTGTACTCAAATTACAAGGAAAAAATATTTTCTTCAGATCGAACTCCTATTTATAGAGTTTTAAAGCACTTTGCTGCACTAGTGCAACAAAGTAAGTTACTTTTTGCACTAGTTCAACAAGGTAAGTTACTTTTGGCACAGTTAAGGGTTTACGATCGTAGAAAAAAATTTGTTTAGATCAGCTGGCTAGTAGGTCGGCTAACCGGTTAATTAATTAACCATTTTTAAACCTCTATTTAAACCTACATTTAAATTTACTTAGCCTTATTTAAACAAGTAAAATTGTGTGCTCAAAAACAAAAAGCACACTATTTACTTCAGTTTTTTGTGCTCTTTCCAAATAATAAGTAATCTTTATTATAGGATGATATCCTAATCATACAATAGATATAATAAATAATAACAATTTAGAGTTATGCACAGTGCCAGACAAATTAATAAAATAAAATTCGAATAAATATAAAACAGATAAAATAGATAAAAAGGTAGTAATAAAGATACACAAATATAAAACAATTATTTAAAACAATATAATAAATTACACATATTATTATACAACTAACATAACGCTCTAAATATTCCAACAATTTTCAGAGCGTTCTTTTGAGGACACAAGATTTTATTCTTTTTTGTTATCCGGTCCTTCATTTTACTTTTCGGTTGTACATTAATCGTTTGAAAAGTTTAAGAAAATCAAAAAATCTACAGGGTCGTTAGTTAGTCATGAACTAAGAAAGGAATGTGCCAAAATAACGAAACCCCCTCTATCTCGGTTATAAATGGTGAAAACAAATTAAGTGTGCTTTATTTAGGACCAATCTGATGGCCTATTCAAGGTTAACGTTTGTCCATTTCCCAATAAAACGTCCTGTATAAATAAATGTAAATATTTCCAAAGCATTTGCACTAATGGAAAGATTCCGCAGTTAAGGACGACGAATTCACACATGAAAAAATGAAAAACAAAACGTATAAAAGTGTCACTTAATTTTCAACTATGAACTAGTGACATTTTATAAAAATAACAATTAAGTGAGAAGTGTCGCTCTGTTATAGAAATGTTTTAAAAATATAAAAGTTCAGATTCTGTTTTCCATTATACCAGTAGTAAACGTAGCTTTACTTCATCCCTAATTTGATTAATAAATCATAAAAAGCATTTCCATTTGGAAAAACAGGAGTTGTATGCAAGGGTTTTCCGGCTTTTATGTGAAAAGAAAGAAATGATAAACCAACTTTTCTGGGTGAATAAATAGAATCTCGTTTACTTACTCGAAACCATATTTTACTACTTCGAAAAATTATTTTTTTTTCTACTTCCGACACGTTTTTTAATACATTAGCATCCTTAAAAGAAAATTAAAAATATAATTACTAATTATTTACTAGTCACATAGGCATTTTTCTAATCCAGACAAACGGAGTGTGTACCATGCACTATTTAAACAAACCCATTCGAGCTATGTTTGACCCTTATGTATCTAAGTACACAATTCATGTAGAAAGCTAAAAATTTACATAATTAATAACATCTTTCCAAAATTTATACGTTTAGGTCCAATAATTTTTTAAATACGAATCTCCTAAACGTTTTTGGCACTCACTCACGGATCATCAAAATCTATTGCACATTTCCAAAATAGCTAAAATTATAAAAGGACATTCTTAGTTTTTGTCGAAAATTATTGAAATAAATTCTATACTACGTCCAACTTAAGCTAGCTCTCGATACCACAATAGTCAAATGTGTGCTCTGTGTTATTTAACTAATGTAGTTTTTTACATTTGGCAACGCCGCGTAAAAGGAAAAGAGACAGAAGTATGCGTTCAGTAACTGTTTGTGCTATCAAATGCATATGGGTTGCTGTAAGAATTAGGTGTTTAACTCCTAATCTAATCTCATTTGTTTTGTATTTCTAATTACTCATACTTAATTACTTTCTACATAATTGCATGTTTTTTTATGTTTTTTTGCTTAAAATAGATAAAAACTAATAAGAAAAGATTTGAGATTTTATGCAACTTTTAATACAGATACGTCACTGGTACGGTACTGATTTGCTTTCGGTAAACGATCAAAAAAGAAGAAACAACAGACCAAGACCATCACTAGTTTCGAAAAACGAAGACGAAGAAGAAGAAGAATATAGAATAACGATTTTAAAGTCGGGAAAACACAAATACACTAACTTAGAAACAAAGAAAATACTATACATATACTAATTAAAAAATATTAATAAATTAAAAATAAATGCAAAATCAAAAACCCACGCTTCAACAAAAATCAAAGAAATTACATTATTGACAGTGACATTTAACAATTTTAACTTTGATGTCGAGTGAATTTGTTGAACCTTCGATTCGGCTTATATCTAACTTCAGTGACGTAATTTCAACAATTGCGCAATATTCAAAAGGCACATTATAAAAATTAACAAATTGCTGGTAAAAATTATGTATGCAACTAAAATTAAAAAAACATATTGTGTTGTTAATTATTCATATAGTACTTGTTATGTATAAGGTTTTAAATAGAATCTGAAAATTAGTTAAACACCCAATTCTATAAAATGGCGTGAAAATTTTAGAAAAAAAAAACTTCCGGTCAAATTTTCTATGAGAAAAAAAAATAAAAACTAATGGCTTCCTCAAAAAGCTTAGAATCTCCTCTTTAAAATGCTTTTTATTTTATTTTTTTGCGTACATTTTAGGCAAAGATACTTCAGTTTTTACCCGAACGCTTCGCTTGAATATTTGTATTCAGCGTCTTGGCGCGAATTTAGTTTTCGAATTTGCTTTCTTACTTTTAATATAATTTTTTATAGTAATAAGAACTTTTGTTTAAAACAACTTATAAGATAATTTTAAGCAAAATTTTCCGCTCTTTCACGTGGTGCTATTAGATTTTCGACATTTATATTTTTTTTTTTCGAGATATAATGGAAAAACCAAATTTTCGATTTTGTTTTCGACTTTACAACAGCAAAGATTTTTTTATCGTTTTCTACACTCTTTCAAGTACCTAAGTGCCAAGGTCAAAATCTCTGACAACTGGGCTACTAAATACAATCAAACCGCACAAGACAAAAAATGGAACACTCTTAAGCCGGGATCCAACAGCTCGTTGAATGCCACTCCACGGTCTAAGCTTGCCCGTTCACAAGCAATCAAGGTCGGGCCGTTTCCACAATCCACAATGCATTTAGGATCGCGCTCTTTGAGTTCATTTGAACCGTGTTGATTTACCAACAAATGACGGGACTCAACACGCCGATCGCTCCTCCGCTTTCCAACGGTCTCTGTGAACGGGCAAGCTTGGAGCGTGGAGTGGCATTCAACGTGCTGTTGAATCCTGGCTTTAGAACGAAGTCTACATGAGCGATCCGATTGGTAAACAGAATTGATGAATTATATTTTATGTGTTAAATTTTAAGTTTTTAGTCATCAGTTGTTTTGTAACGCTCACTCTAGTAAGTAAACGTTTGTGTTTCGCAAGTAATTCAATTTATTTTACAAGACATATTCTGAGCATTTGCACGTACATTTATAAAGCACATGTAAGCACATCTTTTAAAATGTTTTGTGTTTGTTAACATGGTTATTGTTTTCATTCGTTAATATAAAATTCAAAGGAAGATGAAATTTCATTTCAACACATAGAATAATACTTGACGAATTGCAATTATTTTGAAGGCATTTTTGAAACTACCAGTAACTCTTTCAGATTTATTAATGGAAGATCTTGTAGCGATTATCCTGGACAATTTACTTTTAGTTGGAGTTCTTCAATTAATACAATATCTGATGATCGGTGTTGAGGGTTCTGGAACGATCCCTATGGTATATCAGTTTACCAGGTCAACCGATGTATTAATCATTGCCTTTTTAAACTATATCGAAGCTTCTAAGTGGACTGTAGTATTTTTTGTGTCTTTCCAACTCCAATAACAAAAACAAACACCTTGTATTTAACGGTTTATCAAAATGTTGAAGAAATAACTCACAAATTAACAATAAAAGTACTTTAGTAAGTAATGAACGAACAACGCACAAATTATCAATAAAAGTATGTGTTAACAATCACTAAACCATATTAGTAAAAAATTAAAGTAATCACATCATTCAGAAAATATTTATAATGCGCGTTTTGATGAGTGACGATGTAGCACTGATTAAAAAATTCGCGGCCCGCCTGTGTATATCTATGTCGTACGTGATGAGCTGTTTACCGGCAATGGCCGTCATAGTAGTTTGTTGTGTCCGTCTTTTTCTCTCACGTTGGAGAAACAAACATTAATTTGATTCTAAAGTTTTGAAATTGTGGCCTACGTGTCGAAATGATCGTAGGAGCAAGATTCGTTCTCTGCATATCTTGCAATGTTGCCGGTTTGTGTTGAAAGGGCTACGTGATGAAATGCACGTATTTAAGATACTACGTAACAAAATAAATTTATGCTATATGTTTTTAAATGAAAATATTTGATACGATGTTGTCGGATTGAAATTATGTTTAATTTTATTGTTGAAAATTAAACAATCGTGAAGCTTCTCTCTGGTCGCTTTTCGGCGGTAATAAAGGTCACAGACAATAATAGGTATAAATCAAATTCAGATTAGTGGTCAGACACGAGGACTTCAAAATTATTCTAGAATGATACGTCGTTACTCAAATACCGACACATGCAAAATGCATCCCAAATAGTTACCCAAGATAATGTCGATAACATTTACACTATTATTTGTTCTGCTACAAATGACGCTGCTGTACAATGTAATATGACAAGTAATATTTCTTCAAATTGTATTTCTAGTAAAAATAAACAATTGTTAGCAAAACCTTCAGTTCCTCCACTCGTATCGAATTCTCATTCCAACCTTGTTACAGCATATACTATTATTTAAAAAGTATTTATAGCCCGGAAATGATATAATCCTGAAAAAAGATTATGAACTAAGGTTTCGGCGCTGAATCCATATCAATTATCCGTTTTTTTATATCTATTACAGTTCTCTCCTTAATATTTGCCAACACGTTCGTCTCCAGTAAAATTGTGTTTCGCAATAATCAGATGCCGCTTAGTTTTTTTTTAATATTTGATTTATTAATGCTACACTCTTTAAACAGAGCATGACACATTTTTTAATATCGCCACCAGCAGCACCATATCAGGCCTAGCAGGTCAATTGTCGCTTTTTGTTACGCTGGTCCCATTTTTGTTTTTACCGAGAAAAACGCCAAACTTAATAGCCCTTTTCTTATATAAAATAGCGTCGAATGAATAATGAAAAAAAAATAATTATTTGAAAACATAAGTCTTAGTAAACACAGACAATGTTCATTATTTTAATTATTTTTACATCAAAAGTAAAAGTATAACGATAAATCACTGCCTCTAATGAAAACAGGAATAAGTTTAGTTATGGCTTTATGTTTTTATTTGTTTTTTAGCACCGGCAGGTCCAACTCTATACCCTAGCAAAAGGGTATAACTCTATGTTACTCCTAAATAGTATTTTCAAAAAGCACTAAGGGCATAACTCATCGTGTATATCGATCTAAATATTGGTTTTCCAGACATGAGTAGGTCCACAAAGGCATAAATCGCGCTACGTCAGATTTTTTAGATACCTTAGAGACATAACTATAATTATAAAATAGTTTGATGCTGTTACTAAGGAACAACTAATGATGTGGAAAGCAATAATTCGTTCATAAGGGCATAACTATAATTATAAAATAGTTTGATGCTGTTACTAGGGAACAACATCTATGGGAACAACTAATGATGTGGAAAGCAATAATTCGTTCATAAAGGCATATTTCAAATAAATTGCAAAAAAAAATTATTGAATTGCAGTATTTCAAGATTTAAATATTGTGCTAAGAAATAGTAACCCATAACCTTTTTATGACAGCAATTACTTTACCTAATATTGTTATGGCTTAGGAATGGTTTAGACTATTTTATTGTAAGCAGTCTCCTGAAAAGTACCGTTTTCCAGTTATGCCGTTTTTCACTAGAGCCAGTGAATTGTACAAGGATTTATTTTTGTTATGCCTCTATTAAAACCTAGCATATAATTTGACGAGTGTCCATGGGCGTACCGAAATTTGTTTTTTTTTAGACGTAATGGTCTAAGAAATGAAATAAAATAAATAAATACACACGATATTACAAAAACTTTTACACTTTTATGTACAATAATACAGGGTGAGTCACGAGGAACTGTACATACTTCTACCATAAGCAGAGGCACCTTAGGGGATTACCAAATGACCATTAAAAAATGTCTTCTGTTTTTCTGTAATAATGTACAGAGCGATTTATGGATTTGGACCAAAATAATGTTTGGTCATATCTTTTCAATGATTAAGTCGATTTGTCTCATCTAAAAGTGTGTATTGGTTTCTAGCAACTAACTGACATATTCAGAACTAAAAAATTCCAGGGCCAGCTGCACGAAAATTTGTTGAATTGCTATCATTGCAATAATTCACCCTATACATGATTTCTCTAAAATATGATATGATTTCTCCAGAGGACATAAATAGATAGTTAAACCTGGGTATTTGAAATTTTTGTTACACTTGCCTTACATTTTTAATTAAAGATTCATTTTAAAGTCAAATTGAAAATTGGCGATAATAAAATATCTTACTGTATAATAATGTTTAGTGATTATAAAGAAATCTTTAAAATAAACAATAACGACACACACTGTATTCCAGTATAGTAAATACCAGAATTTGAATCAATTTACAGTGCCGGATTTAAAAATCTGGCATATCTGGTTCATGTCAAAATTTCACCCTGTATGTAACTTTTTCCACCCGCAATGGACTGAAATTAGATTGAAAATGTTTGCATTAACCTAGTTTTGCCATTTGTTTCAGCGAAAATCATATGCAATTATTTTAATCGGAATGAAATTAATAATCCCAAGAAATAAAATTAAGAAATAATGTGGGCCTGCGAGGGATCTACTTTCAGCATGATGGTGCATCACCTCATTTTTCCTTTGCTGTACGCCAACATTTAGATACCATTTATGGAAACCGATGTATAGGACGAGGAGGTACTATTTCATGGGCACCAAGATCCCCAGACTATAATCCAGTTGATTATCACATTTGGGGGCATTTAAAACAGCTGTTCTACGCAGAAAATATAAATATGCGGCAACAGCTTATTGATAGAATTATTCGCTGTTGCAATATTAGGCCAGTAGATATAGACATGATTTTTATAAAATTTAACAATAATTACAAAAGTTTTAAAACTTCAGTTGAATGAAGAGTAAGTTCAATTGATATTGTGTCTGATTTTGCAACCTTTTTTTCTGAACGGAAGATATTGAAAATCACGATTTAATGCATTTTCGCATTAATAGCGCGACAAAAATTTCAAAAGTTCTGCAAACTTTCCAAGTTTTGTAAAATAGCATTTTACATCGTCTGTTAAATTTGCAACCATTCAAACAATACGGAAAGATTTCATTTATCGAAATCCCAATCCCAATTTTTCGAAGAAAATTCCAAAAGTTCTGTAAATTTGAAAAAATAACTAAAATAATGTTCTTGAGAAGTGCTGTAATTTGCAACTTCTTGCGACAAACTAAAAACATATTTTTTCATGAAATTGTTTTTATCTATTAAAATAAACATCGAAGTTTTTACAAAAGTTTTGAATAATGGTTGCAAATGAAGATGTCCTAACGTAAAATGTTTTCATTAATTTGCAACCTCGCCCGTAATACGGAAATGGTGGTAAAACTAAAAAAAACATATTTTCGTATTTGTACTCTACTAAAAAAGCAACTTCGCAACATGGCAGCGACTAAGGCTCGATGCAGACGGGCGAGTAGATTCGCGACGAGTACGCAGCGTTCTCGCCGCGAGCTCGTCGTCCCACTATGCACACGGGCGAAGCTTTTCTCGAAGATCGCAACTATGAATCATCAGTATGTTGTCGACTTCAAACATGGATGCATCAAGACGTGTTGCAGTGGCGTACTTTACTTACCATAACTTGTACTATAACTATTAGAAAGAATTTAGGTTAAAAAAACTTGCATCAGTTATCATTTTTGTATCCAATTATACAAGACGATCCATTATACAAATAGGATACATAAGATTACCAAATTATACACGTTTTGTATCCAATTATACGATCTGGCAGCCCTGAGTACGAACCACCACTGATTAATTTCTAGATGCGAGCACAAGCGGCCTACAGGTACTGCTTAACCGCCGGCGAGGAATTCTCGCCGCGAGATCGCGGCGAGTTCGCTGCGAGCTCTCCTACGTGTGAATCGCACCATTTGTTTCTTTGGTCCGCTACCTCGCGCGAGAAAAGTTCGCGGCGAGCTCGCAGCGATAGAACTCGCCCGTCTGCATCGAGCCTAAGGCAGACGTGTGTTAAATCAACCAGTACAGCGTATAAGAAATGTACTCTATGGATAATCAAGTATTTAACTGGACCACTGTCGCCATTTTATTTAATTTATTCAGCTGTATTCCCAAATCAATGAGTAATCTTAAAACTATTTGCAAATAGTTTCCAATTTATGGTCATATGGCGAACAAAAAACAAAACAATTGAATAAAAAAATGTTCCGAGGAAAAAAGACGGTTTCAAATCTCTCTCAAAATATTAGTCGTTGTTATAATAGTCCTGTCAATGAACGATTAAAAGGGGGGTATAGAGTACGTGAGCGAACGTGCAAAAACGGACTTGGAGTAGTTGGGAAATAAATATTCTAAAGGTCCCGGAGCGTAGGAGGTGCGAGGACTGCAGGGGGGCACGGAGAAGGTCAGTTTTTTTCGGCTTTTCACTTATATCTCGAAAAATATGCACCATAGCAAAAAAGTCATAAAATCATAAAATTTACTACAAGATTGTTTAAATTCATTTTTCCTATCTCTTTTGGTTCTAAAGATATTTGCTAGCAAAAAATGCAAAGTTTTGAAAAAAGTTTTTTTACCTCTCGCCCCAAGAGACTCAAGACAACTCAACTTTAATTTCTTAACAGTCCGCTCTCGCTATGAAAATAGTTGGTCTGTAAGGGTTGCGCTATACACGTCGTTTTTGAAAACGACTTATATATTGACTTGAAACTAAAAAACACTTGTCGAGAAGAGTTAAATCTAGGTCGACTTAAGATTAAAATTTTGATTTTTGTGAAAAGTATTTATCTACAGCTATGATAACTTTGCGTTTTTTTGATTGATTTAAAAAAATTATTCCCAATAAAATAAAATGTAATTAGGAAAAATCATTCTTAAATCGACTTAGTTTCATCAATTTTCTATCATTTGCCAAAGTTTCAGAAAATTTCATTACGTTTTATAGAAAAAGTACAATGCACATCAGTACCTCTGTTGGAACGGATTTCTTACAATTTAAAGCAGAAAATGTGCTGCCGCTGTGACGGAATGCAACACTGAATCCCCGCTTTACATACAATGGCAATTACAGGGACGGATTTTAATTTTACAAACTTTAAATTTGATGAATGTTTTTTTAATTCGTTTTACAATAAATAATATGAACTGGTAAAAAACGATATATTTTGGAAAAAACCAAAGTGTTTAATGAGAGTAAATTATTTTAAATGATTAATTCACAACTTAGTGTTGCTCTCAAGTGAAGGTGCAGCAAGAGTTCTACAATCAAAATCCTCAGTTTTACGCGTCATTGCTCGGAGATAACGTCGGCGGGCGGTGTTGATAACGTTGACTCGCTGATATGGGTCCGCTTCAGGGCTAAAGGGCACAAATATATAGGCCGGCCTAAGGGGTAAGAGCCCCAAAAAAGGCTTAGTAAATATCTCGGCTATTAGTGGGTCGAATTGAATGGGGAAAATAGCATAGTAATGTATAGATTGAGAGTCTGCTCTCGTTATGAAAGTAGTTGGTCTGTAAGGGTTGTGCTATATATACACGTCGTTTTTGAAAACGATTTATGATATCGACTTGAAACTAAAAAATACTTGTTGAGAAGTTTTAAATCTAGGGCAACTCAAGATTAAAATTTTTATTTTTGTGAAAAGTATTTATCTACAGCTATGATAACTTTGTGTTTTTTTGATTGATTTAAAAAAAATATATACCATGAAATAAAATGTAATTAGGAAAAATCATTCTTAGATTACACATACAATGGCAATACAGGGACGGATTTTAATTTTACAAACTTTAAATTTGATGAATTTTTTTTCGTCGACCTCTACAAAAAATGACATTTTACGTACTAATTTCCGAATGAAAAGTCAACTATTTTTGAAGGCAAGTACTTTTCGTCCTCAAATGACTCGCACCGTGCCGTATCCTAGTGGCCACAGCGGACGAAAAGTGTTTGCGGACGAAAAATGCTTGCCTTCAAAAATGGTCGATTTTTCTTTTAGAAATTAGAACGTTTTTGTAGAGGTCGACGAAAAAAAGTATACATAAATAACTATTTTAATTCGTTTTACAATAAATAATATGAACTGGTAGAAAACGAAATATTTTGGAAAAATCCAAAGTATTTTATGAGAGTATAGTATTTAAACTGATTAATTCACAACTTACTTGCTCTCAAAATGCAACATTAGAAAATGTCGACATGTAAATGCCTAATTGAAATTGTATGAGTTTTATGAATAAAACTTTTATATTCATGCTGCTTATTCTATATATCGTTATGGTATAAAAATGACCAAAATTAGGGAATTTGTAAAGGTAGGGTTTATTAGGACAGTCCGCTAGCGAGAAGTCGCCGAAATCATCTGTTGCCCTTAGAAAAAGTCGCCATTGTCCGGCGGATTTCTGACGGAGCAAGACGATTTACGACTGAGCAAGACGAAGTCATAAAGAAGTTTACAACTGAAGAAGAAATGTTGAAATACATCGAATTGGTTTTTACGCAATGGAATTTTGGCGACTTTTCGCTAGCAGACTGTCCTAACAAACCGTAGCTTAATGGATTAAAAAAAAACTTGTAAGTTGTTTAGAAACAATTTTGAAATTAAAATTGTCAAAATTAACAAAAACTTGTATTGTTTTAAAATATGTAGAATGTACTTAAAAAAATGAACATAACCTTTTATAAAAAAATTATATTTAGATGTCAAAATTATAAAATTGTAAATTGGAATACCTACTACCAACATAAATTAAAAAACTTGACATGTAAAGATATGGGAAATCGATTTTTCGCACGTAACTCGCTAGAGTTTTATTTGGATCGAAACGACTTCTAGATATAAAATAAAGGACTTGCGAAAACGCATATACTCAATTTTAAACCGTCGAAATCGGTCCAGCAATTCTCGAGATATTGCGATTTGAAAGTATACGGATTTTCGCCGCGGCGAGAACACACCTAGAGCCGTGTTCGCGTTTTTTGGAGGGAAAAAAGTGACTTAGAGACTTGATTTTTTTTCCTCCGATAGATAGTCATAACCCAAGCATTCTGTCCAAATTTCAAGTCGCTAGTTTAATTTGTTGGGTTGGGGGAGGGTAAATACTAATTAATCTTTGACTCGAGGTAACTTTTTAATTTTTGACCAATCCGGGTCAGCAAAATGGCAAACTCTTTCTTGAGGACACTACTACAGGATATATTAAGGAGATGATGATTTTCGCGAAAATTGACGAAATTTCGGATTTTGCAAATTTTATTTTTCGATTTTCGCAACGAAAGAGTAAAGCGGGCGAAATTTTTTATTCGCCATCGGATGCGGAATTTTTTTCTCCTTGATTTGAGCCCTACAAGAACTCGACGCAATAATCAGTAAGGGAGGGAGGGGGATGAAAGCGTTTTGTAGTGTAGAAGGGCAAGGGACAAGGTTAGTGAGTCTGTGTTAGGCTCATTTTCAAGAGCAATCAGTTCTTTTTCAAGCTTTTTTTACCCCAAAGCTCTATCTATATTAAGGACAGCAGGCGTGCGTGATATATTTATAAAAGCGAGTGCGCTCGCTCAGCCGCCGTAAAATTAGATGCCTGATAATTACAAACACCAAACAAAGAATTAGCCAAATAGGTGCAGGCGTTTTAAAGTGAAGCGCTCACAAACATTCGTGACACAATTAGGTATACAAATTAGCTCAGTCCGAACTGTACAACTGATATCGGGGAAGATCGAAAAGCCACGCCCACAATCGCTGGAAATATTTGAGGGTTATGTTCAAATTGGAATAGACAGACGCGAGAGCGGACTTTTAAGTAATATTTTTTTAGATATAGAAGGTTATAGCTCTTAAATATATAACAAAAATTAGAATGTACAGTTTTTTTTGCGAACGTAGAAATTTGCTGTAGCTTTTGATTAGTTTGGGTTAAAATAATAAATAAATATATAAATTAAAAGATCGTTAAATCCTCTACAACTTCTTTTAGAAAAAGTTTGCTGTAAAACTAAAAGTTTAGCCGCTAAATAATTAAAAAAAAACATAAGTTAAAAAAACTTTTATCAAAAATATGCATTTTTTCTAGCAAATATCTCTAGAACCAGAAGAGATAGGAAAAAATTAATATATAACAATCTTGTAGTAAATTTTATGATAATTAATTTTGTGTTGGATAACTTTTTTGCTACGATGCATATTTTTCGAGATATAAGCGAAAAGCTAAAAAAGTGACCTTCTCCGCGCACCTCCTACGCTCGGTGACTTTTAGTATATTTATAGTTGCCTTCAAAATGAGTTAGACAAATTGTTTTGATCGTTTTAACTTACTAGCACAGTAGATACAGTAGTTCCACTTAGCGTCGGCACCTTTGATATTGGTGTCCAGCAGTTTCATTTTTTATATTCGCACTGGTATTGACACTATTGACAGTAATGACATTTCTCCCCGCCACGATCCCTAACAATGCTCATATATACACTGCTCGATATATCAATTATTGATATAAACTGCTCGCTAAAATTCAGTCTATGCAAATAAAGTTGGAAACATGGAAAAGTAGTAAAAATTAATTATGCAGTTTTCAATGAGGTAAAATTCATTTAATCGGATGCACCCGAGATAAAAAAAAATGTTTGGTGATTCTTACGTATTTTTGTCTCCTGAACACGAATTTGAAGTCAAAAAGCGGAGGTCTCGAATGCTTTTTGAGATATAGGCCCGAAAAGTATGAAAACTTGTTTCTAATCTCACGATTATCTTTATTGCCACACTTATATTAACTTCATATGTACGTTTATTAGTACAAATTTGAACCATTTCTAGTCGAGTTGAGATTTGGCATATATTTTTATATGAACAAAAAATGAGTTTTATGATTATGGGTCGATGTTATTCAAACGTGGTTTAAAGGAGTTTTTGGGAATGGAGTTTCTGCCAAAATTCAATATGGCAAATACAAAATTGTGGTTGAGTTGTCTGCTTATATAGGTAGTTTGATTCTGTTTAAAAAAGTTAATACAGCCATTCTATATTCATTGTTAAAAAAAATGCAAGAGATTATTACGAAAATATTTATTTTTCCCATTTCAGTTAACCTTTCACATTCCTAATATATAAGAAAGAAATTTATTGCATACAATGTACATAGTCAATACAATTTTTTTTAAGAAACCAAGAACCAAGAATGCATGACACCTAATAAAAACATAGATAGATATTTATTAATATAAAATTACAAGAATTTTACACTCGTCACAAAACATTACAATTATTACAAGCTTAAAACTATAATTTACAATAACAATAACAGACAGACACCCACACAGCAAAGGATATTCCCAGAATATCCTCACAAGATACCAATGTTCTTTTTGCAGAATATTCCTAAGCAAATATTCTGAGAACGATCATAGAATGTATTGGATATATTAAAATATTTAGCACATCTATAAAAAATATCTTCAGTTAGTAAAGAAGTTCAATATTGTTTCAGAAATTACTCACCTTGCATCATCTTTGGGAAACCTAAAAAAACTTAATTGGGGATTTTCCCTCGAATTGCTTCGACATACTACACAAATTATACATGGTTTTTTAAGCACAAAATCACCAACAACTGTAGACATTTCGCTTTTACTATTTCGCACAAAACAAACCGAAAACACCACTAAATAATACAAACGAAAACGAATGAAATAATAAATTCAGCAACACAATTAAAAATGTTTTCATATTGCAATGTTGCCAATGTGAATTGTTAAATTATCATAATTCGAGATGCTATTGTAAAATTGTCACAAAAATGATTACTTTACAATGAAATAAGTGGAACATACATAGGGATTGACGCCTCATTGATAAAATATCCTAAAACCAGAATTTGATGAAATAAGAGACTACTTTATGAAATGTTTATAACACTTCTAATATATTACACAGTAGATTGGATGAAACTTTTTAAATCCCGCAACTATGGAAGAGTGCCGGTCGTTCTTAAACTCGTCGTTTGCGCATTAGCCAGGAGTCGCAACTCCTGGCTAATGCGCGTTGAAAACTTACAACCAGAAATTGGCCGAAGTGGAATTACTGTATCTACTGTGTTACTAGTATATTCCATGAAAAAGAAAGTGTTTTTATAAATCATTATCTTATCTGTAGAAAAGTAATGTATAAAAAATGAATGAATAGCATTTCTTTAGAAATAAAAATTATAAGTTAGAACGATCAAAACAATTTGTTTAACTTATTTTGAAGGCAACTATACCTCCTAACTACTCCAAATACAGCCCTGAAGTCCGTTTTTGCATGTTCGCTCACGCACTCTACAACCCATTCAATGACTGGACTGTAACTGCAATTGGCAGAACTAATATTAGTAAAAAAATTAAGGTTCCGTTTTTCGGATGTTGTTGCAAAGTTACATATCCACTGAGACCGATATTCTCTTTATTTGCAACCATGATAAAAAACTTTTGTAATTAGTTCGAGGATTGTGTGTATTGAAAATGGCCGCGCCGAGAAAAAAGGTTTGATAAATCTACCAGTATATGTTAGTTTTTTCCGTTTACTTACCCAATTTGCATAACTTTTGTAATTTTTTTAAACAAATTACAATAAAAAACTTATACAAATGAGAAAAAAACAAGGTTCCGTAGCTGTTGAAAGGTTGCAAACTTAATGCATGTTGTAAAACATTATTACTAGCGATATTCCTAGTTTGCAGAACTTTTGCAATTTTCGGTGTAAAAATAAAAAAATAAAGCGTTTTTTGTAATTTAAACAATGTTCCGTTCATCGCAGACTTCTGCAAAATTTTATAGTTTGTTTTCATTAATGCACTAATATACCATTGAAGTTTCAAAACTTTTGGAATTAATGTTAATTGATTGTCTATATCTACTGGCCTACACGTCCGGTCTATAAATACTTTTTAAATAATAGTATATTCTGTAGCAAGGACAGAATACTTCATTTATCATTTGTCATTCGCACATATTTAAAATATCTTTTTCTGCAGCCGTCTCGAAAACAAAAGTACCACTTTACACAAATCGTACCGAAATATTATATTGTGTCACAAGGGCAGAAAATGAGCTTTAGCAGCCCGAGGCTATTAGCTGCATGAGCGAGCGAAGCAAAAAAAAAAAAAAAATAGGAAAATATAACAAAAATCTTTAATTTTATAAATACAGACAGAATTTAATGAGCAACTTAAGTAATAAAAATGTACCAATTTATTTATTATATATTATTTCCAGTTGTTAAACAATTCATAGGACTTTTCGTACCATTGCGTCTTGTTAAGTAACAAATTTAGAGAAACATTACTACCTACCTTCTTCTTGCAAGTCTGGTGGAGTATTCGTAAATTCTTCATCACTGCCTGAATTAGGTACTATTCATTTTCACTAATTCACATAATCACAATTATTCAGAATCAGAACGTATTTTTATTTTAAAATATAATTCTCTTGATTCTACACTGAAGTTTAATGAAAATGTATGTGAAATGTCAAAGTCAAAGGTACGTTGATAGTGAAAATCGTGTTCTTTTTGATTTTTGCGGCCCAAGTGCCGAAAATATTACTTTCGGTCTGATTTTTAGGGTTGATATGATTCATTTTCAGACATGGTAGGCGAAAAATGCTATTTTCGGGACGATTTTTTTCACATATATAAGAACGTTTTATTATTCGTCGATATACTTTTTAACGTACAAAACGGCTGCAGAAAAAATATTGTACGTAACACGATCCAAAAGTGATTTTACGGGACTCGCATGATTAGCGATTAGCGATTAGCCTATTATTTTATGTGAGGAATTTACAGATGGCAAAACAAAAACGATGGTGGAGAGTGTCTTTGTACATAAATTATGCGTATTATTCTCCTGGTGACTGAGATTTTGTCACCTCAACCAATCCTAAATTAATTCGTTAATTCTATCTGACTAATCGAATTGCTCGTGTAAGCCTTGTTCTGGAATATTCGAGATTGCGTTTTTTTTATGTGAAATATATGATATGACTTAGCTATGATATGGCTTGTTTGGCGGGTACCTCGGAAATGAAATATATGACTTGGGGCGGCTTGTGTTTGATACTTTTTTGGTAGACGATCCGAGAAGAAATTAACGCTTACCACGGCACTGACAGTACCACGCACCAAGCCGCGTCGCCAACCGATGATCGCCAATCCTGCTCTATCCAACGGCCCGTGAACTTCCAAGTTTGGTGCGAGGAGTGCCACTCCACGTACCGTTGAATCCCGCCTTTAGCCTAACCTCTTTTTACATTTTGTAGTTGTTTAGTTCTACATTTACATCAACCGACGACGGCGACGTTGTACGCTCAAGTGGTCTGTCCATTTCCTGGTTCCTTTAAATACATTTCCATTGTCTACTAATGGACATGATTTGGAGCGTATTTGACATTAATTAACTACTTTGATGTTAATTTACACTACAAAGATTTGATGCTTCCCCCTTACAAGCTCTTCTTCTGGGGTTCACTCGTAAGAGTGTGAATTGAAGGGCGTATATTATTACTTCGTTTCTTCTTCAATAGATTATTGCACCGTTTGTGGCGGTTGATGGGCGCAGAAATGTATGTTAAGTAGATTTCTCTTGTTTCACTTACAACTCCAGAATAGTGTTGTAAAATTTTTGACTGATTAGCATGCCCTTTAATACATTTTTATACTCATTAAGTATTCCTGCCAAAACTTTAACTGCTGAGAACATATTTACTTTCCACCAAATTACTGAAAATGGCAATCAAACCTTTTTATAATTACCAATTTATTGAAGTTTAAAATGCTTTAGGTACACTCAGGATTAACAATGCACTTTAATCTACTGGTTATTTTTTTTTATTAAAATTCGAAATAATTTAGATAAAACTTTTATTTAAAAAAATACATTTTAATCTTATCAAAGTACTACTCTTTCATATTGCTGTCACCCTCACTATTATTCTCGTTAAGCACTTCTTCTGGGTCAATTGGTTTTTTGAATTTATTTACATCTGAAACAAACATTTGAATTCTAGTAAAACATTAACAAACGTATTCACGAACGCTTTATCAAAGGTTGAAATTTTTGGTTTTCACGAAAACGGCTTTATTTGGAAAAACCATGAAAACAAACTGATTTTATCTCAATGGTTTTGCCTGAAATAAAGGCGTTGGAGTGTGGAAACCTAAAATTTAATCTATAAAATTTCAGAGGACGAGTTGTATTTGGAAAGGTTATTTTTGGAATCATTTTGTATTAAAAACAAAGAATATAGTCATTTATGCAAAAGACACTTTACACACAAATGTTCAATATTTTTTTATCAATTTAAATTGAAAGATCAAAAAATATTGAGCTGTTCTAGTTTTAAACACAGGGCCACCAAGGCATGCATACGTGATTGCGTTTGGCTTAATTCGGATATAGAGTTTGACATTTGTTAGTTTTAAAGAGATTTATGGATTTCTATGTAATTTGAAGTATTTACGTATTCAAAAACTGAAGTTGTGTGTTGAAATGAGTTATGTGTGTGTTTACAAATACATTTTGAAATTTGGGTATTAACATAGATTTGCAATACATTTTAGGGTAATAATAATTGATAATGCTAAATAAAAGTTGTTCAGTGTTTATATTTGACATTTCAAAAAAGGCAAACACAGTTTAATCAAAAAACAATTTCGAAGAAGCGGTTTTATCAAATACCACGAGTCCTCCAAATGTTATCGATTAAATTTTTGGTTTTCACGAAAACGGTTTTATTTTTAAAACATTTTCATTTTGCAGTGCAAAATTGTTGTTAAAACCTCATAAATAAATTTGAAAATATTTTTTTACCAATTTTTTTTTTTGAAAAATTAACAATTTCTAGATTATTATTTGTGATATGAATTTTATGATATACCCTTACTTTGCGTTCTTATCATCCCAGACCCTCTACCATTACCTGTTCTATTTAATCATGGATTATGATATGAACTCATGTTACCCAAAATTTAATAATAATAATAATGTTTATTACGTAAAGTTTACAAAAAGAAATTTAAAAAAAAAGTACTATCATTAAGAAATAAACATGAGACGGCCACAGAAGTAAACTTGTGTGTGGCATGATTATTAACAAATTTTTTCTACGCCCACGTCAGTAAACGTTAAAAATCGCACTGTCAACATTCCTTGTAAATGATATTTAACAATAACATGAACGTAATGAGATCTCCTAACATACACGTGCTTTTTGATAAGAAAACTTAAATTTCTTAAGATAATGAAATTGCAATCAAATTTTTATCTACGTACCACTTTAGTTGGACTATTTACATAAATTTAGTCAATTGAAAAACATAAAAACTTTTAGCATTAGCGAGATACATTTTGAATTAAAAGAGTGATGTCCCTAAATGTCGGCAACACATTATACAATTTTTCAAAAAATAACTCGCGTTTCTATAGAAACAAACGTCATGTTATTTTTTATATTGTCACAAAATATTGTATCCGAAGATATTCTTAACATTACCTACGAATATGTCTGAAAGGGAAAGTGATGAAATTATGAGCACTCCACCGGAGATTTTAGAAAAAGCTCAAGCTGCCACACATAATTTGTTACCGCTAAAATCTAAAGAAAGGTACGAAATTACCTATCAAAAATTTATGGATTGGCGACACAAGAATAACGTTAAATCTTTTTCGGAGAATGTTTTGCTTGTGTATTTTGAGGAAACATCAAAAATTATGAAGCCATCTTCTCTATGGGCTATTTATTCGATGCTGAGAACTACACTAAACATAATAATAACATTAACATAGCAGATTATCCAAAACTAATGGCCCTACTGAAGCGGAAATCGGATGGATTTAGAAGTAAAAAAGCGAAAATCCTTTCTCCAGAACAAATTAATAAGTTTCTGAAAGATGTCCCAGACGATAATCATTTGTATTGTGTAATTATCATCACACAAAAATGAGTTTTTGTTTTCAGGTTATCCTCATTATGAGTGGGCGTAGAAAAAGTATAGTACGTTACTCGAGTTGTAAGCTCATTACACACTCGTAAAATGTGCGTAAACTTTTTCACTTCGTGCGTAATGGGTTACTTACCACTCTTGTTACGTAATATACTATTAATGTAAATATCAGTAACAGTATAGGCAATATGCAAAGGTAATGTATTACTTCCCACAAGGAAAACCTGTACGTGCAGGGCAAGACTATATCTTTGTTATATGTTTTTTTTTACTTTATATTTAATATAATTTAATTGTAGGATCTAAAATTAAAGTTAGGTTTTATTTTTTTATTAAAGATATTTAGTAATATTTAACGAATCAATCAATAATTTGATTTACTCACCATATTTAGAAATATCTCCGCCTAACAGCCGTAACAAATGAACAGTACTGTGTCTGTCCATATAACATCTCAACGAACTGGTTCCTCTCCAACCACTTATATGGATTACCAGAGGATTATTGCCCGACGTTTCCTCTTTGTAAATAAGAACGCAACTACCAGGACCTACAAAAGAAATGGTAATAAATAGAAGTACAGGACAATAATTTAAATCCACGAATCGGATTTGTTTTATAGACAAAGTTCTTCTAAAAATTTTATCAGGAAACTATGAGAGAATGAGCTATAATTCCAAAAAATTTCAAAAAAACGAGCGACAGACAGGCAGTAGTTGAAATCAACATAAGACGGAAAATTTATTACAATTTCAAGATGCTGCTATGTAAATGTTTGCAAAACGTAGTCTTGTGATTGTACCGAAATAAAACGATTTGTCTAAATAATACAATAAACTTAATAGTTAGAGCGCTCTAAGCAAGGCGGCAGAGAATTACTCCAGAAGGAAAAGATGGGGCTCGAACTACCTACAGACGCTTCATCTGTCGTTGCACTCACATCGGCTTTTTTCGCCGGTTGCTCTCTAACTATACCTTATTTATTTTAGCGAGGCAGTTACATCACACGTCAAAAATCTGCGGCGTTGCCAGGTAGAATTTTTTTTCGTTCACTTAAAGATAAAATTGTGCCAGTTACTTTTTTTCCTAGCTTAAATCTAATGTGCCATCAACTTGATTGAACATTGGAATGGATGTAAAAAAGAACTGATAGTCTGTAGAACAGGGCCAATCCATACAAAATGGTCAAAAAAAAATTGGTTGCTTGACCATCTTAGAAAAAATTAATATTTGATAGGAAGATTCCCTTATGTTTTGGGGGTTCAAAAATATTTTTTCAAAATTTTTACTGTGTACCATTTGGGAATGTTTTAGGCCGCACGCTATTTTTCGCGTTTGCAGGTATTTACGATTTTTTAAATTGTACAGCAATGGATCGTCCTAGCCTGAGTTCAGTACAATGTGGCCTACAAAATAAAACCATAATTACCTAGTTACAGTGACGTAGCCAAAACTTCTATAAGTTTATAAGAAAATGTGGTAACTATATAAATCATATTTATTTTACGTTTTTGTGCCTGCGATTAAGTTATATTCAGATGATTTACAAACAATATACACGGTTATTCTACGAAGTGAATGGGATATTTGGACAGTGAAATGCCAAAAAGTAGATTCCTGTCTTCCTCAAAGTGCAGTCGATACTTTAAATGTAGCAGATCCTTGTTTGTTTCCGAACATTTTTACGCTATACCAAATTTTAGCCGTTTTACCCGTTACCACTGCCTCTGTAGAACGAACTGAACGAAGTTTCTCAACGATGAAAAGACATATTTTCGGAATAATATACCTACCAATTGATTAACAGGCCTAGCTTTGATGTCAGACAAACTCGCAGAATTGCCTTTGAATAATGCTCATTCAATCTTATATTAATAATTAGTAGTCTTTTAATCTTATCTTAATAATTAACAAATTGTTGTTAAATAAAGTAATGTATTTAAATAGCCTACATTATATATAGGGTGACCCAGAGTTAAACGTTCAGGATCGGGTTTTCAGGAAAAAATAAGATTTTTATTTCCGAGTTTTTTAATTTTTTTCTCAAAAACTAAGCGAGATACGAATAAAATTGAAGAAGCAAAAAATTTGTGTATTCAACTGTTTAATCCAAGAAAAGTAACGAATATACAAAAAAAGAGTGGCGTACAATGATTTGTCCCAATATCAATTAAATTACCTTGTGGAACGTCACTGGAATTAATGATTTCTTTCTAATATTTCAATTATTGCCGCAAATAAGCGTGCCAAGTTTTATCAAAATCAACCAAATTGTTTTTTGAGCAATTCATAAAAAACTCTTTTGTTCTAAAATCAAAACAAGTTAGGACCCAGGATTATGGGAATAAAAAATCTTATTTTTTCCTGAAAAACCGATCCTGAACGTTTGACGGTTTAACCCTGGGCCACCCTGTATATTTACCCCATCCGTGCTGAAAAAAGTATTTATAGTAAGTATTATCTACGAGAAATGGTGGGCCCCCTCCGAAAAAAATTCCTGGCTACGCCACTGCCTAGTTATATTTATTTATTCATATATTTTTTACAGCTCAAAATTATTGGTCGCAAATTGGCAAAATTCAATTTTTGAAGGGTAATTTTTCAAAGAAGGAATAACTTCTCAGCCTTAATATTTTTTTTTGCTGTTACACTACACGCTATAGTTACTTTTTAAACAACTTTTTGAATTTTTTTCAACAGATAAAAATCTGAAACTTGCACACATAATAGGTCTTTATGATATCAAACTTAAGTATAAATTTCAACTTTGAGATTCAACAACAAAAAAATACGTTTATTTTCGCATCCGCTATATTTGGGCTAATAACAGTAGGTATAGTAATTTTATGATTATCCAATTAAATACAAATCTCAAAGTTGAAATTTATATTGAAGTTTGATATCATAAAGACCTATTATGTGTGCATTTTTCAGATTTTTATCTGGTCCCCCAACAAAAATATTGCAGGTTAAACTTTGAAAAAAATTCAAAAAGTTGTTTTTTAAAAATGCATATCTTCTTATGGGTAAGAGTCTCACCATTAATACTTTATAAAAAGTAACTATACTGTGTAGTGTAACAGCAAAAAAAAATAGTAAGGCTGAGAAGTTATTCCTTCTTTGAAAAATTACCCTTCAAAAATTGAATTTTGCCAATTTTTGACCAATAATTTTGAGCTGTAAAAAATATATGAATAAATACATATAATTAGGTAATTATGGTTTTATTTTCTAGGCCACAGTGTACGGAAATTAATGCAGTTTATTCGAGAAGGCTAGGACGATCCATTGCTGTACAATTTAAAAAATCGTATATGCCTGCAAACGCGAAAAATAGCGTGCAGCCTAAAACAAATATTTCCAAATGGTACACAATAAAAAGTTTGAAAAAATATTTTTGAACCCCCAAAACATATTGGAATCTACAGATCAAATATTAATTTTTTCTGAGATGGTCAAGCAACTAGTGCTGGACCACTTGCTATTGCTATTGACCCAACAATAAAATCTCGACTATAAAGCATTGTCAGTAACAAGAAAAGTGTTTTAAGATTCAAATAAAAATTAATAGTTATGTAGTTTTGGAATTTTTATTGTAATATGCCCAGGGTTCGATTTAAGGGGGGAGAAATGCAATAACTGCTACACAAATCAATCTTTGTGTAGCAGTTGATTAATTTTGTTTAGCAGTATAGCAAGGAGAAGGGGGAAAGAGGAATTCTCCGAATTGCGGCGCGGTGAAAAAGTAAACAATCGTTAAAAAAAATGCATCGCAGTTCTAGCGGATCGATTGAATATTGGTATGGCTGTTTCAGCGAACTTGCATCGCGAATAGCGATGCGATACCGCTTAAATCGATCCCTGAATATGCCACTATTTTATAAAAACCGAATCTGCAGGGGTTAAACGCGCTTTACAAGGTTTCCCTGTAGAAAAACACACTTTCCCCCCGATGCCGAGGGTAAAATCTTTTTGTACCCTCAGATTCGGTTTCAGCGACCTCGAATACCTACGGGGGGGGGGGGGACGAAGGAAGACTAAATTGGCACTGTCTGGAAAAAAGGGAAAATCACCTTAAATTAATACTAACAGATTTTCAGTCTTATTTAAAAAACTTTTAGAAATGTACGATTTTTGTGGTGAATAACATAATTTTCTAGGCCTTATAACTCGGGAGGGGTTTATTTTCATGAAAAATTGTTTCACTTTTGTCTCGGCTGATCATTAGCCAACTATTAAGGCGATTAGGGCTGGAACAGCACAATGCCCGTTTAATCCCCGACAAATTAAATGTCCAATTTTTATAGTAAATATGTGAGTTTTTATTTATGTCATGTTCCTATTAATAAAATAATTAATCATTTAACTGTAAATTATACTTACTTAAGGTTTCAACTTGGTTCTTGACAGTTTCGGATAAATCTGCTATGGCAGGTGATTTCTGTGGAGTGTCATTCATCAAAAGCGTTATTAAATCATCTCTTGGAATATCTACTTTTCTGTCATTACCTATATATGGATAAATACTTTCGAGGCCATCATTGGCGATTCTGCAGAAGAAGAAACAATATATTATTTTACGATGTCCCTTTGGTCCATTTTATATTAAAAAAATATACTTGTGGTAACGAGAGATGCTGGCCGAGAGTGTTCAAAAAACTTTTATGTTCAAGCGAGAAATAAATATTTATTCAATTGCGGTTCTGACCAATGTATTTGTCATAGTTTAATTCTATGAAAACAATTTTAATTCCGAAAAAATATTAAAAAAGGCGTCAAACCATTGCCTTCCTATATTGACCTGAAACAAAAAACTAACCAATTAAAATTTATTAAATTTGAAGGGCATCAACTTGTAAAAAAACACAGGGAATGGCAAATTGCGGCTATGTAGACATTTTTGTTTAAATAAATATTTATTACTTGATATTTTCCGTCTTAATTTTTTCACGTCAATCAAAGCTTTTTATGACGCATTTTTAAACATTTTCTCGAAATTAAAATTGTTTTCATAGAATGAAACTATGACGAATACATATGTCAAAACCGCATTTCCATAAAACTTTATTTTCGATATGAAAAAAACTCAGAAAAATGAATCTATTTTTGAGATCTCTCCTTTTACTAAACTGGGAAAATTGAAAAATAAACAAGAGGAAAGTTCTTCAATGACTAAGAGCTCCCAGAAGAAAAGAAAAAAATAGGAGGCACTGTAGAACAAGTTCATCGGAGTAGTGATTAAGTTTTTTGTTTCAGATGCGAGGAAATGGATTAAGGACATTAACAAAAAATTTTCGGTGTATATTTACATGTCAAATTTGCTGATTTTCGCAAATCACATGAGAAACCTTAACAGAATCCACCACAGAGACACAGGCTTCACGGCTGTAAATCTAAATTGAACACTGAAATTAAAGTACCTACATAGAAAAGGAATTTGGTAAAATTAGCAATAAATATTTTCAAAAAACTTATTTTTTCATGTTAATGTTTTGGTATGATGTTATTTATGAGGGTAGTCCCAGAAATATTCGACCTGAGATATAGATGGCGGTTGTTGCTTGAAAAGAATTGCTATGATAGAAATTAGAAAACTTAAGTTTCAAGTTTGACGACGCAACCGTTGTTCAGTATTTGTTTGGCAGCCATCAATATTGAATGCTCTCAATGAATTCGTAAACATTTGGTCATCGTTATCTGATACAATATATTCATTTGAAAGGCTAACTAATATCAAAGGGGAGCTATATTCTACTCTGGAATTGGATAGCACAGTTTGAACGAGCTGCCAAGACGAACATCGTAATGTTCGACCAAATAAGGTGACCCAGATATTGTAAAGAAAATCCACAAATTGCATATTGATCGAAAATTTGGACATGAGAAATCAGTGCGCAAGATGGGTGCTGCGATGACTCACAATGGAACCAAAACAGCGTCGTGATGATGTTTCCATCAAGTGTTTGGCGAAGTTTCAATGCATTACGTCGATTCATAAACATGGATGAAACATGGGTCCATCACTTCACACCTGAGACGAAGAAACAGTTAAAACAATGAACTGAAAGGGGAGTATCGACCCCAAAGAAGTCGAAGCAACAAACTGGATCAGCGAAAGACACCTTCCACGCTGGCAAAATGTGTCAGGACAAAAGCACGGAGCATCCTTCATGGGAAGACCGTGTTCCAAAAGAACAGCTGAACTGCTCTCATTGGACAGAAATAGGCTGAGAGCTGAGAGTTATGAACCAGTAAAAGAGTTCCTAAACAAAATAGGACTGTACAATGGAGAACAAGAAGCCAGAGACAGTGAAACATGTGCTGTGGGAATGAGAGGTATTGGATCGCAAGAAGCTCGCACTTTTTGGGTAACCAACAGTAGACCCAGAAAGTTTTAACAAACACCCAGCAAAAGAACTGTGCAAAATAGTAAAGGGTACAAAAATACTTGACTGGGTGGAGTAACAAGATAGACAGGAAACGCAATAAGCCAGTTAGTAGACTTCAGTAATTAATCAGATCAGAGAGACCCAGAAAGGAAAAAAGGGCATGGCGCCAATTTTTGAAATGCGCGTGTGATAATGTTCATTGATCATCTTCAGAACGGAAAAACAATCAACAGCAAACTTATTTGCGTTTGGGACATGAAATCAACAAAAAAACGGCCCATTTGGTGAAAAAGAAAGTTTTGATTCATCAAGACTGTAGTAGAATGAGTATTATACTCCCAAAAGGACTGGTTTAAACAATTAAAAGAAAACCCAAGTTAACGAATCTCAAACGCGCTTACCTGTTATTGCATATCCGTCTCTGGAAGGATAGTAGCAGCGGTGTATACAAACTGCGGGCCCAATTGCACAAATATAACACAGTAAATTATAATTAGCGGATTAAGAGCAAAGAGGCAGATACTACACATGTACACCTACAGGCAGACGACATTGTACTTGTTAATTCAAGGTCGCTAGTTTCTGGTACTAGAAGCGCATGAGTTCAAAATAAGCGATTTGATACTAAAATAGGGGCGAAATATTTAAAATAAGAAACATAAACTCATTCATTAAAGTGGGAAATGCTTCGTCAGGCACCCTATTCGCCAGGTTAGCCCCCTCGGATTATTTTATTTCCAAACTTGGAAAATGGTTCGGTGGTAAAAGATTTACCAACAATGAAGAGGTGGATTCTGCAGTTGATGCTTAATTTGAGTAGCTCGACGATTCTCACCATAAAGGTATTGAACATCGCTGAGGAAAATGTGTATCGAGATAAAAGGTGATTATGTAGACAGAGTAGAGGATTGACGATTGTCTAAGTTAAGGAAAAAAGACAACTTATTCGGGTACGCAGTCGTGAGGTAGAACGAGAAAGTGAAAATCTTTTATCTGCTCAAGCTTTCGAGACTTTATTAGTTAGGTTCTAATAATGCTTGTCGCAAGAGTTTATAAACCATCACATCTATATGTACAAAGTAACACCATATAAAATTGATAAAACGGTACTTATAAAAACATTGACAATATTAAAATACTTCTTTTAAAATTGTTAATGAACACGTGATATTGCCTACTGAAATGCCGAGAAAATTATGACAGTTGGCTACATTTTACTGTCAATATTGTCAATGTCAAATGTCATAATTTTCGCGCCGTTTCAGTATTCAATAACACGTGTTTTCATATAATTTTAATATTTTCAATATTTATATAAGTACTATTTTATCAATTTTATATGGTATTACTTTCTACATATAGGTGTAATAGTTTATAACCTCTTTCGACAAGCATTATTAGTAAGTAAGTTTTAGTATTTTTCAATTTTTTATCAAATTTTGTTCAATTTAAACCTTTGTCGAGTTCCTGATGAAGAGCTAATAAAGTCTCGAAAGCTTGAACAGATATAGGCCAGGGCCAATCATTTTTGCAACAAAAAAAATTCTTAGCAGTATGTGGATGGTCGGAAAATTTAGAGTAAATTATAAGTAAATTAAAAAAAAAATAAATTAGACAAATTAAAAGTTCCGGAAGCTAAATATACAACTTGAGTGTTGGATATTGGTTTTTTACGATTTGTGGCTGAAATATGTATCCTATCGAAAAAAGTTTACTGTAAAAGTTGAAGATAATTCAAAAATGTAAAACTTTTCTATTAATTATTTTTCAACATAACCTCAAAATTATCGAGAAAAACGATAAAAACCGTTTTTTTTTTTCGTTTTTAATTTTTCTCTCCCGTAAAAATATTTTTGTTATGAAACTTGTTGAAAACGTTCTTCTTTGTGTTTTAAATAAGCTGTAATTTTTTCAAGGCAAAATATTTATTTTTCGATTTTATATAAATTTAAATAAAAAAAAGCCTAATTTTCGTTAAAAATGCAGAAAACCAAAAAACGACTTTTTCATAATCGATTTTTCAGTTAATCCAGACAATTCTTTTATTTTTTATTGCACATATAGCCCAGTTGCCAGAGAAGGATATTGACATTTAAGTAGTACTTGAAAGGGTGTAGAAAACAATAAAAAAATCTTTGCTGCTCTAAAGAGTTTGCTAAATTCACGATTTCGAAAATAAAATCGAAAATTTGATTTTTCCATTATATCTCGAAAAAAATAAAAATTTCGAAAAACTAATAGCACCACGCGTCTTCCTCCCTATCACTGCAAACTAAATCCTATTGAACTGATATGGGCACAAGTTAAAGAATATGAAGGTCGACATAATACGACATTTAAGTTAAAAGATGTAGAAGCACTGTTAGAAACCTCCATATCACTTGTTACGAAGGAAAATTGGCAACAGGCAATCGAGCATGTGTTAAAAGAAGAAGAAAACATGTGAAATCTGGACAAAATCTTGGATGTCGATTACCCACCAAAAAAATACAAAAAACAAAAAATTGGCCTTAGTCAACCAAAAAAAAAAATTTTTTCAGGGGTGAGTGGCGAGGGGACTCACCTAAATTACAATTATTTAAGTTTAAAATAGTAACAAAAAAAAAATAATACAAACAAATTTACCCAACCGTGCGCTCATCGGAGTCTTAAAAGGGATTAAAATAAGGATAGCCTATTGTTATGCCCAACAAAATCGGGCGGCACAGGCAAACTTCTTAATTTTAACACACCTTTTAACTACCGGCTATTTAAAATCACAGATTTTGTTTGAGCCGACTGTGCTGTAAAACTCCCATAAAATTTTGATTTATTACTCCGTGTCGATTGCGATTTTACTATATTTGAATATAAATGACATTATATTACATTATTTTTCATCAATTTGAATGCTTATTTGCAATAAGAAATAAAAAATTGTCTAGATTAATTAAAAAATCGATTAAGAAAAAGTAATTTTTTGTTTTCTGCATTTTTAACGATATTTTTCAATAAGAACAATATATTTTTTTCATACCTTCTTAAAGTCGAGGTTTCAACAACACAAAACCAATATCCAACCCCCAAGTTGTATATTTAGCTACCCTCACCGCACTTCCGGAACTGTTAATTTGTCTAATTTATTTTTTTTTAATCACATCATTCTTCCAAAGCCTATAGTTAAACACTTAGGAATGCAATTAGACAATAAATTAAATTTCAATCACCATTTTAAATTCGTTAAAAAGAAGACAATAGCTGGACACTTCAGATGCCTCACATTTAAGAACAAAGAGTTGAATACAAAGAATTGCGCCAAGATATATAAGTCTATATGCCGACCTCTGTTAGAATATGGACATCCTGTACTCATAAATTGTAGGCGTCCAGCCCAAAAACAACTGGCAACAGCAGAAACATCCTCCCTGCGAGTTATATCGAAAATGAGACATCCCGATAACCCCATGCACAACCCATCAAACAGTAAAATGGGGGTACAGCCTATTCTGGAGCGACTCAACGTTCTTACAACTAGATTTGCAAAGAATTACCATAATATGGACATAATGGCACCGCTGGTCCTAAACAGAACGAGAGCACATCCAAAGTGCAAATATCCAAGAAAATCTATAATAGAAGCACTATCCAACCATAGAGATGAAGGCAGTGACAGTGAAGGTTGACAATTAAGATTCTACAAGCAAATTTTTTTTTTACCCTGATTGTTAATTTTCATTTTGAGACATCCCAATGTATATAAGGTCGAATCAAATGTTAAATTTTACTGGCTGAAGGACCTGAGTCAATGGCCATTTGACTTTGTCAATAAAGTACTATTATTATTTTTTTTTTTTAATTTACTTATAATTTACCCTAAATCCTCCGACCATCCACATACTGCTAAGAATTTTTTTGTTACAAAAATGATTGGCCTTGGTCTAATATTGAATATCGCTGAGGAAAATGTGTATCGAGCTAAAATATGATTATAAAGAGAAATAGATATTTTTTCAAATCTTTGTAAGATCGGGTACACTTCTGGGACTACCCTCGTACATTAAGTTATCTTGTTACATTACCTAAATGCGCATTTCATATTTTTATTATCACATCTAACGAAAGCTTTGACACCAGTGTTGATGAATTTTACAGTTCCTTGATTGCTCACTACCAGATTCCGAACTGCATCGGAAGTGAGATAAATATTCTTTTTCTTTCCTACATGACATCTCGTCAATAAACATTTCGAATCGAAAGTGTCAGAAACTTGATAAAAGCTTTTGATATCATTCCACACTACTTCGTTTTCATTGAAAAATACAAACGGATCTTCTTTATAAATGTCCTTTTTTCTTTTCTTTCTCTGATTGTGCGGAAGATTATCTTCGTGCTCTCGTTTATTATTTTCAGAAACTTCTTCAATCTCAGTTTCCAATTGATTGGGTTTTTCTTGGGTTTGTTTTAATTTTCTGAAGACTGCTACAAAAAAGGCACCGGTGTTTTGTTGATGAGGTAATATTCTAATGCTACAAAAAATAATTAAAATATACTGTGTGAATATTCTTAAAAGTTCCTATACACTTACGCCTCAGACACACATAACGATTTTGGACATACGGTAAAAAGTCGTGACGTCCACATTCCTTTAGTGGCGTGAAGAAATACATGGGACTTTTCACACAGAACGGAATGATATTTTGCTGTTGACGGCAAAATATCAAAGGAATGTGTGTACGACTTTTTACCCTACGTCCAAAATCCGCTGTGTGCGCCTGAGGGGTTATGCTGCGGACACACAACGATTTTGGACGACCTTCACATTCCTTTAGTGGCGTGAAGAAACGAATGGGACTTTTCACACAGCATGGCACGATATTTTGGAAAGGAATATGTGTACGACTTTTTACCGTACGTCCAAAATCCGTTGTGTGTGTCTGAGGCGTTACGTTGCAGACACACACAACGATTTTGGGACGGCCGACTTTTTACCGTCGACGGATTCCTTTGATATTTTGCCATCGACGGCAAAATATCGCGCCGTTGACGGTAAAAAGTCGGCCGTCCCAAAATCGTTGTGTGTGTCTGCAGCGTAATGCCTCAGACACACACAACGGATTTTGGACGTACGGTAAAAAGTCGTACATACATTCCTTTCCAAAATATTGTGCCGTGCTGTGTGAAAAGTCCCATGATTTCTTCACGCCACTAAAGGAATGTGGATGTCCGACTTTTTACCGGCCGTCCAAAATCGTTATGTGTCTGCAGCGATAATGAGAATGTATGTATTTAAAAATTGTTACACCCTATATAGAGAATGGATAATAAAAAGTTTTGACATATGATGTTGTCAATTACTTTACAAAAATGTTGTCAGAAACCCTCAGTAAACCCCTGAGACTAAACTTATTTGGTGCCCTATTATCAAAACGTATGTCGCTGACCAACGTGGGGCTGGCAAAAGGAAAGTGAAAAAAACATATAGTATTATTTTTTTTGGAGGAAAAGGTCAGGAAATTGTCACTTGCTGTCAAAAAAATTTTTAAATTCCTCTTTTTCTCTTCACTGGATTAAAACCACTTATTTGTTAAAAAAGTTTTTAATTGACGTTTCGGCTTTCTCTATCGAAAGCCGTTATCAAAATGACATAACAAAATAAATAAATTTACTATAGAAACAGAACGCTTGATAATCTTGCAAAAATATGACATCAACAATCATATTTTTGTGACTTTTCTGGGAACGAATTTTGAAAGGATAGCGCATTTGCATATTATAAGAGAATTTATACTTCGTCATAAATGAAGTTTTCTTATTAATATTATCATAAGAAAAAACCAGATAAAAACTTATGATACTATCCCGATATAGATGGTATCCTTTTTGCAATTAACTCTTTTTGTAAAATAGGCATCAAAATTTTTGAAATATCGACCGAACAATTAGAAACACATTCGTTATTATTTAAGCATATCAATGCTGCTTCTTTAACTTTGTGGTTATAATTATTCGGTTCTTTTAATAATCTAGTTGAAGAATTCCATTGTATTTTATGACCAAAATACCATGCATATTCACATATTTTGGATTTTTCGAATTGTTTATTTTTAATGTATGATTGGTGTTCATTAAGTCTTATATGAAAAGGTCTAGATGTTTCTCCTATATAAAATTTATTACATTCGCATTGTAAATACAATTTTTTGTGTTTTGAATTTCATTAAATGGTTTTGTATTTACTATTAAAGATTTTAATGTATTATTAGTTTGAAAAACTGTTTTTAAATTAAATTTATTGCCAATCCTTCTAATTTTTTCCGATAATTTTGGAATATAAGAGATTTTTAGTATATTTGAATGAATTATTGGGGGATTTAAATTTTGATCTTTAGTTTTGATGTCTCGGTAAAGTTCACGATTTATAAATTTACTTGGGTAGTTGTTCTTAATCAAGACAGATTTAACAAGTGATAGTTCATTATTTAAGATATTGTCATTTGAACAAATTGTTTTTGCTCTATCGGAAAGAGATTTGACAATACCTCGTTTAACACAAATTGAGTGGTTTGAATTAAAATTTAGATATCTATTTGTATGTGTTTCTTTTCTAAAAACTGATGTTTCAAAACAATTGTTGTTATTGTGTATTAATACATCAAGAAACGGTAATTTTTTTATTATTTTCAATCTCAATTGTAAATTTAATAGTAGGTTCCAAATTATTAATAGTATATAAAAATGTATCAATATTTTCCCTATCGTGTTGCCAAATTGCAAAGATATCATCTACATATCCAAACCAGACAGAAGGTCTTAAATTTTGTTTACAATTTCCATTTCAAAATCCTCCATGAAAATATCACACAATTTTGGTGATAAAGGAGAACCGATTACCATGCCAAAATTTTGCTGATAAAAATCACTATTTAATTGAAAATATGTAGTTTTAATACATAGTTCCAATAATTCTAGAATTGCCGAGACGCTAAATTTAGTTCTATGTATTAATGTATTATCACTTGTCAACTTTTTTCTCACAAGATTAAGAGTTTTATCGACAGGAACATTTGGAAATAAACTGACTACGTCAAAACTAGCCATTATATCTGAATTTGTAATTTTGATTTTTGATAATTTTTCTAAAAAATATTTTGAATTTTTGATAAAGGAATTAGTATTTCCTGATAACGGATCTATTATTTCAAGTAGAAATCAACTAGATTATTAAAAGAACCGAATAATTATAACCGCAACGTTAAAGAAGCAGCATTGATATGCTTAAATAATAACGAATGTGTTTCTAATTGTTCGGTCGATATTTCAAAAATTTGGATACCTATTTTTCAAAAAGAGTTAATTGCAAAAAGGATACCCTCTATATCGGGACAGTATCATAAGTTTTTATCTGGTTTTTTCTTATGATAGTATTAATAAGAAAACTTCATTTATGACGAAGTATAAATTCTCTTATAATATGCAAATGCGCTATCCTTTCAAAATTCGTTCCCAGAAACGTCACAAAAATATGATTGAAACAGATTTTGACATCTTCAATCTCAAAATCTTATTCTAAGTGTACTATGTTGATGTCATATTTTTGCAAGATTATCAAGTGTTCTGTTTCTATAGTAAATTTATTTATTTTGTTATGTCATTTTGATAACGGCTTTCGATCGAGAATTCCGAAACGTCAATTAAAAACTTTTTTAACAAATAAGTGGTTTTAATCCAGTGAAGAAAAAAAGAGAAATTGAAATACAAACCACTATGAGCTTCAGAAATCAAATTTAAATTCCTTTTGAGTTAAATATAATTTGGGAAGATAGCAAACATGAAGATACTAAAGATATTAAAAAACTTAATGGAAGAAGATAGAAATAGAATACAGAATAGTATGGAGAAAATGGAGAATAATATAAAACAATACTTAAATCAAATAAATATAGACCTGAAGAAATCTTTACAAGATATGCAGGAAAAAGAGCTAATTTTGAAAAACAGAGTATTACAAAATGAAAAACAAATAGAAGAAGATAAGAATGATATAAGAAGAATAGAGCTAAAGACAATGAATAATAGTAAGGATATACAGTATAAAAGAGATGAAATGAATGAAGCAAGAGAAAAGGAGTAGATGAACGAAAAGCATCAGAAAGAGAAATACAAGTAATTTCTACAGTTATCAGAGAACCATTCTCGGGAGAGAATATTTTTTATTATGATAATTTAAAATACCACTCAATGAAATATTTGAAACGTACTGAGAGGTCAAGAAGCTTTTACAGAGATGGGGGGCGGAATGATTTGTCATGGAATTTTCAGTGGGATGGGGTTCATGCAAGTCAAAACAACAGAGAAAGTTGATCTGCTCATAAATGAAGAGAAACTAGAAAAAATGCAAGTAATAAATTATAAAATGATAAACATATAAAACATATATTTTAAATTTAAAAAGAATAAACAGGTTAAACGATTGAAGAAAAGAAATCGATACAAGAGGGAATAAATAGTCTACCGTACACAGAAATAAAAATTGGAAAATACCACATCGAATCAATATATCCCTATGATGAAACAAAAATAAATATGTAATAAGACTACAGTGAAGTACATAGTATAGTTAAAATAGATAGTTTAAAGTTATTAGAATAGATAGTTGGTAGACGACAGAGAAGTCAAGAAAACCATTAGAAAATAGAATAAAAATTCAATTTGTATTGATTCATGTCCTACAGAATAATAATATAATTATTATTATGTGAACATGAAGGGGGCGAATGTATTGTATTTAAAATGTTTTGTATTTAAAAATTGTTACACCCTATATAGAGAATGGATAATAAAAAGTTTTGACATGATATGATATGTTGCCAATCACTTTATAAAAATTCGTAGAATTTTGTCAGAAACCCTCAATAAAACCCTGAGATTAAACTTATTTGCTGCCCTATTATCAAAACAGTATGTCTTTTTTTGTTGCTTAACACGTTGCATGCTGATGACGCCTATGAGTGTCAAAATATCGCTTCAGCTTGCGTATAAAAGTTTACTTTTTGGAAGAGTTTGTAGAGGGAACTATCTGTTACCCTATATATCAAGCAGTTCTCAGAAACCTTTCCTTCAAGTACAAAAAATAATTTATTAAAATTATTTAAATTTACATTCTGTATTATCCTTATTTTGCCATGTCAATTTATTGAAATAATATATTTTCTATACTTAAATTAGCCTTTCTCTATTTTCTTTTATTAAACTTTTTTATTTTGCATAACTATGACTATATGCAGCTTGTGATTCATTTAGAAAATATAATAGTGGCGAGTGTGAGTTGGAAATAACACGAAAATGGTAAATATTTTCAGCTGGAACAAGATTACCTCCCCCCGTTTTCTAGGATGCTGAATACGATGGCGGTGTTAAAATTTCTCTTCGGGGTTGCGCAACCCCTCAAAACGCCCAAAAACCACCCCCTAGAGGGGTTAAACACGCTTTACAAGGTTTACATGCAGAAATAGTAATACATGTATCAAGTGAATTATAATTGCCGAAGGCAAGGATCATTAATTCCCGTGGTGTTACCTCAAACAGGACAAGGTACTGGGTTCCAGTAAAACACTAATTAGCAATTAATACTTTTCTATATTTTCCTCACAAATGATAAGTGTTATTTATAGGCAAAGTTTATGTAAGTATTTGGTTAACATATTTAGACAGTTTAATTACTAATAATATATCCTTTTAGAATAACAAAAAGCAAGAAAAATAAACTTTAGATACTGCAGTTTTTAGCGGCACTTCTAGAAGATTTGCTTTACAAAGTAGTTTTTAATTACCAGGAAATTTTGTGTGTTGCAAATGATTGATTGTATTAACTAAAATATGAATTTAAATTTTAATAAATTTAGGAAGTGATTGAATATGTTAAATAACCTATGACTTTGAATTTTAATATATTTTTCTTATTTTTAGAGCTTATCTGTTTCTCCCGATGATCCTGCGTAGGTTTCCAATTCCATTCACCAATCAGGATTAGTAATGAAATTTTTATATTGCTTCTGAAACTGTATGATCAGTAGAATACATTTCGAAAAATTTTCCGCTTCATTATTAAAGGGCGCCTGCGAAATTAAATTTAAATTTATGAATCATGACGTATTATTAATCGTGACGTGGACCAATGAAATAATTTCAGTTGCCACATTTCTATAGTTTTTTTCCCGTTGGCATCATCTTTTTCTAATTAATAGAAAGAGCGAAATAGATACTTCAAGAGTAGTCGTAGCTAACACTAGACTTCTTTTAACACAAACATACGATTCCCGAAAAAGGTAGCGCTACTGAATTTATATTTGTAGGCAAAAAACCAAAGAAACTTTATAAAATATTACTAAAAATGTTCTTATTCATTTAATAGGTATCAGAGATAAAAAATAATGTTCATTGTACCCTATTAATGTGTGCAATTATAAGTATTATAATTAAAGGATTAACAAAATTAAAAACTGTTAAGTACCTATAAAGTCGAGACTTTTGAAACCCAAAAACTAAACCTTCAAAGTAAAATTATAAAATTATTTACTAATATCTTTCTCGGAACCTTTTTGTAAGTACAACATGGATTAAGAACCAGCTGATCTATCAGCTGACGACAGTGACATTTTAATATAAATATAACCCCATTTATTTCTAATGTTATTCGAAACACTATGAGTTAAGTTTTTTCGGAAAATTGAAACAAATAATTACACTAAAATCACAAAAATAGTCAAGAAATAAAAAAATTACACAGCAAACAGCACTCCAGAATTTCAAATTCGACAATAACAAATAACAGACTTACGTCGAACTGGTGACGGGTGTAAGCCGTGCTAACAGAATTTAACCCAGATATGACAACATCGACCAAATTAATCGCATGAGATCGCCACGCGATTGGTTAGATTTATCCGGGAGATTTAATACTAATTATTCTTTAAATTGCAATTTCTCTGAAAACGGGTAATTATATCTTGAGATATTTTTACCTAGAAACACTAAATCCCCTTCTTTATCGTTTCTGCATAAATTCATTTAGAATTTTCGACCTACTAGTAAGCCTCATTGTCGCACACCCTGGTTGTAAGAATGGTTCTGCGTCTGGACACCAAAAACACAAAAACGAGAGTTGTACTTGATATGTAGCGGCACTTCGCCTCTCAAAAAGGACAGTTATATCACGAGTACCCAAATTATGTCTAGTTTTATAATTGTTTATAATTTGATGATAATTTCTTGTAATTTTTCTAATTATAATAAATTAATTTATTTTTATTTATTTTCAAATTATACTTCAAACCTACCTGGGGTGGTGTGGGGCCAAATGTAGCTTCAAAAGTAGTATAAAGTAAAACCGGAAAAATTATGATTTGTGAATTTTTCAATCCTCAAAAGTAGAGACTTGTTTAAAACTTTCACAAACAAATTAATACTTGAAATAATAATCTTTTCCTTTTATAAATCCGTAAAAATGGGTTAGAATTCTTCGTCTGAAAAGGTGCTCTTTTTCAAAAAAAAAAGGCTTTTAAAGAACCTGTCATTTTTTTGTATTCCCCAATGCCGATTTTAGATAGTTCTGGTATAATTCGATATTTACGGTTGGTCATATGATAAATGAAGGTACCATTAGATATCTAGTCAATCAAGTTCTGTGTTTTGAATAGTACCAGTGGATAATAAGGATAGAATGAGAAAGAAGATTTTACAATTTGACCTTTAACTGTTTATATTTTAACCAGATTTTGTAATGTGAAATAAAATTAGAAAATAAATCTTTTAACCCATAACAGTGGTGCATAGATTATTTTATTTCTGATCGAGATCACGATGGTGGCGCTGAATATTGCTTCCCACCCCAACCAACCTCTCCATCGACCAATACTCTTTTCAGAAAAGGGTGAATTTTTTTTTCAATATCAGCGGCAAATATATATTCCCTCTCTTTTTCGAGGATGCTGAGAATTGGAAAAATAATCTTATTTCTCTTTTTGGTTGCAATGGTCTTTCTTTCCCCTTTAACTGAAAAAATATCATCAAATATGGCGCTATTTCATATTTTTTCAGTAGGTCTATTGAATGATTGATACATACTTTTATTTTATTTTTTTATTTATTTCGATCCTTTAGGGGGCGAGTTTTGACCTATGGAGGGGTTGGTGGAGGTCTGAAGCGATATCCAACACCACCACCGTGATAAACATTCTCTAAATGAGGGAAAAGTGTGTTTTTATGCAGGGAAACCTTGTAAAGCGCGTTTAACTCCTCTAGGGGAGGTTTTTGGCCGTTTTGAGGGGTTACGCAACCCCAAAGAGAAATTCTAATACGTCATCGTGTTCAGAATTCTTCGAAAACGGGGGGGGGAGGTAATCTTGATTCGGGTGAAAATATTTACGGATTCGTCCGACTCATACACGCCCAGGTTTGCCAATTAAGTATTTCACTAGTGTGAGTAAAGGGCAATTGTGAGTTAAATTGCGAGTAATCAAGAGGTCAGTAGTATACTATTGGTAATGCTAATTATGAAAAAATCTAATCTGATAATTTATTAAACCCGTTGAAATTTTAAGCTGTAGTAGTCATCATATTTTGAAGCTTTTTAGATTTATAGTATACTCTATTGGTTACTTTTAATACTTCACTGTTCAAACGGAAATGTAGAAAGAATATTTTCCTAACTCAATAATATTAAAACAAATCTTCCGACTGAGTCGGTTGATGCTCTTACAGTACCAAAAGAAGGGGTAAAAAAATGAAATTTAAACCTACTATGCCAAAATTTGGAATAAAGAGCACTAAAACTGGAGAGTCAATGTTAAATCAAAATATTTTTCTTAAAGTCTGTATTTTTTGCAATAGTTTGGTTTCTTGCTTATAATATGAATATTATATGATTGTTTTAGTTCATTTTAAAAGTATAAAATAATTTGTCCACGACTGTTCTATAAAACATTCATTATAATTGTACTTCCTTAAGTATAATAATACCTATTATTCACTGTATGACGTCACCCAATGAATAATGAGTCATTTAAACTTAAAAATGTTATTTATATTAATTTTTAGTTAATAATATGTAAGTTTTCATTACATATTTAAAATAAATATTTAAAACTAATACCCAATTTAAAAAGTAACAACAAAAGTGCAGAGAATTATACACACACATTATACTCTAATTTCCATATCATGAAATGCTAAATTACATTTTTAGTTTTCAGTATGACGGTCATGTTAACAGCCTTCAAAGGTTTTTCGTAAAGTTATAAAAATAAAAAATGTTAGAAAATATTAATGTTGATATGAATTCAGTTCCCACCATCAATTTACACCAATGTGCGAATGCCAACATAACCATAAATATTAATAAATAAGACTGATTTAATTATAATTAGTTTACTTAAGTATATTTAGTATTTAGTTAATATAGATACCAGTTAATTTACGATTTAAAAAAACTGCCTGGCTATTGATAATTTAAAGTTGTGAGTAATTGTGAGTAATCCACAAAAGTTTTGAATGAAAGTAAATCGGTAAAGGTTAGTTGGTAATCCTGCATACGCCACAATAACGCAGATTTTCGCAGTCAACAACCCAAAGTCATCAAATCTCCATTACTGCTTTTAACAATTTACTTTGAACTTATACATCCGCTTTCTTAAGTATCTCTTTTAAAAAGCATTTTTTTTCTCAGATGAATTCACAAAAAAAATTTTTTTTTTCAAAAGTGACCGATTTCGTGAATGTTTGATTTTTTTTGTAAAGTGGTATGTTTTTAGTCCCTAAATAAAGTATGCCGGAAGGACGCTCTGAGAAGTATATACTATAACTAAGCTATTTTGAAAAAAAAATTTCTACTCATAATTTACGAATCACGTTGTATCTTTTCAGGTTTCACATAGGAACCTTCTTTAAGGTGTCCAAGCGATTAAAATACTTGTAAGAAAAAAATATCCAGGTGCGGATTAGAAAAAATTGACAAATTTTTCCACGGTCAAAACAACACCCTGTATACATGGTTTTTAAAAATTGCTTTACACACTCAGAAAGAGCACAACTGAAGTCGCCGACGTGTTTTGCCGCAGATAATTGAACTACTAATGGTTTCTTGTAAAAGAGATGTTGTACAGTTAGACATGGAAAGTACCACGGGAAAATCTTTAGTCAAAATTAAAGAAAAACATTTAAAACCAAATAATTTCGAAAAACTAAGTGTAAAATTGGATACACAACTGTTTGTCAAATCAGAACAAATTCATAAAACTGCTCTGCATAATGTCAAATTCATTGAAAAAGTTAACAAATTATTGGTAGAAAAATGAATATAATATAATAAAGTTTTCTATTTAAATTTTCAGTACGTTTCTTTTGAGAATAATGACTTTCTTCAATTTAAAAATGTAAGCTTAGCATATAGAACAAACATTAATGATCCAGTGCTGACGACGCCTATGGGCGTCACGCGTTAAAAAAGACAAAATTTACCAAACACTTTCTAAATGTATTCTGTTAATAAGAAATCAATCACAGTTATAACTGTTTTCAGAAAATACTCTTCAGCACCTATCAATAGCATATCATTAAGCTTTTAGCATGCAACGTGTTAAAAACATATTCTATAACTAAACGTACCATCTGTTAAGGTGAAATTTTTGTCTATTTTCAGAATTAGGTGGGAACATCTGAGGTCTAATGGTAGTTCTCCACTTTTCATCAACTTCCTCAAATGTTTTATAGAACTCCAAATTTCTGCTAGACACCAACCATTCCTCCATTCCTAAAATATATTTAATTTATAGTTACTAAATGTTTTAAAATATGTTAAATTAAAACATGAACAACAAAAATGGAAGGTGTGGAAAATTATAGGTTCTAAGAATTCATAAAACTTTGTGATACCTACCGGGTGTGTATTTTAACCCAGGTAAAACACTGGAGACGTCAACCAGTTCCAGTACACCTTCAAATTCTGTTAAAATTCTGTGGACTACAGCTTCATTTTCGATAGGGTTAATGGAACAAGTCGAGTACACTAATCTTCCATCTACGTTTAATAATTCAACACCTCTTCTTAATATTCTCGTTTGAACACTTGAAATATAAAAATAGGCTTTTTAAAGAGCTAATATTTCTAGCTAGATTTCCATTTAAATAAGTGGATATTTTCGTGACTGTTCAATAGTAATTTATGTAGATAAAATTAGTGGGAAGCAGTCAATAGTAAATAAATTAGTACGATTTCTTTGTTTTATGTCGAGCTTTCGAAAATGTTTATTTTCTTTATCAAGACGAATAACATGAAATTCGGAAAAAATTACTTACAAAAAGAAACATCAGTGTTAAAATTTAAAATGACAAAATGACAATTTCTAATGACAGCGTCATTTATATTTTATCAATTATTAACATAATCAAAATGTAAATGGTAAAGGTGAAGGTTGTGGCTAATTATGGATAATACAGAATAAAAGTATGATTAAACAATATTATTTAGGAAAAAAATAATTAATGAGTAATACTTATAAATCATTTCCTCTCCATCGTAGGGTTGACTTAGAATAACGATTATTTAACTGTTAATAAATGCATCTGCATCTGACGAAACTGAGGTGGAAGATTAGACAAAAGGTGTGATTTATGGTTTGTATAAAGATACAAAAAAATATAAAATCCAAAAAGTTTTTAATTTATTGTAAAAATAATTAACTATTTATTTGGGTTAGTCCATAACCCTTTCAAAAATTAATAAACACGCCACTGCCTTCAATATGCCAACGGTCATTTCAACTCTCAATCATTGTTTGTTCTAGTATAGAAATAGAAGTATTTAAAACTTTTGCCAGGTCCGCTCTCTAAAAATATAGAAGTATATGGAGCTCTCAGCGCTTACAGTGAATCGCCATTTTTTTGTTTATTAACAACAAAGAAAATATTATTATTGTGTTTACATGTGAAATGAAGTGTTTTAATCAAAATGTATATAAAATCAATCATACCCATGTAAGTTTAACCCATTTGCAGCAGTCCACTTCATCCAAATATCTGGATTTTTTCTTAAAGTTCCATCTCCAGAGCATGGAACGTCGCAAAGAATTCTGTCAAATTTTACCTGTAATTAATTTAAAAAATAATTTCGATAGCAAACATCTCTAAATAATATTGTAGACATCATTTATTTGGAAAAAGAATGAAGAAAGGCCAGCAACAGGGCAACAATCAATAATAACCAATGGTTAGTAACATAAGGTACGTTTCAATCACAATATTGATGTTAATTTGGATAGGGTGAGAGTTTATTGGTTAATTACCAAAATAACGCTTCCTATAAAAAGACTAATATGCTTTGTTTGTTATCTACAAATATCAATCTTATTGGCAAACTTTACTTTTTTAAATGTTTCAATTCTGTTAATAGTATGAGAAATGTTTTTATGAATAATTGATTAGTGTTTCGAAATCCCATAACTTCTTAAAGATTCAAAAACAGTTGAAGAAAGAAGGTTAAATGTGTAAACAAAGATCATGAACAAAAAAGAAGGGGAAAAAAGATATTGTGCAAACACAATACTGGAAAAAATATCAACAATGAAGTACCTGGAAAGCATACATATGAACGAAAAGACAAACAGATATTAGTATATAAGATGGGAAAATCAACAAAAAACAGAAAAGAATGAAACAAAATTAATAGTCTACAATACCATATAGCAAAATCAAAAAGTAAGCTAAAATTTTTAAAACCTATATGAAGTTAGCGAAACAACTTGGCAGCAGTAGGGGGTCACAATAGATCTTATAGGTCGCAGTGTATCGACACCCCCATCACAGATAGATAGATAGCGAAACTACTTCGAAAAAGTTGATAACGGATTATTCCATAATTTGTCGCTCTTTTTTTTAAATATGCGATGTTTCGCTCACTTCATATGAAGTTAGCGATGCAATTTCCGTAATTTTTATTTTTCACAGTTCTGAAGTATCCATAATTTGCTGCCTTTTTGTCGCTAATTAGTTGCCGAAAAAAAAATGGTCGCTCTTTTTTTTAATACAAATCATAAGTTACTAAAAACTACAAATTATGGATACATCGAACACCGTTTAACGTACTTAACGGAAGTTGTCAAGTCCCTCTTTCACGTGATCACTATATGAAAGATAAGGGAGGTGTGGAGCGGGGGTAAATTAACATGTAAATATATGGAAAATCGGTTTTTCGCATGTATGTAACTCGCTGAGATTTATTCGGATCGAAACGACTTCTCTATATAAAATAAAGTGCTCTTGAAAGTGCATAAACTGAATATTAACCCGTCTAAATCAGTCTAGCGGTTTTCGAGATATTTCGATTTGAAAGTAAACGGATTTTCGTCGCGGCGAGAACACACCTAGAGCCGTGTTCGCGTTTTTCGCAGGGAAGAAAGTGACTTCGAGACTTGATTTTTTTTCCTCCGATAGATAGTCGTGACCCAAGCATATTGTGTCCAAATTTCGGCGGAGGAGGGCAAACACTGATTAATCTTTGACTTCAGGTAACTTTTTTAATTTTTCACCAATCCGGGTCAGAAAAATGCCAAACTCTTTCTTAGGGACACTGCTAAAGGATATAATAAGGAGATGATGGTTTTCGCGAAAACTGACAAATGGCGACCGAATTTCGTATTTTGCAAATTTTATTTTTCGATTTTCGCAACGAAAGAGTAAAGTTGGAAAAATTTTTTATTCGCCATCGATTGCGGATTTTTTTTCTCTTTGATTTGAGCCCTACAAGAACTCAATCCAATAATCAGGAAGGGAGAGAGTGGGGTGAACGCGTTTTGCACTGTAGAAGGGCAAGAGATAGGGTTAGTTACTTCGTGATAGGCTTATTTTCAAGGGCAACCAGTTCTCTTTCAAATTTTTTTTACCACAAAGCTCTATCTAATATTAAGCACTGCAGGTGTGCGTGATATATTTATAAAAGCGAGTGCGCTCCCTGATGCCGGGATAGGAGCTAAGCGCTCCCTTTCATCTCTCTTCTCTCTCACAAATACTATTCCGGCATCTAATTTCACGGCGGCTGAGCGAGCGCACTCGCTTTTATAAATATATCACGCACTCATGCAGGCCTTAATATAGATAGAGCTTTGGGGTAAAAAAATCTTGAAAGAGAACTGATTGCCCTTGAAAATGAGCCTAGCACGAAGTAAGTAACCCTATCCCTTGCCCTTCTTCAGTGCAAAACGCGTTCACTGATTATTGGATTGAGTTCTTGTAGGGCTCAAATCAAAGAGAAAAAAAATTCCGCAATCGATGGCGAATACAAAATTTTCTTCACTTTTTACTCTTTCGTTGCGAAAATCGAAAATTAAAATCCAAAATTCGGTCGCCATTTGTCCGTTTTCGCGAAGACCACCATCTCCTTAATATATCCTGTAGCAGTGTCCTCAAGAAAGAGTTTGACATTTTGCTGACTCGGATTGGTCAAAAATTAAAAAAGTTACCTCGAGTCAAAGATTAATCAGTGTTTGTCCTCCTCCTCCCCCCTCCCCAAATTAAAATAGCGAGTTGAAATTTGGACACAATGCTTGGGTCATGACTGTCTATCGGAGGAAAAAAATCAAGTCTCGAGTCACTTTCCCCGCGAAAAACGCGAACACGGCTCTAGGTGTGTTCTCGCCGCGGCGATAATCCGTTTACTTTCAAATCGCAATATCTCGAAAACCGCTAGACTGATTTAGACGGGTTAAAATTTAGTTTATGCGTTTCCGCGAGCACTTTATTTTATATACAGAAGTCATTTCGATTCGAATAAAACTCAGCCGAGTTACGTGCGAAAAACCGATTTTCCATATCTTTAGATGTTAATTTACCCCCCTCCACACCTCCCTTAGCTTTTATATAATGATCACGTAAAAGAGGAACCTCGATGAAATCACAAAAATTTTTTTTCGAAAAGAGCGACTTCGTTTTCAAAACCAGATCAGCAACTGATTAGCGATTAAAAAGCGGCAGATTCTGGATACTTCAGAACTGAGAAAAGACAGAAATTACGGACGTTTATATGAAGTTAGGGAAACATCGCATTTTTTTTAAATAATAACTAATTAGCGACAAAAGGCGGCAATTATGGATACTTCTGAACTGTGAAAAAATTGAAATTACAGAAGTTGTTTCACTAATTTCATATGATAGAAACAACGCATATTTAAAAAAAAGAGCGACAAATTTTTTTGTCGGCAACTAATTAGCGCCAAAAAGGCGGCAAATTATGGAATAATCCGTTATCAAAGTTGTCTCGCTAACTTCATATAAGTATTTTTAAACATGTCGGGACATACAATAATGAATCGAGTTGAGTTGGGAACAAAGATTTAAGAAATTCCCTTGGAGAATAACCATATAGATAAAAGGAAAGCATAGAAGAAATATATTGAATGGCTATGGTACAAAAACCACCAGAAGATAAATTCGAGAAAGAAAGTAAGTTTTGTTAGAATACTCATGTTTTTATTGTTGTCTTCTATATATAAAACTCACAATATTTATGCAGTCACTAGACTTGAACATTACTACCATACTACAATTGCAATTTTTTAAATATTTTTTTTTCTCAAATTGGTGCAATGCAACAAAAACAAATTCGAGCACTTATGTGCTACCAAATATCAAAAAAAAATTACATTTTCTGGAATATTTATTTAATTAAAACAAGAATCAACATAAAATAGAAAACCTGACCTGACCTGTGAAATAATTAAGAATGCTATCTATGTAACTACTGCCATTGATATTGATAATCCAACAAGACTTAAAACTTATCACTAAATTGTTAAATAAAAGTTTAACAATAAATTGAATTAAAACTCTAGAATTTTAGGACCAGTTGAAAAGCCAATATTTTAATATATTGAAAACCAACCTGTTCTGTAGATCCATCAGGTAAAGTACTTAATAAATTCGGCAAAATAGCACTGTCATGATTGATAACAGCTACGCAAGGTGAATTCAACCTTTTAGCTTGATGTACCAACATATAACAACGTTTATTGTCAATGTCATTAGCAATAACATAACCTGAAGGTATAGGGTCTTCATTAGCATGAAGAAGTTCCAGTAGTTGTGCAGTTTTGGATCCTGGTGCTGCACACATATCTAATACCTATATAATAATATAACAAATTATTAATTTCTGAGAGAAAATAAGTATAAACATGGAAAAGATGAGTCTTTATCTACATAAATCAAAAGTAATAAGTTCAATTTTTCTGATGTTGCTAAATATTTTCAACTGAACATGTTAACATTTATACAGGGTGTTCCGATATTCGACCGACAACGCTTTACAGGTGATAGCCCTTGACAAATGATGAAAAATGAGTTAGGTACATAAGCTTCTAAGATTCTTAGTTTACGAGATACAGGGTGTTAAAGTTGAGAAATTAAAATTATTTTTTGCTACAATTAGTCTTTTCCAGATTTAACATCGACGATAGAAAATGCGAATTGTAGACTTCTCTTCAAAGTCAAATATCTCCAAAATTGTTGATTTTAGCGCAATAAAAGTTAATAACTTTTTGTAACATAAATAACCAAAGATTTAAATAAAATGAAAAAAATCGATGTATACAGTGTCTTAAAAAATAGGGGGGTCGAAATAATTTTAATTTCTCAACTTTAACACCCTGTATCTCATAAACTATGAATCTTAGGGGCTTATCTACCTAACTCATTTTTCATCATTTGTCAAGGGCTATCACCTGTAAAGCGTTGTCAGTCGAATATCGGAACACCCTGTATGTAATGTAATGATTAGTAAATATAAATCATAATTTACAAATTTTAAAATGTACTTACCTTGTGGTGTGGCTGCAAATCTAAAAGCAAAGGAGGTATCATGCTCACAGTTTCTTGCCTGGAAATTGTACCATTTTCAGTTTCTGATATCAAAAAATTATGAAGTTTGTAATATGCTTCACATCTTCTTATATCTTTTCTGGTAATTTCCATTTGCCAAGCCAATTTGTTGGGATACCTTAATACAAAAAAAATAGAATGGTTCTACATGGTTAATTTTAATCAGAAGTACATAATTGTGTGTAATAATTTAATTTTAATTACCTTAAATGCTGTCAATTTAAACAGTAAAATAAATTTTCTTTATATGAATTGAGAATTATACAAAAAAATGTTTTGAATTATCTTAGAGGCTTTCAATATGAGGTAAATAAATTAATGATTTAGCCTTCTCAAATAACATTTTTTGTTAATTAAACAAAGAAATATGCAGATATATTCTGAAATAGATAGAAATAGCTACAATTACATTTTGTCATTTTACAATAAATTAATATTAGAAAAGAGAAGAAATTAAATAACTTGCATGCACCTGTATGCGCTGTAACATTATAGAAAAAATAAACAGTATTCATTATCTATATATCTACAATGACAATAATTAGAGAAAAAAAAATTATAAAAAATATTTAAATCATTAATAAGAAATGATAAAAGGATTGCAATGTAGTATTGGTAATTGTGTAATATAATATTGGTGAAGAAGTGGTTATAAAATATCCTTAAATAAATCCAAATTTAGTGCAACATATTTTTTTAGTTTATAGTTTTAATGTCCATTGGAAGCTTATTATAAATATCAATATTAATATTTTTAACAAATTTCTAAGACTTCACAAATTTGTGAATTTTCACAATGAATAATAACAATAATCTAATGAATTCTTCGGATAATTTATTTATAATTTAATTTAAAAATATTTGTACTGTACGTACCATGGAATTGGAAATATAGTAGGTTTTTCTGTCCCCTCTACTTCTTTAACACAGTCTTGTATAAGTTGATCTTGAACAATCTCCAATAATTTGCATGCAACTCCTTTAGATCCTGTTATTCTAAATGTAGCAGGTAAATCAGTTTTCAAACTGGATATAAATTCATTAAATTCTGTTTCGTCACACACTTTAAGATGCTAAAATTATATTAAAATTAACTTAAAAAATTATTTTTTTGTTGCATTCCTACTTTATAGTATTCCACAAATTTTTCATTTTCCCTTATAATATCACTATAAGGTTTTCGAGTGTCCACATTATTTTGTTTGCCCTGTTCTTGATCTCCCTAAAATATGAAACGATATTTTTCCAAAAATTCAAGCAACAATTAAAACTTTGTAACATTAAAAATTGTACATACGTTCCTATTGTGATTGAAATGATGGTTTTTCCTAAAACGATTTCTGCGCCCCATTTTGATTAGAAAAGAAAAGTTTCTAAAAACGATTGAGGGACCTATTTTTTGAACAAGGAATTCAAAGACGGTCTAAAAATTAAAAATGAAAATACCTAACCTAACTTTTTAGATGTGGCATGTGAGCAAAAATTTGTCCACTATTTGAAATCGATTGTCTCAAATCGATTCATTCAGCAGCTATTTAACAAGTCATTTTTTAGAGATGTTTAGGTTTTCGGTAAACGCTTTTGTTTAAAACCAAAATGTGTAGCGCCAGGAAAACAGTTGCATTCGTGAACAACATCTAAAATGAATTTCAATGTCTGCAATAAGCTCCCAAGAATTAAACAAAAAACTTAGACCTCACAAAAGGTATGTTAAAAGCCAATTCTGTAATCAAATTAACTAAAGTGCTTGAAATGCAAAAAATTGGAGTTGCCTAAAAATCAAAGCAAATTTCTACACCATGGTTTTTTTGAAAACGGCCTAGTTCAATGTTATACCGTGACTTCAAATGAAAATACATTTGTTGTTATAATGAAATCGCATTAACACAGTGTTATTTATGATTGGCAACTCTGCAAGCGTGGCGCATCGAAGCGCATGCGTGTTCTTGAAATGAAACGTGTTCCTGCAATAATCGCTCCTATGAGGTATATATATAAACATGGCGTTTAATTTTTGGCGTCCGCCTTTTCATCAAATATTCAACTAACCCAAAAACCCCAAAGCAGATAAATATTTGGTCTCTTTTGAAAGAAGGTAAGTTTTTTATAATTTATATCTTAAGTGTACTTTTCATTCATTCACTTACTGATATCAATTTAATGAGATTTTAGGTCATTAGGTTTTTTTTTATTTGAAGACCAACACATTTTATGATGTTTTTTACATACTTAAAAAAATATATTTATTTAATTTTTAGGCTTGAAAGCTGGCTGAGAAGCGTGTTGTTTTTTGGTTAGGAACTGACAGTGGGAAAAGATGGACTGGTGTGGGGCAGTGCCAAGCTAATGCTGTAGTGACATGCAGTCTGAGTCTAGCACCAGGTATATTCATTCTGTGTCTGACTTACTTTATACTACAGACGAAATTGAATTTTTACTTGACGACATTAGAGATCTGGAGCCCAAAAATTATAAGCCTGAAGATATTCAGGTAGTTCCCATAAAATCAGATAAGAATGAAGTACTTTTTCTGTGATACATAAATGCATGAATATTTATTTTTTGTAGCTAGTATGTTCTGCTTTGTTCAACTTGGTTTTGACAGAATATATATATTTCCAATTTTTTAAAATAATATGTTAGGTTGATGCATTTAGTAAACATTTTTAAATTGGTTTGAAGAAGTTCAAAAATTTATTTTAGTTATCTGCAATGTCCGTTAGTTTTTATTAACTGTTAAAATAATCAACCAGTATCTATTGTCATTATTACTAGCATAAACTTCTCAAAATTCCACGAGGGGGGTAACACTTATGAGCCTTACTGTATATGATCAAAGTAGGAGTGTCCACCCCTGGGTGACACTGACCAGAATCTGTAAAAAACTTTATAACCATCAATGCAAGCTGGGAATTCGTTGCTTTGTAAAGTTGTCAAAACTCGCTTCTAAGCTTCATTTATCAGTTTTAGTGATAGATGGTAACACATTAGGGTTATTTTAGTCCCTTTAATTCTGATTGTACCGCTCTGTACATAATAAAACCTATTAAATTGGGAAATTGAAATCTTTGGTTTATCGACTTAGTTGAAAACCTGTAAAGTTGAAAAGGCATTATTGAAAGAAAACACCAGAAATATTCTTAAAGTCAATATATTATAAAAGCTAAAAAATACAAATATAATTTTATATAATACAATACATAATTTAATCTTCTTCTTCTTCTTTTTCTTTTTATAGATCTGTTGATCTGTTAATTTCGAGCCTGCCGTAAAATTTCTTGAGAGGTAGACTGCCAGCTATCTCTCCATCTTTTTGGTGGTCTTCCCAGTGGACGCCTGCCTATAGGGTTTCCTTCTAACACGATCTTCGGTAGTCGGTGTTCCTCCATTCTTCTAACGTGATTGTACCATTGTCTTCTTCGTTGCCTTCCCCACCTTACTATATCCTGGATACCGCATTGCTCTCTGGTATCGGTGTTTCGTATTCGGTCCCTTCTTGTGATGCCCACTATAGCTCTTAATGTTTTCATTTCGGCGACCCGCAGCATTTTCTTCGTTTTACTGGTGTCTTCTCGAGCTTCTATACCATAGGTCATTATAGGTCTAACGCAAGTTTTATAGATCTTGATCTTACTGTCCAGTCCCATGTATCAGTTATCCCATATCACATCTCTCAAACATCCTGAGGTAATTGCTGCCTTGTTAATTACGCTTCTGAGGTCCTTAACTGGGTCATGGCAACTTGAAAGATCTACACCAAGGTATCTAAACTGTGATAATTGTTCTATTGGTTTATTTTCTACTACGAGTTTGCATCTAATTGGGTCTTTAGAAATTGTGATGGTTTTGGTCTTTTCAATAGATATATTCATGTTAAGCTGTCGACTAACTTGGTAGAACCTAAAAAGCTCTCTTTGCAGGTCATCCTCATTTTCCGTGATTAGGGCAGCATCATCTGCATAGCACACTATGCCCACTCTGCTATTGCCGATTCTGTATCCTAACCTTAGCGTTTCTACTTCTTCTATCATTCTGTCCATTAATATATTAAACAGCAAGGGACTAAGGCTGTCACCCTGTCTTATTCCTCCTGGCGTGGGAATATTTCCGGTGGTGTCTCCGCCTGTTTTGATTTTTGTTGTGCAATTTGAGTTTAAGTTTTTAATAACCTTTAGCATGTTGGCATGTGTGCCTTTCTCCATGAGAATCCGTAGTATGTCTTCAAGTCTGACTTTGCCTTTTCCTTAATTTGCTTCATGATAAATATTGCATCTGTAGTGGACCTGCCTTTACGGAAGCCCTGTTGTTCTTCTCTGTTCTCTATTTGTGTTTCCAATTTATCTTTTAGTAAAGCTGTAAATAATTTCATTGTTGTGTTTAGAAGAGTTACTCCTCTATAGTTTTCTGGGCTTGTTTTTTGTCCTTTTTTGAAGATTGGTATCGTTATGCTTGTGTGCCAATTGCTTGGTATTTCTGATCTTTCTAATATTTTATTGAACAATGTTGTGAGGCTCTTGCTGAGTTCTTTGCCTCCGTATTTCAGAAGTTCGTTTGGTATACCGTCCGTTCCAGGAGCTTTTCTGTTCTTTAATCTTTTCAATCTTGATCCTACTTCCGTTTCTTCAAGAGATACTTTGACTTCTGTTTCGTAATCGTCTATGTCGTAACTATCCTCAGAGTTATAGAGCGTCTTAAAATACGTCTCCCATGTGTCGACTGGAACTCCTTTTGTTTGCACATATTCATTTACTGGTTTTTTCCTGTTCTTTAACATTTTCCAGATCTTCTTCTGCGCTCCATATATGTCGTTCTCCATGTCGTTTGTGAACTTAATCCAGTGTTCTCTTTTGATTGCTTTTATCCTCGCATTAACTCTGTTTCTAGTTTCAATATATTTAGTGCGATCTTCTTGTGTTGCTGAGCTTCTATAAGCCAGATAGCTTTTCCTTTTTATCTCGGCGAGGTCCTTGACTTCTTGGCAGAACCACGGCTTGTTATGTCCTGATGTGTTTATGATGATCTTTCTTTTTCCGAGAGCTTCTTCAGCAGCTGTTTCAATACAGTTCTGTATTTCATTCCAGCATCTCTCCACTCCATGGTGTTCTAAATTAATGTTTTTCAACTTATTAGATAGTCTACTTTCATATAGTCCTTTAGTACTTTCCGATGATAGTGATTCTAAATTGTACTTTTCAATGTATACAGGTATTCTTTTAACTTTCTGGGGTTTTTCTAGTATCATTTTACATAAAACCAAGTTGTGGTCTGTTCCAAGGTTGGCTGATGTTAGGACCCTTACGTCAAGTATCTGCGTTGGTCTGATTTGTCTGTTCGTAATGATGTAGTCGATTATTGATTTTTGACCTCTGCTGTTGTTAAATGTGTATTTATGTTGGCGTTTGTGAGGAAAAAAGGTGTTATTGATCCTCATCTCATTTCTAGCACAGAAGTCGATTAATAACTCTCCATTTTCATTGATGATCTCCTCATTATATTTTTGTGTTATACCTGGTAAAACAGCATTGCCTATGCGAGCATTAAGGTCTCCGAGTATTATAGAGTGGTGGCTGTGGCCTATTTTGTCGATGGTATTTTGTAGTTCAGTGTAGAATTTTTCTGATTCTTCGACGGGTTTGGAAATGTCAGGAGCGTAGGTACTTATGACGTGTAGCGTAGTTTGGTTGAGATTTAAGGAGACTTTTAGTATTCTGTCATTAATGTATTCGATATGTTCAATGCTATCCAAATATTTTTCGTGAAGCAGAATGCCAACCCCTGAATGTGCCCTTTCTTGTTTGGGTTTTCCACTGAAGATTAAGACATACTCTGAGCACTTGATTGTTCCTTGTCCCTTTCTTTTTGTTTCGGACAGTCCACAGATATCAATGTTATGTCGTTTCATTTCAATTATAATCTCCTGATCTCTTCCGTTCCATGATGTTATATTCCAGCAGGCTAGTCTGGTTATTTTCCGTTTTTGTTTCCGATTTACCTTGTCCTTTGTCATAGCAGATTTCGTCATCGTTTTCCGTCCGGGTTCCGAGGCTGTCTCGTTTCTGTGAGCTTCAATTCGTTTTTACCATGGGCAGGGAGCTAACCTTACCCAAGAACCCTCCTCCTTTACCCGGGCTTGGGACCGGCAACAGTGCTCCGAGCTACTCAATCCACCCGAAGCACTGCAGGCGGAGTTACAATACATAATTTAATAATAATAATAATAATACAATACATAATTTAATAATAATAATAAAATCCAAAGACATCTCTTGAAACTTTTTTTCATAAAAATATCTCGGGCCTCCTTACTCCTTCCTATATGTTTTTTGTAAGTAAAACCTATTTTTGTCCATTATTTACAATAAAAATCAATAAAATTTAAAATCGCCTACCGCTCCGTGTCTTAGTCGGAGTTTCCACAACGACCTCGGATATCTCTAGAATTTTCTTCTTTTTCTTAGAAGGTTCTATTTGTTTTTCTGAAACCTCTTTTTTAACTTCCTCTGTTTTGCCTCTTTTGACAGGCTTTTTATTGTCTTCCGTTGCTTCTGAAGCAGCATCTTCTTTTTTACCTCTTCTAGATTTAGAAGGGACCTTGTTTTCTACATCTACATCTTCTTCTATTTTTTTGCCACTTTTAGCTCTGCTAGGATGTTCAGTTTTTGTTATTTCTTCAGAAACTTTTTCCTTTTTCGTTCTTCTGGACCTAGAAGTCTTCTCTTCGGCAATACCTTTTTCTACTTCTGAAACGACTTCCTTTTTACCCCTTCGAGGCCTAGAAGAAGCCTTTTCTTGTACATTTTCTGTAATAGTTTCTTTCGCTTCTACGTTTTTTCCATTTTTTCCTCTTTTAATCCTACTGGGTTTTTTAGGTTCTTCAATATCTGAAACATCTTTCTCTTCAGACCTATAAGAAGTATTTTCTCCTACATCTGAAAAATTTTCTTTTTCTTTGCCAGGCTTTTTTGTTTTTGTTATTTCTTCAGAAGCTTCTTCCTTTTTCCCTCTTCTAGACCTAGAAGTCTTCTCTTCAGCAATATCTTTTTGTACTTCTGAAACAACTTCCTTTTTACCTCTTCGAGGCCTAGAAGAAGCCTTTTCTTGTACATTTTCTGTAACTTTTTTTTCATTTTTTCCTCTTTTGGCCCTACTGGGTTTTTTAGGTTCTTCAATATCCGAAACATCTTCCTCTTCAGATCTATAAGAAGCATTTTCTTCTACTTCTGAATTTTTTCTTTTTTTAGCTCTTGCAGTTTCTTCTTTTTTACCTCTTGTAGAACGAGATGCAGGTTTTTCTTCTACCTCTTCATCAACATTTTCCTCTTCCTCTACAATCTTTTTTCTTAATCTTAAACTCACTCGTTTAGGTTTATTTTCCTCTACCTCTACCGCCTCTACAATCTTGTTTTTCTTAGGTCTTCTCATTTGTTTAGGTTTATATTCTTCTGAATCTGGAGTAACTTCCTCTTTGCCTCTTTGTGATCTACTACCACCAGGCTTTTTATTTTGTTCCAAATCTTCGGAAGCTTCTACTTCTTTCTTACCTCTTCTAGATCTACTACTCTTTTAGCTCTTCTGTTACATTTTCTTCTGTTACTTTATTATTGCCTCTACTGGAAGATTTCTCATCTTTTTGTACTACTTTTTTGCCTCTTGTACTTCTTCCGGTTGGTTTTTCCGGAATATGAACTTGAGCAGGTTCTTGTTCTTTTTTGCCTCTTTTAGATATAGATTTAGGTTTTTCGGTTTCTGTAGCTTCTTCTAAAACTGTCTGTTCTTGTACGTCTCTAGTAGACCTAGCAGGATCATTTCCTTCTGTATCAAGGGCCTTTGAAGTTTTTAATGTTGGCTTCCTGTTTTTTTTTTGTATAACATCTATTTCATTATTATCATTTGCCTGTGTGCACTAGTGTTGAATATATGAGCCATCCCTTCGAAATCGGACAACCTATTCAAGGGTTCTTTCTGCACCTTCGGGGTCGCCATCAACTTCTTCAATCCCCTAACATCGCTGAGATCGTTCATAACCCTGGGAGTCTTTAAAAGCTTCTTAACGCCGTATACGTCACTCAAACGGTTCTTGGGACTCTTTTGCTGTTTCGGTGACATTATTTTCCTCAAATTCGGGACTTTTGTAAGATCGTTCCTCGGCGAATTCATTGGTTTCGGAGTGGCGAAAAGTTTTTTAACACCAGCTACATTGGTCAGGTCGTTTTTGGGCGAATTTTGTGGTAGCAGAACTTTCTTGGAGCTGGAGTGATATTTTCCGTTATCGGTTGGTAAAGGGCTGATTTTGATTTCCTTGTTATCTCCAAATCCTCAGCATCATCATCTTCAACTGTATCATTTATATTGATGATAGTAGCACCATCGGAAGCCTTATTGAACGTTCTACCACACTTCTAGCGTTCCTCCTCTCCGACTCCGCCGTGGCGTTAAACACTTCGTCATTGGCATCTTCAGAGGAATCATTCAGACTTGCGAGATTTGGAAGAAAGTTGGTTTTTCTGGGATATGAACTTGAGCAGGTTCTTGTTCTTCGGAGACCTGTTCTTTTTTGCTTCTTTTAGATTTAGGTTTTTCGGTTTCTGTAGCTTCTAAAACTGTCTGTTCTTGTATATCTCTAGTAGACCTAGCAGGATCATTTCCTTCTGTATCGATGGCCTTTGAAAGTTTTTAATATTGGTTTCCTGTTTTTTTGTATAACATCTGTTTCATTATTATCATTTGTTATTTTAGGAGCTCTTTTATATCTACTAGCAGGGCCTATCTGGAAGTAAGTAATTTCTTCTACATATGTAACTTTCTTCTTGAATGCGTTTACTTTTCTAGAGGAACATTCACTATCGTCTCGAGAAACTTCTTCTATTTCTGCGGTAGATTGTTTTTTGGGTTCAGTAAATTCTTCTATGGTTTCTGGTTCATTGGCATCTGCAGTGACAGTCTTTTTGCTTCTAATAGATGTTGATTTGGCTTTTTTAACCACTGGTTCTCGGATAGATTTCATGTCTTCAGCTTCCTTAGCTTTTCTTTTTCTTGTCTTGTTGGCCTGGAATAATAAAAAATACGCGTAACAGATTTTTCTTGAGAATTTCTTTAATGTTTTACTTACTTTTCTCTCAAAGCAGCTTGTTCATCTAGCCAGACGCCTACCCTGGGGTTTACAAAAGGTTTGTCTAGGATACTTTTTCTTAGAATTCCGTAGGCATCAACTTGGTGACATACTTAAGGTTTTGCTCCTGTTTTCAACGGCTTTTTATCAAAAATCTTGCTAAATAATTCTTCGTTATTCTCAATATCACTATTGTTACTGAGCCTGTTGGATATATGAGCAACCCCTTTGAAATCGGACAACCTATTCAACGGTTCCTTATGCACCTTCAGGGACGTCATCAACTTCTTAAATCCCAATTACTCTTCTATTGGAAATAAAACCACTTATTTGATATCAAATAAGTGGTTTTATTTCCAATAGAAGAGTAATTGAATTACAAGAAACCACTAAGAACTACAGAAATGAATTCTTCGAATCCTTCAACCGTTTCGTCACAACACTGGGAGTCTTTAAAAGTTTCTTAACGCTATACGTCACTCAAACTGTTCTTGGGACTCTTTTGATGCTTCGGTGACATTATTTTACTCAGATTCGGGATATTAGTAAGATCGTTCCTCGGCGGTTTCATTAGTTTCGGATTGGCAAAAAGTTTTTTAACACCAGCTACATTGGTCAGATCGTTTTTGTGCGAATTTTGGGGTACCAGAACTTTCTTTTGATTTCCTTGTTATCGGTTTTATCGATGGATAAGATATAAATCCACGAATTTTATTGGTATATTTTGAACTAATTAAATTATCAACCTCGTAATTATCTGTGGAAGCTGTTTTACCGATAACCAGGGGACAAATTTGAATCTAGAAAATTAAACATTGTTGTAACCGTTAATATGAAATTGGACCAATCAGAATCCGAACAAAAAAATCTGTATGGAAATTAACAATTAAAAAAAACATTATTAAAATTCATATTAACAAATAAATAAGATAATAAATCAACTAAATCATGACAAATGCATTATAAGTAGCTCCATATTTTAAATAAAAATAGAAAAAGATTAACTACATACAATTAACCATATTAAATAAATCTTAACAATATATTCTAAATTTAAAATTTTTTGAAAAAATCGTCTACGTCTCCTTTTTTAAATAGTTGTATTTTCAGATAATTGTTCTTGAAGTTCAATAGTAGTTTTAATTTGGAAATTATATGTATTCTCTTAAAACCAAGTTTTTATTTTATGAATGCATTGTGGCAGATAGTAGAAAAATTTTTGTTATGTTTATTTGTTTATTTATTTTTTGTTGTAATTAAATTATTGAAGAATTTTTTTTGTTTCAATGTATTTGTGCTTATAGAAACACTAGAACAACAAAAATATAAATTCCTGATCTTCTTAACCCAATATTTCTACAGAGTACACCAAAATCCTGGACCAGTTTAATAGCAAATCTGAAAAAATGACTTAAGTTTCACTTGAACTATATTTTGAAAATATTTTGTCTATAGTTTGGTCTAAGAGTAACTCAAAACATAATTTTTCTATTGAATAATATATATCAAAAAAGTTAAGATGCTAGTTTGAGTATATCAAAAACTAGAATGGAAGCATTGAGCCTTTTTGACTCGTCACATTTGAACATCACTATCCTTCAAATAGAGACAAGGGTCGCCTCCACCGTCCTGCTGTTGTTTCATCAGCAGTGATGGTGCTGGTGGCATGTTTTGTGGTGAACTTAAGTAAGAGTGTGTCTAGATTTGCCACCTTTGTATTTTGTTCGGAATAATATATTCTGTAACAAGGTTGGAATGAGAAGTCGACACGAGTGGAGGATTTTCATTCCAACAGAGTGACATACTGTACTTTCTCCACGGCCACAGAAAGTAGGAATTAAATATAGTAAAATGAAACCTCAATCTCTCAACATTGTGTAGTATTATTACATTCAAGCTTGGATTTTTGCGGAGCAAATTTTGAGTTATGTTATCAGCATATTTTTTTATTTCCTTTTTAATAAATGATAAATTTTTACAAACCAATATTAAGACCACGTCAACTAATATTGACAGTTAATTTGACATTCATGGCAAATCTTATTTTTTTTAAACAATTACGAAATGAACATTCTGACACTAGAGTAAGAATGAAATACGTATAAAGTACATAAGAGACAAGTGTTTCAGATTTTTCTTTCAATCTCAAGAGCGAGAATGTTTCTTTTCTGTTATTATAAGTGGTTTCAGAATAACTACATTCAGTAGTGGCCGTGGAGAAAATTAAGTATTATTGAACCAAGATCGTTAATAATTTATAGGTATAATTCATATGTTTGTTTATTGTACATTGGACAGTGCTTCCATTCTAGGGTTGACTTGATAATAACGCAAGTTAATTAAAAATATCTTAACATTTGTTCGTAAAGTTTTAATGTGTTAAAACGACTGCTCTGCAATTTAAAAATTAAAAAAAATCAATTATACATTTAAAGAATATTTGAAATTTGTCCGAATTTGAAACATCTTTACTGTACTGTATGGTGAAATTCACTTTTACTCGCAAAGGAAAATTTGAAGCTTTTAATTGAACAGAATTTAAAAAGGCAAGAAAGTTTTACTCAGTAAATTCCTGTGTGGAGGTGAATATTTGAATACAGCATAGTAGTTAAAATATTTTATAATCCAATAGGTGGTCTTATATTTCCAAATTTTCCTTACCGATATAATTCATTTTAGTTAACAAATAAAAGATATCACAATATCTGTTATACCTAATTCAATTCGAATTATTAATTGTTATAATTTGAACTATTTTACTTCTATCATAGAGTAAGGTACACCTTTCTATATTTCATAAAATACCTTGTAAGAATGTTCTTTAACACTTTGAAGCATATGCTTTTGTCAACAAAAAAACCTCTAAGTTCCGGTATTAGGAATATATACCCTCGTCTGTTATTTGATGGTGACAAAGTTTATATGTTAGATAATATATAGATTGATAAATTGCACATGGGTTACCTAGCTAAATCTTGGCACTATGCCCTCAAAAGGGCCCAAAATGGGGGAATCGTGGATTCCGCATCTTCCTCCAGCAAAATATATCTTAACCCCCGTTTTCGAGGATGCTGAAGACGAAGATGTTATCCAAAATTATTTTCGACTTGACCCCACCCCCAAAATGGAGGAATCGAAGATTCTGCGTCTTCCTCATGCAAAGTATATCTTCCCCCCCCCCCCGTTTTTGAGGATGCTGAACACGATGGCGTTATCCAAAAGTATTTTCGACTTGACCCCACACCTCAGTCGGCCAAAAACCACCCCCAAAATGGAAGAATCGCGGATTCCGCGTCTTCCTCCGGTAAAATATGGCCGTTTGAGGGGTGGAGTCAAGTCGAAAATAAATTTGAATACCGCCATCGTGTTCAGCATCTTTGAAAACGGGGGGGAAGCTATATTTTGCCGGGGGAAGACGCTGAATCCGCAATTCCTCCATTTTGGGGGTGGGGTCAAGTCGAAAATAATTTTGGATAACGCCATCGTGTTCAGCATCCTCGAAAACGGGAGAGAAGATATACTTTGCCAAGGGAAGACGCAGAATCCGCGATTCCCCCATTTTAGGGTGGTTTTTGGCCGTTTGAGGGGTGGGGTCAAGTCGAAAATAAATTTGAATACCGCCATCGTGTTCAGCATCTTTGAAAACGGGAGGGGGAAGACGCAGAATCCGCGATTCCCCCATTTTGGGGTGGGGATAACGTCATCGTGTTCAGCATCCTCGAAAACGTTGGAAGATATATTTGGCCGGAGGCAGACGCGGAATCCACGATTCCCCCATTTTGGGGTCGTTTGAGGGCATATTGCCAAGATTTAGTTAAGCAACCCATGTGCAATTTATCAATCTATATACTATCTAACATATAAACTTTGTCACCATCAAATAACAAATGATGGTATATATTCCTAATACCGGATCTTGTACTCTATGTTATTCTATATGAAATGACTAAAAAATTATGAACTTTCAAAAGTAAGCCATACATACAGGGTGTCCCAACTAAAATTTGCACCCAAGTATTTCGAATTTTGTTCAAATTTTGAAAAAATGCCGAAATAGGTCAGTTATAACCTAGAGGGTGCTCAATTTTTATCGTAGTTTCAAACTTCTGTTTTCATCCCTCTAGCGCCCAGAACCACCCCTTGAAAAATCTTAAATGGCAAAGGGTGTTAAGTGACACATCATTTTGAAGCTGCTTTCATTATCTAATGCAATTAGTAAAGGAATTAGATTTCAATAGAGTGATCATGTAAACTAAATAACAGTAAAATTCCTAAATAGATCAATTTTTGTTTTTAGTAGGTACTTGTTCTTTGGTAGGTATCTACAAGGTTTTCTGTTAGACGTAGGAGACTGTCGAGTGTTCTATTTAAATTCTAGTAGTAGAAGATGTTTTCTTAATATAGAGAAATTACAATTTGATTAGTAAAAACTATTAGTAGGAATTATAAGAAAACTAAGGAGTAAAAAATACAACTGAAAATGTGTTTTATCAAATATTTTTGTTTTTCAGTATGAGAATGTTATAAAAAATTGCAGTTTTTGTATCATCTAGAAGAAAAATAGTTTTTGACAAATAAAATATTAAATTTCATTTATAATTAAGATACTAAAGTATTGATTGCGAAAGATCCAATAATTTCAAATGGATATTAAAGTAAGAATCGAAGCAAACACGTCAGTTTGTTTTTATTCATAGGTAGATAGTTTATTTATATTCACCCAAAAAGTTGCTACATTATTAAAAATAAAATGGGAAAAATAGATCTAAAAAGAAAATTTTGGACACAAATTCTCAGCGTTTTCATAACCAAAGAACAGAGATAGACCAGTGCAGATGCCTTTGAAAATGGTAAAAAGTGAAATAAAATAATAGTAGGATGAAACCCATTGGAAAAGGAAGAACAAACATGAAAGGAAAAATAATTTACGGGCGATCTGTGGTCGGTTAGTGGAAGAGGGGAGTTTTTAAGGGTAGAAAACTGTTTATCTCGATTTCCGGCAAAACTACAAGTCCTATGGAAAAAAATTAAATGGCAAAGTTGTAGGTAATAAAAATATCTACAACTTTTGTATTTAGGTACACTTTTTCACATAACCTCAAAGTTTATGTGAAAAATTCAAATAACCTCAAAGTTTATGTGAAAAATTCAAATAACCAAGTTTTTGGTTTTTTATTTTTATCTTTTACAAAAAAAAAATTCTTTTCACGAAAGGACCAGGCACCTTTCTTATGGGAAAATGGCTTTATATATTTTATACAGGGTGACTCATAAATGTAGTTACAGAAGGCATATAATGTATTTTAGCTTTAACGAATCGCCCTGTATAAACGATATGTTATAAAAATTTTGTATTATCTTAAATAAATGTACGACCTGTCGTTCTACCACTACTCTATGTCATACAGCGTGTGTTAAACTGATTGCAAACACTTTAAAATTTAGAAAACCTTTGTTTTTTGCACCACCCTGTATTTTAAAAGTTTCTCCGTCAACTTTATAAATTATAAATAATAAATTTCAACTAGACAATTACTTAAATTTCGATAGCCACTTTAACTATATTTATAAAAAAATATCTAAAAAAACTTTATTTCTTCAGTAGAATTTCGCAAAACTTGTCAACTGAAACCAAAATTACTGTATATAATACCATAATTCAGCCTCATTTTGATTATTGCGCATCTATATTATACTTATTCAACTTAAATAAATTAAACATGCTACAAAAACTTCAAAATCGAGGAATGAGAGTAATACTGAAAACAAATCGTCTTACTCCAATTACGTCAATGTTAAATACTCTAAATTGGTTTCCGGTGGAGAAAAGAATGTACTATTTTACAATGATTTTAGTATTTAAAATAGTAAATCATATGGCACCAGAATACTTCCAACAATATATTACGTTCAACAATAATATCCATAATTATAATACAAGATGTACAAATAGCATCTACATTGCAAGAACTACATATCAAAAAACTATGAATTCTTTATTCTTTAAAGGTTTCAAAAAATTCAATGATCTCCCTTTATCTATACGCGAATCAACCACAATAAACTGTTTTAAAATTAAACTTAAGGACTTTATTAAAAATTCAATTTAATTAAGATTTTACTAATTCCATTACTTGATGTTTTTAATGTATATTATTTTTGTCTATATTATTTTAAACTTATATTTTATATTTGAAATGTGTATATGTATTGTAAGGGTTTTTATTTATTTATGCTACTTTTAGATTTATATGTAATTTTTAGTCTAGTTTTATATGTATATTAGGATTCCTAATTAATAAAGATCTATCTATCTATTAATACATTTTCACATTAACAGAAGCTCATTATTTAACTGAGAACATTTACCATAGTAGTTTTTTTTACACAATCAAAAAGTAGAGATTTCAACGAACAAAAATCCCACCGAGTTTTTTAAAAAAGCAGATATTTTGACGTGAGAATTTTCGATTGAAAATTAGACTGCTTTTTCGATATTAAGTCAAAATAAGGTTAAAAAAATAAATATTTTAAAACAAAAAAAATTACAGTGTGTTTGGGACATAACAAGGTAAGTTTTCACCAAATTTCGTGAAAAAAAAATTTTTTTGTAAAAGATAAAAATAAAAAACCAAAAACTTGGTTATTTGAATTTTTCACATAAATTTTGAGGTTATGTGAAAAAAGTATAAATACAGGAGTTGTAGATCTTTTTATTACCTACAACTTTGCTATTTAACTTTTTTCCATAGGACTTGTAGTTTTGCCGGAAATCGAGATAAACAGTTTTCTACCCTTAAAAACTCCCCTGTTCCACTTCCCAACCTCAGATCGCCCGTAAATTATTTTTCCTATCATTTTTGTCATATTCTCTTCCTTTTCCAATGAGTTTCATCCTACTATTATTTTATTTGGTTTCAAAAATTATCGGCACTGGTCTAAGGCTGAATATTCCGTATTTCTTCGAACCGTTATGAACTTATTATGTTGTCAAATTCATTATTTTCAGATCGAAACTAAAATTAAAAATAGTTGCAAACAAAAAAGTTCGTCTTGATTTTTGGAGTGAGGGTGAGGCCATCAGACACGTACGCAAGTGGGTTTTTGGGGGTTGGAAGCCCCCTCAAGAAGAAAATTTCTGTATCTTTACTTGAAACGTTTCTGTGCGATGGACAAACTAGAGTTCCTTCGATTTTTTTTATGAACCCCCCCCCCCCCCCCCCCCCCCCCCCGAGCAAATCCTGCGCACGGGCCTGGAGGTCATGACTCCCATGACCGACATAAAATAATTTTACATTACAACTAAAAGCGAAAATTTTAAATATTCATTACAAGCTCTGAGAAATCCTATAATTTCATGCAATTTACCTTTTAATCTCCACATCTATTAAATTCATGGATTCCATAGTCACCAATTACCTTAGAAACACAGCATCTGGATAATTCTGACGAAGCATTTCGTTGCAATTTCAGTTTTAACTTTGTTAGAATTTGAAAATTTTCTTAATTATGCATAGGAAATAAAGCAAGAGCGTGGTTCTTTGGTTTAAACGGTACGTTAGTTTCAAAGGTGTTCAAAATTAACATTTAATTTTGATAAATAAAATAAAATTTAAAATCTGCCTTCTAGCTAATATAAATTAACAACTAATGTTAGTTGGTGCGTCATATTAAATGTAAAACATAAATTTATTAAATAGAATTAAACAAAATAAAAGAAAAATAAATATCAACAGTTAAAGGACCCCGCACTAATCTTATGGAAAACCGGTTTCGGTGAAAATCGCTGAAATTTCAATATGATTTAGCCCATGCTATTCTGAACAAAAGTTACCATTGCGCTAACTCTCTGAATGGATTCTACAAAGTTTGATATTTTGACGATTTTTCAAAAAATCCGGAATTTCATTTTCATCGTATCGATCTGAATTTTTATAATGGAATAGTCCACAATATGTGCATCAAAAAGTTCAAATGAACCAACCATCCAACTTTAAATATTTGAAAGATACTGGGCGATCAAAAATATATTTTCAATTTCGGAATTTTTATGGTTCAAAAAATTCCACCTTCGTGTAGTTCAAACCCCTGTGTAATTCAAACCGTGGCATTCGCGAGGTAGGCACTGTGGAACTTTTTGATCAAGAACGACTCATCTACATTATGTCAGAAAATAAAAAAAATTCACGGATGATTTTAGAAATCATTTCAAAATTATTCCGAAACATCCCTTCTCCATATTTTTTGGACCATCGCCGCAACTTTATTTGGATTAAGATTAATGAGCACAGACGTTGACACATTTGTATATATATTAGCTACGTAGTTTCAAAACATCAGCTAAATATGTTGGTGGAAGCTGAATATACAAAGGGATACATTTTTCCGAAATTGAAAATATATTTTTGATCGCCCAGTATCTTCCAAATATTTAAAGTTGGATGGTTGGTTCAAATTCATAATATGATCGCCCTCTCATGTACTGTAAGTAACATCAATAGGGTGTTTAACTAAGTTTCAGATTCTATTTAAAACCTTATAAATAACTAGTACTATATGAATAAATAACAACACAATATGTTTTCTTAATTCTAATTGCGTTCATAATTTTTACCAGAAATTTGTTATTTTTTATAATGTGCCTTTTGAATATTGCGCCATTGTTGAAATTACGTCACTGGTTACGTATCTGAAGTTAGATATAATCCGAATCGAAAGTCCAACGAATTCACTCGACTTCAAAGTTAAAATTGTTAAATTTCACTGTCAAATGTCAACAATAGCATTTCTTTAAGCGTGGTTTTGCAGTTATTTTTGATTTATTAATATTTCTTAGTTAGTATATAGTATTTTCTTTGTTCATAAGTATACTTGTATTTGTGTTTTCTGGACTTTAAAATCGTTATGGCGGAGTATGTTAAAGCTAATTCGAATAATTTTATCTGGTGTAGTTACTGTAGTGTTAGTACAATATGGCACAAAACAATATTTGTAATTAGAACGAGAACCCATTTTTAAAACTAGTAAAGTCTGAACAGCACAAAATTATTAAACACAATAATCATATAAAAACATCAACATAACCTTTAAGGTTATGTCTGTGTATACAACATACAACACATCTGTGTACAACACACAAAAATAATGAAAAATATTCTTCTTCTTCTTCTTCTTCGTTTTCACTTTTCGAAACTAGTTTTCTTCTTTTTTAATCGTTTACCGTAAAGGAAATCAGTACAGTGTTAGTGACGTATCTGTATTAAAAATTGCATAAAATCTCAAATACTTTCTTACCATTTTTTATCAATTTAAAGCAAAAAAACATACAATTATGTAGAAAGTAATTAAGTATGAGTAATTATAAATATAAAACAAACGAGGTTAGATTTGGAGTTAAACACCCTATTGCATATGGATCTGCAGGAAAACGAATATTTTCTTGAAAAAAGTTCGATATTAATTACCAAAAACAAAGTTTAACCCTCTGTATACCCGCCAGATTTGATTCTAGAAACTTTTCTCATTTGAACTTTTTGATGCACATATTGTGGACTATTCCATTATAAAAATTCAGATCGATACGATGAAAATGAAATTCCGGATTTTTTGAAAAATCGTCAAAATATCAAACTTTGACCCCCTGTAGAATCCAAACGCTGGTATTCAGAGAGTTGGCGTAATAGTAACTTTTGTTCAGAATAGCATGGGCTAAATCATATTGAAATTTTAGCGATTTTCACCGAAACCGGTTTTCCATAAGATTAGTGCGGGGTCCTTTATTGAAAAAAATTTATCTGATTTTGAAGTTCTATTCCTATTATTTATTTATTACCTTCTTAAGGCGGAAATAGACGGTTCAATTTGGTTGATTCAACCATATTGAAAGACAAATGTATAAACGTTTCAATTAAATTGATCAATTTCAAAATGTCGGCAACTGAAATGGTACTTAAAATGAATCCGCTTGAGCGAACCAAAATAATTTAGGCACGTAAATATCATCCCTGCCAGTCCCACTTTTCTCTAACTTAACTACCTTGTTTAATTCTGCCATATATCTTGTTCTTATAATTTTTATTTTTAATTTAATATCATTTTCGGATAGGTCCGGAATATTTAATTCTGATAAGGGGGACTTCATTGCCTTGTCTCTCAATACTCGGTTTTTATACGTTTCAGATTTGTTGTTCCAGAGGCATTCGTGATTTTTATATAAATCTAGAAACATCGGGGTATTCTCTTCTTTCCATTTATGCACCATTGTTAAATATAATCACTATATAGTCGCAATAGGGAACAGTGACTGAACTGAACACACTCCTTCAACGGTCAACAAGAGTGTATAGACGTGTCAATTTTGAATGATTCATCCCGGTTGTACAACTAAAATGAACGAAAGTAGAAATTCTTTCAACGTTCAATTTGTTTGAAATACACTATATAATTTGGTTGAATCAACCAAATTGTTCAACCATGAACGAAATAGAAATTCTTCCAACTTCTTTCAACGTTCAATTTGGTTGATATACACTATACAATTTGATTGAATCAACCAAATTGTTCAACCATGAACGAAGTAGAAATTCTTCCAACTTCTTTCAACGTTCAATTTGTTTGAATACTTTCATCGAATCGTAAAATAAACTATTCAATTTGGTTGAATCAACCAAATTGAACCGTCTATTTCAGCCTTAAATTCTTCCAACTTATTTCTACGTTCAATTTGGTTGAACACTTTCATTAAATCGTAAAATACACTATTCCAACCAAATTGAACCGTCTATTTCCGCCTTTAGCAACTACTTTTTGTTCTCCTACTTTTTATTTAAAACATCAAAAATAAAAACAATCATCGAGATTCGATGACATTGTCACTCTGAAACAAAAAGTGTGGCAACGTCAGTCCATTTTAAACACTTTTTATAATTTTTATATGATTTTTCGGCCTGTTGATGATATTGGTTTGTTTCCGAAGCAAGCAAGTCGAAAACATTGTACCAAAAATTAACTCTGCTATAGTTTATCCATTTTTAATTTGCAGAAATATAAAAACAAAATTCCCAGATGTGCCGACAAGTTGCTTTGATCGCGTACTATATAACATACGTTATTATTTAAAAAAAATATCATGTATTGGGATTTTCATAAATTGGACGGCGTTATGCATTAGCAGACCAAGTAAGCAACTAGAATAACAATTTAAAAGCATGATCCTTTGTTAATCCTAAATATACCATTTCGTGCCAAATAACATACGTTTGTAAAGCACATACCTATGCCCTTTAAAGAAACGTTGTAAAATTAACTTTGACCTAAAGTATACTTATCAGCAAGGACTTTTGGTTTAAACAGGGTACCAGTAGTGTTTTCCTTATATAAACCATAAACAGGTCTACGTATATTGGTATCTGACATGGGGGCGTGGCCTATCCAATATGGCGTCAATTACGGTGAATATTTGAATGTAACATGAGTGCTCATCGCATATTAAATATAAAAAATGAATCTCAAGATTGACAAAATTTGCGAATCGGCTACAACAGACTCCGGCAAACTAAATTTGCGGGAAAAAATTAATGAAAGCGGCAGTGGCTGTGTGGACGTAGTGGCTTTCTGTTTATCAACGTCGAATTTACGAGGTCGTCCCAATCAATTTAATGAGAAAATTGCACGAAATGGACAAGTGATGGAGTGTTGTTTGTTCCTGCAGGTACTTCTTCCTTGCTTTGGATTCATCATGTTTGGTTTTCATTGTTTCAATATTCTAATTTCTTTCTTCGCTTCTTGCTCTTCTTTTCAATCTCTTCTCGATTTTCTTCTCATGTCCAACTGGATCCACATTTGGCAAATTACGTGATGGCAAGGCGTAATTTTTCGATTTTTCACGGTGTTTTACTACAATTTCGGTCATTTTTTATCTCAAAAATTTATTTTCCCGTTTGACGTAATGTATTTCTTGTGAAATCTTCACCCTACTTTGTGTCCGATAACAAAGCGCTGGATGGCGTATCGCTGGATGTCAGATCCCAATACTCTTGCATAGCTTTATCAATTTTTTCAATTTTTCTTCACACGTTTTTCGCTTTTGTGAATGATCCAAATGAACTCTTATTATGATTGCATTATCAGATTGCTTGTTATTTTCCTTTCAAAGACAATCGAACATTATCCAATTCATACCTGCCCTGAGTTTCGTAAAATGTTTCTTGAAATCCAATCTTCTGGCGAAAAAGACGAATTTTCTTCGGCATCATTATTTTTAATCTCAGAGGCACTATCAACCACCAAGGATTTCTGTCGTTTTGTTGGTCTAATATTTATATCGTCTGAATCAGAACTAAATTCTGTAAAACTATTATCCATTAACCGGAACCCATAGTAGGGTAACAGTGTTGTTCTTGCCTAGTTCGTTTAGATTCTCTAGGCACTCCCAAACTATCTTGGAGTTGATTACGTGGGAGTTCAAGGTATTAATGGCTGCTTGGCTGTCTGACATGATGATGATCTCTTGTCTGCGAAAATTTCTTTTTATGTTGAACTGGACACATTTTCCGATGGCGTATATTTCAGCTTGGAAAATGCTCGGAGATTTGCCTAAACTTTCGGAATATTTGGTTCCAGGCCCATATACTCCTATTCCTGTTCCTTCTGTTGTTCTAGAACCATCTGTTTACCATTTCATGGCACTTCTATTGAGTTTTGGGATGGTATCTTTGTCCCATTCGCTTTTGTTACTTAGCTTTGTGTTGAATTCTTTCACAAAGCTAAACTTCTTTGTCATCTCATCTTGGGGCATGTCCCAGGTTTGGTTATTTCCAGGAAGGAGTCGAAACTTGCGTTTGGTTGATCCTTCTCTGGTGTTATATTTAGGCATTACGGTGGAAAAATAATGTAAAATTGAACAAAAATAAAAATATCTCCAAAATTAATAGATTTAGGCATAGTAGGCCTTTATTATTTTTAAAAGGTAATGGAATTTGCTACATAATAGGATTATAAAATACAGGGTGTCCTATTTAAAATAAGAACGATATTGTCGTTTGAATATGTCATTAGAGAATCGCCCAGTTCTGGACGCACTGTATAACTTTAAACAACTCTAAATAAATTATTGCTTTCAATTTTTAGTCTAATTTTTTTCAGTTAAAATAGGATTTGGCTGATTCCACATGTTTCCAAGTTATTGGTTTTCTTGTAAGTAATTCCATTTTTAGAAATATCACAATATCTCGAAAACTAAAAAGCTTAGGTATAGGGAATACTTAAGAAAGTTTATCTTATTTTTAACGTATAATCTATAAATGCAATAAAATATAGGGTATTTCATAAGAAATAATATAACTTTGATACGCCACACTTTTTTGGGACAATCTGTATCTTTCAAAATAATTTTAAAAAGTAGCCTTTATCAACCCACATATCCATGAATAAACAAAATTTTCAAAATATTAACCGTTTAGCCACAATGGACCGTTTTTTTGTACAACTTTGTGACTCGCCCATTTCCTTGCTCAAATTGACAGATTATTGAAATATACACTTTTCTGGATGTACTTAACTTACCTTTTCTTAAACTGACGAGCTCGAGTTTTTCTAAGGATCGATTTTTTTTACTAATCTGACGGGCTGCCCTCAACGCACCCCCCTATATTAATGGTTTATATACGGTAGGGGTACATTACAGGGTGCAAGGTTTCTCCCCATATGTATTTCTGACGCGCTCGAGTAACGCGGAAAATCCCCGCTTGGCCTCCCCTACTATAAATTCATATTGTAAGCCGTCATTCTCCTTTTTTGTTTATGACTCCGTTTTGAATAAATCGTTAAAAAAATACAGTCCACTTTAATTGAACTTTCTACTAGTATGAACTGAAATAACTCAAATCTGATTCTATTTTTGTTAGTTATTTCAAAATTTTAGAATTTTGTCGAAAACCATTTTTCTCATATTATTTTACAGCATTACAGTTTATTGCTATTTTTCAGAAACATTATTAGATATTAGACAATATTAATTAAAACATTGTCAAATAATTTTCATCCAATTATGTCAAAACATACATACTTATTAGTCCAGCATATACCGTAACCAAAATGGCCTGTTATCGCCACAAGCTTTATTCAAGCATAACGGCTGTTCTAAGGAAAAACCAAGCAAGCGCCATTTTTCCTAAATTTGGTTTTTTACATATATAGTGTAACAAAATAAGTACATGAAACCTTACTGGAAGGTGAGTTTTTAAAGCTGAGAAATACCAAGTAAGCGCAGACTTAAGTGACAGGCGCAGAACGTTTTTTGGCTCTCCTGTAAAATTTGTGTGGATGCACATACTTGGTTTTTCCTTAGAGCAGCCGATACGTCGATAGGTTTACACCAATATAAGATTTTCCCATGTCAAAAAGTTATTTAGGTACACGGTGGTCTTGTAAACGATTCTTTTCGAATTGGTCCCACCGCCCAAACGGCCGAAAACCACCCCCAAAAGGGCGAATCGCGTCTTTCGCAGGCAAAACTAACGGGGGTGGTTTTTGGCCATTTGGAGGGTGGAGTCAACTTGGGGAGAAGCAGCATGGTCAGGTTAGATAATATATGGTCAGGTGTAACCAGACGCGGATTTATAGGTATGCGGACTATGCGCTCGCAAAGGTCAGCATGAAAAGCAGCATCCTCAATAATGGGAGATTTCGCGGGTTTTCTCGTTTATAGCGAAAAACAAATTTTTGGCCGTTTGTGGGGTGGGGTAAACTCTAAACGAAATGTAATGTAACTGTTAACAAATGTGAATAGCCAAACAAAGGGAATATTAAAATTTTATTCGATGACAAAGAAATTATTAAACAAAATTAATGACTTAAAAATCATAAATAACTATTTATTTCAGTCCAGATATTCATTAGGCAGAACGTAATCAATAGAATAAAGTTAGAACTAATTTTAGAACAAGAATCGTATAATAAAACCACATAACTCATAGAACTACCGTTTTGCTGAAACGATCCCTAGTGTAGCACAAGAGACAACTATGAGCATGCGCAGTGAAACCGCTGCCATAACAGGGGTGTTTTAAGTGGAATTCATGGCCACTGAAATATAGATTTTCACCGTGAGTATTTTCTAAAGATGGAATAGTGAAGTAAGTACAACTGAAATTGTAGTCAGGGACGAATTAAAAGGAAATTTCGGTGGGATTATGCCTGAATAACTGTAAACTGGTAAATCCTTTTTTGTCAAAGGTATGTCACCAAGTTTTCCATTTGTTACATACTTTTTGTTACACACTATAAATAAATAAAACAAAAAAATCATTTAACATAATGTATTGTTTAAAATATTATTGATGAGAAAAAAGGATCAGTTTGGATAAATTCTTCCTTTTCAGTTCTCCCCTTACATTTTCTGTTTGCATCCTAGCAAAACTATAGTAACGTATTTTACAATAAATTTGATTAATTTCATTTTATGGTTCATTTCGTAAATTGAAATGTCAAAAACATGGTTCTCTAATGAAGAAAACAATTTCCTATCTTCGAATAGAGTTCCTGATATATTTGTCACAGAAACATCCATAATTTTTTTTCTTTTGACATTAAGTTGTTCGTCAGACCCATTATTTGCTTAATTTTTCTCTCTGTGAACATAGAACACTTCACAATATCTGCAGAAGGCTTGATTAATCCAGAAAAAGAGGCAGCTCTGTGTTTTCTATGCAATAATTTGAAGTAATCAAGATCTACACTTCCTTTTCTCTCTTCTTCCATTTCAGAAAGGCACACATTACCTGCAATGTATGCAACAATATTTTCTGTCAAGTTAGATAATGTAGGGAGAAATTGAAGTAAGATATTCCTGGAATTGGTTCTTTGTTTTTACAGGAAAGCACCATGCACTTAGACATCTTGAAAACACTGAGTCAAATAACTCTAACTATACTAAAAACTAGTGAGGTCTCTTAAATACTACACGATAACAGAATGAAAGCAACACAAAAAGTATATACCTAATACGATAATGCGGAATTAATAAAACACTGAAGCAAGAACACAATTCAACAACAACACACCTAAGACCGGCTCTGATCAAAAATTTCGTCAGACTAAGTCAAAGGTGTTGATGTTAAATAACAGCGTTTTCAAATGAGTTGTGGGAAATCCTAATTCTTTATTACGATGCCAGCAGTTGTTATATGCTCAAACATATATATTTTCTTCTGAATACATATGAAAAAAGAATTTAATGATCCTAAATAATCGTAAAATGATGAGTTCGGGCTCTTTTATGGGATTATAATGTAATATATGTAAATCAAATTGCCATTATCTTAGATTTTCGTACAAGTACATGAGCAACTGGCAATGCTGTTGATGATCTGCGCATGATCAAAGTTGTCCCATCTATACATGTGGTTACGAATAATATTAATTTCTTCCACCTATTTTAGCCTTCTAGTTCTATGTGTTCTGTGAATAAAACACCAAATTTCTAATAATAAACTTTAATGTGGTAATCCCATAAAGAATTTACATCGACGATTATACAGTAGTTATAAACAATTAAACAATTTAGCGAACAATTAAACAATGTAAGTCAAGACAAATTAGTTGTAGATAAGTCTGCAAACATCAAAATAATGAAAACAGAGTTATTTTAAGTATTAGAAAAGAAATAAATTATCAACTTAACCTCAAAATATAATATCAAAATTCAACAATGTAATTTGATGGAAATTTATGGGAATTATATGAAATCTAAAGAATAAAGGGTGGAGATATCCAAAATCAAAGTTGTATTGAAAAAAGGGCATTAATAATTAAGTTTAATGCAAATTAGATAATCGATAATAGTGAAAATAAAAAGGCTTAATGTACAGTTAATATATCTAAGTTTAATTAAGATATAAATTATACAAAAATCATTCTTTTTACCTAAGGAATGATTTGGTAATAGTTAAATTGCAAATAAAAATTTTTGAATTTAGAAATAATTTTATTGAAATTTATGTCAAAATACGATCTAGGCGGCTTTGAAATGGTGGTTTATAAAAACCAATTTTCGCTGTCAAGCGAGGCTTTTGCTTAAAATCCTTCGTCGAGTTCACATCAGTGTCTGTTGTAAAAACAAAAAAGAATCAAGTCAAAGCCACTTTGATTAAGAAAATAATAATTGTAAAAGTTTTACCTGTCAAAATTCACAAGTGAGGTTAGAATTGATATTCAAGAGGAAATTCGTATAAGTAAATAACTAAACGAATTACAACCAACATTTCATCATTTGCACCTGAAGGTATATCCTGTTCCAACTATACTCAGAAGAATTTTATCCAGTATTCCTAATTTGAACTTTATCCAGTATCCTGTTTTTCCTATGTTTGTATCCCGTTCCAAATACATTCCGAAGAATTTTATCCAGTATTCCTGATTTGGATCTTGGATTTGTTGTATCGTAGATTTTGGGAAAGTAGATAAACAAAGATATCTAAAAGATTAAACATTAAAGGTATAGTCGAACTCAATCCTTTATGAGAATGAAAAATCAGCAAAGGATTACCGCCAATAGAACAAATGCTGATGAATCTGGACATTTTTGAGCACTTTAATGTCGAAAACACCGTACACTGTCCATATACATAAAAATAAAATAATATTTTGGCTATTAGGACCACTATGCAAAGATTCAATAACCAACTTAGCTGGATATCGTTATAGGGGAGAATGGCGTATAATTATTTATTATGAATTTACATTTTAATTTCTATAACGCATATTAGATTTGAATAGAGGTTGATATCTTCATTTTTTGATCTCTTGTGAGATTTACAAACGTTACTAATTAAAGTTTTGTCTTAAATTAATTTAACTAAACTGTGGGTTGTGAGATTACACTCATAAGAGGCGACAATGGAAGTGTTTACATTTTCAATTGCAGAAACAAAATTCTCAGATGTGCAGACAGGTTACTTTGGCGGCTTGTATATGTGCCGACAAGTGACTTTGTCGGTATTAGCGGCATGTAGATGTGCCGATAAGTGTCTTTGTCGGTGTTAGCGGCATGTAGGTATGCCGACAAATGGCTTTGTCGGTATTAGCGGCAAGTATATGTGCCGACAAGTGGCTTTGTCGGTATTAGCGACTTGTATAAAGGGGGATCATTTTGTTCTGCAATTAAAGTAGGAAGTAGAAGTTAGACAAATATTGTCTTCAGTAGTGGGGGCTAGGAAAATATTCATACTGATACACTGTGCTTGTGTTCGCACTTGATTTTTGATTTAGTGAATAGTAGGTGGTAGGTGATTCGTGGCGTTAGTTTATTTCAATTAATATTATTATTGGCTTCCGTGTATATACATACTTTTTTTTATTTTGAAACATTGTTACAGTGTACTTCTTATTTATTTATTCGGTGTCAATTTCAATATGTTTCGTCCTTGGGAAAATACAGTTTCTTTAAGTGGATCTAAAGAATCGGAACAATCACTAAATGATATTCCAGTGGATTATGTGGTATCAGGTTGTAGTCCCAAAGATTCCTGTAGCTCCGATGAGGAAGAGAACATTTTTGGTGAAAGAACTTCAGAGTTTCAAGAAATATCCACCTCGAAAAAACAATATCTATGTAAAGATGCCCAAACGATATGTATAAATGTTTATAACAATATTGTAACTTCCGAAGGTGAAAGGAGTGCCATTGAAAAAATATCTTTTTTAACAAATGTTCCCATTAGCACTCTTTATAGAATTATAAAGAATGGTCCAAAAAATCGTAAAGAGATGTGTGATAAAGGATGTGTTAAAACTTTAGATCCTTCAATATCAAAATTAATTGGTAGTATTATTTATGAATCTTACCAAAGAAATGAGTTCCCAACAGTGGATAGTATATTTTCTTTACTAAAAAGTAAATGGCCAGATTTAAGAATTTCTAAAAGCACAACACAGCGTTGGATATCGAAAATTGGATTTAAATACCAAACTATCAACAAGAGAACTGTAATAATGGAAAGCCAGAGGATCATAAAATGGAGGATACAATATTTGGAAAAAATTAAGGCATCTCGAAATAGTAACAGAAAATATACTATTTAGATGGAACGTGGTTCGATACCCACGATACGCCAAAGAAAGGATGGTCTGACGGAACAAGAAGATGTTCAGTAAATGTTCCTTGTAACAAGGGAACTCGACTTACAATTCTTCACTGTGGATCGGACTCAGGGTGGGTACAAAATTGCCTCAAACTCTCTGGAAAAAATTTGGAAGATTGTAATTTAGATTACCACAAAAATATGTCTGGAGAAAGTTTTGAAGATTGGTTTGAAAATCAACTGTTAAACAATATTGAAGAGAATAGCATCATAGTGATGGATAATGCTTCATATCATTCCCGCTTAATAGAAAAAGTTCCCAATACCATCTGAAATAAGTCTGAGATTCAGGAATTTTTAAGAAATCATGAACTTTATTTCGAAGAAAATTATACAAAAAACAATTGCTTCAAGTATTAGGCACACAATCATTTGAAAAAAAGTTCTTTATTGATGAAATGGCATCAAAAAGAGGCCACGAGGTATTGCGCCTTCCGCCCTATTTTTGTGTATTTAACCCCATAGAATTAATTTGGGGACAACTTAAAAAAAGAATAAGGCGTCATAACGTGTTGTGTGGTTTTTCTGGGTTTTCCCACAACTGTAAAGCAAATGCGCCATCAAGCATCAGTAAGTCGCCCCAGAGCGCCACGGCAAATAATAATAACAGCCGTCCCTCCCCCGCACAAGCTGCAGAGCTTTTGGGGTTCACTCGTAAGGGAGTGAATTGCAGGGCGTATATTATTATTATTATTATAACGTGTTTCCCAAATTTGACGGTTTGGTTGCAAATTTGGTAAAAGAAGAAATTAACAAAATTTCAGCTGATGATTGCCAGAAAAAATCAAACATGTCATCAAAGAAGAAAATTCTTATATAACGAGTCCGACGCAATTTATTATCAATGTTGATGACAGTGAATCCGATTGTGAGGATTGAGATAGGGTAGGTAAGCTTAATTAATTTATAATATTTATGACTTTATTCACCGTGTTTTTAATTTTAGAATTAAAATTTGAGACAAAATTTTAATTAGTAACGTTTGTGAATCTCACAAGAGATCAGAAAATGAAGCTATCAACCTTCAACCTCTATTTAAATCTAATATGCGTTATAGAAATTAAAATGTAAATTCATAATAAATAATTATACGCCATTCTCCTCTATAACGATATCCAGCTAAGTTGGTTATTGAATCTTTGCACAGTGGTCCTAATAGCCAAAATATTATTTTATTTTTATGTATATGGACAGTGTACGGTGTTTTCGACATTAAAGTGCTCAAAAATGTCCAGATGCATCAGTATTTCTTCTATTGGCGGTATCCCCTGTGTTTTTATAACGTTTTTTCACTCTCATACACAAGTGGGTTCTACTATACCTATTTTAAATATCGATATTTGAAACCATAATGATAAATAAAAGGCCAAAATAATAATTAACTAGGTTAGGTTAGATATTAGTGTATAAGTTAAATTAGGATAAGGTAAGAGAATAATTTATCAAGTTAATAGTAATTGGTAATTTCACAATAAAAAGGAAATTACGCTTACCTTTTTCTAATAACCGATTTTTTACAATAACTGCATAATCAACCATTTTTTTTCTTGTTAATAAACATTTATAAAGTCTTAATTCATTATTATCGATCTTACAATTTTGCGGCCAATTTTTGAAACACAACTGGAATTAGGAGACTCATTTTCTCTTCTGGGTTAGAGATGGCGCCAGGCGAAAATTGATTACGTTCTGACTAAGGACAGAACAGAACAAAATAAAAAATAATTTAACAAAATTTAAAGTCTAGAATTTATCCATCAGATCTAATAATAAAATTACGTTAGTTTTGCCGGTGAAAGATGCGATGCACCCTTTTGGGGGTGGTTTTTGGACGTTTAGGGGTGAGGCCAACTCAAAAAGAATTTTAACCCTCGCCATCGTGTTCAGCATCGTCTAAAAAGTACTTTGGGGGCGTCAAAAATTATTTGTGTTTTTCGTGGTTCTTTCCAACTCACAGAATGCACTAAAAGCATCAATACACACGGCGGAAAACCATTTTTTTTCGCACGGGGGTGGTTATAAATGTCATTTCAAATTTTGTCCAAGTTTTCCATAATAAAAACAAATACCTCAAGTAGAGAACTGACATGTGTCAATAACAAAATCAATCCCAAAAATATTCAGTTCATATTTTTTCGTAGTCTAGAATCATATAAAATAACCGATAATCAACAGAACTGACACATGGCGATGACAAAATTTTCAACCTTTAGGTAATTTTCCAATTTTAATCCATTAGAACCTGGCGTGTGACTCAAAATATCAGTTCTCAATTTTTTCTCAACACATTTACTTTCCTCTATTAAAAAAATTGACCTAAGTTGACCTTCCGGGTGACTAAAAAAATCCCTCACCCTGAACTTCTTTTCTCAATTCTCCGAGAACTGATGAAGAATACTTGAAAATTCTGTGTGGTGTGGTAATATGTCGAAAATTCTGGTTACGATATGCCGTACTATATATTATGTTAACAAGTTACCGATCTATTCTATAGCTTGTGTATACGATTCACGACCTAGTGAGCTGTTAAAAGTCTAATGAAGTTATATATTATTTAGTACAATCGTGCTATTAAGGGCTTATCTAAATAATAGATTAGTGCTCCCTCTATTATGGGCTTGTTCATGAAAATGGCAGTGACCTAATCATTGTGTCACGATTTGAGGTTTATGAGAATCCAGGAAAATTCACAAAATTTGTCACTCAATAATTTTATAAAATGGCATATAGATTACTCTTTTCTTTTTCCTTTAAGGAAAAGCAATGTAAGGAAACGAGTTTGGAATTCAAAATCCCCAGAACAGTTTCTGTCTAAATCAAGCTATATCAGCTAAAAGGTAAACTACCAAACCTAGTGGAGTCGATCTGGTTTTGAAAACGAAGTCGCCCTTTTAGAATTTTTTTTTGTGATTTCATAGATTCGAGGTCCCTTTTTCACATGATCACTATTTGGAGGCTAAGGAAGTTTGGTGAAATTAACATGTAAATATATGGGCAAAACGCTTTCACCCCCCTCCCCCCATTCCTGATTATCGGATCGAGTTCTTGCAGGGCTCAAATCAAAGAGAAAAAAAATCCGCATCCGACGCGAATTAAAAATGTTCCCCACTTTTCTCTTTCGTCACGAAAATAAAAAAAAAAATATTTACAAAATCCGAAATTCAGTTGCCATTTGTCCGTTCTCGCGAAAATCATCATCTCCGGATTGGTCGAAAATTAAAAAAGTTCCTCGGGTCAAAGATCAATCAGTGTTTGCCCTCCCCCTCCACCCTAATCAACCTAGCGACTTGAAATTTGGACACAGTAATTGGGTCATGACTATCTATCGGAGGAAAAAAATCAAGTCTCTAAGTCACTTTCTTCCATGCGAAAAACGCGAACACGGCTTTACGTGTGTTCTCGCCACGGCAAAATTCCGTATTCTTACGAAGCGCAATATCTCGAGAACCACTATGCCGATTTCCCACATCTTTACATGTTAATTTTACCCCCTTTCAGTCCTCCCTTAGCTTCCATATAATGATCACGTAAAAGAGGGGCACCGAATCAATGAAATCACAAAAAAAAATTAGACAAGAGCGACTTGGTTTATCTGGTGTTTTACCCCAAACTTCATGAAGTATTGAAAAATATGTGAACATAATATCGATTTCGTTGAAAGAACATAAACATTCAAATTAGCCCAGTTGTCAGAGACATCTCATAAAGTTTGATATCGCTGAAACTAGGCCTTAGTTACTTTTTTGGGTATAGAAAACCATAAAAAAAATTCACAATTTCGAAAACAAAATCGAAAATTTGGTTTTTGCGTTATATCTTGAAAAATACAGTGGAAAATTTCACTAAAAATTATATTACGAGTTATTTTAAAAAAAATGTATTACTACCTATAAAAAATTATTACAATTTCATTTTGTAAGTAAAGAATTTTAGTAATACAATTTGAAAGAACATGATAGAATGCTTTTTTTGTGGAACATAATGGTGACGGTGACCTATTCGAGCATTTGTTACAGGGTGTCCCGTTGGTAAACGGAAATATTTTAAAGGTAGGTAGAGGTCACAAAGGCGGTTCTAAATAACCCATATATAATGGGTCTCTTGGCTTCCATAACTGAGTTACAGGGTGTTTTATCAATTATGCATAATTATTCATTTGGCCAGAACTTTTGAATCACTTAGTATATCTTTTTCATTTTTGGCATACAATTTACACTTCTCACGAATAATGTACTGAAATATTAAGAGATATGAAAATCCAGGTTCGGCTGCAGGAAAAATTGTAACCTATTAAAAATATCAAAACAACACCCTGTATAACACAATTTTAATATTTCCATTTTAGATCTGAGTAGAGGGAAAAAAACTGAATTGAAACAAGTTGTTGTTTTTATCCCGCCACCGATCCGAATTGGAAAATTTTGAAAGTGAAAGTAAAATTTTCATCTAATTTAGAAAAGACATATTATGAAACTCATTTTTTCTTTAACAATTTCGAAAATTCACTTCGCTTCATTTACCTATTTCTTGTTTAAAGTAAAGCGGGACAATAAACGCTCATAGTAACTATGTAACTAACAAACATTTATTAGTAATTAAAGAAATTGCTCAAAATGTCCACTACTTTGTTTTATGCACTCTCTTTTTTTTTGAAAGTAAAATTTTAGAGAAAAAAAAGAGAAATTATTTTTTTTTGTCGTTTAATATTCAAAATGGATTTATTTTCGACATTTAGAGAGTCTTATATTATTCATATTTTTATTATTTGTCCGTTTTAACACCATTTTAAGTAATATGGCAGATCCGTACTTTAAACAAAATATTAAATTGATTACTTTTCGATCGCCTCGTATAATTTTATTTTAGCATAGTGGATTATGCTGTATAGGGATACCTGAAATCCAAGGTGTATTCTAAAGAAATAAACAATAGAGAAGAACTGCTTCAAAGAATTAAGGAAGCCTGCGAGGAATTGAGAAACAATCCATTTATTATAAGAAAATCAGTAAGAGACATTTAAACATGCAAGAAAGTGCATAAAACAAAATAGTGAACATTTTGAGCAATTTCGTTAATTATTAATAAATGTTTATTAGTTACTATAAGCGTTTATTGTCCCGCTTTACTTTATACTGGGCGTTTAAAAAATAAATACCTAATTGAATATTTTCTCCTAAGTACGGGCCTAAGCCATATAAACAAGAAATAGGTAAATGATGCGAAGTGAATTTTTAAAATTGTTAAAGAAAAAATGAGTTTCATAATATGTTTTTTCTAAATTAAATGAAAATTTTACTTTCACTTTCAAAATTTTCCAATTCGAATCGGTGGCAGGATAAAAACAACAACTTGTTTCAATTCAGTTTTTTCCCCTCTATTCAAATCTAAAATGGAAATATTAAAATTGTGATATATAGGGTGTTGTTTTGATATTTTTAATATGTTTCAATTTTTCCTAAAGCCGAACCTGGATTTTCATATCTCTTAATATTTATTAAAAATACTGTACTGAAATCAGTACATTATTTGTGAGAAGTGTATTCTGTATTCCAAAAATGGAAAAGATATACTAAGTGATTCAAAAGTTCTGGCCAAATGAACAATTATGCATAATTGATAAAACACCCTGTAACTCAGTTATGGAAGCCAAGAGACCCATTATATATGGGTTATTTAGAACCGCCTCTGTGACCTCTACCTTCCTTTAAAGTATTTCCGTTTACCAACGGGACACCCTGTATATAGTAATTTTCCGCTTTTTCGCGTGGTGCTATTAGTTTTTCGAATTTTTTTTCTTCGAGCTATAATGAAAAACCAAATTTTCGTTTTTGTTTTCAAAATTGTGAAATTAACATACACTTTAGAGCAGCAGAGATTTTTTTGTCGTTTTCTAAACCCTTTAAAGTACCTAAGAGCCTAGTTTCAGCGATATCACATTTTAATATATATATAAGTGGATATTTTCGTGACTGTTCAATAATAGTTTTCGAAAGCTTGACCAAAACGAAGAAATCAAACTAATTTATTTTATATTGACTGATTCCCACGAATTTTTCTACTTAATATATATATATATATGGCTCTGGCAACTGGGCTAAATGAAAAAGTAGAGTTGTAAAAGAAAAAAAAATTAAATGTTTGAAGTTATTTTAAAATATACAAGCTGTTATATTCTCACAGACATATAGTGAATTTCCTGTATTTTATATTTGTTTCAAATACTTATTAAGTAGTTGAAAATTTGAACCACGGACCTATTAAATGCGCGTTAAATGGCCGCACTGTATAATGGGAAGCAAGTGCGCAAATGTCGTAAGCTGAAGTTCTACGCAAGAAGAAAGGATTTCAAGTAAAAAAAAACTGAAAAGTAGCACCGCCATTAACGACAGAATTAACCCATAAAGTATAAAATCCTAGGAAGCACTAGGTATTCTTAGAACAATCCCAAAAATAACAAAAAATATTTGGTTTTTTTCTCGAAATCACACATTGTACTATATTTTTGTTTTAACTATGTCGACTAGTAATACTAGTATAGTAGTTTAAAAAAGTAAATAGACTTTAATTATGGAGATTCAAAACGAGAATTCGTCAGTTTGACGAACCAGGAACCCAAAGTTCGATAATTTAATGGCAAAAACGTAAAATAATTTTCTTCAGGGTTTTTATGATTGGAAGTGGTAAAGGGGCTTACAATGAAGGTAAAAAAAATTCGCCCAACAAGAGAGGGGTGCTAAAGGGATAATTTCAGGGGGTGAACAGGGGGGCAAAATTTTCGCAGAAAATGCAAAAAATTATTAAAATTTTTTTTTTAGTTTTTTATTTTTAATTTCTGCAAAAATAATTTAAATTTGATGAAATTTTGTGGAAGTATACCTTTTTAGGTCTCAAATAACCACAAATTTTTTTAGATTAAAAAATCTAACGGTTTTTAAGAGATTAAAGTTTTTAGGTTAAATACATTTTTTAAAACTATAGTTTTGATACAGACATTGAATATTTATAACAATACGGAACAAAAATCAAATTTCAAATGAAACACAGTTTCTTTTGTATTTTTTTTCTGTAGAATTCAATGGAATAATTAGTTTTTTAATTTTATTAAAAATTTAAACAAATGATAAAAAATTTCCATGTTTGGGGTTTTTTTATTGCATCAAAAAGTTCACGCAAACGCAAAAAAATGAGCACCTAAAGAATTTTTTGCCAACCAACTTTATTTTTGAAAAAAATGTTTTTAACCTAAAAACTTTAATCTTGAAACCCGTTAGATTTTTTAATCTGAAAAAATGTGTGGTTATTTGAGACCTAAAAAGGTATACTTCCACAAAATTTCATCAAAATTAAATTATTTTTACGGAAATTAAAAATGAAAAACTAAAAAAAAATTTAATAATTTTTTGCATTTTCCGCGAAAATTTTGAGGTTATGGTAAAAAATGACTTACATATATGTTGTACATTTTTCCAGATCTACGACTTGGCCATTGGACATTTTTTGATACGACGTCAAGTTTTGCGGAAAATCGCAAAATACCATTTTGCCCCCCTTTTCACCCCCTCAAATTAACCATTTAGCACCCCTCTTGTTGGACGAATTTTTTTTACGTTCATTGTAAGCCCCTTCAGCACTTCCAATCATAAAAACCCTGCAGATAATTTTTATTGACTCTAAATCTAATTTGTCTGCTCTAATCCTATTTTCTCGGTTTTATCCTAAACATTTACCAGACTTCGCATTCCTATCGGAATTTGTTTTTACAAACCACCTCAAAAAATAACCCTGTGCTTCCTTTGTATTTTTCTCATAAATAACAGTAAAGTAAAAATTTAACAAAGCACTAGCAATGGTTTTAATTCTGGAGTTAAATGGGTACATATTATACACTTACACCTCTTTTCACTATTCAAGTTGAGTACATTTCACTGCATCACTGTTGTTGTCAGATGTGTATGCTAGCTGTTGCTGTTGCAGGATCCGGATGGTATGAGTTGTGTGTTGCAGGACTTCGAGATAGCGGGCAGCAGGACGGGGGCCCTCAGCGGAGCTGCCGAGTGTGCGGGAGGTTGTGAGTGCGAATCGCCCCTTGGTACGGTCAACTCCTGGGACTCGCACTCTCACTACCGCCGGCACCCACCCTCGCCCGATCTGTCACTCTATTCGGGAGTCATCCTCTATTGCGACCACACTCAACTTAGAACGTCGACTGGACTTTTTCGACTATTACTCCTGGTAAGATTTGTTCTTGTACTTTAATTGATTTTTTGAAAAACTTATTATTTTATACAGATGTGGCAAAATTTTAACGGAACATAGGATTTTCAGTGTGTTTTAGACGAGAGCTCTTGTAGAAGTCGACTAGCACAAAATATAAGAAATCTGCGTGACGGCGTTTCAACCACTCTACGTTGTTGTATCCCTACTCTCAGCTAGCAGAGCGCGTGTCTGCGTTAGCTTACTAGCACTGAGCTGCAGCAGTATGAAAATGTTAGGAATATATGTGTGACTTTCAGGTAGATTTTGCGAAATTTTCACACTTCCGGCAGTTTTGAATACATCCACATTTCTCGAATTTTTTAATAATTCGACAAATGGTGGACTGTATCGGAATTGGCCTATTTTCAAATGCAACAATAAATAAATTTATTATCGAGTGCCCCAAAATATGACTTTAAAATTTGTATCTTTTCTTCCATGGTGAACGTGAACATTTTATTTTCAATCGTTATCGGCTTACTACTAATACGATTGACTTTCAGTAGACTGAGTGGCACGGATGAATCACGTGTCATTTGCTCGAGGCAGGAAGGGGAACAGTGGTTCAATTGAATAGTCGCGCACATTTCTTATATTTTGTGTCGGCCGACTTCTACATGAGTTCTCGTCCAAAACACACTGAAAATCCTATGTTCCGTTAAAGTTTTGCCACATCTGTATACAGAAAAATTAGATTTGTTACGAAGGTGGCTCATTAGCCATACAGGGTGATTCATTAGTGCGATAAAGTCCAATATCTTCTAAATCATTAAAGGTATAAAAACAAAATTTTGTAGCCAGCCTTAAAGCTCATATTTTAAAATTAGTTGCAATTGTACAGGGTGTTCCAGAACACCGCGCCAGATCAAAGGTACATTTTTTTAAATGGGACAACCTGTATATTACTTTAAATTTGAATTCTGCTTGACTTGGCAATTGCAACAATATGAAGTTGTAATAAGTTATTATTATTTAAAAAGTTCTGGCCACTTTTTCATGAGAATCGTAATGACTTCAACGCTCTGTATCCTTTAAACAACACAAATGCAAATTAATCTTTTACATTCATACGGCTGTGATGGTCGTCTAGTTTAATAATTCACTAGACCTCCTTCCACATTTTGAAAACCGTATACAGGGCGAATCCAAACTCGAATACATCATTTTCACACCATTTTTAAATGGATCACCCTGTATTTTATGTCGGCAACTGAAAGCTATTTTACTATACTTTAAGTTTTATTAAGTATTCCCTATACCCAAATGTAATATTTTTTGAGATATTTCAAATTTATTATTAAAAATTGTACTTCCATTAAAAACGACTTTAAAAACCACCTAAGTATACAGAATTTATTTACATCAATTAAATTATAAATACCTTTAAATTAATAAACAATCATATCTAAAATTATAAAAGATGCTCAAAGAGACCACCCTCTACATCGATGCAGTGTTGAAGACGGTCGTCAAAAAATCTCGTGTAGTGACAGGTACTTTGTACAACAGGTCTTTAACATAACCCTAGAAGAAAAAATCTACTTTATTTAACTCTGGTGATCTTGGTGGCCAGAGAACTGGCCATGCTCGTCCAATCCATTTTTCTGGAAACATATCCAATTGACCCTGTATGAGCTCCGTCATGTAGATACCACATTTGTTGACGTATACGAAGGGGAATGTCTTCCAGAAGAACTGGTAAACGATTTGCTAAGAAATCTAAATATACTTCCCCATTTACCGATTCTTCAAAGAAATAAGGTCCTATCACGTAGTCACCAATTATACCACCCCATACATTTATAGACCACCTAATCTGACTGTGGGTGACGATATGATGAGGATTCGATGTATCATAGTAATGAAAATTGTGCCTGTTTATTTTTTTGAAATGTCGCCTCGTCACCAAATAACACGAAGTCAAAAAAATTTGCTTGCCTCATTCACAAAACTGTACCCTCCTCTCAAATTCATTACCTCTTAGCTCCTGGTGTAACTGAATGTGATAAGGATGCATATGATTTCTTGACAGAATTCTTTGCACTGAGGTGTAACTTATTTCTTGTTCCCTTGAGATTGTATGGATGCTTGTATGGGAATTTTCAGTAACTGCTAGTAAAACATTCATTGTAGCTTCTTCTGTAATAACAGTGTTTGTTCTTTCTGTCTTCTCATAGTCCACCGATCCAGTACGATTAAATCTTTCTAATAACTTTTCGAAAGCAATTTTATTTGGTTGTCTGCGTTCTCGATAACGTTCATGATAAATTCTCGTTGCCAGCAAACAATTTTTATTACTGTCCCCTAAAATCCACAACGTATCTATCAAGATTTCAAGAGGGAAATTCATTTTATTTCAAATAATACTGAATACACATGTCATAAAACTAACAAACAAAACAGCAACCTGTCAATGTTTCTTGATATTTCAAAGCCTACTTTTTGTAATTAACTATTTAGTAAAACTACATATAAAATCTGACCCTCCTATACTTCAGGTACTTTTATCGGCCTGGTAAAACCTTTTTCTATGCAACATACTTTTTAACAAGTTAATTGATGTATACTTAGGTGGTTTTTAAAGTCGTTTTTAATGGAAGTACAATTTTTAATAATAAATTTGAAATATCTCAAAAACTATTCTATCTGGGTATAGGGAATACTTAATAAAACTTAAAGTATAGCAAAATAGCTTTCGGTTGCCGACATAAAATACAGGGTGATCCATTTAAAAATGGTGTGAAAATGATACGCCCTGTATACGGTTTTCAAAATATGGAAGGAGGTCTAGTGAATTATTAAACTAGACAACCATCACAGTCGTATGAATGTAAAAGATTAATTTGCATTTGTGTTGTTTAAAGGATACAGAGCGTTGAACTCGTTACGATTCTCATGAAAAAGAGGTCAGAACTTTTTAAATACCCTGTATAACTTATTACAACTTCATATTGTTGCAATTGCGATGTCAAGCAGAATTAAAATTTAAAGTAATATACAGAGTGTCCCATTTAAAAAAATGTACCTTTGATCTGGCGCGGTGTTCTGGAACACCCTGTATAATTGCAACTAATTTTAAAATATGAGCCTTAAGGCTGGCTACAATCTTTCAAAATTTTGTTTTTATGCCTTTAATGATTTAGAAGATATTGGACTTTCTCGCACTAATGAATCACCCTGTATATAGAGAACTACAGATATTTGAAATTTGAAAATTGTCAGTACGACCTATTCAATGAAAATATTTTCAACTTCCGGTTACTTCCGGTTATACCGGAAGTAGACATCAACTTTGTTATTTCAAATGGCATGTATAATTTTTCTTTTTATTTTTGGATTCAGCATCAAATTTTGAACAAAAAATTATTAATATACCACAGGTCTAAGTTTCCGAGATATTTGAGATTTTTGTAATTTTTTTCAGATGCGATATTTTATACAGGGTGCCTAGAATGGAGCGTCCAATGTTCATATTTTCAATTCTCAATAAGTCGATAATTTCAAATGAAACACCCTGTATTTTATTATCATGCATGAATCAGTTTTTTATTCTCTTTCGATCTGCATTAACATTCCCTATACCTAAAGTATTTCTGAGTTAATATAATTTGGAGATATCTTATATAAATTGGTGGGTAATATAATCTAGCATGCCATGAAAATTGAAAAGACAGTTGAACAATTATATTATTTTATTTTCTAACTTCGTTCAATTTGTAAGTGAAAATGGCTCTTCTGGGTTACAGTCATGAAGATGCTATGAATTGTTTTAAAAGATTCTCTAAAACTAACTTTTGCATCACGCAATGACGCATTTGGAAAAGCACGAAAATAAGCTGAGACTGTTATTTCCAATTCTTCATCAACTTTTGATGTGGTTTTTTTAACTTTTGGTTTAATCGATCCGTGCAATAAAAGATTGTCTATAATATTCCTGACCATTTTCCTATTGGGTCTGCGTTTTCTGAGTATCTGCGAATAATTGGCACGTACCTACTACTAATTATGCGATTGCATTTACCATAAATCATTACCAGATTTAATAAATCTTCATTCAACCCAGAAAAGCCATTTTCACTACAAATTGAACGAAGTTAGAAAATAAAATAATCTAATTGTCCAGTAGTTTGTTTATTACAACTGTCTTTTCAATTTTCATGGCATGCTAAATTATATTACCCACCAATTTATGTAAGATATCTCCAAATTATAATAAATATAGCAATAACTCAGAAATACGTAACTTTAGGTATAGGGAATGCTAATGCAGATCGAAAGAGAATAAAAAACTGATTCAGGCATGATAATAAAATACAGGGTGTTTCATTTGAAATTATCGACTTATTGAGAATTGAAAATATGAATATTGGACGCTCCATTCTAGACACCCTGTATAAAATATCGCATTTGGTGTTTCACCGCAAGCTAGAAGGATATTCTCACAATCTCTGTGTAAAATTTGAAATGAATAGCTTAACAACTAAGCCAGATACGGAAATTTACGTAAATGCGTGTTTGTCAAAAAATTTTACAAAAATCTCAAATATCTCGGAAACTGTTAAACTTAGACCTGTGGTATGTTAATAATTTTTTGTTCAAAATTTGATGCTGAATCAAAAAATAAAAAGAAAAATTATACATGCCATTTGAAATAACAAAGTTGATGTCTACTTCCGGTATAACCGGAAGTTGAAAATATTTTCATTGAATAGATCGTAATCATAAAGCCCCGTAACCCAATTTTCAAATTTCAAATATCTATAGTTCTTTATATATGGCTAATGAGCCACCTTCGTGACACACCCTGTACACTCCTGTCTCATTTACCTTAAGTTCTGTACATTAACGTCTTTGCGGAACAGATGGTCTAGACTAGACCAAAGTCAGTGGTTATCAGTAAAAATGAGAATATACCCTGCGATTCTTATCAAAGCCACTTGCTCAGTAAAGAATGCAATGCAGAACTGGAGGAAGTCTTATGACTTATTTGACTGATAATGACAGAAAAAATCTATAAAACCAGATCACTGGACAATTTCACAAGATAACATTTTGAAATTTAAGATGTCAAAATCTGTTGGCAACATATTTTTTGTGACCGGTAACGATTTGTAAAAGATTATCGCATTTGCCTATTCGTCATAACTGAAGTTTTTATAATATTTTTTTCTGTCAGCATCCGATTTTCCACATGGTATGGTAGAATTTATGCTGGACCAATGTAATTCAATACCTTTGGGGGCAAGTAGCCCAAGGTGTAGTTGTTTTGGGTTTAGATGCGGTGCAACCCTTCAATATATTTGATATATATTGTTTTTGTAATATTTAAATGGGTCTTTTAAAAAAAATTGAGTTGAGTTGAGCGCGTAATTTAAATTATATTCAAAAAATTTAATTTTAATTAATTTAGTTTTACTCTACTCCCAGGGTTGAGGCGAGTTCATATTAAGAATTGTGATCATTTTTTTTTTAATTTTTATTGAATTTAAAAAAAACAGAAATAAACATTGAAAGAATTAACATTTAAACAAAAATTAAACAATTTACCTTTACATTAATTCATATATATATATATATAACTACCACTATTACTATTAACTAACCATACATTCAAACCTTTCTATACTGTAAAATATTAATTATTTTAAATTCAAGTTTTCTAATAATTAAATTATCTGGTTTTGAAAACGAAGTCGCTCATTTTTGTGATTTCATAGATTCGAGGTCCCTCTTTCACGTGATCACTGTATGAAAGTTAAGGGATGTGTGGAGGAAGGGTAAATTAACATGTAAAGATATGGAAAATCGGTTTTTCGCACTTCACTCGTTGAGGTTTATTCGGATCGAAACAACTTCGATATATAAAATAAAGTGCTCGCAAAAACGCATAAACTGAATTTTAACCCGTCCAAATTGGACTAGGGGTTCTCGAGATATTGCTATTTGAAAGTATATGGATTTTCGCCGCGGCGAGAACACTCCTAGAGCCGTGTTCGCATTTTTCGCATGGAAGAAAGTGACATCGAGACTTTTTTCCTCCGATAGATAGTCATGACCCAAGCATTGTGTCCAAATTTCAACCCGCTAGTTTAATTTGGGGCGGAGAGAGAGGGCAGCTCGTTAGGAATTGTGGCACAAAGTCGAAAACACTCGCTCTCAATAGTGGTGTTCCTCAGGGCTCCGTTTTGGCCCCCATACTATTCCTACTATACCTCAATGATATTGTTAACCTGCCCGTCAGAGGTACGTTTACCTTGTTTGCCGATGATGCAAATTTAAGTTGGTGGGATGTGCCGTTTGAATCACTGCAAGAAACTATTTCGCAAGACCTATTCATCCTAAATGAATGGTGTAGTGCAAATAAAACTACTTTTAATATTAGAAAAACCAATATAATGATGTTTAAAGGTGAACTAAATGAGGTTAAAGTAAATGATACCACACTTACTGAATGTACTAATACAAAATTTTTGGGGATTGTTATGGATCAACAAATTAAGTGGGACTCGCATATTTTCAGGCCAAATAAAAAAATTTCAAGCGGTTGTTACGCTGTAAGACTTACACGAAACTCCTTAGGAATCCTCGCAGCGAAAAAAGTATATTTTGCCCTAGTTGAATCACACTTGAGATATGGAATACCCTTCTGGGGATCATGTCCTGGATACTTGTTCGACTCAGTATTTGTGTTGCAAAAGAGAGCAGTGGCGTAGCCAGGATTTTTTTTCGGAGGGGGCCCCCCATTTCTCGTAGATATATGTACTTACTTACTATAAATACTATAAAATATTCTTTTCAGCAGGGATGGGGTTAAACCGTCAAACGTTCAGGATTAGTTTTTCAGGAAAAAATAAGATTTTTTATTCTCATAATCATGTGTCCTCCTAACTTGCTTCGTTTTAGAACAGAAGAGTTTTTTATGAATTGCTCAAAAACAAGTAGGCCAATAATCTTGGCATGCTTATTTGCGGTACCAAGGGCCATCTTTTAATATCATTAGAATTAAACTATTCATTCCAGTGACGTCCCATAAGGTAATCTAATTGATATTAGGACATATCATTGTACGCCACTGTTTTTGTATGTTCGTTACTTTTCCTGGATTAAACAATTGAAAACACAAATTTTTTGCCTCTTCAATTTTATTCGTATCTCGTAAAAATGTTCGGAAACAAACAAGGATCTGCTACCTTTAACTCTTTGAAGTCTATCCGGACATATACCGGGTGACAATGAGACTAGGCCATGCCTACATCTCCTTCACTTTTCAACCGATTTGAATAACATTTGGTACATAGATATGATACACTATTTTGAATTGACAGACGTATAAAAACAAAATGGTCGTCTTCCGGTTTCGCCAGAAATGTCACCAGCTTCCATTTTTTAAATGGAACACCCTATATATTTGATATTGATACGACAGTGTTGCCAAATTTTTTATTTTTCAATAAAAAAATTAAAATTCTTTTTTTTAGCACAGGAGGCCTTGATTAGGTCAAAATCTAGTCTAATCAGTAAATCATAGTAATCGTCATGTCATCGATAAGATCAATAACAAATCCTACTGCAGGAATTTAAATTTTCTGAATTCATTTTTAACGAATAAATCGTTTTTTTCAAATGGTACCTACCAAGGGCCATCTTGCCATTCGATAAAGAATTTAATTACCAATTCAACGATATACATTATGTACCATTTTCTTTTTGTTAAAATCTAACCATAATCATATCTTGAAAAAAAAAATCTGGGAATTTGAATTTTTTTATTGAAAAATAAAAAATTTGGCAACACTGTCGTGTGTAGTTTGAGCCATAGAGTCCAAAAAATATCAAATATATAGGGTGTTCCATTTAAAAAATCGAAATTGGTGACATTTCTGGCGAAACCGGAAATCGGCCATTTTGTTTTTATACGCCAAAATGGTGTCTCATATCTATGTACCAAATTTTATTCAAATCGGTTGAAAAGTGAAGGAGATATAGTCTGCTGCTGCTGGTTAAAATTGGACCCATTTTGTACAGAATATTTCAAATTCTGTCCAATCATAAATGTCCATCAAAATGGCGGTTTTTTTTGTTTTTTTCCCCAATACTATCCCTACTAACCACAAAGAATATAAAAACATCTTAACCAATTTGATAAAAAAATCCAACTTCAAAGGGTTAAAGTATCGACTGCACTTTGAGGAAAACAGGAATCTACTTTTGTCACTGTCCAAATATTCACTGCGAAGAATAACCGCGTTTATTGTTTGTAAATCATCTGAATATAACTTAATCGCTGGTTCAAAAAATAATTATGATTTATATAGTTAACACATCTTCTTATAAACTTATAGAAGTTCCGGGGGGGGGGGGGGGGCTTGGCTACGTCACTGAAAGAGAGCAGTAAGATATATATGTAAAAAAAATACAAGAGCATTGCAAACCATTATTTGTTCAATTCAAAATCTTAACACTTCCCTCAATCTATATTTTGGAAACGACATCGCTAATACACAAGCATACAAATAACTATACTGAAATTAATATTACTTACAACCATTTCACTAGAAATGACATAAATAATATAAGGTTGCCCATCCTAAAATCAAATCTAGTAAAAAATTCCATGATTTATAATGGTATTAAAATGTACAATCACTTACCCTCGGAAATTAAAAATATATCTAGTGCAAGTCTATTTAAACGAAAAGTCAAGCATATTTTACTTGAAAGGGCTTATTATGCACTCGAAGAGTACCTTTTGGATTCATTCTGAAACATTTTCAACTGTACTTGTGATTGTTACCTTTGTATGTTTTAACTTTAATTTTAAACTACTTTTATATATGAAAAAGAAAAACATTTTTAAATTTTTTATATTTTTTGTTATTTTAAGTAAGTAGATGTGATGTTTTATTTTAATTAAGTTTTTCATCTATACCGTGTGACACAGACTCATGGTACACCCCCCTTTTCTCCTTTGTTTCTCTAGCTATATTTCTGAAATTTGGAACATTGAATATGCTCACTAGACGGCACTTTTTGACATATTTGGAAAAAAATATAAACTTCCGGTTTTTCCGGAAATGGCATCAACTTTTAATTGCACTCGCTTTTATAAATATATCACGCCCACCTGCTGTCCTCTATATACTTAGAGCTTTGTGGTAAAAAAATCTTGAAAGAGAACTGATTGCCCTTGAAAATGAGCCTACCACGAAGTCACTAATCCTATCCCTTGCCCTTCTACAGGGCAAAACGCGTTTACCCCTTCCCTCCCTTCCTGAATATCGAATCGAGTCCTTGTAGGGCTCAAATCAAAGACAAAAAAATTCCGCAACCGATGGTGCATAAAAAATTTTCCCCACTTTACTCTTTCGTTGCGAAAATCGAAAAATAAAATTTGCAAAATCAGAAATTCGGTCGCCATTTGTCCGTTTTCACGAAAACCATCATCTCCTTAATACATCCTGTAGCAGTGTCCTCATTTTGCTGACCCGGATTTGTCAAAAATTAAAAAAGTTACCTTGAGTCGAAAATTAATCAGTGTTTGCCCTCCTCTCCCCCCCAAATTAAACTAGCGAGTTTAAATTTGGACACAATGCTTGGGTCATGACTATCTAACGGAGAAAAAAAAATGAAGTCTTAATAGTAGGAGAGCTGGAGCCGAAAAACTCTTTGATCTTTGATATGGACAAACTCGATTACTAAACAGGATTACATATCCGAGCTCTCCGACACTTTCAGTGGTGCAGGACTTAGGTACGGATGACCAAAGTGGCCATTTTTTTCTTAAACGCAAACTATCGATGATACGTGTGATTTTTTTTAGCATGGAAGATTTTAAGCTACTTATTATATATTCCAACTCTCCGACAGCTACGGTGGTGCAAACTTGATGGCTGACAGGGGTGAAGTTGCCAAAAATTAAAAAAAAACAAATCACAACTGATATGTCGGAGAAATTGACTACTGCTTTCTCATTATATAATAAATCATGTGTGAAATCTCCGACAGCTACGTTGGTGCATAAGGCAGTAAAATGGGATTTTATAGACGCGCCCCGGGCCTCGCGCAATTCACGTTTATCATATGCATACGTATTTTATCGATAAAAACTCGTACAAATTCAATTTTTTATCTGAAAATTAACATTTTTATGTTTATTGGGTAATTTTATAATAATTTATAACATAGGTACTATATGTATATCATCAGATAGATATAATATTGAATCTCCAAGTATATTATTCAACCACTAAATTCGGTAATATAACCTTCTTTGTTCCAAAGTTGTAAAATTTGAAAATATATAATCTCTAAAAATGAACAGATATACAAAATATTACTGTAAAAGAGTTCTTTGTTTTATTTTGTTGATTTATTATAATATACCTTTATACACAAGCGTCAAGATCAGTAGCTTTTTAAAAACACACGCTTGCTTAGACCTAACAAAACAATAATTTTTTTTATTAAAATGGCGTGTATTTTTAAATTTTGCAAGGTTGAAGATGAAAAGTAATATTATTTAATGAAAAGACATTGAAAATCTGCAGAGACAAACTAGAAATTAGAATACCGTGCAATATTAAATATAGTGATGAGGTTCTACCGGAAGAAATTGACAATTTGCATGGGTATCATCGAACCTGCTACAGATTGTTTACGACTGCGAATAAATTAGTCATAGAGCAGTATAAAAAAATTAAATGTAATATTAGTAAGTAATTGTCAATTGGTTTGAAGGTCCTAAATTACCAGAAACAGTTCGGGATATTATAATCGAGAGTGAATCTGAAAATGAGAGTGATTATGAATGCGAAAGTGATGAAAATGACGATCTAAGCGATAATGTTGATGATTCTGTAAGCGACGAAGAAGGCGGTTAAAATATTATAAAATGTATTTAACAATATTGCATTTTTAGATGTGCTACCATCGTTTCCTAATATTGTATTTTATTATAAATAAAATTTTGTACTGTTACATTTTTTATTTTATTTTTTATGTTTTACTTTTTATTAATTTAAATCGAAGAAAAATTTCTCATAATATAACTACAAATATAACATTATTTTTCACCTATGTATTAACTTAACTGTGAAATCATAAATAATATTTCCTTCTTGGGTATAGCTCATTCAACCAACTTCTGTCTCTAAACGATTAAACGGAATTCGCAGAAAACCTCTGTTGAAGTGAAAGGCACGGTAAACTGCACTGGTGTTCTTTCTTAATGTTTAACAGTTTGCTAAAATTAAATATATTTACCAAAATCCAGTGCAGTTTACCGTGCCTTTCACTGCAAACAAAGTTTTTCAGCGAATTATGTTAATCTGTTAGAGACATAAGTCTATAGCTAAGTATTCGCAAGTGAAATTAATTATAATGAAATATATAATTCAATTCAACAAAAATGGGGTAAGTTAATTATTACATTAATAAACATAAAAATGCTAATTTTCTGATAAAAAATTGAATTTGTACGAGTTTTTATCGATAAAATACGTATGCATATGATAAATGTGAATGGCGCGAGTCTCGGGGGCGCGTCTATAAAATCCCATTTTACTGCCTTATGCACCAACGTAGCTGTCAGAGATTTTCACACATGATTTATTATATAATGAGAAAGCAGTAGTCAATTTCTCCGACATATCAGTTGTGATTTGTTTTTTTTTAATTTTTGGCAACTTCACCCCTGTCAGCCACCAAGTTTGCACCACCGTAGCTGTCGGAGAGTTGGAATATATAATAAGTAGCTTATAATCTTCCACCCTAAAAAAAAAATCACACGTATCATCGATAGTTTGCGTTTAAGAAAAAAATGGCCACTTTGGTCATCCGTACCTAAGTCCTGCACCACTGAAAGTGTCGGAGAGCTCGGATATGTAATCCTGTTTAGTAATACAATGAGTTTTAACCGAGTTTGTCCATATCAAAGATCAAAGAGTTTTTCGGCTCCAGCTGTTAGACTATAAAGTCACTTTCTTTCATGCGAAAACGCGAACACGTCTCTAGGTGTGTTCTCGCCGCGGCGAAAATCCATATACTGTCAAATCGCAATAAGTCGAGAACCGCTACTAGACCGATTTGGACGGGTTAAGATTCAGTTTATGCGTTTTCGCGAGCACTTTATTTTATATATAGAAGTTGTTTCGATCCGAATAAACCTCAGCGAGTGACATGCGAAAAACCGATTTTCCATATCTTTACATATTAATTTACCCCTCCTCCACACATCCCTTAACTTTCATATAGTGATCACGTGAAAGAGGGTCCTCGAATCTATGAAATCACAAAAAAATTTTGTCGAAAAGAGCGACTTCGATTATTGGTTTTTTTTTTCGCCAGATCGACTCCACTACTATATTAGTTTAGTTTTAATACATTTTTTTTTAATATTGTCCACTTTTTGGTTTCCACTCAGATACAAGTCACTTCGCTCTTGATCTGGTGAGTTATACCAGAGTAAAACTTGAAACAGCTACGATTTTCCAGCAATATAATTGACTATAATTCAATTACACCTATTTATCCTCCTCATCACAAAATATTTACATCTTCTTTACTTTAATTCAACTTTCCATCCCAAATATTTATTCTAAACACTTTTGTCTAGATTCTCTTATAATTTAATTCGTTCAAAAATTCTAACTTTTCATTTTCTTTAACAACTTTTTTTTTATTCCTAGACTTCAAAAATGTCCACCCAATCCTCCAGAAATTTAAGACCTCTACCAATAATATAAATGATCACAAATTATAGGTACTATGACAAACTAAATTATTATCAATCAATAGTGTCATTAAATTTGGCCCTATTTTTTACACCACATAATTCCCCACCATTTCAAAATTTTAATACCATAACAATATATCGAAATTGAAGAGGATGCAGTAAATTGCAATTAAAATTAAAAAGCCTTTCATTTGAGTTTTGGTCTTGATTTTTCATAAAAATTAGTGTTTAAATAAGAGTACTGAGTTAAATTTTTAAAACAAGCAACTATTTTGGGAATAAATAGGGTTGGAAGGTAGGATTGGCAGTTTGCAGCGATGGTAGCCACTTTTTTCTTAAAGAAATAGCCTTTTTTTGTTATGTGTTAAAATGGACCAATTTACTTACTTCTTAGTAGTTACCATAATTATTTAATTATTTTTACTTTAGGCAACATCGATAGCATGTCTAGCATGCTTGTGTACATCAGGGACGATCAAAGTAGGACTCTTCATGCTTCCATCAGTCGGAAGAATACGATTCATGATGTTCATAACCTTATTAAGTATGTTCGTAACTTGCCTTTTGCTGTTTCTTGATATATCCCACATCATATATTTATTTCCTTTTAACTGGGGAAAAGTGGTAAGTAATACTTTTTATTTTTCATTTGTATATTATTTGTCTATTTTACCTTGGATACGGTTGCTATAAATACACTCATAATGCCCAAAATATCAAAAAAATCGGTTTTTCATTAAAATAAAATACATTTTTCGTGAAAGATAAAATCTTGTATGGACCGCGAGCTGGCGTTAGGATCTATATAACGCACTTGGGGTGCATAAATAACTATTATTTTTCACTTGTATATTATTTGTTTATTTTACCTTGGATACGGTTGCTATAAATACACTCATAATGCCCTAGGGCATAACGAGTGGGCCCATTGGGCAACATTCATCCCTCGGGCTAAAGGCCCTCTGGCTGAATGTTTTTCCTCCTGGCGTTAGGATCTATATCAGAGGTTCTCAAAGTCAAGTGAATCACGGACCCCCACCTAAAAACCTACAGTCTTCGAGGACCCCCAACCTCAAAAAAAACGCATTATGCTAATTATTCTTAGTTTTGTCCATATCGTTATGTGTAAATATATAGTTTTGTGTTTAATTTAATTTGATGAAACACCAGAAATAAAAAATATTAAGTTTATATTCATCTTAAAAATATATAAATTAGATTTAATTAGAATAATAATTAGATAATACAGTATATGTCATTCTTAACTGTATAGAAAGTGCTATTAATTTCAAACACAAAATAACGTTTATTAACAGCAGTCTATAATTTTTTTCACATTCCTTAGGCCTTAAGCTAGCTCTGCGGACCCTCTGGTATGGCCTCGCGGACCCCTGGGGGTCTGCGGACCACACTTTGAGAAACTCTGATCTATATAACGCATTTGGTGCATAAATAACTATTTTCCACTCTTACACTTTAAATTACTTATTAAATGAGCGCTATCCGTTTTATATTAAACCTCATTATACTACACTTTTCCTTATAAATCAGATTTTGACCAATAGAAACCCCAGCTTTCTATTATAAAACTGACTTTGCAGCAATAGAAATTTCTACGTTGTAATCAAGTAGGTTTTTGATAGATAGTATTGACAGTTCTGTGAAAGCTAACGTCAAAATTATTCTTGTTTTATCAAATGTATCAAATAAATAAATAGTTTTCAGTTAAAGTACTTAATTATATTTTATCGTAGAAAAAATAGTGAATGCAACTTTAATGTAATGGCTATTACTACACTCGCCTAAGATTTACCTTAAGCTCATGTATTAATAGCTATCATTACATATTACATGATTCATTGCATAATTATATACAGGGTGTCCCAGAGAAGATTTTAGGTTTTATTACCTTACGCCGACCCTGTTCGAAATTTCATGAAATTATTACGTTCTCTAACTTTGTTAACTGAAACAGCCCAGCAAGCACAAAAACATTATCTGTCTGTAACATAAACGTAACACCGAGACATTTAACGTCCCATGTAATGTACTTTAAATGTTCGTAGGAGCTCCCTGCAGCCGCCAAATTTCCGCAACACAGAACGTTCACACTACGTACTAGTAATATCACCACATAACTTCTATGTGATGTTGTCAAATGTAACCATGAGAAGTTATTTTTAAGGAACAATGCAATGTAGGTACTACGTTATTAAGTGAAATGAGTGATCCTTACTATAAAATGTGCTCTCAATGTTACTTTTCCATATTGATGTAATATTTATACCTAATTATATGACCTAATTAGACCGCATAAGATTGATTTTTGAGATATAGTGAGATGTTTTTTTTGTAATACTATTTTCCTAGGTTCTAGATTATCAAACAAAAAATCATCTTTCAGGAAAGTGGGTCTTTCACCTCAAAAATCGCCTCTATGCACATCTTGCGCAGCTGGAAGTTATACCAATAAAACACCACACGTAATTCATTCAGAGTTTTATTTAATCCATTACTATTTATTCTAAAGTTCTATTATTGTTATTACATTTTTAAGTATTTGTATGTTTCTCACAATCGCCTCTGATTTGAGTGACGAAGCCACTCACTTAAAATCTCATATTCTTTCCTTGTTGTCTTTTGATGCACTACGCCTAAATAGAAAAACCTTAAATACCTTCTCTACCACTATAGTTTGCACTCAATTTTACAGAGAATATTAGACACTACCACTACTAATAACTCCCGTATAAAAATGGCGATAACGCCATCACAAATCACATAACCCAATATAACAATCAATTCGACAGCTCAGTTCCTCCTTCCTGCTCTGTGAAGTTGGAAATATTGAAGGTTATGTTCAAACACGGCTGCCGGCGTACGTTCGGCGCACATCTATTGGAAACATCTAAGTTACATAATTATGTGTAAAACATACAAAAAAGGCACCAAAGGCTTTTAAAAGCACATTAATTAAACATTTTTTGTTTCTGTTGTAGAAACTTCACAAAAATACACACAAATGTTAAATAATGATATACATGTGACATTCAATGTACTGCAGTTACGTGCAAGTGATATCAAAGTTACATTACAAATGAATGTTTCTTTGTTACCAAAATAGAACATCGCAAAACTGCCCAATTATGTTATGTGCTTGCTGTGAGTTGTTTAGCGGATCTATTAAAATTTCAACGTTTACTTTAATTTAATCAAAAATTACTTTTTAAGAATAAGGTTTCTTAAATATTTCTCTTTTTTCAGAATGCATATTTATATGTGAGCCTTAGTGTGTTGTTCCTTCTAGCTTCAAGTCTTATATTTCATATGATTTTCTCATTAGAAATCCCAAAATGGACACATCATCAATTGCTGGTTACTGGAGTGAGTATATAAATACTGTTAGTATAGTTTATCCATTTTCAAGTGCAGAAATATAAAAACAAAATTTCCATCTATGTATTTTTTTAGTGTTTGGGATACGTTTGCAGCATAGAATCAGCCGTAATATCAATAATCCAGAAATGCCACATGGCTCAATATGAGCCAGTTGAAGAGGATTTAAGTTTTCACTTACAAGAGAGACCGATGTCTCCTAGAGAGTCGCCACAACATAAGGTGAACCAAACAACGCACAATTATAAGCCTATTGTTAACTACTCGGTAGTTCCGTCGACATCTAAACAAGATCCAATAAATTATTTAGAGGATATACAGCCTTGTTCATCCAAATCGGATTCGTATAGAGTAGCATGATGACTGAAGGTTTTACTTCAGTTAGATAGTATTGTTTTTATCATATTTACTGCTACAGAATGAACATGTCATGAACTTTTGGGAATATCTTATCAAAAATAAGATCACAACTGCAATTTGAAGTAAATTATGTAGAAATTATAATTCTTTAAAACTGTTGATTTTTCACTTTGTCGTCTTTCTGAATTTTGCACACCATGATAGTTCGTTCAGACATCTGTCCCAATTGAAGATTCACTAAATGTTATATATTTATTACCTTTAACTTATACGCAATGGAGAATATCACCAACTTTTGATTTTTACCCTACAATACACTCTATTAAAAATAAAAAATACCGAAAAAAATTTTTCGATACGTCTTATAGTTTCCGAGATATTTAATTTTTTAGCTAGGCGCTGTGACGTCACTTTACAACAGTCGGTTAGTCGTGCTCTGCTCCCGACCTGTGTATATGAAGTGTGCGTCGAAAGTTGATAAAAATGTCGAATCCAGAAACTAGAAAATCGTGTACTGTGCAAAAGTGATTAAATACAACTACTAATGCATCCAAAAAGTTGTTTTTTATTGTTTCTTTCGATCCTAAAAGTAGGAAGAAATGTGTGAGTCGGCAAAAACCATAAAAATGAACAAAAATTTACCCGGATCGAACATACCTTACCCCCGCCCCCCGTTTTTGAGGATGCTGAACACGATAGCGGTATCAGAATTTCTCTGTTCGCCAGCCGAACCCCTAAAGCGGTCAAAAATCCAACCCCTCCACCGGCCAAAACTCACCCTCCACAGGGGTGTTATTTTATTTACCAGTGGCAAAATGCGCCCCCCCCGTTTTCTAGGATGCTGAACACGATGGTGGTATTAAAAATTACTTCCGACCCTCACCAACCCATCCACAGGTCAAAACTCACCCCGAAGCCACAGGTGGATGGGTTGGTGAGGGTCGGAAGTAATGTTCAACACCACCACCGTGCTCATCATCCTCGAAAACGGGGGGAAAGACGTTTTATTACAGGTAAATGATGTGCTGCCCGTTTAACAACTTGAGGGGGTAGTTTGTTTTTGCCCGTTTTAGAGGTTGGGCTGGCCTAAAGAGAAATTATGATACCGCCATCGTGTTCAGCATCCTCAAAAACGGGGTAGGGGGGCGGGGGAGGTACTCTAGATCCGGGTAAATTTTGGTCCATGTTCTTCCGACTCGCATACGCTAATAGATGCAAATCATAAAGAGAGCTGATCCAAGTTATATGAGATTGTCATTTTTCAAAACCGTCATCCATATCTAATATTATACTTATAACACTGGTGTGATACTGATTCACGATTACATAAAGGCTTAAGTGAAAAACGTTATTGTGGTCGAACATAGAGAACATCCGATAGCAAAGCAATGAATGAGTGTACGGTGAGAACGTTGCGTTGTAAAATGACGTCACGCGAATATGGCGCGCTCACGCGAAATATTTGAATGGGGCTGAACCTAAAATGGTTGTAACTTTAACAATACTTGCTTAATTTAAATGAAACTAAAACAGGCGTATTTATAAACATTTAGGCTACACGGTTATGAAGTTTCAAGTCATTTAATAGACCCAGTGATATTCTTCATTCCAAATAAAACACCCTCTATTTAAGAAACGATAAAGTGACAATCTATTTACATTTATTTCCGTGATGACTTCTAAGAAATTTTAAATGAAAAAGGATGTCAGTAGATTTTTTGTTATAAAAATAATATCAATATGATGTCTGTTTCCATAAATTTAGCAATAACTTGCCATGTAACTAATTTACATTTAAATTATTGGTAATGAAAACTGCAAGATTTTTTCATGTTTTTCTTTTGATTTTCCGAAATAAATGTAAGATCTGTTTCAAACTCTGCATAACTTGTATTTGTATATCTTTAGTTTTTCAGTTAAATAACCAACTTTAAACTACTTGTTTAAAAAACTAGACACAAACGAAAATTTTGCAGTTACAAACAGATAAATGACAAAATTATCATTTTTATATTATATGCAGAATTCACTGTTTTTAAGCTATTTAAAAAAATTAAACAGAAGCTAATGAGTTGTGTCATAAATCTACAAATTATTCATGAAAAAACTCGTTATGTCCAGTAAAAAATTCAAATTATCCTGTATATTTTTTTCAATTATTACACCCTTGTTTTATTTATTGTGGCTGACAATGTCTGGAGGAATTGTAAAGTGGAGTTTCGGACTTCCATTGTCTAAAGGTATAAAGGTTTTTCAATCTTTTGTCACGTCGCGACGTTTCGATTGTGTGTATCTATAATCGTCTTCAGGTGATAACTGACGAAAAACGAGGATGCGTGGGTATTTATAGGTGTGTTCTGGCGGGATTTGCTGAAGCGGAACTTTCCGGTTCAGTGAAGCGTAACTAGTTCATTCGTCCTATCCATACGTTGCGAATCTCTACACTCGGTCGACTGAAGACGTTATTATTCAATATGTAGGCTGCTTCCTTGAATTTTCTCTTGAACCAGTGCTCCTCCTTGTGAATTACCTCAGCTTCGGACCATTTAATGTTGTGTTGGTAGGTCCAGACGTGATCTGCTATTCCTGACTTGCTGGTTTCCCCTCGTTGGGTGTTCTTCTTATGTTCACCAATCCTGGTTTCCAGCGATCTCTTGGTTTCTCCGATGTATGATTGTCCACATTCATAGGGTATCCGATAAACACAGTTCTTGGAGTCACTATTCGTGTTTTGTGGTTTGGTTTTTGTAAGGTAGCTGCGGATTGTGTTTCCAAACTTTAAGAAGGTTTTTTATTTTGTATTGGGAGCCAATTTTCTTTATCTTCTCTGATATACCTTTCACGTAAGGGAGGCATAATATTGGTTGTGGTGGTTCTTCTTCTCTGTTGTTGATTTTTTTGTTGTCTACGGGTCAACATCTGTCCCACTAGTTTCTTTGAGTAGCCATTTCCTTGGAGATCTTTTCGGATGTAATCTAGTTCGGCGTCGAGGCTTTCCTTGGTGTTGTAGAGGTTGAAAGCCCAATATATTAGCGTCTTCACTATTCCCGTCTTCGTGGATCCATGGAGGTTAGATTCGTCGTTGAGATACTGTCCTGTGTGGGTTGGTTTTTTGTAAACAGAAGTTTGCCACTTGTCTTCAGCCCTTTTCACTTTCACGTCATCGTTTTGTGATTTTTTTGGTCTTCTTGTGTGGCCTCAATTTCCTTTAAGATCTCAACGAAACGCCTGGAGTTTTTCACGAAGGTTGGAGAGTTTCCTTGTAGCGGATCGATGATCGGTAGTATTCCTAGAGCTGATGATTGGCCTGAGTGGGACATTTGTTTTATGAAGCGTTGGTAATCCATACAGGTGAGGCGGTTTGCTGTGGTGGGATGTCAACGAAGATCCCTCCTTATCAGAAAAAAAGGCGTTGATGTTGATGGGGGTGTCGATACACTGCGACCTATAAGATCTATTGTGCCCCCTTCTGCTGCCCATTCGTTAAGGATGTCTCAACGATGATTAGAGCAGTTCCTTCAGTCCTATTGCATTCAAAAAATTCAGGATGTCGGTAGGCTTCAGGTTAGGTACTCTTCTATTTGATATTCTCCGAGGTATCGTAATTTATGCATTCTGAGAGAATGTGGATAGAAGTTTCCTCCTCTTCCTCGCAAAATCTGCACTCTTCTTCCTCTACTAATCCGAGTTTCCTTTGGTGCCCTCTCAACCGACAGTGCCCTGTTAGTATTCTGAGCTTGTTTTTACTTTTGCTGATGCAGTCGTCTTTTCTGGTTATAGTTTCCGAGTAGTGCCTTGGCCTGCCTCATTCCGTGTAGTCCTATCCAGTATTGGGATATTTTGTTATTTACTTCTTTTCCAAGTTCATCAAGTATTCTACTGGTGCTTATTCCGCAGATGGTTTCAGGTCTCAGAAATGATGTTTCCGCTCCTTTTTTTGGGAATACGTCTGCTATGTCATTACCCTCCACTTCAGTGTGTCCCGGAACCCATAGGAGGGTAACAGTGTTGTTCTTGTCTAGTTCGTTAAGATTCTTTACCCACTCCCAAACCATGAGTAGGGTTGCGATTAGTAGAGGAATTTTTTGAGAATGCGACGTTCTAGGAGGTTGGAATAATATATGGAGGATGGTGCTGTATAGGAGTGACTTGTAGTCCCCTATAGGTAGGAAAGATGTTTTGTATGTGTGGAGTAAAATGTGAGGGTGGCACCTCCTCAGTTGTCCACCAAGCGCTCCGATGAGAGCGGTTTTTTTATCAGTTTGTTGAGACTTTTCCCAATTAAGGGTGCAAGTAAATCACGACCCTAAGTAGTCTACCGTTTTTTTTAGTGAGAGGTGCTGTTTGTAGAATGTGAGGCGAATTTCGTCGTGAGATTAGCGGTGGTTTTTTGTGTAATTGGGGTGTTGGAAGATTATACTGGGTGTGCCAATTAGTTCGGACCATTGTGTTGAAAATGTCGAATTTTGTGTTGATCAATTTTTTTCTTTAACTGGAAGAGAAGTGCAGCTGATGCTTGTTGAAGCTTATATTGACGCTGTCCCAAATGATAAAATATGTAGGCAATAGTTTCGACGTCTTAAGGAGTTGATTACGTGGGAGTTCAAAACATTAATGGCTGCTTGGCTGACTGACATGATGATGATGATGATCTCGAAAATTTCTTTCTATGTCGAACTGGACACATTTTCCGATGGCGTAGATGTCAGCTTGGAAAATGCTCGGAGATTTGCCTAAACTTTCGGAATATTTGGTTTCAGGCCCATATACTCATATTCCTGTTCCTTCTGTTGTTCTGGAACCATCTGTGTACCATTTAATGACACTTCTCTTAAGTTTTGGGATGGTGTCTTTGTCCCATTCGCTTTTGTTACTTAGCTTTGTGTTGAATTCTTTCACAAAGCTAAACTTCTTTGTCATCTCATCTTGAGGCATGTCCCCCCAGGGGTATAAGGCTTAGTTATGCATACGCAGGCTAGTCTTTGGATTCTCGCGATATTTGCCTTTGTACTGACCAGCTTAGTTCTGCTGCCCCAGACTACTGCTCCATAAGTGATGGCCGGTCTCACTATTGACGTGTACATCCACTGCAGGGTCTTTGGGTTACATCCCCAGTTTTTTCTCGCAAAATTTCTGCACACCATTAGAGCTTTCGTGGATTTGTTGATTACTTCTTTTTCGTGTTTATTCCAGATGAGTTTTTTATCTAGTATTAGTCCCAGATATTATATAAACATAAAAAGATACAATTTGTAACCTTTATTGGTTTATGTTCCAGATTTTTTACAAACTTAAAGTAGAGCCAACGAGAATTATTTAGACACAGAGAATTATTAAATTTTTACTTTGAGAAAAAAAATGAAAAAAAATGACAAGTTGCTGCTAAATTCGGGGGCCCTACCAACAGGTTTTAAAGTCATAAAACTCATTTTTGTGTAAAATAAATACTCTTAATTATGCTTGTATCTTGTAAAAGTTTCTTAGAATTCCGACAACTTTTTAGCTACTAAAGAACTACGGGTAACTTCAAATTATCTAATTTTTGATAGGATATTTGGCCCTTGTTACATTTCTGTTGGTGCAAATAGTTTGATGCAGTACATTTCCAAACTTTTTTACAAAAAAGTGTGTGATAGAAATAAATTTTGAAACAATTACTTAGCATTTTTATAATATTTAAATTAAATGATAGTAGGTTATATTCACAACCAAATTTATTGGTACAAATTCCCAAAATCTCAGTTGCCTCACTGGGAACATAACTATTATTTTTTATTTATTATTGCTTTATCAAGTACGCCACGTTTATACTTTAATAAGGGTTTAAATTTTGATGTTTAATAATTATTTTTATAATTTTGTTTTTGGGTATACACATTGACAGAGTGGCATTTTTAATTGGTAACTTTAGTATTTAAATGATACAGTTATGATATAATTTCATATAATTTTTGTAAACACTTGGTTAATACACTGGATCTAAAATTAATTATTATTATTATGTCTAACCAATAAACATTCTTCACTATGCTTACGAATTTTAACTTTAAACTTTTTTAACTTAAACTCATCAAAATGTAAATACCTAGGTACTTGATCATTTACGGAAAAATTCATTAATTCAAACTAGCAATAAAAAAAAGTAACTAAAAAAAATTAAAGCGCACAAAATTCGCAATAAATATTGGTGTAGCTGACAACAAATATTAAACGATCTGTCAAATAACTGTCAACAGTTCCTTCAAAAATAAAAGTCAAGATCTAAGAATTAAGAATTATCAATTTATTTATTATAGTTGCTTTCGAAAACAAACTGATGAAATCGAGTAATTTTATAATAAATAAAAGTGTAATAACGAGTACTTTTATGTGCCGGAAGTTGGGAGTAGTGGACCAAGTAGGGGGGAAAATATGGGGAGAAAACAAATATTATTGAAACGCTTGTAACTTACTTACTAATTGAGCTAACGCAGCCAGCCAGGGCTCAAATTGTTCACTTTTTCATCCGCTAAAAGATTTTCTTCACAAAAATTCGGGTTCAGGTTAGAACTAGATTACGTGTTTTGTCAAGCTCTTCAATTTTTATAAGAACATTTTTTTTGTGGTATCAAACCCGGCTGAGATTTACGGAAAAGTCGTTTTCAAGTTCTTTAGATAGAGGATTTAAAGTGAATGACGATTTTGGTAAAAGTGGGTAGACTGTGGCTGTGTTGATTAGAATAAGAACTGTCAATCTAAAATGTTATTAATACTTTCATTACAATTTGTTCGGTTTATGGCAATAGAAGAGCATTCTAAACTGGTTTAGACTAATTTTCTAAACGACGATCATTATTCCTCGTACCTTCATAATTAATTCCACTATACTTACTTTTTCAGCATTCCTACTAAACCAAATTATGTGTCTGAAACATTTCTGGAACCACTCATTTTCCATTTAAAACGTTTCTTCTTTTGACTCTGAAACGTTTCGCATCAATAAAGATGTTTCTGGAAAATATTTGGACTGTGTTTGAATACAGATATATTTCATGGGCAATGTTTCAGAAGAAACACGTATGACACATAACATGGTTGCTTGTGAATTGATTTTGAAATATTTCACGTGCAATGTTTCACAAAAAACTTATATGGAACTGATGTAGGTAGGCCCTACAATAAATGAATAAAAGGTCCGAACGAACTGCTTATCTAATCTAGCTAATATATGTATACAAAATGTACATTGGATTGGATTACTACAGCTAGTTTACCGGTTGAACCTTAGAGTGGCCTGTCGAAACCAGCTATCAGGCTGTTTTTCAAATTCGCTATCGAACATAATAGGGAATCGCTTTCGCGCAACATCTGAAAGAATATTGAAAGTGAAAACCATATTCATAGTGGCGTCTATGAATCGGAAGGACATGGACCAAAATTCGAGGATGCTGAACACGATGGCGGTATCAGAATTACTGTTTTCGATTGCCGAACCCCCTAAAACGGCCAAAAACTACTCCATAAAGAGGTTAAACGGGCAGCGCATCATTTCCCTGTAAAAAAAGTCTTTCCCCCCCGTTTTCGAGGATGCTGAGCACGGTGGTAATGTTGAAGATTACTTCCGACCCTCACCAATCACTCCACAGGCCAAAACTCACCCCCGACAGGGGTTATTTAATTTTTTATATCAGCGGCAAAACGGATGTACCTCTGTTTTCGAGGATGATGATGACGATGGTGGTCTTGAAGATTACTTCCGACCCTCACCTACCCCTTCACAGGTCAAAACTCACTCTCGAAAGGGTTGAATTCCTTTCTATCGTTTTCAGCATCATCGAAAACAGACGTTTTGATATTCTCAATCCTCATGAATTTTGGTCCATTTTTCATGGTTTTTTCCGACTCATTTTTGCTCTTATTAAGATGAGCACTTCCATTTGATTATTTAGAAGCCTCCATATTTCAACGAATACGTTGAAGATCCACCTCTCAGAGTTGATATAACTATCAAATGATTGAGGGGATAGTTATTTTTTCTTCCATACCAGGAAAATTTCCAGTTTTTTGGAAAACATTCTTATTAGGCCTCTTCTGATCAGGTCATTGAAGGAATTGCCTCCACCAATGAAAAACAGAGTTTCCTTAAAATGGTACATGACAGAACTACATATAATATAAAATTTTGCCTATCCATATTTTTTATATTAACTAGTACATACGTAAAACTGAAAAGCAATGTTGTAATAATTAAACTAATTAGTTCTGCAAATGTTATTTATTACAATTAATTTATTATCTTCCGCACTTCTGCTTCCTTTAATCCCCATCAATGTTTATGTTTTGGAGTATCGTCTTTTTCAGAATCTAAGCAGTTCGTGTCTTCTTGCTAACCAATTCTGCTCGGTTATCAATCTGACAGACATACAATAACAATTTTTTTCTTCTTGAAATATGAACGATATGTTTTATCAGTAATTACGATTATTTTTTACATTATTTTTTTTATTACTATTATTATATAAACGGGAAAGGTATATACATAGGTATGCATTTTCAATTGGTAAGTCGCCCGAGAGCGCCACGGAAAATAATAATGATAGCCGTCCCTCCCTCGCACAAGCTGTAGAAGCTTTTGGGGTCCACTCGTAAGGGGATGAATTGAAGGGCGTATATTATTAATATTATTATAATTGCATATAAAAACAAAATTCCCAGATGTGCCGACAAGTTGCTTTGATCGACATTAGCGTGCTATATTATTTTTAAGAATATGTTAAATAATATAATGTAAAGGCAATCGGATTATCATAAATTGGATTATTTTCAGTCATACACGATCTCCAAAGCATCATCGTAATAATGAAAGTTAATTTACTTACTTAACTGCAATCGTACTAAATCCCTCTCTCGTCGCAGATATAAAAAATTATTGATGAGTCGAAATTTCTTAGCCAATCGAATGCCTCTCAACGCTTCAAAATTTGTTCTAATTGGTTAATTCTGCCCATCAATCAAGTCCGCTTGGACTGAATGACGGTGTGGCAAAGAATAAATTTATACAGGTAGAGATCATTATATTATGTCCCATAATTTCGCATTAGCTCAGTACTTTACTGTATATATCCATAATTTTTTTAAATAATCTGTCCCGGAATTGAAACTATAATAAAACAACGCAAGGGGATTTATTAAACATCAAAATTTATTTCCTTTATTAAAAATAGTAGTTGAAAAGAGAGAACTGTTGAAATATTTGCACTTAAACACTTGTTCAAATTAAGCAAACAGAAAAATTTATCTTGAATTTATTGTAAATAGATATCTAGTTTTTCTCCGTCTATTCAAATATTTTTATTAGACGTTCATCGGCCTTTTTGGGATGCAATTCCAAAACTGTATTTTTTAATCAATCAAGAACATGCGAAATGTTTTCAGAGATGAGTGTATGGAAAGCTTCAAAGTTCAGTGGTGCTACTAAAGTATATTTTTTATTTGACACGTTTGTTATTTGTTTTGAGTAGATTTGGAGTGGTAGTATAATACGTGAATTGCATTCAATCCTTTTTTATTCTTCGGTATTAACCTTAATTTATATCGATGGTACAGATTTCAAAACTACACTAATCTTCTTAAGAAATTAAATATTTTGAGTAGCGAAACACTTCCCCTATTGTTCCTCAAAGATTTTAAAAAAGAATAAAGTTTAAAAACCAAAAGACTTAATGATAAATATAAAATATAAAAAGAGAGGAAATTTTTTTAAAATTATTTGGAGAAAAAGTAAAAATGAATTTGAAAAATAATTCTAAATAGATATAAGTAGTTCTGAAATCTAAGAATCAAATTGTTTACAGGGCGTTCCAGTAAAATTTGACACGCTAAACTTATCTGTACATTTTAATTGCATTTTTACCTATATATACTCTCAAAGTATTTCTGGGATGTTTTTGGGAGACGCTGTATAAAAATACAGTGAAATTAAAAAAAAATATCATGTTATACGATTTCACTAACTGAATTTTTTAAGTGCTGTATAGACAACACGATTCGTTTTTTAAACCAGTCATGTTTCGCTAGAATACCCTGTTGTTATTTATGTAGTTGTTCAAGAAGTTCACCTTAATTGGATAAACCTTCACACTAAAAAAGTACTGAAATTTGTAACTATAGTGATCATTGTCCTCTAAGGTAGCAAAAAAACGTCGACTATTTCGTTGTTTGGATAACATTTCTAAAAATTTTACTTATTTAATGAAAAATATAACACCTGAGCGGATGTGAAAATCAACAATCAATGAAACACTATCGTTCCACTATCATTTTTTCATTTTAACTCATTTTTAAAATGCTCAGACATGCCAATTTTTATACCGGGAAAAATAGATTATACATATCGTCCTAATACAAACACCTTTCGCAGATTAACTTCATCATCGAAACATAAATGTCAGATAAGTACTTTATACAGGGTGTCCCATAGTAGATTTTAGGTTTTAAACTTACCTTACCTTACCTTACCTCGAAATTTCATGAAAATATTACGTCGAGCGGACAAGTACGGATTTAAGTTACCATAGAACAGTGGACGAGTTCACAGCATGCCTCCACGGTTGAGGCTTATTTTAAAGCCAACGATTCGTCCACAGTTGCTCGGCGGCGTTTTTATGTGCAGTACAATATTCGACGCATGGGTGATGCTCCATCGTTAAATATTGGGTTAATTGAATTTTGTAAGCATCGAATTTTAATTCTTTTCTCAACATACGGTGCATACTGCCACGAGACAAATTAAGCCCTTGTGCACGTTTTCGATTTTTCGAATGGAACGTCGAGGATTACGATTTACAGCCTGTCGCTCCCTCTCAATATTGGGAGAATGGTTTTCGGTTGACCTGGATGTTTGACATTTGTAACAATTCCTTGTTCTCTAAATTTTTTTACCCATGAATCGTTGGCTTTAAAATAAGCCTCAACCGTCTAGGAACGCTGCGAACTCGTCCACTGTTCCATGGCAACTTAAATCCGCACTTGTCCGCTATACGCTCGACGTAATATTTTCATGAAAATGAACAGAGTCGGCGTAAGGTAAGTTTAAAACCTAAAATTTACTCTGGGACACCCTTTTTAATAATTTTAATAAGTTAAATAAAAAAAAATTAAAAAACCCAAACGTTTGAGATCAAATAACAACCGCGGATTTAAACCGATTTTGAACAAACATCGTTAAATAGATTTTCTATAGATAAAAAAATCGGAGCATAATAAGCAAGTAGTAATAGTTAGAGAGATGACAACCAAGATTTTTGCCTCATAGCAGCCCGGCTAAAACCACATGGAATCGATAGATTATATGACCCTGTACGCGGAAATGCGATTTTCTGATATTTTGCGCGTAGTGTCTGATCTGAGCGCATTTTCAAAAATGTCAACTAATCGCAACCCGTCTGATTTCCGGAATGTAGTTAAATAATAACCCTGAGATACCGAGAACACAGTTTTCAGAAACTGAGATTGTAGCGTTTAGCCAGGAGACCATTTTCAAAAAAAAACTTACAGCAGCCCGTCTGAAAGTCACTTTTATAGATAAAGTTGATGCGGAAAAATCCATTTTCAGAAAAAAATCCTGTCGCCTTACATTATTATAGTATTTCGAACATGTCAACCAATCTGACGTCACTGACTCATAGCAATCTGTCTGAAATTGGTCATAAATGATAGCATATCACTAATCAGACAACTTTTCGATACAGCTATACTCATTATATTCACGTAGTAGGGATACACCGTTACTGGCCCACTTGGCCTCAAGATGGCGTCACTGTCGGGGGGGGGGGGGTCAAGGCCAAAAGTTCAAGGTCATATGACCCGACTTATCCCGATCCGACTTGGCGCCAAGATGGCTGCAGATAACGCCATGACGTCACTGGTCCCTGGGTTATGGTGGCTGCTTCCTGTTGATGACGTAGGCCAAGATGTTTGGCGCCAATATGGATTCGGCGTCTTCCTCCAGCAAAATATATCTTCCCTCCCGTTTTAGAGGATGCTGAACACGTTATCAAAAATTATTTTGACCCTTACCATCAAACGGCCAAAAACCACCTCCAAAATGGGGAATCGCGGATTCCGCGTCTTCCTTCTGCAATATGTATCTTTCCCCCGTTTTCGAAGTATCATATATGGGGTGATATCGATCCGAAAAGTAACTGATATCAATACCAACATGATGTGAATATGGTTGGCTTTCATCAGAGAAGAAAATTAGCTTTAGTGCATTGGGATTGGGTGGGGGAATGGGTGGGAGGGGGGTTGGTAAGGGGTGTCAAAGTGTGGTGATTTTAACAAGGAACCATAATTTTTAACATTTCATTATAATTCCGGTATAACAGAAGAAATAAGGTGGAATTCTGGATTTTTTAGCATTTTTTTTTGAAATTTGAAAAATGACCTTTTCTCCGAAGCGCCATATCGGTAAAGAATTGACATACAAACATGTTTGAATAGTCAAAATTGTAGGAAATTTAACGCTTTACAACAAAGTATAGAGATGCCTTTGCCGTAGGATGTAAGGGAAAAAACAATTGAGGAAGGTCGAAAATTTTGTAGTTTTCTCGCTTTTCGCACAAGGTCCTCGAGGTCAAAAGTTGAGAAAATGTTAATTAACCATCCCTGAATAACATCCTAAAGTTTCATTAACTTCTTACCATTTTTTCCACCTAACCCAATATGTTTCAACCTGGCGACATTCAAAATGTCTGAAAACAGTATTTTTGTAATCTGGACATCCATACGAACGATTTGAATCAAAAATGAACCGAGCTGCTATGAGTCATTTAGGTCAGATTTTTTCACATTTTTAAAAATACACTCAGGTCAAATGCTACAATATACAGTGTTTTATACAAATGAGCAAAAAGTTTATCTTGCATTTCACAAAAAAAATTATTCTTGATAAAAATCTCTGCATGACTTGTTGTTCCTCATCAGGTCAGGTCAAGGTCATTTGAAGGTCAAATTGAGGAAAATTTCTAGAAAAATCTGAAAAAATTCATACAAAGGTTTTTAGGGACGCTGAATCCGAATCCGATGTTCGCTTGACCTCATCAGGTCAAGGTCAAGGCCATTTGAGGGTCAACTTGAGGATACCTTCTGGGAAAAATCGAAAAAAATTCATACAAAGGTTCTCAGGGTCGCTGAATACGAATCCGAGATCTGCTTGACCTCCAGGTCAGGGTCAAGGTCATTTTACGGTCAGATCCGGTCCAGGAGCTGACCTAATGAGGTCAAGCGGACCTCGGATTCGGATTCGGTGATACTGAAAACCTTTGTAAGAATTTTTCTGGGCTTCTTCAATTTGACCTTCAAATAACCTTGACCCTGATCTGATGAGATCGAGCAAACATCGGATTCGGATTCAGCAACCCTAAAAACCTTTGTATGAATTTTTTCAGATTTTTCTAGAAATTTTTCCTCAATTTGACCTTGACCTGATCTGATGAGGTCAAATTTTGTACCTGATTTCCTGATTATAGATCAACAAGTCATGCAGAGATTTTTATCAAGAATAATTTTTTTTGTGAAATGTAAGATAAACTTGTCCATTTGTATAAAACTGTTTGGGAAACACTGTATATGTACATTTTCAATATCAGACGGAGTGTTATACGACAGTCGACCAATTTTTTTTACACAGCAGAAATGGACCCCCGAAAAGATGCTACACTTCTGGAAGTTACTACTCACCAGTCGGCTCTAGGGTCATATAATCTATCGATTTTACACGGTTTTAGCCGGGGTGCTATGAAACATGGTTTTGGTTGTCATCTAAGTCAAATATACACAATTATAGGCGTGAAACACCTCTCTTTTTATAACTGGTTGAAAAATATTTCCATAACTCGAAATCCCCACAAGCCTCTTCATCTCATGTGTTATAAACAAACTCATACTACAATGAAAAAAACTGAGTAAAGGATGATTCACACTGAACCGGCACCGGACCGTACAGACCCGTACCGACATTTTGAGGAGTATTCACATTGTACCGTTTTGTGCAGACAGACCCAGTTCATGTGTTTTGATAGAATGTTTGTAGGATGGATGCGAATTAAAACATTCCTTTATGATTGATTAATATTTTTTGTCGGTTCTGTACAGGTCTGTGCAAGTCTGCGAGTGTCGATTCAGTGTGAAACATCCTTTAAGCAAACATTTGAAATATAATATAATATAAACTATAAAAATACCGCAAAGTAAGATTAAATTACACATAAATTTAAAAACAAATTACATTTTTAGGTGTAAATTTTGCACAATTCCTGTAGGATATGAAGAGGTGTGGGGATCTTTAAAACAGAAGTTACTTAAGTGTTGATAAAGGGACTGATGTGAATGACAGGACAAAAATTTACACGTCAGCATTTTGTCAATGGAAAGTTATCGGTGGAGCCGTTAAGTGTGATTGTCTCATTGATTTTCATAACATTAGAAAAGATACCTTCTTCCAATAGCTGCCTCTCTGACACTTGTCGTCTCGTCTATGAGAGTGACTGAATGATCCTAATTTTTTTATCTCCCCCCAACTGTCATTTCTGTGAAACAAAACAGTTTTAATATAAACAACTTCTTATCTAATATACTGTGGAGTCATGAAACCTTCTACTGTATAGTGTATTTATGTAAAAAAAGTTAATAATTTTCAATACAGTAATATTTTACAAAAATACTAAGCCAAGCCAAGTTTATTTTAAGATAAATATCTGTTTATATATTAATACACATCTTTTGTATGTTACCCTGTACAAAATAAATACTAAATTACAACCAATTATGTTATGGGTCACAGATAATAGTTTCACAATCTGTAAAAATAGATTTTTACAAGTTGAAATTTAATTTAAGTATTATACATGGTTGGATAGTGAAAAACCGGCGATTTCAAAAATGAAATAAAAAGTACAGGTCCGTATTTAAAAAATAGTTGAGGGTAGCCCTTCAAAGACGAAACATTGTTTTAAAAAATTAGATAGGCTATGTTAAGCGATATTTGGCCTTCAATAAAAAAGCTTTATAAATTTTTTTCTATCTTAAAAAAATAGGGTGTTAATGAAATAAAACGAAAATCATCAATTTTGGTTTTTCCCAAATATCGCAGAGACCGGACCTGATATTTTAATTTTAAAGAAACCAATAAATTCGTCTTGAAAATACACATCTTTTTCTACATTTAATTAACTTTGTATCTAGGTTTACGAAATCAATTAAATTTGCGCCACCCTGTATATTAAAATTGACTTACCTGGTTAAAAACCTTTTTTTTGTTCCTTGTGCTTTTTTACTTTTAATGATAGACGAATACGTTGACATAATACTCACAAGTGAAGTCAACAATTCAAAACAGAATGAACGCGCCCGCCTATGCGTGTCGAAAAACGTGTGGTTGTTAAGGAAGCTACGCCGTTGCTAAGAGGAAGTGCAGATTTTCATCATGTTCGGGTTCTACCTAACAAGAATCAGAAAAAAAAAATGATAAATGAAGCAATGAGGAAAGAGTACTTATAGTAAGAGAGATGACAACCAAGATTTTTGTCTAATAGCAGCTCGTCTGAAAATCACTTTTATAGATAATAAAGTCGGGTCAGTTAGCCAGCTCGTCTGAAAATCACTTTTATAGATAATAAAGTCGGGTCAGTTGATGCGGAAAAATCAATTTTCAGACAAAAAACCTGTCGCCTTACATTTTTATAGCATGTCAACAAATCTAACGTCACTGACCCATAGCAATATGTCTGAAATTGGTCGTAAATGATTGAATACATTGCCCAGATGTCGAAAAAATTGATATCAGACAAATTGAATGTAGCATGTAACTAATCAGACAACTTTTCGATACAGCGATGTTCATTTTTAACGTATTTCTAGCGTCAAAATAAAATCTCGAAAAAAATACGTTTTCTATGTGAAAAGTCTCAGCTTTTCGAATCCATTTTTTATTTTTTAATAATTTTGCTAAAACTCCTTTAAAAACACGTTTTTTTTTACGAAAAATTGTGATTTCTCCATGTGCTCATAGTTTTATCATTCTTTTGAATTTTTATTCTGAAAGATTTTTTCAGTAAGTACCAAATTTTCTGAATGTGGCGGCTACGTGGTCGCGTGTGATGTACGATCAATTTATAACCATAAAAATAAAGAGAATTTTATTTACCGCTCTTTATAAAGTAATCATAGCTCACGCGCTCCAAATAAATTGTACGAAATGAAATGGGATACAGTGATAAAAATACTATTTATTGAAAATCACTCTGACTCGTCTTCACCTTCATCGTCATCATCCTCGTCATTTCCGTCTTCAATGTCGCTGTGTAGGCCCTTGCAGGGACAGTGGCGGATCTAGGGAGTTTTTCAGGGGGGGGGGCCATCAGTTAATCGAAATTTCAAATCAAAGAGATTAAGCGATAAAAACTTGGGATGTTTGAGTCTTTGGTTTTAGTCCAATAAACGAATTAGCCAACCCGGGCATCAGGTCTGTCCGGCACCATTTTTTTTTAATTTGCAGGTATTCATGGGTATATTCACCCCCGAGAATCTCAGCTGTCTGAAATTTGTGGAAGGACGGGAAAATGGCCCATTGGTCTCAAAAACGTGATTTTTTTCGCCTGTTTTCGCCGATATTTCCGAAAATATGATACCTACTTAGAGAATTTTTGTTTGGACGAAAATGAAGATCAGTTCATTACCTACAAAAATGATCTTTATCATTTTTGTCAAAAATATGATACTTTTCGACATAACCGTCTCCAAAACGAACCCCCATTTTTAGCTCCTGCCCTGCATTTAGAGAGCACGCTCTAAAGGAATGACAACATGGTTTTTAGGGCGTTTTTTAGATTTCCGGAGTTTTCAAAAATGCTCGGGTCTATCAGGAATTAATAGATAATCAAGGACCATATCGGTTTTCAACGCACATCAGCTTAGCTTGTCCCCTTGTCGATGGCATTTTTCTTTTTTTTTCATATTTTTTGGTTTTCCGGAAAATTGAGAAAATTGTCACCCCTATGAGAAATCGACATTTTTTTTTGAGGATTATTTTCTTTTCGTGCAAAAATTTTTTGGGGTTAGGAATTGTACTAAATAAAAGATCACATTATGCCCTTTTCATCAATATATATATCAAGTATTTTATTAACTGCTCGAGAAAAAACTCTGCCTTCAAACTTTCTCAAATTGGATTTTATTACAATAAATTTATTAATCAAGTGCAAAAAGTGAAAAAAAGTTGGTTATTATTGCCTTATCTTTTGTCTTCCGACAAAAAAAGGGAGGATATTTAAGTTTTGGGAGGATATTAAAATTTTCCGTTTTCACCACAATAATTTTGCGAATTTTCAGATTTTTTTAAAATTGCGAAATTTTGAAACGCCGTTTTTGCAAAAAATATTAGTGTAGCGAAAAAAATCATAGGGACAACTTTTGTAGGAAATGAACTGCTCTTCCTTTTTTGTCTAAACAAAAATGCTCCCAGGGTCATATTTCGGCAGGTATCGTCGAAAAACGGATTTTCGGGAACTCTAGAGCCATTTTCCCACCCTTCTACAAATTCCACGTAGCTGAGATTTTCGGAGGTAAATGTACCTATGAATTCCTGCAAATTAAAAAAAATTTTGACGGACAGACTTGATGCCCAGGTTTGGGGTTTTTGTGACGTTATTTTACTGGACTGTTTGTGTAACGTGTGTTGTTGAAAACCAATCAAATGGTTTACTTGCATATCCAGACTCTAGTTGTTGAACCAATATCAACTATTCAGAACTCTAGGGGGGGCCATGGCCCCCATGGCCCCCCCCCTCAGATCCGCCAATGTGCAGGGACCATCCATATCTTCTTCGCCTCCCGCGAAGATGCTACACTTCTGGAAGTTACTACTCACCAGTCGACTCTAGGGTCATCTAATCTAGCGATTTTACACGGTTTTAGCCGGGCTGCTACAATACATGGTTGTGGTTGTCATCTTTCTTACTATTAGAGACCTAACTACCATACTACTGCTAATAAAAATTTGTGAAAATAAAAGGCGAAGTTCAACTCAGCATCATGAGTGAGTTGCTCTTCCACTTAACTCAATAAGGTGAGACATATCCATTGGTCAAAGTGCCACTTCTTTCTTCGTACTACTAGGAATTTAATTTATTTAATTCGACTTCCCCAGAGACAACAGTTTCTGTATTGCTTCATATATTAGTTTTTTTTTGATTGCTGATAGATTCCAGCATAGTTGCGTAATTAATTTTCATTGCTAATAATCATCATGTATTTGAGGTGGTCCACGAAAATAACTACAGGACAACCAAAACATAAAAAATCGTTTGAGCAAAAGCAGTTGCGTGGTTAATAAAAATTTTGGAAATCAAAATTTAAACACAAAAACTTTTCAAACGCAAAACTGTTTATCAAACGAGTACCTAATGAATTTAATTTATCAGATTCGACATCCTGAAACCAGTTTCTGCATTTCGGCTTCGTCAGTTAGGCTTTTCGAATCCAATAAATAAAATTCCAAACTCGCACAAGTCAATAGCCATATCCGCTTTAAGATAAAATTCTTAGATGTGCTACCATCTATGGTTAGAAGAGAATTTTTGACACTTTACAAAGCAACGATTCCCGATGTATTGGGTGTTGCATACACTCAATTTGCATTGTGTGTTGCAAATCTTTATTTGACTCATTCTAGTCAAGATGTCACTCTCTTCTTCGTATCCCTTTAAAAGGGATTAATACAAAGTTAGCAAGCGAGTAAGGAATTTAATTTATCAGATTCAACATCCTAAGGTTAGAAGAGAGTTTTGACACTTAAATTCCTTACTAGTTTGCTAACTTTGTATTAATCCCTTAAAGGGATAAGAAGAAGAGAGCGACATCTTAACTAGAATCAATCAAATAAAAACTTTGCAACACAAAATACTAACAGTCACATGTATATTTATTTTTGAGACGTTACTGCTAGTCTTTAAAAAATATAAAAGAAACATTATTACCTACAGCAATACTCGACGTACTTTTTATCTTCCCTTGCCTATACCCTCTTCCAGTCTGGCACATAACTCTATTGTGTATACAGGGAAGAAGATGTTCAATCACCTGCCAATTGTTATAAGAAAGGTGGATTCTTTAAAAATGTTTAAAAAAAAAGTTAAAAAACTATTACTTGAAAAGGCTTACTACAAATTGGATGAATATTTCTATGATCAATTAAGTTAAATATCTAATATGTTTCTAACTTTGTGTCTATTTTCTTTTTGTCCTTTCTTATTTAATGTTCTGTATAATTGTCTTTATATTGTTTTTATATTTTCAGTATTTTTTTTGACTCTATATATGACCTTTCATTTTAAATTATTTTTTTTTTTATAACTTTTAAAATTTGTTTTTTTTAGATACCTATATTACAGCTTTGTTTATAAGAATGTATTTATTCTTCAACAATAAAGCAATTTTGACTTTGACTTTGACACACTTTGTAAAGTGTCAAAACTCTTTTCTAACCATAGATGGTAGCGCATCTAAAAACTGTTTATATACATAGGGTGATATAAAAGTGTTTTTCAATTCTTTTAGATATGATGGTGCGTCTACAATTAAAGTTTGCTTTAGCTTAACCAATTTCGGAGATTAGATATTTAGAACTATATAAATATATCTTAAAAGGAGGTTCATAAAAACCAGTGTTTCAAACACAATTAATAGACCTTATAGCTGACATATTGATTAAAAACAATTTTCGTGATATATATTCAATACTTCAATATTAAAATATTTAATACACTTTATTCTATAAATAACTCTAGACAATCAAATCAACATAGTTCATATCAGGTGATCGGCCAGCTTTACTAGTCCGTGACATTAAAACAAAAATTTCGCGTGTTTAAACGAGACAAACTTACACTGAAATTGTTTTTATTGATGAGTGTAATTATTGCATACAAGATTTTATTATTATTACTACCTACTATTAAAATGTTGAACATTTTTTCTAATCTCAAAAATAAAAAATATTTTAATCGCTACCCCTCGGGTTGCTAAATAGGAACTATTTGTTAAGGGAGCTAGGAAAAAATAACGCTAAAAGATGTGTATTTAGTATTTAAAACTATTTCACTTCGGCTAAACATGGAATTTTTCCTTTAGTATTTTTGGAACGTTCACTGTATTAAAACTCGAAATGTGAAATTACAAAAATATAAAAAAATATTATTTTAACATTTATTGAAAAATAACAAGTTCCATTGATTTGTAAATTAGCTGGTTGCATTTTGTCTAACATTGTTTTTTTATTTAGTAATCATTAGATATAAGTGTAATTTTTTTCAATAATAATAATACAAACAAAATAAATATTTTTGAAAAATCCAAAGTATTTTGTGAGAGGTAATAAAATAATAAAAAGAATACAAGCCTTAAAATTAAATTAAAACTTTGATTAAAATGTCACCTACCTCCTATAAAATAATTATAATGATAACGGTCTGGTTTTGAAGTATTTTCTGAGCAAGTGTCATGTGTAAAGTTGAGTGTTATTTAATAATTACTTAATAAAAAATTATATATTAAATATGTCGGGGATTAGACGGGAAATTCTGCTTTTCCAATACTAATCGCCTTAATATTTGGCTAATGACTAGCAAGACAAAAGTGACTCTACAGTATCGGAAAGAATATATCTGTGGGTTTACAGTTTAATGTGAGCATTACAAATTTCTCCTCGCATAGCAAGAAGGGATATCATAGCAATCACAGCCCAGCACAGAATGAATCGTTCGCTGCAGCGTTGCCACCTTTAGTAGATTTCTAATTTTTAAGTAAATTTCTACTTTCTTAGTAGATTTTGGGTTTTCTTGCACAAATTTTAGTAGGTTACTTTTTTTAATAGATTTTTGGTAAATTTTGAAACGTAGTTACTTTTTGGGATAAAGTAAGCAAGTTACATGATCATGCTAAAAATTAGAAATATGAAAATATCGCAAAATGTGAATGGATTTTCTCCCAGTTTAATTTAATTAGAAACAAATTTCTTAATAAAAATGTCGCTCTACTTTTACACGCAAAAGAAGGCATGAAGGACTTTTGTGATTGTACCTATTTTCGCCCCAATTTGGATGTGATAAAACCCTAATGAATGATAAAACCTTGTACAAACATATTAAATATGATGATGATAAATATTTGACTTACTACAGCGTTAGGTTTTAAAATGTGACATCCAACGTACCTAATAGTAGATTTTTAGTATTTTTAAAAAAGAGTTTTTGTAGACTCTACTAACAGAAACGATAGATTTTCTGAAAAAAGGTGGCGAATCTGGTGCACGAAGTCAAGCGGTAGCGAACCAGTGTTGCCAACTTTATTTCATAGATTTCCTGAAAATGTTCTTTAACCATTATTATGCATGTAAAAGTAAAGAGACATTTTTATTAAGAAATTTGTTTCGGTCAGTAGTTTTAATTAAATTAAACTTTGAGAAAATCCGTTCACATTTTGCGTTCGATACAGGGAGGCCAAGCATTTGTTTTGCAAAATTAAAAATATTTTTAGCAACTGCCTTTTAAAATCTACGAAAAATCTATTAAAGAAAGTAACCTACTAAAATTTCTGCCACTTGAAGAGCCGAATGGGGTCAACTGAGGGAAGTACAACATTGCGTCTCTCTCGGTTATAAGACTATATATTATTATTGCTTTCCTATTTACTCTTGTAGATTTCGGTCTATACCCAAGATATATTTTTTCTGATACTGTATAATAAGGTTACCTGCATTTGCTGCTTCCTGTTCGTTCTCGTAGACTTTGAAGAGTTGGAATAAAATGCGACACTTAAACTCCATATATTGGGTTATCTCTGTAGGCCATATATATATATATATATATATATATATATATATATATATATATATATATATATATATATATATATATATATATATACACAATCAATTAATATTAATTCCAAAAGTTTTGAAACTTCGATGGTATGTTAGTGCATTAATGAAAACAAATGATAAAATTTTGAAGAAGTACGGAACATTGTTTAAATTGCAAGAAACGTTTTATTTTTACACTGAAAATTATAAAAGTTCTGCAAACTAGGAATACCGCTAATAATAATGTTTTACAACACGCACCAAGTTTGCAACCTTTCAAAAGCTACAAAACCTTGTTTTTTCTCATTTGTATAAGTTTTTTATTGTAAGTTGTTTAAAAAAATTACAAAAGTTATGCAAATTGGGTAAGTAAATGGAAAAAAAACTGTAACATATACATTTGCAACTTTTTCTGAAAAACGCATCATTTATTGATAAATTGGAAAATATTTGTAAATAGTTTTAAGATTACTCATTAATTTGGGAATATCGCTGAATAAATTAGTGCAACACTACAAAGGCCGACAGTGGTCCAGTTACATACTTGATTATCCATAGAGTATATTTCCTATACGCTGTACTGGTTGATTGCATTTTCACACACGTCTGTCTTACTCGCTGCCATGTTGCCAAGTTGCTTTTTTTGGTAGAGTACATATACGAAAATGTTTTTTTTAATTCTGCCTCCATTTCCGTATTGCGGGCGAGGTTACAAATTAATGAAAACATTGTACGTTAGGACAACTTCATTTACAACCATTATTCAAAACTTTTTTAAAAATTCCGATATTTATTTTAATAGAAAAAAACAATTTCATGACAAAATATATTTTCAGTTTGTCGCAAGAGGTTGCAAATTACAGCACTACTCAAGAACATTATTTTAGTTATTTTTTCAGATATGCAGAACTTTGGATTTTTCTTCGAAAAATTCGTATGAACAACTTTTGAAATTTTTTCCGCGCCATTAATGCCAAAATTCATTAAATCCTGATTTTCAGTATCTTCCGTTCAGAAAAAAGTTGCAAAATCAGACTCAATATCATTTGAACATACTCTTGATTCAACTGAAGTTTTAAAACTTTTGTAATTATTGTTAAATTTTGTAAAAATGATGTCTATATCTACTGGTCTTCTGATCAGGTTAACAACAATTCTTGCTTATTATTCTTCTTCTTGTCCCATGTGCATACTCTGCACGTAGGGGACCCTTATCCATTATGACAAGTGTGTTGTTTTTAGCGTGGCGAAATATAGACCCCGCGTCTGGTATTCCGCACCAATCTCTGATATTCCGAAGCCAAGAATGCTGCTTACGTCCCTGTCCGCGTTACCCTTCAATTTTGCCCTGGAGAATGAGTTTTGGGGTAGAATATCGGTCACCCCTTAGTATGTGGCCTAAATAAGACATTTTTCGTTGTTTTACGATATCTAGGAGTTCTCTCTCTACTCCAGCTCTCAGCAAAACATCGTTGTTCGACATATGCTCGGTCCAAGATATCCGAAGCATTCTTCGTAGTATCCACATTTCAAAAGATTCTATTCGGTTCAGTGTTCTGACCTTACGCGACCATATTTCTACACCGTGCAACAAGATAGGCCATACATATAGCACCTAATTACTCATAGTCGAAGATCAACCGGTAGGGTTCTCTGGAGGAGTATGTTTTTCATCCTTAAATACGTGGCTTTTGCAATTCCGATACGCGTTTTTACCTCTTCATCACAATCCCATTTCCCGTTGAGAGTTGCTCCCAGGTATTTGAATTTGGATACTCTTTCAATTGCTTGATGCTTGATGTTACCAAATTCCTGCCTGCTGATAATCATCATTTTAGTTTTGGTGAAGTTAATGCGCAATCCAAACTGTACGTCTACTTCCAAAACTCTGTCTAGCATGCTCTGCAAATCTTCTAGATTATTAGCTAGAATTGCAGTATCATCTGCGTATCTAATGTTGTTGATGGGTTTGCCGTTTACTTTTATTCCAGTAGCCACATTGTTCAGAGCTAGTTGGAAGATCTTCTCAACATAGGCATTAAACAGCAGGGGACGCATCCTTGTCGGACCCCTTTAGCGATGTTAAATTCCTGTGTCAGATCTTTTCTGATTCGGATTTCAGCAGACTGTCCCCAATAGTTGTTTTATTATTCTAACATCTTTATCATCAATTCCTATTACAGGCAGTCTGCTAAGTAATAGGTCATGTTTTACATTGTCAAACGCCTTTTGGTAATCTATGAAACAGATGAACACATTCTGGCGTTGGTCATAACACTAGTACCCAGCCCTTTTACGAAGCCAAACTGGGTTTCTCTGCTCATCTTTTCACATTTGTTGTATATTCTCGAATGAACTATATGTAGAAATGCCTTAAGTGCGTGACTCATTAAACTTGTAAGCCCTATAAATTTGATTATACCATGTTGTCTTCTTGAATACGAAACAGCGACTGCAATGGCGTCAAGAAAGCCACGTTTCTTTTCACGTCTTACTCGTTTTGGAGATGACGGAAATCACGTGCTAAAAATGAATTTTTATTTGTTCGCGGTCAATTCAAATTATCGGTTTTTATTGGTTCAGACCTCGCGATCCGTTCAAATTACCGGAAACTCTTTGTGTTGAACAATTCCGAATAATACCGGACCGATTTTGATCTCACTGTCACTGCGAATTGTTTGTTTGATCTGCAAATGACGACGGGCGTGCGTAATATTTTTGCCTTTATTAGAAATTATTTATTTTATTTTAATTTGTTCAATTTGATTTTTATTTAGATTATTTTATAAAGATAAACGTCCCTGACGTTACTGGTATCATGTCTGACCTTGAACTTTTGACATTGAACGATCTTGGGACCAGTCACGTCACTGGTAACGGCCGCCATCTTGGATTGGTGACGTCACCGAAAACGGCCGCCATCTTGGACGAATTTTGGTATAGTTTAACTACTAAGACAAAATGCAACAAGCTCGATGCTCCAAACTTATTAAAAGCTGGAAAATGCATTCCAACTCCTGCATATCGAGCGTTTTACATGTGTGTACCTTAACGTAATCTAATCGAAGGACGCAAATTTTTTATATTTTTAATTTATTGGAATTGCATGTATGTATATTTTATGAATGAATATATGAGTACTGCCAAAAACACAAGTCAACACGAGTAGCCAAATAGATTTTCAAATTTAAAAGTCTAATTTCTTTGATTGTTTTACGAATTCGATTTGGCAGACAATCAGAGTGATCGGCAACAGTGTTTTATTTATTTATAGAACTTATGTTATATATATAGTGTGATTTTATACTCAAATAAAAAAATTGAAGAAACATTTGTTTTGTTTAATTTATAAAAATCAGGTCGTTTTTACTTCTCCAAAGTTGAATACAAAGTTATAAACATTTAAAGCATCCAAGTCTTAGAAATTCTAATAAATTATTCTGTTTCCATGATTTCTTCTGCAGGAGTTACCTCCAACAATTTTGGACCATAGAGAAGAACGTATGCACAATGCCAATCTCCTAAAAAAAAATTGGTGGTTAATAGCAGTGTACAGAGAGAGAATAAACTTTATTAATAGGCCATCGACTGAAGTCTTCCAACCTTTATTTTCTATCCATTTTTGCTGAAAATGGGATTTGTATAGTTTTATAATATAGTCGAGAAAATTTAACACAAAAATAGCCCAAAATCCGGAATTTTGGTGCAGTAAGTCAGATCGAGATGAGGTTTTTTGCATTCGTTTCGTTAACTCATCTAGAAATTTTGTGCCATATTTTGATACGGAACTTTTTTGAAATTGCATCGCTGCATCAAAAAGTGCATTCTTCTTTCCAAAAAATTAATATCTTGCAACATCCAAACCATACGGATTTCAGTACCCGGGGGTGTTATGGGTCGCTTAACCTGGTGAGCCCCCTGTGTACCTTGAGGTGAAGACAGCGCCAGGAACGTCATCGCCTGGCTTTCCCTGTTAACTCATCAAAAATCGATCGAAACTCTTTACTCGGGGGTTTTTCGGGTTGCTAGTCCCAGTACTGACATTGAAATCGTCCTTCGGAGGACTTGGTGCACGCGACCTGGCTAAACACATGGAGTTTTACTGAAATTACTTATCAAATCGATCGAAACACATCACACGGTAATTTTTGGGGTCTCTCGTCCCTGATCTGACATCGACATCATCCTCCGGAGGACCTGGTGTACGCAACATGGCTAAATACGTCATCTCCTAGAGTTTTACTGAAATTACTTACCAAATCGATCGAAACACCTCACACGGGGGTTTTTCGGGTCGCTCGTCTCGAATCTGGCATCAGCATCCTCTTCCGGAGTTGGGATGGTTGAATCAATTGCAATTATTTGAGAAGGAAATTAAGGGTACAAATACATTGACTTATCTAAAAATCTTATCTTAATTCTAAACTTATTTTAAATATCTTCCGCCTCATCAACTGATAAGTCGGTATTCTCTTCCTCGAGAGTGTCATTGTCGGCTGCAATTATTTCTTCTGTGGTGTATTTCTCGACGTTGGTGCAGTTTGTGCACCAGAAAAACCACAGTCGATTTTACATCCACAGTCCAATCTAGGTGGTTGTGTCATCCTTATGGGGATTAAATTATTATTATCCATTTTTCAGCCCCAATCTGTTGGATCTAAGGGATGCTCTTCTCCATGCAACCAATTGTAGACTTGGAAATGGATATTGACTAGCATTCATTACAGCAATGTTAGAGAGTTTGAGATGACGTTTTCAGCCAGGTCGCGTGCACCAGGTCTTCCGGAGGACGACGCCAATTTCAGAACTGGTACGAGCGACCCGAAAAACCCCCGTGTGAGCTGTTTCGATCGTTTTTTGTTGAGTTAACAGGGAACTCAAGGTGATGACGTTCCCGGCGCCGTCCAGACCTCCAGGTACACCAGGGGCTCATTTGGCCATCATATTCGGGTTAAGCGACCTAAAACACCCCCGGGAACTGAAATTCGTATGGTTCAGATGTTTTCTGTGCAAGATATGAATTTTTTCTTCAACACTTGGAAAGAACAATGCACTTTTTGATGGCACAAAATTTCTAGACGAGCAAAAGACCTCATCTCAATCCGACTTACTGCACCAAAATTCCGGATTTTTCTGCTATATTTTCTCGACTAATATCCTCTGAGGCGAAATCTTTATTGTAATTAAATTTTTAAAAATTTGCTTTGACTGGTTTATAATTTAGTATGAAATAAAAAAATGTATGCCTGTCATTAATTGCCAACTTTAAAATTGTCATTATGCTTCTTGGGGATACAATATTTGTACTCTTAAACATAGACATATATGGTACATTCGGGAAGGTATTTAGGATTCGGAGTGGACCAGGAGTAGAGTTTATAAGTCACGTGACACAAAATCTATGGAGTTTTTCTGTCAATCACACACGTCATAAGTCATTTAAAATTTAAATTTAAACCACGGTCGTACGACCGTGATTTAAAATATTGTTTTGTTTGGTAGTTATAATATCGTTTACCTTATGTTTTAATATAAAAGTTTAGTTTTTTGGTCGGAATGGACTTTAATAATATGCAAATGATACTAACTTTTACAAGAAATATTTTTTATGATGAAGGCTCATCCGATGAAGATGATATTTTGAACTGGCATATGTGTTTTTTTTGTAATCGTCTCCATCAGATAAAATTTCACCTTCTTTGCAATTTTACAGATAATCCAAACAAACCGGTAACAACTAATGACTAATAACATCTAATAACCCTACTGCGCAAGTTTACTCCATCTTTTCTTCCTTCCCAAGGTGGAACTTTTAGAGTAAATTATATTGGTTATATTACTCTACTCCATGTCAACCCGGACGTTTTGGAGTTCACGCCACTTACTCCGATATTAGTGTCAATAGTGTCCGAACGCAATAGAGTGAAAAGAGCAAAAAGAGTATGTTTACCGAACGTACCAATTATTTGACAATGTAATTTTTAATGACTTCCGGCATTGACAGCAACTTATTTAAATGGAAATTGTATATTTAAATTTTGGATTAAAATAGCAGTAATTCCTTGCTTTTGCGAGAAAATCTTTAATTATACAAGTTCAATATTGTAATTGAAAAAAACGGTAGTTTATGATACAATAGTGTGGGCCGAAAAAACCTTTTTTTTTATTTCGAAGTTGTAATAACGCGGAAAACTTGCGAATCATATAGACTAAAAAAAAAAAAAATTATCAAAATCGGTTGATATCTTCCGATCGCGCATATGCCCTAAAGTTTGACAAAATATGAAAAAAGTTCATTTTTGCGATTATTTTTTATAATTTTTGAATTAGATGTTTTCGTAATGTAATAGTTTTGTAACATCTTCAAATAGAGCCTAAAAACATTGTGTTTTAATTTGGTTTAAATCAGTTGATATCTTCCGATCGCGCAATTCCCCAAAATTTTCCAAAATATTGAAAATTTCACATTTTTACGCATTTTTGGTATCACCGACCAAAAAAACGGAATGAACTTTACATGTAATTATACTATCCCTATTGATTTTGAGCCGCTGAATCCGAATCTGGCCTCAGAATTTAAAACATTTTTTGTATATTTGAAACGATAGCAGAAAGCGGAGCGTGGTGTTGACGCCACCAATTTTCGGTGCTTCATGTTTGGAGACAGTATGGAGATGTCAATATCCAGAAGATCCCACAGGAAGGGTTATTATACCCTTATTGTAGAAGACTCCAGAACAAGTCTAACAGGAACTGTTTTTATACCCATAGGTATGCCGATTACTTGGTCTAATTTACAATAAGGAAATACTTTGAAACTGTACCAAAATGTATGCAAGAAGCTTCGAAAATCGTAGAGGGCTAGTGCGATCGAGAGAGATTAAGTAAATCAATAACCATAATTGTCAAAATTAAAATGAATTAAAAGAAAAGATTTCAAATAAATGATTTTTAAAATACTGTCTTATGCCACTAGTGACAAATACACTAAGTAATGCATAACTGATTTTTTATTATAAAAATAACTTTAATCCCAACATACCTCCACCAGAAAGTTTCAAAATATCTTCTGTAGTGACAGGCGAAACATTATCGTCGTCACACATAATCCATTTATCATCAGACTGTTTAACCCATCCCACGTAATGTCCACTAGATGATGATCTACCCCTGTGAGTTAAAACTGCTTGCAAACTGTAATATCCACTGTTATTACTTCCTAAATCTAAAAAAGAAATAAGATAATTGATTATTTCAATAAAATCAGAATTTCATATATCTCATTTAATAATAATAATAATTTTATTTCAAAAAAAATAAATAAATATTAACAATTTTTATTTCTGTTCCATGAAGGTACTGTTTTGTATTTTTTTTAATAAAACTATTGATTTTGAATCTTTGACGTTTCTAGGAATATTGTTAAATATTCTCGTGCTTAGGTAAGTATATCGTCTTTGGCCAATAGTTTTGGATAGTTTTGGAGTGCGCATCATGTTTTCTATTTTTGCCCTGGTATCATAGTGGGGGTCAATATTTCTTAAGCTACTTTTGTTTTTGTATTGACCTACCGCTACACGTAGGAAGTAGATTTGTCTGAGGTCTAATATTTTACTTTCAGAATAGAGCAAGGTCGATGAATACGTTCGACATTTATTGAAACAAATATTTAGGAATTTTTTCTCTAAAATATCTAGATAGTTAAGTAACTGCTGGCAACACACTCTCTCTCTCTCTCTCTCTCTCTCGCGGTCGGATTATTCTGTCAAACTATGTGGAACGTTATGGCAAAACAAGTACAAGAAAAATATATGAAGGAGTTGTATAATTAAAATTATACAAGGTAACTTAACTAAATTGAACGTTCGGATTGATTAAAAATTACATGAAAAAATATGTATTTTTGTATTTTGTAAATTTATACTGTAAAAAATATTAGCTGTAGAATTAAATTCGGAAATACAACAATTGTAGAGCTTAACTTTAACAATTGTTTGAGCTCTTTTGAATATTCAAAATATGTAACCCTTAGGTAACTCTAAGGAACAAAACAAATGAATGTATATTTAAAACTTTTTATAAAAAATATGTAAGAAACATTCATTTGTATTAAAAAAATTGCAAAAATAATTTATATACAAAAAAGCAAAGGTCTTACAAATTATTTTATTTGTTCATGAATAAACTGTCAATGTTCATATTTAAATTCATAAATTCAAGGAAAGGAAGATTACAATTACAAGCCTACCAAAAGAAAGTTAAAACTCAAGGAACATATTTCGATAAAATACCATGTATTTCCACTATTGGGGGGAAGGGTATCCCATATTCCAGTTAAATCCAGATCCTGCTAGATCCATTGTCTCTCGAAAGAGGTTTTTAAATTATATTAAATTTTTTATGATTACCTTAGTTTAAGAATAAAAATAATAGTTAAATAGTATAACCTCTGACCTACTGACAAAAATTATAACTACTACCCATTTTTTTTTCTTTAAATCTGATTTTGATCAACAAACTAAGCAATTGCGCTATTAAAACAAAATAAGCCTACCAAAAGAAAGTTAAAACTCAAGGAAAATATTTCGATAAAATACCATGTATTTCCACTATTGGGGGGAAGGGTATCCCATATTCCAGTTAAATCCAGATCCTGCTAGATCCATTGTCTCTCGAAAGAGGTTAATAAATTATATTAAATTTTTTATGATTAAAAACAATCTCAAAGTCGGTACCGTATACACCATCTAATAAAAAATATTATATCGAATTTGCATCGCGTCCAAATCGAAACAACTACTTCTGGGACAAAAGCCTCCACAGGCGTTGAATTACACGATTCGCGTCTATATGGTGTATTCGGTACCAACTTTGAGATTGTTTTTAATCATAAAAGCTTTCTGGCCGTATTTGAGAAAATGGATAATTTAAAAACTATCAGTTTGGCCATTATTATCTGACCGAGCCTGCACTGTGTGTTGGGCTGACTACTTCCTGAAACTTCGATTTCGTTATTCGAGTGAAGAGGGCGTCCGATAAAAATACACCGACGTCGTCACAATCAGTGGCTATAAGTACCTGGTGGATCCAATGCAGTCTTCAGACACTGCTTAGATATGCGGTGTCGAGGTCATCTACTTCTCACTGATGAGGCGCAAACAACCATCCAACTCGCGTCTGAATCGTGTAATTCAACACATGTGGGGGCTTTTGTCCCAGGAGTAGTTGTTTCGATTTGGATGCGATGCAAATTCGATATAATAATTTTTATTATTATATACCGACTTTGAGATTGTTTTATATTAAATTGCAATTATTTAACTGTTTCTTTTTTAAATAAAAACGTTTGTTTTGAGTATTAAACATGTCATACCAATCTTAAATATATTAGGCAAAAAAGACATTTAAAACCTGAAATTTTAAAAATTTTAAACAGTGTGATTTGAATATTTATCTTTCTGTATTGTAGCAGTTAAAACTGATTGTGTTAACGTAAAATGAAACACGACAATAGTAATGTGTTTTATTTACTCACCATCTTCAAACCAATAAGGAATAAATTTCCTATCTTTTTTGGCATTTTTATTATCGCCTATACTTTTACTTTTTTCCTTAGATGATTGTTCTACTTGAGCATCTTCAAGTTCCTAAAAACCATAAATAATCGTTAAGTATTTTCATTTTCAAAATCTGGGAGCTGAAGCAGTAACCAATAACGAAAACCACAAACGAAGGCTCGTCCATACTTATCGCAATGAACGTATGGTCTGACCAGAAATATAGTAAGGTGATAAATCATCAACTACTTGAGTTATCAGCAGGCGGTCTACGCAGAGGCGTACTTACTCTAGCCATTAAGTTCTGTTCTGTTCTGTTAGGTATAATGATTATAAGATATTTTAATTCGGACCTGGGAATCTTTTAAGAGTCACACAATTTTATTGCTTATCTACATGTCGAACAATAGGTAATAATGAGGGTCTTCGGCTAATATTGATTTATGACCTTACTACATCTCTGGTTATACATATACGGTAAAAAAGTTGCGATGAAATGAATGATGACATGTCATTTTTCGATTTTGATATTTAGGGACTTAATATTCGATGTCTTTATTATCTTAGCAATTGTATACCGGGTGTCTCAAGTTATCGTATTCAGGCAATATCACGCTTATTTGACAAGATAATTAAAAAATAAAAGAACTGCTTTGAATGGCATTAAAGTACCTAATGACTTACATTAACATTTTGTGACTTTTTTACGTTACTTAATTATCCTTATAAAAATTAAAAATGGCCTCCGCCCATGTTTTTAAAAATTTCACAGATTTTTGATAACGCCATCGTGTTCAGCATCCTCTAAAATGGGGGGGATGATATATTTTGTCGGAGGAAGACACGGAATCCACGATTTCCCCATTTTGTGAATGGTTTTGGGGCCGCTTGAGGGCATATGGCCAAGATTTAGCTAGGCAACCCATGTGCAATTTATCAATCTATATAAACATATAAACTTTGTCACCATCAAATAACAGATGAGGGTATATATTCCTAATACCGGATCTTAGGCTATTCGTATAAATTCAACAGGTTCCCTTTAATTAATTTTTAAAATGTCAAGGCAAATGAAAACTGAAGTTTTAGGTTAGGTAAATCGTGAAGGTACAGTGCAGTCTGAATTCGTAAAAAGTTCGCCATTTTGTTCACATAAAAATTACGTCATTGGGATGAGTATGTTTCCGCCTTAAGACATTAAATTGAAAGTGGGAGAAGCAGGAGACAGATGAAAACTTGGATACGAGGAATAAACGAAATGTAAATTGTTTAATTTCCGTTCATAAATGAAACATAATACTCATTTCATTCATATTGAATAAATAAATAACCACGCCACTGGAATACAGAAACATCGAGAACAATAAATTAAATGAAACTGAACCCTTGAAAACCCCTGCCACTGATAAACACATCATAGTATATTAACTCTCAACTGGTTCACTGCTCCCTTGCTAAAATGCAACGTATTTTTTTTGTAAAAGTTGTCCTTCAAATAAGGCTCTTGTTTCGGGATTATGTATGCCCATATTTCTCTGACAATTTCTCAAGTGCTCCTAAGTGCGGCAAAAATAAAGTTTGTTTTAAGACTCTATCGTGAGCACATAACTCCGATGTAATAACGCATCGTAAATTTCATTTTTACAAATTAGTATATGTTCAACGCTTGATCGTTAAAAATGTTTTAACTAGTTCAGGTTCTGAGCGGTTGTTTTAATGTAAAATAAACAAATTGATGTATAGTTGCTTTGTTACATTTTTAAATAATGTTTTTAATAAAGTGTTAATATAAACAGTCCTGACGAGAGGGGGGTGTAACGGGGGGATTCCCCCCGGGCCCGCAGTTCTCGATGGGGCCCGGGCCCGTACGAAAAATCCCTGTTCGCACTATGCTTCACTTTTGTAATGTGATGGGCTACTAATTTTAAAAATTCTATAGGGGCCCGTAATTTTTACCCCCGGGCCCGATTTTTCTCTCTACGGGCCTGAATATAAAATAACATATCGTCCCTGTAATTGCAAAATGTCGTATGTCAAAAATTCCGTATGTGCGTATAAAACACAAACACGTTAAGTTAACGCCTTAAATGCCTTATAACATGATGTTACATCGTAAACATAAGCTATAAACTGATTTCTGAAATAATTAAACAAGAAAGTAAAAAGATATTAAGTTTTTTTGCTCTCCTGAAAAGTGGCCTTTTTGACATACATTTTGCAATTACAGGGACGATATGTGCTTCAATCCTGGGAGAGAAAAGATGAAATCCTAAAAACTAGAGTCCACTTACGAACTCAAACATAGCTTAAAGAGTTTGGTTATGCCAAAAACAATTGCATAGGCCATCTTTGTAAGCTGTTGCACAAAATGAATTAATCCAATTCTAAACAGAAACCAAAAGACGAAAATTAATTGGGGAGAGAAAGCGTGACCAGAGAGGAAAGAAAAAAAGAAAAATTAGTAAAAGCAACTTACTTTAAATTTAGCCCTCATGGGTGCTAGTTTTTCTTGTAATTGTGGAGTACATAAATCAAATGCATCAAATTCGAGTGGAAACTTAACATCCTTTAGAATTTTGGCATTAATCGATTCCTTTTCTTTGTAGTAAAATCTAACAAACTGAACGGTTAAGTACGCTGGCAATCTGCTTATTTTAGACTATAATTAAAAATATATAATATTAATTTTTATTCATTCATTACCGTTATTCTAAAAACTTACAGTTTTTAGATACACAGCATTTCTGTCTAAAGATGCAGATTTTTTCGTAATTTGTTCTTGTAATTTCTGAAATAAATGTTTATAATTTTCTTTATATGCAGTCAATAATGCGTAATATAATTACATTTTTTAGGCCAGAATGCATATATCGAACATCTTGAGATATAAAACAACTAAGCTGTAAGAACTGTTCTTTATTCTTTGAGACCGGCTCATCTTCAGCTTCCACACACTTAAGCTCAACGTCAAATGTACCACCAAAGTATTGGTCTATAAATGATCTAAAAAAATTCAAAGTATACATATAATAGGTCGTTCCAGAATTCCACAAACTGGTTCAGGAGATTCATTTTGTCAGGGATTAGACGGAAATTGAACTGTTCCAGTCCTAATCAACTTGGCTAATAACTAACCAAGACAAAAGTGGACTATATAATTAGGTTACCTTGTATTTGCTGCTTTTTGACTTCTAAGAGTTGAGATAAAATGAGATACTTAACAAACTTAAGTTATATCATAGAGTGAAAAATGTACACGTCTTAATTATTACCAAAGCAAGCAATTGCTCAGAAAAACGAACTCCTGTGAAATGAATTTGTTATTCAATGAGTGCAGAAAAAGGCCCTATGAGCTCAAAAGAATAAAACTCATCGAATGCTGTGTGATGCAGAACTTGGTTACGTTATGTTGTCGTGATTAATTAAATGAATTAAAAGTGCCGGTAACGCCAAGCTTTTGTTTTCCCTGGCTTCAATTTTGAGAGGAAGGAAATCGCGGTAGTATCGCTTGCAAAAATTACATTTTTATTGGGTTAGACTTCGCACTCTATTTAGAATTGCCGAAAACTCTTTGGGCTACCTTGTTTTGAGTAATAACAGACTAGCCCTACCATTTAAATGTAAAAAACGGCCCGGTGAAATTGGCTGAAAATTTCGTGAAAATAGGGAATGCTAATACAGATCGAAAGACAATAAAAAACTGCTTCAGGCGTGATAATAAAATACACGGTGTTTCATTTGAAATTGTCGACTTATTGAGAATTGAAAATATGGACATTGGATGCTCCATTCTAGACACCCTGCATAAAATATCGCATTTAACATTACACCGTATGCTAGAAGGATATTCTCACAATCCCTGTAAAAAATTTGAAATTATTAGCTTAATAAAGCCAGATACGGAAATTAAAGTAAATGCGTGTTTTTCAAAATTTTTTATAAAAATCTCAAATATTTCGGAAACTGTTAAACTTAGACCTGTGGTATGTTAATAATGTTTTGTTCAAAATTTGATGCTAAATCCAAAAATAAAATGAAATATGGTACGTATCATTTGAAATAACAAAGTTGATGTCTACTTCCGGTATAACCGCAAGTTGAAAATATTTTCATTGAATATAGCATACTGACAAAGTCCCATAACATAATTTTCAAATATCTATACTTCTCTATATATGGCTAATGCGCCATCTACGTGACAAAGCCTGTAGTTAGTTTTACATATTAAAAAAATCAAAAGTAATTTTTTAATTAAATAATTAAGTATTTTTTGATAAATTCTTAGCCTAACATATAAAATGTGTCAGCATTTTATTTATTACGTGTCCACCTAAAAAGAAAAAACTTGCTTAATTAACACATTAACATTTGGCGACCCTTTTGAGTCCTCGAAATTCTGAAGTAAATGCTCTGAAAAAAAAGGGAATACTTAATTGGAAAGAAGATCGGTCAAGGTTGTTACAGATGTCTGGTCCTTGCGTATAATTCTATTTATAATGTTGATGATGATGTTTTATGATGCCTTTCATGCAAAACAAGTACAGTAGCACTTATCGCTTAGTTTGTATTTGTATATATTGAATTGAATAAACTATATATAAACTAAACCTGAGACAAAATAGTCTCGAGACTAGACTCACAAATGCATATGGGCCTGAGAGCACTATCGGAGACAAGCCGTTAAGTGGACAGTGTTTTGACATTTGACAGCGTGTTGCTTGTTTTTGTGGCAAAATTAATTTAGGTTAGGAAAATAAAACTTTGTATTTTGGAGCAAAGTGTGTTAATTAATTTAGTTAATTTGATAAAATAAGTGTACGACAATGGACAGCTGAGAAAATTTTTCAATTAATTAATCTTCACGAGGAAAATGAATTTTGATGAAAGTTGTACAGAAATAGCATCACGAAATTTTGTATCTTGCTTGACAATCCGGTGTTTTACTAAATCTAAAAGCAGTTCAAACTCCACTGCAGTTTTTTAAACCGCTGTGCATTCTCCAACCGCAACTCATTTACGAGAGTTGAACCGACTTCCAAGTCAATTCGACGATCTACCCATTTCCTTACCAACACTTCTTTTTTTTTCGCTTTTGCACAATTTTATACGCAATTATAAAAGCTAGCGCCTGACGCGAATCCATTTTGACACATATACCTACTTGCGATCAAGTCACACAACAGACTGCGGGTTGACTCTCAAGTGGACATGAAATTGTCTCGGTCTTGAAACTAAAGTTACAGACGAGTCTCCCATACCTATCAGGCGTAATATGTCACTTGGGCAAAAGGATCAGAAGGTTCCTAATCCTACCATTCAGTTGGGTAAAAAATATGAAATCAAGAGATTAACTACCCCAAGCTTTAATGCCCTTTTAATGTACTTGTAGGTAATTGTTTTAATGAATTGAGAATATTTATTTTTAGTTTAGACATCAGAATTCATTATTTCATTCTTTGCAAAGCACAGTGCTCGATGTGTTAGTTAACTTACAGCCTAAAACTTCACGAGATGAGGATTCTTTGACCATTTTAGATCGTGAAAACCATTTTTGAGATTATTTTTTGGTATTCATTTTTTGGAACCTGATGAAGTGGGTGTTTTTTTTGCCAACGAAATTTTTGAAATAATGCCAAATGATGAACGCGTGTTTGCGTTTTGTGACTACAACTACATTGATATTCAATCAAAATTTCCTCCACGTATATGGGCTTGCATCGCAAACAGCATGTGTAGAACAACGAATGCATGTGAGTCATTACACTCCCAATTTAACTCAAATTTTTATTCGACACATCCCGATATTTTTAACTTTATTAACATTTTAAACAATCTGCAAATTCAGACATGTTTATAAAAATAAAGACAGTCAGTACATCTAAAATTAACAAACTCAAAGGATATACTGAAAAAAAGATTTTTTTGATGATATAATTATAAAATTTAACACGAACTGTTTGTCTCGTGTTAATTTTATTAAATTTTTGTCAAATAAATATGAAACTAGGTAATTCTTTGGAATAAATATAATTATAATTTAGTTGATTTATAATATTTTTTTTACCTGTTCCAACTTTTGCCCAACTGACATATAGGATTAGGTTGACGCTTTTTCAGCAACGGATTATAGCAGGTATTTTTGCTCAACTAAATAATAATAATAATAATAAATCTTTATTAATCCTTTTGGATCATTTTACAATGATATAGGATAGGTCAATACAATACAGTTATTAAATTGTCATTATTATTATTATATATGTTGTAAGATTAGGATATCCTAAATAAAGATTACTTACTTACTTACAGTTTAAAAAAAAACAGAGAACAAATAAAACGACACAGTATTTAGTTTTACATAAAATCCCTAACGTCATAATAACATTTTTGAACCAAAAAATTTTTTAAAGCCAATTTAAAGCTGTTAATGGATTATATGTTTTTAATTTCTGAAGGCAGCTTGTTATACAATTGTATTCCTGCATATTCAGGACTGCGCTCATACAGGGTCGACACATGCTTTTGCGAACGCAACATATTTCCATTTCTGGTAGGGTAGTTATGGGTATCATTTACTTTTGCAAAACAGTAATTATTTTTCTTTATGTATATGATAGATGTGTAAATATAAATTGATGGTAGTGTAAGTATGTTATTATTGACAAAATGATGCCTACATGTTTGACGATAGTCTCAATTAAAAATAAGTCTAATTGCTCTTTTCTGAGCTACAAAGAGTCTATTTGCATTAGGAGAATTACCCCACAGAGTTATGTTATAGGATATAAGTGCATATATAATTGCATAATATACCTGTAGCAATTGATTAGTTGTAAATGTTGGTTTTAACTGAATTATAGCATAACATGCGCTGTTTACTTTTTTACATAAGTAATTAATATTTGATTCCCAGCTTAAATTACTATCTAACACTACTCCAAGGTCTCCCTATCAGGTGACCGCAAGTTATCTCAAATGAACAACACTCTGAGACAAATCTCGAGACTTTCTCTCGAGATTTTATCAGGTGGACACCTAGCAGTACAGAAACGTTTTCTAGGTTGGGATAAGAATTTATCAATAATCACTTATAAATAGAAAATTTTGTATCTTTTTCGTTAAAACAAATTAGATTTAACATGACTAATAATAATGAACGCCGCTTCAAATTTAGATTTAACATGACTAATAATAACGAATGCAGATTCAAATTTAGTATGAGGCAATCACAGATGACAAAATTTGTATGATAATGATAAAAATTAGGTAGTAATGACTTACTTAAACTGTTCTTGGGCAGTTCCTAGATTTTGCTTAGATGGCAATTTTTGTTGTAACATTCTTACTAATTCTGTCCAACATTCGTTTGCATCCTAGGAAAATTAAGTTGAAAAAAATACATATAATTTTTTAATAACTTTACCTGTTGTGCAAAGGTACCATGTTCATTTTTCTCAGCAAATCTAGGAAATGCCATGTGCATAACTTGAAGTAGTACTATGGGTGGGACTGTATTACCTCTATCCATATTACTGTACAAATCTCTGAGTGCTGCCGTAATGGATTGAGCTGGAATCACACTACCTCCTGCTGCAACATCTTTAAAAAACTACAATTCATAATCCTGTCTAATAAAATTGATCAGGAAAGTATTTTTGTCAAGGGTGGTGAACAAAACTAATAGAAGAAAGACAAGTTAAGGTCTCCAAGTTATTGGTTTTCTTGTAAGTGCTTCCGTTTTTAGAAATATCAAAATATCTCGAAAACTAAAAAGCTTAGGTATAGGGGATACTTAAGAAAGTTTATCTTATTTTTAACGTATAATCTATAAATGCAATAAAATATAGGGTCCTCCATAAGAAATAATATAACTTTGATACGCCACACTTTTTTGGGACAAAATAATTTTAAAATGTAGCCTTTATCAACCCACATATCCATGAATAAACAAAATATTAAGCGTTTAGCCACAATGGACCGTCGCGTCTGCAGTGACTCACCCTGTCTAGAAATGGTGCAAATGGAACTGCAAATGCCTTGCATATTATCGTGAAATGGTTACCCAAGAAACGAAATAATTTATGAAATGTACGGAGTCAAAACAAATATAACTGACAAAACAGATACACGAGTGTTCATATAGTGAGGAGCAATTTAAAATGTTTTTAGTGTTATATCATTTATGTACATTTTTCAGATTTATACTCACTTCCTTGGAAAGTTTGTAGGGCTTCTCTTAATTCAGGCACAGCTTTTAGACATTGTACTGTTGCATTCATATAACATGTATTTCCTAAATTAGTTAAACCTGCAGGTAATGCCAGCTGAAAGAAAATTATGTTTTAAATTTAATATTTTTGATTGTTAATTAATATTATAGGACTTGGAACTTTAAAGGTTATTAACAACTGTTGTAAAAAGCTAAAAGTTCAGCTAAATATATAAATTGTATATTAATAACATGCATACATAAGTGTAGTCTTTTCATATTTTGCATTCTTTCTCCAAAAATACAGGGTGTCCCAACTAAAATTTGTACCCAAATTTTTCTAGTTTTGTTCTAATTTTGAAAAAATGCCAAAACAGGTCAATTTTAACCTAGAGCGGCTCAATTTTTATCGTAGTTTCAAACTTCTTTTTTCATCCCTCTAGCGCCCAGAACCACCCCTTGAAAAATCTGAAATGGCAAATGTTTTTTTTAATTTTGAATGATTCTTTGTTGAGAAAACTGCTTAGATTATTGTGAAAGAAAACAGTAGTAGTTCTAACGACGGTGGAATTTTTTGTAACCATAAAAATACCAAAAAAGGACCATGGGCGTACCAAAACTACCTAAGGTTGTGAAATAAATCACACTTGGTCCCAAGAACAAAGACATTAAATGTCCTACACTGCACCAGCGTCTGGACTTCAACAACTACTCCTTGGGCTATATGCCCCCCCATGTATTGAATTACCAAACCACCGTCTGGACTTTCGTAATTCAATACCTGGGGGGGGGGGCATATAGCCCAAGGAGTAGTTGTTGAAGTCCAGACGCTGGTGCAGTGTAGGACATTTAATGCCTTTGTTCTTGGGAACAAGTGTGATTTATTTCACAACCTTAGGTAGTAGTAGTTCTAAAAAAACAATTTTATTTTAACGAATATACTGTCCAATTCAAGGTTTTTTTAATTTAAATCCCGTTGTATGAATTTTTTCCAATTTTTCCCAGAAGGTTTCCTCAATTTGACCCTCAAACGATCTTGACCCTGACCTGATGAGGTCAAGCGGACCTCGGAGTCGGATTCAACGACCCCAAAAACCCCTAGTTATAGTAGTCAAGTTCTTGGCGCAGACAAAAAATTTTTTTTTGTGTGGCTGTGTAATCCAAGCAGTTTTCTCAAAAAAGAGTCATTCAAAATAAAAAAAGAACGGGGTTGCATTAGATAATGATGAAAGCAGCTACAAAATGATGTGTCACTTAACACCCCTTGCCATTTAAGATTTTTCAAGGGGTGGTTCTGGGCGCTAGAGGGATCAAAAAGAAGTTTGAAACTACGATAAAAATTGAGTCCCCCATCTAGGTTAAAATTGACCTGTTTTGGAATTTTTTCAAAATTTGAACAAAACTCGAAATATTTGGGTGCAAATTTTAGTTGGGACACCCTGTATTGAGGAATTTCAAGTGTCTATCATTAAAATGGCAAACTTTTATGTATGTAATGTAATGAATTTATTTATTTATAAATATGTTTATGAGTTAATCTAAATATGCTTAAATTATTTTCCAAGACACTTTAAATTAACCTAATAACAACATTAACTGTAGTGTTTGCTATATTTTTATAAAATTTCTTTTTCTTACATTAAATTAACACTTTCAATCAATATTTATTTAGTGTTTACATTATTGATACTGAGATTACGTGAAGTAGTTTATCAAAACTTTGCCACATTCACAAAATTTCTTTTTAATTATTAAATAAAACACTACTTTTAAATATTATACACACATGCAAAAAAAATTATCAGTAGTAATACCACAAGTGATAGAATTTTTGCTGGTAATACCACTAGAGCTCAGATTTGGAAGGATATTTTCATAAGATTGATGTAGAGTATTTACTAGCGACCGCAGGTCCAGTTATTTTGTCACACAGATCGAGTTAAATTGCCTATATGAAAGTAAATACGAGAGATCAAACTTACAAAAAATATCCTGCCCAAAATCTGAGCTCGAGCTGGTATTTGGTAAGACAATTACATGAATTTAAACTGACGTGACACATAAATAAATAACAAACACATCTTTAACCAGGTAACGTGGTATTATTGATTTTTTATCCAGTTATATTTTCTCTTCCTTCATCTAAATATCCGATAGCAGACTAAGATTTTTGAATTTTCTTATGACATTTTTTACATGAGTGGAATTGTCAAGACCAGTTTCTGCCTTTCGGCTTCGTCAGTTAGGCTTTTCGAATCCAATAAATAAAATATAAGATAAAATTTTTAGATGTGCTACCATCTATGATTAGAAGAGAGTATTGACAATTTTTAAAACAAAAAAAATCCCGATATATTGGGGTTGCATACACAATTTGCATTGTGTGTTGCAAAGCTTTTATTTGACTGATTCTAGTCAAAATGTCACTCTCTTCTTTCGTATCCCTTTCAGAGATTAATACAAAGTTAGAAAACTAGTAAGGAATTTAATTTATCAGATTCGACATCCTAAGACCGGTTTCAGTCAAATAAAAACTTTGCAACACACAATGCAAATTGTGTATGCAACCCCAATACATCGGGATTTTTTTTTTGCTTTAAAAATTGTCAATACTCTCTTCTAATCATAGATGGTAGCACATCTAAAAATTTTATCTTATAGAGGATATAGCTATTGACTTGTACCAGTTTGGAATTTTATTTATTGGATTCGAAAAGCCTAACTGATGAAGCCGAAAGGCAGAAACCGGTCTTAGGATGTCGAATCTGATAAATTAAATTCCTTACTCGTTTTCTAACTTTGTATTAATCTCTGAAAGGGATACGAAAGAAGAGAGTGACATTTTGACTAGAATCAGTCAAATAAAAGCTTTGCAACACACAATGCAAATTGTGTATGCAACCTCAATACATCAGGATTTTTTTTTGCTTTGAAAATTGTCAATACTCTTCTAATCATAGGTGGTGGCACATCTAAAAATATTTTAGTTTAAAGTAGGGTTAGCCATATGTGAGTAATAATTATTGAAGGTATGGAAGAAAAGGTCCTTTTTATCTCACAAGTTATTTATTAGAAGGTGCGACCGGTTTCGGCGATCAAATCGCCATCATCAGGCCCATAACTTTTCCACGCAGGAATTACCACAGGAACACACCAACAACATGTCAGCACATAAATAAAGTTATGGGCCTGATGATGGCGATTTGATCGCCGAAACCGGTCGCACCTTCTAATAAATAACTTGTGAGATAAAAAGGACCTTTTCTTCCATACCTTCAATATTTTAGTTTAGTTTTAGTTAAATTTAATAAACATTTAAGGTCAACAGTAAAAGTGGACACTTCAATTAGCTTCAAGAAATGCCAAATAAAAAAGACGTTTTTAAAAGCTCGGAACTATATAAATATTTTTAAATATACATACAGCAGTAGCAAGTTCACTTTCATTCATGTCTTCTACAAACACAGTCTTCTCAACTGGTTCTTTAGGAACGTCTTCTTCTTTACTGCCCATCAACAGTATTGTTACCCCCTAATGGAAACAAAAAATAAAACGATAATTCTAAAAATGATAAAAGCTATTCGAAATAATTTGAAGGCATAAATATTAATTAAAGCTAATAGTATTTAATGTGAGGTCTGTCCATAAAATATGTACGCCAAAAAAATATTCATTGGGTTGGGTCCAGGTTTTGCACATTATTATTATAAAGGAGGTTAAAAAAAATGTAATGCAGTATGACAAAGTGCAAGGGAGGGGTCAAAAATACGTGAGTTTTGCATGACGCATTTTATGACTGGCCCTCTGACAAAGGTATAATAAATATTTGAAACAACTTTCTTTTCGTATAGGACAATTTCATATCAAGCTCTTGTTAAGCAAACTGAGCAAACAAAATAAAAGGAAAACTTAATATTAATTAATTCACAATTTAATCCAAAAGTAATTTTGATTTTAAACCAATAAGTATATATAAAAAATACAAATAGGTAGGTAGGAAAAGAACAATTATTGACAATGTTTTGCGAATTTTCATTAATGAAATACTGCTCTAAATAAAAAAGGTCTAGCTTAGGTTCATCAATGTTTTAAGAAGACAAAGTCACAATAGAAAAATAAGTAAAATAAAAATTGAATAATGTTTAATTTTAAAAATATTTTAGTAGTAATGATATTGAAGATATTTTAATAAATTATTTAACTGACTAGCAGTTTTGGTTACAGAGAATACTTTAAATTAAATTAATATTAAATGGCCCTGTACCTAGAAGATGATAGCAATGAGTAAGCATATTTTGATACTTACATCTTTCAATTTAAAGTTACCCCAATCCGAATCTTTTAGGGTAACACCTTTAATCATGACTTTTTGTCTTTCTGGTTGAACTCCAGTTAAGGCAAATAACTGGGCTTTGAATAAAAGAGGAGGCTCTTCAGTATTAACCTCAATATCAGGGTAGCTTTCCTTGCCCCACTTAACTTTAACTGAAAAAAAAAATTAAAAATGTACATCACACCTGAATTTAATCTACCTAGGTATATAATATTTATACAAAAATTATTGTAATGAAAACTAGAAGGTTTGAGGTTAGGAAAGAACATTAAAGAATTATGACTTACCTTTATATAGCGGCATGTTAAAAAAGCTGAAAAATAATAAAGTCTTTAGTATCACAGAAAATAAATTCAACGGATCACTTTTCTCCTTACTTTTAAATATTTTTATAAAAACAGCAGTTTAACAAAACATCCACACTTTTTTGCTGAGCCACAGGAGGATATTTGATATTTGACAGGAAAATTAAAATCTAACCTGAACGATGACAATGACAATCAGAATAGGCAACTATTTATCACTAAATATTACTGTGAAAGCGAAAGTTTCCAAGAGAATACTTGCCTTTCCCTAATAAATTTATTTCTTTACAAATTGAGGTTGATAATTCCAAATAATATGTGTAGTTAATTACTTTTCGTTGAATATATTTTATAAACTTATATTCGGTTCAAGAAAAAAGAAACATTTAAATAGTACAGTGTGTTATGATTAAATATTTGTGACAAGTGCGGTGATTAAAAACAAATGAAAAATGGGCAATTGTTTTAGTAGCCCTTCCACAACAGATAGAATAGAAAGAAATAGGGGCTTATGTGTTAACCCCGTAGAAGACAGTACATTACAAGCTAATTCAATTCCAACTCCTCCTTCAGAGGTAGCCAGAGCCCCAGTGGTAAATCCCACTGAACCCGAACAAACTAGTGCGAGAATTTTCGTTGCTTTGTACGATTATGATGCTAGAACTGATGAAGATTTAAGTTTTCGAAAAGGCGAACATTTAGAAATATTGAATGACACCCAAGGGGATTGGTGGCTTGCAAGGAGTAAGAGGACCAGACAAGAAGGCTATATCCCATCAAATTATGTAGCCAAGTTGAAGAGTATTGAGGCTGAACCGTAAGTAATAATTTCGTTGAATTAGTTTCTTAAGTTTATAGGTACAAGTAATTCACTATTTACTAAATGCAACACTTTCTCTTTCCCATTTAAGGACGGTAGATTAAATTATTATACTTAAGCATTGCACCCTAATTTTGATTGTGTTTATTTTGTAAATTAATTGGTATTCTTTAATGGTAATAACAACAAATGATGGTATATGTTACATATGCTGCACCTATTCTAATCAATCCAGTATGTTAATTCGAATGCCATTCACAATCTCTCATGCTGCAAAAATAATGAAATAATAAAAGGAAATTGTATATATTTGTATTCCACAAATAGTGATTTTGTAGAATAAGATAAAAATGTTAAAAGACTTCTGTACCGTATTTGAAATTCTTTGTTACCATTTAAAAAATTCAGTATTTGGAAAATTTCAAATACCTACTTAATATTTTGTTAAAAAATAGTAACATTTTTTTCTATAAATTTGAACATAACTATTTAATTAAATGAATATTTAATTGTTGAAGTACTAGTATTGAATAAAATAAATATCATTTGACAGGACATCTTCTTTTTGGACATTAAAACCATTTTTTAAGTAATAGAATTAAAGAACATTAAATATAAAAATTAGATTCAGCTCTTAATTCAACCCTTCAAAGAGCTTTAAACTGAACCAACAAATGTATTTGTTAAATCAATCAGAACCTGCACCACCATTGGAGGGTAAATAATGAACCTAATAAAATATTTTCACAGGATAACTTTAAATGATTTATTTAAAAGTTAAACCCTGTTTCAAATAATTTATTTTGTTTGTTATAAATGGTTTTAAACTACTGTGAATAATACCATTATTAAACCCCACTTTGAATAAATAGTCCCCTATATTAGACCACAATGAAATGAAATCATTATGAAAACTTCAGAGCTAAACAATGTTTTAATTTGACATGTGACAGTTTTGTCCTATAATATTAAATACTGTTGATTATGAGGGATATAATAGAATTAATTGTGACAGTTTTTATAATTATAAAATATATCTCAATTCTATTTTTTTATTCCTTTAGATATAAAACTTACTTTGTTTGAAATATCTAGACAAAAATTATTTATACCTTTGCCTTTTATGAAGACATTCCTATTTCAGATAAACAAAAATAAAAGTAAATATAAAAAACCTGACAAATTGTGTGTGGGGAGGGGGAGATTGCATCAGACAAAGTCCATTAGCCACAGAAATAAACCTGACAAATTGTAAAAAAAATAATACTTAAACCAGTTAATGATTAATGAAGGAATACAATAGCATGTTTTACACAATGAAATTATGTTTGCAAAACCTTTTTCTTTATTCCCTTATCTGTATGTACTTCTAGATATAAATGTCACAGAAGTCAAAATTGACTCAAAGTGTGTACTAAACGGGAAGTTAAAATATATAAACATTTTAAGAAAATAAGCAATTTAATTTTGAATAAGTATATTTATTTAAAGTTTTAAAATAAAAAAATATTAAGGTAAATGTTGAATGCCTTCTATAAAATAATTACTTATAAAATTCCTTTATTTATAATTAAAATAAATAAAAATAGTATAAAAGACATTTTGTTCTAATTTTTTTGAACTTTTAAGGAAGACAAAGAAAAGTAGTCACATGGTGGTTATGTTTTTTAATAAATTTTTAATCTTCAATAATTTTCTAGATGAATTCTTAATTCATTAATTCATTTTACTTATTTATTTATTTATTTATTATAAAATTAGGGTCATATATTATTGAATTCCAAAAAGTTCTTCAGATCTGCAATGCTTTGGACAAGATTTAAAGGTATAACAGAAAAATCAAACAAACGGAATTGGAAAATAATGTTGCAATTATGAGTCTATAATCTCATAATTAACTGGTAATCCCCAACATTAATGATATTACCTTAAATCGTTTTTAAAGAACTTTTAAAAAATAGAGTTGATAGAGCTGGTTTTTCTTGATTACAATGACAGAATAATTATCCACTACAAAACGATTTTGGATATATGACCACCTGGAATTGAGACATCGCCTTTCTGAAAAAATATGATTTACATATTTAAATGGATATTTCCGGATGAACTATAGTTTACTAGATTATTTCAAAACTGTAGGTGAATTAAGTTAGTATGTTTGAATTGTTGAAAACGCTGAAAAAATTTAATTTACCACATTTTAGATGGGACCCGACAACTGAATTGTAATAAACATGAATTCTCGATAAAATTAATATAAAAATTTTAAATAACAATAAGCTTGTGCCACCGACATAACCTTAAGGTGTTACTCAACGTTCCATTAAATATTTACCTAAATCCATGATTTCTGAAATTGAATTGGCAACGTTGTATTTTCAACTTTGAATTTATGAGATGGCTGTCATTTGACAAGCAAATTATTTATGTCCGTCAAATGAACATTTTTTCCTTTTTTAATACTTTTCAGGCTTATTCTGGTTATAAATTGCTATTTGGGCATTTGTAGAAAAGTTATGTACCTATGCGTTTGTAAAATTTCGATCGCTATATTGAATTTATCATGTTTTATAACATTTGTGAAAATTTCATGAAAATCCCAGCCGGCCCAATATTCTTAACGTTTACTCAGAGATGTGCGTGTCAGTAGTTGTTTATTTACAAAAATAGGTTATTTTCTTAGGATAATTTTCCATCATCACTCCACCAACGTTTTCGCCGGCGACTGTTAGACCGATATTATGTATCGCGACTACGTTACTGAACGTTGCTTTGGAATACCCCTCGCACAAAAATATGATGTGATTTCCATCGATGATTGACAATTATCTACTTTTGACAATGCCAAAACTGACAAATTAAACTAATATTTATCAGTTTCTCTTCTAATGGAAATAGAATCACTTATTTTAAAGAAAAAGGCGGTTTTAATTGACGTTTTGACTTTCTTGAATTGCTAGGAAATAAAACTAAAAGCTTAACTTTTCTTGAAAATATCTCGGAAGATCGAATTTTCACAGACATGAGACCTGCATTTTTTGCCGATATATAGGATTTAGTCTACCCTGAAAGTTTCATTGAATTCTGACGAGTGAATTTTGAGTCAGAATTCAAGAGTGAATTTTGAGATCCCCCGGACATACATAAATACACACATGCATACAAACCTTGCTCGTTTAATAGTATTTGATATTGACACTTTGGTGGTCAATTTGTAAGTACTCTAAATAAATCAAGAATTTTCGCTATTCACAGCGGCAACGTCGCGAAGTGTTGCCAACCTTTAACAGTTATTTTCCCCTGCACGTTAAGTTTAAATCGTATTTGCTCTTAGTGTTTTCGTGTTTATTCCGTTGACAACAGAAATAACTAGAAATTACGTCACTGCCTCGCTAAAATAAATAAGGTATACTCACTTAGACCAGTTAAAAAATTGACCTCCAACGTGTCAATGTACTGTAACATAGTGGCATATTACAATAAAAATTCCATAACTACATATAACTATTAATTTTCATTTGAATCTTAAAACACTTTTCTGACTATTGAAAATCCTTTATAGTCAACATTTTATTAATCCATAGACTAGCAATTCTTTTTTACATCAACTCCAATCTTCAATCAAGTTGATAGCACTTTAGATGCACTTATATTCAAGCTAGGAAAAAAGTAACTGGCACAATTTTATCTTTAAGTGAACGAAAAAAAATTCTACCTGGCAACACCGCAGATTTTTGACGTGACTTGCTAAAATATATAAGGTATATAACATTTTTTTAATCCTGGAAGTCCCAAATATTTCACTTTGATTTTCAAATAATCTAATTTGCATTCAATTTGTTATTATTTTGGTTTAAGTCTGTAAAATTCTCTAACTAAAAATACGGTTATTCGAACATTTGTTTCTATGAAGAAAATATTTTTTTTACAGATAACCTTTAAATTTCTTTGAAAACTGTAGGGATCTAAACACTGTCATTAAATATATTCATGTGATACTTGGTTGAAACAACAAAATCATTGGAGTATGTTAACAAATATATTTTATAAAACAATTGCATAACCAATTCAAAGAAGTGATTTATTTCCCACAAGAATTATGTGTTATGGTCCAAATAGGTAAAAAAATAATTTATTCAGTAATATATTAATTCTGACAAAAAAATGCTTGCAAGTTTCTTTGAATTTATTAATTCTAATAAATTTGAAAAGATTACATTTGTTTTTCTGAGAGAAATCAATTAAAAAAATTTAGGTTTACCGAAGCAAATTTCAAATACGTTTGCGTAATGTAAGAAAACGTTTTTCGTAGCTTTTAACCCTTTTTTTACCCCATAACTCCCTGATATCTGGTTATAAAAAAATAATATTTCTCATTTCTTGTTTGAATTAGAAAAAACTTTAATAATCCAGTGATATTTATAATTCCGGAATCATCTATCTAAAAAAGGATGAGTGTTATCTAAAACAACATATTTCAGGAAGTTATAATTATTCGATAATTATAATGTGATATGATTTGTTTTTGTAATGAACCGTTAATGTAATGACGTAAACAAACAATTATTAAAATATAATAGTTAACTAGTCATCTTGATTACGTGTACGGTAATCTACTTTAAAGAGGGAATAGTGAGGTCTTGTCTTGCTTATTTTAAAACCTTATTAATGTCTTTTTAAATGTGCTTCCATTTATAAATGGAGCTTAGAAGTGAGTTTTGACAACTTTACAAAGCAACGAATTCCCAACCTGCATTGGGTGTTGCATACCACACAATTTGCATTGTGTTTTTTATTCACTTATTACACGAGAGCTTTTTTTGTCGAAGTAAACTTGACATGTATCAATAAGAATTTTGTTTCCTGGCAGTTTTTTGAGTTGAATTACCTAATGGCAACAAAATTCGAATTATGTCAGTTTACTTCGACTCAAAAAAAAGCTAGTAATTCGGTAAGACAATTTAATGAATATGTAAATCAATAAATTAAAAAATGAGATGTAAATTAGTTTATTTAATTTAACGGAAAAGTACAATTGTTAAAAACACAATTATTAAAAATAGCTTGATTTTCAGTACTTTCGTGTCTTTTGTTAATATTTTGCTGCATGCTAGTATTTTGAGCGGTGGTAGTAACTGTTTCCTGGATGGTAGTACGAATGGAAACAATGATTTCTCTATGATGTTCTTCATCTAACTAAAGGTACGGTTTTAATGACGATGGGTTGCTATGTCTCGTAATTTTCACAAGTTTTTCTTCACCTATTCCACTCCCGGACAATTCAGTTACGGCGGCAGCTCGATTAGAATGGTTCGTAATTTTCACCCGCTTGATATCAAGTCCAATATTTTTCGCCGAAGATTTGGTCCATTTAGATATTTCGTTTATCCCAATAGGAGAATTCTTATACCATCCTTTCGAATTTGTTTTTTGCCAGAAAGGATTTAGAGTTAAAAAAAACTTTTCACATATGATATGGTTTCCCCGTCTTCCCATAATTTGTTTAAACAATCTTACAGGACAAACACAATCTTCTGCAGTGTTTGTACCAACCATTTACTGTCGGCCAACTTCTGATATCCCCCTTGTGCTGTCTTTGAAAACACTGGGTTATATTCAATTCTTCCGGTCTCTCTTCCACGGTTGTCTGTCTCGATTTTAAAATAGAATACCTTACAATTTGCTTCTTCTCCACCTCTCCAAGCCAATGTGATAAAATTTTCTTTGGAGGCCTATAGGTTCTTCTTCACTCCAGGACAGTGCCATTTCAAAAATTTCTCGTTTTGTGAGAGCATTAGAACTCACCTTCCTTTTTTTCTGGGATTACTTGTAAACTTTTGCATTTTGTGTCGCGTGCATTTCTCGCTTTCTTAAACTGTATGTCCGTGAACGGATTAAAAATTCTTTTATAATCTTTAAAGTACTTCTCTTGTAACATTTTTACTGAAGTGTTCCAAATCGTCTTGACTGCACTCTCTTTATAATCTTCTCCATTGTTCTTCTTCATGTTGAATGCCCAGTCACATAAAATAGAAGCTAACTCTTCAGTGGAAGTTTCTGCAATGAGTTCATATTTTTTTTCCAAACGAAACATCGCAAATTGTCGCCAAATTGATGTAGTTGAATTCACAGCACATTATCATTGATGGCTTTTTCAATTTCTCCGCTCGAAGACTCTACAAGTCGCGACATTTCCACAAATGAAAACTTTTCTGACAACGCAAGTTTGAGAAAAATTGACATAACGTCATCAAAAATTTGTTTACAATGCTGGTTGTCATGCTTTCAAAAGTTAGGTTCAGTTATTGTCGCTGGAAAAGCTAGGGCAAACTTTTATCGCTGTCGTAATGACAAAATCACGCGGCTTATGGGATTTTTATACATGAATTAAATTGTCAATTTCATATATTTTTATCACAAAGCAGATGATAATACTCGAGTTAAGAGTTTAATTTGTTTGTTTTTGACATCCCGAGACCAGGGTTTCTACCTTTTATATACCAGTAATAAGAGAAAAATAATTGACGCATATACGATGTCAGTGTAAACAGCATAAAAACTAAATCTGGACTCATATGCGGTATCTCCTCTATGAAACATAACGAATGAATTTTGTTAAAAAACTATTGCTTTGCATTGTGTTTTTTTCGATTTTTTTCGCAGGAAAAATTAGATGCCCGAATGGTATTTGACAAGACTATTTCATGAGTAACATATTATTCTGCATACAAAACATACTACCTATTATATATGCATACAAAATAAATATGTAGGTATTAATTTGAAAAACAGGTAACTTATTTAATCACAGAATACTACAAACTTAATTATTTATGGTACAATTAAAATATAAATTGCAATTTTGGTACACAGTAGGAGTATTGTTTGAAATCTTTGTTAACTCATTGATAACGTTGGGTGTAGGTAAATCATGAATGTTGTTGATGGGTCCAGCTGTAGAGTGAGAAGATAGAGGAGTGGCTGCAGGATGTTCTGTTTTCTGTTTTTTAGCTGGAGGTTCTGAGGCGTCACTTCTAAAGGGTGTTTATGATGTTGGAATAATGCTCATTATCCATTTGCAGATCAGGCTTAATTGAGTTGGCTGAACTGTGGCCAGTAATTTTAATTAATTGTTGTTCACCCACCCCTCCTTAAGCCAGGTTACTGACTGCTGTCGACCGCATAGAGTGGTTTGTTATTTTTATTTCTTTTGTATTTAATCCTACCTTCGGTGCTGCTTCTTTAGTCCATTTCAAAAGTTCGTTTTTTCCCACTGGAGTGTTTTTGTACCATCCACTTGATTGTTCTTTGTTCCATGATGGGTTTACTGTTAAGAATAATCTATCAGTTGTTATCCTAGATGAACGTTTAACCATTAGAATTTGAAAAAGACGGACTAGACAAAAGGTAGGGTTCTTCGTGTTGGGGACCAGCCATTTACTATCGGCCATTTTTTCTCTCCACCCTGGGCCGTTTTATTGAAGAGATGATTATATTCTACTCTTCCTAAAAAGTAGGATTTTTAAAATCAGTTATTTAAAAAAATATGTAAGTATGTTATCTACCTGTTTTAATCCCAGAATTATCCACTTCCTCTTTAAAATAATGAACTCTCCAATTGACTGCTTCTCCACCTATCCAGGCAAGTTCTACTGAAGCGATATGGTAAAATTTTCGCTGGAGTGTCTTCGTCCCATAATAAAACCATTGCGTAGTATTCTTCCAATTTTAATGAAGCAGAGCTCGATTTCCTTTTATTGGCGCACATCTGCAAATTCCTTCGTTTCGCATTACGAGCTTCCCTACTAGACTTGAAGATAATATATTTAAATGGATCAAAAATTATTTTCCACTTCATAAAATACATCTCTTGCATTTTTTTTTGCAACGATGTTCCACATTGTCTTCACACTAGTTCTTTGTAATTTTCACCGTTTTCTTTCTTCATATTCCACGCCCAATCTTTCAGGATTCGGTTTAGTTGCTCTAAAGTTGTAGTTTCCAAACTCCTATTTCTTTGCCTTGCAGAATTCCGTAAACTGTTTCCATATTGACGTATGGGTTTTAACGGTATTGTACGATACACTTTTCTAAATCGCCAGTCATAGAATCACTTCCAAAGCGACTCATTTTCACTACATAAGCTGACTAGCACTGTTTAAAAAAAAATATTACAAAATTTATTGACAATAAAATTAGAAAAATTGTTTAGCGTCGTTTTCTGGTGTCCTAGGAGACCATAATTACTTGCTATCTAAGGTATTGTAATTTTTGGTGACAACAGCTGTCAAGTGTTGCCGCGGGTAAACTCGAAAAAACTGCTGACAGGAGCTGTCATGCAGTTTTTTCATCTAGAAACCATTTGTAATTCAAAATTGCGCGTTTGCATGTGATTGGTGGAAATTAAGACGAGAGAAATAGTCGCTGATAATTGATTCCGATTGGTCTGAATTTTAAAAATAGTGCAAGTGCAGAAAGTAATGTTTGTCGCACACAACTGAAAATAAATAAAACGAACATTTATTATCATGAAAGAAACGTACAGGATGTCCGAATCCTCTGTCAAATTTCGATATCTTCGTTATACATATTAGGAGTTGTGAGAACAGTTATTAATATAAATGATATGGAATCCTAAGCTGTACATTTTAAATTTATTGTTAAATATACAGAGTGTCTCGTTACGTGGTCGTAGCACAAAGTAATCTTTTTTAAATGTGTCAACCTATATTTTATTTTAAATTTGAATTTAGCTTTCACTTTCAGTTTTGTCCAAAATAGTTTTATATTTTTTTTTAATTGTGGTAATCAAAACAGTCACTTCGTCAGGTTTTTTAAATATGTTCAAAGTATTGCTCGTTTTTAAACAAAGTGTAAGTTTCCATATGGGATGAAAAAATTAATGTTCGCAGAGGAAAATGTTCACAAAAGCATTCCTAAAGCTTGAAAATTCAAGCTTTTTGTAAGAAAAGCTTTGCTTGGTTACTATGAAAGCTGGGCTTGCTTCTTCTAAGGATGGGCTTGATTATTCAAGAGCTTGGCTTGAATTCAAAGTTGTACACCTAATAAAAAATTATGAAAAAAAGGTAACTGATGCAACATCCATTAAAAAAATAACAATGCATATAAACAATTTAAATTAGACATAATAACACGATTGTTTACAAAAATTATGTCTTTAATTATAGTTGATAAATCAATTCAATGATGATTGGCCCGTTGGCACTGCCAGTGTCATTAAATTAATACAAAAAAATATATTACATTTAAATTGGCCATAGATTTTTATGAATCTGCTTTCCCAGTTGTTTACTGAGTTGGGTGCTCTTTTATCGTCCTTCTAATTAACTCTTCTATTTTTAAAACATTTAATTCCAACGTGATTTCCGTAAAATAATTTAATGCAATTACCTAATTTACATTATACGTAAGATTATTATTTCCAATAGAAAAAATAACATCACGACCATAAGTTCCTATTGTAGTAGTTTTTCAATACTTACCTAGAAGGTTGTTTTTATTTATTAGTATAATGTGGAGTTTCGTTCGATATTTTTTTGTGATATTTAGAGAAAAATCGCATCTGATACCTCAGGGCATAATGTAAGTTAATTATTAGTAAGTGAAGCATTTCAATGACTTAAATAATAAAGCCATGATATATCTATGAATAAATTAAAACAGTAATTGTCAAATTTTGAGTAATTTGAAACATTTAATTTATTGAACCAGATGAAGTGATGAATTGTTTTTGAACTTTAATGTAAAACAAGTCTCGATTACTGATTTATGCAACAATATTAAATTTGGTAAATTGACTTATTACGGGTTTGAACTGAGCTGCCATCTACACGAATATGTGCTGGAACTGTGGCATGGATATAAATCACTTAAAGTTGCAGCGTAAAAAATAGTATATTATCTAACAGGCTGAGAAATCTTTTATTATAGCTGAGCCGATAGTTCCCTACCGAGGCGAATTGCCGAGCCTCCAGAAAAATTTAGCTCAACTTTAACAGACCAAAACTTAAAAAATAATTATTCCTTAGTGCTAACTAAAAAAATGGCGTAAAAAAAATTGAAAAAAATTTATTTTGTCCATAACTTTTTCTGCTTATGTTAAACGGTTCTGGATGGTCTTAAAATGTTCCCAATGTTGTTCTCTCATTAGGATGTATGTATGTATAGTCCTTCCATTATCAATTGCAGAATATAAAAACTCGTTCTGAACCTTCACCGACAATTTTGTTTGATCTGCCATTGGCGCGCGTAGATACCTTTAAAAATATGTGATATGTGAGAAAGTTATTATTATTATTATTATAGATGCACGTATTTGTAGTCCTACTTGAAACTCATTATTATAGCTCGTTAACTTGCTACAACTGAATTTCAAATTATAAAACGTAAATAGACGAGTAAAATGTACCTACCTGTAAGGGCGTTTGGTTTAAACAGGGTACCAGACGTGAACTGAGCCCTTTTTGTACCCCATTCGTTTTTTTCTTTTTGGAAAACGAAATTTCAAAGCAAAAACCATAAAGGAAAATAAATTTTTTGCAAATAAAACAAAACGATAAAGGAAAATAAATTCTTTGCAAATAAAACAAAACCATAAAGGAAAATAAATTCTTTGCAAATAAAAAAAAACGTTTCAATTCCAAAGAATCCTTATAAATAATCATGGCAGTCAGAATCGTCCGAACTAGAGTCATCATTTGGTTGAATTATAAAGAGGGTAATACCACATACTCATCCTCTTCTTTGATAACATGTTCAACACATTTTTTCCAAAGCTCTTGGCGGTCTGCTTTCTTTACGAGTTCTACAACCTCTTTACTCAGTTCTGGAGACTGATTACATTTTCGTAATTCTGATTTTACGTTTGCCCATATTAACTCTATAGGGTTAAATATGCAATAGTAAGGAGGTAGTCTGAGGAGGTAGTCTTTGCACTGCTTGTCAATATAATACATTTTCTCTAACTTTAGACCTTTAATAACAGTAAGCAATTCTTTGTTTGTTGGGCCTTTTTCACGATCACTGGTAGGAATAGGAATATTTTTTCAGACATAAATGCTAAAATTGTAGCTTTGTTACTGCTATTATTTGGTATCTTAAGGAGTGGTAGGATGCGTTGTCCATAACGATTACTGACTGTGGTGGAATGTTAGGTAAAAACTGTTCACTAAACCACTTTTCGAATAATTCTGCTGTCATATCTTCATGATAATCAGCTGCACAGTTTTTAATTTTTTTAGGAGATAATAATAAAGCATTAGGCACGAAACCGTCTTTGCTTCCAGCGTGTACTATTATAATGCGTTTCCCTTTAGAGCATGGCCCATTCAAACAGCAATTTTTACTATTGTCAACCCAACCGAAATTTACTACATCGTGACTGTCAAACCATGTTTCATCTAAATAAATTATGTGTCTATTAGAACTTCTGTACTCTTTTATCTGACGCAAATAATCTTGTCGCCAGTGAACTATTCTTGACGATTCGGTGATTGCCATCCGTTTATTCAGTTTTTTGTGTTTAAAGCACATGCTGACAAAACTTGACGCAATGTCTCTAATCTGGTATAATTGTATTCTGGATAATCTGCTAGCTTTTGCTGAATTACTTCCAATGTCGCAACCGTGTTCTCCTTATATAAACTATAAATTGTCCTACGTATAAAATCTTGAGCAGCTTTGTCAACTGATTTCAGTTTTTCTTTACATGTTTTTCGGTTCTGTGAATGATCCACAGCAACGCCTTTCATGACTACTCGATAAATGGAAAATTTATTTATTTTGGTTAATTATTGTTAAATACATACATGTCTTTAATCTCACTACACTGTGCAATTTCATTATCTCCATTCGCCCATGGCCTCCAGAACGCCATATTTATTTAAAGAAATTTCTAAATTAAACTCACCAACACACTCGCGAGACTACCCCACTGATATCTCAGACTGTCTTACTCGAATGTTTTGGAACAAAAACGAGATGATTTATAGCTGTTGTGCCTTCGTAAACCTTCGGCCAATGGAGGAGTTTCCTACTAACCTCAAAATCTAAAAAAAAGTCTACCAACTAGGAAGCGTTTTTTTGGGATAAAATCTACTGCATTACTTCCGCAATGATAAAATATGATAACAAAATTCTACTGAGCTTTCCAAAAAGTATCGTTAGCAAGAACAATTTTTATAAACTCCATTTCTGATTGGTTGAAATTAAAGTTGGTATCGAGACTGGATGTGAGACTGGATGTTTCGTTGTCAAATGTCATTTTACCATATTCATACTGTCGCTAGAAGCACGGTATTAGCCTTGTTTTTCACCCCGAGTCTCGATACCAACTTTAATTTTTGCAATTATTATAAACAAAATAATGCAGTTATGAAAAAAAGTCAAGAATTCAAAGTTGTTGCAAATGTAATTCTCTACAAAATTGCTCTTGAAAGTTTTTTTGTAAGATTAAAAGTGAGGAAGTTATTTGCAAAAAACAAACTCACCCCCAAAAACCACCCTTCTGCAAGGGGTTGAAGGTCGAAAACTTGAATTTCAGTTCGACCCTTTGACCAAAAACAACCTGCAAAATTTCAGCTTGCCCCTAATTTTTTCCATTTAGTCAATGGTAAATTGTTTCTATTTACTGTAGTATTATATTTAAAAACCTTTTAGAAATGTAGGATTTTTGTGGTGAAAATCGTAATCTTCTTCGCCCTATAACTCGGAAGGGGTTTATTTCCATGAAAAATTGTATTTGACATTAATTTTTCTCAATTTTTGATTTTATAAATTATAATCCTTGGGGGGGGGGGAATTATCACATGTACCACCTCGTAAATGACATTGTGTAGAAACTCTTTTCTAGCTAGATTGCTTCTAAACGAAGATATAAGCGAAAATCTGAAGAAATTGCCGATTTTTTCGGTTCTTTTCAATATGGCGGCGGGCACGGGGGGAGAGGAATTGTGCATTTTGCATTTTAAACACTCACTAACCAACTTAGACAACATATCAAAAAATTTAGAACGACCGGACCGTTTGCAAGGATTCACTGGATTAATAGCTTTTTGCGTAAAACAGAGTTACTGAAAACTTGACCTGCCTCTTTTGTATTTACGCGGCGTTGCCAAATATAAATACTACAGTCATTGTATATAGATTATATAGTAGTATCGAGCTCTAGTTAAAAGTGTTTGATGCAGTCTCGAGCGGCATCTATTGACGTTCTATATGAAGTTATCAATTTCTAATGCTGTACCGATACTCCCTCTGTATCTTCTTTCACATGGCCTTTACCAAGTAGTTCCTTCAGCTATTAAAGTTGTTTGTAATATTGCAGTTACGTATTTAATAATAAACATCTGTTGAACAGATATTTCATTTTCAAAATTCAGTCAGGATTTTCTACAAAACTGTGTGATTAGTCATCTTTATTTACTAATAAGGATAAAATTTATGATATGGTGTGCTATATCAATTCTGTTTAGAATTTTGAGCATCATATTGAAATATGGAAGAATATAAATTTTTATTTTAAAAATAGTGATTATTTATTTATATAAATTAGAAATTATTTTTTTTTAAATCAAGTTTAAAATACACTTTATACTGTACATGGGCAGCATATGCTTAAGTTTACAATTTCGAAACAAAATCGAAAATTTGGTTTTTGCGTTATCTAATATCTCGAAAAATAAAAAAAAATCGAGAAACCAATAGCACCACGTGTGAAACAGCCGAAAATTTTACTTACATTTATATTATAAGTTATTTAAAACAAATTTATTACTATAAAAAATTATTAAATATAAGAAAAAGCGTATTCTAAAAATACAAAAATACAAATATTCAGAAATATTCGGAAAAAACTAAAGTATCTTTGCCTAAAATCTAAGTTTTTAATTTTGTTTCTCATAGAAAATTTGACCGGAAGTTATAATTTCTAAAATTCTCACTGATTTTTATGAAAGATATATATTAAATTAATGAAGGCATAACAAAAAATCTTTGCTGCTCTAAAGTGTATGCTTAAATTTACAATTTCGAAAACAAAATCGGTTTTTGCGTTACCGATATCCCGAAAATTAAAAAAAAATCGAGAAACTAATAGCACCACGTGAAAGAGCAAAAAAAGTTTACTAATTATTATTTATTATTAATTATTTACCTAAATTATTAAAAATATGAAAACGACTTAGAAAACTCTACGCGCGCGCGCGCCAAATAGTTCGGAAAAAAACAAAAGTATCTTTGCCTAAAATGTAAAAAAAGAATTTTAAGAACTTTTTTTTTGCTCATAGAAAATTTGACCGGAAGTTATAATTTCTAAAATTCTCACTTCGCACCACTTAAAAGTGTGTTTTTAAAATTTTACTAGTATAATATGAAATGTGCAGTTTCGAAAACTTGAAAAAAAATGAGCACTGATAAAGTTAAAAAATTGATAATTTGTTAGTGAACTTTTTCGATTGAAAATTAGGCTTTTTTAATTTAAATTCGTATAAAATCGAAAAATAAATATTTTGCATTGAAAAAATTACAGCTTATTTAAAACACAAAGAAGAATGTTTTCACAAAGTTTCATGAAAAAAATTATTTTTGGGGGAGATAAAAATTAAAAACTAAAAAAGCAGTTTTTAGCGATTTTCTCAATAATTTTGAAGTTATGTTGAAAAATGATTAATACAAAAGTTTTACATTTTTTAATAATCTACAAATGTTACATTAAACTTTTTTCGATAGGATGCATGTTTCAGCCACAAATCGTAAAAACCAATATCCAACCCTCAAGTTGTATATTTAGCTACCCCCGCTCCCTTCCAGAACTTTTAATTTGTCCAATTTATTTTTTTTAATTTACTTATAATTTTCCCTACATTTTCTGACCATCCATATACTGCTAAGAATTTTTTTATGAATTCGGGTATTTAAAATCGGTTTGGACTTGGTCTACAAACATCATTCAAAACCAACGAAAACTTATTGATTAGTTTTTATTATTGGCAGGGCATCAGATTATGGTGACCTTCAATTAACAATGCAAATTTATTCAAAACTATTTATTAACCCCTATAAACTGGAAAATTCCACTGAAACTCAGGTTGTCTTGGTGCGTCTAGAGTTCTTGATGACAACGTTGCCAAACTTTGGTGGATTACTCACAACTTTAAAATATCAATAGCAAGACAGTTTTTTTTAATATAATAAACTAATATCTGTCTAACCAGCATCAGATAAAAAAGATTAAAGTTGTTTAGTATCAAACAACAACATATAATAATTTATTCATTTTACCAGAAAATAAAATACTAATAAATACAAAATTAATTATTGTATACTTTTAAAATTAACTAAAACAATCATATAATATCCATATTATAAACAAAATATTGCAAAAAATATACTTTAAGAAAAAAATATTTCGATTTAACATTGACTCTCTAGTCTTAGTCCTTTTTATTCCAAATTTTAGTGTTAAAAGTTAAACGGGTGTAATAAATTAACAGATTAGAATTTTTCATAATTACCATTATCGATAGTATAGACCTTTTGATTACATATCACAATTGCCCTTTGCTCACAAAATTACTGACAGACTAGTAAAATACTCACAAATTGGCAACCCTGGTTTCTCGGGAGATAATTAAATATTTTGGGCTTTCAATTTCATACGTCTCCCAATTCCCTTCGTTGTAACTAAATAACACATTAACAAAAGACAAGCAGAAATGTAAAAGAAGATTTCAAATTATAATTTCACTCAAGCAACGACATGACCTAAAGACATGACTTGTGTCCACTTGGAGCCATCTCCATTGCGTTCACATAATCCTACTGATAAAAGTCCGTAAGGCTTTACTACTATATAATCTATATACAATGCTACAGTAGTCAAATAACACAGAGCACACATTTGACTATTGTGGATAAGAGAGTACTACCTTAAGAACTGGTAAGATGACTTCCCGCCCTACTCAGAAAATAATACAGATTTAAGAATGCCATTGTAATAGCTCGCAAAATATTGCAGTTGTACCATTAACATTTCAAAATAAAATTAAGGATAAATGTAGCAAAAATGTATATTTTTCTATACCTATTCATCTTACATAGTAGTTACTTGGTCCAATTCTTCGCTATGTTACACAGCGACTCACTAAGGTTTAATGATTACAGTAATTATTCGTCTATTAGACTTGAGGTTGTCAGATTTTTAGCTTTTTGTTTTTTTAATAAATACCTCCTTCAGGTCTTTCCGGTAACTACCAAACAGCGATCTATTTATAGAACCATACATCGAGCTATAATTATATTCAACAGTTAAGAGTCGGTTATTCTTTTTATTGTTTGTAATTATAGTTTGGCATAGTAAAAGAAATAAGAATCCTTAGAATATCTTATGTAGGGTACTTAACTCGGTTTAAAAAATAAAAATAATTAAACTAACACTAACATAAAGAAAGTGACTCCGTTGCCAACGCTGGCGCCCATTCTGGCTGCCGGCGCCGGTGATCATACTGAAATCTTGCATTTTCTTCATATTTGTTGCACATTTGATCAGCGATCTTAGGATTGCAGTTACTTTGTACGCCGCACAACAGGGTTCGTATTGGAACAATTTGGGTTTCAGTTAATTAGTTTTTGATAGTATTTATATTGTTACCTAAGAATATGTGTAATACCCAGACAGCACCGGATATTCCATGAATATTCATAGATTATTCTGTTTGGGATATTGGATTATTCCTAGAATGTGCTGCTGGCGAAAATTTTAGATATTCCCAGAATATTCTATGAGGAATATTCCCGGAATATACCCAGAATATTCTAAGAAGAATATTCCTATAATATCTTCTGAGAATATTCATTGTATATTCCAAGAATATTCAAAGTGATTCAAGAATGTTTCTCATATTGCCGGAATATTCAGAATATACCCAGAATATTCCACGAATATCCTAAAAAGAATATTCCTATAATATCTTCTGAGAATATTCCTTGTATATTCCAAGAATATTAAAAGTAATTCAAGAATATGATAGTAATCTTCCCTAAATATCCTAATGTGTTTTCAAAAAAAAATCTTACTAATCTGTTGAAAGCTTGTTTATTTTCCAATATTCTTTCTACATGATCCAACATTTGTGTATTTTTTATAGGAAAGTCCAAAAAGAAATCCAACATATTGGTATTGTCAATAACGGACGGTAAAGATGTTCCTTTGAATAATTCTGAGAGGGTATCAACTTTGTCAGATAGTTCTTACAACTGTCGGGTGCATTCTTTCATCAATTTGCAATTTTTGGCCAATATTCCAATACACGTTTTTTTGAATTTGCAGTCTCATTTTGTTCAAAACGCCTAAAAATGAAATGATCAGTGGTATACCCAATGAAATGTTCATGTAATGAAATTAATAAATGTGTAGGTACTTAACTTACTTATGAAGCACAAACACACAGTAATACCACAGTAGTCTTACAACTTTAACTTCCATCAAATTATCTACATATTTCACGTGCAAAAACCACGAAAGATACAAGGTCATTGTAGACAAAAAGAGATGTCAAATGTCAATTGCAGCATTGCCTTGAGGTTAAGCTACGATTACTCGATAAGCGACAGACGCTATAACGTGGTATGGTTCTGATTGGTCGTAATGGTACATCTCGATATTTCCTTCCAATCATAAATTGGTTATTACAATTTGCCTGAATAAAAACTCATCTAATTGCACTTCCCGTTTCATTTTTTTCATACGTTTCCTTTTGATAATGGCAATTGATTTCATAGAAATAAGAGAGAATATTCTAGGAATATTCCATGGATATTCATACATGATTATTCTATGAAAATTTCTACAGGAATATTCTAACAAGAATATCCATAGTATATTCTCCCGAGAATATGGATATTGGAATATTCTTCTCTCTTTTCGGATATTTAGAGAATATTCTAGGATAGAATATCCCGTGCTGTCAGGGTATACCAAGAGGAATCCCAAAAAAAGGAGATAATATATAGCAAAATGCTGGAATATGTTTTCTGGAAAAAGCATTTGAGTTTGATTGGATTAAAAATTCAAAAAATTTTATAATACTGTTTTATGGCCCTCGCGGATATAAAGACAAATAATTTTTGTTTAACTTATTTAATAACCTTTATTAATGAAATTGTATGTAATTATTTAATTAACATTTAATATTTTTATTTACCATTAAAGTCTTCTTTACCATTGAATATTTGGACCATAATAGAGAAAATGTTTCAGCGAGATCGCCGAAGTATCCATGCAACACAGTTTCATTAATACAGGGTGTGTCACGAAGATGGCCCATTAGCTATATATAGAGAACTATACATATTTGAAATTTGAAAATAAGGTTACGGGGCTTTCTCAGTACGATCTATTCAATAAAAATATTTTCAACTTCCGGTTTCTTCCAGTTATACCGGAAGTAGACATCAACTTTGTTATTTCAAATCACATGTACCATTTTTAATTTTTGGATTCAGCATCAAGTTTTGAACAAAAAATTATCAACTAACTACAGGTCTAAGTTTAACGGTTTTCGAGTAAATTTGAGATTTTTGTAAGAATTTTTGAAAAACACGCATTTACTTTAATTTCCGTATCTCGCTCAATAAGTCGATACTTTCAAATGAAACACCCTGTATTAGCATTCCCTATACCTAAAGTTACGTATTTCTAAGTTATTGCTAGATTTATTATAATTTTACATAAATTGGTGGGTAATATAATCGCATGCCATGAAAATGACAGTTGTAACTGTTTAATTTTCAGATAATTAAACATGTAAATTCATATTCGTTTACTCGTAAAACCGTAAAACCGGCAACGGCGCACCAAAATACGTTGACGAGCGGTATCACAAAGATGCGGTGTCGACAAAGATAATTTTTTGCTCTATTTCATAATTGCGGCATCGAACAACCCGGAAGCGGTCTCATCAAAGTTAATTAATGGGTCGTAAATTTAACCGTCGAGTCTAGACAATAGAAAAAAATCTTACACGTGTTTACGCGGCTCAAGTTAAAAGAATCTTTCTAGAACAAATTGCCGGCCAAGGAAGGGATATATCTGAAACCGGTAAACTTCGTAAAATCTAAATTCAGTGCTCAGCGACGCTCCGAGACAAGGCCTCGTTAAGCCAGTGGGACTTAGCTGCAATCAGGCGGTCCATTTTATTTAAAAAATATTTCTTCACAGTGGTACTTGCTGCGTATCAGGCAGTCCACTGTATTTTTCATTTTATATTTAAATCTAAACTCAGTGTCTAATTATCACTCACGCAGAACACACGCAAAACAATATTTTCTGAATGATGTGATCATTTATTTTAATTCATTTTTCATTAATATGTGTTAGTGCTTGTTAAGCACATATTAATTATAATACTTGTTCATTGATTACTAGTTTAAGGTAATCCTTTGTTACGTTGTTGTTTTATTTTATTTAACAAGTTTAATAAATGGTTAAATAAAAGGGTTCATTGTTTTTGTTGAATGAAGTTGAGAAGACAATCCTAATACAGTCCATTTTACGAATACAACGATGCAGTTTAAAAAGGCGATAACACAGTGTTGGTCGTCCTGGGAAACTGGCACAACATAGGGTTTATTCCAGAACCCTCAAAAGTAATAAACGAACTACTGGACAATTAGATTATTTTATTTTCTAACTTCGTTCAATTTGTAAGTGAAAATGACTCTGGGTTACAGTAATTAAGATCCTATAAATTGTTTTAAATGATTCTCACGAAAATAAGCTAAAACTGTTAGTTTCCGATTCTTCATCAACTTTTGGTTTGGTCCTTTTATCTTTTAGTTTAAACGATCCGTGCAATAAAAGATTGTCTATAATATTCCTGACCATTTTCCTATTCGGTCTGCGTATTTCTGGGTATCTGCGAATAATTGGCACGTACATACGACTAATTATGCGATTGCATTCACCATAAATCATTACCATATTTTTTAATAAATCTTCATTCAACCCAGAAGATCCCTTTTCACTTACAAATTGAACGAAGTTAGAAAATAAAATAATCTAATTGTCCAATAGTTTGTTTATTACAACTGTCATTTTCAATTTTCATGGCATTCTAGATTATATCACCCACTAATTTATGTAAAATATCTCCAAATTATAATAAATCTAGCAATAACTTAGAAATACGTAACTTTAGGTATAGGGAATGCTAACAGGGATCGAACAAGAATAAAAAACTGATTCAGGCGTGATAATAAAATACAGGGTGTTTCATTTGAAATTGTCGACTTTTTGTGAATTGAAAATATGGACATTGGACACTCCATTTTAGACACCATGTATAAAATATCGCATTTGACGTTTCACCGTATGCTAGAAGGATATTCTCACAATCTCTCTTGGAAGATTTCTGATGTTACTATTATCGATAGTTAACACTAACTTAGATATACTGTTACTGTAGAAAGTAGTAAAAATCACCATTTATTAGGTATTTTGTTAAAGTTTTCACCAAATCACCAGATTGATATTAAAATCACCAGATCTGGTGAAATTTCACCAGGTTTGGCAACGCTGGTGCGAGCACAAGCACAGTGTATCACTGTATGAATATTTTCCTAGCCCCCACTACTGAAGACAATATTTGTCTAACTTCTACTTCCTACTTTAATTGCAGAACAAAATGATCCCGCTTTATACAAGTCGCTAATACCGACTAAGCCACTTGTCGGCATATCTACATGCCGCTAATACCGACAAAGCCACTTGTCGGCACATCTACAAGCCGCCAAAGTAACCTGTCTACACATCTGAGAATTTTGTTTCTGCAATTGAAAATGTAAAAACTATAACCACACTTCCATTGTCGCCTCTTATGAGTGTAACCTCACACCCCACAGTTTAGTTAAATTAATTTAAGACAAAATTTTAATTAGTAACGTTTGTGAATCTCACAAGAGATCAAAAAATGAAGATATCAACCTCTATTCATCTATTCAAATCTAATATGCGTTATAGAAATTAAAATGTAAATTCATAATAAATAATTATACGCCATTCTCCCCTATAACGATATCCAGCTAAGTTGGTTATTGAATCTTTGCACAGTGGTCCTAATAGCCAAAATATTATTGTATTTTTATGTATATGGACAGTGTACGGTGTTTTCAACATTAAAGTGCTCAAAAATGTCCAGATTCATTAGCATTTGTTCTATTGGCGGTAATCCTTTGCTGTTTTTTCATTCTCATAAAGGATTGAGTTCGACTATACCAATTTATTTATTATCTATTATTTCCAGTTGTTAAACAATTTATAGTACTTTTCTTACCGTTGCGCCTTGTCTAGACTTTGTAGGTAACACATTTAGAGAAACATTGCTTTATCTTGTTTTTGCAAGTCTGGTGGAGTATTCGTAAATTTTTCATCACTGTCTGAAATACTATTTATTCATTTTCACTAATTCACACAATCACAATTATTCAGAATCAGAACGTATTATTATTTTATAGTTTAGTTCTCTTGATTCCAAACTTTGATTTACACTTACGTTTAATGAAAATTTATGTGAAGGTGAAGTCAAAGGTGCGTAGATAATGAAAAACTACAAAATCGTGTTCTTTATGATTTTTGCGGCCCGAGGGCAGAAAATATTACTTTAGATCTGATTTTTAGGGTTGGTATTATTCATTTTCATATATGGTAGGCGAAAAAAAAATTTGTATGCACCACTGGTATATAATAAGTAGTTTTGTCAAATATTACAAATTATATTTTTGCTATCGACCTATTATGACTTATCTCTTTACCATTAAAGCATTAAAGCATTAAAAATAACAATTTTCTAGGCATCTCGAATACACTATTTTAGAGTACATTTTCAAATCGTGTCTATCAAAAGATAAATTGCATCAGAGATTTCCATTGTGATTTTCCATTTTTACCTCGTTAAAAGGTTTTTGATTCCATCTTAAATATACGACGTGTTACATCATCTTTACTTATTTGATTAATTACTTAAATATGAAAATATTCTGATATGAAACGATGAGAAAGAATATTCATGGGAAACTTTCACCGGCTCTTAAATTATTGGTATATTCTAAATCTATTTTTAAATTCACGTCCATTGAAGATTTCTCACATTTAAAATTCGAAATATTTTTCTCGACAAATTTCGTATAATGTAATTGCCTGGTTCCGTTTTAAATTGTATAGAGAATTTATCAACATTTTGCTGAATTTGTGATAAAAAAATTATGTAATATAAAATATAACAAATGATGATATTTTGGAGGCATAGAGTATTTTTTAAATTTTGGAATCAAAACAATAGTTGATATCTCTCTTCATAGGGCTTTAAATCTTAATGAAAACATTCACCGTATTCATCGCTTACGCTTCTCACGTTTTTAGGAAAAAAATTCAAGTGCGACTGTAACAATTAATTAAAGGTTTTCTAGACTAAAATTTAAAATAGTTCGCGTTATCTTACCGAGACAACAAAATTTTATTAATACTAAATTATAATCACAAAGAGGCTAGGAAAGAACTTAGAACTCAAAATGGTTAAAACAAAAAAAAAACACTTTTAGACTGCTACTATTAAAAGTCTAGTAAAATAAGGAAGCTGCATATATTTTTCTTTTGATAAAAAATGAATTTAAGGGGCTGCAAAGTAATTTAAAAGTGTAATTCTTTTATATGAAGGGTTTTAACTTAATTCGTAAAAAATAAATACATATTGACATATAATTAACAAAGTGAACGAGAAATTTCTGTGTTAATTAGTAAGTTTTACCCTGTAATAAATTTAATAAAGAAAAATTAACAAATGTTGTACAACTTCCTTATTCAATTTCTCTCTCTTCTAATGGAAATAAAACCACTTATTTTATTTTTATTGATATGGTTAAATAATAACGAATGTGTTTCTAATTGTTCGGTTGATATTTCAAAAATTTGGATGCCTATTTTACAAAAAGAGTTAATTGCAAAAAGGATACCCTCTATATCGGGATAGTATCATAAGTTTTTACCTGGTTTTTTCTTATGATAATATTAATAAGAAAACTTCATTTATGACGAAGTATAAATTCTCTTATAATATGCAAATGAGTTATCCTTTTTTAAAATTCGTTCGCAGAAACCTCACAAAAATATGATGGAAACAGATTTTGACATCTTCAATTTCAAAATCTTTCTCAGTGTCCTATGTTGCCGTCATATTTTTTATTATACAGTGCGACTCAAAAAGTCTGTACCTTATGAGAAAAAAATTTATTATTCATTTGACAGAAAATTTTATTCTTGATAAAAGTTGGTGCATTGCGCAAAACTGCTATTGCAAGCGTCAAACTTTCAAAAAATAGGAATTTTGACCAAGAGTAAAGTAACCTTATTTTTGACAATATCAAAAAAATGTATTTGGGAAAGTTGTTTAAAACTTACACTCAGATTTAAAATCACAGCCTCCTACGCAAAAATCCATTTTTTTTATGTTTTTAGCCTAGCTCAAAATAATATCATTTCGGATGCACTTTAGGGGCCTTCCTTCAATCACTATAATACATTTTGCTTAAAAAATTTGGTTTTCTTCAGTATTTTTACCAAAGTTGAAATATCACCCTGCAGACAAAAACTACCATTATGATTTATTTAAATTAAATAAGTTAACAAATAAAACAAAGCAACTAAATAATACATATCAGCAGGTTTACAATGACCGTAGTAACGGTAATAATTAAAAACTAAATTACAAAAGAAAAATAATTACTACCTAATAAAAAAAATAATTTAATATCTAATAATCCTTAAATTTCCACATGTCCACCTTCCACATCCATACATTTTATTGTTCGTGCACAAAATTCTTTAAAAAAGATGTTGGTATACTGGTACAACACTCCCTAATAACATTTTCCAAGTCATCAATATTTTGAACTGGTCTTCGAGCATAAACTTTGTCCTTAAGGTCCATAAAAAAATCTAAAGGAGTGAGATCGGGAGACCTTGCTGGCCATGCATTTATGGAGTATCTACCAATGTATCTACCCCTAAATTGGTCATCGAGATATTCTCTAATTAAAGTCGTACTATGACAGGTTGCCCCATCAAGCTGAAGCCAAAGCTGTTCTTTTTCTCGTTGTGAGAGTTGATCAATAATTGGCTCTATCTCAAACTTCAAAAAATGTAAGAAAATTTCACTGTTCATATTTTCTCGGAAAAAGAATGGACCGTTTATTTTGAGGTAATATTGGTCCTTACATTGTATTTTAAAATGCGGGGTTTCATCAGCCCACCACCGACAATTTTACGAACTAACTACTCCATTTGAAGTAAAACTTGCCTCATCAGAAAACAATATGTATTTTGCAAAATATCTGTTTTCTTCTATTTCGCCTTGTATCCAAGCGCAGAATTCGAATCTCCTATCATACTCTCTTTCTTTTAAGGGTGTGTCTGAATTTAGGTTTATAAGGGTAATATTTATTTTTTACTAATATTCTTCGCACTGATTCTTTACTCGTACCTGTTATATATATATATATATAGATATAGCAGTAAGACTACTTCTCGGATTCTCTGTGACTGCTAATAATACATTTTATTTTGTGTCGTTGTTTCCAGTTACCCATTTATCATGTTTCGCCTTAAATTTGTTTTCCAAAGAACCTGTGGCCAAATTTTTGGTAAATTTGTCCTACAGTTGTATGACAAATCGGATTTTCGGGATAACGTATATTAAATATTTCTGCGGTTTCTCGATTTGTTCTGTTTTCTCCATGAATAAGAATTATATCTATTTTTTCATTTATGCTCAACATTATGAAAATTTTTTAATGTAAACACCAACAAATGACAAACGCAGAATTGGTTACTACTTGATCCAATGTCAAATTGTCTGTTATTTCATATTTTTTGTAATTATTATATTCTTTGTTTTTATTTCAATTCTAAAAAGCTAAATCTTGTTTAGTTTAATAAGCATTATTTTGTAATTTTTATTTTCTTTTTTGTTTTAATTTTCAATGCTTCATTTTGTTTATATATATCAGCACTACAGGCCATTTAGGCCCTTGGCTTCGAGCTGCTCTATTCTTCTATTTTTTCTATATTTTTTATTATCTCTTTCCATTCTTTTCTGTTCTCTGTCTTTTGTTTCCATCTTTCTACTCCTACTTTTCTTAAATCTGATGTTACTGCTTTCTTTCCCCCTCTACTTTCTAATAGCTGTTTTGCGATTCTACAAGGGTTCATTCGCACTACATGCCCTAACCAACCTGCTCTATTCTTCCTAATTTTTTGTGTAATTGTTGGTTTATTATAAATATCCCTAATTTCTTTATTTGTTCGTCTTCTCCATATTCCATCTTGTTCCTTAATTCCTCCATAGATTCCTCTCAATATCTTTCGTTCCCAGATTTCCAATTTATTTGCAGGTTTTATTTTACACCGTTAAATTTAAAAATATTTTTTGACGTAGATAAGTGAATGTCATTTACATTTTGGTACTAAAAACTTTTGAGTATCATTTTTTTACCCATTTTCTTCAATTAAATCTCATGTACATGTCTACAGGGTGAAATTTCAACTTTACACCAAGAAAAACGAAAAATTTTAAAAATAGGTCGAGAATGGTGTAAAAATACTGAAGAAAACCATATTTTTTTAACCAAAATGTATTATAGTGATTGAAGGAAGGCCCCTAAAGTGCATCCGAAATGATATTATTTTGAGCTAGGCTAAAAACATAAAAAAAATGGATTTTTGCGTAGAAGGCTCTGAGTGTAATTTTTAATTCTAAACAACTTTCCTAAATACATTTTTTTGATATTGTCAAAAATAAGGTTACTTTACTCTTGGTCAAAATTCCTATTTTTTGCCCGCCCCTGTATACCATTTAGAAATTTGAAAGTTTGACGCTTGCAATAGCAGTTTTACGCAATGCACCAACTTTTATCAAGAATAAAATTTTCTGTCAAATGAATAATAAAATTTTTCCCATATGGTGCAGACTTTTTGAGTCGCACTGTATAATAAAAAATATGACGGCAACATAGGACACTGAGAAAGATTTTGAAATTGAAGATGTCAAAATCTGTTTCCATCATATTTTTGTGAGGTTTCTGCGAACGAATTTTATAAAAGGATAACGCATTTGAATATTATAAGAGAATTTATACTCCGTCATAAATGAAGTTTTCTTATTAATATTATCATAAGAAAAAACCAGATAAAAACTTATGATACTATCCCAATATAGAGGGTATCCTTTTTGCAATTAACTCTTTTTGTAAAATAGGCATCCAAATTTTTGAAATATCAACAATTAGAAACACATTCGTTATTATTTAAGCATATCAATAAAAATAAAATAAGTGGTTTTATTTCCATTAGAAGAGAGAGAAATTGAATAAGGAAGTTGTACAACATTTAGAAATTTGAAAGTTTAACGCTTGCAATGTAGTTTTACGCAATTCACCAACTTTTATCAGGAATAAAATTTTCTGTCAAATGAATAATAAAAATTTTTCCCATATGGTGCAGACTTTTTGAGTCACAGTGTATATTTTATGTCATTTTAAAAAACGACTTTCGATCAAGAAAGTCGAAACGTCAATTAAATTGTGCATAATTTTTTGCTACCTAATCACAATTTCAATGAACATTTTGCCCTCCACTACAGTTTGTACTATTTTTCTCTACGTCCAAATCATTACTTTTTGTTTTCCCTATATTGTTCCATACAATGTTTTAATAATTTTGTACCTGATTATGGATCAACAAGTCATGCAGAGCTTTCTATCAAGAATATTTTTTTTTGTGAAATGTAAGATAAACTTTTTTCCATTTGTATAAAACTTTTTGGAACACACTGTATATTTTTATTCAGTGATTTTATTTCTGGATTCAACAAGCAGTAATTAAAATAACGCGTTTTAATAAATAACCCTCTCTATGTTGTATTTTGGGTTGGGAAGACTTGATTCAAATCCTGAAGAAGTCCGAGTTACCCTGAATGCAACGTGGGGTCAGACAAAATCTGGGCTAAAAACCGCGAAAAACAAAACTGTCAAATCACGACTTGACATGGTGGAGGTGCTGTCAGTTGTTGTCAAAATATTAGTTACATAAAAATTGGGATAGCAAATTTCAAAATAAAATCCAAAATTCGAGATGGCCTCACAGGCTATAAAGAAAGGTGTTAAAGAAGTAAAACCAATTCTTTCGGTAAATCGCGTCGAAGCACGAAAAAGAGTTTTGCGTTTGTACAAAGCTTGGTACAGACAAATGCCATATGTTGTTAAAAAATTCGATATACCATTAACTGTTGAACAATGCAAACAAAAACTTCGTGATGAGTTTACTAAATACGATGAAATACAAGATTTGAGAGTAATTGATATAATGGTTATCAAAGGTCAAATGGAACTCAACGAGGTAGTCAATGTATGGAAACAGAAGTCTCACATAATGAATATTTTTAAAGATACGGTGGAACCTAGACCGAAAGATTTCATCTCTAAATTCCTAATCGAAAAATAATTAGAAAATGTGTAGAAAAGAAATATTGTCACTTTTCTAAAAAATAAGTAGAAACAGAAATATATTACCTCTTACTACTAAATCATTGTGCAAATCTTTGTAGTAATAAAGCAATAATGACTAAAAAAATGAAAAATGAATTGTCAACGCAAACAAAAAATAAGAACTTTAAGGGGAGCAATCCCTTTAGAATTTTCAAAAAAGTAGATTTTTTTTTTTTTCGTAGCAAAACACTGTGGGAATGTTTTCTATAATTACAATCTGATCATGAAGATCAATAAGCAATTTTGTTCCAACCTAACTTAACTAAAATTCTTAAATACTAAGGTCCTACTCACTAGTGTATCTTAGGGTCTGATAATTTTAGTAACACTACCGGTAACGTGTAACACAAATCCGCACAATACTCTGTTTGTAACTAGCACTGTCACTGAACTAGTTCAAAAGGTTTGGTCCTCTTGAGTCTTCTTACTAAATTGGTATTATCGAGGAGCTGGATGACCTCAACGTTCCCATATTGGAGCAGCCGTTGTTCATGGCTGCTGGCAGATTTAGATATAGTCTTGTCAACAGTTTTTATATCCCTATGAAGATCACTGTTGCGACAGTACCAGGGTGCATCGACGATGTTCCTTAATACTTTATTTTGAAAACGTTGGATAACTTGAATGTTACTTTTACTGGCGCTGCCCCAAAGCTGACTACCATACGTCCAAACGGGTTTCAATATCTGCTTGTAGAGGAGCAGTTTGTTATGTGTGGACAACTTGGAGTTTCTTCCTAATAACCAATACATCTTTTTATATTTTATACCAAGCACTTCACGTTTTTTTAATATGGACTTTCCAGCGAAGTCTAGCGTCGAGTGTCATTCCAAGATATTTTGCTGTATTAGCATAGGGAATCTGAGCGTTATTTATTCTTATGGGAATGTGTTGGTTTCGTTTATTAGTAAAGTTAACATGAACAGATTTATTTTCATTTAACTTAATACGCCATTTTTTAGTCCAGGTGTTAATCTGGTCTACAGATGTTTGTAATTATCGGTTGGCTTCTTCATGGTCTTTTCTAACAGCCAGAATGGCAGTATCATCAGCAAATGTTGCAATAGTATCGTGCTCAAGGTTAGGAATATCACTAGTATACAGTAAGTAGAGTACACTACCTTGGGGTACTCCTGCCTTAATTTCTCTTAGATCAGAATATACATCTTCCTGTTTTATTCTGAAATATCTGTTTGATAAATAGGATTTTAAGAGTTCTGAATACTGACGTGGTAGTAACAAATTTAACTTGTGGTTAAGGCCCTCATGCCAGACTTTATCAAAAGCCTGGGCCACGTCTAGGAAGACGGTGGAGCAGACTTTTTAAAATCATTAATTATATATGGAAATGTAGTAAATTTGAAGACTTACTGACGAAAAAAAGTTTTTTAAATAGAGCATTTATGTTTGATACGATTATGTCTGCGTTTAGAAAATAAAACTTTAAAGTGGTTTGCACCTAAAATGTATATTTAAAGTTGCAGAAACTAAAAATATGCCACTCTATAGTTACGTTCATCAATACAGTGACAAACGGAACTAACTCAACAATTTTTTCACCTCTTAAAAGTGGCGGTTCCGCCGCAGCCTTCTAACTTTGCCACATTAAAGTTATATTAGATGGATATAACCTCAAAATTGTCATATGCAATGCAATTGCACATACAATGAGTTTTAAAATTCTTTTAACAAAGGAAAAACAAGTACTTCCTTTTTGTGTGGTTCCCGACAAATGCTCTCTGGATGAGGTTAAACACCACTTAATTTGCGACACCTTGAAAGTTTTCTTCTTTATAGTAAAGAAGGACAATGCAGAAATCATGTCACTAATTAATAGACCGCCTCTTGGGCTTTTTGTGCCTTCGGGGTTAGTTTCACAGCACCCACTCGGTAACTATTGACCCCTGTACCATTTTGTACAGGTTCTTCACCGGTTGGGCGCTATATTCTTCGGGAGTTAACCTGGGCTGTCCGTAAATTGCCTGTCTTTTGCGATCAAATGCCTCGCATTCTAACAGTATATGTTTGGCTGTTTCTGTCCCTTTACCACATTGTCTGCAGGAAAGGTCTCCGTTGTACAGCCCCATCTTGTACAGGTGTCCTCTCATTGGACTGTGTCCAGTGAGAAGGCCCGTTATTGTTCTTAGCTGATTTCTGCTCATCTTGAGCAGTTCTTCAGCTTTGTGTTTGGACGGTTCTTTAAGAAATGTTTTCCCGTGGTGCATGAAAGGGGCTTCCTTCCACCTTTCTCTTTGTTTTCGTTTGATCCAGCCCCGTATGCATCCTCGGATATAGACCACGGTTACTTCATTGTGATTTTTGAAGGTAATAACAACTTTGAAGTGACTTTGGTTGCGGTAGATGAATGTGGCAAAAACGTGGCGAGAATTACTGCAATCATATAATCAAGTGCCGCCACTTTAAAGGCATATTAATGGTTCCCAAAACAACACTAAAACTAGCACTGCCACTTCTAAGTGGTATTTACGTGATACGGTTTGGTGGTCAGAACTATTATTTTCCACATTAATGTTTCTGCAACTTTGAGCTCTCTAAGTAGTTATAATGTTTCAAACAACTTCAGTAGGCACCAATAAAATTAAGTTATTCTTAGTGTGTAGTGGTAGATTTAGTGATTATTACTTAATAGCCATCCAATCGAAGTTGCGATATCAGTTTCTATCACTATAATGCTACTTGGGTATACAACGGCAACCAAGTCTTTTTTAAACATTTTTAAATTAACCGTTTAGTATTTGTCCTCGTGGTACCTTTTCTAACGTGTTTTAAGTTATTTAAATGTTTTCTCCTACATGTTCTCTTAAATTTACAGCTGTAAATTAATTCGTCAATTAAAAAGGTACCAACAACAATAACTAGTTATTTGAAAATTAAAAACTATAAAAACTTATAAGTAAAAAAATTAAAAAAAAGCAATTAAACATTTTATCTGGACAAATTAAAAGTAATTACTTAATTGAATAATTTTAGGTTAAGTTTTGTTTTATGATAATAAAAATAAAAAAGAAGACAACTAAAATTTCTTAATATACTAAGAAAAATTGACTCTTAACAAAGTATTGAGAGATAAAGGTATACTTACCGTTCATGGTTGTGTAATAATGTCTTAGCTACTATAAATTCCAAATAATAATTAAATAAGAGATTAAATAGTTTTTTTATTTAAACAAATTATAAATTAAAATACGAACCATAAATGTAATTATAAATAAAATTGAAAATAAAACGAAATATATCAAACCATAACAATATATGAACCTGAAGCCTGAAGATGGTTATGTAGCCGCAACTAGTTGCCGCCCCCTTTTTTATATATGCTGCGGTACATGACTGTGTTTTATTTTTGAAAACATTTGAGACATGGAAAACCTTTTTTTGGATTTAAAAAGTATTTGTTTAATAAAAACAAAGACGCAACATTTTCCAGAAATATTCCATGTAATTAATTATATTCTTAATAATAGATCACTAAGATATGCACCGATACCTCAAACGGCTTTTACTAGTTTTTTCGACAGCCATTTTTTTTCAGGTCAGTTGTTTGTAATTAACTGATCGACGATGGCGGATGTTGTCTTGTCATTAGTGGCGACAGAGAATGGAAAAGTAAAAAAAGTAAATCCTTCACTGTTCTGTATTAACATTAACCAAGATTACTTTCTCCGCGCCACTGGCTACAGGATGATAATCTTTTTTGGGTTTTAATTTTATTTTTTAACCGACGAACAATGAAGAATCTCTTCCTTTAACTAAATCAGATACAGTTTCTAGTTAATTTAAACAGAAACTGCCGCCATTAAACATTAAGAAATAAAAGAATCACTAAGTAGGGTCGAATACAATTTTTGTTGCTACTAAGTCTGTTTGCAGATTTGGTATGTTTAGAATGACTGTTCAAAATCTATATAAATAAAAATCAATTGCGGCTGCACCTATTTGGCTAATTCTTTTTTGTTGTGTTTGTAATTGCCAGGACAAGGTTTGTATGAAAGAAAATCTTTAAAAAAATTGTATGGAAATGTGAAAAATTTGGGTTAATATCTCCATATAAAAAAGTGAGTGACTGATTGAGACTAGTGAGATCTTCAAACATATTGACAGAATTAATAGCCCAGTTGTCAGAGAGTTTGTCCTCGCACAAAATGTGACCTCATGAAACTTGGCATATAACTACTTGAAAGGGTGTAGAAAACAATAAAAAAATCTTTGCTGCTCTAAAGTGTATGCTTCACAATTTCGAAAATAAAATAGAAAATTTGGTTTTTCCATTATATCTCGAAAAAACAATTCGAAAAACTAATAGCACCACGTGAAAGAGCGGAAAATTTTACTAGAAAATAATATAAGTTATTTTAAAAAAGAATTTGTACTATAAGAAATTATTAAAAATAAGAAAGCAAATTCGAACGTTGAATACAAATATTCAGACGAGGCGTTCGGAAAAACTAATGTATCTTTGCCAAAAATATACACAACAAAAAAGAAAGCGTTTTAAAGAGTTTTTAATTTTTTTTTGTTTTCTCATAAAAAAAGGACATTTAAATGTAAAAAACGTCCCGGTCAAATTTTCTTAAACTTTGGTATGTTGTACAACTCGATGCTCTGACAAAAAGTGTCCATTGGCCCAAAGCGATCCTATGGCTAGTTTTCGAAGTACAGGGTGTTAAACATCGGAAATACCACTTTTTTGTAACCAGATTTCTCATAACAGACCTGTTTTATTGGCGTTTGTTGTAGAAAACATGAATTATAGATTATTTAGCATTAATATTTTATAAACAATCACCGTAGAATTTGGTTATGAATATATAGTTCATTACTTCTTGGTGATGAATCATATTTTATACAGAGTGACTCAGAAAATGTGGTTACAGAGGGCATATAGTGTTTTTAGCTTTAACCAGTATAAAGGATGTGTTATAAAATGTTTGTATTATATTAAACAAATGTACGACCTGCCACTCTATGTCATACAGGGTGTTAAACTGATTGCAAAAACTTTAAAAATTAGAAAAGCTGTGTTTTGTGCACTACCCTGTATTTTAAAAGTTTCTCGCTCAACTTTATAATTTAATACATTTCACATTAACAAAAGTTTAGTATTTAACTTAACAAATTTTTGTTGTAATCATATGACCAGTTTTCCTAAAATGTGTACCCATAGACTTAAAAACATCTTTCATCTAGTAAATATCTAGAATCGAAAAAAAAAATTTTTGTAAATTTTAAGAAATTAAAAATCACTTTAAAATGTGTAAAACATACAGAATCGGCCTATTCTGCTTCTCCTTTAGAAATTAATGATAAAGTTTATAGATCTCTGCCCTTCATTGGTTTCATTTCCTTACATATTGGTAAGATTTTAGAAGACAGTATTTTTACTATTTACTATTTTAACTATAGCTTACAAAACACAAAAATCTATTAAGAATTTATTTTCTAGGACAAAAGATAATTTGAATTTGTTGTCCAAAAGTTGTATTTATAAGTTACTTACGTTGGCAGAACAATCAGATCTCTGGATGTTCGAATTAAGGAACACCTTTCTAGACCTGATAAATCAGCTTTTGGTAACCATTTAAAGTTTAGTAGACAAAATTTTTCTCCTTCTGACAATAGTAAAATTTTACACAATATTACTTCATTTAACTTTATTAAATTTAATTTAAATTACAGAGGAATCCGGTTAACTGTGTCAATACTCAAGTCAATTTAAATTGCAATTTTAACACTTTGTTTAAACTGTTGTGGGAATGTCAGGATGGAACTTTTCAGATTTAACATGTCATATTTATTTCCTTCCTTTTTTGATTGAGATTCTCAATTTCAATTCTTTTGGTTTCAGAGTTGTTGAGAATCTTTGTCAAAAGAACTATTTTAACGTTGTTAGTATATATTGGAACCCCTTTTTGAGGTATCTCAAATTTTGACGTAAGTTTTTATTGTAAATTTCTTGTATTTTTTATATAAAAACTTGTAAACCCCATTTTAGGTGGCGGCTCTGAGGATGACCTTTAAGGTCGAAAGCGCTTAGCTAATTATTAAAATTAAAATTTTACACACTTTTAATTTCTTAAAATTTACAAAAAAATTTTTCTTCGATTCTACATTTAAGTGTGTAGGTACAAGTCATACAGTCTTTTCTAAATAAATAAATAGTAAATATCTGTCGTATTTCTATTATTTTCTTATTGTATAAAACTTACAGATATATTTGAAAGATATCTATTAATGATGGTTAAAAGCAAACATTTTAAAATTATTTTCATGTATACAGGGTGGTCCATTAGTAAACTAGGCACGAAAGAAACGTTTCTGTTATAAAAAAAAATGATTTCTTCAAAAAACCGTATTCCTTATTTTCCAACCACCCTGTAACTAACCAAATTCTACGGTGATTGTTTATAAAATATTAATGCTAAATAATCTATAATTCATGTTTTCTACAACAAACGCCAATAAAACAGGTCTGTTATGAGAAGTCTGATTACAAAAAAGTGGTATTTTCGATGTTTAACACCCTGTACTTCGAAAACTAGCCATAGGATCGCTTTAGGCCAATGGACACTTTTTGTCAGAGCATCGAGTTCTACAACATACCAAAGTTTAAAAAAATTTGACCGGGACGTTTTTTACATTTTAATGGTGCGGTGTCCTTTGACCAGAAGTTATAATTTCTAAAATTCTCACTGATTTTTATAAAACTGAAGATATCTATTAATAGAGGCATAACAAAGAAAATCCTTGTACATTTATCATCATTATATTTTTTACTTTTGATTTAAATATAATTAGAATGATGAACATTATCTGCGTTTAATAAAAATTATGTTTCAAATGATCATTTTTTTACAACATTCATTCGACGCAATTTTTATTTTAAAAATAATTTAGAAATTGATTTATATAAATAAATAAACATTATTTTGAAAATAAAAATTGCTTCGAATGAATATTGTAAAAAAAATGGTAATTTTAAGTTTTATTAAACAGATAATGTTCATAATTTTAATTATATTTAAATCAAAAGTAAAAGTATAATGATGATAAATGATTTTTTTTGTTATGCCTCTATTAATGGATATCTTCAGTTTTATAAAAATCAGTGATAATTTTAGAAATTATAACTTCCGGTTAAATTTTCTATGAGAAAACAAAAAAAAATTCAAAACTAATGACTTCCTCTATAAAACGCTTTCTTTTTTTTTTTGCGTATATTTTTGGCAAAGATACATTCATTTTTCCGAACGCCTCGCTTGAATATTTGTATTCAACGGCTCTGCGCGCGTAGAGTTTTCGAATTTGCTTTCTTATTTTTAATAATTTTTTATAGTAATACAAATTCTTTTTTAAAATAACTTATAATATTATTTTTTAGTAAAATTTTCCGCTCTTTCAATTTTTTTTTTTCGAGATAATGGAAAAACCAAATTTTCGAAATTGTGAAGTTAGCATACACTTTAGAGCAACAAAGATTTTTTTTTATTGTTTTCTGCACCCTTTTAAGTACTTAAATGCCAAGTTTCATCGAGATCACATTTTGGTCAATATCCTTCCCTGGCAACTGGGTTATAATCGATTGACGTTTAGTTTTTCAGTTTTTTACATTGTTTTATCTGTTATACAACAGGAGATAATGTTTAATGCATACCTCCTGGATATCAATGTAATTGTTCCAAAGCACACAGAAAATAACATCTTAAACAACGCTATCATTAGACAGATTATGAGTAATTGTCAAAACTATACTCCGGTATACAGATGCATCCAAAAATAACCAAGGCACTACGTGTGCCTACATTGTACCAAACAAAAACCAAGACAATACCTCGGTTAACACAAATATGGTTTGAAATAAAATTTAGATATCTATTTGTATGTGTTTCTTTTCTAAAAACTGATGTTTCAATACAATTGTTGTTATTGTGTATTAGTACATCAAGATACGGTAATTTTTTATTATTTTCAATTTCAATTGTAAATTTAATAGTAGGTTCCGAATTATTAATATTATATAAAAATATATCAATATTTTCCCTATCTAGACCTTTTCATATTAGACTTAATGAACACCAATCATACATTAAAAATAAACAATTCGAAAAATCCAAAATATGTGAACATGCATGAGATTTTGGTCATAAAATACAATGGAATTCTTCAACTAGATTATTAAAAGAACCTAATAATTATAACCGCAAAGTTAAAGAAGCAGCATAGATATGCTTAAATAATAACGAATGTGTTTCTAATTGTTCGGTTGATATTTCAAAAATTTGGATGCCTATTTTACAAAAGAGTTAATTGCAAAAAGGATACCCTCTATATCGGGATAGTATCATAAGTTTTTATCTGGTTTTTTCTTATGATAATATTAATAAGAAAACTTCATTTATGACGAAGTATAAATTATCTTATAATATGCAAATGCGCTATCCTTCTTTCAAAATCCGTGCCCAGAAACGTCACAAAAATATAATTGAAACACATTTTCAAAATCTTTTTCTACGTGTCCTATGTTGATGTCATATTTTTGTAAGATTATCAAGTGTTCTGTTTCTACGTATAGTAAATTTTTTTTTATCTATTTTGTTACGTTATTTTGAAAACGACTTCAGACTTAGAAGTCGAAACGTCAAAAAATTAAAACTTTTTCAAGAAAATAAGTGGTTTTATTCCATACGAAAAGAGAAATAGCAAACCACTATGAGCTTCCGAAATGAATAATAATATACTTGTAGTGGCGTCTGTGAGTCTGAAAAAATCATGAAAAATAGACCTCCCCCCCCCTGTTTTCGAGGATGCTGAACACGATGGCGGTATCAGAATTACTGTTTTCGATTGCTGAACCCCCTAAAACGACCAAAACCTACCCTCTAATGGTGTTAAACGGGCAGGACCTCTTTCCCTTTAAAATAACATCTTTCCCCCCGTTTTCTAGGATGCTGAGCACGGTGGTGGTGTTGAAGATTGCTTCCGACCATCACCTACCCCTGCACAGGTCAAAACTCACACCCGAAAGGGTTGAATTTTTTCTAATATCTGGGGCAAAACGGGTGTCTCCCTGTTTATTTTAATATAAGAAAATAGACTGTAACAATTTTGTTAAACGTAATTGATATAATAAATGTTTCTCAAATTTTAATGTGAAAATAAAAATGTCTATCAATTTTACAGTAGACCTACTTCTTGGGGTATTCGATTATAATTTTTCAACTAAAGGGGGAAGAAAGAAAATTAGTATCTTTATTTTTCCTATTCACAGCATCCTCGAAACCGGGGGAGGGGTTGGTGAGGGTCGAAAGTAATCTTCAACATTACCATTATGCTCAGCATCCTCAAAACGGGGGGAAAAACTTTTTTTTTGCAGTGAAATGATGCCCGTTTCACCCCTTTAGGGGGTAGTTTTTAGGCCGTTTTAGGGGGTCCAGTAATCGAAAACAGTAATTCTGATACCGCCATCGTGTTCAGCATCCTCGAAAACGGGGGGGGGGAGGTATTTTCAATCCTGGTAAATTTTGGTCCATGTCCTTCGGACTCACAGACGCCACTATTGGGAAATATATTAAAAATAATAAATCAGGGGTATATAAATTAAATTGTGGTAGTTGTCCAAAAGTGTATATTGGGCAAACAGGTCGTACTTTCATAAAGTGCTATTCGGAGCATTGCAATAGTTATGTCAAAAACAAAAATTTTCGAGGTTCATAAATTCCTTCAGGCTACACAGGTATGGTCATTTGTGATTTTAGGAAAATATTGCATCAACAAACTGTTTCTTTTCTTTTGTTACATTGCTCAGGAGAAATTCAATGTTCAACTCAATGGCAAAAAAAAGCTGAGCGTTAATATAACTGATCTTTTACGAACAATACGCTCTACTTTTCTCATATATCAAAACAAATACAATTCAAAGAAAGTACTTTCTTTTCAACATTTTTGAATGTTCCGTTATGGCCGTAATATTACTGGAATTCTTCTTGTTAAGCAATTAATTTTTTAATACTAGTGTTAGCGGTACATGCCAAATCAAGGTATATATCGCCCTTGTGATGAAATTGCGACGAATCGTGCATTTGTTTTTAGGCTGCGTATATTTTCTAGTATTAGAAGTTTTGATTTTTATTTATTTGACTCACATCCTGAGACTACGGTTTTGGTTTCTTAGTTCACATTCAAACCAGTTAAAACGTGGCTATTTGAATGAAATTCAAATAAATCAACACCCGAATTCGATATTTTTAACAATGTTTTCTTTAAAATGTTTACATTTTGTTTCAAGACTGTGAGTTGCTGTTGAGTAAAATATCCATACATTGCTTGAGTTCCTTTATCCGTATAAAAATGGGTCTTCTGTTCGGGTATTTTTTTTGCGGAGGTGAAGAAAACCCTTTATGGAGTCTAAAATCTCGAGGTCTACAGTGAGAGTGTCCTTTCCCATAGTGGGCCCGTCTGACTGAAGCCTCCGGTGTCACTTAAGCCTATCGGTCCATGGTATTTCACCTCTTGTTGCGTTGTCACAGTACCCAATCCAGTACTTTTGTGCCTCGTACAAGTCCTTTACTGAATGGGAGCTGTATAGTTCTGGCTCACCAGTGCGTAGCATCTGCACAGTATATCTGTCACTGTTTCTGATTCCTTACCGGACAATCTGCATGTTAGGTCGCCATTGTACAGTCCCATCTTGTTGAGGTCCCATCTTGTTGAGGTGCCCTTTTACTGGCGTGTAGCCAGTTAAGAGCCCTGTTTCAACTGGCTCCTATTCATTTTTAACAGGTCTGCCATTCTTTTGTGGGACGGTCGTTTGATGTATTCTTTCCCGTGTTTTTTCCTGGGACGTTTTACTAGTAGTTTTTGTGATTGTCCTAAATCCAGTTTTTTTACAGACACTTGCTGTACGCTTTGGTACCCCTATCTGCTGCCCATTCGTTAAGAATGTCTCAACGATTAAAGCAGTTCCTCCAGTCTTATTGATTCAGGTTAGGTAGATCTTCCTCTACTAATCCGAGTTTCTTTAGATGTCCTCTCAACCTGTTAAGATACCCGTTAGTATTCTGAGCTTGTTTTTACTTTTTCTGATGCAGTCGTCTGATCTCTTCTGGTTATCGTTTCCCAGTAGTGTATTGGCCTGCCTCAGTCCTATCCAGAATTGGGATATTTTGTTATTTACTTCTATTCCAAGTTCATCAAGTATTGTACTGGTGCTTATTCCGCAGATGGTTTCAGGTCCCAGAAATGATGTTTCCGCCCCTTATTTTGCGAATACGTCTGCTATTTCATTACCCTCCACTCCAATGTGTCCCGGAACCCATAGGAGGGTAACATTGTTGATCTTGCCTAGTTCGTTTAGATTCTCTAGGTACTCCCAAACCATCTTGGAGTTCAAAGCGTTAATGGCTGCTTGGCTGGACACATTTTTCGATGGCGTAGATTTCAGTTTGGTACCCCTATCCCTTGATATGGGGAGTTTTCCGATCCTCTTCTTGCGAGTTTGTCCGCTTTCTCGTTACCTGCAATTCCCTGATGTCCTGGCACTCATATCAGCCTGACGTGATACAGTCTGCCAGCGATCTCAGTTCTTCTTTGCAGTCCCATACCAGTTTGAACGTCACTTCCTTGTTGCACAATGCCTTAAGTGCCGCTTGACTGTCTGACAGGATGTTAATCTGCGCGTTTTCACTGTTTCTTCTGTTAATCTCCTTCGCGCATTGAATGGTAGCGTATACCTCCGCCTGAAAGACGAAAGTGTAAGTGAGTAGCTGATACCAGTCTGTGGATTCCTGGAGAACACACCCGAGCCTGCTCCATTCTCAGTCTTGTATCCATCTGTGTACCAGATTTTTTCCTGTAAAATGTTTCTGAGCCGTGAGTCGTTTCACTCAGTTCTGTCTGGCTCCAACACCCTGACTGGGTTGTTGAAATCGTTGTGGGTCTTTGGCGTCTTAATTTCAGTAACAATTTTTTTTGTGATGGTGGATGAAAGACGATATGATGCTTCAGTGTATTCACCATATCTACATGAATTTTCTTGCCAGAAAACCCTTTTAAAAATAAATACTTTATCAGTGAAGTTATCAAAATTGAAATATTTACCCGACTTTTTTTTTTAAATTACAATATAAAATTAACTAAAGATTTGAAGACCAAAATTGAAGAACGTCTTTCTCAAACATCTTGGTCAGTTCCACGGTTTTGTATAAGGATAACTTCCAATGATTAGATATAAATATCACCCCATATTAAAACATTGCCACATAAATGTGTCAAAAATAAACTACTTCAATCCGTAGTGTAATCATTTCTTTTTAAGTCACTCTTCTAAAATCCTTCTTAATCTCTAATTACGCAGAATAATAATTACTAAAATATATTCACTATACTTTATTAGTCCTTCCCGAAGTCCAATCATGTAAGCGCCTTCATCAATATTTTAAAAACCATTTTATATCGACTAGAACTTCGATTTGCGCGCTCGCCATTTTATATTATGTATCCATTGCTTCGCATTTAAATTTTATTTTGACGTAAAAACCATCTGTTTTTGCCATTTTTTTTTTGGGAGCAGAAAGGTTAATAAGTTACTAGTTGTTTTTGTATTTTATAAAGGTACTTTTAGACTATATTTTTAAACTTTTATTAAAAATGATGTCTAAAAACATGGCCTATTGCGTTGACACTCTGAATCTTGGAATTTCCATCAATTTTGTTGGCAAATTCATCAAAATCTGGCACTTGATCGGATTTGAAAAAAATTGATTTATCGAATTATATTTTTAATTTTTGCAAAAATTTTGAAAAATGCACATCTGTTGTATTAATGACATTTTATTCTTTGCAATTTTTCGTGAGTCGTAATAGTTTTTCAGTAAAAAACTACCAAACATTTTGCTAAAAATAAAGAAAAATTCTGCATTTTCGGATACTCAGACTACTTTTTTATAGGTTTTAAGTATTAAAAAAATCCTGACTTTTTAGCTTAAAACTTTAATGATTAACGTGTTTTTATATATATTTTTAATAGTACCATTAAAAAGAGCACCATGAAACCATAGATTTTGACCTTTTTTTTAATTCTGCAAATGGTAAGGTCTTAAATTTTTCTAAAACATTTTGTTCGCGTGGGCGTTAATGCACAGAAAAAAAGAATCTCTTAAATCAAATTGTAACCGCATTAATCCAAGAGAATGGTATTCTTAATAGTTCCAACCAAATATTAGTTTGATTTTTGACAAAATCTTCTTGACTACTTGATAACAGAAATTTTTGTGTCAAATGTACACTTTCTTGTTAAATAATGTGGTTTGGTTGAGGCAAGAATATTTCAATTTTGTTGAGAAACAATTTTCTTGGATAAAGCTGATTTCTCAGCCCATGTTAACAATGATCCTCTTGATTCAAGAGATGAAAATCTTACAAAAATTATTGGATATGTTTGCTATATATGTTTCATATTTTTATACTGAAATACTTTGATACAAATGTAAGATTTCTCATTATTGTATTTGAAATATTTTTCTAGAAGATTTAAAATTTCTTGTACCAAGATGCAATTTAGAGGCTGTCAAATACAAAAATATGTATGGTATCTCTAGAAGCCTTTCATAATCTTTTTTGAAGATATCAATCGTACATTTGGTACAAATGAAGGACCACCTTCCAAGAAGAAAGTTGTTTGGGAACAGGGTTTTGAAGATCAAAGAAAAAAATTCTTGTAACAATTTGCTTGGTTGTTATATATACTCACGACCTCCAAGCATAAAATAAAAATGTGTAGGCTGGAGAATGTGTACATGTGACAATGTATGTGCATAACACACATGCATGTAGGCATGTACCCACATATACAAACATTTTTCAATTCAAACTTTGTTCGCGAGTATAATATACCAAGCTAATTCTTAAAACCAGCATTTTCTTCTCCACTTTCAAAACGCTGTTCTAGAAAAACCCTTAAACTGTTCATTTCCAAAAAAATTTTAACTTCCATGCTTAAATAATTCCAAACAGAACACAAAACCATCAAAAACACAAACACACTTGTTCACTATGGCGGCTACCCGGATATGGATATGTTTCTGCGATTCGGCGATCTTCGGCGCTACCGCTAATACTTAATTCTGCTTATTGGTCGAGGTGGTCATGTGTGGGTGCTTTCGTCATCAGAACACGTTTGATAAGAAATGTTATTCTTAAGCCGAGAGAACTATTTCAAGAAAATTCATATAAACAGGCAAACAACGCAATTAGTTGAAAATAGAAGTATATTGGTCAATCTAAAATTATTATCCTTGGGGGAAGATTATTTAATTCAAGAATATGTATATTTTCAAAAAGAGAATACGAAATTTAATATTTGATGCGAAGAGCAAAAAAGAAACAGATAATTTTATTAATTCCAATAAAATAACTATTTATTATATTTTAAGTAATCACAGGACAGAATGTGATTTGAAAAATAATGTTTGAAACTAATTTTAACATAGTAATTGTAAAAGAAACTATAAAATTTCATGTGTCGAAATTCAACATGGTAATCCCATAAGAGATTTTCATCAACAGATTTAGGGTATTTACAAATAATCTAGCAAAGAACTGAATAGAAAAATTTAAAATACTATAATCTCAGATAAGTCTGCGATCATAATAACAATGAGAACAGTGTTTGGAGAAAAAGAAATTTTAGACTTAACCTGAAATTTCAATATCATGATACATCAATGTAATCAATTCAAATTCAAGGGAAATAGTATAAATCGGGGAAATACAGTAAAAAGGGCAATAATAATAATAATAAAGTTTTATGAGATTTAAGAAATCAATAATAACGAACATAAAAAGTATTTGTATAAAATTAATATAAGTAGGAATTGTACAAAAATTACATCAAAATTATTCTTTTTGTCTCTAGAATAATTTGGTGCTAATTAAAAATTGTATAAAAATTAATAGTTTTTTAATTTTGAAAAAATTTAAGTTAAAAAACTGTCAAATTCCAATCTAGTGAGCTATGACTTGGGCGTTTATAAAAACTATGTCTCGCTGTCAAGCGAGACTTTTTGCTTAAAACTCTTGAACAGTTCACATCGCTCTGCATGACTAAAAACAAACGAAGTCAAGTCAAAGCAACTCTGATAAAAGAATGTCAAGAAGTGACGCTATTTTTCAAGAAAAAGGAAAAACTTTTAAATCAAGGGATGAAGCCACAATTATCCATCCTGTCCTGCATCCCGATTAAGAGATCCAGAGTATTCTGATCGAATTGTATCCTGACTAAATTTATCCAGTTTCCGTTTTGAAAAACATTCCATTTGTATTTTTGAAGAACATCTATTTAACAACAATAACTGTAGGAATAAGGAAGACTTAGTCTTAAATAAAGGTACCAATTTTCATTAAATATCGATATTTAAAAACATTTTAAAACAATAAAAGGCCATAACTAATTTTTCTAAGGTTAAAAATTACTTAACCTATAAATAACTTAGGTTAGAGTATTGGAGAATAAGGTGAGAAAATAACAATAAATTTCACTTGTAACTGTTAATTTTTCTTTGTAATAAATAAAAATACACTTACCTTATTCTACCAAATATCTATTGCGCATTCAATTAAAAGGTTTTTCGTTACTGATTTTTTTTTGTTATTATTAAATGTTTATGAATTTGTCTCAGTAGTCGTTATTATTGATTTTTGAAATTACAAGCCAATTAGAAACACCCCTGAGGTTAAGAATCTCTACTCTGTATAGTAGATGGCGCCCAATACATTCTGTCAAACGTAAGAATTTACATTCTGTCTGAGCTTACGAAGGAGGTAAGAATAAAAATATTACACAAAAATTTTAAATTTATTTAAAAAGAAAAGTTAATTAATAAAGTAAGTAAATTAGAAATAAATTAAATTAAATAAAAAAGGAAAAGAGCTGTAGTCGAGGTTAGTTGATTAAAAAATAAAACAACAAAATTTTCTAGGTTATGTACTAAAATTTAAAATTAAAAGTCAATAAAAATAAAATAAATTAAACAACATCCTATCACAACAAAGTATACAGTACGTAACAATATATTTGATTTAAGAGATTCTTTTTTTCTGTGTTGGTTAAATGTAAAAATGAACTCGGACCCGAGTGCTCACTAGGAAATGCTTACTTAGTATATATGATACCTTACTTTTTTAAAATTTAAAACCTTATTCTATAGTTATTTATGTATAGTCATTTTTTGGTACTTAAAATTTAAAAAATTGCTATAAACTTTTTATAGGATGAAAGTACAAATCTTTCCGAAGAAAATAAGCTCAAGATCGTTATTCTACGATCACTCATCGAGCAAGAGTAGCCGATTTTCGCAAGCGCCTTTTTTTCGAAAAATCTCGAAAACTAATAACGATTTTTAAAAATTTGAAATACGTACGTATTCTACATGCCACGAGCTATATTTTTGTCAAGTATCAATTAAATTTATTTAAATTTGATAAAAGTTATAGCAGAAACAAAAAAAATGCGATTTTGGACGGTTTTTCCGATTTATCTCGATAAGTTACATCTCGATCGATACGAAGGTGGAATTTTTTGAACCATAAAAATACCAAAAAAGGACCATGGGAGTGACAAAACTGCACAAAGGATGTGAAATAAAATCACACAAGCTCCCAAGAACAAGGACATTAAAAATGTCCTACGCTGCACCAGCGTCTGGACTTCAACAACTACTCCTTGGGCTATATGCCCCATCAGGTATTGAATTACGAAAGTCCAGACGTGGCTTGGTGCCCGACCAAGTCGGGGCTTTAACCCAAAAACTTCGATTTTGTTATTAAAGGAACTTGCCATTCTTAGACCGGTTTCGGCATTATTGTGCCTCATCAGTAAGAAGCAGGCTAGCTCGACATCCTGTCACTAAAGGATGTCTGAAAATGAATTCGACTCGCCTCGTTCTTGATAAAAGTGGTTGCGTTAGAGCAAGTGTATCACGAACGAGGAAAGCCCAACGCCATCTTCTCGATCGAGACTTTTAAAAAATGAATCGAAAGATATTTTTATTATCTACAACTTTCTCATTTACCTTTTTTTTATTGGAGTTATACTTTTTTTTTATTCACGAAAAACCGTTTTTGCGAACTTTGCGAATTTTTTTAGGCAATTTCGCCAACCTGGATCGAGTTTAATGAAACAAAAACTCATATTTTTTTCTCTATACGACCCTATTTTTTGTTTTCGGGTTGAAATTTTGTCATCTCTTCATATCTATTGATTGGACTAAGTGTTAAAATTCGAAGTGTTAACTCCCTTAAACAAGTAATTAATATAAAATCAACCCGGACATTTAACAGTTTCTTAGACGTTTGGCTATTTTTGACGATTTCAAAATATTGTGCAAAAATTTAAGTGCATCGCTTGGACTAGGCGGTAATAAGGCAACCAGGTGAAACTCCACAACACACGGATCAATCCGTATAATTATTAAATGGCTGGCGCCAAAAATCGAATAAAAAAGTACCACCTTACCTGTATAGGTACTCGAAATCGCATAATATACGCTGCTGAGTTTGTGTTGTGCTTTTTTTTAACTTGGCCAATAAATTACGACATAAAATTATGCTAGAAATATAAATAAAATATGCGGTTCATTTAAATTTTTGAAGGTGGCGGCGATGCCTTATTTACATGGCGACCGTTTTACTTTTTTTAATATTCGGGACAGACACGTTTTATTCGGAATGGTAAACTGTTTGATTGTAAAAATGACTCCAGAATATACACAAGGAAAGAGGCAGGCCAAGACACTACTGGGAAACTGTAACCAGAAAATATCAGACGTCTGCATCAGAAAAAGTAAAAAACAAACTCAGAATACTAACGGGTATCCTAACAGGGCACTGCCGGTTGAGATGGCACCTAAAGGAACTGGGGTTAGTAGCTTTTGCGAGGAAGAGGAGGAAACCTCTATTCACATTTTCTCAGAATGCATAACCATTGTATAAGGATAATATAGTAGTATAACGCCCTAGTAAAAAGCGTTTGATTACATAAAAAAAATTAAGCATAGAGGATCAGTCAAAAAGTCATGACATAACAAAGTTGCTTTTTCTTTAATGGAACGCCCTGCACCCATATCATAAATTTTACCGTTTTAGGAGATCGAAAATTATGCTTTTTTATTTTCTGTAAATAAATAATTAAAATTTATTGATTTTAAATTTTTTTACTAAAATTATCTAAACATATTTTGGTAAAGGATTTCATTAAAAATGTGTAGGAGTTTTCAATGCGTTCTGCTGTTCAAGATCATAGTTTTTATAAAAAATATATAACTCTATTCATTATTATCCAAATTTTCATATCCTTTTCCCCCATTTTTTCACAATTATTACAATTAAATTTTTTTAAATATTTTCGAAATTGAATTTAAAATCTAATAAATAAATTATATATAAAAGTTAATACAAAATTAACAACGCAAATCTTAACTATTTATTAACCCTATAAACAGGAAAATTCCACTGAACCTAAGCTTGCCTTGGTGCATCTAGAGTTCTCGACGACAGGGCTGCCAACTAGCCTTTACCTATTTACTTTTAAAACGTTTGTGGATTAGCAAACGAGTGGATTACTAACAACTTTAAAATATCAATACCAAGACAGTTTTTTAAAATCGTAAATTAACTGGATAGAAAAAATATATACGAAGTAATAGATACAAAACTAGGTATCCTTCTAACCAGCATCAGCCTTACAAAAAATACAGATAAAAAAAGATTATGTTGTTTAGTATCAAACAACAACATAATAATTTATTAATTCCACCAGAAAATAAGATATTAATAAATAAAAAAAAATTATTTTATACTTTTAAAATGAACTAAAGCAATCATATAATATCCATATTATAAACAAGAAACCAAACTATTGCAAAAAATACAGACTTTAAGACGGGTTTAATAAATTATCAGATTAGAATTTTTCATAAATTACCATTATCGATAGTATACTACTGACCATTTGATTACTCGCAATTTTATTCACAATTGCCCTTTAGTCACAAAATTACTTACAGACTAGTAAAATACTCACAAATTGGCAACCCTGGCTTCTCGAATTGGCTGTCTTATATTTAATAATTTTTGATAGTAGATAATAAAATAAATTGATAATTTTTGGCCTTCAATTCCATACGTCTTCCAATTTCCTTTCTTTGTAACTAAATAACACATTAACAAAAGACAAGCAGAAATGAAAAAGAAGATTTCAAATTATAATTTCACTCAAGCAACGACATGACCTAAAGACATGACTTGTTTCCACAGGGAGTGCTGCCATCTACAATCTGTCCACATTGCCCTATTGATAAAAGTCCGTAAGGCGATACTACTATATTATCCTTATACAATGGCATAACCCTGCAAAATCACGGTGTACGATAACTCGGAGAATATCAAATAGAAGAGGGAGATCTACCTAACCTGAAGCGTACCGACATCCTGAACTTTTTGAAAAGAATAGGACTGGAGGAACTGCTCTAATCGTTGAGAGAAGGGGACACAATAGGTCGCAGTGTATCGACACCCCCATCAACAGAGATAGATAGTGTAATTAATTACGAGGGTCGATCAATAAGTACCCATGTTTGAAGATAAGTGGCGTTACTGAGAGAGGTTGACATTATTGTCTCGTACTATTAAGTGTCAAAACGTCACCATAGTAAATTTCAGAGTGATAACAAAAAAGATTACCAAGATAGTAATGAGTTCAGAAATCCGCTGTGCCCTAGTAATCAACGTTTGTTAAACAATAATTTGCTTAGTCTTATTAGTACTCACTAGCCCGAAAAGGGGCAAGATGTGCCCCGATTGGTCCAGAACCTTTCTTTGGTATAGCGAAAGCACTAACAAAAACATATAACAGTACCTAGATGAAAAAGCAATCTCGAGAATGGTGGAACAAGGCGCCGGGAATGAGACAGGCCAAAGAGTTCATTAGAACCATCGCCTACTAATAAAGAATAGGCGATCATCCAGGATCTTGGTTGGTCTCCTGACAGGGCACTATAGACTCAACAAACACATGAATAACATCGGACTGGCAGACACAACCATATATAGGTTCTGCCAAGAAGATGAGGAAACCTCAGTACACATTCTGTGCTACTGCGAAGGTCTGACAAGGCTAAGGTTTTCGACGACAGTGGAGGAAAAACCACAACCCTCCCAATATATGAAGGACCTAAGATCTGGCCTATGGAGTCTAATACCAAGGACGGGTCTAGACAGGGTACTCTAACATGACTTGAGGGCACACACAGTAGATCTGCAAAGGTCGCAGTGGAGAGGCTACCATAAGCATATAAGCCCCATACTAGTATTTAAATATTTGGAAATAAATAGAGTTGAAATGTAGGATTAGCAGTTTGGAGCTACGTCAGCGGTCACTAATGACACTTAGGCGTTTTGTGTTATTGTATCTAACCCATAGCTCCCCTTCATTACAGCACCCACTCCAGAAATTATGTGCCTTGTACTAACTTCTACAAGTTTTTTACTGGGTGTGAGCTGTAAAGTGTTCACCAATTGGTTGCCCGTAGATTTGTTGTCGTTTGTGGTCGAACGCTCAGCATTTGCAAAATACGTGTGATACTGTTTCTGGTTTCTTGTCACATAATCTGCAGGTTAGGTCTCCATTATACAGCTTCGTATCCTTGCCTTACTCCCTCAAGTTTTTGACTATCGGCTAGTCAGGACAAAAGTGGACTGTATACTTGAAAGTTTGTTGGTTTCCTTACTGGCGTCGTTGCAAGATTTGATGTAGGAACCAAATTTACTAGTCACTGTTTTTTTATATGCGAACAAAATAAAACTTTGACATAGTTCACAATTCACAACAATCAACAATTTACAATAACTTAAGGTGTATTATGCAATTGCTAAAAAACAAGAATTTAAAATTGGTTTGATTGATTGTAGAATAAAGATTTGCTTTAGAGTGCAAAGTTCCGACTAAAGAGTGCTGATGATCCACTCTGTTGAGAGCTTGTTTGCGTCTTATTTGTAATTTGTTTTCGAGTGCAAAATCACGACTAAAGAGTGCTTACAACCGACTCTGGTAAGAGCTTGATTGCGTCTTATTTGTAATTTGTTTTCAAGACTGACTCTGTTGAGGGGTAGTTTGTCGCCTACGCAATAAATTTATTAGTTAGAAAGATGACAACCAAAACCATGTTTCATAGCACCCCGGCTAAAACCGTGTAAAATCGATAGATTAGATGACCCTAGAGCCGACTGGTGAGTAGTAACTTCCAGAAGTGTAGCATCTTCACGGGGTGGCATTTCTGCTGTGTAAAAAAATGGGTCGACTTTCTTATAAGACCCCGTCTGATATTGTAAATGTACATAGATATTGACATTTCAGTTTTTGACCTCGAGGACCCTGTGCGAAAAGAGGAGCGGGGAGAAAACCGCAAAATTTTCGATCTCCCTTCAGTTTTTCCTCTTGCTTTTTTCCCTTACGTCCTACGGCAAAGGCATGTCTATACTTTGTTGTAGAGCGTTAAATTTCCTTCAATATTGAATATACAAAAATGTTTGTATCTCAATTATTTACCGAGATATGGCGCTTCGAATAAAAGGTCATTTTTAAAATTTCTGAAATAAATGTCAAAAAATGCAAAATTCCACATTATTTCTTCTGTTATACCCGAATTATAATGAAATATTGTTGTAATTATGGTTCCTTGTTAAAATCACCACCTTTTCACACCCCTTACCACCCCCCCAACTCCCTCCCTCGCCCAATCCCAATTAGCTTAATATTTTCTTCTCTGATGAATGCCAACCATATTCACATCATGTTGGTATTGATATTACTTACTTTTCGGATTGACATCACTCTGTATATGATATGATATAATTTTGGATAACACCATCGTGTTCAGCAACCTCGAAAACGGGGGGAAGATATATATTGCAGGAAGAAGACGCGGAATCCGCGATTCCCCATTGTGGGGGTGGTTTTTAGCCGTTTGCGGGGTGGGGTCAAGTCGAAAATAAATTTTGATAACGCCATCGTGTTTAGCATGCTCGAAAACGGGGAGGAAGATATATTTTGCCGGAGGAAGACGCCGAATCCACGATTCCCCCATTTTGGGAGTGTTTTTTGACCATTTGATGGCTGGGGTTAAGTCGAAAATAATTTTTGATAACGCCATCGTGTTCAGCATCCTCGAAAATGGGGGGGCGAAGATATATTTTGCCGGGGGAAGACGTCGAATCCATTTTGGCGCTAGAAATGGGAGACGTGCTGTTCACCTGTTTGTTGAAGGCCATGCGTTAGATAGATTCACAACTTCGAAGTTAGTTTTTTAAAAATTAGAGTCGGGTGCACAAAATTCATCCCCACTCCATGTCGTATCGGTGTCGTGTCGCCAAGTGTGAAAGCGCCCATTGAGTTTTAAAATACCGGTTGTCTTTTCAAAGGTAATATTGCGTAGTAAGCAAAAATCACTCGACTGTTAGCGAGAATGTCGACTATTGCTATAGTCTATTTTTATGTATGAGAGAGTATTAAAATAATAAAGCGTTCGTAATCCATATGCGTACCACTTCTTTTAGTAGACAGTTAAAATATTTTGTGAAGTTATACCTCGAGTATTTTCGTATGAAATAACCTTTGTATAAATATAATAAATATATCGGGTGTACACTTATATTTTGACCTAATTAACCTGCTTATAACTTCTAAACAGCTGAAGGTAAAAAGTGCAATTTTTTCTAAAATATTTTATTTTTCCACAAGGTATGTTAAGAACATTGTGTCAAACGGGCTATGTAGGTATAAGGGTTTAAACTTTGACTTTTAAACAACGTTACGTTCATAAATAATAATTTTAATATAAAAACTACTTCTTACCTACAAATCCAAATCAGAATCGAAATCAGAAGATGAACTGTCGCAACCAATATTTACAATGAGTGGCTCGATCATTTCATCAGTAATATTGTCCAACTTCCACATTTTCTCTTCTTCTTTAATCGTATGATTTACTGCCTTTTCCAAGTTTTCAGGCTTCACATTATTTACAGCCTCCAAAAACAACTGTTTAACATCACTCATTTTAAAAGAATTATTTTTTCTTCTTCTTCTCCCTTTATCTGTGCCCATATCAGTTCAATCGGGTTTACTTCGCAATGATATGGTGGTGATCTAACCACCGTCATCCCACGATTTTTTGCAATTTCATCAATTTCATATTTTTTTAATTTCTCTTTATGAAGGGAACACAAATGATACAGTTCTCTTCTCACAGAACCGGGATGGAACTTAATATTCTTTGAATTTAGCCAATTCTGTAAATCTTTTTTTAACCACTTGGTTGTGGGCATTTTTTCTGTAAGTCTCGAGTGATAACTTGCATTATCCATTACAGTTCTGAGGAAGAAGATCTATCATTTGTTCCAACCACTCTTTAAAGACATCAGCATTCATGTCCCATGGTAGTCACCGGTACGAGTAGATTCAAAAGTCAATAAACCACCTTTAACAAAACCGTTTGAACTACCGATGTGTACTATTATCAGTCTGCGCCCCTTTCCTGATGGTGGATTTAAACCAGTAGATAAATTATTTAAAAAAGCATGTCTTCGACTTGTAACAGTTTCATCTTGCCAAAATTTATTTGGTGTATGTCCCTCGTTGATCCATGTTTCATCTAAATAAAATATATTTCTTCTTTCGTTTCTCATTTCTTTTATAGTCCTTAGGTAATTTATTCTCCATACTACAATATCGCTTCTTTCTATTAAAATAGACTTTCTGAAATGCTTTTTCCATAGAATTTCTTTTAAAAGTTTCCATAGTGTGCTTCGACTCATTTCAGGGTAATCCTTATCATCTCGAACCGTGGCAAGAACTTTGTCTACTGTCGGAAATTCTTTTCTAAAGAAGAACGCATGCACTTTCCTTCGAAGTCTTTCTTTCAAATGATTTTCTATTTGAAATTTTGGTTTTCCTGGAGCTTTACGTGCTGTTTGAAACTCGCCATATTTCTCTTCTTTAACAACTCTGTAAATCGTAGATTTCCCAACACCAAGCGTACTACTAACTAATTCCACTGTGTCATCAACACTTTTACATAAATGTTTGTCTGTAAATGATTTAAAACAATTAAATATTAATGTTTTTCCATTAACTGTTAAAGGACCGATTTTTTGTCGTTTACGCAGTACTTCCAAATTTTCCATGATCACACTAGAATTCACAATAGACTGCACACTGCACCTTGCATGTTGCAACTAAACGACATTTAGTAAGCTGTCAAGAATACACAACTGGACCTCCTTACTAAATGGAAAACCTACAATCGCATTTTCGGTGAAATTTGTTGGTAAGGGATTTATCTACTTATAATTCGATTACTGTAAGAAATTCTTGGAATTAAAATAAAACAAAATTGGCAAATAGGTACTTATTGAAAATAATCTTAAGATACGGCTATGTTATCTTTAATACACAGGGCTTTTGGCCTGTCCAAACCTTTTTCTATTGTTCTGTACAGCTTATGGTTATAAAAGACCCAAAACTTGTATTAGCTCAGGTACATTTATGACAATTTTAGGAAATATTTAGATTATTCCGTAAAAATATTTAAAATGACCGTACTAAGTTTTGCATTAGAAATGCTGTTTTATTACTCTCTCACACATAAAAATAGACCATAACATCCATTTGAAAAAAAAACAGTTTTACATAACGTTCAAATATTAAAAAAGATATAAATCAAATTCTACATAACCTACAAAAAAAGCAAACACTAAAATTGGAACATAAATATTACCGTTTTTATTTAAATCTAAAATAAAAAGATGATTCCATAAGTTTATTGTCCGTTGGTCAAGGACGAAACTGCGACTCAAGCGGCCTGTGGTCGTTCACTTCGCGACCTTCCAAGTACGTTGATGATGTTCCCAGCAGCATCTTTAACTTATGACTGGGTCTGAAATCCTCCGATGCACTCGGGGTCGAATGATTTATTTTTAGATTTATATAACATTACAGGTTTTACGAATAACAAGTAGTTTACTGAAGAGATATGTACACAGTAGGTTATAACAGAAACTTGATAATGAAGACCCATCAATCTCGATACTATAAATAAGAAAAAAAAATTTAAACAATGACGAATCACGATATCTTTGAGACCTAAATGGTTGTGGATTTTTCGGAACTTTTATACAGCGTGCCTTTTATGGGTTTGGCCACCTTGGCCGCTCGGAAAATGGGTTTTTTTTTCTAAATTCATAAACTCTGAAATGTAAAATGATTTTTATTTAATTTGTTTGACGAATGTTTGACATATTTTTTAATTAAAAATATTAAAAAATGGCGGCGCTGTATACATTTCCCCGGAGGCCCTCCTCAGCACGTGAGGCGGGGATGTGGCGTCATCGATTGCTCCTTCATTTGCATCTGAAAACAAAAAAAAATATGAGCCTAATTTTGGATAGTGTGGTTATGATGTGACATGGTGTTTTTTTTTCGATTATTTGAAAAATTGTGGTGAGCCGAAAAAAAAAGTTCATTTTTCATTTACATTTTACGACAAAAAAAGTCAATAGATAAAAAACTAATCAAGTAATCGTAAAAATCCTACGTAACATCATAACTTCACTGTCCAAAATTAAGCTCATATTTTTTTTTTATTCGAATATTTCAAAAAAATGTCAAATTCGATACAGTACCTACACAATAATTTTCGTGCAGTAAGTCGGATTGAGATGGGTTTTTTTGCATTCGTTAGCTCGTCTAGACATTTTGTGCCATATTTTGATCATGTACTTTTTTGAAATTGCACCGCTGCATCAAAAAGTGCAAATCTTCCTTCCAAGTGTTGCAGAAAAAATTCATATCTTGCTCAGAAAACATCCGAATCATATAAATTTCAGTACCTGGGGGTGTTTTGGGTCGTTTAACCTGAATATGATGGCCAAATGAGCTACCGGTGTACCTGGAGGTCAGGACGGCGCCGGCGCCGGCGCCAGGAACGACATCACCTCCGGAGGACCTGGTGCACGCTACCTGGCTAAACACATGGAGTTTTACTGAAATTACTTATCAAATCGATCGAATCACCTCAGGGGGGTTTTTCGGGTCTCTCGTCCCAGATCTGACATCGACATCGACCTCTGGAGGACCTGGTGCACGCGACCTGGCTAAAAACGTCATCTCCTGGAGTTTTACTGAAATTACTTACCAAATCGGTCTGAAACACTGTTATGGAGAACTTGCTTTATTAATAATATATTGACTAGCAGTCATTAAAGCAATGTTAGACAGTTTGACGACAAAATTTCAGTAAAACTTCTCTTTTTTAGCTAGGTCGCGTGCACCAGGTTCTCCGGATGACGATTTCGATGTCAGAACTGGGACGAGCGACCTGAAGAATCCCCGGGTAAAGAGATTCGATCTATTTTTTATAAATTTACAGAGAACTCCAGGTGATGACGTTCCTGGCATCGTCCTGACCACCAGGTACACAGAAGGCTCATTTCATATTCAGCTTAAGCGACCCAAAACACCCACGGGTACTGAATGAAATTCATGTTCGAAATCGAACATTTTAATCTACGCCCATGGCGATAAAAGAAAATAAAAATAACCAAAACGCACGCTTAGGTGCCTAGCATAGCAACAGTATAGCACGTGTCGTGAATCAAGGCCATCGCGCAGATACAAATTAACGCGGAAGTAAGTCACCGACGAACAAGGATATAAAACTTCAATGCGAAAGCCGCCCTTGTCGGCAAACGCCTTTTACATATACCGCGACACACTGGCGCGACTACAGGCTGCCAGAGAGATAAAACAAAAAGACACATCTATAAAGCCGCAAACGCGTATCGGTGGTTGGCCGAAAGGATTTCGCCCAACGGCAAGCGTTTCAAATAGATCAAAATTAAACCAGTAGAACTTCTAACTTCGTGTGAACAGGTCGTAATCGTTGGACCGTTCATACGTAATAAATTTAGCAATTTACATTATACAAATTTCATGATATTACATACATACCCTTATTTAAACTCACCTATTTCTTGAGCAATTGCAAACCCAGTTTTGAATCATTGTTAAATTCTACGTTTGTTAAAAAGTGTTTTGTTTTTTACGAAAGTTATCGTTAAATATAAAATTCAAGTAACCAGTGTATAATTTCATTACAAACCACAAATACAGTCCACAATTTACTCAGCCAACTTATTCTACAATAAGTTGGGACAGACTGATCTGCAGGGTGTAGTCTGATAAGTTTGGGTCTCCAAATTTGGTAACATTTGGAACTTCCCAAAACAATTCATATGATTCGGATGTTTTCTGTGCAAGATATGAACTTTTTCTTCAACACTTGGAAAGAAGAATGCATTTCTTGATGCCAGAGGTGCCATTTCAAAAAAGTACATGATCAAAATATGGCACAAAATTTCTAGACGAGCTAACGAAGCGAATCCGACTTACTGCTCCAAAATTTCATATTTCGGGCTATTTTTGTGTTAAATTTTCTCGACTATAAACAAAACTAAAATGTTCTTGACAGTGGACTTCAAATCTTTCCAGTTAGTTCTAGCTGAAACAACCCCCCGTATCTTACGAAATCGTTATTTGTATTCTTTTGTAGGTACTGTTGCATATTTGCTGGGAATTCGCACGATCAAAGGTATCATCATTTCTAACTCGAACAAGCCTCCTGTTGGTTTTTGAGGGTTGCTGAAAGACAATTTTTATTTGTACTTGATTACTCGCGTTTTATAAAGGCTTTTGATCGTTTTCATAAGGTTCTTATGATATCTTAAAATCTCAAGAATACTTTTTCCTCTCGTACTAATAGAAAAAACATTAAACTTGTATGTCTGTTTGTCACAATAGTCAAATTACATCGATCTTTGCAGAAGTTTATTGAGGTCATTTATCTAGAAAAGACTAACTCTTGTGTTTCATTGAAATGGTTTTTCGGAAAAACCCTGCGCCTCGTATTTGCATGAAATCCGATTCTGAGAACGAAGATCGATGAACAAAGTAGGTTTAGCGAGAAAGTAAAAATCTTCTTTTTGGCATTAATGCTCTCTGCAAATATGTTCTTAGAAAAAGCAAGAACTCGGTTCATTTTCTCTCAATATTCTATTAAGAAATATTCTTGGAAGATTAATGTTAATTTGTTATGGTTATTCCAATAAATGTGCGCAATCTCATCTTTAATGTTACGTAATGAAAAAGCCTGATTTTATTTATTTACTGATTTAAATGGACTGATGTCCGAATTCTTATGCTAATCCTATATTAAATTAGCTATTTGTCCGAGACGTAAATAGAAAATTTAATATTAAAATTCATCTGATAACTTTATCAGTTCTAAAATAAATGGACCCTATTTACCACTCCGATAAGGATTACCTTTAGGGTCCTTAAAATGTACACGATAGCGTTTAATTAATTTGTTAGATGGTACAATATATACAGGGTAAGTCATGAGGAACTGTAGATACTCCTACCTCGTATTGAGGCCTCTATGGGAATAAGTGAATGCTCCCATTGTTTAATATTATACAGGGAGAGTTGTGAATTTTAACTGAAATTTCCTTTGGTCATTACTTTTAAACGGTAAGTTCGATTTTTCTCATATTCCGGTAAAACGTTATACTACTACTACCTAATTAACTGATTTATTCAAACTAAAATTAGTTCATTTGGTTCACATAAAAAAGTTCACCCTGTATATGGTTTTTGAAAACTCTAATAAGAATCTTACAAAGTACACAAAAAGACAACAAAAACGGCGATTTTTCCCCACACGTTTACCCAATTTCTAATAAAAAAATCAAATTTGACTAGTATAGTATAACCAGAAATATAGTAAGGTCATAAATCAATATTATCCGACGACCCTTATTATTACCTATTGTTCGAGATGTAGTAAAGCAATAAAAGTGTGTGCCCGTTAAAAGATTATGTTGTTATTATACCTATAGAACAGAACTTAATGGCTAGAGTAGATACGTCTGCGTAGACCGCCTGCGAATAAATCAAGTGATTGGTGATTTATAAATACAATATTTCTGGTCAGAGCATACCACCACAGCTCAACGTATGTTAAACTTACACAGCCGTTTCGGCACAATCAACCAAAAATATTACAGTATTTTCTAACTATTTATTAACTATTTTCTAACACGAACTAGAATTTTCTAACTCAAGTGGTTCGCGAGAAAATGGTGTTGTGGTAGCTTAACTGTTAAGCTGGCACAACCCTTCTATAACTTTTTCCTCCAAATAGTTGATTCTAACGCCGAATTTTTTAATAACTCGAATGGTATATGTATACAGGGTGTCCCAAGATTTTTTTTACAGGCTATAACTCAGGAACTAACGAATAGATTTTTTTGAAAATTGGGTAATCTTTTTGGGACCTACAGTAATTTCATCTGAGGTATACAGAGTATCTGTGACGTCATCACAGAAGCAGGGACGGCATCTCAATGAAAAAAATTAAATGGAAAGGGGGAATCAAACTTAGCTCAAATGAAAGGGTTTTTTATTTCAAATTCAACGTTGTATCACAATGAGGGTACCAAAGTAATAATTTTACCAAATTTTCAATTTAATGTTTATTTGCAACAATAACCAGTGATATTTAAAATGCCGCAATTATCATGTCCAAATTTACTTCTGATTGGCCTATTTTTACTTTTAACTAGTTTTTTGTAAGCGGAAGAAAACAGTTGGCGTTGGAATTCCACCTTAATCGCTTTTTGATTGACATTAGTAAAATCTAATAACGCATTGATTGTTGTCACTTTTTAAATATCTATTACGGTTTTAAAACAATTCGTAGTGTGAATCCAAAGTAAAAATGCCATTCCTATTCACACCGAATTAATGTTGCTAATCTATGGTGAATGTAGGAAAAATTCTCGAAATGCTAAGGCCTTATACCAGGAACGTTTTCCCGAAAGAAGAACACCTTCGCATATGACTTTTGCAATGGTTGAAGAGAAGATGCGACAAGGTTCATTTCCAAACTCAAAACATAGTCATCATGACAAACCAATACAGTCCGAACAGAATATGGTGAATGTTTTAGCATATGTAGCGGTCAATCCCCATGTGTCCATCCGAACTATTGCTGAAGAAATTGGTGTTTCTTCAAGTTCAGTGCATAGAATTTTGAAAACCCACAATTACCATCCATTTAAATTGCATTTGACTCATGAAATGCGACCCACCGTTCCGGATAGGAGATTAACGTTTACAGCCATCATGCAAGGTATGATGCAAGACACTCCCAATTTGTGGAGTGATGAAGCGTTTCCATATTAATGGCGTCGTAAATCGCCATAACTCTCACTATTGGTCAGTGGAAAATCCGCGGTGGGTAAGGCAAACTCGCTTTCAAACCAGGTGGGGAGTTAATGTTTGGTGTGGTTTATTCAATGGTCGGTTAATAGGCCCATATTTTTTTGAAGGCTATTTAAATGGTCAGAGATATTTGAATATTCTAGAAAATGAGCTACCTGCGTTACTGGATGATATTCCTTTGAATGAAAGACATGATATGGCAGCAAGATGGCGCACCTCCACATAATAACGGCATTGTAGCAAATTATCTTAATGCCAGATTTCCAAACAAATGGATTGGAACTCATGGACCCTTTCGATGGCCTCCACGATCGCCGGATATGACACCACTAGATTTTTTTGTATGGGGATATTTGAAAGCTCTGGTTTATAATGAATAACCTGTAGACGTGAACGATTTAAAAATTAAAATTAGAAGAGCTTGTAATAACCTTACGCAAGAGATGATACATGCGGCATGTACACGTGAACTACTTAGACGCTTCGATGCTTGTGTTGATGCAGACGGAGGTCATTTTATAAAATTACCGTGCAATCGAAATGTTCTGGTTATTCTTGAAAATAAACATTAAATTGAAAATTTGGTAAAATTATTACTTTGGTACCCTCATTGTGATACACCGTTGAATTTGAAATAAAAAACCCTTTCATTTGAGCTAAGTTTGATTCCCCCTTTCCATTCAATTTTTTTCATTGCGATGACGTCCCTGCTTCTGTGATGACGTCACAGATACTCTGTATACCTCAGATCAAATTACTGTAGGTCCCAAAAAGATTACCCAATTTTCAAAAAAATCTATTCGTTAGTTCCTGAGTTGTAGCCTGTAAAAAAAATCTTGGGACTACAGGGTGTCCCAAGAATTAGAATTCGATCAAAGGACCCCGCAGTTTTTGATAGGAAAATGGCTTTCGGTGGATTTCTCTCAAACTTCGGAAATTTATTCTTCATCCCATCCCGATCAAAAGTGTTCACGGACCCAACTCAATCCTATGTACAGATTTCGAGCTAGCGCGAGTTTAAAATGATTATGGGGAACTCGATATATGGGCATTTATTGGCAAGTTAGGCGTTCACCTCTTTATGTTTATGGTTTATATGATGGATATATATCATACACACCCAGATACACACACACGCACACATTTAGCGTCTTTTAGAAGATTTTATTTTGATTTCTAAACTATTACTTAAGAATTTATTTTTTATTTTATTTATATTTTATTTTCACCACGGCTATCGTATTCAGCATCCTCGACAACGGGGGGAGAGTTGGTTTGGTTGCTGCTTAAAACCTTTGTATATTATTCCGACTCACAGAATGTAGTATCTATAAATGACCTTGAAATCTCGTTTCCGTGACGTGCTGAGGAAAAACTGAGCCCGGATTCGGATTCAGGGCGCCAAAATACCTAGGAATAGCGTGGTCTGGTCAAATAGTCCCCACCTTTTTTTTTGTAAACCTGTGTTATCTTTGAAACTATGTATTTGGTTTTGACATTATTAAAAATGTTTCGAGATCCATCAAAATCTGTATTGAAAAGACGGATAGATTTTTGTTTATGGGCATTGGGGAAGGTTAGTGAAGATGATTTTTTTTATAATATGCTGTATGCTGTTTACAGATGAATCCACTTTTCATAAAAATGGATTAGTCTGACGGTTAACCATACAGATTTTGATGCATCTTGAAATATTTTTAATAATGCCAAAACCAAACACATAGTTTCAAAGATAATTTTTTACTAACTATTGTAACCAATCAAATTACTTAATTTAGAGTCATGTGTCAAATTTCATCCAATCAGCTATGGATTACAGCGATAACACCCTACATGTGGTGTTTTCAGTTTGGTGTTTTCAGCAAGTCAAGTTTTTGATTAAAAATTAATTAAACGTCAAACTGACAACTAGTTTAAAAATGTTTAAATCTACAAAGTAAAAAATTATCTTATCGAATACCCCTCGGGCCTTGATAAATCCTCAAAATTTTGTCATAGAGAATCCTTCAAGCGTGTTGCTTAAGGATAATAGCCCTCGGCCTTCGGCCTCGGGCCATTATCAAGCAACACGCTTTCAGCATTCTCTATGACAAAATTATCTCGGTATTATCAAGGCCCTAGGGGTATTACTACTGATAATTTTTTCGGTTCATAGTCTAAGCTGATCAAATAATACATGGTGTTATATTTAGGCATTATGGTGGAAAAATAACGAAAAATTGAACAAAAATAAAAATAACTCAAAAATTAATAGATTTAGACAAAAAGTAGACCTTTATAATTTTTAAAAAGTAATGGAATTTGCTACATAATAGGATTATAAAATACAGGGTGTCGTATTTAAAATAAGAACGATATTGTCGTTTGAATATGTCACTAATGACATGATATTCTCTAAAGAATCGCCCCGTTTTGGACGCACTGTATAATTTTAAGCCGGTATGGCCGGACTGCAACGATGGGCTTTAATCCCTTTATAATACCTTAACTGGAAAATTCAGAGCTTTAAAAGTCTGCATGATATTAAATGAAATTCGGATAATTTGGAGCAATTACATTGATTGATTTCTAACATGATTTGAGAAGACACAATTTTAAATAATTTCGTTTAGTTTCTATAGCAACTTAATCGAAAATATTATGGAATTTGTGAAAAGTGAACGCTGAAATAAATTAATTCTATTTAATAATTTCAAATTTTATAAAAAAAGTGCAACAAAAGAGGGTGTGAAGTGGTGTTGCAGATAGAGAGCTACGTTATAATAAATAGCTTTAAGCATCAAAAGAAAATTTAGAACAAAAAAAAATCAAATTCTGGAAAATAATATTAAATTGTATAAAGATAATAGTCTTTCTCGATTTGATTTTGAAAAACGTTGTTCATTTTATTGTAAAATTTTATTATGTTTATTTCATTAATTTAGATATTAATTTACTTAGTTATTCATCTTATTGTAAAATTTAATTATGTTTTAGCTATTTCATTAATTTACATAGTTTGTAATATTTTCAATAAATATGTAAAACACATTTATTCTAAAATAGCAAAATCTTGAAATAATAGAAAAATAAATAAAATTGAACTATAATCAAAAATGAAATCACCCAGGTAAGCAGAAGCAGCCTCAAATTTAGGTAAGCGGATTATAAATCTTCGCTGCAGTCCGGCCATAGGATTAAAGTTTTAATCCCCTGACCCTTTTTTACCCACTAACCATCGCTGCAGTCCGGCTATGCCCTTTTAAACAACTCTAAATAAATGATTGCTTTCAATTGTTAGTCTAATTTTTTTCATTTGGACTTGGCTGATTCCATAGGTTTCCAAGTTATTGGTTTTCTTGTAAGTGCTTCCATTTTTAGAAATATCAAAATATCTCGAAAACTAAAAAGCTTATGTATAGGGAATACTGGGACAACCTGTATATTTGAAAATAATTTTAAAATGTAGCCTTTATCAATCCACATATATCCATGAATAAACAAAATTTTCAAAATATTAACCGTTTAGTCACAATGGACCGTTTTTTTTACAACTTTGTGACTCGCCCATTTCCTTATGCCACGCTCAAATTGAGAGATTATTGAAATATACTCTTTTCTGGATGTACTTAACTTACCTTTTCTTAATCTGACGCGGTCGAGTTTTTCTAAGGATCGATTTTTTTTACTAATCTGACGGGCTGCTCTCAGCGCACCACCTATATTAATGGTTCATATATGGTAGGGTTACATTATAGGGTGCAAGGTTTCTCCCCATATGGATTTCTGACGCGCTCGAGTAACGCGGAAAATCCCCGCTTGGCCTCCCCTACTGTTTAGATTACAATTTTGTACCAGGCCGATAACCCAAAAATTTAGTCTGCAATTCGGCTTTTGTAAAAATTTGGTCTGCAGTTTACCGACACCGGGAGAAAATATGTATTTTTATGTCGGGAAGACATGGTAAAAATTAAAAAACAAATATGTATTTGTCCAGCCAAAATCGGCATTTTACGAAAAAAAATTGAATTGGCCGCCATTTTTGGAAAAACAATAGTAGAGAAAAAAAATTTATCTTAAAAAGAAGGATTTTATGTGTACTTTTGTTTAAGAAAATCAAACATTTTATTTCTTTGTTTAAAGTGCCCAATTTAGGGAATAATAAAAAAAATTCGATTTTCATTTTTTATATTGACTTATATTGATTGGTTCCCTCACAAAAATCTTAATTTAGAACCTGAAATATTTTTTTAATTTTTTTAAACATTTTTTGGACTGAAATACAGTTTTTCTAAGAGAATCAAGCATAAATATCGCGATAAAAAAATTGGAAAAAAATGAAAATCGAATTTTTATTTTTTTATTATTCCCTAAAATGGGCACTTTAAATAAAGAAATAAAATGTTGGATTTCTTAGACAAAAGTACACACAAAATCCTTATTTTTAAGATAAAATTTTTTCACTACTATTGTTTTTCCAAAAATGTCGACCAATTCAATTTTTTTTGAAAAATGCTGATTTTGGCTGGACAAATACATTTTTTTTTTAATTTTTACCATGTCTTCCCGACATAAAAATACATATTTTCTCAAATTTTTAAGAAAATTCGAGGATTCTTCGGTTATTTATTGCCAATTCAGTTAAAAAAAAACCCTACTATACGGATCGATACTCTACTTCATTACGGTCATTTTAATTTTTTTTTCCACTACTCTTAGAGCCGGAGATATTTAAAAAATAGTGAAGCAATCCTCTCGAAAAATACCAAAAATGCGCTTTTTGGCACATATCTCGCGAAGCATGTATAAAATCGGAAAAATAAAAAAAAATGACTTAACTCTTACATCCATTTTAAGAATATTTTCGTCTAATTTCACTCCACTACATAGAAAATATTTAGACCTATACATTTTTGAGTTTTTGCTTCAAACTTGTAGGACACCCTGTATGTTGATACCGTCTATAGACAACATTATGCAACAAATTGAAATTATTTGCAAGTCGTAGAGTAGAGAGGAGAGTTTACGGTGGTCTATAAAATTATGTATTTGGCAATATGCATCGGTAGATATTAACATATGCAGGTAACTTAGTCATTGAGGTGTGATCTAAATTGTTTCTCTATTCACGAATGTCAATTTTCTTGCAAATAAATGACATATTTGTTTAGATAATAAATTTTGTATCCGTGGATGGAAATCTGTGTTCAACTTCACCCACGTCACTTCAAACCGCCTTTATGCATTTTATAACGTGATAAAAAAATACAATTTACTGACGAAGCGCTACTTGCCGTTATGCAACTGATGTGATTGTATAACTGCGAAGGATATATTGTTTTTTCTTCATAGCCGTCGTTATTCATAGATATATTTTAGGATTAGGTAAGTGGGTTGTAAAAAGACTACTCTTAAAGCCTAAAAGTGATATTTTTAAACAATACAGTCTATGCGAATGATAGTATCGATAGTAACCAAATTATAAGATGAGAATAAATTTACATTCAAAGAAATTTATCAGTATACCTATACAGTATCATCACGAAAGTACGCACTATATGGGAAACTTTTTTATTAAGGGTTTTTCGACAAAAAGTTATTCTTGATAAATTAACTCCAATGTTAAAACGTCATATACTTGGAATTGCTTTTGTCACTTTGACATCGATAAAAAAGGTGCATCCTTTTTTATCGCGATAAAAACTTCTCATCCTCAATATCTAGTAAGCGGACGTCACTTCATTTGTCAACTTTAGTTATAATTTCATAGCAATTAAGTGTAAGAGTTGGCAAAACTGCAAAAAAATATCAATGAATAGTCCGTAAAATTTTTGAATTTTAATACATTGTTAGTGATTATTAACACGAAAATCTTGTTAGTATTTTAAGAGAAAATGAAAATACGACATATATAGAGACCCGAGAAAAAAATATTAAAATAAGTACACCAATCCAACCAACCTATAATAATTGTATTTTTAATAACTGTTTCTTTAATTAATTGTTCTGCTAAATTATTAATTGTTCAACAAAAATAAAGTTTCTGTTTTTTATTCTTATATTCTGTCGTTAATTTATTTATCAAAAAACACGCGAACTTTTCTTCTATGGATAAATTTCTTTTTATCTCAACATTTTTCCATCAGTAATTTTACTCTAAAAACTGACATTTGATAAAATAAGGGTACTTTACTCTTGTCTCAAATTCAAATTTTTGAAGGCTCCTCATATATTACGAGTGTTTTACTATATTTTGTTGGTGCATGTTTAGTTTTAGGGGATGCACAAACTTTTATCAAGAATAACTTTTTGTCGAGAAACCCTTAATAAAAAAGTTTCCCATATGGTGCGTACTTTCGTGATAATACTGTACAACAGGAATTCGGCGAATTATACAGGAAATTCCCCCTATATAAGCGACAGCAGGAATATTTGTTAATTTTACGTAACGATTCCGGTCTTTTAATTCCTCTAGAAACAATAGGAATATGCTGTACTATTTACAGAATCGTTACATTGATTTCCTGTTATTTTAACGAACTACCTTACTTTTGCCGGAACTGTAATTTCGATTTAACAGGAATTTACTGTTTAATAAACTAATAAACAAACTAGATAGTTGTATTCAAAGCTTTGAATTTAGTTTTTACAGGAATTTTCAGTAATTAATCGGAACTGTGATATTACAGATAGATATATCGATTTAACAGGAATTTTCCGTTTAATTAACGATCTTTCATTCATACATTACAGTACTAGTTAGTTGTATTCGAAGCTTATAACCTGAGCTTTAACAGGAATTTCTTGTAGTTACCAGTATTTAACTGGAATTTCTTGCATTTCCTATTGTAGAAAGTACCGCGTCGGCGCGAACTGCTCATAGTAGCGGATTGAATTGTTGGATTTACAGGATACTCCTGTAACATTCACGGTGGTTTATTCATTCTGGTTCCATCTACGAATGTTTTCAGTAATATCTTGTAAATATAGCAAAATATTATTCTACATTGTCATTACGAAAGTGCGCACCATATGGGAAACTTTTTTATTAAGGGTTTCTCGACAAAAAGTTATTCTTGATAAAAGTTTGTGCATCCCCTAAAACTAAACATTCACCAACAAAATATAGTAAAACACTCGTAATATACGAGGAGCCTTCAAGAATTTGAATTTGAGACAAGAGTAATAAAGTACCCTTATTTTGAAAAATATCGGGAAATATTATTTAGAAAAGTTGTTCAGCATTAAAAAATACATGTAGATTTGAAGTCATGGCCATCTAAGTGAAGTTTTATTTTTTTACCCACTTTTTTTTAAAATGGACACTACGAAAACAAAAATTTGCTAAAACGATAAATAGACAACATCCTGTATATGACGGTTTATTTAAAAAGCCTGTAATATTAATTAAGTTAATATTACAAATTACACAACTATTGTCTTAACCACGGTCAATTTTTTTGAAGAGTAAAATAATTTTCAAACTTTTTGGTGGTGTTTTTATTTTTTGTTAACACCGAAAATTGCCCAAAATTATACAGTATTGTAACAAGAACTTAATATTCAATAATATCAAATCATATAACATCAAAATAAAATAAGTATTTCGGCACATTCATTGATTTTCTGGACATTTAAAGGGTAAAAAAATAAAATTTAGATTAGCCATTTAGATGGCCATTACTTCAAATCTAGATGTATTTTTTAATGCTGAACGACTTTTCTAAATAACATTTTCCGAGATTTTTCAAAAAAAAGGGTACTCCTTTCTCAAAATCAAATTTTTGAAGGCTGTTTTATATATTTTGTTGGTGCATGTTTAGTTTTAGGGGATGCACAAACTTTTATTACGAATAACTTTTTGTCGAAAAACTCTTAGTAAAAAAGGTGCGTATGGTGCGTACTTTCGTGATGACACTGTATATTCACATGAAATATTGCTGATAAATTAACAGTACCTTATTACTGCTATACTTACCGGTTTTTCCTGTTCATACAACTCAAGTCACTCTAACTGGAATCGGCCTGTTAGATTGTACAGATTGTTCTCAGAACGGTTTTTTCTTGTTATAATAACAATAGTTGCGTTTTCTTATTACAATTTCCACAGAAACCAAAATCTAATCAGTTCTTCCCATGGGCCATATCTACCGACTGGCGAAAGAATTTTTTAAATCGGACGTCCCACTCCCCAAACGGCCAAAAATCACCCTCTACAGGGTGAAAATTTTTTTTGAGTAAAGATGAAAACCCGCGAAATTTTTCAACCTGTAGAGGGTTGTTGTTGGTGGTTTGGGGGATGTGGCCTAGTCGGTGGGCAGATATAACATCACCATTTTGCTCAGCATCCTCAAAAACGGAAGATGACGCAGTTTTTCTTGTTTATAAAAAAAATTTCATCCTGTAGAGTGTGATTTTTGGCCGTTTGGGCGGTGGGACTCATAGTTGAGTTTTAGACGAAAATATTCTGAAAATGCATCTACGAGCTAAGTCAATTTTTTTTAATTTTCTCATAAAGAGAATCTTGTAAAAAAATTTCAATAAATTTGGGCTGGAGCTTCGCGAGATATGTGCCAAAAACGATATTTTTCGAGTGAATTGCTTCACTATTTTTTAAATATCTCCGGCTCTAAGAGTCGTGGAAAAATAAAAAAAAAATTAAAATGACCGTGATGAAGTAGAGTATCGATCCGTATAGTAGGGTTTTTTTTTAAATGTATCCTAACCTCAAAAAACGAATTCGCGCACATTATTTTTTTTACTGAATTGGCAATAAATAACCAAAGAATCCTCGAATTTTCAAACATTGGAGAAAATATGTATTTTTATGTCGGGGAAGACATGGTAAAAATTTAAAAAAAGAAACGGCATTTTTCGAAAAAAGATGAATTGGCCGCCATTTTTGGAAAAACAAAAGTAGAGAAAAAAATTTTATCTTAAAAAGAAGGATTTTGTGTGTACTTTTGTCTTTCGAAAATCCACCATTTTATTTCTTTATTTAAAGAGCCCAATTTAGGGAATAATAAAAAAATAAAAATTCGATTTTCATTTTTTTCCAATTTTTTTATCGCGATATTTATGCTTGATTCTCTTAGAAAAACTGTATTTCAGTCCAAAAAATGTTTAAAAAAATTAAAAAAATATTTCAGGTTCTAAATTAAGATTTTTGTGAGGGAACCAATCAATATAAGTCAATATAAAAAATGAAAATCGAATTTTTTTTTATTATTCCCTAAATTGGGGAAATAAAGAAATAAAATGTTGGATTTTCTTAGACAAAAGTACACCCAAAATCCTTCCTTTTAAGATAAAATTTTTTTCTCTACTATTGTTTTTCCAAAAATGCCGGCCAATTCAATTTTTTTTCGAAAAATGCCGATTTTGGCTGGACAAATACATTTTTTTTTTTAATTTTTACCATGTCTTCCCGACATAAAAATGCATGTTTTCTCCAATTTTTAAGAAAATTCAATGATCGCGCCCATGGAGACATTTAATGAGAACGATATGACTGATACTTTTCAACAGGTTTGAGCGAGATTGAGTGAAACCCAATTCCCTTTAAAAACTGCGGGGTCCTTTCATTTAAATAAAAATATTACTACAGATAGTATACATTAAATAACAAATAAAAAAGTATTCATTTAAACATGCATAAAACGAGAAACCTTTAAAATTTTTAAATCACCTGGAAAAAAAAAACGATTCTGTTTATCCCATGTGGTCAATTGGATCTAAATCTGGACTGAGGTGGTTGATGGTTGATGGTTCGTTCAATATGATCGAAGCTCATGTTTTTATAACTTCAGAAGAAAACTTGGAAGACCCCGTTTTAATTTTCTAGGAAGTTAAATTGTTATCATTTTCGATTATATTTATATTTTGGCAATAAACCTTGTTTAGAGACCATCAATAATTAACCTCTAAACGATTGGAGGTCTTTGTTAATATACTGTGATCACGTACATTATTGCTAATAATTCGCGTAATATATATACCACTATGTGAAAGTTCCAGACTGGTAAGCCTATGTTATACAGTAGTGTTTACCTTGCCTTCTTCTTCTTCCTGCTAATAATATAATCAAACTTCTTCTTTAAAAAATACTTGTTTACTCGCCGCTATCCTCGTGATGGTTTGGTGTCGGCAATTCGTAATTTTTTTAATATTGCTTAACCTTTATGTGTGCGTTGGCACGAATTTTCTTATTGATTTTGTCGCATTTTTTACAGTCTTGCGAAATTACCGATATTCAATGTCACGATGTCACAATATGGATAGAAAAAATTAAAAACAGATTAAAGGAAACCGATTTAACTGATTATAACCTTGTTAGTAAAGTTCTGTGAAATAAATACAGTGGCAGAAAATTTTCTTTTCAACGAGTACACGTATACAGGGTGGTACAAACTTCTGACGTCGCGTCGGAGGATTACATCGTTGTGGTAAGAGAGAAAACTTTCAAATTTTGTGTGAGCTAGTACAGTTACTTTCGATTATACAGGGTGTTCCAAAAACTCGTGGCAGCACATACTTACATATTTTGTTCAAGAATCGAAAAGATCTCACCAAGAGCGTTAAAAAACTATAGCATGTTAATATATTATATGGGTGTTTCAAAAAGATATAAATAAATAACTTCTGACCCCCTTAAAATGGCAGAAATATTTAATACTTATTTTGTATCTGTATGAAAAAACCTTGCCAGTAAAATAAACAGAAATCATAATTATAAAGAAAAAAAACTTATAGTAACCACTCAATATTTCTACACCCAACCGATACTCAGGAAATTATTAACGTCCTAAAAAATAAAAAATCTGCAGACTGGGACGGTTTACAAGCTGAAACACTAAAAACAAGAGATTACATTGCGGCACCTATTGCAGAATTAATAAATAAATCACTTCAAAAAGGTTATTTTTAGATGTGCTACCATCTATGGTAAGAAGAGAGTATTGACATTAAATTTTGACTGAATCTAGTCAAGATGTCACTCTCTTCTTTTTTATCCCTTTCAGAGTTTGGAATTTTATTTATTGGATTCGAAAAGCCTAACTGATGAAGTCGAAAGACAGAAACCGGTCTTAGGATGTCGAATCTAATAAATTAAAATTCCTTACTGGTTTACTTCAAAAAGGTTATTGTCCTTCTGCTTTTAAACTAGCAATAGTCACCCCAATTTTCAAGCAAGGAGAAAAAATTGAAAAATCAAACTACCGGCTAATTTCTGTATTAAGCAGTCTGTCAAAAATATTTGAGAAGGTTACACAGAGAAGACTAAATTCGTTTCTAGATAGACACAAATTACTGTCACCCTTACAATTTGGATTTATACAAAATACATCAACTCAAGATGCCATTAATTTATTAACAGAAGGAATCTACAACAGTCTTGATAAAGCAATGTCTTCAATTGGAGTGTTTGTAGATCTAGCCAAAGCCTTCGACTCTGTTAACCATTGTATCCTCTTAGAAACTCTTAACAATATAAATTAAGGGGGATTCCACATGAACGATTTAAAAGCCATCTAACCGATAGAAAACAAAAGGTGAAAATTGGTAGCACCACAAGCCAAGAACAAACTATCACATGTGGAGTACCTCAGGAGACAGTGTTGGGCCCTATATTATTTAATATATATTTCTAGATACAAAATGTAAAATCATAAGTTTTGCAGATGACACAGTGTTGACCCATGAAATCAAATCATGGTTTGACCATAGGTTGCTGTAAGCTGTATGCCAAAAATGGAAAAGATATACTAAGTGATTCAAAAGTTCTGGCCAAATGAATAATTATGCATAATTGAGAAAACACCCTGTAACTCGGTTATGGAAGCCAAGAGACCCATTATATATTGGTTATTTAGAATCGCCTTTGTGACCTCTACCTACCTTTAAAATATTTCCGTTTACCAACGGGGCACTCTGTATATGAAAATTATTTTGTAACTGAATATCATACCATGCCACAAACAAGTAACCTGTTTACTTCGTGGCTCTTGTCGTTTATTTGTTTGTTAGAATAATTTGTTCCATTTTATTTTTTTTACTGACTGCAAATAAACATCATTATTATTATTATTATTATTATTATTATTATTATTATTATTTCTGGGTGTCTCACGTTCTCCTGGTATTTTGGTCGAGGTACGGGTTTCTACCAAGCACTCTTGACTCAAGAATCTTCTTACTATTCGAGTGGTGTTCATGACAACAGCTTTCTGGAGGAGTTTTTACACGTTGCTCTGCAGGCCTAGTATCTCGAGGCTTCTGTGTAGGTCCTTTGGTATGACTCCTGTTGCAGATATGACGATGGGTACGATGGTTACTTTGTCGAGGCTCCACAACTTCTTGATTTCATCAGCTAGTTCTGTATATTTTCTCCTTTTTTCTGTGATGGTAGGAATCAGATTGTGTGTGTTTGGTATTGCCACATCTATGATGAATGCCTCCTTTGCTGCTTTGTCCCTTACTACGATATCAGGTTTATTGTGGGCGATGCAGCAGTCAGTTATAATGGACCTATCGTGATAGATGGTAACTTGCCTCGTTTCGATTACTGATAGTGGTTCATATTTGTAGTAAGGTGTTTTGGGCGTGTCTTTTATCAATTCTAGCCTGTAGCATATGTCCTGGTGTATCACAGCACTGACTTGGTTATGTCGGTGTAGGTATTCGCTTTGAGACAAGGAGCTGCACGCTGTTGTAATGTGTTGGATAGTCTAAGGTTTCTCATTACATTTTCTACACCTGTCATCTAACATCGTTGGATCTTTGACAATATGTTTCAGGTAGTTCCTTGTGTTCACTACTTGATCTTGTACCATAAACCCCTCCGTTTCTGGGTAGAGTTCTCCGCACCTGAACCACGCGTTCAATGCTTGTTTGTCGACATGTCTTTGGCCAAGGTCATGCGGATGTCTCCCATGGAGAGCTTTACTTCGCCATTCTTGGTTCTTCTCCTCCCTGCTAACGATAGCCTTGTTCGGTTGTGGAGTTTCGTCGGACAGGTTCAGTGGTGTATACCCTCGGTCAGCTAAGCAGGCGCTTTGGTGGAGGGGTGACGTCCTTTGTCTTTTATAGAAGTAATCTCTTAGTAGTTTGATCTGGCTATTATGGAGATTTTTGATGTTTGTGAGTCCTCGGCCTCCCTCCCCTCTTGGTAACGTCATTCGTATCGTGCTTGCCTTGGGATGGTGTTTCCTGTGTTTGGTAAGGGTTGTTCTCGTTTTTCTCATGATGGTCTCGAGGTCTGTTTCCGTCCATGTAATTACACCGAATGAGTATGTGAGTACCGGTATAGCATGGTGTTAAGCGCTTTAAAAAGGTGTTTACTGTTGAGCTCCGTTCGGCATACTTTGTCGACTCTGTTTATGTATTCTTTGGTGAGGTCTTGTTTGATCTTGGTTTTCTCTATTTTTTTTGCTTGCTGATATCCCAGGCATTTGTAGACATCTTCTTCGTTCATGGATTCTATTAGTCCACCTTCTGGTATAGGTACCTCGCCTGTCCTGCACTGTTCTCTGTCTATATTGATGATCTTGCATTTATCCAGCCCAAACCTCATACAGATGTCCTTGGAGAACTTGTCTACTAGCATGATGAGTTCTTTGAGCTTATCATGGTTTGGCGTGTAGAGTTTCAGATCGTCCAGCAAAGCTGATGTGAGACTTTGTGCATTAATTCTCCTTCTTTCATGGAGTACCCGATTCCTGTCCTGTTGAGCATTCTGGAGAGGGGGTTCAATGCCAGGCAGAACCATAGTGGGCTCAAAGAATCTCCCTGAAAAATTCCTCTTTGTATTCTGATTTCGGGGGTGGTTATGGACGTCTCATTGACCGACAGATGTATGACTGTTCTCCAATTCTGCATTAGGTGGTGTAGCAACTTTATGGATGGACTTTGTATACTTGTAGGACCTTGATTAGACAAGTGTGCGGCACTGAGTCATACGCCTTCTGGTAGTCTATATTATTTTTTTTTTTTTACTTCTGTGTCAACGGCATCGACTACTATGGCCATTAGCCTCGTGTTCTGTGTAGGCTTTGTTACTGTTTCCCAGCGCCACTTTAGGAACAGCACTGTTAATTAGAACCCAACAGTGAATGGTCGAGTGAGGAATCACACCTGGTATATGAAAATCAATTTCTAAATTTTTTTAATTAATTAAAAATCAGAAAAAGATTTCTGCCTTTGGTGTGATTCGAACCCACAACCCTTGGATTATGAGTCCAGTGCTCTACCGCTGAGCCACCCACTCCCCTAGTCTATATTATTATTATTATTATTATTAATTATTACCAAAATTGTCCCCCTCTTTAACACTCTGCAAAACAGTAAATCAAAATAAATCAACAGGTGTTTGTATTCAAATGTCATTCCCATATCGTTGGCTGTGCTCAGTATTAATTACTTTTTATCTGTGGCTTTTTTAATACAGGGTAAAACAGAACTTAAATCGAGCAATATTTCAAAAATTTTAAATGGATCACCCTATAAGTCATTTTACAATTTGTTAGTACAATTAATAAGCTTTCAAACGATGTATTACATTTAGGGTATCAGTTAATGGAAAACTGTAAATATTTTATACAAATATTCTCGCTTTCAGTGGTCTAATCCTAAAAAAATGTTATTGATAGCAAATAAAAAGAAGGTAAGGCTAATTATTAATCCGTGTAGGGTGCCGTTAACTTGATTATATTGATTTGATGTGTGACTTCAACTAGGAAAGATTCTATTGACATTCTGGCACACCTTTTCGTGCCTCCAAATACGGTTTTTGGTACAATATATATATATATATATATATATATATATATATATATATATATATATATATATATATATATATATGGATTGCTTATTGTCGGACCTGCTGGTTTCTATAACTCATTAGTGGTTGCTTTTATGTTTTTAGACTTGTAGCAGTCTATTACTTATAATAAATGATATTATTATTTTCGATAATAAACTCTTCTTCATAGATAATCAAATCACCTTTTCTATTAAAATGTTTTTAATTTTTGACGCTTATACTTACCGTTCATAAGCCGTTTTAAAAAAATTGGCAATGATACAAGAATCAATAATAATTCACAATTTTTTTGAAAAACACTTACTAAGTCGAAACGTCAAAAATTGAAAATTCTAGGAAATAGGCCAGTCCCGCATCTTCCGACGCGACATCTGGGCGACCGGGTCCGACAAAAATTGTGTGGTATATTTCCAAGATAAAGAAAAGTGACAGTTCTAGTACACAGGGTCACATTATGGGTGTTATAAAAATAAGTATGTAATCAATTTGATAAAAAAATATAATTTTTGATTTTTTAATAATACTTTAAATTCTCTTCTCATTGTAATATGTATTATACTTATTACTAGTTTTACGAAAAAATTTTACTCTTTATAAAAAGTTCTGCATGGTGTAAAACCCATGATGAAATAATAGTAGTGTTTGGCATTAACATTTTGAAAATCGTATAAATTTTTCAATAACGCTAATAAAATGTCTTCTTTTTGTCTCTCTTCTACCAGTCTAGCTTCTTTTCCCACTGTGCATCTTTCCTCTACTAACACTATATTGCTTAGCATAACATTTTCCACCAAGTGATCAGAAGAAACATTACTGACGTCCTTACACCCGTAGGTCTCACTCCCTCTTTTTGATTTACTTTTGATGGCCATAGATGTGCCACTTCTATTCCCTTCTGATACACCTGCAACTGCATTGTTGTTCTCTTCATTGACGTAGATACAGACCGCTGCTGCATGCTTGCATAATCCTCTTCCTCCTTTGCAAGTGCAGTTTGTATCCAACGATATGATTTTTTTTAAATGCTACATTTGTGGTCGGCACATCTAGAAATGTTAATGTCTTAAGGCTCGTCCATACTCATCCGAATAAACGCAACTTTTCAAATCTGAATAAAACCGCCACATCGTTATATGTTGCAGCTTATCCATAGAATACATTACACAACAGGAAAATGATTCTTTTCCTTGAACTTCATCTTATCAATGTTAACATGCATTTTTTCAGTTGTAACGATGTGGCGGTTTTTTTCCGATTTCAAAAATTGCGTTTATTCGGATGAGTATGGACGAGCCTGAAGTAAACACGCTGTACATATTACAAAGAAAATAGTATTATTAAAAAATCAAAAATTATATTTTTTTATGAAATCGATTACATACTTATTTTCATAACACCCTTAATGCGACCCTGTGTACTTGCAAGATCAGTGACGTTTACGTTTCTGTAACTTGTCATTATTGTTATTAGAACTTATACAATAATTATAATAATTATATACATAGCTCGATTGTTGGCTTGTAAAAGTTTGTTTTCGTTTTGGTGCTTAGGCTTAGCGCAAAACAGTTCCTATAATCTCAGATGATCCATCAGTTTTTAACTTGTAGACGCCGGAAACATAATGGCTTTCGACGAGTTTCTTGCATTTAGGGAGGCTTTTCTTTCGAAAAATTGTTAAATTTACCGGCTTGAACCCACATCTTAGCAAAACCGATATTGTGGACGGTTAATAACAATAAATAAACGAGTTTTTCAATTAAACTGAAGCGATCGATTTAAATCGACAATCAATTATTGTTTTCCCGGCCGGTAGAGCGGCGCTCGCGTCGCGCCAGCCGATGCGGGGCTGGCTTATAAGCTTAAACTATGGACGATTTTCACAAACACTTTTATTTAAATATTTAAATTTATTTAAAATGTTTTTATTTTTTATTTATCGATTATTAAGTATTTGTGGCCAGTCCGTTCGAGTTGAAACGCGTTTCATCAAGTGAATCAAAAGTCCTATGTTAACCAGGTAGAGAAATGGTTGAGGGACCTCTCAACTTCTTACGGCCTTAAAGTAATTACAAAAAGTAACTTGAGAATCCTGATTAGCAGACATGAATTTGTTTCAATCTCTACTTACATTCTGCTGATATTTAACAACAAGAAATGGTTCCAGTTAATCTTTATTTTTATAAAAAAATTCAATCAATCTCTAAAATTAACAATTATTTATTAATCCACCTTTAGAATCACATAGATTTAAAAACATGTAGTTCTACTGTATAAGATTTTTTGAAATAGTTTGTATTCTATATTAGTACCTCGCCAGTTGTTATATCCGGGGTGTGCCGTTCACGCCCGATTTTTATAGGAGGTATGCAGACCATATTATTGACAGTATTTCGTAACAAACTATCGAATACTTTTAATATTTTTATCCAAAAATTCAGTTGGAATATGAGTGTATTAATAGTCCTATTTTCTTGGACGTTTTATTAATTTAAACATTAAATAAGTATCTGCTGTTTTTCATTAATTATACTGTCACGTCGTGACGTTCAGTTCGTTTTTTGGGGTTTTGTAGCTCAGATTTTTATCTGACGCCACGACGAGTGAAACAAAACAAATGGAAAATGATTTATTTAAGAAAACTAAAAACTTTTTATGCCAAAATATAAGAAATTGGAAAACTTAAAATTTGTCTGTTTGTCCAACCAAACAAAAACCAATACAAGCAAAAATGAATTATTACAAAAGTAAGGACTCTATAGTTCCCAAAATAAAAAATGAAAATATATAATTAAAGTTAATTCTTACCACATTTATCTGCTGGGGCACTTCACAAATTCTTTTTATTTTATTTTATTTTTAAAGGCGCGAAGCTCTTGGCACTTGAATATCAGGAGAGTCCTGAATTCAGAATCTGAATGAATTAATTTGTTCGTGCAGTTACCTTTACAACTCATTTGTTGAGATCTGCATAATATTTTAGGTTGATTCAACGTGATGATTTTTGTACCTTTAGCAAATTGCTAGTTCAGCTGAATTAACCATATTTAATATTATGCAGAATGAACGGAAGTATATGAAATAAAAACTGAAAATTGTTTATAATTAATTAGAATATGATATGTTTTATTAAAAAATTCTCATGATAGAAATAAAGGTACTACAATTATATTGTAGACGATTTATATATGAAATTTTAAATAATTATATATTGAATTTTGAAAATTGTTATTAAATGGAATTTGGAAAATTATTAGTTAGAATTTGTGACAATACATTTCATACCGAATGACAAAGGATACATAAGTATAGTACTTTTCCTTATACAGGGTGATTCATAACTATTGGGACATGTGCTAAGGGCAGGTTACTGTGACCAAAATATGGTGATAGGACCAAAGCGGGTGAAATTATCGCGTTTAAACAAGAGTACCAATATTATGTAGAAATGATGTTTACGTCATATTTTCTAATCAAAATCACTAAAAAGTTTCGTCAAAAAAACTATCACTTAATTTCATCATCAGGAATCATTCACATGGCGCCCCCTGTAACAAAATGTAAAATAATACCTAAAATAATATTCCTTGTACAAAGTTATGCTTCTGTACCGATTTTGATAAGAATTGATAAATATACAGTGAAATTATCAGAAAAAAAAACGAAAAAAATTTTTCACTTTAACGCCCTGTATCTTATTCCTCAGCAATATTTTATTAAGGTATATTTGTCCCAATAGTTATGAATCACCATGTATATATTTTTCTATTAAGGGGAAGTGATACTTTACAACGGTCTAGGGGAAGGTATAAAATTCGGTACTGGTGGGTGAAGCCTAAATACTAGGCTAGACCTATTTCGAACACGTACAAGGGGGAGTCTAAACGTTGGACTGTCGACTAGCTTTTATAAGCTTGAAGATGATGGATGAGAAATAGCATGAAAACATATTCCGAATTTTGAAATTGATGCAAACTCTTTTTTTTCAAATCTTATTTACGAGCTTATTTTTCAGTATTTTCCAATGATTTTTACACCCGTGTAAAGCTGTTCTTTTTATATTCTGACGATGCTAATTTCATATCGAATTATAATTTAACAAATGCTACATAATTTGTTAAATTTTATTTAAATATAAAATTTAAAAAAAATAGAAGCACAAAGAAAATCAAAACAAAACCTTTCCATCCATAACCTTCTAAGTCACCGGCGAAAACAACCAAAAAGAAAATTGTTTTTTCTAAAATAATACTCATGAAAATGAAAAAAACGTACTAAGTAATTTATTTTCGAAAGGTACACTTTTTTCAAGACCAAGATTAGTTTTCAATTTGTTTTCTTTACTTTAAGTGGTGGGATTTTTAAAATGTTATGTTTCAGAGGTTCTATACAGTTTTAACTAACTGTAAAAGTACTGTTGTTTATCCATATTATACAGGATGACCCACGGCTATTCCCTCGTTCTCTTGTGCCTAAACGGTATAAGATACCAGCTTAATTTTTTGGTGACATATATAAATTGATAAGATCTATTTGTTTAAATTATTTGCAATTATACCCTGTATTTTATGACATTTTTAGATTATACATTAAAAACTAAGTTAACTTTATTCAACGTTTCCTATATCTATCTTTTACCAATTTTGAGAAAATCGTTATTTAAACAAAACCTGAAAACACGGAAACCTCTTACTTTCAGTAACATACATTTATATCGATTTATTATGACTTTTAAAGCTTTCATTTGCACTGTGTAGGATTTCGATATATTGCAAAGAGTGTTTAGGAAAAGGATTCTAATTTTATATTTTTCAAACCACAAAAACTCACTTAACTTAAATGGACCACCCTGTATTTTTGTATTCTATGTGAAATAACTTTTAATTTTCTATCAAAAACTATGAGTAATGCATATGTTTAAAACTTAGGATTACAAAGTTATTATGACTTTTCTCTAAAATTTCTATTTTTTGTTTACATTCTAGTAGGCAATGATTTTTTTATTGTAGTTGATAAATAGGTATGGGATCAAAACTTAGAGATGAAAATAAAATCAAGACGTAAACATTTATGGAAAAAAATACGATAACAAATGTTCAATATGATGACCATTTTCATCTGTGCATAACCACACTCGTTTTTCAAAAAATCTCAAAACGTTTCTCAGGATATTTGGTGTTATAGTAGCAAACGCATCCTTTATTTTAATCTTCATGTCATCAGCAGTCATGGTGGAGTGTTGTAAACTAAATTAATAATGTAACCCCAAAGAAAGAAATCCATGATGGTTAAATCAGAAGATCTAGGTGGAAATTCATGTGGACCTGCCCTTCCAATCCATTTATTGGAGAATTGTCTATTTAAATAATTCCTTCTTGTTTTAAAAACCGTAAAAATTTTACGCCGTTCTAGTTTCCATCAAAAAAATATGGAGCAATCACATGGTCTCCTACAATTCCCCCAAATACATTGAGGCTCCACCGATTTTGGCGGTCAACAGTTAATGGAAGTTATGTCGGTTTACCAAGCCTTTGTTGTGGAAAGTGGATTCGTCGGTAAATAAAACATATTTAAAGAATTCATCATCTTCCCCAATTTTTTCAAGACTCCATAAACAAAAGTCTAACCTACGTTGAAAGTCTCGTCCGTCTAAATTCTGGTGAAGTTGTATGTGATAAAGATGGTACTTATGTTTTTTCAAAATTCTGCAAACACTTGTTCGACTAATACCAGTTTGTCTAGAAATTTCTCTTGAACTGACATTTTCAACTGCTGAGCCTAAATCTATGAAAGCCCTAAAAGTCAGAATGAATCATACAGGGTGATCCAGGGGTACGTGCATGCTCCATAACTTTTTTTTTATTTAAGCTATCGGTTTGATTTTTTTTTTAAACGATAAGACCGACAATGGGGCACATCCTAAAAATATTTCTATTTATATACATGATATCCCAAATAAGATACACAACTAAGTTCTGGTTTTTTTTTAAATGGCAACCCCGCATTTTTGTTACATTTTTAGATTCGCCATTAAATTGTCGATATAACGCACCCGGGTTTCTTAGACTTATCTACAATAGTTTTTGACTTATGTCAATTTATGTGTCAAAATAGCGTCGTGCAGAGATCCACAAAAAAATTCAGAACTTCAGAACTGTTCAAGATAACTTAATCAACTTTTTTCCAGTCGATTCCTTAAGCTTCCGCGCATCTTCTGAGTTGTAGGCGAATTCGGAGTCGACGTTCTACCGCCTACTACGATTTTTTGAAAATTACAAATTACAAATAGCAATAACTCGACTTTTTCAAATGCATCATCCTATATTTTATTACATCATTGCATGGCATTTTTTAGTCCAGTTCAACATAGAAAGAAATTTTCGCAGACAAGAGATCATCATCATGTCAGACAGCCAAGCAGCCATTAATGCTTTGAACTCCCACGAAATCAACTCCCAGATGGTTTGGGAGTGCCTAGAGAATCTAAACGAACTGGGCAAGAATAACACTGTTACCCTCCTATGGGTTCCGGGACACACTGGAGTGGAGGGTAATGAAATAGCAGACATACTCGCAAAAAAAGGGGCTGAAACACCATTTCTGGGACCTGAACCCTTCTGCGGAATAAGCACCAGTACAATACTTGATGAACTTGGAAAAGAAGTAAATAACAAAAGATGCCAATACTGGATAGGACTACAAGGAATGAGGCAGGCCAAGACACTACTGGGAAACTACAACCAGAAGAGATCTGACGACTGCGTCAGTAAAAGTAAAAATAAGCTCAGAATACTAACGGGTATCCTAACAGGGCACTGCCGGCTGAGAGGCCACCTAAAGAAACTCGGATTAGTAGACAAAGAAGAATGCAGATTCTGCGAGGAAGAGGAGGAAACCTCCATCCACATTCTCTCAGAATGCTTTACCCTGCAAAATCCAAGGGTACGATACCTCGGAGAATATCAAATAGAAGAGGAAGATTTACCTAACCTGAAGCCTACCGACATCCTGAACTTTTTGAAAGCAATAGGACTGGAGGAACTGCTCTAATCGTTGAGACATCCTTAACGATTGGGCAGCAGTAGGGGGCACAATAGATCTTATAGGTCGCAGTGTATCGACACCCCCATCACAGATAGATAGATAGATAGATGGCATTTTTTAAGAGCTTTTTGCTGATATAGTGTTTGTTGGGTCTATTTTGTAAAATTTGCGAGATTGCAATCGATACTTCAAATGTAGCAGATCCTTGTTTGTTTCTGAACATTTTTACGCTATTCCAAATTTTAGCCGTTTTACCCGTTACCACTGCCTCTGTAGAACGAACTGAATGAAGTTTCTCAACGATGAAAAGACTGAAATCATATTTTCGGAATAATACATCTACCAATTGATTAACAGGTCTAGCTTTGATGTCAGACAAACTCGCAGAATTGCCTTTGAATAATGCTCATTCAAAGTTCAATCTTATATTAATAATTAGTTGACTTTTAATCTTATCTTAATAATTAACAAATTGTTGTTAAATAAAATAATGTATTTAAATAGCCTACATTGTATACAGAGTGACCCAGAGTTAAACGTTAAACGTTCAGGATCGGGTTTTCAGGAAAAAATAAGATTTTTATTTCCGAATTTTTAATTTTTTCTCAAAAACTAAGCGAGATACGAATAAAATTGAAGATCCAAGAAAACTAACGAACATACAAAAAAACAGTGGCGTACAATGATTTGTCCCAATATCAATTAAATTACCTTGTGGAACGTCACTGGAATTAATAATTTAATGCTAATAATATTTAAATTATTGCCGCAAATAAGCGTGCCAAGTTTTATCAAAATCAACCAAATTGTTTTTTGAGCAATTCATAAAAAACTATTTTGTTCTAAAATCAAAACAAGTTAGGACCCAGGATTATGGGAATAAAAAATCTTATTTTTTCTTGAAAAACCGATCCTGAACGTTTGACGGTTTAACCCTGGGTCACCCTGTATATTTACCCCATCCCTACTGAAAAAAGTATTTATAGTAAGTATTATCTACGAGAAATGGTGGGCCCCCTCCGAAAAAAATTCCTGGCTACGCCACTGGTAATAGAATAGAATATAATATTCTAAAAATGTCATACAATACAAGGTGTTGCATTTAAAAAACCTAACTTTGATAAATTACAATTTTCTGGATCACCCTGTATAATTGCAAATAATTTAAACAAATAGATCTTATAAATTTACATATGTCACCAAAAAATTAAGCTGATATCTTGTACCTTTTAGGCACAAGAGAACGAGGGAATAGTCGTGGGTCACCCTGTATGTCTAAAGCATACAAGTAATTTTCTGTTATGTTATAAAATCCTTCCTACACTACACCATCGATATATTATGAAAACAAATTGATGGTTAACTGTAACATGGTAGGGTGCAATGAATTCATTTATAAAAACAAATATGAATATATTTTTCTATAATGCGCAGAGAGAAGGTTGCAAAAATTATCGAAATAATGTATACAGGGTGTTTAATTAGTAATTGTACATAGGCTAACTGAAGAATCCTTGGCAAAAAATATGAAGATTTAACCTAAAACACTTGTACTTATATAATAAAATTATATTTTAAAAAAACACATTTTATTTATGTGTTTTAAATTAAATATTTACATTTTAGGCCAAGCATGTTCCAATTCTGAATAATATATACCATAGTCTGTTTAATATTATTTTCTACTTCACAAACTAATTAATTTTATTTTTATTTCAGGTAAGTATTATTTCAAGTAACTGTCGGACATTTTGGTAAGATTTCTTGTTTGAGTCTTTCTTTTTTAAACCTTGGTAAGTATATTTGAAGAGTTTTTCGTATCTGTAGTCATATTTGATACTTGGTGTTAATTTTGGTTTCATCACGACGGCATCGGAAGCTCTCCAAATTATTCAATGTAGTAGAATTGTTCTAAATGTAAAATCCTTGAAAAGTTGTAATGTGTGTCAAGGATATTCGAAACCAACTTCTCATCTGGTCAAATGGACCGACATAAATATAACAAAGTAAATTCGAATGATTATTTTTGTGTTATTGGCTTAAAATTTGCGGTTCATGTTTATTTTGGTGAAAACGTTCTTTTCTATGTTTTAAATAAGCTGCAGTCTGAAATTTTCGCGCGCTGAGTAGTTGCTGAAAAACCACCATTTTTTTTTCTCTTTTTTTAGTTTTGTGCCAAAAAACCGACATTGGAAGGCTCTGACGACAAAGGTCACTACTACTTTTTTAAAGTGTACAAAATTCCTGACAGTTTGAGCCCTAATTCAATTAAGTTGAAACACACTAATTCAATTGTCTATGTCTAATAGGTCACATGATACAGGGCTCCTAATCTTCACTATTTTCCCCAAAATGTTGGAATTTTCGACCAAAATATCAAGTATAATGAGGTATCTCAGGGGAAATTAGTGGGAGGTGAAGATATATCAAATTTAATTATCTTTATTTAGATAAGCCAAAATAATAATAATAATGCAGCTCTGAAAAGCACTAAAAGTGCTGAGCGATCTCGCCGCTACCGATCATTGTCCGGGAGTATACTATTCGAGAGGCACACCATAATCAAAACACCTCAGGAGAAATTCCTGTCCAATGGTAGCAACAAGGAACCCCTTCATTAGAATGTTGATGGATAAATTCCAGAGGCACGGAGTGGAAGCCAAGCAAGCAGAAGAGGATGCCGATGTATTGATTGTGGAGACGGCAATTTCAAAAAGTCAAGCGTTTACCAATTTCATCATTTTTGGAGAGGACATTGATTTACTCTACATTCTTCATGGACTGGGCGCCATCTGTGCCAATGTACGTCTCCATAAAAGTGGTAGATTAGGGTCAGATCACACCCAGTTTTCCTCCACCTCATTCAATAGCGGGATTGATGACCTTCCACCAGGCATGGTGCTTTTCCTACATGCATTCAGTGGGTGTGATACCACCTCTGCCCTTTTTGGGCAGGGAAAATTGAAATGTATTCGTGTCCTCAAACAAAACCCCGACCTAGTTCACCTGCTGGAAGTGTTCTTGCAGCCAGGTTCCCTTCCAGAAGAGATCGAGAGTGCAGGCGAGGCATTTTTAATTGCTCTGTATGGTGGAAAAGGCCAAGAAGCTCTCAACACTCTGCGCTATACCCTATTTGTGAGGGCCTCGGCGAGCCAGCAACGACGCGGCTAAGTTCCACTCATTCAGGACCTACCACCAGATTCAGGAGTGGTTAGGGGTGCACAAGACCCCAACTGGTTGGGGATGGCATCAAATAGACTCGGGTTTGATGCCAACCACGGCATCTTTGCCCCCAGCCCCTGAACTACTTCTGAAAAGCCTCTCTTGCAAGTGCAAGAAAGGTTGTACCGCATCTAGCTCTTGCATGAAGGCTGGGATGACGTGATCTATACTGTGCAAATACTGTAAGGGGAGTGAGTGCACGAATGTCCCACCAATCGAGGATGTAGAAGAAGGTGGAGACGACCGCGATGATGCTATTAAACACGTGTGTGATGACCCCGATGATGCTATTGGAGAAAAGTTTGATGTCTCTCCTACACTTCAAATGGGCATCAACCTCCCCAACGACATCAACGAAGGGGGAGACCCGCTCGTCGAAGTTGATATTGATACTCCTGGGCCCTCAAAGAAGACGCGTAGTTTAACTTAAGGCCAAAAGTGGTGGTGAGCCTAGTTACAGTTAATAATAACAAGGTTTTTTTTAAATGGTAGTTTTTAAGAATATTTTTGTATATTATCTCTTTTCTCACTTAAATTTAATTTAGATTAGCATAATTATTTTGTTACTAGATTATAAACACATAGAAAAGAATTCTAGTAATTTTATTATAACACTCGATTTTTAGGTTTGTTTGGTTTATGGTTGTCATTGAAAAAACTATCACACCTAGTCTCAAAATGAAGGTAATTAAATTTGCTACAACTTCACCTTTCAATAATTTCCCCTGAGATACCTCATTATACCTGATATTTTGGTCGAAAATTAGACATTTCCAATTTTTCAACATTTTGGGGAAAATAGTGAACATTGAGAACCCTGTATCATGTGACCTATTAGACCTAGACAATTCGGGCTCAAACTGTCAGGAATTTTGTACACTTTAAAAAAGTAGTAGTGACCTTTGTCGTCAGAGCCTTCTAATGTCGTTTTTTTGGCACAAAACTAAAAAAAAATGGTGGTTTTTCAGCAACTAATCAGCGCGCAAAAATTTCAGACTGCTGCAAATCTAGATAAATACTATCTAGGTGGACCCAAACAACATACCGCAATTATTATAATTTCAGCGTTTTTATTTGTACGATATGGCCTACTTTCTACGATTGAACATTAGGTTTTTTTTATTGGGGCACATTTGGTCCAATTTTTATATTTTCGACCAATCCTTATATCATGGTCCAAATTACCTGTATGTATCATATGAATTATTCTATACACACAATAGTTAAAAAATTAATAACCGGAAAAATACAAAAGTATTTACTTATTACATATTTCAGATAATAAGAACGTCCAGTATATCCAGCATAATTATTTGTTATTTGTTGTCGTGGGTGGGACATACCAAATTATATTATATTAGTGATAAAATCCATCTCACTTCGTAGAAAAGAAGTCACATTTTAATAAAAATATTAATTAAACCTTGATAAATGGCGTAATTCAAAAATAATAGGTAATTCAACGTATATTTATGAAATAAGACATAGAAAATATTATTCTATAAACAATTGTATTGTCATTTCCGCCTTTTTTTATCCCACCCGTGTAAATAATTCATGAGGTTTTCAAGAGATTATTTAACTTTGTTGTGTAACATTTATGAACAACAGAAAAAATGTTCAACTTGGTAGTCCTTAATTTACAAAATAAATAGTTTTTTACTGGCGGATTTATTACTAAAGGATATTAAAAAAATGTGTTTATAAAATAATAAAAAATTATTGGTAATTACCATTAAATTATCAGATCCTTTTTCACATAATGGTAAAAGAACACTCAAAGAACTTTACCAGTATATACAACAGGAATTCGGCGAATTCTACAGGAAATTCCCCCTATATAAGCGACAGCAGGAATATTTGTTAATTTCACGTGGCGATTCCGGTCTTTTAATTCCTCTAGAAACAACCGGAATATGCTGTACTATTTACAGAATCGTTACACTGATTTAACTGGAATATTCCAGTTATTTTAACAGGAATTTCCTGTTTAATAAATAAACTGGATAGTTGAATTCGAAGCTTCGAACTTTAGTTTTTACAGGAATTTCCAGTGATTAATTGGAACTGTAGTATCGATTTAAGAAGAGTTAAAGTTCTTTCATTCGTACATTACAGTACTAGTTAGTTGTATTCGAAGCTTATAACCTGAGCTTTTACAGGAATTTCCTGTAGTTACCAGTATTTAATTGGAATTTCTTGCATTTCCTATTTAATTTCCATTGAATTTTACTGGAAGTTTCCGGTTAGTTCTACCGTGGAGCGTTGTTGTAATTTAGGGTACTTCCTGTCAGTATTCAAGTGGTATATAGGTCGGGTATAAAAATATGAAATTCTTTCTTTATTAAAAAAACAATAATCCTTATAACGTGAACACGATAGAAGAACAATAATTATTAAAACAAATAAAAAAAATACATTCTGCAAGCTTCAGCGGCTTCTTCAAATTGGCTTTCATGTCTGACACGGATGATGAGTCTATGCGATTGATGGTATTTAACAACTTTTTCTCTGTATCTATCTATCTGTGATGGGGGTGTCGATACACTGCGACCTATAAGATCTATTGTGCCCCCTACTGCTGCCCAATCGTTAAGGATGTCTCAACGATTAGAGCAGTTCCTCCAGTCCTATTGCTTTCAAAACGTGCAGGATGTCGGTAGGCTTCAGGCTAGGTAGATCTTCCTCTTTTATTTGGTATTCTCCGAGGTATCGTACCCTTGGATTTTGCAGGGTAATGTATTCTGAGAGAATGTGGATAGAGGTTTCCTCCTCTTCCTCGCAGAATCTGCATTCTTCTTTGTCTACTAATCCGAGTTTCTTTAGGTGGCCTCTCAGCCGGCAGTGACCTGTTAGGATACCCGTTAGTATTATGAGCTTATTTTTACTTTTACTGATGCAGTTGTCAGATCTCTTCTGGTTATAGTTTCCCAGTAGTGTCTTGGCCGGCCTCATTCCTTGTAGTCCTACCCAGTATTGGGATATTTTGTTATTTACTTCTTTTCCAAGTTCATTTATCGGCGACGGTGGCTCAGTTGGCAAAGGCTTACATTTCAATATGTACCATTAATAGGTCTGTCCGTGCTCTGGTTCGTGCCCCGGTCTAGACAATGAGATTTTTAAATAAACATTTTCATTGCCTACTTCTGGGCATGATTTGTAGCGTATTTAACATTAATTACTTTGATGTTAGTTTACGCTGCAAAGATTTAAAATCCTGGGGGAGTCCAACGTTGTCGATGATGGTGTTGTGTGGTTTTTCTGGGTTTTCCCACAACTGTAAAGCAAATGCGCCATCAAGCATCAGTAAGTCGCCCCAGAGCGCCACGGCAAATAATAATAATAGCCGTCCCTCCCCCGCACAAGCTGCAGAGCTTCTGGGGTTCACTCGTAAGGGAGTGAATTTCAGGGCGTATATTATTATTATTATTATCACTCTGTATCTCAGCCAATTGGCTGGATAAAATTCACCCACCCCGGATGCAAGCATCAAAAGGGTTGGGCTCTATCGTCACACCTGTAAAAATTTTCTTACCGTGCGGCAAGTGTTCAGAATGACCGCTTTCTGAAGGTCGATGTAAGTGTTCTTATGAAGTCCCAGTTTAGCTAAGCTTTTTTCAAGTGATTTAGGAACAAGCCCTGTAGATAATAATATATATATATATTATTATTATTATTATTATTATTATTATTATTATTATTATTATTATTATTATTGTACTGGTGCTTATTCCGCAGAAGGGTTCAGGTCCCAGAAATGGTGTTTCAGCCCCTTTTTTTGCGAGTACGTCTGCTATTTCATTACCCTCCACTCCAGTGTGTCCCGATAATATAGGAGGGTAACAGTGTTATTCTTGCCTAGTTCGTTTAGATTCTCTAGGCACTCCCAAACCATCTGGGAGTTGATTACGTGGGAGTTCAAGGCATTAATGGCTGCTTGGCTGTCTGACATGATGATGATCTCTTGTCTGCGAAATTTTCTTTCTATGTTAAACTGGACACATTTTCCGATGGCGTATATTTCAGCTTGGAAAATGCTCGGAGATTTGCCTAAACTTTCAGAATATTTGGGCCCCTGCCCATATACTCCTATTCCTGTTCCTTCTGTTGTTCTAGAACCATCTGTGTACCATTTAATGGCACTTCTCTTGAGTTCTGGGATGGTATCTTTGTCCCATTCGCTTTTGTTACTTAGCTTTGTGTTGAATTCTTTCACAAAGCTAAACTTCTTTGTCATCTCATCTTGGGGAAGGTCGAAACTTGCGTTTAGTTGATCCTTCTCTGGTCATTCTGTAGGTTGTCCTTATCGCTATACTCTCCACTACTGTATGGAGGGGTGTAAGGCTTAGGATTACCTCCATGGCGGCCGTTGGGCACGTTCTCATTGCACCTGTTATGCATACGCAGGCTAGTCTTTGGATTTTCGCTAGATTTGCCTTTGTACTGGCCAGCTTAGTTCTGCTGCCCCAGACCACTGCTCCATAAGTGATGGCCGGTCTCACTATTGACGTGTACATCCACTGCAGGATCTTTGGGTTACATCCCCATTTTTATCCCGCAAAATTTCTGCACACCATTAAAGCTTTCGTGGCTTTGCTGGTTACTTCTTTTTCGTGCTTATTCCAGATGAGTTTATTATCTAGTATTAGTCCCAGATATTTGACATCTGGCTTCCATTCAATAACTTTCCCGTCCAATTCGATGGTTTTGAGGTCAATGTTTGTTTTCCGTGTAAAAACAACTAAGGTAGTCTTGGGAGGGTTCACGCTAAGTCCCATCGATTGACACCATTCCTTAGTATAGTCCAGCCCTCTTTGAACTATATCACAGAGGGTATTCTCGAATTTGCCTCTTGCGATTATGGCTATATCATCTGCATAGCCTTGACACGATGTACCAATCACGGTCAAATCGCAGAAGAGTCGTCCACTGTTAGGCTCCACATAAGAGGGGAGGCCCCCCCACCAGCGTCGAGGTCTCACAGCTCCTTGGGGAAGGGATATTCCTGTAACATTCATATTGTTTTATTCAGGTTGCACCTACGGTTCCGACCTACGTATGTTTTACAGTAATATCTTGTAAATATAGCAAAATATTATTCTATATATACACAGGAAATATTCCTGATAAATTAACAGTACCTTACTGCTATACTTACCGCTTTTCCTATTCATACGACTCAAGTTAATTAACTGGAATCGGCCTGTACAGATTGTTCTTAGAAGGGTTTTTTCTTGTTATAATAACAATAGTTGCGTTTAAACAACAGGAATTCATTTAACCGGAAATTCCCGGGATTCGTTTTTTCAGTGGACAACAAAAGTAACTAAAAATTTGTGATGGCAGTCCTTTTATTTATTTTATAATAAGAACCCTCCAAACAAACATTTTTGTTTTTTTATTTAAATAATCTCTTTCAGTGAAGAAATAATTCCAAAATTTATTTTTAAGTTGCCAAAATTTCGACATATTTATGGTTATTATCAAGTCAAACTAATAACATTGTTGTGGTGAAAAGCCGAAATGGGTTTCATATCGCGATTAGGTTATTTAAAAAACACATAACAATAACTTTCAATCTGTTTGTGATTTAAAAAAAAACACAATAGTTCACTATAATATTTTACAAAAGAATTGTTAAAACCAGTACGAATGCGATTTATTAGTCGAAGAATATTTTTTTTTCTGGGCGATAACCATCTATCAAACTTGGTAACAAAAAAAAATTAAGTCTGGTATATCTGAATTTATAAGATGGTTTTTATGAGTTTTTGTTATATGAATAAAATTTAGGAGGTATATCAGCTTGTCTGCCTTTATATCTATATTTTAAATGTTCCTAAACGAGTCAAAAATAAATGAGTTGAGCAAAATGTATAAGAATATAAAGAAGCTGGATTATTGTCCACTTAAAATTCCTGTAAAGCTTATAAACTTTCGGGAGTTTTTAATTTTATTTTGCTTGCTATAGCTTTTGTTCGAATTTTATATATAATTCTCTACTCGTTCATTCAACGTTGCATCCCAAACAGTGATCTTTCTAAAGCAATGCTAGAATAGTTTATTCCAACAGAGTAATAGACTGTACTTTCTCGACGACCAGCCATTTTTAAGATTTAAATTTCGGCTCAAAAAACGCAGCTTATCTTTGTTCAGGAAAATTCAAACTAAATAAATAACACTTCGCGTAAAACTGTCGAACATGAAATTCATGGCCAACTAGGATGCGAACGTCATATTTACGGCTAGGTGTGACAGAATGAACATTCTACCACTAGAGTAAGAATGAAATACCTATAAAATACATAAGAGACAAGTGTTTTCTGTAACGCTGCCGTTTTAATCGACTGTTCGTTATAGTTTTGTCATGAACGAATATTATATTCATGAAAGTTTGATTTTTTTATTATCTGTATCTGTAAACATAGAAGGGTGGGCCACATTTGGCACATTGTGCGTCCGTCTGAGGTTGATCCTTCCTTCTAGCTCGTCAGCCAGCCTACTTGTGTAAAGTAAGTGACGACGTCGCCTATGTTGGCATTTGTTAGCCTGTGAGAGTCTCGGGCATTCACAAAGAATGTGTTCAACAGTCTCATCTTCCTGTTCGTCATCCCAGCTAGCCTTAAACTTGTCAAGTGAGTGCTTCTTTAGTAGGTCAGCTACATCTGATGCCGATAAGCATATGAAAGTGCCAGGTGCCAAAAGTTTTTGGGAAGCTGATTTCTTAGCTAACGAGTCAGCTATACTGTTGCCTTTTGATTTTCCATGGCCTTTGATCCAAGCTAAAGTAACCACGTTGTTGTTGCAAGCTTCGATCAGGGCCTGGCAACATTCTAGTACTAGACCTGATGTAATGCGTGCTCTATTCAGAGCTGGTAGTGCCTGTCTGCTGTCCGTAAGGATGTAAATATTATTACCAGTAATGTTTCTTCTGGTAGTCTCTTTTGCGGCGCGGCGATGGAGATAGCAGTGAGCTCGGTTTGAGCTACGCTAACTTTAAAACCCATTGCCCATTTTATATTGAGATTCAGGGATCTGAAATAAATTCCACAGCCTGTCCCCTCATTTGTTTTAGACCCGTCGGTGTAGATGCATAAGGCATTTACTGCCAATGTAGCCTCTTGTACGTTTTTTATTATTACCGTGCAGGGCCTATGAAAAGCATATCGAATCTGTGTTTGTAGCAGTGGGACCTCGTGCCACAAGTCACACCTCGACTTACCGGATCCTACGTCAGGTTGTATACCAGTAAAGCGTAGCCGTGACAAAAGCCTCTAGTGTGGTTCTCATGCCCCCTGTTATGTTGAGGCATGCTACTCTTTGGATTTGATCCAATTCGCGGAAGACTGTCTGTTGGCTAGTTTTGACTTCCCAGGCAATCACACCGTACGTTAGCATAGATCTTATGCTATCAATGTAGATCCAGGCCGTAACCTTAGGTGACATTCCCCAGGTGCGATCAATGGTTCTTCGGCACTGTTACGTATGCTTTTTTGGCTCTGTTTTTTAGATGAGAATTCCATGTTCCACTTGCAGTCAAAGGTGACCCCCAAATATTTCACCTGTGCAGAAAAGTTTAATTTAGTTTTTGGGGCCTCGATGTTTGCAAGCTTCCTTTTTTTCGTGAAAAGAACCATCTCTGTCTTTTTTGGGGATCTTTTTATTCGAAAATCATTAAAATATGTTGGCACCTGTTCATGCTCTATTTTATATATTAACATTGAAATCCATGGAGCCACTCCATCGTAAATTCATCCCCACTACCATGTCGTGTCGCCAAGTGTGAAAGCGCCACTTGGCTCAGGATTTTTGGATTTCACCACACACGGTCAAGCCACAGAATGGCGTGATAGCTCGGTATCTTGGATTGTGGATTGATTGGAAATCCAACCAAACCGTTTGAGTCCATGAGTCCATCCGAGTTTTCCCACATCCCACACATGGTGAGATTTTGGCTTGGCTCGGGGCCATTTGGTCCAATTTACTGCTCATGAATGGCGAGATTTACGTTTTTCACATAGCAGGAACAGTTACCTAATAACAATGACTTGATTTATTACATCATTTACCTTGATAAATTTTATTCCATTTAAAATTTGACAAAATAGTTATTATTATTATTATTATTATTAATCAGCAGTAATCCTTATAATTATTTTGTTTGAAAAATAAGGCAACGTAAATTCTATATTAAAAATAATAGTTTTTTACAAGAATATACTTCGCCTTATTTTTCAAACAAACTGTAACTAATTATACAGGGCGTCCCAACTAAAATTTGCACCAAACTAATTCGAGTTTTGTTCAAATTTTGAAAAAATGCCGGAACAGGTCAATTTTAACCTTAATTTTTATCGTAGTTTCAAACTTCTTTTTTCATCCCTCTAGCGCCCAGAACCACCCCTTGAAAAATCTTAAATGGCAAGGGGTGTTAAGTGACACATCATTTTGAAGGTGCTTTCATTATCTAATGCAACCCCGTTGTTTTTTTTATTTTGAATGACTCTTTCTTGAGATTACTGCTTAGATTATTCTGAGAGAAAACAATAGTAGTTCTAAAAAACAATTTAATTTTAACTAATGTACTGTTCAATCCAAGGTTTTTTAATTTAAATACCTTTGTATGAATTTTTTTCCGATTTTTCCCAGAAAGTTTCCTCAATTTGACGCTCAAATAACCTTTACCCTGACCTGATGAGGTCAAACAGACCACGGATTCGGATACGGCGACCCTGAAAACCTTTGTATGTATTTTTTCCGATTTTTCCTAGAAGGTTTCCTTAATTTGACCTTCAAATGACCTTGACCCTGGCCTGATGAGGTCAAGCGGGCCTCGGATTCGGATTCAGCGACCCTAAACACCTTTGTATGAATTTTTTCTAGAAGTTTTCCTCAATTTCCTGGCCTGATGAGGTCAAGCGGACTTCGGATTTAGCGACCCCAAAAACCCCTAGTTACAGTAGTGAAGTTCTTGGCACAGACAAAAGTTTTTTTTGTAGGGTTGTGTAATCTAAACAGATTTCTCAAAAAAGAGTCACTCAAAATAAAAAAAAAGAACGGGTTTGCATTAGATAATAAAAGCAGCTTCAAAATGATGTGTCACTTAACACCCCTTGCCATTTAAGATTCTGAGCGCTAGAGGGATAAAAAAAGAAGTTTGAAACTACGATAAAAATTGAGCCCCCTCTAGTTTAAAATTGACCTGTTTCAAAATTTGAACAAAACTCTAAATATTTGGGTGCAAATTTTAGTTGGGACACCCTGTAGAATCTGTTGGTGGACGTAGGTCGAAACTAGTAACAGTTTACAATAAAATTGACTTTCTGTTTTTCTAAATTTTTATTTTACTTTTCATCATCCCGAAAAAGTTAATGTGGTTTTCTAGAAATTGGTGTGTTTTTACTACTCGAATGGGAGACCTAATGCTCCTCTGTATAAGATGAAAGTTTCGGAATTTTTCTTCATAAGGACATGACCTTTCGGTATACCTCATCATGTTCAAGCCGAGGAATTTTTTGCAATAGGTTTATTTTTTATATAAATCTGTCTCGGTTAAGTGACATATAAAAGAAGATCAGGCGACCCCACCATTTTAACGTTCGTACGACTCCTCTATCTTGTGCAAAGTGGTCATAGGTGCAGCATGCACAATCAGTTATCGAGCGTACTTGTCGCCGATCGCTACGAACTGGGTTATAGAGTACCTACACACGCTAATAGAACGAACATTATAGTTTTGCGGCAAAGTCACGTTTATGTTCAGTGTTTTTTTTTTGTTAGTGGCATTTTCACTCTTAACATAATTTATGTGATACTTAATTTATTTGGAATTATTGGATAACAGCTGGCAAAATTTAGGTAATTATTAAATAGTCGTAGGTATCTAGAGCGGATTTCAATAAGAATTTTTGATTGCTTTCGATGTGACCTGATTTGACTGCTTGCAATTTTGAAGATACATAAAATTATTTATTTGTGTCTTGGAGAATTAATAATATGTCGCCTATTTACTTCAAAACGGTGTTTTAAAAATGCTTAAAATAAACATACAATTTCTATAATCTAAAAAAAGTATGTCCCTTTTTCAAGTTCATTTAATTTTGGTTATAATTTGGGTGGCTACACCTGAAATTCATTTTGATTCTTTCAAATTTTGACAAAAGCGAGAAAGTTTTTCCTAATTAAATTAACAGGTTTCTTTAATTAGATTTAGTATTAATTAGAAAAATTTAATACTGTGTTTGGTTATTATTAATTTTTTTTTAAATAACATATTTCAAATTTAAGGATAAAGCAATTTTGATTTGTTTTCCTATTGCTCCGGCGCGGCGCGTAAATAAATAGCAGAAATGCAATTTTCTATATTTTTAATCCGCAATTCACACTTTTCAATATATTTTTTAATAAATTTAAAATTTCGATGTTGAACTGTACTTACATTTCTTTAATAATTACGCAGTTGTTATATTTTCAATTTTCAAAATTATTATTTTATTTTGTCCCGGAAAAAAAGAATTCAACCATAAATATTTTATCAACAATCTAGATCTAGAATAATTTTAAAAATTTAAACGAACAGGTGTCTGTTGTCTGAACTTTACGTTTTTATTATTTTTTTTTTTCATGGATTTGCACTAAAACTCACCCATTTTTTACAAAAAATAATATTAAAGGTCCTAAAACTTGTTATCGATTAAAAAATAATAAATGATGCGCCAAATTTTTAACGATTTCATTTGATTTGGTGATTTGTCACTAAAACAAAAAAAATCAATATAATTTATCTTCGAGACACTAAAAGATAAAAATATTTATACCAACCCCATTCATTTTCTGTTCTGTATAAAACATTTTTGCTCAGAAATTAAAATTTTTGTGGCAAACGGGCATTGCAGTAGATATTAGGGTGGGCCGAAAAACCTTTTTTTTTATTTCGAAGTTGTAATAGCGCGGGAAACTTGCGAATCATATAGACTAAAAAAAAAGAAAAAAAATTAATAAAACCGGTTGACATCTTCCATTCGCGCATAGGCCCTAAAGTTTGACACAATATGAAAAAACTTCATTTTTGCGATTATTTTTTATAATTTTTAAATTAGATGTTTTCGTAATGTAATAGTTTGAAACGCCTTCAAATAGAGCCTAAAAACATTTTGTTGTAATTTGGTTTAAATCAGTTGATATCTTCGAATCGCGCATAAGCCCCAAAATTTGCCAAACTATTGAAAATTTCACATTTTTACGCATTTTTGGAATCACATGTCCACAAAAAAATTAAAAAAAAAAAAAGGTTTTCTCGGCCCACCATAGTAGATATGCTGCTGTCCCAAACAGACACACACACATAAATAAATCAAAACTTATTTGGCTAATTACGAGATATTATATATATTTTAATAAAAATCGCTTAAATTTTTAGGATCGATTTAATTTTAAATCGTCATTATATAGCGAAAATGTCTCGTAATTTTTTTCTACCTACGAATATTAGTTTTAAATTATAATATCAGTAAAACGTTTTACAGATTTGTTGGCTACTCAGTTTTTATTGAAACAATTTATTTAATAAATTATTAATTTAAATTTTATATTTTTTGTTACTTTGAAATACTTTATTCATTTAGAGATTATTACAATAAGTTAGGGATTCATTTGCCCTGCTACCCTATTATAGGAATTGTCCTGCTACCCTATTATAGGAATTTTCTTACTTTGGGAGAAGGTCCATTTAGTCACATTGAAAGTCTCCAATGGACTGAACTGAAATGATTTATTTAATATCATAATAGATAATTTACAAACAAACAAAAAACATATTTTACCTTACAAATGTCCAAATTACATAAAAAAATAAGATAACATTATTAAATTAAACAAATGAGTAACAACAAAAGAAACGTGAAAAGAAAATTCGGGTCGATACAATTGACACTTTATTGCTAAATGTTAAATGTTGGTTTTTATAAAGTGGATTAATGATCTCTTAAAGGCGCCTACATTATGGCTATTTTTAATATGCCTCGGTAGATTATTGAACTTCACAATTCCCTTGTGAAACAAACTTTTTACTTAATACATAAAAATTTAATGAATATGCAGCTCTAGTGTTATGTGAATGAACACTTGAAGTTGGCACCAGCTGATTGTTCAAATAAGCAGGTAGTACATGGTTTACCATCTTAAATACGAATATCATTGACTGGACATATATAAAATGTTCCACCCTTAGCCAATTTAGTGTATTTAACATGTCTTGTATCCGACTATATCGATTGCATCCTAGTATTACTCGCATAGCCTTATTTTGAAGAATTTGAAGTCTATCATAATTTGAGCATCCTGTATATACCAGCCAACAGCAATAGAAAAAGTGAGGCAATATTAACGAATTATAGATTGTTAATTTAGATTGAGTACTCAGAAATGGTGATACTCTTCGAAAAAAACCAATTTTTTTTCTTATTTTTCTGCAAATATAATCAACGTGTTTACTATCCAATATAAATCCCAAATATTTCATTTCCTGTACCATTTCAATTTTTTCAATATTTAATTTAATATTAATATCAAGACTTAAGAATTTCCCAATAAGAACATTATTACCAATAAACATGTATTTGGATTTTAGCTCATTAACTTTCAGCTTATTTATCTTAAATCTTTCAGTTAATAAGTGTAATTCATGGTTTATCGTTTCCACTAGTTCAATAAAATCTTCCCCATAAAAATAGTTTAATATGTTATCAGCAAAAAGGTGAATTTTACATTTGTTCAATACATTTCCCGAATCATTAATATACAATATGAAAAGTAGAGGTCCAAGTACACTGTCTTGTGGCAATCCAATATTGACCTGAGGATTTCAAATTTCACTATTAAACTTAGTTATTGGTACCTATTTGGGAAACCCGAGGAAACCTAGATTGTGATTACTCTGAGATCAGACTGTCTTTGGCCTGGAATATTTTTCCAGTAGGCGATTAGGAAAAAGTACTTTGCGCACATGTTGCACACAATACTTTTTCTTCGATCACGATTATTAACCAATTAAAAATAAGAAACGTATGAGTGCAAAAAATGAAATGTGTAAACATGAAATAAAGTGATATCTCCTCCCTGCCATGATTACTACTCTTATTTTCACATCGAATAGTAAACATTATAGTTATTAACCAAAAGTATTGTTTTTGACTTTTTAATTACCATGAAATATTTGAATTTGAATGATTAAATGTTTAAAAGAGAAAGTACATTTATCCTATAAAAATGGTTATTTTATTTGCGGAGATATGCTTGAGTTTTAGACTGTTGGCGCCTAACTAAATATTTTTAAAGAAAGTTCGATTTACGAAAAGTCAAATCCCAGTTAAGTACCTGCAAAATATTTATCGTTTAATATTTAACGTAATCATTCACTTCAAGAAAGGTCTTTTTTTCATTGTAACTATGTCATAGTTGGAAAATTTACTACGGGAAAAGGAGCGTGTAGTAGGAACGTTTTATTAATTTTTATTGGTGGTTTTTCTGGTTTCGGGGACATGATCTAATTGCACGAATAGTGTATTAGCTAATGGGCTGAGCCCAGAGTTCGCAGTTCATCAAAAAGTGAAGGAAAAAATAGAGAAAAAACTTGCGCAATCGACAAATTATCCTTTTTTAATGAATTAATGTAAAATACAATTTTTCACGAAAATAAACCCCTCCCGAGTTATAGGGTGTAGATAATTACGATTTTCACCACAAAAATCGTACATTTCTAAAAGTTTTTTAAATATAACCGAAAATCTGTTAGTTTACGTAAAAATTGATATTGAACTAGTTTTATGGCCTTGAGCTAACAATTAAAATGTTTTTTTTTTATTTTTCTACGATTAATACGAAGGAAGATATGGCAATTCAAAAATAGGTGTCTAAAAGAAACTGGATCGTTCTAGCGTAAATATCTGGAAAAATATGACTTCCAAAAAAAAAATGTATATAATATCCTAATGAGAGAACAACATTGGCAACATTTTAAGACCATCCACAACCGTTTAGCATAAGCAGAAAAAAGTTATGGACAAAATCAATTTTTTTACGCCATTTTTTCTATCGCGATCTACATTGTGGTATTTGAAAATAAAAACCTTTTGCAGAAAGTCGTAACATATGTTTCTACAATTGTTCAGTAATGTTTAGCCATATGGGATAATTATTTTTTGTTTTGGTCTGTTAAAGTTGAGCAAAATGTTTGTTTTTTATAAGACATTTTCAATTTTTGGTCAATAGCGTGAAAAGTATTGTTTTTTGAAAATAAATTTAAAGATACAAGACTTTGAGCAAATGTTCTTCCGAATAATTTCCATTTTTTTTATCTTTTGTCTGTAACAAGATATAGCCGTTTGAAATTGCATACAATTGCATTTATCACCGTCAATAGTTATTTATATAACAATTACATAAACAAGGGCTTTATTGAACGAATCGTTTTATGGCCGAGCGAGCTTGCGAGAGTCAATTTTTTTTATTGATTCCTAGTTAATTTACAATCTACTTAACAACATAATGAGTATTTAGTAAATTTTATGTGTATATGTAATAGAATTTTATTCTCAAGTGAGAGTTGAGACCTTCTTCCAAGTAACCAATACATTTGTCTGACTTTTGTATTTGACTGTGTTCTTTTGGCTTTTATGTGATTTTTCCTAGGTACTTTACTTCAGATTTTTGTGGAACTTGATTATTATTTATGTGTACTTGAGGGCATGCATGTCTCCTTGTTGTAAATGTAACCTGTGTGGATTTGTTGGCATTAACTGTAATTTTCCAACGTTCCAGCCAGGTTTGCAGCAGTTGTAAATAATTCTGGAGTTTGATGGCGGATCTTTATTAGTAGGTATATCAGCAGTGACAAGGAGATATAAAAAAGGACCAAAGACACTACCTTGAGGAACTCCAGATTAGATAGGATTATAATTTGATGTTTTTAAAACATTTTTAATTTTTTGGTCAATGGCGTGAAAAGTATTGAGTTTTGAAAAAACTTAAAGAGACAACACTTTGACAAGACTTTGAGCAAATGTTTTTCCGAATAATTTCCATTTTTTTATCTTTTGTCTGTAACGAGATGTGGCCGAAATTTCATACAATTGCATTCATACCGTCAATGTCATTTTTTCGGGTCAAATATTGAAAAAACGGTCATTCCAATGAAGAAGTTTGTCATAAATGACATTTCGGCGATACCCTAAGCTTTAAAATTGTTTTTTTTTACTCATGCGGGAAAAGTACTATCTTTGCGCCCGCCTTTTCGGGTGTAAAATGGCTGTTTGGCTATTTAATTGACAATACAGACCCCTAAAAAATGTGACGTTTAAGTGACAGATGAATTGAATGATTAAAAAATTAAAATTTACAATAATGAGTTTCAACTCCATGATGATACCGGAGACTGATGAGAGTTCTGACGATGAATCTGTACCACTTGAAATTTAACACTGTCGCTGAAGGTTACGTTGAAGAATCGATCGGCAATAAAAAACAAATCGGCTAGCAAATTGCGATCGCTATTTTGGACAGACCATCTACGAATACTTCACGTGAAAATTACACTAAATATTTTACTTTTTATTTGATTAATTTTTGATTTTTTTGTCGTTGGCACCTACTTTATTTCTCATTTTATCCCCGCATTCCTAAAAAAAATACTATCTGCAACTCGTGCGGCATTGTCGATTGCCCACTCGAGCTAATGAGCGCACTTACTTCGTTCGTTCGCTCAACTTCGCTCTCGTGGGCAATCGACAACTTTGCGCACTCGTTGCACAATATTCTATTATTGTAAATCTCGTTATTATCAGCCAAAAAAAGTTGCGGGCAGAAAAATACGATTTTTGTGGTGGGAGGGGTTTATTTTCATGAAAAATTGTATTTAACATTAATTCATTAAAAAAGGATAAATTTATCGATTGCGCAAGTTTTTTTTCCTCTCCTAAAACGCCACTACCGATAGTTTTCTACTTCTGAACTATAGACACCTTTCCTAACATTTTGCAAAAAATTTGAAGTCGATCTGATCAGTTCCTAGTTTCTGCTGAATGATTTTACTTCATTTCTTGGACTATATATTGTATACAGGGTGTCCCGTTGGTAAACGGAAATATTTTAAAGGTATGTTGAGGTCACAAAGGCGATTCTAAATAACCCATATATAATGGGTCTCTTGGCTTCCATAACTGAGTTACAGGGTGTTTTATCAATTATGCATAATTATTCATTTGGCCAGAACTTTTGAATCACTTTGTATATCTTTTCCATTTTTGGCAAACAGATTACGCTTCTCACGACTAATGTACTGAAATATTGAGAGATATGAAAATACAGGTTCGATTTTAGGAAAAATTGAAACATTAAAAATATCAAAACAAAAAATATTTCCATTTTAGACTTGAATAGAGGGGAAAAAACTGAATAGAAACAAGTTGTTGTTTTCATCCCGCCATCAATTCGAATTGGAAAATTTTGAAAATAGAAGTAAAATTTTCATTTAATTTAGAAAAAACATATTATGAAACTAATTTTTTCTTTAACAATTTTAAAAATTCACTTCGCGTGATTTACCTACTTCTTGTTTATTCGGCTTAAAATAATTTTACACCGTACTGGTGTACCTGCAGGCCCTTACTTAGGAGAAAATATTCAATTAGGTATTTATTTTTTAAACGCCCAGTATAAAGTAAAGCGGGACAATAAACGCTCATAGTAACTAACGAACATTTATTAATAATTAACGAAATTACTCAAAATGTTCACCATTTTGTTTAATGTACTTTCTTGCACCTTGGATTTCAGGTATCCCTAAACAGCATAATCCACTGTGCCAAAATAAAATTATACAAGGCGATCGAAAAGTAATCAATTTAATATTTTGTTTAAAGTACGGATCTGCAATATTACTTAAAATAGTGTTAAAACGGACAAATAATAAAAATATGAATAATATTAAATGTTGAAAATAAATCAATTTCTCTTTTTTTCTCTAAAATATTGGACATTTTGAGCAATTTCGTTAACTGTTAATAAATGTTTGTTAGTTACATAGTTACGATGAGCGTTTATTGTCCCGCTTTACTTTATACTGGGCGTTTAAAAAATAAATACCTAATTGAATAGTTTCCCCCAAGTACGGGCCTGCAGGTACACCAGTACAGTGTAAAATTATTTTAAGCCGAATAAACAAGAAGTAGGTAAATGAAGCGAAGTGAATTTTTGAAATTGCTGAAGGAAAAATGAGTTTCATAATCTGTTTTTTTCTAAATTTAAAGGAAATTTTACTTTCAATATAAAAATTTTCCCATTCGATTCGGTGGCGGGATAACAACAACAACTTGTTTCAATTCAGTTTTTTCCCCTCTATTCAAATCTAAAACGGAAATATTAAAATTGTGATGTACAGGGTGTTGTTTTGATATTTTTAATATGTTTCAATTTTTCCTAAAGCCGAACCTGGATTTTCATATCTCTCAATATTTCAGTACATTATTCGTGAGAAGTGAAAGCTGTATGCCAAAAATGGAAAAGATATACTAAGTGATTCAAAAGTTCTGGCCACATGAATAATTATGCATAATTGATAAAACACCCTGTACCTCGGTTATGGAAGCCAAGAGACCCATTATATATGGGTTATTTAGAATCGCCTTTGTGACCTCAATATACCTTTAAAATATTTCCGTTTACCAACGGGACACCATGTATAATATTCATATTTTGATATATTCTTAAAAAATAGAATTTTTTTACGTATAACGAAGGCATGAATTCAAAACCAACCAGGACCTTTTCAAATGTTATTTTTATGGTATAGGCCATTATTCAAGCGAGGCATACGGGGTGGAATTAATATCTTGTTATCCTTGAAACTTTTCTTTGACCAAATAGTAGAGCGGTGATTACAAGACAACGAATGTTTCATAGACTATTTCACGCACTTTTCAAATGAACCAATCAGGAACTCCAGTCAAGTTTGGATTATCGATAACACCAAACTTGACTCTTGACTCTGATTGGCCTGTCAAGTTCGATGTTTCCAGATACGAGCTTCTCGCGCCAGTATGAATATGACTGCTGAGTGCAGAACCGGCAATAATTCGCGTGGGCAAGCAGAGCCAAAAATATATTTACTTGAAATATTAGTTTGTACATCATTTTTCTGAGCTGAGCTGACCTGACGTACCCTTATCTTACCTGACCTCACCCCGTAAATTATTGATCTGTACATTTTATTAATTTTTCTTGCGTACAATCGCCGAAACCTGCAGCCGGCAGCCAAATTCATACTGTCGGGAAACGCCTCCTTTCAGATTTGTGTATGTGACAGTTAAACGTCAAATATAAATAATCACGCTGTGCACGCATTTAAAAATGAGCAGATATGGGATTTCGTTCGATGTCAACGTTTCCTGTTTATTAAACTTTATTAATTTCTCTGATCAACTTTTTACCTCTTTTGCTAATTTCCTCTAATTCTGCCGAATTTCAGATTTTTTACTTTGTTTGTATACTAAAATTCCACTCGTGATTGAATTTATCCCACTCGACTGAGTTGCTTGATGAAAACAACTCAGTTTCGTTGTGAAATAAGAGACAGACTTATCGCGAAAATTCAATCACTTGTGGTATTACTACTGAAAATTCGTTCATTTTTATTGAATAGAAGTGTATGGTATAAAAGTAAATTTAAAAGAAAACGGTACTTCATACGTCATCACACAAAAATAATGTCACGGTGTCGGAAAAACCATTTCCGTGTCCTCTTCAAAATAAATGGACACTATGCATGACATGATTGCGCAGATTTTAAACATTTTCAATGAACGAGTCTTTCACGTCGTCCATCATGAGTAGAGCTTGAGAAAATATCTGGCAAATGCTTGAACCCTGATTAAAAACTAGTTAGAGTGATAACTTCCAAGGAACCTTACACATACATAGTTACATACAGTACCTAATGCATTACATTTTCGAAAGTTGATTTAAATTATTAACAAATCAACACAAATGCCAACTACAGACCTGAGTGTGATAATATCGCGGCCGCTTATGTAGACAGATGAATATGTTTAGTTTTTTCAAAGAGCCGTTAGTTTTCTTATAGCACTTAGACATGATTGAAATGTTAGGTAACCTAAATTATACCCGAAATCTAGTTTGAGAAGATATTAATCATTTTTTTTTATTTAAAATCATTCTCTGGATTTTACAATTTATTATTACGACAAAAATTAAATTATTTTCTAAAAAAAACTATAAAAAATTTAAACACAATTAATAATAATTACTTTCGGACTATAAAGGCCTTATTTATAGATGACACACAATATTTTTAATAATAAATACAGAACACCTTCCGTTGTTGTACATTATACAGGGTGACCCACGACTATTCCCTCATTCTCTTGTGTCTAAACGGTACAAGATATCAGCTTCATTTTTTTGTGACGTATGCTAATTGATAAGATCTATTTGTTTAAATTATTTGCAATTATACAGGGTGATCCAGAAAATTGTAATTTATCAAAGTTAGGTTTTTTAAATGCAACACCCTGTATTTTATGACATTTTTAGATTATACGTTAAAAACTAAATCAACTTTATTCAACGTTCCCTATATCTATCGCTTACCAATTTTGAGAAAATTGTGATTTTAAGAAAAATATTCTATTTAAACAAGAACTAAAAACACGGAAACCTCTTACTTTCAGTTACATAAAGGACCCCGCACAATAGCATAGGAAATTGGCCCACAGTGGGATTTGCCTGAAATTTACATATGTTATTGGTATTGAGTTTCTGATCAAATACTCTCATGGGCCCAATCCTCTAAGACTAATGATTTAGCTCTCCAGGCCGTATTTAGTATAGGTGCCCAATAAACAAAAAACAAAATTACAATCGATTAAAAATCAAAATAAGGAATGCTATCAAACTTAAATGTACAGTTTGTTGTAATATCTGCAAAAAAAGAGACGAAAGCATTAAAATATTAACGTTTTGTTCAAAACGGTTCAGTTTGATGTGATTTAAGTAAAAAGTATGAACTACCTAAGGTTGTGAAGTAAATCACACTTGTTCCCAAGAACAAAGACATTAAATGTCCTACACTGCACCAGCGTCTGGACAACAACTACTCCTTGGTATTGAATTACGAAAGTCCAGACGTGGTTTGGCGCCCGACCAAGTTCGGGGCTTTAAACCAAAAACTTTGATTTTATTATTAAAGGAGCTTGCCATTCTTAGACCGGTTTCGGAATTATTGTTCCGCTTCAGTAAGAAGCATGCTAGCTCGAATTTCTATCTCTAAAGAAATTCTGAAGATCGCTTTGAACCCACCAACTCTTAGTACAAACGGTTAAGTCGAGAAAGAGGAGGTTTTTACAATATTTCTTAATTAATTAAATTCTAATAGGAAATAAAAAAATTATGGGCTGTAGAAAAAAGTGTCATTGTTTATATGCCACCTATACTAAATACGGCCCTGAAAGCTAAATCTTAGAGGATTGGGCCCATGAAAACATTTGATCAGAAACTCAATACCAATAACATATGTAAATTTCAGGCAAATCCCAATGTGGGTCAATTTCCTATGGTATTGTGCGGGGTCCTTTATATCGATTTATTCTGACATTTCAAGCTTTCATTTGTACTGTGTAGGATTTCGATATTTTGCACTGGCTGTTTAGGAAAAGGATTCCAATTTTATATTTTTCAAACATCAAAAACTCACTTAACTTAAATGGTCCACCCTGTATTTTTTTATCCAATGGGAAATAACTTTTCATTCTCTATCAAAAACTTTGAGTAATGCATACTTATGTATAATATTTTCGATTAAAAAGTGATTAGGATTTTTCTCTAAAATTTCTATATTTTTTTACATCCTAGAAGGCAATGATTTTTTTATTATAGTTGATAAATAGGTATGGGATCAAAACTTAATAATTAGAAATGAAACTAAAAATTAGAAATGAAACTAAAATCAAGACGTACACATTTATGGAAAAAATACGATAACAAATGTTCAATATGATGACCATTTTCCTCTATGCATAACCGCAGTCGTTTTTTAGTAGATTTCGTAACGTTTCTCAGGATATCTGGTGTGATAGGTGGAATGTTATAAACTAAATTTTTAATGTAACCCCAAAGAAAGAAATGCATGCTGGTTAAATCAGGGAATCTAGGTGAAAATTCATGTGGACCTGCCCTTCCAATCCATTTATTGGGGAATTGTCAATTTAAATAATTCATTACATTCCGACTAAAATAAGGAGGGGCACCATCATCAGAAACTTCACTAGAAAATTCTTGTTTTAAAAACCGTAAAAATTTTACGCCGTTCAAGTTTCCATCAAATAAATATGGACCAATCACATGATCTCCTACAATTCCCCCAAATACATTGAGTTTGTCTAGAAATTTCTCTTGAACTGACATTTGCCTTTGGAACCACTGAGCTAAAACTAAGAACTCATTCTCCTCATTATTTACAACATACTTTGGTTTTTAGTAGCACTTCTTCTTTTGTCTGGATGTGGTCGAACGGGATATTTTTCTGCTTTTATTTTTAAACCATGGCCTACTACAATAGGAAACATTACGTTCACAGACATTTTAGAGAAAAATCCTAATAACTTTTTAATCGTTAATTTTATACATATGCATTACTCATAGTTTTTGACAGAATGAAAAGTTATTTCACATAGGATAAAAAACACAGGGTGGTCCATTTAAGTTAAGTGAGGTTTTGATCTTTGAAAAATATAAAATTAAAATCCTTTTCCTAAACACCCTGTGCAAAATATCAAAATTCTACACAATTCAAAGGAAAGCTCTAAAAGTCAGAATAAATCGATATACATTTGTGTTACTGAAAGTAAGAGGTTTCCGTATTTTAAGTTCTTGTTTAAATTGAATATTTTTCTTAAACTCACGATTTTCTTAAAATTGGTAAGAGATAGATATAGGGAACGTTGAATAAAGTTTTTAACGTATAATCTAAAAATGTCATAAAATACAGGGTGTTGTATTTAAAAAAACCTAACTTTGATAAATTACAATTTTCTGCAAATAATTTAAACAAATAGATCTTATCAATTTACATACGCCACCAAAAAATGAAGCTGATATATTGTACCGTTTAGCCACAAGAGAACGAGGGAATAGTCGTGGGTCACCCTGTATAGTGAAGTGAGAACCATTGAATTTTAATGTTTTTTTGTCTAATTTCGTACACGTGTCGAAGTTTTCTGTCTGAAATAAAGACTTAATATGTCTAAGCACGTGTTAATCATTTTTTTTTTATTTAAAAACATTCTGTGGATTTTACAATTTAAAAAAAATTAAATATAATTAATAATAATTACTTTCGTACTATAAAGGCCGTATTTAAATATGACAAACAATATTTTTAATAAAAATTGTGCAGAACACCTTTTGTTCACAATCTCCTCAAATTAAATAAAGTAAATGACTACATAGTAAGAACCATTGAATTTAAATGTTTTTTTGTGTAATTCCTTACACGTGTTTCGACATAGGAGAAAGAATCGAAGTTTTCTCTCTCAAATAAAGACTTAAAATATGTCGAGACACGTGTAAGAATTTCACAAAAAAAATTTGGAAACATTTAAGTTCATTGGTTTTCACGATAACCTAGTCATTCACTTTGTTTTAAATTGATCCAAGTAAAGTGTGCTATCTATTTATATTTAATTTTTATTGCAGCAAAATTGTGCATTTACCTAAGATTTATTATTAAATAAAATATTTCAATTGCTCTTAAATCACCATTTTTTTCTGTCTTAATTAAGTGTCGTAACAAGAAATTCTTATATGCATTATTTAATTTTAAATGTCATGGAAGAACAAGCGGAAAATCACAATTAAAATTGACTCTAAGTCAAGGTAGCGCACTACAAAAATAACGAATATTTTAACGAAATCTTACATCTAAAATCGTAGAAAAATAAAAAAAATACTTAATTGGGAAACTGGAACCTTTGGTTTATCAACTTAAAAAAAGTATTTTGCTACAAAATATCAAAATTAATAATGTTAGTTATTAATTATCAATACAAAATCTAGTCGCGACTTTTAAACTTTTGAAATTGCGTGCCTCTGATTATTTTAGATTCGATTAAAGTGCAAAATGGCTAAAATGATGTTTTATTATAAATTATTATAATTACTAACAATAAAATTATGATATATTTCAATTTTATAATTTTAAATTAAGTAAAAGGTGCTCGCACCTGACACCCTAGGTTCTAAAGTCAAGTTCAAAAATATTAATTCAAAGGTAATACCACGAGTTCTCCAAATTTTATGTATAAAATTTAAGAGGACGAGTGGCATTTGGAAAAGATAAGTATTTTGTAATCTTTCTAGGCCTGATGATGGTAATTCGCCGAAACTAGTATCCAATTAATAATTTTGTTGAGAAGTTCCATTTCATAAATATTTTTTTGCGATATATAAGATACATTTTTTCTCCATTTGTATAGAACTGTTTGGGACACACAAGTAAAAAAGGAGTAGAATATGGCAAAATTTATTTTTCTTATCTTAAAGAAACTTACTTTAAAAATTCTAAATTAAATCCGTAATTAAATTGGACGCAATTTGAAACTAACCAACAAGCTTTTACAGATACAGTGATTCATGAGAAATACCCAATTTGATTTAATTATTTATGATAATCTCTATTAAAATTAAGTTTATAATTTTAAAATCATATAAAACAGGTTTTCCAAAATAGAAAAAAAAAATTTCATCCTTAGGAAGATGACAGAAAAAACAAAACAACATATAAATATAAATCACACTAAACCAGAAAATAAACAGCTGAACTAGTATAGACTTATTTCTACCATTGACCCAGAAATAATACTTAGTCAATGAGGATTAGTAATGAAATTTTTTTATTGGCCCATATGAATCTTTATGACCAGTAAAATTCATTTCCAAAATTTTTCCGCTTCATTATTAAAGGGGGACCTGGGAAATTAAATTTAAATTTATGAATCGTGACGTATTATGAACCGTGACGTGGACCAATGAAATAATTCCAGTTGCCACATTTCTATAGTTTTTTTCCCGTTGGCATCATCTTTCTCTAATTAATAGAAAGAGCGAAATAGATACTTCAAGAGTAGTCGTAGCTAACACTAGACTTCTGTTAACAGAAACATACGACTATTAATCATGTTTGTGGATTCCCGAAAAAGGTAACGCTACATGATTAAATTCTGAATTTATATTTGTAGGCAAAAAACCAAAGAAAGTTTATCAAATATTACTAAAAATGTTCTTATTAATTTAACAGGTATCAGAGATAAAAAATAATGTTCATTGTACCCTATTAATGTGTGCAATTATAAGTATTTTGCAAAAAAATTAAAAACTGTTAAGTACGTTTCAAGTCGAGACTTTTGAAACACAAAAGCTAAACCTTCAAAGTAAAATTATAAAATTATTTACTAATCTCTTCCTCGGAACCTTTTTGTAGACAGTACAACGTGGATTAAGAACCGACCAGACACTGACCTGAATCAGCTCACGGCCTTGACATTTGGATATAAATATAACCTCATTTAATTCTAATGTTATTCCGAAATACTGCGAGTTAAGTTTTTTCGGAAAATTTAAACAAATAATTACACTAAAATCACACAAATAGTCAAGAAAAAAATTACACAGCAATCCAGAATTTCACATTCGACAATAACAAATAAGTAATCAACTCTTCCTATGACAGACTTACGAACGTCGGTACTGGAGACTGGTGTAAGCACATGCTAAGAGAATTTAACCCAGAAATGACAACATCGACGAAATTAATCGTATGAGATGGTCACGCCATTGGTTAGATTTACCCGGCAGATTTAATACTAATTATTCTTTAAATTCCAATTTCTCTGGAAACGGGTAATTGTATCTTGAGATATTTTTACCTAGAAACACAAAATCCCATTCTTTATCGTTTCTGCATAAATTTATTTAGAATTTCTGACCTATTGGTAAGCCTCATTGAATGAAGGGAAAAACAGGAACCGAGGAAAACAAAGACGGTTAGAAAAGATCAAGAAACAAAAATAATGACAGTATTAGAGCAGATGGACAAATGGATAAAATATTTTCAACAGATACAAAACAATCTGACGCATTACCTGGCATAAGAATTAGCGCGACGAAGAACAAGAAAATTGTGTCTCTGGTGTTGGTTGCCTTTGATAAATTTTTTGAATAATTTATATGGAATACAATTTAAAGAAAAAGTTAAAAAGAAAAACTCAATAAAACATATGAAAATTAATGATATAGAAAATAAACTTAATTTAACATTTTTTGGATTATATGAAATACCCTAAAAAGCAATTCTAACAAATAAATAAATTAAATCGACAATTGAATTATAATGTTTTTCATCAGAGAAACTCTGAAATAACTACATGTGTTTTTGAAATTTTTGATTGTAAAATTTTTGTGGTACTAAACCGTAAATGTATTGTTATGATATAAAATGACACGAAACATAACCTAATTTATGTGTCAAAATTTTAAATGTGATTATTTTTTTCATCTGTCAAAACAGTCAGATTTTGTAGTTTCAGCCAATAAGAGCTCAGGATCCTAACCAATCATTGTGTTTTATACTGATAAAACCGCTTCTCCGTATTTGTTTTTTGATTAAACTGTGTTTACCTTTTTTTATTATCAATTATTATACTAAAATGTATTGCAAATCTATGTTAATACCCAAATTTCAAAATTTATCTGTAAACTAACCTGTTTATTCGTTTATTCACACACACAACATCCGTTTTTGAATACCCAAATACTTAAAAATCCACAAATCTCTTTACAACTGACAAATGTCAAACTCTATATCCAAATTCAGCCAAACGCAATCCCGTATGCCTTGGTGGCCCTGTATTTATAACTATAAAAGCTCATGATGTTTCAATTTAAAGACAATTTTCAACATTTGTGTGTAAAGTGTCTTTTGCATAAATGACTATATTCTCTGTTTTTAATACAAAATGATTCAAAAAATAACCTTCCAAATACCACTCTTCCTGTCAAATTTTATAGATTAAATTTTTGGTATCCATACTCAAACGCCTTTATTTTAGGCAAAACCACTTAAACAAACTGATTTTATCAATCAGTTTATTTTCGTGGTTTTTCCAAATAAAGCCGTTTTCGTGAAAACCAAAAATTTTATCGATAAAATTTGGAGGACTCGTGGTATTACCTTTGATTATTTTTTTCATCTGTCAATACAGTCAGATTTTGTGGTTTCAGCCAATAACAGCTCAGGATCCTAACCAATCATTGTGTTTTATACTGATAAAACCGCTTCGTCGTTTTTGTTTTTTGATTAAACTGTGTTTACCTATTTGAGATGTCAAATGTAAACATTTATCAATTATTATTATACTGCAAATCTATGTTAATAACCAAATTTCAAAATGTATTTGTAAACTAACCTGTTTTTATTAGTTTATTTCAAAACGCCTTTAACATTTTTATATACCTCACTTTAACACTAAACTTAAAATTAATTAAATTAAGAAAGACTTCATTTCATTCTTCTTCTTCGTTTTTATTTACGGCGGCGTTTCACGGGGTAGCCAGTCAAAAAATCGCCTTGGTGGCCCTGTATGTAAAACTATAACAGCTCAGGTTTCAATTTAAATTGGTAAAGAAAATTTTCAACATTTGTGTGTAAAGTGTCTTTTGCATAAATCACTATGTTCTCTGTTTTTAATACAATATGATTCAAAAAATAATCCTTTCAAATACGACTCGTCCTCTGAAATTTTATAGTTAAATTTTTGATCTTCATACTCAAACGCCTTTATTTTAGGCAAAACCACTCAAACAAACTGATTTAAGATAAAATCACTCGTCCTGCGGACTCGTGATTTTATCAATCAGTTTGTTTTCGTGGTTTTTCCAAATAAAGCCGTTTTCGTGAAAACCAAAAATTTAATCGATAAAATTTGGATGACTCGTGGTATTACCTATGATTATTTTTTTCATCTGTCAAAACAGTCAGATTTTGTGGTTTCAGCCAATAAGAGCTCAGTGTGTTTTATACTGAGAAATCTGCTTCGTCGTTTTTGTTTTTTGATTAAACTATGTTTACCTTTTTTGAAATGTCAAATGTAAACATTAAACAATTTTTATTTAGCATTATCAATTATTATTATACTAAAATGTATTGCAAATCTATGTTAATAACCAAATTTCAAAATGTATTTGTAAACTAACCTGTTTTTATTAGTTTATTTCAAATCGCTTAAACATTTTTACATACCTCACTTCAACACTAAACTTTTTGTTCATTAAATATCAGTTTTTGAATACCTAAACACTTAAAATTAATTAAATTAAGAAATACTTCATTTCAGACTATAAGCTTATAAACATTCTTCTTCTTCGCTTTTATTTACGGCGCCGTTCCGCGAAGTAGCCAATCAAAAAATAACGTATGCCTTGGTGGCCCTGTATGTAAAACTATAGCAGCTTATCATGGAGGTTTCAATTTAAATTGATAAAGAAAATTTTCAACATTTGTGTGTAAAGTGTCTTTTGCATAAATGACTATGTTCTCTGTTTTTAATACAAAATGATTCAAAAAATAATCCTTTCAAATACGACTCGTCCTCTGAAATTTTATAGATTAAATATTTGATCTTCATACTCAAACGCCTTTATTTTAGGCAAAACCACTCAAACTGATTTGAGATAAAATCAATCAGTTTGTTTTCGTGGTTTTTCCAAATAAAGCCGTTTTCGTGAAAACCAAAAATTTAATCGATAACATTTGGAGGACTCGTGGTATTACCTTTGATAAAACCATGTGGTCATCTTTCAAAAAAACTAATAAAAACATTATTGCCAATTGAAATAACATTTTTGATTGGTACATTTTCGAATTTGATTTTTGAAATTTGATGGGAATAAAAAAAAGTGAGGGTTGTTGATTAGTTACAAAAGAAGCAGATTGATTAGAAATTTTAGAGAGATTTAAAGAAATTTTGAAAAGAAAAAAAAAGACATATATATATATATAATAGTAAAAGTTTGATTGGTTTGGAGAATAATATTTTCAAAGTAATTAAAGCAAAATTACCTATGGATTAATTTGTAAATAGTATAGGAATATTAAACAATAAGAGAAGAGGCAAGTGAGCAACACAACTATACTGTTGGCCCTTATGGGTTGGATGAAGATAGGACAGTAATAAAAGTGAGGTATTTTTTTTATAAACTAAAATTTGTTCTGACAAATCACGTCATGGATAGAGATTAATAGACTAGAATAAAGTTGACAGCTATTTACCGATAGAGGGTAGTATGAGTCAGCGTTAATTAGTTCATTGATTTTATAATAGAAAGGTAAATTTGTTTTATTGTGTTTTTAATAATTTTTATTATAATTTTTATTATAATTTTTTGTTGGTTATTTTCAAAGTTTCAATAAAGTTATAATCAATAGTAACAAATTTTATTTATGAACTCACTTATTTTTTTGGACTCTGAGATTAAGTTAAATTGGAGAATTTATAAATTAAAAAATTAAATTTTAAATTAAAAAATTAAATATCATAACAATAAATAATAATAATAATTTTAGTTATTCTAAATAAAAAAATTTTCTTTTTTTTTCTTTTCTTTATATCACTATTATTTTAAAATTAAGATTAACTTTTATTAATTTTTATATAATAGCCCACAAATATTTACATAGTGATAGAGACTTGAAGTAAGTTAATAATGTTTGAACATTTCATACCATTTCTTGAGTCCCTTCCTTTCTATTAAATTTCGCCGAAAAAAAATCAACATTTCTCCAATGTGATTGTTATTTGCAGATTAAAAGCAACAATGACATTTTTTGCTGGAATTGCAAACAATACTTTTTTTATATCAATTTTAGAATAAAAACTTTCTCTATTGAACGCAACATAATCAATCACCATCACATTTTTTACCGGCAGATTACACACAATATATTTTTAACAACTTTATCAGAATTAAACAATTTTCTAACGGATGACACAGTCAATCACCATCACATTTTATGATCTCTCCAAATAGGGAAAACAATAAATTATTTGAATAGTTCAAAAACATAATTCAAATGAGAGGTAGTTTATTTTAATAAAATTTGCAACGTACTGCTCACCGCATCTGAACCTAAAACAACTACTCCTGGGACTACTTGCCCCCCAAATACATTGAATTACATCGGTCCAGATGCGTGTTGAAAACCCTTATTAGGAACTATAGGTTATGTAGGTTCTTGAATCTTGGTATTGATATTGAATTCTGAATTCTTGGGATTGGGATTCGTTTAGTCAATTAAAACAATCAGTAAAATCAAAAATTCCTTAACCAAAACACACCTTAGACGACCAAAAGTATCAACCGGCATTCTTACTTGTACAGAAAAATAGTTTTAGTGATTTTAACATGTCTTTTTAAAAATGATCATCAAATTAAAAAAATTGTCAACGCGAAGGTACGTACATTTTGTTATAATATATTTGTATTTTGTAAATCTTAGATTTTTATTCTCTTATAGATATGAACATGCGGTTATTACCCAACCTAATTGTAAAATTTAAAAATATTTTTGAATGAAGAAAAAAAAGTAATAAACTGATGAAGCCTCTGACCGTGAGGCGAAAAATAAAGTGTTGGGACTTCTAAAAATGAAGAAATACAGTAAAAAAGTTAGTAATAATAAAGTTTGATGGAATTTAAAAATCGATAATGACGAACAGAAAAAGTCTCTGTATAAATTTAATAGAAGTAGGAATTGTAGATAAATTACATCAAAATCATTCTTTTTGTCTCTAGAATGATTTGGTGATAATCAAAAATTATATATTTTTGAATTTTATAAATATTTAAGTTAAAAAACTGTCAAATTCTAATCTAGTGAGCTATGATTTGATGGTTTATAAAACCTACTTCTGTCAAGCGAGGCTTTTTCACCAAGATTTCTTGAACAGTTCACATCAGTCCTCGTAATAAGAAACAAAAGAAAACAAATCAAAGCAATACTGATTGAAGATGAAAATTAAAAGAAATTTACCTGTCAAAAATAAGTGAAGTTATATTTTTGTAAATCAAGAAAACTTTCCACACTCCAGAGGAGAAGTCCAATTACTTAATTCATAGTTGTTCCTGTTAACTAATCAAGATCCTGTTGCATCCTGACTGTACTATCCAGATTCAGTTGTATCCTGTATTAATTTATTCTATTCCTGATTTTGATTACTGGAAGATATTGTATCCGTCCCATCTTGAATTGACTACGAAAATAACCAGAATAAAAAAAGTCGTATGAAAGATACCTATTCACTATATTAAATATCGATATTTAAAAACGTTTCAAAATAAAAAATTGGCCACATGTATTCTACTTAATTAGGTTAAATTTTTTTTAACTATAACTAAATCATTTAAATTGGAATAAGGTAAGAGAATAATCAATAAGATTTGTATTAAATTTGATTTTGTAAATAAGAAAATTAGTTCACTTACCTTATTCTGGCAAACAACTCTTCCATATAAACTAAAAGGTTAACCGTTATTTATTTTGATTATTAATAAATGTTTACATATTTACTGAGTCGTTATTATCGATTTTCACAATCAAGCGGCCAAAACTGAAACACTACCTGGTATTAAGACTCTCAATTTTTCTACTGGACAGTATATGGCGCCGAAAATTATCAACAACAAAAATTACATTCTGTCTGAGATCACGGCAGAAGGCAATAAAAATCAATAGTAATTTAATAGGTTATGTACTAAAACTAAAATTTAAATAAATCAAATAATAAAATTAAATATTCAATAAAAGTAATTTTTTCTCACATATACTCACGTGATAGTACGTAACAATATATTTAGATGTGCTACCATCTATGATTAGAAGAGAGTATTGACAAATTTTTAAAGCAAAAAATTCCCGATGTATTGGGGTTGCATAAACAATTTGCAGTGTGTGCTGCAAAGCTTTTATTTGACTGATTCTAGTCAAAATGTCACTCTCTTCTTTCGTATCCCTTTCAGAGATTAATACAAAGTTAGCAAACGAGTAAGGAATTTAATTTATCAGATTCGACATCCTAAGACCGGTTTTTGACTAGAATCAGTCAAATAAAAGCTTTGCAACCCACAATGCAAATTGTGTATGCAACCCCAATACATCGGGAATTTTTTGCTTTAAAAATTGTCAATACTCTCTTCTAATCATAGATGGTAGTACATCTAAAAATTTTATCTTATAGCGTATATAGCTATTGACTTGTACGAGTTTGGAATTTTATTTATTGGATTCGAAAAGCCTAACTGACGAAGTCGAAACACAGAAACCGGTCTTAGGATGTCGAATCTGATAAATTAAATTCCTTACTCGTTTGCTAATATATTTAGATATAGCAGAAATTGATTCTAGCTCTGCCGTAAGTTGTTTTTATTATACATATAATCGTAGAAAAGAAAAACAATTTAAATCCAAGGAAAAACGAGGATAAATCTTGAGGATGCATTCAAAAAACTGGGCTGGGTTAAAGAATACTCTTTCTCCACGGCCACTACTGAATGTTGTTATTCTGAAACCACTTATAATAACAGAAAAGAAACATTCTCGCTCTTAAGATTGAAAGAAAATTCTGAAACATTTGTCTCTTATGTATTTTATATGTATTACATTCTATCACTAGAGATAGAATATGTATTCCGTGATTGTTTACAAAAATAAGGTGTGCCATTAAAGTCAAATTAACTGTCAGTATTAGTTGACGTGGTCTTAATATTGGTTTGTAAAAACTTTTAATTTATTAAAAAGGAGAAGAAAATCAAACGATTCAGATGTAGAATTTGAATATACTCCTCCAGAAATAAAAAAATATGCCGACAATATAGCTCAAAATTTGCTACCGCAAAAATCCAAGCTTGAATATAAAAATACTACCTACACAATGTTGAGAGATTGAGGTTTCATTTTACTATATTTAATTTCTACTTTCTGTGGCCGTGGAGAAAGTACAGTCTGTTACTCTGTTGGAATGAAAATCCGACACTCGTGGTTCCTTCACTCGTGTCGAATTCTCATTCCAACCTTGTTACATGAATATACTATTATTATATGGTCGAGCTTTCGGAAATACTTATTTCCTTTATCAAGACATCTACAATAGATTGAAAATTGATAGTCACATATTTAAAATATAGGTTATAAAATACTTGAGATTAATTGATGAAGTACAAAGCGTACATGACAGGAACTATCCACTAAGGCCACGACTTGCCTAGCTCATTCTGCCAACTTTTGATTTGAAGTTACGTGTTTTTTTGTCGATTTGTATAAATATGGAAATGAAACGACAGATAGTGAGTGCAGGAACTTTAAAGAGTTAAAAACTACGCGGCTGTATATTTCATAAGTTTGATTGTTTTTACACTTATTTCATGCCTTAGGGATTTATAATCATGAACTCGTTCTTTTTCACTGTCGACAATTTTTATGATGTTATTGGTAACAATTAAATTGTTGATCACTTAATTTTACTTTTTAAAAACTTTATTTGACAATAATTTGCTTTTCTTTTTACATCTTCGGATTTCGGGTGTTGGCCCGTTTCCTCAGGATGCAGTTATCGGTAATGTTTCGATTGTTTTTGGGATACATGTCTTTTTATTGATAATGGCCTTATTGTTCGTGGTTACATGACTTAACTAATCAGTCAATTTGGTTTTTCGAAGGTTTATATCTAAACCAATTTCTGCTGATATTTTGTAATATTTAATAAAATCAATAGTTTTTAATACACAACACTTTAATTTTCAATAATAATAATCTTCTAAACACAACTGTATCTTTCAAAAATCTTCAACAGAATGCCCTGCGTAAAAATCGTCGCCTTCGTGCTTATCTCTTAGTCCCACATATTTGACAATTTTAAGCAATTGTTATACCTACGTTTATATTACAATGATAATTTATATATTTTTTTTTTTCGAAAAACTGCACTTGAAGGTTAACATAGACTTCCTTTAGCGACTTTGCCTTGTTCTAGCATCATTATCACACACATTGTTACTAATGATAAAAAAAATATAAACCAATGTTAACTGACAATTAACTGTCAAAAAAAAATTATTATTTCCTGCACCATGAACTTATTTTAATTTTACTATTATTATAGGACTTTAAAAAAATATTTGTATAAAACTATCACCGATATTTCAACAGTAAACATTTTGTTATCAAGGATGACTCACACGTTCTTTAGTACTGAAATTTGTTGTTAAAACAATGTAAGCAATGGAAATCTTAATTACTGTTGAAGCATGCACATATCTCACCTTGTCACTATAATACTTAGGTATATAGAGCAGATGGTGTTATATTTTAATAGAAAAAAAGATATTTTGTTTTAGCGATACAATTTAGTTTATTTGCTTTACTTATCAATTTCTGTTTCGGAAAAGGGTGAACGTAATCCTATAGGTCAGTTGGACAAATGTAGGAACAGGTAAAAAAATAATACAAATCAACTAAATAATAATTATATTTATTCCAATGAAGTAGGTAATGAACACAAGTACATTAAAAGGATATTAAAGGTTGGGACAGTTAATCTATTGATTTCATATTTTTTGCCCAACTGAATGGTAGGATTAGGAATTACCTGATCTTTTTGCCCAACTGACATATTTCGCATACGTTATTATGGCTGGCCTTGGTGATTTCCAATAATTACACATCTGTTCTAAATTCTGTAAAATAAATAATTAGAAAATAAATTAAGTTCATTGTTCATTACACATTTCGTTTTTAACTTTTATTTTTTTCTAAAATTCATTTAAACTCTAATATTTTCCGCAAGCAAATAACGTTACTCAAATATTCTCGAGTGACTCAGCTAGTTATATTTCTGAAAATACCTTTCGTTTCTTTCCTCCTTTAGTCATATGAACCTCGAGGAGCTAGTTTTTAAACTAAACGGTCAACTGTTGCAAAGGATTTCAAGAAATGATCTTTAATAATAATAATCGTCTTTATTATTTTCAAATAGATTTGTACATATATAACGGTTGACTAAATTGACTAACTAAATAAAGAGAATATAAAACTTATATACGAAGAAAAAAAATGAAACAAATAATTTTGTTAATACTATTAAAATCACTATTTATTTTAATTTAATTAATCACAGGACAGAATGTAATTTCGAAAATAATGTTTGAAAATAATTTTAACGTAGTAATTGTAAAAGAAAATATAAATTTCCAGATGTCAGATTTTAACATGTTTAATTTAGGATATTTACACATAATATAGCAAAGAACTGAATAAAAATTTAAAGTAATATAATCTCAGATAAGTCTGCGATCACAATAACAATGAGAACATGGTTATTTTAAATGTTTGAAGAAAAAGAAATTTCAATATCATGATATATCGGGAAAATAAAGTTTTGGGACTTCTAAAAATGAAGAAATACAGTAAAAAAGGCAGTAATAATAAAGTTTGATGGAATTTAAGAAATCGATAATGACGAACAGAAAAAGTCTGTATAAATTTAAAATAAGTAGGAATTGTAAGTAAATTACATCAAAATCATTCTTTTTGTCTCTAAATCATTTAAATTGGAATAAGGTAAGAGAATAATCATAAGATTTGTATTAAAGATTTTGTAAATAAGAAAATTACTTCACTTACCTTATTCTGGCAAACAACTCTTCCACATAAACTAAAAGGTGAACCGTTATTTTTATGATTATTAATAAATGTTTTCATATTTATTGAGTCGTTATTATCGAATTTTGCAATCAAGCGGCCAAAACTGAAACACTACCTGGAATTAAGACTCTCAATTTTTCTACTTGGTAGTAGATGGCGCCCAAAATTATCTGAGGTTACGGCATAAGGCAATAAAAATCAATAGTAATTTAATAGGTTATATACTAAAACTAAAATTCAAATAAATCAAATAATAAAATTAAATATTCAATAAAAGTAATTTTTCTCACATTTACTCACACGATAGTACTTAACAATATACATAATATAGTCATAATAAACATAGATTTGTTTGAAAATAAAGGGGAAGTTTATTTTTGATTGGGTACTAGACTGCGCATTAATTACAATCTACAGAAAAAAAAACACACAAAATACTCCCCCTCAAGAGTAGATGAGAACACATATATAAAAACTACTCGCATAATTTAATCAGCACAGATTTGTAAATTATCAGTAAGGTACACACTAACTCCGCTCCGCCGGGTACGTAAACACCGGCCTTTAGCTTATAGCTCGGGAGCCAGAGTGGAAAGAGTGTAAATTTAAAAAATAAAAACATGTGCATTAGCTAAGTGGTAATCGAATAATGGGTCGGCTACGCAACCAAAGGCATTTCACGTTGCGGTGAACTTATGTTTGCGATTAGCCACATTGTCTTATCACAGCTCTTCACTTGAATATCCAACCAGTATACTATACTATATCTCCTGTTCTTACTTAAATAATGTTGTTTAAAGCGTATGTAAATAATTGTCTATATATTTATATATTATTAGTAGCCTTAGAAACGAATCTGAGCTCCGGGTTTTCACTATTCTTAATATTTTATTGAACAGAAATACGGTGAAGGATGTCACTATTATTAGATAACATAACAGTTAGAAGGTCTTAACTTGGATATTTAGCAATAACGTATGTGCAGATATGAAGATTTTTACTGCGGATTATGACACAATAATAATGAATTGGAAATCAATCCCCGTACAATTATTTGTACATTCAAAAATATTTGTCCTAAATGCTTGTATTAGTCTTATTATTTAGTAGTGACAATTCCACTCATATGTAAAAATGTCATATGAAACTTCAAGAATCGTAGTTTGGATATTTAGCCTATGAGGAAGGAAGAGAAAATATAACTGGATAAAAATCGATAATACCACGTTGCCCGGTTAACAGTGTGTTTGTTATTATTCATGTGTTACGTCAGTTTAAATTCATGGAATTGTCTTACCAGATACCAGCTCTAGTGGTATTACCTTTGATAATATTGCATGCTGTGAGAATAAATAAGTTTAAAATTTTTTTTGTGAAACAATTATGTTCAACCAATGTGTGGAATGGAACGTATTGATTTCACACTTTCGTAATACAAATAACTATTTTTCTACTTTTTATTATTTGCTTATTGTTATGAAATTTGTGTTACTGTGTAACTAACAAAGCAAACTCGCAATGCACTAATTGTTCCTAATAAATCGAAATAATAAAATAAAAATGCAACATATTATTAAATCCAATTTATAACCAAACTGCATGATCGAAATCGATTATCTTAATATTATATTATTAGTAGTCTGAATAGTACTTAAATGATTTAGTAGGCACAACACTTATAAAATAAAATAATACTTCAACTTCAAAATTGCAAGTCAGGTCTGGTCTAGTCTATGTAAGTACTTAATAATTCAAGATATTTGGTCTAGTTTGAATGCAGGTGCAAAGGCGCCAGCTTCATTGCATCATTTCACAATGCCTTGGTGATTTTCTCTGTTTAATATTATACACGTAATAATGTATAGCCATTAATTATTTGAAACGAAACTATTAACTAGCTACTTAAGTAATATGCAGAAGAATAAGAGATCCATTTGGATTTCACTTTAATTTTTTTTATCGAAGGTATTACTAGTCGGCAACGACTAATTTACAATTTTAATTTAAATCTAGCCACTTAACTGAGGTGTTCCCATCGCCATTTCTTAGTTTCGAAGATGAGCACAAATTTCACTGTGAACTACACATTTTTCTTAGACGATGTAATCCTGAATTTGCAGGACTTGGTCATGTGATAGTTGAGGCATCCACGTACTTTCCTGCAAACCTAATGTATTTTGTTTAAATACGAAGGTGTAGTGGAGTGCCGTTAGTCGAAAAAAGTGATGCATTGTATTTCTAAAATCTAATACTAAAATGTTTATATATTAGAATTTGCCGATCTTTTTTTATCTAATAGTTTATTGCAAAATTCCGAAAATGATTTTAAATTAATGATTAATCAAAAGTACTGCAATAATTTTAATTATATTGATGAAAATATATCATTATTTATGTTTTTGGGGTTGGTAAATAATGATTAAAGGCCGAAAATTGCAAATTTAGAAAGAGAGGAACCAAAATAGTGGTCAGGTATAATTCATACAGTCTTACCTTTTAACGTGCGATTATATATAAAAATATGGTTTCTTGGGGCATCAAAAAGTGAGGGGAAAAAAACGGGCATGGGAAGAAGGATGTGCCGCAATAATTCCTGAAAAATCAAAATTTCAGTATGAGAATATCTATAAAATTCGGAACAGAAAGTGAAAAATCTGAACGGTAAGTGAAAATTCTGAACGATGAGTGAATTACTTACCGTTCAGAAAATTTTGACGTTAGTAAAAAATTCTACTTACTGTCATCGAAATAGATATGGTAAACAGTCAAAAATGACCAATCGTGCAAAAAAGAATAAAAAATAAAATAGTGATATACAATGGTAAAAGAAATTGGGGTCCCTTTGGACCCCACTTGTATATTTTTCTTTCAAATTTCACTTGGCCCCAGGAAGGTTAAAAATTAATTCAGAAAATTTACATTCCTGCTGTAGGATTTGTTACTGATCTTATCGATGAAAAGACTAGTATGAATTACTGATTCAATTAGAATAGATTTTGACCTGATCAAAGCTTCATGTGCTAAAAATAAAAATAAAAATAAAAAATTTTTAGATGTGCTACCATCTATGGTAAGAAGAGAGTATTGACAATAAATTTTGACTGAATCTAGTCACTCTCTTCTTTTTTATCCCTTTCAGAGATTAATACAAAGTGAGTAAACCAGTAAGGAATTTTAATTTATTAGATTACGTAACTTTGTTGATTTATTATTTTTTCATCCAGAAATGAACTGAACAATTGTCGAACGACCGAAATGTATTTGTAAAGGTTACGAGTTTTTTTACGTAAAAATTATTGGCCAATAAAAAACAACAATAGCATTAAAGGTCAGTGGCATAAAAAATAGGGGGAAAGATGACATTTTCTTCCAAGTGCACGTCACTGGATGAAGTAGGGAAAATGTTTCTTTTCTTAAATATGCTCTTTTCAATCAACAAAGATCCTGCCAAATTTCAAGTCAGTATATTGATTTAATAAATAATAAAGATATTTTTTTTGTAAGCAATTTTTAGAACCACCCTGTATATCACATCTCCACAATTAAGTTGAATCAAGAAAATATTCAAATGCAAACAACTTTCTGCGGTAACTAACGATTTACAATTATTTTACGTTAAGAATTTTTTATAATTACAAGTTTCTATTAAGTTCATGGACACGATTCTTGTTTGGTATTTTGATTCTTAACTAAAAGTCAATATCATGACAAGTTGCAAGAGCTAGTTTTTTCTCTTAAAAAGTTTTTTTTTTGGAATTATATTACTTATTATCTAGTAATATAATTTCAAACGAGTATATCATGTCAGCACGAAATGCAACAATAGTTTCTATTTCAAAAACATTCAATAATTATACTATTTAATTACTGTCCGTTACTTCCTGTACAAATTAATTTATTGTCACATGTTCAGGAAGTTGCACTAAATATATAGGTGAACAGCCTTGTGAAAATTGTGTATTTTTGTGGTGCACACCTTAATTATCGTGATTATTAGTCAAAACAACGTACATGTGTAGGATTTTCCAATTATTTATTCATTATTTGATGATTCAATTAAAGCGTTATTTTAGGTTGTATAATTTTGTTATATCAAGTAATTTTATAACATTGTAACTTTATTTGTGGATAAAATATGCATTATTGTGTCGACTTTTAAAACATTTTTTGATATATTAACACCTGATATGAATAACATTGTAACTCAAGTTACCATGTTTTCCTTCTATAAATCAAACAGCTTCAGTAAAGAACGATCTTTATTTGAGTCCAAATAATATCATCGTAACTGCAAATTCTACTTCAGTTTGTTGTTTAAACATGGTAACATAAGTTACGATATCGCAAATTTTTATCATTGATTGAGTTCTATTCATTGAAACATTCTAAAGTAATATACAATTTTTTTCTCGAAAAATTTATTGTTTGACTCAAAATGAGTTTAGTGTAAGTTGTGATACAATTATACAATTTTTCATTAGTTTGGAAAAATAACATTGTAAGTTGATAGATGAAGATTAGTGTTTCACCCACTGGTTCATTATTATTTTGTAAGAATATGTTTTGTTTTTTTTCAATTCTCTTGAGAATTCCTAATAGTGCAATGTTTGTCTGAAATGTCTATGTAGTTTGTAAAATTGCACAAATATAAATTTCATTTATTTTCATTAAATAATAGACAAATAACAATTGCATTTGCTTCATTTCATATAACTTACCATTCATCGATTCCCATGTACTTGTACAAACAATTATGTAAATAACATTGTAATAACGATTTTCATGGGAACATATTCAAATATACGTCATCGTAACTCGACTAATACTGTATTTCCGTTAGTTTAACAATTGAATAGTTTACACTAGTAGAAAGATGAGGAAAAAACCATACGAAAAGTTCCAGAAAATTATTGATATGTAAAAAAAATAAAAAGTTACAATAATAAATATGGGCCGAAAATGTTTAAAGTGCTCTCCTCGAAACTAAGTAAAATAGAGTTACAATGTTATTCATATCAGGTGTCGATATTAAAACTATTGAGAAATCAATATAACGCCGGCGCCGCCGCTGTGGCCAAAAAAGGGCAAGCGAAATAAATAAAATATTCAATAAAATAACGAAATAAAAATACAGAAGCGGCGGGCTTTTGCGGCGTAATTCTTTGTGTCTCGCCGCGGGCTATAAATCATCTTCGCTTCCGACTACAACCAACTAGCAAGGATATTATATTTCATATAAAAAACTCGAACATAGAAATGTTAAACACAATTGCGTCATTGCGAAACAAAGAAAGCAATACATTAGAAAAAGACCGATATATTCAAAAAGCTTAAATTCTTACGGATCTACTCTAGAACAAATCAGTAGTCATTACACCACTCCTGCGAGCAAGTTAGCTTGTTCACAGTATGTCGGGACATTTCGGCCCATTCAAATTTTAAACAGTAGGATCATCGGTCTCCCACAACCTAGTGGTAGATTTGTTGTTGGCTGACAGGGTCAATTAAAAAATTCCGAATGGGCTACAAAATACCCTGGAAAATTAAATTTTAAACAAGCTGAACGCATTTTATACGTTGGAAACTTGGTTAAATGCGGGAAAAAAATTAATGAAAGTGACAGTGGATGTGTGGACGTAGTGGCTTTCTGTTTATGAAAGTCGAATTTCCGAGGTCATTCCCATCAAATTAATGGGAAAATTGCAGGAGGTAGGGACATGTGGAAATACGGTTGCATTTATGAGACTTGGTGGTGTTGCATTTATAAATTTTTAAAATTAATTTTTACTTTTATCAATAATACGAATTCAATGACAAACGTTTAAAAAATAAACGTTTATTAATGTAAATACAAATGAATAAAAAAAACACCATCTTTAAATGACAAATCTGTTTAAATAAATGTTATTAAAAGTTAATCGGTGACTAAAAAATAACAATGAACTTATTAAAATATTATTCTCCATTAAAAAATATGAGAATAATTACAGTTTAAACCATTTTTATATTGTGTGTTGGAATTTCTCTTAAAAACATATCACAAATAAATAAAATTATAGTGCAGTCATTATGGTTTAAAAATTCCCTCGACCTGGGCAAAATTGCAACACAAATGATTCTTTTTGCATTCTATTGTGAAAAGTGTCTATTTTGACATATTCAAAATCCCCATTAATCCCGGCCCAGGAAATCAGTCAAAATCCAAGATGGCGGCTAAATTTTGTATATTTCGTTACAAAATTCACAACTTTATATTTACAATGTATAAATACAAAGATAAAAGTATAAAATAGGTTAGGTTAGGTTATTTCACTCAAGTTGCCTATTATTTATTAGAAAAAACTTTATTACACATTAGACTTACAAAAACAAAAAACCATTATTTCAAAGTATGGGTTATTTTCCCTTATTGAACAAAAATTAAAATGATTTAGTTTTTTTTTCACAATTCATCATAATCTTCATCTGTACTTTCCATTTCTTCATCTTCTATTCGCTGTGGACTATTTTCACAATTTGTTTCTTGACACTGACCACATGAACTGGTACATCCAAACCATTCTTTCGGCAACTATATTTCATGGCACCACAGCCGGTTTTCCAGTTATATCTTACTATGCGTAATACACTTTCAGGTGCTGGTGGCAAATCCATTATTTTCGGTACATACATATTATCATGTATACTCCATCCCCAGTCTGTTGGGTTCAAGCCTTCTTGCATTTGTTTCCTTATACAAATTTACAAATATGCACGGAGGCTATGGTACTTGACAGCTGATTCCGTTGGGGGAAGGTTCTGTGGCTGAACGAAACATTTTGCCTTCGATACTTTACCAATAATAGTTCTATACCTAAGTGTATTTAGTGTATCATCTGGATTTCCACCAAAAATACATACCATTACCTTCTTTCCAAGTTCTTCAACCTGAGCTGAACGATAGTGCAAGTTAACGAAATTATTGATCTCCAACAACACGTTTCAAATATGGAATATTCTGGAGGTGCTGTCACATCCTGTATACGAATGTACAAAGAATAGACTGCTCGCTAAGTCATTTCCGAGCGGATATTTAATGGCATTGATATCATAAATGTTATTCTGCTTGGAAGGTTTTTTATCACTTCGGAAAAACAGCTTGTGGTATTCTTGATTATACCAATAAATGAGTAATACCAATAGGTCAGTGTCTTCTCCTATCACTGTTGTATTTTTAATTTTTGTAGATTCCACTGCAGTTTTAACAATGTCAACATCAGCATCATCAACTGCATGAATTACTGAACATCCATGTTGTCGTATTATTTCAGCGATTAGAGTAATTATTTTCTGCTTGTTTCCCTTATTAGAAACATTTCCTTACTTCCTGTGTATGTCATATCTGCTGTGAAGTTCACGGAGGGGAAAATTCTATTTGTTCGGCGATTATGGGTCATGTCTTTTATTGTGTATTCTTATGTATACCCATCAAAAACTACAGTCCATAATTAGCTGTCACAAAGACGCATAACATCTTGCTATATATCATTACTAAGGACCCTCCATCGAGCACATAACTTATACCACCTTCTCCCGCTGTTGCAAGTGGCTGAGAATTATTTGCAGTAACATGCGCAATCAACGCCCTGGATACCTAATTACTTTAGTGGCCGCCATTTTTAAAAAGTAAAGCCAGTGGTTATTTCTTCATATTTTTATCTCTGTATTTTAAACATTTTTGCCAAGCTATGCATTATAAATACAAAGTTATACACAGTTATACATTTTGTAATGAAAAATACAAAATTTAGCCGCCATCTTGGATTTTGACTGATTTCCTGGGCCGAGATTAATGGGGATTTTGAATATGTTAAAAAAGATACTTCAAAAAGAATCATTTGTGTTGCAATTTTGCCCAGGTCATAATTTATTTTTACTGCACTATTAACCAAATCTTTAATTTAAAATGTAAAATACTTAAAACGTCACGCTAGAACATTTACGCACCGTATTTTTTTAAATATTCTTCTGCTTTATTTTCTATCCGTGAATCTTCAACATTCCAGATTTCAAAATGATTATGTTATTTGTTACATTATTGCATAATACTAATTACATATTAATAAAACCAAAAGATTAAAAAATAGTTCCTAGAAGTAAATTGGGATGACTCATGTCTAATGCTTTTAAAAATTTTGGATTTCGAACTAAAAGGGGATTACTTTGAAAAAAAATATATCAAACACGGGCACTAATTGATCGACCTCGTAGAACTACTACTCGGTCATAATGTCAAAGGTATTTTGCAAAAAAAATTAAGTGAGTCGATCTTTTCCAATATAAATGTTACATAATTATTCAAATCAACATTAACAACTTATATTATAATCTAATTAAATCGAATGACAAAATACAAGGTTGTTTAAAAGTTCAAAAGATAGGTGATCTAATATTTGCCAATGACGACTAATGAAATAGAGCGTACTATTCAATGGTAATGTATGTATCAAGGGAATTATAAGGGCCTTAATTCCCGAAGGCAAAGTTTGCGTCCCGAGGGCCTCTGACAGCAATTGGCTTATGTGTTAACAGAAAAAAACGCAGTTCGACGTTTTTTGGTTTCAATTCGAATGGCACCCAATTTCCTTGCTTTTTCATCATTCCCAAGGCTTTCAAATGATGTGAAATGTCTTGTTGACTCACGCCCAATGATACCTTTCAAATTCTTTCTTTCTTTAACATTATCGTTCGCATCTGCAGCATAGACAAGTTAACATGAAACAGTTCCTAGACAAGCGTATTGTCAATTAACAATTTCAAATTTTTCCTAAATTTGCGAGTATATATTTTCGAAATAAATTAATACTTCTTTCACAGTCATCGTCATCTTTATCGATTAGATTGATAATAAATCATCCACAAATAACAATGCGGATTTTGAATTTATATCTAGCCTTGATTTATAAGAGGTTTTAGAAAATATCGAATCAACGGAATCTTTAGCCTTAAAAATGTAGGTTAATCTTCACAAGAATTTGGTTGATTTACCTAGTCACTCAATAAGTAGGATGACATATAGATAGTGCAACTGTTGACAAATCAATATGGTTCTGAGAAAGCACTAACCTTCAAATGATAGGGGACAAATTTTCACTTATAATACCACTAGAGCAGAGTTTCCCAAACTTTTGAAGCCCACGGCACAGTATCAAATGATATCCATTAGCCACGGCACACCCCCCACTACCGGAAGGTCTGGGAGGGGGTATCGAGTACTCCATAGCGTAGGGGGAGAGATCCGAGAGGCCTCCCGGGAAATTTTGAAAAACCTCCAAAAACGCATTTTTAAGCATATTCTGAAGGTGAAATCGTCTGAATTTCATTATTTATTTAGTTTTAATTATTATTTTATTCTGGGTTCCGCGGCACACACTTTGAGAAACACTGCACTAGAGCTTCAATTATTACTGAAAATTCGAAGAAATTTTTTTAGTTGCTATGGTAACGATACAAAATATAGGCTTTTAATTGGGCGAAAACGTTAGGCGTGGAATTTTTGTAAGTAATATCATAAGGGCATCTAATTTTTCCGAAAAAAATCGAAAAAACACATTGCTAAGTAATATTTTAACAAGAAGCATGAGTGCTGGTGGCAACAAAAAACCGAGTCAAAGACGAGGATTTTTGCACCTGCACGAAAGCATTTTGTTAAAAAAATATTACTTTGCAAATGTGTTTTTTCGATTTTTTTTCACAGGAAAAATTAGATGCCCGAATGGTATTTGACAAGACTATTTCATGAGTAACAGATTATTCTGCATACACATATTTTTTTTTTTTTTTTTTCGTAGCAAAACACTCTGGGAATGTTTTCTATAATTACAATCTGATCATGAAGATCAATAAGCAATTTTGTTCCAACCTAACTTAACTAGAATTCTTAAATACTAAGGTCCTACTCACTAGTGTACCTTAGGGTCTGATAATTTTAGTAACACTACCGGTAACGTGTAACACAAATCCACACAATACTCTGTAACTAGCACTGTCACTGAACTAGTTCAAAAGGTTTGGTCCTCTTGAGCCTTCTTACTAAATTGGTATTATCGAGGAGCTGGATGACCTCAACGTTCCCATGTTGGAGCAGCCGTTGTTCATGGCTGCTGGCAGATTTAGATATAGTCTTGTCAACAGTTTCTACATCCAGGTCCCTATGAAGATCACTGTTGCGACAGTACCAGGGTGCATCGACGATGTTCCTTAATACTTTATTTTGAAAACGTTGGATAACTTGGATGTTACTTTTACTGGCGCAGCCCCAAAGCTGACTACCATACGTCCAAACGGGTTTCAATATCTGCTTGTAGAGGAGCAGTTTGTTATGTGTGGACAACTTGGAGTTTCTTCCTAATAACCAATACATCTTTTTATATTTTATACCAAGCACTTCACGTTTCTTTTTAATGTGGACTTTCCAGCGAAGTCTAGCATCGAGTGTCATTCCAAGATATTTTGCTGTATTAGCATAGGGAATCTGAGCGTTATTTATTCTTATGGGAATGTGTTGGTTTCGTTTATTAGTAAAGTTAACATGAACAGATTTGTTTTCATTTAACTTAATACGCCATTTTTTAGTCCAGGTGTTAATCTGGTCTACAGATGTTTGTAATTTTCGGTTGGCTTCTTCATGGTCTTTTCCAACAGCCAGAATGGCAGTATCATCAGCAAATGTTGCAATAGTATCGTGCTCAAGGTTAGGAATATCACTGGTATACAGTAAGTAGAGTACTGGACCTAGTACACTACCTTGGGGTACTCCTGCCTTAATTTCTCTTAGATCAGAATATACATCTTCCTGTTTTATTCTGAAGTATCTGTTTGATAAATAGGATTTTAAGAGTTCTGAATACTGACGTGGTAGTAACAAATTTAACTTGTGGTTAAGGCCCTCATGCCAGACTTTATCAAAAGCCTGGGCCACGTCTAGGAAGACGGTGGAGCAAACTTTCTTTTCCTCTAAAGACTTTTCAATTATGTCTGTGATTCTATGCACCTGGTCGAACGTTGAGTGTTTTTCTCTAAAACCAAATTGATGGGAGGGAATCAGGTCCTTTTCTTCTATTGTAGGTTTTAATCTCTTAAGAAGCAGTTTTTCGTAGAGTTTCGAAATAACAGGCAACAAAGAGATTGGTCGGTATGACGTTACTTCTTGGGGAGGTTTACCTGGCTTAGGTATCATTATAACCTCTGCTACTTTCCATAGCTGAGGTACGTATCTCATCCTAAATGATGCATTGATAAGGTTGGTCAGTTTGACAACAGCTTTACGTGGGAGTTGTTTCAAGATTTCCCCGGTGATCAGATTAAATCCAGGGGCTTTTTTAGGATTTATATTTGTTTCGATTTCCACATAAACTTCTTTTGGAGAAGTAGGTCTAATCACTGAATCTTTCTGTTCTGGTTCATTCCAGTCTTGGGTCTCTTCACCATCGTTGGTCTGGAAAGTCTTTTCTAAGTGTTCTGCGAATCTGGTTGCTTTTTGTATATTATTTCGTGCACAACTCCCGTCTTCCTTTCTAATTGGTGGGTTATGTGTAATAGGACTTTTTAATCGTTTGGTTGCTTTCCAGAGTGAATAATCGGTACTGCTGTCATTAGTTAATTCACTCAAGTACTCACCAATCGATTCATTTTTAATACGCTGAATTTCGCGTTTTAACTGTTGTGTTGCATTATTTAAAGCTGTTTTATCAGCTGGTGCTCTGGACTGTTGCCATTTTCTTCTGATTTTTCTTTTTTCTAGTATAAGGTCTCTTATCTCTTTTGGATAATTATTTCCTTTTGTTTTGTATTTAAAATCAGGGGTGTTCTCCCAAGCTGCTTGTTGAATATCTTTGACAAAACGTTCGACTTCCTGGTCTAGTTGTAGTGCATACACATATAGCTTACAAAACATACTACCTACTATATATAATAAATATGTAGGTATTAATTTGAAAACTGAAAAACAGGTAATTTATTTAATCACAAAATACTACAAACTTAATTATTTATGGTACAATTAAAATATAAATTGCAATTTTGGTACACACTAGGACTGTTGTTTCAAATCTATGTTAACTCATTGATAACGTTGGGTGTAGGTAAATCATTAATGTTGTTGATGGGTCCAGCTGTAGAGTGAGAAGTTCGAGGAGTGGCTGCAGGATCTTCTGTTTTCTGTTTTTTAGCTGGAGGTTCTGAGGCGTCACTTCTAAGGGTGTTTATGATGTTCACCCAGCCCTCCTTTAGCCAGGTTACTGACTGCTGTCGAGCGCATAGAGTGGTTTGTTATTTTCATTTCTTTTGTATTTAATCCTGCCTTCTCTGCTGCTTCTTTAGTCCATTTCTAAAGTTCGTTTTTTCCCACTGAAGTGTGTTTGTACCATCCAATTGATTGTTCTTTGTTCCATGATGGGTTTACTGTTAAGAATAATTTATCAGTTGTTATTCTAGATGAACGTTTAATCGTTAGAATTTTAAAAAGACGAACTGGAGAAAAGGTAGGGTTCTTCGTGTTGGGACCAGCCATTTACTATCGGCCATTTTTTTTTCTCCACCTGGGCTGTTTTATTGAAGAGAGGACTATGTTCTACTTTTCCTAGAAAGTAGGCTTTTTGAAAATGAGATATTTTAAAAAATATGTAACTATATGTTATCTACCTGTTTTAATCCCAGAATTATCCACTTCCTCTTTAAAATAATGGACTCTGCAATTGACTGCTTTTCCACCTATCCAGGCAAGTTCTACTGAAGCGATGTGGTAAAATTTTCGTTGGAGTCCCGCCGGAGTGTGTTCGTCCCATAATAAAACCATTGCGTAGTATTCTTCCAATTTTAATGAAGCAGAGCTCGATTTCCTTTTATTGGCGCACTAGTTCTTTGTAATTTTCACCGTTTTCTTTCTTCATATTCCACGCCGGGCGGTGGTAAACTGGACGGGAAGGTTACCTGCTCCATAAGATGAGCATGTAATCTGGACGGATGGATTTTAGGGTCAGTTTAATCCTATAGGTAAATTGGCCGGAAACGTAAATTTTTTATATAATTGGTATCTGTATGAGGTGTGTGTTATAATTCCAGTATTAAAAAAACAAATTTTTCATTTTACAGGATTTATTTTATTACAAAAAGCACATAATATACATTATAAGTACGAAGTACATTTTAGGTATTGCAGTCTATTTATTTCTCCTAATCTATATTTAATAACTAGATTATCAAGCGATGCCAACTTAGTTTTAACATTTTTGTCTTTTTTTCTAGCAGTTACATTTAAACTTTGTATTTTGACATATGTTTCAATTTAACATTCTCTCAACTTTTCAAGAAAGATATATATAGAGGGATGTGCTGCATAAAAAGATGAATTAAATTTTGCATGAAACGACTCGCAACAATTAGTCGTTCTTGTAACCGAAGCACTTTCTTCTGCCTACACATAACGAGGAAATATTGCGTTTTAAGCCAAATGCCGATTTCCGTTATTGATTCATAATCAGAACTCAGCCCGATTGACTTTATCTTTCTATACCATGGCTTGGTGTAAGTGAAATCGGCAACCACTAATTTCAACATCCATTCCATGATGTTTCTCCACTTTTTGACAAATTGTCTTTCGAAAAAATAAAATTTTCAAATAAAATCATATCTTTTCCACGTTCACTTTTGATCACTGGCACCGACATTTTCCACTTTTATCCATCCACTAAAAAAAATAAAAATAAACTAAACATCTACTTGACCTGAAAAGGTAAAGAAAATTAAATTTCATAATTGAGTTTGGAGTGGTACTTAAGAAAGGCCGCCGTCCAATTTACAGGTTATGATTACAGACCCTTTTAGAAATACAGGTAAAGGGATTATTTTTTCGCCTAATTTACTACTGTCCTCCACGCCCAATCTTTCAGGATTAGGTTTAGTTGCTGTAAACTTGTAGTTTCCAAAAGTTCGTATTTCTTTGCCTTGCAGAATTCCGTAAACTGTTTCCATATTGACGTATGGGTTTTAACGGTATTGTACGGTACACTTTTCTCAATCGCCAGATCAATATTAGTCATAGAATCACTTCCATTTTCACTACATAAGCTGACTAGCACTGTTTAAAAACAATATTACAAAATTTATTTATATTTATATCAATAAAATCAGAAAAATTGTTTAGCGTCGTTTTCTGGTGTCCTAGGAGCCATAATTACTTGTTGTCACTTATAATTACAGCTTTTTTTTGTCGAAGTAAACTTGAAACAATAAGAATTTTTTTGCCTGGCAAATTAACGAAAAAAACTGCCTCTGAAAAAATTACGAGTCCGTAGGACGAGTAATTTTTTCTGGCAGTTTTTTTAGTTGAATTACCTAATGGCAACAAAATTCGAATTATAAATGTCAAGTTTACTTCGACTCAAAAAAAAATGCGATGTAAATTAGTTTATTTAATTTAACGGAAAAGTACAATTGTTAAAAACATAATTATTAAAAATAGCTTGATTTTCAGAACTTTCGTGTCTTTTGTTAATATTTTGCTGCATGCTAGTATTTTGAGCGGTGGTAGTAACTATTTCCTGGATGGTAGTACGAACGGAACCAATGATTTCTCTATGATGTTCTTCATCTAACTGAAGGTACGGTTTTAATGACGATGGGTTGCTTTGTCCCGTAATTTTCACAAGTTTTTGTTCACCTATACCACTCCTGGTCGTAATTTTCACCCACTTGATATCAAGTCCAATATTTTATACCATCCTTACGAATTTGTTTTTTGCCAGAAACGATTTGGAGTTAAAAAAACTTTTCACGTGTGATATGGTTTCCCCGTCTTCCCACAATTTGTTTAAACAATCTTACTGGACAAACACAATCTTCTGCAGTGTTTGCTACCAACCATTTACTGTCGGCCAACTTCTGATTTCCCCCTTGTGCTGTCTTCGAAAACCTGGGTTATATTCAACTCTTCCGGTCCCTCTTCCAAGGTTGTCTGACTCGATTTTAAAATAGAATACCTTACAATTTGCTGCTTCTCCACCTCTCCAAGCCGATTCATACGCAGCAATGTGATAAAATTTTCTTTGGAGGCCTACAGGTTCTTCTTCACTCCAGGACAGTGCCATTTCAAAAATTTCTCGTTTTGTGAGAGCATTAGAAGTCGCCTTCCTTTTTTCTGGGATTGCTTGTAAAATTTTGCGTTTTGTGTCGCATGCATTTCTCGCTTTCTTAAACTGTATGTTCGTGAATGGATTAAAAATTCTTTTATAATCTTTAAAGTACTTCTCTTGTAACATTTTTACTGAAGTGTTCCAAATCGTCTTGACTGCACTCTCTTTATAATCTTCTCCATTGTTCTCCTTCATGTTGAATGCCCAGTCACATAAAATAGAAGCTAACTCTTCAGTGGAAGTTTCTGCAATGAGTTCATATTTTTTTTTTCCAAACAAAACATCGCAAATTGTCGCCAAATTGATGTAGTTGAATTCACAGTATTGCGAGGCACATTATCATTGATGGCTTTTTCAATTTCTCCACTCGAAGACTCTCCAAATCGCGACATTTCCACAAATGAAAACTTTTCTGACAACGCAAGTTTGAGAAAAATTGACATAACGTCATCAAAAATTTGTTTACAATGCTGGTTGTCATGCTTTCAAAAGTTAGGGCAAACTTTTTTCGCTGTCATAATGACAAAATCACGTGGCTTATGGGATTTTTTTATACATGAATTAAATTGTCAATGTAATGTTTGGTGAAAACAGCTGTCAAGTTTTGTCGCGGGTAAACTCGAAAAGTTTTTTCATGGTAAACTCGAAAAGTTTTTTCATCTAGAAACCATTTATAATTCAAAATTGCGTGTTTGTGATTGGTGGAAATTAGACGAGGGAAATAGTCATTACAATCTGACGTTTAGTTAACAACTTAGTGGTTAGAGAAAATGAAAAAATCCAATATTTCGGGTGTTGATAAAGCATTGAGTTTTAATGGGGAAAAATTGTTTAGGCTCACACAAAAAAGTCTACAAAAAAAATATGCCTTTGCCGAGAAAACCCTGTATTTCAAAACCCGGAATATTATTGAGATTACTCAAAGTTCGGTAAAGCGAAGATTGCGAATATTGCATTTGGATAATATAGACTTTATTTGAACATTAAAATATGAAGACCATTATAAATTTCAATAATAGACAGAAAAGTTAGCTAATTACGGAAGCATTCACAAATATTTTAAGCCAGCCCTGCGTCTTTCGGCTCGAATGTCTAATAAAATGTCTGCGGTTGCCCTTCAGGAGAAACTGTGAAAGATACAGACTAGAGCCTTAAACAGATTAGCTTCATCATCAGACGGTCACGATTCACTGACACAAATCACGTCGGAAAACCCAATGAGTTGAAATGTGATTCTAGACAGACATACTTTTTTACAAATATATGTTTATATTTGCAATTTTAAAATTGTTCTTCTTAAAATACACCTGTGAGGTTATTACTGGATATTTAGAGTTGATTTTTTATTATTAAAGAAAAGAAAGAGTTTGACAGAAAAAATCGAAGTACATATTGTGGTAAGTTTAATAACTTTTGACGTCTAGGATGTACTAATAATTCATTATTGGTTCTGTTTATTCTAGCCTGACGATTTTGTTAATCAGTTATTATTATTTCCGGGTTTAATTACGTTTTTTATTTAATTGGATGTCATTATTTGCACTATTATTAATTGTAAACGCTATTACCGCATTCAGTTACTCATTTTATTTAAAAATATATCAATAATTAAAAAGCAATTATCTTCAAAGTATAATTTAATTTTTTCTTAACCGCAAATAGATACAATTTAACTATTAAGGCGCTTTAAAAATATATTGAATCATCGTTAAACATATAATTTAGTAATGGTAAGAAAGATGACAGCCAAAACCATGTTTCAAACCAAACATGTTCCTAAGCACCATAAAAATCTAAATACCCTCAGTGGTTCAACATCGCTACCATAAAAGTTATCAAAGAAAATAGGAAATTTCACACAAAGTGGAAAAAATACAAAAATTAGTTAGACTATCTAACTTTTAAATTACTCCGTGGGAGATCGAAATATCTGATTGACAATTGACATTTATAAAAACTACATTCAACGAATAGAAACGCGTTTTTGTGATGATCCGAAGCATCTTTGGAGCTTCGTCAAATCTAAAAAGGGTATTTCTTCTGCTATTAATGCTGTGAAGGTTGGTAATCATATGGTAACGGATATCGAACATATTTGCCATTTATTTTCTGACCACTTCAGTTCAGTTTTTAACCCGCCTTGTAATGAATTTAAGTTAGACAACACTAACCCAAATCCACACCATGGAAACAGTTATTCTATTCCTCATGCCACCATCCTAACTAAACTTTTAGAGCTTCCAAAGAAGGCCGCTAGTGCTGATACCTGCTACATTTCCTCAAACCTAGTTCTCAGATCCCTCCAGTGTGGCTGAAGAAGCTACACTGACCCGCTCCCACTTTACCTTTTATCTCGTAGAGAATTGAATCTATAACGGTATGCGCCCCTTAATGAACTTTTTGTTTTGGTTTCTCCAATCATGATTCATTATATCATATATTTAAACTTCTCAAGGCATGTACTTGCGACTATTTATCTCAGTTGTTACACTATGTATGAGTCATTCTGATTTGCTATCGATTTTATTGTATGCAAATGTAAACGTTCAATACGGCACTATGTCCTTCTTTCTCTTGTGTCTGGGTAGAGAATAATATTGTCACTCTATTAATTAATATTCCGCACCGAGTTGTGTACATATATGTATAATTGTTATTGTCTCTTATGAAAACGTGGGCGTTTATTGGTGAAATAATTCCAAAGGTTGATATTGAATTTTAATAGTTTTATTGAAGTTCATTCCTGTGCGGGCAAATAAGTGATAAAATTATTCAAAGAACCCTAGTGGGAGCTTAAATGAATAAAAAAAGCTGACAGAACTGTAATAATTGCTACCTATTTTTTACTAATATACATTTTTTTAATCTTTAGTATTGAGGCGGTGTCCCAACTATTTTTCAAATAAAACTACCGAAAAAACTTATCGACCTTTATATTTTTATCGAAGGTGGCATAAAATGACATTGAAAAATATAATAACATATAGATTATCATTGAATACTTGGTTACTCAATAAGTTCGTAGGATGACTAATAAAGCAACAACTTTTAGGAAAAATTCGACTTTATTCATCAAGAGTGATACATTCATTCCAACACTTCTCTAAGGCCTACTTACTGTCCACGGCTACAAATATGACAGGCGATTTTTGTAGATTACATGTGTTCACGTATCGTCATACTATCGACATTCAAGCTACAAAACATTTCAGTTTTCTTTCAGGTAGCATCGCGAAAGCACGTCTTGGGTTGGGAAAATGTCAAGTGATGACGAAGATGTGATTATAGCATACAACTTTATTAGTAGACGACGAACAAGACGTAGATAGGTTGCATTGGTTTCATCCATACATCGAAAGAAATATAAATTGATTATTTATTGCTGCCAGAGAGTTATCAGGATGATTATTTCAATCATCTTACCGAATTACTAAAAATTCTTACCGAAATTTAGTATCATTTTGTAAAATAAACACGTATTTGCGTGGGTAGTAACATGCTGCAGCACGAGCTGCATGACGAAAGGCAGACGCGACGTTGCTGCACCGTGGACACAGTCTCGCTTGTTTATACCTAAAATGCAAGCAATCGTCTGCCGCAGAGGCTATCTAGGATGCAGGGCGGCAGGGGCAATCAAGGAGACACCTTTACGTACTTACCTGCCGTTCAGTGCGACAGTGAACGTAGCGCAGAACAGATGTATATCTTGAATCCGTGAAGATGGTGCCAACACTTCCAAAAGATCGTCATTGCTTTGGCTGTTTCCCTGGTGCTACCGCAAAAAAGGAAGTAATGAGTGAAGAAGTGGTTACAGAACATCATTTCGAATGTTTGCAATCTCATATCTCTATTAAAATAATGTTTGTTTGTTTTTGTCCCACATGAGGGGCCGCTCTTTATACACTTCTATCACCCGCGTCCAAACTTCATGCTCGTTTTCTTTTTCCATAATAAGTAATATTTCTCAGCGAGTTGTACAGTACAAACAAGAAACAAGTACTCCGGACGGCTTTCTCTACAGAACTGAGGAAATCGCCACTGTTTGGGTTAAGGGGCAACCCCACTTTTACACTCTAGGTTGCCTCTGCGGCAGGCGTGTCAGTAGCCGCTTTTAAGACGATTTATCTTTGTCTTTCAACGATTTACGTTTGACCTCAAAATAGTCTTTAGTTTTGGCAATTACTTCTTCATTCAAGCCAAATCTCTTTCTCTGGAACATTCTGTTTAGATCTGAAAACAGGTAGTAGTCGCTGGGAACCAGATCCGGAGAATACAGTGAATGGCGAAGCAATTGAAAGTGCCATTTTGCCATTGTTGCAATTATTCATTTGGGGTCGTAATTTTTTCCTTCAAAGGCACCAACAACGGCATATAATATTCGCTATTGATGGTTCTTCTTTTGTCAATATGGAGTAAGAAACTTTACCAGTTAACATTTGCGTTTTTGGTCGCTTTGGGCGGATCTCGCCAGTTGCTGTCCGCTTAGCTGACTGCTGATATAGCATAGTGATGAATCCACATTTCATCCATTGTCACATACCGAATGTAAAAATTCTTAAACATCTTCAATCAGCGCTCTGAATCGTGTAAGCCATTGCTTCGCTGGAACTGTTATATCCTACGTTCATTTGTATAAGATATAAAGTTCCATTTTGTCTGCTCTGTTTCACCTAATTTTAAAAAAGATTAAATTTAGCTTATACAGACTGCTCAGATGACCAGGTCATTTGAGTAGACTATAGATCTACCTGGAATGTTCTGTATTTAGAATGTTCCTGCCCCACCTACCAATATAAATCTTGTCATTATGACCTCACGTTGATCGGATTCAAGGATGATAAACTAGAGAGAAGGATGGGCCACTTAACTCAATCTGTCAAACTGTAACTGACGTTATGAAATACTGTACATACCCTCAAACTTACGTAAAAATGTAAACAAAACAACCAGTTGAGAATGGTCTTCTAGGATTGCCATAGACCGAACAAATTGTAATGAAAGTACTAATACAATTTTAGATTGACACTTCTTCTAATCAACACAGCCACGGCATACTAACTTTTACCAAATTCGTCATTCACGGTGTGTCTACTTTAAATTTTGAAGGTGTTCCTAAAGAGGTACGGCGGGGCACATCAAATCCTAAGCTTTTTGATGCTCTATCAAAATCTGAAGTCAGAATTTTAAAATTCATAAACATAAAAAAGGTGCATACACACACACCACTCACAGAACGAATTCAGGTACCACCAGCTAACTACAGGTACCGATCCCAATTGTTAGGAAATCAGGGTCCGCAAATTGCCCCTTCAAATTGTGTTTGCGGACCCGCATTAAATTAATTATTGTGTCTTCTTCAACACATGTCGTTATATCATTACTATATGTTATAAACAATAGTGGGCCTAGGATTGATCCCTGTTGTACTCCGAACTTAACTTTCAATTTTTCTGACACATAACTGTCTATTTTAACTTGCTGGTATCGTTCTTGTAGATAGTCTTCAAACCACTTATTTGCCTCCTGCACTACCCCATACTGTTTTAGTTTCTCCAACAACACATTTCTATTAATGGTCTCAAATGCCCTTTTGAAATTAACAAAAATCGACAATACGATTTTATTTTGGTCAATTAGTTCTTTCCATTTAGAAATTATCAATTGGACAGATGACACACACGAGTGATTTTCTGTATTAAGGATTTTTTGCTGTAATAGTATTCTAATAACATCAAATAATATTGCTTTGTGTAGAAAAAGTATCATTTGATATAGGGTGATTCAAAAATCTCAAAAAAAATTGTTGATGCTGTGTATTCTACTTTACAGTGGGAATATGAAAATATTAATATTTGGTCTGAATTTACTTTGGTTGGACTTATTACAACAAGATATAAAAACATTTTATACAGGGTGAGTCAAATAGTTGATCGACTCTGTAGGTTATTTTTAATACAATTTGATATATTTTGTAATACAAGTCTACTGTGGACATTGAACCATTTTCAAAAATATATAATTTATAAATTGAATACACGGTGATTCAAAAGATATTTAAGGTAGAAAATTACGAAAATTGTTTTTTTTTTTCGAATCACCCTGTAATTTAATATTTCCTCCGCTAATTTCTCTAATTTTTTCTTATTGTCTTTAGTTTGTTAGTCCCCTATAGAAGTTTTGTGAAGTTACTATGATCTGTCACAATGTATACGCTTATACCTGTTCTCATAAATATATTTTTATTTTATTTAATCATTCATGATTTATGTCATTCTAACTTTATTTGTTTAAGGAAACAAATAATATGTAACATATAATATTAACAAATAATGTATTAATAGTGAGCCAAAATATATAAAATGCTTTTATATCTTGTTATAATAAGTCCAACTAAAGTAAATACAGACCAAATATTAATATTTTCATATTCCCAATGTAAAGTAGAATGCACAGCATCAACAATTTTTTTTTTTGGTAATTTTTGAATCACCCTATATCAAATAATACTTTTTCTACACAAAGTAATATTATTTGATGTTATTAGAATACTATTACAGCAAAAAATCCTTAATGCATTAAGAAAATTACATTTTAATACGTTTTAAAAAATGGCAATTTTTCAACTTCATCACCCCGTAAGTTGAAAACTGGCCATGTGATTAAGTTGTTCAGGAAGTTGACATCTTCAACATACCAATAATTCAGGCAAATTAAACGGAACCCATTTCTCCATAAGCCGGCTGCCTGGTCCTTTGGATCTTCTATAAAATCTTAAATATTGACCTCCGTGCAGTAACTTTTCGCACTGAGCGAATTATAACAAAGTAAGTCACTAGGCTTTCTGGTCTAATAGAAAAATATTTGGGTTACTTTTCACTTATTCAAATAAGAAAAAAAAGTATAATTAACTTTTTCATAATTTTAATATTTTCAGTATTAGATCCAGTTTTTAAAACCGCTACTGTAACATGACTACAAACGGCATAAAAGGTGTTTTTTTTTAAACTACTGTTAGACTAGGATATTATTTCGTCATTAACTAGTACATGTGATGGTTATACATGGAAACGAAATCTAAATTTAGATTTCCTTATAAGAAATGATCATTTGAGAATGTCTAGAGTAAGCAACGGTATTTTGTAATTATTCTCATTCGATAGATGCCACTCAACAAGTATGATGATTGAAGCTATCAAGTAGAACGACTACTTCTTATGCTATATTAAATAATAAAAATGATTTCGAACATTTTTCACTTTCTAATTAAATAAGTAAAGGGTGAGATGATATTCCGTTTTATAAGCCTTTAAGTTGACGAGTACCAATGTTTCTTTTTAAATATTGTGGGAAATGTATTATTTAGAAATCTACAGTTGAGCGCCACCTTCTGCAAATAGGATATTTTTTATTTTATATTTTATATGCTTTATAATTTATAATAACTTTCTACTTTTTACTCTAGGGTCTTTAGGCGACTTCATATTAAAACTGTGATCATTTATATTTTGTTTCATTGAAATTATTTAAAAAAATGAATTTAAGAAAATGCGGTAATAATTTTATTAGTTTCTTTTAATAATCTATACTCCGTTTGAAAATGCATGATAGCACAGTTGTTCAATGCAGAAAAAAAGTAACTGTTGATACCTTCTTATCTGAATTTTTACTAGATTTTAGTATAACCACCCCGAAAAATCTCGAATACAATACATCATAAAATGTAAATAAGCAAACTCTAAGGGATTAACCAATAATTCTATACCTCAATGACGGGGAACACGAAATTACTTTAATATAAAAAATAGTAAACTATCAATATTAAGTACCCACATTTATTTTTATAAAAATAGTATACCTACTACATATTAGGTTAGGACATTTCCTTAAAATTTAATAACAAATGTACACACAACCAAAATATGATATGGATACTAAAAAAAATTCTCATAAAACACTCATATTTCGTTAGAAATACGGGATGATTCCATATAAATTTGTTTGTTTGTATTTCGGGTACTAGCGTACTTATTATAATTAATATTAGTAAATATAGAGTTACATACCTAAATAAGTAAATCGTTTTCTCCCGATAAGGAGTTATCATCATCAGTTTCCTCACTTCCCACAGATAAGGTGGTAACCTCAACACTTTATCTCCATGTTCTTTTGCTATTTCATCTACACTATACTTCTTAAATTTTGGTGAATGTTGTTTCACATAGCTCTTTTTTGAGTAATCCCTCTTCTGCCACTACTTCTTTGGTTATTAGCCAATCGGAAAGTTCTTGCTTTTTCCATTTAGTGTTAGGTAACGGTTCCATTAATCTTGAATGGTAACTGGCATTGTCCATAACTATTACTGAATTGGTCGGTAATAAATCTATCATTTGACTGAAATATTCCTCAAAAACATCAGCAGTCATTTCTTCATGGTAGTCTTTCCTAGAATTTGAAACAAATTCTAACAAGCCTCTATCAAAAAATCCTTTATCTCCTCCAATGTGAGTGATAATTAAACGGCGACCTTTACCATTTGGAAATTTTAAGCCAGTAGACAAACCTTCTATAAATGCATACATTTGTAAACTGTTTATCTTGCCAAACTTTTTTTACAAAATATCCTTCATTTATCCATGTTTCATCTAAATAAAAAATATGTTTGTCTTCTCTTCTTAATTTTCTAATTTCCCTTAAATATTGCCTCCTCCAACAAATAATTTCATCTTTCTCTATGAGCGCAGATTTTCTATCGTTCTTTTCCCAAACGAAGTCTAATTCATGTAAAGTTTTCCACAATTTGTCTCTTTTAACGTTTGGCAAAGTTTCGTCTCCATTAATGACTACTAAAAGTTTATCCAAAGTAGATATCTTTTTTTTGTAAATAAAACAAATGCACTTTTCTTCGGATCAGTTGTTTCATAGTACCTTCTATTTGACTGGGTTTTCTCCCAGTTGTCATTCTAGGTGCTACTGTATTACTTCCATCCTTTCGTTGCTTCAAAAGTCTATAAATGGTTGCTTCTCCAACTCCGGTCATATGTGAACACATATGCACGGTTAAATTGCACTTTAATTTCTCAGGAGTATAATTAGACGTTTGTGCCATTTTTATTGCACAAATTCACTCGATGAATATTGCTTTTTATTACAGAACTAACAATTCTGCGTGTTACAATCACAGGACTACACAAACTAAAATAATTTACAATCTGCACAACACTTTCTGCCGATTAGAAATTTTAATCTTTTCTAAGAAAGTTGACGGCTACTTAAATTGATCTTGAATTGTAAATATTTTCTACCTGTAGAGATTACATACTTACCAAGAATGGAAATAAATGGGTATTTTAAAAAATTTTAGGAAGATTTCATTTTGGAACAAATAATGCTAAACATTTTATTTTCTTCTGGGTCATAAAAATTTTGCAATCAATCATTTTCAAACAGAGTATAGTTGAAAAATTCCATTGTATTTTATGGTCAAAATTCCAAGCATGTTCACATATTTTTGATTTTTCGAATTGTTTATTTTTAATGTATGATTGGTGGCCTTTAAGTCTTATATGAAAAGGTGTAGATGTTTCTCCTATATAAAATGTATTACATTCGCAATGGAATTTCCAACGAGTAGAGTAATTGAAGTACCTACCAAAAGCCACTATGAACTACAGAAATGAATTATCAATTTTATTATCAAATGGTCATTTACAAACTAAAATTTCAGAGTATTTTGTTTAAAATTTGACTTTTTATTAATTTTCTATCTGTTCCAAAAATTTTTAATACCTGTCAAATTTAATTTTTTCCTAATTAACAACCTCCCTCTTTTTTTTATTTTTTCCAAAATCATAGATTTCTCTACCGATGATATAAATTGATCGCAAATTTTATTATGATAAGCAAAATTATCTTTGATAACAGAATAACAAGCAGTATGTCATTTCAATTTTCACACCACAGTATACTCCCATTTGACTGCTGTGTTTCCATGTATCTTCTATAAAAAATGCTTATTATTATACTAATATTTTTCAAATAGCTTTCGATTACATTGGTATGTTGACACACAATTTTTGGAAAGTGTTTGTTACTTAGTGACAACACACTTTTCTAAACTTACAAATATCTACTCGAGCTAAAAGTATATATAAATATTATAATTAGAAAAGAAGCGTATAAGCGTAATAACAATAAATTATTGAATATTCTGGAAATGGTCAAAACATTATTTGAAAGCTTCTAGCTATCCATTTGTGAAAAAAATAGTAATAATTTAAGCAACAAGTGCATAAAGTGGTACTTTTTTCACGAATGGAAAATTTCATGATTGAAAAAAAAAACACTTTGTGCATATGTTGCATACAATATTTTTTTTCTACGATCGTGCAAAAAGTTACTACTTTTTGCACTCTCAACTGAGTTAAAAGTTTTACTTTGTTGCACTAGTGCAAAAAGTAACTTGTAACTTGTAATTTGAGTATACTTATAAACGTGGTAACTGTAGGTACTTAGGTACCATTAAATATTATTCAAAACATTATTGTTTGATATTAAAAAGAAATATTTTTTACTGTAGTTTTGATTAATCCAAATCTTGTTACTAACGAAAGCATATTCATAGTTAGCTATGGATGGCGTCTGATAGTGGCAGTTTACGTAATTCATATCAAGTTGTCAATTTAAAATTTTAATATTTTGTTAGCTGTTAAAAATGTCTGATTCGAATAGTAAAAAAGAATATATTTGTACTCCTCCAGATTTAATTCAAACAGCAAATGAAGCCAAAGGAGATTTATTACCCGAAAAACAAAAAAAAAATTATGAAATTTGTTATAAACGCTTTACAGACTGGTGTGACACCAAGCGTGTTAAGAACATTAGTGAGAACGTCCTCCTAGCGTATTTGAAAGAAAAATCGGAGATACTATGACCTTATAGTCAGAAAAATAACTAGTTTAATAAAATTATCGTTAGTTTAAAGTTAAATTTTATTTTCGATCGTAGAAAAAATGTTGTGTGCTACACGTGCAAAAAGCATATTTGGCCCACCCAGCATGATGCAAACTTCATGCATCGTGCAACAAATATACACTTTTTGCACTAGTTACACAAATAACTATTCTACAACCCTATACAAATAATAGAATTTGGAATATTTTATTAAACTCCTACAACTAATGACTGAATTGGAAATTGTACACAATAATATTAAAATAAATAAATAAAATAATAATAATAACAGGAACAACTACTAAATTAAAACAAATCGAATTATTGATACTATAAACAAATCTGTTAACGTCAAAGTCAAAGGTGATTTGATATTGCACCAATCAACTGTATTAGCTTATGGCAGGCGTGAAATAAAGTTAACGTTATGGCACCTTTTTTAACGCTTTTCTACTTTTTTTCACTCTAACCATAAACAGCCGATTTAAGCGCTACAAACCGGTAAAATACAAATACAAAATCAATTTTTAAAAGCTATGGAATCGTAGGCATATTTTTAAATAAATATTTAATAAATAGTTTGATATCTTAATATTTAAGTTGGTTTCTCTAATTTACCCTAATCAATAAGGTCTTCTGGTCAAAGCCTTTTGCCTTTTAAAGGTAACTAGTATAATTTATGTATAATCTTGGTGCTGTGAACAGTTTTCCTCTTTTTGGCTGTATATACGTGAATAGCGAGTACATCTTTTATGAAAGTAATTCTAATGTCATTATAGAATTTAGTTTGATGAGGCATCTGGAATCATATGGAGTTTTTTGAAGTTTGCTATATTTTAAACTTCATATGGTTTCTTCAAGTTAGTTTTTGATATAAGTGGATTTCCAGATATTTAACTTCCGATTTTAATCGGGATTGGGTCGGTGGAAGCCATGCCAGGGTCTATTAGATTCAGTGGTGTTTGAACCTGCCATATTTTCTCTAAATAAGTTTTTGGTTCAGGTGTCTTAACGTAAGTTCAAGTAAACTTGAGGGCAAATATTTTTTCACGTTGTTTAACCTGCGCTAACATCTCATTAATAACTTTATTGTCAGATTTGCAGTACGTTCAAATGCGTTTTGAAGTTTTCTGGAAGCCATATCAGGATCTAGATTTTGTTTGTGAGATGTATGTCCACGGTATATAGGAGGTAGAGGAAATACCCTAGACGCAAGTGAGATATTTTATGTTAAAAATACAAATTTTGGTAGAAACTATAACTAATACAAATCCAAAATTGCACAAAAAAATAAAACGTCTGTTTCATAATTTGTTTGTTGTTAATTTGTCACTCGGGCAACTTAAGAATCTTGACTTTTTATTTTTTTAGATGCACTTCAAATTACTGAATTAATTATTTAAAAAATGATCAACTAAACAGGAAATAACTCGCGCCAAGTAATTAGTTTAATTTTAGAAATTATGTTCTTGAAATTGCAAGACAAGATTTCTTCTTTTATGAACTGTTATTAATTGAGAATAAAAAATTTATCAGTTCACTTTCAAGGTTTCCCTTCAACGGCCAGTTATTCGCTTATGTAATCACAATACGTATAATTTTTTGCTTATTAGTATTTATTATTTTCCGTAACCCTTTAGAAACGTAGTATTCAAATAAGTAATTGTGGCTGTAAACATTATAAAATCTCCAAGGCATTGTTGAAATCTAAGCAAAAAGTTGTTAGTAATTTTTTAAATTTGATTTATAGTTTCGAAAAATCTGATGTTCCTGAAAATCACCTTTCATGAGTTTTTTGAAGTATGGTTAATGTAAATGGTGGAGTAGTTTGGTGCTATAGAGACAACAGATGGATTCCTCTTCAGCTCTCTTCTATCCGACTCCATGGTGTTCTTACGCAGGCTCATTGGGCCACAATTTCAGATTTCCTTCGAAAAGTTGCAAATAAAGAATTGATTTTACAAGAAAATGGATTTGCCGAACTCACGGATAAGCACAAAGAGCTGATGTTTCAAAATTCCAAAAATACAAATGAAGTTATTAGTGATAATGTGATAAACGTTAGTGAAAATACAAATGAACGTAAAGTGAGCTTAGGTCAAATTCCGGAAGACAAAATTGTAGAGCAACCTCGAAGGCCTTCTATGCCAGAATTGAGATCTTTAGATAAAAATAATTTATTTATTAATAATTTATTTCCGTCTGAGACTGATCGAAAGAAGACTGATAAGTTATCGAATGAGTATGATGAAATAGTATTAAGATTGTTAAAAAAGTATTGCAAATATAGCAAAGATGCTTTGGATGATAAGATTGTAAGTGCTTTTGAAAGGATCGAGGGAGAAGTCATTCAGGATACTGAAGTAACAAAGATTGAGAAGGAAATAAAGCCTAGAAGGAGAAAATTGGGATATGTACATCCAGATGAAAAGATATATGAAAATTTAGATTTTCCTTTAGATTCGTTAGAGGAAGATAAAAACGAGCATGTTATTCGTTGGCTAAAACAACAAAATAACCAATTGACTTTCGATAATATCCCTACGAGGAGACATTCTGTAGACATCGGAATATCTTCTCCAACGGATAGCAGGAAAAGTAGTCTAATCGAGAGAAAATCTTCTTCATCCGGTTTCGAATCTAGAAAGTCGAGTGTTACAACACCTTCTACTCCGGAAAGTAGGAAGTCGTCTTGGTGTGATAGTACTTTGAATAGTAGAAAAAGTAGTGTAGGTTCGAATAGCAGTTGTTCGGAATGTGATGAAGGGGAAGGACTTAGTCAATGGCAGAAGTTCCTTAAAAAACATTTAAGTTCAAAAAATTCTGAGAAAAGACTAAAGAAGCAGAGGCAGGCTTGGAGCCGAAATAGACGGAAGTTTAGTTCGCCAGCTGATTTTCAAAGTCTTGATATTAATTCTCAACCGTAAGTATATAGTTTTATTGGTAGTTAAGGTTTTCTCATTTATTTCATAATTTATTATTACTTGCATCTTATATTTTCATTCCCACCCTGAATATTTTATATTATCTAACAAACTGCGAAATCTCTTATTATAGCTGAGCCCAAAGTTCGCAGCCTAGGCGAATTGCTGAAAGTAAACAATTTCATTAGAAAGAGCATTTTAGGTTAACTTGAAATTAATTAATTCAAAAAAGTGAAACAATTTTTATGAATTAATGAAATTAAATGTACAATTTGTTACTCTTCTTCTCGTTGAGACATTTTTCAATCTGGACTTCTTTAATAATCGCCCAGTTGTCAGACACTTTGACCTCTAAATGTGATATCGTTGAAATTAGGCCCTTAGGTACTTTAAAGGTTGTAGAAAATGATAAAAAAATCTTTGCTGCTCTAAAGTGTATGTTAAGTTCACAATTTCGAAAACAAAATCGAAAATTTGGTTTTTCATTATATCTCGAAAAAACAAATAAAAATTTCGAAAACTAATAGCACCACGTGAAAGAGCGGAAAATTTACTAACAATTTTATTATGTTGTTTAAAAAAAATTGTTATTATTATAAATAATTAAGCGAATTCGAAAATTCTACGCGCTAGGCGGCTGAATAAAAATATTCGAGCAAGGCGTATCTTTGTCTAAAATGTACGCAAAGAAAAAAGAAAGAAAGCAGTTTAAAGAGGAGACTCTAAGTTTTCTCAGGAAGCCATTAGTTTTTAATTTTTTTTGTTTTCTCATAGCAAATTTGACCGGAAGTTATAATTTCTAAAATTCTCACTGATTTTTATAAAACTGAAGATATATATTAATAGAGGCATAACAAAAAAATCCTTGTACTTCTACTTTTGATGTAAAAATAATTATAATGATGAACATTGTCTCTGTTTAATAAAACTTATGTTTTAAAATTATCATTTTTTTCATTCATTATTTTCAAAATAGTGTTTATACAGGGTGTTTCATAGTTAAACCGACATACGTTAACTGTATATAGAGGGAACTTAGGTGATTCCAAATAACCTTGGTTAATGGGTCTAACGCCTTTAATAACCGAGATACGGGGTGTTTCATCCATTTCAGCCAATATTTTGATAAGCCGTAACTTTCGTTTCGAATGTCTGATCCAATTTAAAAAATATCTGATGTACAGCGTGTTGCGTTGGGATTTTCAAATTTTACAAATTTTTGGGCTACTAAAAAATGATACCTGTACCAAATATGAAAGAAATCTACCAGGTATTTCGAAAGTTACTGCTTGTGAAAATGAAAAAAATGCATTTGATGTAATTTGACGTTAAAACTCCAGTAGTAGAATAGGATGTGCACTTAAAAAAATTTTTCACTTTAACTCATTTTTTCCGTTCTTTTCAAATATCTATCCCAATTTTAAAAAATCTGATATACAGGGTGTTGTTTTGGGGTTTTTCAAATTTTGCAAATTCTACTTAATCCGGATCTGGATTTTAATTGTAGTTCTTACACTACAGGATTGGGCTATTAACACACTATTCCTGTACCAAGTATGAGAGAAATCTACAGGGTGGTTCTAAAGTTACGGCTTATCAAAATATTGGCTGAAATGGATGAAACACCCCGTATCTCGGTTATTAAAGTCGTTAGACCCATTAACCAAGGTTATTTGGAATCACCTAAGTTCCCTCTATATACAGTTAAGGTATGTCGGTTTAACTATGAAACACCCTGTATAATCAGATTTTTTTTTTAAATAAAGTTAAAAATACACTTTATAATGTGTAATAATTCAGAAATTGATTTATATAAATAAATAAACGCTACTTTGAAAATAAAAATGGCGTCGAATGAATGCTGTAAAAAAATTATATTTTTAAAACATAAGTTTTATTAAACAGAGGCAATGTTCATCATTTTAATTATTTTTATATCAAAAGTAAAGGTATAATGATGATTAATGTACAAGGATTTTGTTTTGTTATGCCTCTATTAATTATATAACTTCAGTTTTATAAAAAACAGTGAGAATTTTAGAAATTATAACTTCCGGTCCAATTTTATATGAGAAAACAAAAAAAATAAAAACTAATGGCTTGCTGATAAAGCTTAGGGTCTTCTCTTTAAAATGCTTTCTTTCCTCTTCTTTGCGTACATTTAGGCAAAGATACTTTTGTTTTTTCCCGGACGCCTCGCCCGAATATTTATATTCAGCAGCTTGTCGCGCTTAGAGTAATACATTTTTTTTTAAATAACTTATAATATAATTTTTTTTTAGTAAAATTTTCCGATCTTTCACGTGGTGCTATTGGTTTTTCGATTTTTTTTTATTTTTCAAAAATCAAATTTTCATTTTTGTTTTCGAAATTGTGAACTAAGCGTACACTTGAAAGCAGCAAATATTTTTGTTATCATTTTCTATACCCTTTAAGTTTCAGCGTTATCACATTTTATGAGCGATTTTGTTCTAAATGTGGCTCTGGCAATTGGGCTATAAGCAAACTTTTTATAAAAATAAAACAATTTTTATGTTATTAATTTTCTTTATTAACAGAATTAATGAAATTAAATGTACAATTTGTTATTCTTCTTATGGTTACATTTTTCAATCAGTACTTTTTTAATAAGCGAACTTGATCAATTCAATTCAACAATTTTGCTGATAAGGTTAAATTATGTTAAAGTGTCAAACTCTGAAATTACCCGCATAGGGCGACTCGATGGGTAAGTCAAGATGGAGACACCTTGACAATGTAAATTAAATGTACTTTCATTATTGTACGTGGAGTATAAAATTCAGAAATTTTTACGCGTGGTATAATAGATTCTCAATCTCAATAAATGTATGTGATATATATTCATATTTTGATATGCTTGAAAATAACATATTTTTTTAATGTATTTTTTTAAACCAATTTATAAATTAATTCATCAGAAACGCACATAAAAATACCAATTTTCGACTTGTTTTTTATAAATTAAAATCTGATTACCTGAGATCGACTATTGGACACCTTAATGACGTAATTACCGTAATTATACTGTTGGAAAAAAACTTAACTGTAACAATAATTTTTTTTATTAAAATTAATTTACCAATTTTGATACATAATGTTCGTGATAATTGTTGTGATCTACTTAATCAAAGTCCTATTTTTATTATTATTTCAAAATTATAGATTTCCTACTCTGCGTTACTACTATGCTACAGTAGCAGTAGTTTTATACAGGGTGTTTCATAGTTAAACCGACATACGTTAACTGTAATATAACCTTGGTTACTGGGTCTAACGCATTTAATAACCTAGATATGGGGTGTTTCATCCATTTCGGCCAATATTTTGATAAGCCGTAACTTTAGAACCACCCTGTAGATTTATCTCATACTTGGTACAGGTATATAGTGTAAGAACTACAATTAAAATCCAGTTCCGGATTAAGAAGAATTTGTAAAATTTGAAAATCCCCAAAACAACACCCTGTATATCAGATTTTTTAAAATTGGAATGGATATTTGAAAAGAATGGAAAAAATGAATTAAAGTGAAAAAAGTGCTCATCCCATTCTACTACTGGAGTTTTAACGTCAAATTACATCAAATGTATTTTTTTCTTTTTCAGAAGCAGTAACTTTCGAAATACCTGGTAAATTTCTTTTATATTTGGTACAGGTATCATTTTTTAGTAGCCCAATCGTATAATGTAAGGTCTACACTACAGTTAAAATCCAGATACGGATTAAGAAAAATTTGTAAAAGTTGGTAATCTCTAAAATAGCATCCTGTATATCAGATTTTTTAAATGTAATCGGATATCTATTTAAAAAAAAGAAAAAAGTTGTGTTATAATTTTTTAAGTGCACAAGAGCATTCTAATTCCGGATACAAAACTCATTAAACTATCAAGTAGGCTTTGGCAATAACACATCTTTTTTCTTTCCTTTTTCAAATAGACATCCGATTACATTTTAAAGCATCTGATATACAGGGTGCTATTTTAGAGATTATCAACTTTAACAAATTTTTCTTAATCCGGATCTGCATTTCAACTTTAGTTCTTGTATTGTACGATTGGGCTATTTAAACAATATACCTGTATAATAATAATAATAATAATAATAATATACGCCCTGCAATTCTCTCCCTTACGAGTGAACCCCAGAAGCTCTATGAAAGAAATCTACAGGGTGTTTACAAAGTTATGGCTTATGAAAATGACAATAAGTATTGCATTAATTGAATTTTAACTTTAAAAGTTTAGTAATATGTAGAACGAGATGTGAATTCATAAAAATATGTCAGTATATCTCAGTTTTTTCCATTCGTTTCGAATGTCTGATCCAATTTAAAAAGAATCTGATGTACAGCGTGTTGCTTTGGGGATTTTCAAATTTTATAAATTTTTCTTAATCCGTATCTGGATTTTAACTGTAGTGTAGTTCTTACATTATACGATTGGGCTACTAAAAATGATACCTGTACTAATTATGAAAGAAATCGACCAGGTATTTCGAAAGTTATTGCTTGTGAAAATGAAAATAATGCATTTGATGTAATTTGACGTTAAAACTCCAGTAGTAGAATGGGATGTGCACTTAAAAAAATTTTCACTTCAACTCATTGTTTTACGTTCTTTTCAAATATCCATCCCAATTTTAAAAAATCTGATATACAGGGTGTTGTTTTGGGAATTTCCAAATTTTACAAATTCTTCTTAATCCCGATCTGAATTTTAAATGTAATTCTTACACTATAGGATTGGGTTATTAACATACTATACCTGTACCAAGTATGAGAGAAATCTACAGGGTGGTTCTAAAGTTACGGCTTATCAAAATATTGGCCGAAATGGCGTTAAACCCAGTAACCAAGGTTATTTGGAATCACCTAAGTACCCTCTATTTACAGTTAACGTGTGTCGGTTTAACTATGAAACACTCTGTATGAAAAAAAAGGCATTTTGGAAACTGTTCATGTAGTGATATTGTTTCGTCCAAATCGCTTGTTTTTGGATTTAAGAGTATGACTATAATTTGTTTTAACAAATTAGTGCTTTTTGACAATATTTCGGCTAACATTCAGAAAAAAAAATAGTGCAGAATAATGTGCAAAACGCCAAGTCATAATATTTGTTTAAACGACCACAATGGAAAGAAAATGATTATTTTGTGCCCATTTTTTTTATAAATATGGATTTTAATAATAATACAAATGACAACAATTTTTTTTTTCAACAAAATTGCAGTTTAACACCCCCTTGTGGCATTAAAAATATTACTTTGCCTTAAAGTGATCATTTTAAGTCACTAATGCCTTAAAGTAAATGTCAAATTTTGCCTCTCTTTACTAATTTTACTGATGTTGACAGTATGCCTACAATTTGTAGACTCACTAAGATCTAAAAAAATTCCTATTTCCAGTTTGTCTTAAATCGCTATTAAGCAACGGCTTTAACTAAGTACCATGATTATTTCGCTTCGTATTCTGTGTAGGCTTTGTAACTGTTTCCCAGCGCCTCTTTAGGAACAGCACTGTTAATTAGAACCCAACAGTGAATGGTTGAGTAGGGAATCACACCTGGTATATGAAAATCAATTTCTAAATTTTTAATTAATTAAAAATCAGAAAATGATTTCTGTCGTCGGTGGGATTCGAACCCACAACCCTTGGATTTTGAGTCCAGTGCTCTATCACTGAGCCACCCACTCCCCCTGTAATATTGTTATTCGTTTTTTTAGAAAAAAACTTTTTTGAAAGTAATTTGTGAGTTGTTATTCCTGCATACACCATTTTTATCCATAGTTTAAATAATCTCACTGGCTTCGGCTTCCTAACATACACTTTTGTGCATGTCTCTTCTGATAATGCGACGTAACCATCTTAATTGCTACTTTTTCATTGTTTCTACTGATACAATTTTAAATTTATATCTAAAAGATTTATTTCTTATCCGGCCTCGTCGCGTTTTTTTCTAAAAACTTCTTAGAAGTGTAGTTTCCTTACTTGTCGGTCTTTTTTTTCCTTTTGTTGCTTTCTAGAATTCTCATGCGTTAGGTAAGAGTCGGTTTTGATGTCTTTCGAACGATATCGACTTTTATACTGTTAAAAAATTTTCCCACGGCTCAGCAATTCTTTAATTTATTTCGATTTAAATTCTCTTTTTTATCTAGTATGTATTTACCTGTTATAGTTCTCCATTTATTGTAATATTAGTTTATCTTTTTTTCTTCATTCATTATATTATCCTATTACCATCTATCAGCAAAATGAAATGAGTTTTGACAATTTTACAAAGCAAAAAATTCCCAATTTGCAGGTTTGCGAATTTTATCCTTAAGCTAATATAGCTATTGACCTTACGCATGATTAGAATTTGATTTATTAGATTCGCATGCCCAACTGATGAAGCCGAAACATGTATTAGGATGTCTAATCGAATAAATTGAATTTCTAACTGGTTTACTTATGTTTATAAAGTTGTATAAAAATTGCTGTCAAAGCCTGATTGAGAATATCCAAAAGATATCCATAGTTTTCATTACTAAAGTTATATTAAATTAAATTTTTTCTCAAGAGCGAGAATGTTCCTTTCTGTTATTATAAGTGGTTTCAGAATAACTACATTCAGTAGTGGCCGTGGAGAAAATCCTCCACCGGCCAAAATTCACCCCCGACAGAGGGGTTTTTTTTTTCTTCCTTTTAACAGCGACAAAACTTTTTGGAGGGGTTGGTGAGGTTCGGAAGTAATCTTTAACACCACCACCGTGCTCGGCATCCTCGAAGACGGGGGGAAAGACGTTTTTTTACAGGGAAATGATGCGCTGCCCGTTTAACCCCTTTAGGGGGTAGTTTTTGGCCCTTTTAGGGGGTTCAGCAATCGAAAACTAATTCTGATACCGCCATCGTGTTCAGCATCCTCGAAAACTGGGGGGGTACTCTCAATCATGGTAAATTTTGGTCCATTCTTCATGGTTTTTTCCGACTCACAGACGCCACTATTTGACATTGAATTGACCTTGACTCTTACTAGGGGAAGTTCCGTTTGTTATGGAATCGATTAATTATCAAATATAGATAATAATAAACAAAAAAAAATCTATGGTCAAAAATGTGGGGGGCCGGAAACCGACCAAAATGACCCTCCTCCTTAATAATAAACATTTTGCTCCTCTTTCAACTTCCATGGTAAATAATGTTATTTAAAACTTACAAAAACTTAATGTTAAAATAATTCATGTGATAATGGTAGAAAAAGGTGATAATATTTTACCTGGCTTGTTTATTATCCACTGACCGCACATACAACGTTAAATTGAACATATTTTTATATGACCGCAGATGCAATGAAAATTACCTTGGCCGCAGATGCAACGACCGCCACCTGGATCTATATCAAAAATACATACAATAGAACTAATTCATATCAGTTCCTTACCCCATATAAATGAAATTAATTGTAGGAATATTTCAGACAAAAAACAATAATTAAAACGCTAAAGTATAATAATGGACCTAAGTGGATTTTTCAAATGATACCTATATATATTGTCATAAAATATCGTGATTTTAAAATATGTTTTAAATTAATTATTATTTAATTTAGTTGAGCGCCAATATATTTTTTATTTTAAATTTGAATTCTCAGGGATCAAAAACTGTCAATTTGCACTCTATGGGGTTCTGACAGAGCACAAATTATTTTCATTAAATTTAAACTCATATCAATAATTAATTAAATGCAAACTTAACTTACCTAAGCTTTTAATATACATACGGCAAAACTTTAAAGTAGAAATACTTGTAATTTGTTTATATAAAAAAAATAATATTGTATTTAAATTCCTTTTAAAAAAAACTTCCTGTAAATTAATTTTATTACTCTACATACAGGGTGTATCATAAGGAATGGTCAATATTTTAATCATAGGTTCAGAACCTCGAAATATTAATATTTTACTAAATAACTCTGGGCCAAATGTTATCTACTACAAAGATACAGGATACAGGGTATTGAAGATAACATTTATTTTTCGTTTTTTTTCAATAATTTCTTTATTATTTAATATATTGACTTGAAATTTGGTATGGTTATATTTTTAAGTTAGTAAATCATAAGCGTGTTATCAATTTTGAGATTAGATACAGAGGGCGCCACCTACACTCTACTGGAAGAAGAAAGGTATCAATTTTTTATTATTTCTGTCCTTTTTTGAATTTTTTTCAAGTCTTTATGATACACCCTGTAAGTTTGAACAAAAAAGGTATACTTGTTTTACTAGCATAAATTCAGCTCATTTCGAGATATTTGCATTTAAAATATTCTAGCCACAGTATCTATTTAATTTACTTTAACATATTTCAACATAGTAGGCTTTGAAACTAAAATGAAAATATACTGTTGTCAAATAATTAATTGTTATATGTAATTTTGTTCACTAAATTCCTTCTAAGTAGGTAATGAAAATGCATCGACACAACAATTTCTCCAATTCAGAAATGAGAGATATCATTTTTGTGTTTATGCACAAATAAATTTTTCTGGACTTGCTGCTGCCATCTAACAATTAATTATTTGACAGCTGTACATTTTCATTTTAGTTTCAAAGCCTACTATGTTGAAATATGTTACAGTAAATTAAATATATACGTAGGCTAGAATATTTTAAATGCAAATATCTCGAAATGAGCTCAATTTATGCTATTAAAACAAGTATACCTTTTTTGTTCAAATTTACAGGGTATATCATAAAGACTTGAAAAAAATTTAAAAAACGCCAGGAATAAAAAAAATTGATACTTTTATTCATCCAGTAGAGTGTAGGTGGCGCCCTCTGTATCTATTCTCAAAATTGTTAACACGCTTATGATTTACTATCTTAAAAAAATAACCATACCAAATTTCAAGTCAATATATTAAATAATAAAGAAATTATTGCAAAAAAACGAAAAATAAATTCTATCTTAGTAGTAGATAACATTTGACCCAGGGTTATTTAGTAAAATATTAATATTTCGAGATCCTGAACCTATGATTAAAATATTGACCATTCCTTATGACACACCCTGTATAATTTAAAAAAAAATCCCATAATTTTGACCTTGATTATTAATTTAATTCTTGTTGCCCAATTTAAATTTCTTATTGCCCTCGCAACTATTTTTTAGTAGTTGTATTGTATGTTTATAAATATTTTACCCAGAATTTTATACACTTCGAAAAACAGTTATTATACTTTTATTTTATAAATTTACAGAACAACAAAATTACAAAAGTTATAATTTAATTATTTAATTATCGAATAATCATTCATTCAAAACTCATACGCTCCTTATCCTAACTAAATTAAATATAGAACAAGAACAAGTATTAAAATATAACAACGCAAACACCAGAAAAGTTAGTACCTTGGCACCTTGGAGCACTTCAAAAGTCCAAATTGCTCCAACTAACTTCAAATTATCATAAATTGTCTCTTCAAAATATTAATATCTTTTAATTTATGTTGGTAATATTGTAATTGACAATTTTATAATTTTGACATCTAAATATAATTTTTTTTAAGTACATTCTACATATATATTTTTTTAAAAATTACAAATCTTTCTATTTGCTAATTTTGACAATTTTAATTTCATAATTTTGTTTCATTTTTATACCACAACAATATAAATAATAAATAACTTCACACCACATTTATATTATACTATATTTGAAAATCAAGAGAGAGTAAATTCCCAGAACTGTTTTGCAGTTATCAGTGTTAAAGGCAGTAAACCATAGACGTGCGTTTTCAAAATTAAATTAATATGGAAATAGAAATATTTAATTTGTTTTAGTTATTTATACCTAGATTACCAATTTTAGATAGATAAACATAATTCGTAATAATATGTACAGATAATTACAATTATTTATAAATTAATATGAGGAGCAACATAACCTTTAACTTGAGCCCATATTAATTCTATCGGATTCAGCTCACAATGGTAGGGTAGTAAACGAAGGATTTCAATTTCTCGTTTTTTGGCTATCTCCTCAATATTATATTTTTTATAATTTTGCTTATGTTTTTTAGCAATAGTTAACAATTCTGCCCTCAGCATTGTATTGTCAAAGGCTAAATTTTTAGAAGATAACCATTTTGCAATTTCACCCTTTTTCCATTTAGTGGTTGGTAAAGGTTCAAGTAATCTGGAGTGGTAACTTGCATTGTCCATTACAATAACCGATCCTTTTGGTATGAATTGAATCATCTGTTCAAAATATTCCTCAAACACGTCTCCATTCATTTCTTCGTGATAATCAACGGTTTTTTTGTTTCAAATAAGAGTAAACCATTCTCAAAAAAACCGTTTGTACTGCCTATATGACAAATAATTAATCTTTTACCTTTTCCTATAGGTTCCTTAAAACCAGTAGTATATCCTTCTAGAAAAGCTTGATGGGATGATTTTATATTTTTGTCTTTCCAAACTCTTCCTACACAATGTCCTTCATTAACCCATGTTTCATCTAAATAATAAATGTTTTTATTTTGAGCTTTAACTTGTTGTATTCTTCTGAGGTACTGTCTTCTCCAACATACAATTTCTTCAGAATCAATTAGCATTGAGTGTCTGCCCATTTTTTCAAATTTAAAGTTTAACTCATGTAACACTTTCCATAGTTTATCCCGGCTTATTGTGGGTAAATCAACATCATTCGTAATGGCTTGCAAAACTTTATCTAAAGTTGGTATTTGCTTGTTTATAAAAAATGAGTGAACAAGCTTACGAATAGCATTTTTAAAAAACTCGTCCACGTTGACTTTTAATAGTTTTGGTCTACCTGGTTTCGGCTTTGGTGAGGTTACTCCACCTGATTTTTCCTCCTTTAGAACTCTATATATTGTAGATTTTCCATATCCCATTGCCTTAGATGTTGTTTCAACTACACTGTCAATAGTGTTTGAGGGATTTTGATGTTTAAAATAGTGGTACACATTCACTACAGCACTCTTTTCTATTCTATTTTCTATTCTGGTTACGCCTATGACGCACGTTAATCCTCTTAGGCCTACTGTAGTAACAATAAAAGATCATAAAATAATGTGATAGTCCAAGAAATTTAATAAATTTTGTATTGAAATTAACAAAAACAATTTAGAATGCATTACAAATATTGAAGTTTTACCGCACGTACTGTACTATAGTTTTGCATACCGAATTACTTTTTATTCTGGGAATTTACTCTCTCTTGATTTTCAAATATAGTATAGCTGGCGTAAGAATGCATAAGATCAAGACAAATCTTACAATAGCTTTATCATTATTTGCCGTTTGTCGTGAAATCATAAATTACATTTTTTACGTAAACTTCCTGCTGTATAATACCCATTCCTGCGTAATTTCAAGGATTTAACTTACCTCAATAGAGGGCTTGTCACGATGAGCATATATTACAAGTTTCATGGAAACCCGGATAATTTTTATTGAATTAATTACATTTTTTGCATATTAATAAAAAAATAGAACATTCTTTAAACGCCTTTTTTGTCTAAATGTAGCAACAGTGACTAATCATAATTTCTTTCATATTTGATGACTGTTATTATGCACATAAAATACAAATTGCAAATTAGTACAATTCAACGATTTTAATTGGTTGATTTAAGCAGTTTTGTAAGATAAGATAACTTTATTTAAAATAGGTACATCCTAATATACAAAAAAGATAATAATATTAACCATTAATATAAACAATTTAAAAATATCTACAATATTTGTTTATAAGTACTAAATTATTAAAATACAACAAAAAAAACATTAAAGTAATAATAATTCAATGTGATAATTTGATATTTTAATGGTTTATTATAGTATATTATTGAATGAGTTTGGGTGGGTTATTTTATTACATGCGGATGAAGTTTGCAGCACGAGCGAGCTTGCGAGCGAGTGTTGTAATGATCCGAGTGTAATAAAATAACCACACAACGAGTTGAATATAATACTTTATCTACTAATGTCGACAAATAATAGATTATTTATACCTTAAATATATCTATAAAATCAAATCAAGAACAAAACATTTTTAAATGATAAAGAAACTATTATACGAATATAAATGCTTATTTATATTAAATTAATTCTTACTTGTTATTAAAATTTAAAGTTATGCTATGTTGCTGCAATTCGAGAAATTAATTGTTGTATCTGCAACACCAAAATTCATATTGTGATCTGTATTTGATATGACATTACTAGAACTAGCATATGTTGTTGGATTATTAGTATTATTTTTATGGATTTGGTGTAAAATTCTATTAATAAAATATCCATTTCAACAAATTTGATAAAGTTTTTAGTGAATGACTTTTACTGGTATTAATTTAATTTGACATTGACGTATAAATTAAAGGCCGTGCTACATAGTAAATGTAAATGCATTCTAGATCTTGATTGGTTAAATTTAGTTGCCTTATGATTATTGGTTATTAAAAGTGTTGAATTTTCACTATTCAACGCTTTTTAACCAATCAAATCAATTTTACAAACACACTATTGAATAATGAAGGTCAAATTCCGGTTTGATTTTTGGTTTATTATTTGACATTAGTAGATAAAATGATTTAATAAATTCCTGGTAGAATACTTTACATTTTCAGGTAGACTGTTGTAATTAATAAATCCTTTAAAAGTTAATGTTTTAGTATTAAACGTTTTTGTTTGATTATTTATATAAAAATTATTTCTTATTCTAGTATTGTACTGGCGAATTTGATTAGTAACCAGTTGAGAATGCTCTTTTAGCATTGCCATAAACCGAACAAACTGTAATGACATTATTAATAAAATTTTAGATTGACAGTTCTCAGTTCTCATTCTAATCAACACAGCCACAGTCTACTCACTTTTACCAAAATAGTCATTCACTATGCGTCATTCAATGTCATTTTAAACTTCAAAATTTTCATAATTTGGAACCCATTTTGAAGGAGTTCCCGAAGTGGTACAGAGGGGCACATCAAACCCTAAGCTTACTTTTTGATGGTCTATCAAAATCTGAAGTCAGAATTTTAACATTCATAAAGACAAATAATCAACACACAGATCGAATTCAGATACCGAACAATTTGTTCGGTGAAAATATCAAAGGACCCTGCACGGTATACATAGCATTTTGGTTGATTGCGGAATTTAATGTAACTCTAGTATGTTGTAGATCATGATCTCTCGGTAAGACTTTAACTGGACCATAATCAAATCTCAATTCTGAAAGTGAAGTAAACAAAAAGGCCGAAATATGATTTTTTGAGTACGTTTGTGATGACCCCGATAAACTAAATACTGATTTGGATCATGATAGTGTTGCGTTTCCAAAGGCATGATGTACTTTAGCCAAATCACGAGAAAGAACCAAAAATAGTCTCAATTTGTGGTAAATTAACTTTATTTCCTGTTTTTGTAACTACTTTTAAAACCACCCTATTTCTCCGAAACTAATCATACGATTTGATTATGGTCCATTTAAAGTGTTACCGAGAGGTCATCTACAACATACTAGAGTTTCATTAAATTCCGCAATCAACAAAAATGCTATGTATTCCGTGCAGGGTCCTTTGTCAAAATATGAAGGTAGAAGATTATGTAACTTTTTATAAATGTATACCATCGTTAAATATGTAAGCCTGCTTTCAATTCCATTCTAGAGTATTTAGCATTAAAGATATCGGGGCATACCTATAACATCTCAAAATAATCCTCATTGCGCGATTCTATAGTTTCTGAAGTGTTCTCATTTTATTTAAATCAGATGTGTACAAAAGAGTAGGACAATATTCTAAATGTGGTTGTAAAAGAGTCTTATATACCGTTATTCGCGACTGCATAGTTGAGTGCTGGGACACTCTTGAAAAAAAAATACAATTTCTTTAAAAAAAAATTCTGTGTGTAATTAAAATGGCTATTCAGTGATAAATGATTATCTAACAAATCCTAAATACTTAAATTCGGTAAAAAGCTCAATTTTTATTTGATTTAGATCTAATTTTCTATATTTAAAAGGTATAGTAAGTATCATAGCCTTTGTTTTGTTAATATTTAGTTTTAATTTATTAGTTTTTAAATATATATATCAATCTTGTTTAACGCTTTATTCATTTTTGGAATAGCTTTACCTAAATCCTTATCACTAACCGCTGCTAGGGCATCATCAGCAAAATACTGTTCATAATCACATTCACTACATTTGTTGATATCATTAATGTAGATTAAGAATAGCAATGGCCCTAGGATACTTCCCTGAGGAACGCCATGGTCTACACCAATTTCTGTTAAAACATAGTCATTAATTTTGGTTATTTGTTTCCTATTTGATCCAATCAAGTACTATTCCCTTTTATGCCATATTTTTTTAATTTTTTGAGTAATACTTCACGATTAACAGTCTCAAACGCACGTTTAAGATCTAAAAATACTGCTACAGTGTATATGCCTTTACTCATTTTATCTTTCCATACGGTAACAGTAAGCTGAAGTGCGGATTCTCATGAATAGTTGTATTTAAAACCAGATTGGTTGGAGAAGAGTATATTGTTTTAATTAAAATATTCCAACAACTGTTGATAAACTATTAATTCTAACAATTTTTCAGCACAGAGTAAAGTATTAATTGGACGGTATTCATCAGATTTGTTTGCGTTAGAAACACTAAAGACGATATCCCGACAAACACTTCTAGGCATTCTTAAAATCCGTTTGTACAATATAATGTGTAACAAAAGTTTATAGAAAAGGCAGCCCCATAAAAAAAGGTCTGTCCTGGGAACGCCACTTTAGTATTCCGATGCATTTTTCGACGTTGAAAACGCTCGTAAACCCTCAAAAATTTGCGCAAGAGTCAAAAACAAATCCTAACATGTAATGACAAATACAAGCAAACAATAGTTGAAAGTGCACAAATGATGTGAAATAAGTTAAACTCACAGTTCCCAAGAAATACTTACGACATTAGAAAATGTCACACACTGCACCAACGTCTGGACTTCAAACAACTACTTGGGCTATATGCAAAATATTTAATTTCTTCAATAGTTGAAAGTTTTTGTATTTGTGAATATCCAAGGAGCCCATTATGAGTGGGTTTTACCACCCCTTACAGCAATATACCATTAATATATGCAAAAAATTGTTGTAAACCGTAAATGTTTTGTATTTGGAAATGTAAATTCATAAATTAATCACCAAAATATTGTTAAAAACAAAAAAAAAACGATCGTGTATCTTATTATTATAGAAGATAATATTAAATCCTGTTATTTAGCGAGCCTATATAAATTGTATTTTAGCTTATTTTATTATTCATTATTCCTAAATAGTTTTTTTATTCATTTGAACGTTCCAATGAATATAAAAAATGTTTCCTCTGAAAGACAATTTTAACAGGTTTAATTTGTAAATATTATTGATATTCGAAATATCACAGCATAATTAACGGTTTAAAATTTAAATTCCAAGAAATTATCGTCATTTTCAGTTTGGTCAAATATATTTTGTTAACGTTTACTCTACGTAAAACTTACATAAGATCGTGGTAATTAAGTGAATATTATTTATGGATAATAATAATGTCTAATATTGACACTGAAGTAAAAAAAAATACTTAAATAATACTTAAAGATAGAATTATGAATAGTTAGGAAAAATTGTTTCTTAATATCAGTTATATGGTTAGAGATATATACGATTAATTTATAAAACAAGTTATTTTATTTAGTTAGTCATTATGTTGCATATGCTGATGATTTTTCTGCGATCATTATATCAAATAACAGTGATGCTCTTCTGGAAACAACTTCTAAGTATTTTAATAGTCGAGATTTGTTTTTTAACACTAATAAAACAGACCTCATTAGGTTTCATAATAGGCAGAATATTTTGGATGATTTTACCGTTGATGTGGGTAATTCCGGTCTTGTTAGTATGCATGAAAGTGTTCGTTTTCTTGGGATTCATATTTATGAATTCCTTAATTGGAAGTATCATTGCAGCAAACTTGTTGGAAAAGTCAATTCGCTAAAATATCTTTTTATTAATTTGCGAGAGGTGCTGCAATCTCATTAACTTGTTAGTGTGTACTTTGCTCAAGTCGAATGTGGACTTAGATACGGAGTATGTCTCTGGGGTAACTCTACGCATGATTCAAATGTTTTCATTGCACAAAAGCGAGTAATACGATGTATAGCTAACATTTCACAAAGTCAGTCCTGTAAACTATATTTTAAAAATTATGGAATACTCCCACTCCACTCTTTGTACATTTTTGAAATTTGCATGTACATCTTTAAAAGCGAAAGGTATTTTGTAACTAAGAGAGATGTTCATAGTTATCAAACAAGACAAGCTTTGCGTGTCTTATGCAATACATATAATGCACCAAATTTTATAGGTCAATAATAGGTATTTAAAAAACATTTGAAAATTTTTCTTCTGGAAAAATGTTTTTATTCAATAGCTCAATTTTTATATTTTTAATCTTTTAATCCGTTTAGAATTGTAGCGTGTTTGTATTTAGTGTTTTTTTGTCTTTTATTTTTTTCTTTTATATATATATATATATATTGTACTGTATTGTAATGTAATCTGATGTTGTTTAATTGTAGATGTATAGCAATTAGTTCTAAGGGAGAAAAATGGTCATTGATAACAATGTGCGACCTCTCGAAGGCATTTGACCGTGTTTCCCACGATCTGCTCATATCCAAGCTTAATTTTTATGGTGTGAGAGGAACATCACTCAATCTTTTTAAGTCGTATCTCTTAAACAGAAATCAGGCTGTTTATTATAACGGTAACTTGTCTAACTACCTTACTGTCCAGCATGGAGTTCCGCAAGGATCAGTGTTAGTACCACTACTTTTTATTACTTACGTAAACGACATCTTTCATTTTCTTGATCCTAACGCCTGCTTCCTCTTTGCCGACGATACTACACTTCTAAATTCTCACAAAAATATTGACACCCTTGAAGATGTCAGTAAACGGTTAGTCGACAGTGCTGAGGTATGGTTTAATACAAGTAAATTAAATCTTAACAACGATAAAACAAAATCTTTATTATTTAGTTCTAACTTGAAACATAGTAACGCAAATTATGCCAATCTTCTGGGAGTAACTCTTGACAGTGGTTTAAAGTGGGATGTCCATATAGATAAGTTAGCAAACAAACTAAGTTCACAAATATTCTTACTTAGAAATCTAAAAAAATGTGTAAACATTGACACTGTTTTGATGGCTTACTATTCGTTATTTCACAGTTACATTACTTATGGTATAATACTGTGGGGAAATGCGTCACATGCCATACGTATTTTACGACTTCAAAAAAGGGCCATACGAGTCATAAGTGGCAGCCACTTTAGAGACTCCTGTCGACTTTCATTTAAGATACTCTTTTTCAAATTCAGATTTTCACAACTATCCCACCAGGGGTGGTGATATAATTAGAACCACACGCTTTTGACTTGAAATATCAAAAAAGAACTCATTAGATATTCGACTATATAATAAAATTCCATGCAAGTTTAAAAATGAAAACTACTTAGCTTTAAAACGCGGAGTGAAAAATTATTTATAATTGCACTGTTTTTATATTGAGGAATATTTGAAAAATCCGTGGACTACCTAGACTGAGCAGTGCTAAAAACTATTAATTGTATATATCTGTAATTATCCATATTGTTTATATTTTACATGTCTTGTTTGTTATTATAAATGTTAGTAATTTAGAATTTCTAAATTATATTTGCACTTGCTACACATGTTATAACATAAAGTAGTCAATAAAGCATTCTATTCTCTAAAAAAAAATACTGTATAGTAAAATGATCCTATTTTAATAATAAGAAATAAAAATAAATTATAATTACGTTAGAGATTTAAAGATAAAGAAAAAAGAATGATATTATAACCTATAAATTAGAAAAGTCAATTTGGAGGATAAATTGTCAATTTAAAAAGTCAGAAAATTTGAGAAGTAAAAAGGAAGTTATTTTGAAAATATTAAAAAAATTCGTGAAAAGTAAAAAGTTAGAAGAAGTCGAGGGAGTAGTGTCAAGGTCAGAATTCCAGTCAGTAGGTTAAGATTAAGAGGGGAGATTGAAAAAAAAAGCGTAAAAAGTAAAAACTTAGAAGAAGTCGAGGGAGACCTTTGAGTGGTGTCAAGGTCAGACTTCCAGTCAGGAGGTTAAGGTTAAGAGGGGAGATTGAAAAAGTCGTGGGAAAAATTTTACTATCGGGGCTCAGCCCCAATTTTGATGAGATATTTTTTTAGACTAATTTTGGGTCGCTGATCACGAATCTGCAATCAGTTTCGTGCGGTCTCATCAAACAAAAAAGTTATGAATTTTTTTTAAGTAAAATGGTCACCTGAATAGCGGTCAGAACGTAAACTCTTGTCATATTTTTCGCTGTGGCTAGGGTCCCGTCCATCGGAACTCCAATTTTTTCCCGGCTCTAATAAACGCATGCGCATTGCGTAACATAATAAACATATTTACTTGAAATATTTATTACTTTGTACATCATTAATATGAGCACACCTGACCTTATCTCTTACCTGACCTCATTATTTTGCACATCATTAATCTGAGCACACCTGACCTTATCTCTTACCTGACCTCATATTATTTTGTACCTCATTAATATGAGCACACATGAACTTATCTTTTACCTGATCTCATATTATTTTGTACATCATTAATATGAGCACACCTGAACTGGAAGGACGGGACGCTAGTCACAGCGAGTTTACGCTAATCGCAACTCAAGTGACCGTAGTATTGCAAAATGTCAGTACGTCAAATTGTTGTATGAATTTTTAGGTTATGTTTTATAATTTAATATATTTAGCTGAAATATTACTATGTACATCATTAATCTAACCAGACCTGTCCTATCTTGTACCTTTTGGTTTTAATATATATTTATATAAACCTACTTATATACATATTTATCTGGTAAGTATTAAAGAAAAGTTGACAATTTATTTTACTTAAAATATTCATAACTTTTTTGTTTGATGAGACCGCACGGAACTGATTGCAGATTCGTGATCAGCGACCCAAAATTAGTCTAAAAAAAATATGCCATCAATATCGGGGCTGAGCCCCGATAGTACTAAGGTGTGAAAAGGAAAGTGTTCGCGTTCAAATTTACAAGACCGGGCCTGTCCATTTTCCAGACGTTACGTCATAGTGATCAACTTGCACCGACAAGGGTTATATTATTCTTTATTCGTTGTTATATAGACAGTCAGCGAGCGAATAAGCTCTTCATTGTTTAAACCTTAGATCATATTTTATATGCTTCGCTAGATACGGCATCCTATAGTGTTTGTTTGGCTCTAGAGGGGTAAAGACGAGAGGGGGTGAAGGGGCAATAGCGTACCATGATACAGTGGCGTACCATTCGGAATATTTTGGTACAGTGTAATTGTCATATTTATACAACACATATTTCATTTTCTAAGGATTGAGTGACTGTAGGTTACAGTAAAATGGGAATTAATGTGAATCGAAAATAAATAAAATAGCATGCATACGAAAATTGTTTGGAATGGGAATAATCTGAGAGGGCTTCTGTAAATATTTTTTTATAGCAAATTAAAAATCCCATTGATTATAAACTCGTTAATATAGAAAAAACAAAATGGAAAGTTGGTAGGTATATTTTTACAAAAGATACCTAAGTCAAAAATGAACCTTCATATAGATTAGGTTGAGTAATAAATGAAAAATTTACTGATGAAATGGTTTATTTTAATAAAACATACAAAAGATAGATATTTAAAGAATTCATTTACAATTCAAATAAAGTATACATAATTTACGTTTAGTTCTTATTTTCACTTCCTGTCCTATCCAACAACACGCCTATGGAATACATACCGATGACAGCACCTTTCTCAAATTTGATGTTGTACACTTAACAAGGCTTTGGCATTTTGTTGAGAAATGCGACCACTGTTCTCTAAACTAATTGTACCTAGCAAAAACTTTCAAAAAACTATAAAAATACACAAGATTGGCACAATAATTCCCAAAAAACAGAATATCTGACATCTGTCAAAATTTACGATATGAGCGGGTATCGTCGAAATTTGAAATCGACCAATCAGTGGGATGGTTCTCTAACTCCCTCCTGTACACCACAACAAATAACCTGAATACCGTATCTAGCGTAGCATATATGATCTAAGGTTTAAACCATTAGCACCGCATTTTTAACTCTTACTAGATTATTTAAATACAGTTTTGTTCATATACATAGAATTCACGTGTTTTAATTAAAACTAAATTGCAGTCCACAAACTAAGTCAAACAACAAGTATAACTCTAAACAGAAAGAGATAAGTAATAATAGTTTTTTTTTGTAAATTTTTTGTATTAGTAATTAATTTATTTGGTTATAAATATAAAATTATTAACAAACAACCTCAGATTTCTTATAAAGGGGGGTGATATACTTTTGATGTTTTTTGTCAGTGTGAAAAATAAATAAAATGGAATCATTTTAAATTTTGTTTTCCTTTTTTGAGAGTGTAAATTCAATTTTTTCATTTTTTATTATTAAAAAATAAATTTTTAAAAAATTATAGAATTGTGTTGAAATTTAAAAAAAGTATATATTATTACTAGGAATCCAAGCCCTAAAGAGTTTTTCAAAATTATAAATAAATTTTAATTTCTTATGTCAATAAAACAAGACAATATATTGACGAATCCTATACAATTGTTGTCTTATGAAAAATAAAGAATTATTATTATTATTATTTATTTTTGCACTTATATTAGAAAATCATTATTTTTATTAAACATTTATATACTAGTTAGGTACCTTATTCATAAAGTATATGTCTTTAGTCTATATACAGAAGTAAAACCGATAGATCTGGCGTCTAGAGTTAATTGTAGAGTTGTTTTTATTTTACGAGACTGATATGCTAAACGGGACCAAAGAATGGGGTTATCAACAGTAAAAAAGTTAATCATTTTTACGGCGCCAGTTTACTTTTCATATTGTATATAGTGAATTTTGTTTTTTCGTTTTTCTATTTTCAGAAATTTAAAATCAAATAAAATTTTATGTACTTGGTCGTTCACTAAGTTCCTAGTATGAATAATAAAACAACAACTTTTTGGAAAAATTCGACTTTATGCCTTTTTTGTAGAACCATTTTTCTTTGGCCTCAAAATAGGCTTCAGCTTCTATAATCACTTCATTGGATCCTTAGAATTAGGTGGATGGAGAAGTAATTGAAAATGCAATTTTGCTATTGTTGCGATAGACTTGTGACACGGTGCATTTTCTTAGTGAAAGAGCACTTTTCCTTGTTTGTTCGTGGTCGTTTTTTTCGCAATTTCATTCTTCAAATGCACCAATAACGCCATATAATATTCTCTATTCATAGTTCTTTTTTTCTCAAAGTTATCGATGAATATAATAGAGATAGAAAAAAAAATAATAATATGACAGGGTTCCCACAGACCTGGAAAACAGGGAAAAGTCAGGGAATTCAAAAAGTGTTTAGAAAGTCAGAGAAAACAGGGAATTTTGCATTTTTCAGCAGAAGTCAGGGAATTCAACCAGTGTATATGGAAAAACAAATTAAGCCAGCCCTGTTGCCTTCTCAATGTTTACTTCTACTTTCGGTTTCCCTTTGTATTTTTTCCGTATCTGATACATAAAAAATACATCAATGGGTCAAAGATATCTTGGTACAATTTATCACATCCACAAATATGCACACTGGTTATATGTAATTGACAAATCAGTTTTCTTTGATTTTGTGTCATACCAAACGTTTATTGCCACTTTAGGCAGATTTCAGATCTCCCTGAGAGTTAAAAAAAAATTGTGTCATTGTATGCCATTTATATAAACGCAAGTTTTTCATTTACTTATTTGCATTACTCTATAACAGGTGGATTCTTGTCCTGTTTCTGTTGATGAATTCCGACCTGATAAAATGGGATTTTCCATAATATTTGATGGTGTACTAGATGTGCTCAAAGATTTTTTGTCTTGTAATACGCTTTTTTTGAAATTTTTGCGACTTCAGGGTTTTCGTCTGGTCAGCATTTCGCATGTGCCCTTTGGTACAAATGTGGTCCGTTCATTTGATTTCAAGTCCAAATGTTCAATGGTATTTAGGAATGTTTTACCTGAGAATCCTCCTACAGCATATATAGTCGATCTCCAACAACTGCCACTTCCATATTAGCTCTTGGAGTAATCATAGATTGTCCAAAAGTCCAAGTCTGCGTTTCTTCATGGAAAACTTCTGTGGAATTCAAGGAATGTTGTACATCAGAGCATATGAGAAAAAAGTTTGTGCATGGTCAGGGAAAACCTGGAAAAGTCAGGGAAAATTTTCTCGCTTCTAGTTAGCGAAATTGCCTAAAAATAATTCGCAAAGTTCGCAAGAACGGTTTTTTGTGAATAAAAAAAGTGTAGCTTCAATAAAAAAAAAGTAAATGAGAAAGTTGTAAATAATAAAAATATCTTTCGATTCATTTTTTATAAGTCTCGATCGAGATGTAACTTATCGAGATATATCGAAAAAACCGTCCAAAATTGCATTTTTTTGTTTTTGCTATAACTTTATCAAATTTAAATAAATTTATTTGATAGTTGACAAAAATATAGCTCGTGGCATGTAGAATAGGTATGTATTTCAAATTTTTAAAAATATTTATTAGTTTTCGATTTTTCGAAAAAAAAAGGCGCTTGCGAAAATCGGATATTATTGCTCGAGGAGTGATCGTAGAATAACTATCTTCAGCTTATTTTCTTCCGAAAGACTTGTACTTTCATCCTATAAAAAGTTTATAGCAATTTTTTAAATTTTAAGTACCAAAAAATTACTTTGAAAATTTGTTTTTTTTTTTCGATCGCTTTATTTAACTATATCTTTTTCAATTTTAATTGTAATATAAAAAAATCAAATTTTCAAAATCATTTTTTGGTACTCATTAAAAAATGTATTTTGTTTATTTAAGATATAGTTTAAATCAGACAGAACAGAACTCTTTTTTAAATAAAAATAAAATTTTAGTGTGTCACAAAATTTTTTCAATCCTATTGATATATGTTATTGCGGTTAAAATTTAATTCATTATTGTGCTTTTTATTGATCAGTAACCTCTTTGGTTTTTAAATCCATGAAGGCTTTTATTGATATGCACATCACAATTTGTAAACATAAATCGGGGACAATTATTCTTTACCTGTAAATTGTAACCTTGACCTTAAGATGTATTACGGAAGGAAAAACACTGGTTTCCGTCAAAAAGAAGTGTGAATATACAGGGCAATTCTCCTAATTCACTTAGACGTTTTGTAGTCAATCTTCCGAACTACAATATTTGCGAGTAACCAAATCGATAATCACTGAAAGTTACTAAACTAATATAAAATAGAGATTGAGCGAACTATGTAGGAAAAATTGAAAATTGTGAAACAGTTTGCCAATTTTCAAAATCTGCAATACGGCATTGGGGCAATTAGACTTCAAATAAGAAATAATTTCTTATCAAATGATTTCAAACACTGGATCAAAAAATGTATTAACCAAAAACCGTATTTTCCATTTTTTATAAATAAGGATACAGTTATATCCCCACAGTACAATAAAACTCCTCTTTTATTCGGAGTATAGTACATCCACGGTAACTATCCTTGCAATAATCATGTTCTGGTCTAATGTTTAAGTTGCGCAGTGTGTTTTGCAATTTACGGATTCCTTATCTTACCTCCACTTGCATCACATATATATCTTGGCACCTTATTTAGTTTGCTGGATATTTTTACCACGATGTTATAAACAAGTACACCATGCCTGGTTTTTCTCTCCATTTATCACCGAACAAATCTGAATTCGTTCTGTGTATGTGTGTGTTGATTTTTTTTAAAATTCTGACTTCAGATTTTGATAGAGCATCAAAAACTAAGCTTAGGGTTTGATGTGCCCCTCCGTACCTCTTCGGGAACACCTACAAAATGGCGTCCAAAATATAAAAATTTTGAAGTTTAAAATGTCATTGAATTTAAAGTAAACACACAGTGAATGACGATTTTGGTAAAAGTGAGTAGTAGTAGGGGAGGCCGAGATGCTAAATTTGCAGTTACTAAAGCGTCATGGGGACCTATTGGATTGTGAAGATTAGGTTCTAAAACGAAAAAAATGTATGTTAAGTTTTCCACTTTAGTGGGGCGAAGAACGTGTAAAAATTTTCAAAAATGTAAAAAAAAAAACAGTAATATGGTCCATTGTGGCTAAACGGTTAATATTTTGAGAATTTTATTTTTTCACGGATATGTGGGTTGATAAAGGCTACATTTTAAAATTATTTTGAAATATACAGGTTGTCCCAAATCTATTAATTTTGGAGTTATTTTTATTTTTGGATTTATTTTAATTTTTATTATATTTTACATTATTTTTCTACCGTAACGCCTAAATATAACAGCTTGGACTATGATCCGAAAAAATTATCTTTGAAACTATGTGTTTGGTTTTGACATTATTAAAAATGTTTCGAGATGCATCAAAATCTGTATGGAAAAGACGGATAGATTTTTGTTTATGGGCATTGGAGAAGGTTAGTGACGCACTGTATAATTTTAAACATCTCTAAATAAATTATTGCTTTCAATTGTAAGTCTAATTTTTTTCAGTTAAAATAGGATCTAGAAAACTAAAAAGCTTAGGTATAGGGAATGCTTAAGAAAGTTTATCTTATTTTTAACGTATAATCTATAAATGCCCTAAAATATAGGGTATTCCATAAGAAATAATATAACTTTGATACGCCACATTTTTTTGGGACATATCCATGAATAAACAAAATTTTCAAAATATTAACCGTTTAGCCACAATGGACCGTTTTTTTTACAACTTTGTGACTCGCCCATTTCCTTATGCCACGCTCAAATTGAAATATACACTTTTCTGGATGTACTTAACTTACTTTTTCGTAATCTGTCGCGCTCGAGTTTTTCTAAGGATCGATTTTTTTTTACTAATCTGACGGGCTGCCCTCGACGCCCCCCCCTATATTAACGGATCATATATGGTGGGGGTACATTACAGAGTGCACGGTTTCTCCCCATATGTATTTCTGACGCGCTCGAGTAACGCGGAAAATCCCCGCTTGGCCTCCCCTACTATAGACTGTGGCTGTGTTGATTAGAAGAACTGTCAATCTAAAATTGTATTAATACTTTCATTACGATTTGTTCGGTCTATGGCAATGCTAGAAGAGCATTCTCAACAGGTTTTTTCCTGATGTTAAGTCAAGGCGACACTAATTTATCTCTCTTATACCTTTAAATTTTTTAATCAATGCGTTATATTTGCCAAGATTACGAGGTCCTCTCAGGGTATCCCCGGGCTGTGTCCATTATGTTCAAAAGTTTGAGGTGACCCATAAATTGCAAGACTCAAGACATACAAGGGCGGCTCCAGCCCAAAGATTTGGGGGGGGACAACGTCTTAGGGTTATATATTGTAGCGGTTGACTAAGTTGACTAACTAGTTAAAGAACAAACCTTATGTTCAATACGCAGAGAGAATATTAAACAAATAATTTTATTAATACCATTAAATAACTATTTATTTTACTTCAATAAATCACAATAATTTTAACGTAGTAATTGCAAAAGAAAATATAAAATTCCAGATGTCAGATTTTAACACTTTAATCCCATAAGAGATTTTCACCAACAATTTTAGGTTATTTACAAACATTTTAGCAAAGATTTCAATAGCAAAATTTAAAGTAATATAATCTCAGATAAATCTGCGATCACAATAACAACGAGAACATTGTTATTTTAGATGTTAGAATAAAAAGAAATTTTAAACTTAACCTCAAATTTCAATATCATGATGTATCAATATGATTAATTGAAATTCAGGGGAAATACAATAAATAGGGAAAATAAAGTGTTGGGACTTCTAAAATCAAAGAATTACTGTAAAAAAGGCAGTAATAATAAAGTTGTATAGAATTTTAGAAATCGATAACGACGAACTTAAAAAGTCTGTATGTAAATTTAATATAAGTAGGAATTGTAAATAAATTATATCAAAATTATTCTTTTTAAAAATTAAAAATTTTAAGTAAAAAACTGTCAAATTTTAATTTAGAGAGCCGTGATATGATGGTTTATAAAAACTACTTTTCGCTGTCAAGCGAGGCTTTTGATCAAAATCTCTTGAACTGTTCACATCGGTGCTTGTAGTAAAAACAAAAGAAATTTAAAATCAAAGCAATACTGATTGAAGATAAAAATTAAAAGAAATTTACCTGTCAAATTAAGTGAGGTTATATTTTTGTAAATCAAGAAACTTAAAGTTAAATCAAGAGAAGAAGCCCGATATTTGTTTCATCTTTGTTCCTGTTAAACTATCCAGATCCAATTGCATCCTGTATTGATTTATCCTGTTCCTGATTTTGATTCCTGGAAGATATTGCATCCATCCCATTTTGAATTGACTAGGAAAGTAACCAGAATTTCAAAATAAAAAAAGTATTTTATTTAATTAGGTTAAATTATGCTTTAATTAATAACTAAATAATTTAGATTAGAATAAGATAAGAGAGTAATTATAAGATTTGTATTAAGTGTTGATTTTATAAATAAGAAATTTATTTCGCTTACCTTATTCCTTATTCTGGCAACAACTCTTATTCTCACATAAACCAAAAGGTGAACCGTTATTTTTATGATTATTAATAAATGTTTTCATATTCACTGAGTCGTTATTATCGATTTTTACAATCACGTGGCCAATAGGTGAAGCACTACCTGGGATTAAGACTCTCAATTTTTCTACTGGAAAGTAGATGGAGCTCAAAATTATCAACAATTAATTACATTCTGTCTGAGATTACGACAGAATGCAATAAAAAAATCAACAGTAATTTAATAGGTTATGTATTATAACTAAAATTCAAATAAATAAAAAAAAAACTCTCGGTATTTTTGACTTTGCCAATCGTTTCTTATACAAAATTCATTCTGCTTAAACTAAATTTTAATTTTTTTGAATTTTTTTTGTAGATTCTAGGTCCATTTATACCCTAAAAAACTTACTTTTTCTTTCAAAAATGGCCCAAACATTTTTTTTCGGTAATTTTGACATTGCCAATCATTTCTTACAAGGGCAGCTCCAGCCCAGAGATTTGGGGGGGGGGGGCAACGTCGTCGGATGTTAAGGTTATATATTGTAATGTATTGTAATCTGAGGTTATTTAGTTGTAGAGGTTTATGGAATTAGTTATAATAGTGTTTAATAAAATGATTCTATTTTAATAATTTAAAAATAAATTATAATTACGTTAGAGATAAAGATAAAAGAAAAAGAATGAGATTATAACCTAAAAAATTAGAAAAGTCAATTTTGAAAGATATAAAAAAAATAGAAATCGAGGAGTAGGGAAAAAAAAAGAGGGTTGTTAAAAAAGATGGTTAAAAAAAGTTGTCAAGAAGAAAAGTCAGAAATTTTTGGCAGTAAAAAAAATATTTTTGGAAATATCGATAAAAAGCATTTAATTATTAACAAACACTAAATAAATTAAAGAAGTTAGAACGTTTTGGTGTAGGAGATATAAAGTAAAAAGAAGAAATCGAGGGAGTTGTATCAAATCAGAATTTCATTCAGAAGGTTACAGTTACGAGGGGAGATTAAAAAGAAAAGGTATGAGAAGTTAGAAATTAAAAATAATCGAAGAAGACATCTGAGTTCTATCAAACTCTGATATTTAAAGGCAGGAAGTAAAGATTAAGGAGCTGAAGAATAGTAAGAAAGATATAAATTGTAATATTTGTGCAAATTGTTTATATTAGTAATTAATTTTTTTTTTGGTTATATAATAAGGGTACAACAAATAACCTCAGATCTAATCTAAATTAATATTTGAATATCTTTGCTAATTTCGTCAGTGTGGAATAAAAAAATAAAAAATAAAATAGAATCATTTTAAATTTTGAATTTTGTTTGTTGTTGAAAATATAAATTATAAATTTAATTTTTGTTTATTTTCTATTTAAATAATTTCTTTAATAATTAAAAAAAAATATTAAAAATAAATTTAATTAAAAAAAAATGTTAATAGGTATCCAAGCCCTAAGAGTCGTTTTTTTTAAATTTTAATTTCTGCATGTTCATAAAACAGGACAATATATAAAAGTTTAATATTTTGGGTTTGTTGAGAAATATCCTCTCATTGCCGGACTTTTTGGGGAGGGTGCAATTGCCCCTACTGCCCCCACCCCCTTGGAGCTGTCAGACAACCTATTTTGTAGATATTTAAGAAGTAAAAAAATGTCCCGATGAAAGCGGATAGTTAGTCAGGAAATGTTCTTTTCATATTGTTAGTAAACTTCAATTAACATAGTTCTATATTCCTAAAAGAAATATCTCAACTTCTAAAGCAAAACTCTGTATCTTTTAAAATAAACTATATCATGAAATAACATTATACTAATGATAATTATTTAGAATATTTAATACTGCATTTCCATATTTCCATATAATTTGTATTCTGATCAGAAATATTTGTGTTGACAGTAAATATTTTGGAGATAATTAATTTGAAGAGGCTACTTAATGCATGGTAATTTAACTGTATAAGGTTATGCCCTTAAAAGTTGTATTGCGTTCTGATGTTTATAAAATTTAATCGTATTGTCGTTCGCAGTATTACTGAATAATTATAAAGTTTTAGCTTCAGTTGATTAAATTGTGGGGAAATCGATATTACCGAGAAAAAGTTCATCAACGGCCGTAATCTAATATAAAGTTAATATAAAATTTAAATAATTATAATTTAAAATTAATTGCAAAGAATAATTCATAATTAGAACTGAATAATGTGATGATTCAGGGTTATCCCACTTTGGGTTCTAGAAATACCTATGCAAATGCGTTTATATTATTAGTTATGTTACGTTTGTCTACAAAATACACTGAAATTTCGTCTATAAAATTAAAAGAACCAAATAGGTACAAACGGAAAGTTTAAGAGCGATTGATTTGCCTAAATAGTTTTTTTTATTGAAACTAATGCTACAATCTGATCAGCGACCAATAAAACCAATAATCCTATCATCATCATCAATCAGCCCATATTCGTCCACTGCTGGACATAAGCCTCCCTTGATTGCTTCCACATTCTCCTGTTTTGTGCCTCCTGTATCCAATTTGTGTGGATACGTTTAATATCATCGGACCATCTAGTTGGTGGTCGTCTCCTGCTTCTGTATGCGTCCTGTCTAGGCCTTCACTCTATGATCCTCTTGGTCCATCTGTTGTCCCGCATTCTTTTTCTACTGCGTCACTGACTCTGGTTCTTCTACGTAACTCAGCGTGATCTCTGAGGGTCAGTCCCAATATTGACCTTTCCATTGTGTCACTCTGATTTTCTGTACAACCTTTTTTATTAATGTTCAAGTCTCAGCACCGTAAGTTAGGACAGGCAGAACACATTGGTTGAAAACCTTTCCTTTCAGACACACTGGTAAATCTGACTTTAATATGTGCCTTAGGGTCCCAAATACGGCTCAAGTTAATCCTATTCGTCTAAGCAATTCGCAAGTTTGGTTATCTCTGTTTATACGGATTTCGTGGCCAAGATACTTGTATGAGGTAGTTTCTTCTACTTGGATGTCATCTATGTATATTCCTTCACCGAGAACAAGGTTAGTCATTAGTTGGGTTTTTGTCACATTAATTTTTAGTCCGACCTTATGGGAAGCGAAGTTTATATGTTTTAGCATGCTTATAGCATGGTCGAGGCGGTCTGATATTAGGACTACGTCATCTGTAAATCTTAAATGTGTTACGTTTTCACCGGTTATGTTTAACCCTAGAATTTCCAAATTTAGAGATTTAAACACATACTCAAGCAGGTTCTTTGTTGTCTCCTGTAGTTTTACGTTTGTTACAGGTTTAAATCAATTATTAGTAATCTTAAGAACCTAATATTTACTTAAGGAATTTCAAAAGAGTTCAGATATTTTAACAGTTTATTAATTTAAGTTAACCTTATTCATTTGTTTACAATGTTCAGAACTATTTTAGTGAACTTTGAACTCTGCTCTTCTTCTATTATATTTTGCTAGATTTTACAATTAGGTTATTAGGTATGCCTACACGTGGCTAAAAGGCCTACTATGGTCAAATATTTATGTTCACCAATAAACTCCTAGATCAGGAAATGTGTCTTTCTCACTCACTTCCTTCTTTTTTTTTGTTCTTGACATTGTTCTGAAGCACATGATCTTCGAATATCGGATTTTTAATTTCTTGTTACTTTTTGCAAACTTTTGTATTTCTTTCTCGACGAGCTCCCTTCGTAGGTCCTTATAGAGTTTCTTCATTACGGATATACTAGGGTGCGTTAACTATGCCCCTTAATACTTTGTTTCGAAAGGTTTGTTATTTTGGTGTTGGTCTTTTTGATACATTTTTTTATACTTAATAATTAGTTACTTTTTTTCTTCACGTGTGCTTTCCAACGAAGCTTCGTATCTAATGTTAAGCCAAGATATTTGGCCATGTTAGCATATGGGATTAATTTTTATTGGCAGGTGTTTTATTTTTTTTGTTAGTGAAATTTAATCATCCATTTCTTAGTAGTCAATTTTTGGAATTTATTCTTCGCCCACTGCTAGTATGGCTACAGGGTAATTCTCTAGTTCTGGTAGATCGTAGATGTATAGAGAAAATATAGGACCGGACTCAAAACGCTATACACTGTGGAACACCAGATTTTATCACTCGAAATCATTCTGTTTGATCCTAATGTATCTACCAGTTGGGTACGATTTAATAATGTCTGTATGTTTGTCAATAGTGGCACCATCTATAGGTTATCCTACGAACTTAGAATTGGTGATACCATACTACTAAAATGTATCACGAGTAGGTACGTAAAGAAAGATCAAAACCAGGCATAGCGGAAACAAACAATAAAAGCAATGGCAAAACCATATTAATAATTAATTACTGAAAAATAATTAACACTTCTTAATATAAAATATCAAAATTTCACAAGCTAGTAAACAAGAACCAGTTTCAATTCGATATTACAATTTTTTAGGTTTTAGTCTACTTTTGTTGTGGTATTACGTAATTTTTAATTATCTGATATAAACTTGAACTTTGGTACAAGGACTCTCTGTGGTTTTTATGCAACAATTTCTGTGTTAAGAAAAATGTATTTTTATTTTGCAAATTGTAAAGCGAAAAGAATTTTACTAATTCTCTAAAGAAGAAAATATTTTTTCCTTTTTTTTTCAAATCTGAATGGAAGAACGGATTTTTTGTATTTTCTAACAGAAAAAATGTGGGGCATGCTAGATTTCCATATTTGCTAATCGAATTGACGGCAGTAACTTTAATTATGATAAAAACGTTCCAGATATGGCTATTAAAGATAATAATATTATCTTTATACAATACTATTAGTATATATGGTTATTTCTTTTGATAATAAAATTCTTCTGATTGGTGAAATTAGTGCAACATGGCTATTTTTTTATTGTTATAAATTATTCTTTACAATTACAGTTTGTTGTTGCTTTGCAATAAAAGATTGTAATGGTACACCAAGCGCATAGTTGCCGGATTAATTTTTTTTATTTATAGTACCACTAGAGCTTCAATTATTACTGGAAATTTTCTATAGTTGGTAGAAATATATTTTCTTACAAGGAACTCGAACTGGTACTTAGTATCAATGAAATTTGCAAGCGTAATATTAGGTTAAATAAAATACAATTAATCTACTTTAGTTATACAAAATAACAAAAAATAAGTCGATAGTAGCTCAATCTCTCAGTTTTTTTCCAAATTCGTTTTACTAAAGTTGATGTTACCTGAGTATAAATTATCTAAATAAATTCGTTGTGTTGTAGAGTTTATAACAATGGAGCGATTTGCGAAATACGTTTTATGCCAGTTTTGTAAAGAAGTTAGTGAAATTAAAATGTATCATCGGAAACTTATAGAATAAATTCGACATAATCTCAAGTTAAATGGAAATGTCATTTTAGGTCAAAAAATTTCCATTGTAATTTTATGCTCCTTACCCCGAGGAGAAAAATTTCCGGAAAATTTTTTAGTTACTATGGTAACGATACAAAATAAAGGCTTTTAATTGGTCGAAAATGTTAGGTGTGGAATTTTCATACAAATTTACTACTCTGTTAAACTTTGCGAAAATGTCGTAAATTTTGTACTTTTTACACTAAACAAAGTCTTAGTGAAAACATAATATGTATCCATTTCTAAATAAATAAGTTATTCACACTGACATTTAGTTCATGTCTCGGCTTTCATTTTCAGATTAGCACATTTTTTAATTAGCTACTCTCAAAACTCGATCATTTTTTTATTCGTCTTTCGGATATAAGGCCTGCACTTTTCTATCGTTATACGGATATAATCCTTGTCCTATCAAAGTATACCAAACGAAGAATCCCCATGTTTACATACTAGTGGAGTAGATGTGGTTTTGAAAACGAAGTCGCTCTTTTTGAATTTTTTTTTTTGCGATTTCATAGATTCGAGGTCACTCTTTCACGTGATCACTATATGGAAGCTAAGGGAGGTGTGGAGAGGGGAGAAATTAACGGAATAGTATTTGTGAGAGAGAAGAGAGATGGCATTTAATTTCATAAATATTTCACGCGTACCTGCAGGGACTAATATAGTTAGAGTTTTGGGTACAAAGATAATTGATTGCCCTTGAAAATTAGCCTGGCTCGAAGTCACTAACCCTATCCCTTGCCCTTCTACAGGGCAAAACGCTTTCACCCCCCTTCCTCCTGTCCTGGTTATCGGATCGAGTTCTTGTAAGGCTCAAATCAAAGAGAAAAAAAATTCCGCATCCGATGGCGAATAAAAAATTTCCCCCACTTGTACTCTTTCATCGCGAAAATCGAAAAATAATATATTTGCAAAATCCGAAATTCGGTCGCCATTGGTCCGTTTTCGCAAAAATCTCGCTTTAATACATCCTGTAACAGGGTGCTCAAGAAAAAGTTTGTCATTTTGCTGACCCGGATTGGTCAAAAATTAAAAAAGTTACCTCGAGTCAAAAATTAATCAGTGTTTGCCCTCCCCCTCCCGCCTAATTAACCTAGATTTAAGAAACGTTTGGCAATCTTTTAAACTTTACTGTGAAAATCCTAAAACAAGTGTAATCTCTACCTGCAATTGTTGGAATATCACAAAACAGGTGAAACTAGTTGTAAAAGTATAATGTCCCACTGACTCATTAGTTAATTTCGAAGTTCTTTCGTAATTTTTTTTGCAATATTTCCGACATTTGATCAGTTGTTCTGTTAAAAATCCATGATTCTTATTGCAATTTAATTTGATACCAGTAAGGAATTTTTGCATTTAACAATTTTATTGTTCTTTGAAAAAGTTTCCATTATTGATGGAATATATCAAAACCAGATTTTGTTCTTACGAACGGCATTTAGACAAATTCAATTGTATTTAATTTATTTGTTATATAACTGTCTTAAATGAAAATCTGCCATGAAGGTCGTGATAATTTAATGATACCCAATGTGCAATTGTTGTAATATTTTCTTAAATAAGTTATTATATGTAAAGCATGATCATGATCAGTCGTTGCGGTTGAATTTAAAATAAAAATAAAATTCACTACAATTTCCCATATAAACAAAGTAATTAAGTAAGTAAGGATATAGAATACAACTGAAGTTTCCTGAAATTGCATCAGTTGTGAAGTCTCAGCAGGAGAAATGCAAAAAATACAAGGGTTGATTTAAAGTATTTTTATAAAGGAAGGTCCTCCTTTACGAATCTTAAAATTAATGAGCACTTCTTCTAGAAGATGCTTTAATTAAATGCATACTTTTTAGCATTTAAAAAATTTTATAAAATCGCGAAAAATTACCGTAAACCTTCAGAAATTAAACTAATTAGCTAATAAAAGTAGGACATTTATTTTGAAGTAGGATTTTTTGCAAAGCCTACTCTGTTATAGTCGACACCGATGCATTAAACTAATAAAAGTATTACATGTCATTTTCCGCAATACCAACAGACTGGAACGAAAATTCAAGTAGGTGTATATGCGGGAACGACTTGCCTGAATGGATATTTTTGGAAAATCAAAGGTAAAGAAAAAACCTGCTTAATTAACACATGGCGACCCTTTTGAGTCCTCGAAATGCGGAAGTAAATGCTCTGAAAAAAAAGGAATACTTAATTGGAAAGAAGATCGGTCAAAGTTCATACAGATGTCTGGTCTTTGGGTATAATTCTATTTATAATGTTGATGATGATGTTTTATGATGACTTTCATGCGAAACAAGTGCAGTAGCACTTATCGCTATCATTCATTGTATTTATTGAATAAATAAATAAATTATGATCAAAGTAAAATTCCGAATACACAAAAAATCTGTAAAACCCTGCCTGTGCTGATTAAACATTGACCTTGTATTTGAATGATTACGCCATCTAGTTGACGATGAACTTGATAGCTCAAGTCCAAGGACAATGTACCGGGTGACCCAGGGGTGTGGGTGCATGCTCCATAACTTTTTTTCTACCCAAGCTATCGCTTTGATTTTTTTTAAACGATAGGTCCGACAATGATGATGACAGGATGTCCCAAATAAGATACACAATTAAGTTCTGTTTTTTTAAACGACAACCCCCATTTTTGTTACTTTTTAGATTTGCCATTAAATTGTCAGTAGTAATACCCCTAGGGCCTTGATAATACCGAGATAATTTTGTCATAGAGAATGCTGAAAGCGTGTTGCTTGATAATGGCCCGAGGCCGAAGGCCGAGGGCTATTATCCTTAAGCAACACGCTTGAAGGATTCTCTATGACAAAATTTTGAGGATTTATCAAGGCCCGAGGGGTATTCGATAAGATAATTTTTTACTTTGTAGATTTAAACATTTTTAAACTAGTTGTCAGTTTGACGTTTAATTAATTTTTAATCAAAAACTTGACTTGCTGAAAACACCAAACTGAAAACACCACATGTAGGGTGTTATCGCTGTAATCCATAGCTGATTGGATGAAATTTGACACATGACTCTAAATTAAGTAATTTGATTGGTTACAATAGTTAGTAAAAAATTATCGATATAAGACACCCGGGTTTCTTAGATTTATCTGCAATAGTTTTTGATTTATGTGTCAAAATAGCGTCGTGCAGAGATCCACAAAAAAAATCAGAACTTCAGAACTATTCAAGATAACTTAATCAACTTTTTTCCAGTCGATTCCTTCAAGCTTTAGCGCATCTTTCGAGATGTAGGCGAACTCAGAGTCGATGTTCTATCGCCTACTGCGATTTTTTGAAAATGACAAATTACAAATAGCAATAACTCGACTTTTTCAAGTGCATCACCGTAAAATTTGAAAGATTAATACAATTTTAAAAAGAAAATGTTTCAACAAAATGAAATTGTGTAGAAACAGAAATACATTACAAAGTAAACAATTTTATTAATACAATTTGAAAGAACATGAAAGAATGAATAATAATAGGAAAACTGAAAGTATTTTTGATTTATAACAAATGCTCCAATAGGTCATCATCATAATATACTATTTACAAGATCATGAAAGAATGATTTGTGTGTGGAATATGATGATGACCTATTGGAGCATTTGTTATAAATCAAAAATGTTTACAGTGTTTTCTATGGGCCTCGTGCAGATGCGCGCGCATCGTCATTTTTTCAACACAATCCATTTTTTGAGGCCGCTTTTCTATATACAGGGTGGTTGATAACTATTTGGGACAGAGGCTAAGGGCAGGTTATTTGGACCAAAATATGGCGATAGGACCAAATATACCTTAATAAAATATTGCTGTGGAATAAGATACAGGGCGTTAAATTTGAATTTTTTTTTAGGTTTTTTTCTGATGATGTCCCTGTATATTTATCAATTGTTATCAAAATCGTCACAGATCCATAACTTTGGACAAGGAATATATTTTATATATTATTTCACAATTAAGTGGTATCTTTTTTTGACGAAACTTTTTAGTGATTTTGATTAGAAAATATGACGTAAACATCATTTCTACGTAATATTGATACTCTTGTTTAAACACGATAATTTCAACCGTTTTCGAGAAAAACGCGATTGAACAGTTCTGAGAAGGGGATTTCAAACAACAGACAATAAAAAACTTGTGACATAAGGCTTCTATTTCAACGGTTTATAAAGCAGAATTAAAAATAATTTAACATAAAAAGAGCAAACTTAAATTAAATGTTCTATGTGGTCTCCTCCGACGTCTATGCCTTTTCTAATTCTTGTAATAAAGGATATCAAAGAAAACATTATAAAATTACCTGTTCAATTGCGTTTTTCTCGAAAACGAGTGAAGTTATCGTGTTTAATCAAGAGTACTAATATTATGTAGAAATGATGTTTACGTCATATTTTCTAATCAAAATCACTAAAAAGTTTCGTCAAAAAATGATACCACTTAATTTCATCATCAGGAATCATTCACGTGGCGCCCCCTATAACAAAATGTAAAATAATACATAACATAATATTCCTTGTCCAAAGTTATGCCTCTGTGCCAATTTTGATAACAATTGATAAATATACAGGGACATTATCAGAAAAAAACGAAAAAAAAATTCAACTTTAACCCTGTATCTAATTCCACAGCAATATTTTATTAAGGTATATTTGGCCCTATCGCAATATTTTGGTCCCAATAACTTGCCCTTAGCATATATCTCAATAGTTATGAACCACCCTGTATTAGTATAGTGAAATTAAACGTTTTCAAAAAATAATAAATAAATAAATAAATACAATGTGTACGTTAAAATAACTTTGTTGAAAGTTGAATGAAGTGATTTGCCATAATATTCATGGATAAAATTAGTGAGTTTAGGTCATAATAATGATTGTTTTCGTAATTTAATTTTTAATAACATAACCTCATTTCAGCAATAACATGGAACAAATACTGAAAATTATTAAATTTACTATTTGATATAGATATTTTAAGAGCCAATCGTTTAATTACAAATTTCACGTAAAACGAGTAGTAAAACCTTATATTTAGATAATGAAGAGCGACCTCAAAAAGTTTTAAAAATACGCCACCTGTTTCGCTGTTGTTCCATAGTGTTACCCCCACTTAGTAATATGTAAGAGGCGGATTATTCATTCTTTCATGTTCTTGCAAATTGTATTAATAAAATTGTTTACTTTGTAATGTATTTCTGTTTCTATTACAATTTCGTTTTGTTGAAACATTTTCTTTTCAAAATTGTATGAATCTGTCTAATTTTACGACAGCGGCCTACTCATTTCCTTTTTTTCTCGAATAAACCGTCAACATTTCTTATTTTGCAATAAATCTCGCTTTTACAAAATAAACCTCATAAACCCTATATCAGCAAAAATCTCTTTAAAATGCCATGCAATGATATAATACAATATAGGGTGATGCTTTTGAAAAAGTCGAATTATTGCTATTTATATCGTAGTAGGCGATAGAACATCGACTCCGAGTTCGCTTATATCTCGAAAGATGCGCTAAAGCTTAAGGAATCGACTGGAAAAAAGATTAAGTTATCTTGAATAGTTCTGAAGTTCTAAATTTTGCTATGGCTAATGCTAACAGGAGATTTGTTTATTCAGCTGATGAAGCCTGATAGGCAAAAACAACGCGATCCTATAGCAATATCTCTAATTTCTTTCTTATTTTTGTGGTTCTAGACTTTTTTGAGTTTATTTATTTTATTTCTGATTAGTTTTGCTTGTTGAATATGAATTAATATTTTCATCGATTAGTATTGTTCCAAATTCTAGTTAAATGGTATAATTGATGAGAGAGAGCAATTTTTGGCTAACTTTGAACATTTATATACTTAAAGAGTAAATACATGACATATTTTTTGTGAAATTAAAATTTAAAAAAAGAACGGTATGCAATTTTTTAGTTATTTAAAAATTTAAAAAATCTTCAAGTATTTTTTTACCAGCGATTTATCGACTTTGGACAAATCTTTTTTTTGGGTTTTATCTTAACCTTCATCTGTTAAAATATTTGCACTCATACTATTTATACCCTGTATATAGAAGTATAAAACTATAAAACTTTAATATCAAAACATTTGAACAGTTATTACAAGTCTTTATAGTATCGTCACGTGCATAATGATCAGTATTTTTCTGATAGCATTTCCTAGTATTTATCATTCCATTTTAGAGATAAAAAAGAATGCAATAAAACTATTATCATTTGGTTAACTGTGCACGATTTCCATGAAATAGTTTTCTACAAGGAAAGGTCCCGCACAAGATTTGCATTATTAATTGGATATCCAATAACAAATTGTTATAATAATAATTACAAATAAACGTGTAAAAACATTACTGTTCAATTACAAACAATTTGTTTTCTTAATAAAATTGATAGTTTAACTTGTTCGAAATATAATTAAAAATAAGTCTGTTAACATATTCCGTGTTCATTAATTAATCGGTCTATTTAAATGAGCAGTTATTTAAGTTACAGGCAATTTAAAATTAGATGTAAGTAAAACAACGTAGATCTCCCAAAAGCGTTGACATTTTGGTTTTAGATTTTTTTGTTCAAAAGATTACTAGACGAATAATTTATAATACAAGGGTTGCCTTTTATATTTCGGGATTTGGCAACACTGGTGCTGCTATCTGGGATTTGACACCTCTATCTTGTATACTTTGACATTTTAGAAGTCATATGCCAACCCGACTTCGCAAGCGCTACTCGAGCGCCGCTCTAGCGGCAGCGCGCAACAACAATTTTCCTCAGGTTTAAACCGATCGCGCTGGTCACGCATAAGTTCAATTGCAAGACACGTTTATTTATTGTTATTAACTGTCCACAATGTCGGTTATGCTGTGATGTGGGTTCAAGCCGGTCACTTTAACAATTTTCTGGCAGAAAAGTCTCACTAAAGGCCAAAACCCCCACGAAAGCAATCATGTTTCCGACGTGTACGAGTTGAAAATTGACTGATCGTCTGAGATCAAAGGGACTTCTTTGCGCGAAACCCCTGGTGCACTAAGCACTAAAACGAAAACATACATTTACAAGCTGACAATCGTGGTATGAATATAATTATTTAAAAGTTTGAATAACAGATGAAAAAAAAATGACGTGGATTGACATTTTATTACTATTGTAGTCAGGCTATTCTAGCTCTCAACTAGGACTAGGATGTTTCTGTTTGTCGGAGTTCGGCTTATGTAAAATTTTGGTACTTTGTAAATTAATATAAATTTCACTTTGAAACTTTATTAAAAAATCTATGAAAATGAAAATATTGGGATGAATATTTGTAAAACTTTTGTTGAAAGAGCTGTGAAAAGATTCGCAAGGTTCGTTGTATGAGTACTGGAAGCGGTTTTTGCTGCCTATAAATGCGGTGGATATGTATATCCCTCCGAAATATAATTATTTACCAAATAATCAGAAAACTGAGATTTTTTTATCATTTGGTTGGATTGAAGTTAATACAAAACAGTCTCCAACGTCTTGAGGTTACAGTAATATCCTAACCAGTTTCCAATTTCTGTCCGTTGCTAATACTAGTTGCTGTATTTTTCTCCTGCGTTAATGAAAACGGCAGCCAAAAATGACCATATTAAGTTTGGTATTTTCTAATAGCCCACCGGTAATCCACCTGATAATGTTTGGGACGACCGACACGGGAACTGGGATTAAAAATTATATTCTTCCTATTAGTCCAATAAACGAAGGTGCCAACCCAAGCATCGGGTTTGTACGACACCATTTTTTTTTATTTGTAGGTATTCATGGGTACATTCACCCCCGATAATCTCAGCTGTCTGAAATTTGTGGAAGGGCGGGAAAATGGCCCATTGGTCTCAAAAATGTGTTTTTTTTCGCCTATTTTCCCCGATATTTCCGAAAATATGACACTTAGAGAATCTTTGTTTCGAAGAAAATGAAGATCAGTTCATTACCTACAAAAATGACCCTCATTTTTGTCAAAAAGTTGATACTTTTCCACATAACCGGCTCCAACACGCACCCCCATTTTTAGCTCCTGCCCTGCATTTAGAAAGCACGCTCTAAAGGATTACAAATTTTTCAATAAATCACGTAAAAATTAATATTTTTTCATGATTCGAAGTTCAGATGAAAGAAGAAACCTGTAGCTATAATATCATGTTACTTTTTCCTTTTATTTATTTCTCTGAATTATTGAAAAACCGAGCCAAAGTTTGTTTTTGCTCGACCCTCCTATAAATTTATTCATATTTTTTTTATCAAGACTAATTTCACCGAATCCTTTTGGATAATGGGGCTTTGAAAGGTGTTAAATATATTCAGAAAGATTCAATAAATTATTTGTGTGTATTTTCATATAGAACATGTTTTTTAGGGCGTTTTTTTGGATTTCCGGAGTTTTCGAAAATGCTCCGGTCTATAGGGAATTAGAAAGCTTAGCTTGTCCCCTTATCGATGGCATTTTTCTTTTTTTTTTATATTTTTTGGTTTTCCGGAAAATTGAGAAAATTCTCACCCCTATGAAAAATCGACATTTTTTTTAGGATTTTTTAGGAATTGTACTAAATAAAAGATCACATTCTGATCTTTTCATGAATATATTTATCAAGTATTTTATTAAATGCACGCGAAAAAACTTCAAACTTTCTCAAATTGGATTTTTTTACAATAAATTTATTAATCAAGTGCAAAAAGTTAAAAAGAGTTGGTTATTATTGCCTTCTTTTTTGTCTTTAGACAAAAACGGGAGGATATTCAAGTTTTGGGAGGATATTCAAATTTTCCGGTTTCACCACAATAATTTTGCGAATTATTAAAAAGAATATTTTTGAATTTTTGAAACTCCGTTTTTGCAAAAAATATTAGTGTAGCGAAAAAAATCATAGAAACAATTTTTGCAGGTAATGAACTGCTCTTCATTTTTTGTCTAAACAAAAATACTCTAAGGGTCATATTTCGGCAGATATTGTCGAAAACGGATTTTCGGGAACTCTAGAGCCATTTTCCCATTCCTCCACATATTCCATATAGCTGAGATTTTCGGAGGTAAATGTACCTATGAATACCGGCAAATTAAAAAAAAATTGCCGGGCAGACTTGATGCCCAGGTCTGGGGTTTTTCTGGCGTTAATTTACTAGACTATATTAGGATTACAGGAGATTGAGATTATTGGGCCGAAACGTCCACTGCCATTATTAGTTCATGGGCAGATCATTATGTCCGTGTGTGAGGGTAGATTTCACATTAACATAATTTTTTTATGATTGCATAAAATATCTACAACTCATTCTTGTTTATTATATATTAATTTTAAGAATTACTTCCAAATCAAATAGACTTACATATTCGATAATTGTTTTAATAATACAATGGCAATATATTTTGATGCATCTACTATATCTTAAAGAAACGAATATTTACAAAATGACAACGATAGTTTATTGCTTTCTTCCTAATACAGACAGGAAACTAGAAACCAATAAAATAATAAAAAGATATGAGTTTACATTTTTCTAAAAATAAAGAAACGAAGGCAGAAGTGTTGTTTTCAAACACTATGGACCTGACCTGATATTTTGAATTTCACAAAAAATAAAATGTTTTATTGTTTATCTCTCTCTTTCAGATTAATAATACAAAAAGAAATTTTAATGTTTTTGAAATTTGCAAAATCTAATTATTAAAAGAAAACATTCATACAACCTCATTCTCTCCTTATCTTATAAATATGGAACAAACAAAAACAACAAAAGTAAACTAACGCTAATTACTATGAAAGTTTTTAAATACCTTAAATACCTCGATAGTATTTCTGTCAAGTGTCAAATTATAAAAATACATTCTTCCGTTCACTATAAAATAATACAGATTGGTTGATATCAATAGATAGATTATTTTAGACCAACAAATGTTTATTTCATACTACTAAAATCCTATTAACATATTCTTTTGGTATATACAGGGTGGCCCACCTACCCTCGCTCGAACCATAGCTGCTAGGCTGATGAAGATCGAGAAAAAATTTTTATTGTATTTTATTGGAGGCTGCTACTTCTTAAAATTATTTTCGAGTATATAGGGTGAAACATGAATCCGGGTCACAACATTCGGCCTTTTTTTAAATGGATCACACTATATATTTTTTCATTTTTAGAATATGTGTCATGTGGACTTTACATACCACTTTTGTTTTTGAGGATAACATGCAATGTTGTTAAGTTATTTACATTTTAATAAACTTTTATGAAAAAACATGAACGAAGAAAAATCTTCATAAACACGATATTTTTAAAAATGGATGGAAGAAACTGCATATGCAAGTACCAAACGTATGTGCAGAAACATACACATCATTTGGGTTCATTCAAAAAATACAGGGCGTTACGAAACAAGGACCAAATTTCGCCAACTTAAAATTGCCGAAACTCATTTTTTTCAATTGGATCACCCTATATATGATTTCATAATTTGAAGGTCCATTCAATGACCTTTCCAATGGTATCATACGGACCATATCGAATGATACTTTTTGAAAGGTAAATAATCCATTTGAAAAAATGAATTTCAGCAATTTCAAGTTTGGCGAAACTTGGTCCTTGTTTCGAAACGCCCTGTATTTCTTGAATGAACCCAAATGATATGTATGTTTCTGCACATACTTTTGGTACTTGCATACCCAGTTTTTTCCATCAATTTGTAAAAATATAGTTTTTATGAAGATTTTTCTTCGTTCATGTTTTTTCATAAAATTTTATTAAAATGTAAATAACTTGACAACGTTGCATATAAACCCTAAACAACAAAAGGGGTATGTACCCACTAAACAAAATAAACTTACTGCAAATTGTTTGCAAGCTTACCAATATAAATGCAAGTTTCCTTGCAAGTTCGTATAATACTTATTAATAGTTTTCAGCAAGTTTGAATCTGCCTCACTCACAACTTAAAAAAAAAAACTTAAAAATGCTTAACTTTATGGCAACTTAAAAAACAAACTTACTGTTACTGTGAAGTAGTTTAATTTACAAGTTAACTCTAAACTTTAGAAATTGCACTTGATTGACAATGAGTAAACCAGCAAGGAATTTTAATTTATTAGATTCGACATCCTAAGACCGGTTTCTGTCTTTCGACTTCATCAGTTAGGCTTTTCGAATCCAATAAATAAAATTCAATGTTATATTTAAACCTCCAATAAACTTACCATTATAAATACACTTTAAACTCTTACGATTTCATTGTTTTTATACTACGACTAGGACTATTAGTATGAACTATAGTTGAATACTCGTCCGCAGACTGGAACGCTGACGCGGACGTGTCGCCTTCGTCTTCGACTCGAGATACTTTTAAAAAATTCATGCATGCATATTTCCGATAGTAATTCAAGCTCTAGGGAGATTACTGGTGACTATTTCACGCACTTTTCAAATGAACCAATCAGGAGTTCCAGTCAAGTTCGAATTATCGATAACATCAAACTTGACTCTTGACAGACTTATCAGTAGTAATACCCCTAGGGCCTTGATAATACCGAGATAATTTTGTCATAGAGAATGCTGAAAGCGTGTTGCTTGATAATGGCCCGAGGCCGAAGGCCGAGGGCTATTATCCTTAAGCAACACGCTTGAAGGATTCTCTATGACAAAATTTTGAGGATTTATCAAGGCCCGAGGGGTATTCGATAAGATAATTTTTTACTTTGTAGATTTAAACATTTTTAAACTAGTTGTCAGTTTGACGTTTAATTAATTTTTAATCAAAAACTTGACTTGCTGAAAACACCAAACTGAAAACACCACATGTAGGGTGTTATCGCTGTAATCCATAGCTGATTGGATGAAATTTGACACATGACTCTAAATTAAGTAATTTGATTGGTTACAATAGTTAGTAAAAAATTATCAGTAGTAATACCCCTAGGGCCTTGATAATACCGAGATAATTTTGTCATAGAGAATGCTGAAAGCGTGTTGCTTGATAATGGCCCGAGGCCGAAGGCCGAGGGCTATTATCCTTAAGCAACACGCTTGAAGGATTCTCTATGACAAAATTTTGAGGATTTATCAAGGCCCGAGGGGTATTCGATAAGATAATTTTTTACTTTGTAGATTTAAACATTTTTAAACTAGTTGTCAGTTTGACGTTTAATTAATTTTTAATCAAAAACTTGACTTGCTGAAAACACCAAACTGAAAACACCACATGTAGGGTGTTATCGCTGTAATCCATAGCTGATTGGATGAAATTTGACACATGACTCTAAATTAAGTAATTTGATTGGTTACAATAGTTAGTAAAAAATTATCGCGAAAATTCAATCACTTGTGGTATTACTACTGATAATTTTCTATCCATTACAATGGATAAACAGCTATTTTCTTCATTCATAATTTAAAAATTGAAGCAAGGACAAGGCAGTGGAATAAGTTATGGTTATGTTTTCTGGTCCACATTTGAGGCCACCAACGCTTAGCGAAAAAAAAGGAAAATTCTCATCAAAGAAACTTTAACAACTCTGTGGTAAAACGTAAGTTACTATTAACTAGGAAAATGTATAAAAAGTTAAAAATCGTATTGATAAACCGTGCATATTTGATATTTAAAATAATCCGCAATTATATTTTAAATGAATTTGGAAATACATATTCAGCACAGAACGCAGTACGTTGATTTAATAACAATTAATACAAAAAAAAAATAACAAAAATTAGATTGCATTGTACACTACATACATTTAAAGATATTTATTTTCTCTTTATAACAAATTAAAAGTAAATCAGTACTGCCTTCACTTAACTTACATCGAATTTTTACATAAATACAACATTCATTAATTAGGGATCACCGTCATTATAAATATCTGGTGACTCTTATTGTTATCTTATACTTCATTTTTGTCATGGTTGTTCGTTATTTCACATCTATCAATACACTTGTGAGTATTAAAAAAAACTCTTCATTGAATTTTATGTTATACCTGCTCGACATGTTCTCGGATAAGACTCAAACAAGTTTTACAATAATGGCTTACGACTATTGAATTATTTATGTTCGTTTTTATTTTCAGATGGTATTTCCGCAAGATAAAACGTATAGAAGCAGAGAAGAAACTATTACTTCCCGAAAACGAACACGGAGCTTTTCTTATAAGAGATTCCGAGAGTCGACATAATGATTATTCCCTCTCAGGTAAGAAATTTCAAAATTCAATGTGATAAAATAAGGTATAGTGATGATATAACAACTTAAAATATAGCTAAGATTAAGGAAAAAACAGCCACTGGTTGCTTGACACTTAAATTCGAAGATTTTTAAGGAAATCTATTCTATAGGGGTTTCTATACAGGATGGGCCAATGAACAAGTGTAGATTCCAGAATATAAGAATGTAATTTATAATACTCCGTTTGAAAATGCATGATAGCACAGTTTTTATGACCGGATTGTTCAATGCAGAAAAAAAGTAAATGTTGTCTGAATTTTCACTAGGTTTTAGTATGACCACCCCGAAAAATCTCGAATACAATATATCAAAAAATGTAAATAAGCAAACCCTAATAATTCTGTACCTCAGTGACGGGAACACGAAATTACTTTAATATAAAAAATAGTAAACTGTCAATATTAAGTACCCACTTTTAATTTTATAAAAATAGTATACCTACTAGATATTAGGTTAGGACATTTCCTTCAAATTTAATAATAAATATACATACAACCAAATTTATATGATATAGATACTAAAAGCAATCTTTGCAAAAAAATATTTTCTCATAAAACACTCGTATTTCGTCTAAGAAATACGGGGTGATTCCATATAAATTTGTTTGTTTGTATTTCGGGTACTAGCGTCATATAAACTTTTACAGTTACATACCTAAATAAGTAAGTCGTTTTTTCCCAATAAGGAGTCATCATCATCAGTTTCCTCACTTCCCACAGAAATAATAATTGGTTCTATTGTTTCCTTTATTAACATATCAAGTTTCCAGAATTGCTCTTCCTCTGCTATGACATGTCTTATAGCGTTTTGCCAATTGTCCGGTGAAATTTTTGATATGGAGTCACATAAAGTTGACTAACATCTTGAAGTTTAAATGTTGTATTGTTTCTCGCGACGTATCCATTCATTTGAGCCCAGATTAGTTCAATGGGGTTAAGTTCACAGTGATAAAGTGGTAACCTCCTTTAATCTTGAATGGTAACTGGCATTGTCCATAAATATTACAGAATTGGTCGGTAGTAAATCTATCATTTTACTGAAATATTCCTCAAAGACATCAGCAGTCATTTCTTCATGGTAGTCTTTCGTAGAATTTGAAACAAATTGTAACAAGCCTCTATCAACAAATCCTTTATCTCCTCCAATATGAGTGATCATTAAACGGCGACCTTTACCATTTGGAAATTTTAAGACAGTAGACAAACCTTCTATAAATTCCTGACGAGCATTTGTAACCTGTATATCTTGCCAAACTTTTTTTACAAAATGTCCTTCATTTATCCAGGTTTCATCTAAATAAAAAATATTTTTGTCTTCTCTTCTTAATTTTCTAATTTCCCTTAAATATTGCCTCCTCCAACAAATAATTTCATCTTTCTCTATGAGCGCAGATTTTCTATCGTTCTTCTCCCACACGAAGTCTAATTCATGTAAAGTTTTCCACAATTTGTCTCTATTATCGTTTGGAAAAGTTTCGTCTCCATTAATGTCTACTAAAAGTGTATCCAAAGTAAATGAAACGAATGCACTTTTCTTCGGATCAGTTGTTTCATAGTACCGTCTATTTGAGTAGTGGGTTTTCTCCAAGTTGACGTTTTAGGTGATGTTTGCCCCTCCAACTCCGGTCATATGTGAACACTTAGAAACTATACTCCGAACAGTACCATTGAAATGTTCAAGTACAAGAGCGTCATGTACATTTAACACTAAAGTTTTTATATGCACGGTTAAATTGCACTTTAATTTCACAGGAGTATAATTAGACGTTTGTGCCATTTTTATTGCACCAATTTACTTGATCAATATTGCTTTTTATTATTACTATTATTACAGGACTAACAATTCTGCGTGTTACAATCACAGGACTACACTACAAACAGTAATGTAAATTTTAACTAAAATAATTTACAATCTGCACAACACTTTCTGCCGATTAGAAATTTTAATCAATTCTAAGAAAGTTGAGGGCTACTTAAATTGATCTTGAATTGTAAATATTTTCTACCTGTAGAGATTACATACTTACCATATTCTTGTTGATTAAAATGACTAGAAAATTTAAGACAAGAATTGAAATAAATTGGTATTTTTAAAAATTTTAGGAAGATTTCATTTTGGAACAAATAATGCTAAACATTTTCTTCTGGGTCATAAAAATTTTACTATCAATCATTTTCAAACAGAGTATAAATACGATCAAATGCTTCAATATTGAATCAGTTTATAGAATTCTTTTTTATACATTTTTGGGTTGTGTCAAACCACTCTCTGGAAGTGGAACTTTAGACTTTACCTGTAGTTATAGAGTTTGCTGGATCTTTGTAGACATAAGTGGACTATATTATCTGTAATAATTTTTTCCCTTCGAAAATATCAGCAATCTAGCGGAACTTAATTATTTTAAAGGATCTGGACAATTTTTGGGGGGATATTTTGATATAATATGAATATCCTACACTTATAATTATAATATTATAATTAAAAAATTAATTTATTATTAATCATAATATGTATGTACTGGTACATATATTTATATAATTAATAATAAATTAATTTTTTTAGCGCATCGAAAACATATATTTTACCAATTAAATATAAACAGTCAATGTTAAAAATTGAAGATGGGGAATTTTTGTATCGGCACACATTTAAAATATATTTCCTTTCAATTCTAATGATAATTTTTTACTAACTATTGTAACCAATCAAATTACTTAATTTAGAGTCATGTGTCAAATTTCATCCAATCAGCTATGGATTACAGCGATAACACCCTACATGTGGTGTTTTCAGTTTGGTGTTTTCAGCAAGTCAAGTTTTTGATTAAAAATTAATTAAACGTCAAACTGACAACTAGTTTAAAAATGTTTAAATCTACAAAGTAAAAAATTATCTTATCGAATACCCCTCGGGCCTTGATAAATCCTCAAAATTTTGTCATAGAGAATCCTTCAAGCGTGTTGCTTAAGGATAATAGCCCTCGGCCTTCGGCCTCGGGCCATTATCAAGCAACACGCTTTCAGCATTCTCTATGACAAAATTATCTCGGTATTATCAAGGCCCTAGGGGTATTACTACTGAAAATTTCACACCAACATTTTTTAACCAATAAGAAGCTTTCGTTTCACCTCGTTTCTGTAGCGACCAAAAAACTTGGCGTTAGTATTTTCCTACCCTGGGCTGTACCACAGCGATAGGATTTCTGTCAAGTGTCAAATTATAAGTCTTACGAAAATGTCATGTTATAATTTTTTATATTACTTTGGTATGAAATTTTCTTACCGAATCTCCCTAGAGCTTGAATTACTATCGGAAATATTTCCGAAAGCATAAATTTTTTAAAAGTATCCCGAGTCGAAGTGATAATTTTAGCAGAATGTATTGTAAACACTCGATTGGCCGATTTGTTTCCGTTAATGCTGTGAGAAGCAAGATGCATTTCTGTTGGTGATATTGCCCCGTCCATGTCCAGATCAAACATTAGTATGTAGATCCAAAACTCTCAGTAGTCTCAATGTTGTATTTCGTTATAAATTTTTATAGCAGGTGGTCCCTATTAACTTCTTTGTGTTTATATTCTTAAACTTTTCTTGACTTCTATGATTTTTAGAGTGTTTACTGGTAAATTTGGAATACTTTTGAGGTAGGTCTTTTTGGACATTGGAATACCCATGCCTGGTGGTTAGTCACTCCGAATCCTGTACATTTAGTAATATTTGTTTGCGTTATGATCCTCTCCACTTGGAGCAGGAGATGGAGGACGACTGGTATATACTCCATTGTGTCGATTCTTGAAGTATATTCATTTAGTATTTTTTTTATTTGATTTTGCATTCATTAGTAATAATTCTTATGTAATTCGATGGTTTGTCTTGATACAATTCTTTTGCAATAGTGAAACTAAATTTGCAAATTCTGAAGGTGGTCGGAGATATCCTCTTTCCTGACCTCGTTTTCAGCGAAAGCCACCATTGTAGAGAATGTTTCGAATGGTATATTTGGGGTTACTTTATTTGTATTGTAAGCAGTAGTATCGGAGTAATCGTTGGATTTTTGTTATTAGTTTCAGATTCTTTAATGTCTAAATTGTTGGGTCCTAACTGTCTCCATCAATAAATTTGATTTTATTGAAGATCCTTCAAAAATTTGACAGATGGTAGCGCAAGCAATGGCAACTCGTGGAACTTTTCCCAAAACTAACCTTCAAAACCTTCTGAAGTACTTTGCTACTAATTTTTTTTTAACTTTATTTAAGGTTTTAAAGTTAGTACTTTTTAACTTTATTTGTTCTTAAGCTTTTTTAATTATATTTTATTAAATATGAGTGTTCGCCAAAGTATCGAACACATTGAGTTTAATTAATTTATAATAAATACAACCTCAAAATTATCGAAAAACTCGCTAAAAACCATTTTTTTAAAGTTTTTTTAATAATATATTTTTGTAAAATAAACAGTTTTCTAGAATTTTAAATTAAAAAAATTCAGTATTACAAAATAATAACTAAGAAAATCCATTGTCCACGTAAAATATTTGCGTATCTACAAAAAATATATGTCGTGATATTGTAACAAAAGAATATTTATTTCGATAATGTGTTACTAACGTATCTGGGTCATTCCATAAAAACGGGACAATCTGTGTCCTGTTAATTTTTCAGGTGAAAACAGGTTATCACTTGCCTCACAACACGTTTTATCTAGACATATTAAACTGTTCTATATATCTCTTAAGTAAAAACACCTTGAAATATAATATCATTAGTGTTTTTTGCCACATTTACAGCTAAAACGTCAACACCGTAGGGTGTCCAACTGCCTGTTTTTTATTTATATTTAAATATTTTAACTCGACAGATAGTCCAAATATAACCATAAAACACGTTGAATTGTAGTAACTAGTTATGTCCATTGAGAGTTTTTGATTAATTCTCTATTTTATGACACATTAGTAAGTGTCCTCCAAGTTTGGCATCAACACCGTTCTTAAGGATGATGTTGCAAAATGGAGTAAAGTAGTGGGAGTAATTATACGATTGAATTTCCATTCGAACAATTAAAATCTCATTCGTTGAGCGTAAGGTGTCAAGGAGGTTTTGTGCTGTGTATTGGTGACGTTAAGGTTAAAATAAAACTAAAAACTAACACTTTGACATCTATCAATCCCAAAATCAACAACTACCTATCAAAATTTTTAGTTATCTTTACATAATTTTTTTAAATAAACAAATTCCTACTCTAAATGTCATTACATAAACTACAAATTTTTATATCATAGCAACATTCCTAAAATTTATTCACGTATTATAAATACTTTTGTAATACTGAATATAATTTTAGTTTATCTATTACTAGTTTCCCTTTTATGAATGTAATTTTTTTTTTACTTTTCCATCTGTGAATATATTTCTCCATATTTTTTCTTCTTTTCCTATGGTTACTTCCACTCATCATTGATGGTACTATTTGTAATCCTCCTGCATTTATTTCCGAATTTCTAAATCTCTCCAACACCTACTTGGTTTTCAATCCTATTAACTTCTTTAGTATTAAATTTTATCTTGTCCAGCATCTCACTTTGATCAATTTGCATATCCCTCTTCATATTTTGATATTCATTTCTGTATTTCTTTCTCACGTCTTCTATATTAGATTCTATTTTTCCCTCTAATATCTTACATTTTTCTTTGATTTCCTTTCTTGTTTTTAAATTTTTTTCATCTGCAATAGCAATATTTGTTATTAACCCTTCCTTGATATTTTCTTGTACTTTCATTATTTCATTGTTTATCAAATTATAGTTTGTGTTCGTTTTCATTATCTCCTTCTCCATTTGTCCCATTCTCTTATCCTGTTCCATTATTTTCTGTTCTGTCAATTTCTATTTGTTTTCAAATTCTTCAAATTTCTTCTCTATTCTATCTAACGTATGTTAATTTTGTTTTTGATTTTGGTCCATTTTGTCTATCGTTTTGTTCAAATTTTCTTGGTTTTGGTTCATCTTCTTTACCAATAATTCAAACATTTTCCATATATCATTTTCTTTTTTATTTATTTCTATTTCTTTTTGTTCTTTTTCCTCCTGTTTATCAACGTTCCTTTCTTCTTTTAATTATACATCCTTTAAATGGTACAATCTCTTTCCAGTTTCTTTTCCATTTTTCTTTATATTTCTATTAGGTACTGTTTGTTTTCAATTTATATAAGTAATTTGGGTGGTTTCTACTTTTGAAGCCGCACGTTGGGCGCCATTTGATTTGGTTGAGTAATTCAATGTTTTAATTTTTTGTTTTTATTTTCAAATTATCACTTTGACATCTCTCAATACCAAAATCAACAACTATCAAATTTTTTTAAATAAGCAGATTATCTAAATGTCATTACACAAACTACATTTTTTTTTATAACAACATTCCTAAAATTTCTTTCATGTATTTCGTTATTGAAAAAAGAAATTCATTAAAATATGTTGGTTGTAGATATTTGGTTATTTTAAATATAAAAACCATTTTTAAAAAAAATAATCGATTTGAAATCGACAGCCACTGTAGCATATTTAACATGTGATGAATGGAAGTATAACGACTGCATCTCAAAATGATTCTCATACCCCAATATTAGAGTTTTTGCAGTTGAGAAACCCTATTTTTGTTTATTAAATGCATTAAAGTTGGGCAGTACTCAAAATGAGGTTTCTAGAAAAAATATATAATTTTTTTGAAATTTTTTTATTACATATTCAGCATGACTGTTCAAAGTGTTGTCTACAATAACACCCAGATACTTTATTTCAGACACATATTCCAAAGTAGTGTTATCAATTTCAAACTTTATTTCATTATAATCAATAGAGTTTAATTTATATTTGGTTGTTATTATCATAACTTTTGTTTTATTTGCATTCAATTTTAATTCATTTTTTTGTAAATATTTTTCAATACTCTTTATAGAACCTCTGAGAGTATCTACAGCATTATTCAGGTCTGTACTAGAAGTATCATCTGCAAACAGATTAAGTTCATGTGCCCCAGGAACATAGTAAATATCATTTAGGTATATTATAAATAAAAGTGGGCCCAGTACACTTCCTTTGGGGAACACCAATGTTGATATCTATTTCATCAGATCTTTTTGAACCGATTTTTGTTTTCTGTTTTTGTTGATTAAATCCTGTATATTGTAGTTAAAAATATTTTACAATTCTAGTCAAACAACAAGATTACATTACAATACAAGTATTATTTTATTTCAGTTCGTGATGGAGACACCGTTAAACATTACAGAATTAGACAATTAGATGAGGGAGGCTTCTTCATAGCTAGACGAACTACATTTAGAACCTTGCAAGAACTAGTTTTACATTATAGTAATGATGCTGATGGTTTATGTGTCAATTTATGTAAACCTTGTGTTCAGGTATGTCATATATTGATTAATTAATTTGATTTTCTTTTTTTTTTGTGAAAAAACCTTATTAAAATAGCAAAATTAATCGTTTGTTTGTATATATTAAAAAAAGACCATTTACTGAAAATCGATTTAAAAAGTATACCTCTTTTTATTTAGGTGGAAAAACCACAACCTGAAGGACTTTCTCACCGTACCCGCGATCAATGGGAAATCGAAAGAACCTCCTTAAAATTCATTAGAAAATTAGGTCATGGACAGTTTGGAGAAGTTTGGGAAGGCATGTGGAACAACACCACGGCTGTAGCAATAAAGACTCTAAAACCAGGTACAATGGATCCCAAAGATTTCCTCGCTGAAGCTCAAATTATGAAGAAACTGCGACATCCCAAATTGATTCAATTATATGCTGTTTGTACAGTGGAAGAACCAATATATATCATTACAGAATTAATGCGAAATGGATCCTTGTTAGAATATCTACAAGGTAAAGGCAAAGGACTAAAATTGACTCAATTGATCGACATGGCGGCGCAAATTGCTGCAGGAATGGCGTATTTGGAATCTCAGAATTATATTCATAGAGATCTCGCTGCACGAAATGTTCTCGTCGCTGACGGAAATGTAGTCAAAATTGCAGATTTTGGTCTGGCTAGGTTAATAAAGGTCAGTAACATAAAGCAGTTTTTTAGATGGAAAAATTATTTAAATGTGCATGTTTCTTTTTAGGAGGATGAATATGAAGCAAGAGTAGGAGCTAGATTCCCAATAAAATGGACAGCACCTGAAGCTGCCAATTATAGTAAATTTTCTATTAAGTCAGACGTGTGGTCGTTTGGTATTCTCCTTACAGAACTGGTCACTTATGGAAGAATCCCTTATCCAGGTAAATATACAACCAACATTTGTTTAGATTTAGAAGTCCTACATAAAGCCGTGATTTCCTAGACGCATATGACGTTACGCATGCGTAGCATAAGTCGCAAGGCACTGGTTAATTTAAATGGTAGTGGTTTCTTTAAGCCAGCGACATTGGAAATGTAATTTTTTCGATTTGATTTTTATTTAGGGTACAGGATTGGTTTGTAGTATTTAGATTAGATGAATATGTTGGACGTTTTCCAACAAGTTATTTATTTTTACTATTAGTTTCAATCATACAGTCACCTAGTTAATATGTTACAAACCAAATTATAATGGCCGAAGGATTTCTTTTTTAAGAAGTTTGAGTAGTATTTTTATTTATTATTATCATGTCTTCCAGGAATGACTAATGCTGAAGTACTCCATCAAGTCGAGCATGGCTACAGAATGCCAGCGCCGCCTAGCTGCCCACCTGCACTATATGATATAATGTTAGAATGCTGGAACAGAGATCCCATGAGAAGACCCACATTCGAAACTCTCCAATGGAAACTGGAAGACTTCTTTACAATGGAAGGATCGGAATACAAAGAAGCTTCCGCTTACTGAGGTCACGCCCACCCCCCTGCTGATTGGTTACGTAACTCCATCGAGGTACACTACCATTGATAGGGAGGTGGATATATCTATTTATCAAGAAGCAATAGATAGATATGCCGTACTTCGTTTGTTTTTAAATTTAATTGACTTATCCAATTTTAAGTATTGACAGGTCTTGGTATGTTATGAAATTTTTTTATTCTGAACTGTAAGTGTTATAATATCTCATCTGTTTCCATTTTTAATATGCGAAACACTTTATTACGCAATAATACCTACATACATTTATTCACTGCTACAACAAATTTCATTTTATAAATAAAAAAATTGTAATCGATATAAGATGGTTCTAAATCGAAATATAAAAAATTCATTGTTTCAAATTTAAAAAAAAAATGTTTTTTAAAAAGATAAAGCTCTAAGAAGAAGGGAAAATTTGGAAATAATCAATTGTGATCTTAAAATCCAAAAGCACAAATTGCCTTAAAATTATGTTTTATCATTTTCCATAGACTAAAGATAAAGAAATTATTGACCAAATAACTTTAATTGGTTTTCTCTAAATTTTGTGGGTCACACAACATTCTCACTTTCGTCCCTGAAACAGACAACACATGCAGGCCACCCAGCACTCACTTTCGTCCCAGAAAAAGACGACACATGCAGGCCACACAACACTCTCACTTTCGTCTCTGAAAAAGACTTATGTATGTCACACAAGACACTCTCTCTTTGGTCTCTGAAAAAGACGACACATGTAGGTCACATAACATTCTCACTTCAGTCCCTGAAAAAAAAAGACGACACCATGTAGGTCACAACACTTTCACTTTCGCCTCTGAAAAAGAGGACATATGTAGGTCATACAATACTCTTACTTTCGTCCCTGAAAAAGACTCATGTAAGTCACACAAGACCCTCTTTCGTCACACAAGACACTCCCTTTCGTTCCTGAAAAAGACTTATGTATGTCACACAACACTCTCACTTTCGTCCCTGAAAAAGACTCATGTATGTCACACAGGACTCTCTCTTTAGTCACACAAGACTCTCTCTTTAGTCACACAATACTCTCACTTTCGTCCCTGAAAAATACTTATGTGACTTATATCACACAAGACACTCTCTGTTTTCTCCCTGAAAAAGGAAAAAAAGACGACACCATGTAGGTCACACTTCACTTTCGTCTCTGAAAAAGAGGAAATGAGGAAAACTCTCTCTTTGGTCACACATTACACTCCCTTTCGTTCCTGAAAAATACTTATGTAGGTCACACAACATTCTCACTTTCGTCCCTGAAAAAGACGACACATTACACTCTCACTTCTGTCCTTAAAAAAAAGACGACACCATATAGGTCACACAACACTTTCACTTTCGTTTCTGAAAAAGAGGATATATGTAGGTCATACAACACTCTCACTTTCGTTCCTGAAAAAGACGAAACATGCAGGTCATATAACGGTCCCTGAAAAAGGCGACACCATGTAGGTCACGCAACACTTTCGTCCCTGAAGAAGAGGGTCACATAGCACCCCCTCTGTCGTACCTGAAAAAGAAGATATATGTAGGTCACACAACACTCTCACTTTCGTCCCTGAAAAGGACGACACGTGTAGGTCACACAACACTCACTGTTATGTATTTTCACCGAACAAATTTGTTCGGTATCTGAATTCGTTCTGTGTGTGTGTAGGTTTTTGTGTTTGTGAATTTTAAAATTCTGACTTCAGATTTTGATAGAGCATATCTAAGCTTAGATTTAGTGTGCAACAAATTATTAACAGTTTTTTTATCTTAAAAGGTTTAATGTTTGTTCTTTCATTACAATTTGTTCGGTCTATGGCAATGCTAGAAGAGCATTCTCAACTGGTTTTATCTAAATAAACTCTTTCAAAATTCATAGTGACTTGTCTTTCCCTTCAGTCTCAGCTTCGAGCATTTGTCTAGTTAGTCTCTCCTCCGACATTATAGACTGAATTAGATTCAGCAACTTGGCGCTTATTTCAATTTGACTTCACGCTGGTTAATTATCGAAACACTACCATGAAACTTAAAATTTCAATATTTTTATATCGTGTAGCTCCTATCAACTTTTTTTTCTTATTTTAGACTAATGTATTTTTTAAACGTGTATGTGTACCTTTAAAGAACAGGACAACTCAATTTTTTCTGTTGGATTTTGAGGGTTTCTTGTAGGGGCCAACCAGGACGACGGTAAAAGACAATTTAGAACCTGATTATTTAACCTTCTCCGGTAATTTCGCCTCACTGAACTAGGACACCCTTTATAAAAAACAAATTTGTTGTAGTTGTTAGTAAATTATTAATATAAGGTATCGTTCAATTAGCTCAATGTTTCTTGACATAATTTGGCACGCCCAAGAACAAAGATTTATTATTAAACTACGACGTATTTCGTTAAGATGTTAAATTATTTGAAAATTTATACTTTTTAAAATAATAGACTGAAATATGTTTAGTTATTACCATTGATTAGTAAATTATAACATATTTCTAAAAATCTAGAAAAAAATATCTTATAAGTTAATTACCAATTAATTCATTATTTCAGAATATTTGTTAATATAAAGTATTTTAGAAACAGGTTCACGGGAAACACAGGCGGAGTCAAAAATAAATATTTGGTCAACTTAATGAGACCGAAATTCGTATTGTTGCCAAGTTTTCTAACATTTCCTTTATTGATATTACTATTTTGAATTATTCTTTAAAAACATCACATTTAAGGTGTCCCACCGAGATTTGATCAAAGTTCAGCGAATTTTATCTACAAATATTATATTTTATAAAAAAATTAGGGTGAGTACCTTCATACACTCATCTTATAGGTCACAGTGTATCGACACGCCATCAAAAGATCATACACTCGGTCCTTCTTCCTTATTATGTAGGTCACCACTATACCTTACGCCGACCCTGTTAAAAATTCCATGAAAATATTACGTCGAACGTATAGCGGATACGTGCGGATTTCGGTTATCCACGGAACAGTGGACGAGTTCGCAGCGTGCTTACATGGTTGAGAAATTATTTTAAAGTCAAAGATTCGTACACAGTTGCTCAGCGGCGACGATTACGATTTACAGCCTGTCGCACCGTCTCAATATTGGGAGTTCGAATGATTTTTGTTTGACCTGGATATTTGACATTTGTAATAATTCCTTGTTCTCTAAATTTTTTTACCCACGCGTGAACTAACATCGTCGATGGCGCATGACAAAAACGCCGCTGAGCAACTGTGTACGAATCGTTGACTTCAAAATAAGACCCAACCACGTAAGCACGCTGCGAACTCGTCCACTGTTCCATGGATAACTGAAATCCGCACATACGCTCGACTTAATATTTTCATGGAATTTCGAACAGGGTCGACGTAAGGTTAAATTTATTTTCTATTCAATATTTGGTTCTTTTCGGTTTTTTCTAAAAATATAAAAACATATTCACACCACTAAAAGAACTAAACAATTAAACATTCTTAGAACTTTTTATCAAAACAGAAACTTGGGAATGATATTGATATAAAAAATTGAATGTTAAATACTGTTGACTCAATCTGTATGATGACCAGAGTGATCAAAAGGTTGTTTCGCCTTATGAGACTGATCGCACAAATTGAAAAATAATTACTCCTTTTTTATCTGTTTAGGAGTTTAAGAATAAAGGCTGGTTCCTATAAAATTACATGAGATTATTTACATCAAATGTGAAATGTCATAAGGATCACTGTGATATGTCAAGTTTTAATTGATATAAGTTGAATCAGTCAACCGATCTAGAAACATGACTACGGTCCTTATTATCGTCATTATGACATAAAACAGTATTTAGATAATGAGTCGCTTACTCATTCTTTCTTAGTTTGTCTTCTCTTTTTACCAAAACAAACTTTTTTCTATTTTTTGACTCCCAAAGAGATTACCTATTTCATTGTTTTATAGATCCCTGTTTTCGTGGGAATCACTCTCCATTTTATTGTTAAAACTCCTTTATATATTTTTCTCCACAAGCTCCCGTTGTTTTTTAAATCCTCTTTCATGTACTTCAACCAGATTGAGCTGCCCTTTCCTTTTTCCTTTAGGCTCCTAGTAAAGCTTTTATAGATTTGTCTTCTCTTATTCTTTTTAAGCCATTTCATTCTTTGTTAACCAAATTTTCTCCTTCATTTTATTCACTAATTTATTTTTAATCTGAACGAATTCTCAGAAAATTTTATTGGTCCTAATAAAGTATTTAATTCCTTTAGTCTGGGTTATCACTTTCTCTCCTTACATCATCAGTGGTTTCATGTATTTGTATTTTTGTTTTCTTTATTCTTATTCTTCAATAACCTTTTGTTTTCGCGAAATGCCATGTTGGCTGCCGTAATATTTTTTAATATCATATTCCCGTCTTCTATATATCATAACACCCGAATAATAAGGATCATGATACATGGAAAAAACAAAACGAACATTTATTTAACTGCGGAATGAATTTGTTCACTTTCATTTCTAAAATTCTAAAAAATATAACATCTAAACTAAATCTAAAATATGGGAATCTCCGCAAGTAAATCAGTCTGTTAAATTTCTGAAATTACTTTTTACCTCATTCTCATTCACGACCAAATTGAAAATGAACAGACCCATTGTATGTTCAGAATTGACGCGTTTTATACTATTACCAGCAAAGAAAAATACGTATCTAAATCATTTTATACTACTCTCGTATTAAATTAGTTTTAAATTAGAGAAGCTATTGCCATTTGTCAGCTTAGCTTGTCAAATAAAATTAAATGAGTGGTCAATAGTTTTTACAAAAGAAAAATCTAGTTTCTTTAGGGATCATTAGATATAAGTGTTAAATTTTACGTATCACACTTCAAAAAAATAGTTTAAAACAACCCTTGAAATAAAATATAAATTTGGCTTTACTCATCCATAAAAAAATTTGTTTGTCACCGCTTATGGGGGCAGAGAAGGTATCTTAAAAAAATCCGCATCCTTCTCTGGATTAAAGGTATGCAAATGGTTATCTTTCTCTAAAAATCAATAGAATAACATACGCAATGCTAGATACATTGCCGCCATTAGGTGAGGTAGACGTTTTTTAGAGATTATTTTTTCATCAGTCAAAATAGTCATATTTTGTGGTTTCAGCCAATAAGAGCTCACAATCCTAACCAATCGTTGAGTTTTATACTTTTATTTAGTATTATTAATTATTATCAAGTATTATATTAAAATGTATTGCAAATCTATGTTAATACCCAAATTTCAAAATGTATCTGTAAACTAACCTGTTTTTATTCGTTTATTTAAATCGCTTTAACACACACATAACTCACTTCAACACTCAACTTTTGTTCATTAAACATCAGTTTAGGCCCTGTATTTAAATCTATATAACACCTCAATATTTGACGTTTAAATTTAAAATATGGAGTCGAATAGACTTGTGTGAAACTGATAAAGAAAATTGGTGTGTAAAGTGTCTTTTGCGTAAATGACTATATTCTCTGTTTTTAATACAAAATGATTCTTAAAATAATCTTTCCAAGTGCAACTCGTCCTCTTAAATTTTATAGATAGAATTTTTAGTTTCCATACTGAAACGCCTTTATTTCCAATTTCCAAATAAAGCCGCTTTCGTTAAAACCAAAAATTTAATCCATAAAATTTGTAGGACTAGCGGTATTACCTTTGAAAAAGAACCTACCTTTAATTCAGAGAGGGATGCGGAATTTCATTAGCAAACTTCTTTCATAAGTATTCTTTTTTGCGGTGTCAAAACTTTTTAACTTAATAAATTTAATTTTAAGGGAGGTTTTTAAGTATTTTTTTAACCAAATGTTAGACAATTAACTATTACATCTAATGATTACTAAATAAAAAATAAAAATGCAACAAGCTAATAAAATTGATTCCGACGACAAAATATTTTAATAATATCTAATGTATATAAAGTAATTTTCGGTAGAAGAAAAAAACAATTTGTGTTTCAATTTTGTATTAATAATGGTATTAGTAATAATGGCCTCTAAATGCAAGCAGTATTTGATAAATATGTTTAAATCACTAAAACTAATGACTTTCAGAAGGCAGGTTATGAAAAGAAAATATTTGAAATGCAAAATAGCAGTATTGATTTACGATAAGCAGTTCTACGAGGTTTTTAATTTGTTTATAAAATTTGGCAGATAGCACAATGACAATAGTTACGAGAAAAACCCTACAAAATGTTATCTAAAATTGTCTATATAAATACTATAACATTTGCTAACCAACCAAACATACCCAAGAAAAATATTTTCTCCACGGCCACTACTGAATGTAGTTATTCTGAAACCACTTATAATAACAGAAAAGAAACATTCTCGCTCTTGAGATTGAAAGAAAATTCTGAAACATTTGTCTCTTATGTATTTTATATGTATTACATTCTATAACTAGAGATAGAATCTGTATTCCGTGATTGTTTACAAAAATAAGGTTTGCCGTGAATGTCAAATTAACTGTCAGTATTAGTTGACGTGGTCTTAATATTGGTTTGTAAAAACTTTTAATTTATTAAAAAGGAGAAGAAAATCAAACGATTCAGATGTAGAATTTAAAAAAAACTCCTCCAGAAATAAAAAAATATGCCGATAATATAACTCAAAATTTGCTACCGCAAAAATCCAAGCTTGAATATAAAAATACTACCTACATAATGTTGAGAGGTTCAGGTTTCATTTTACTATATTTAATTTCTACTTTTTGTGGCCGTGGAGAAAGTACAGTCTGTTACTCTGTTGGAATGAAAATCCGACACCCGTGGTTCCTCACGCTCGCGTTCGGAATCATCCACTCGTGTCGAATTCTCATTCCAACCTTGTCACAGAATATACTATTCAGAATTTTCAGTTAGAAAAGACATTGCTTAATGTAAATATAATTAATTAATATATTGCAAAGAAATTTCTAAAATAATGTGTGTTGCCTATTTGGTTAACTTTTAAAGAAAATGATTATTGCGGTTGAAGACAAGTCTCTCTTTTTTGTTAGTTATCATTTGATTATTTTTTAAATTTTGGAAAAAACCCACTATAACTACAAAGAAGTGTTGGTATTTCACACTAGTTTAGTCTCTTCTTAGAATATGCCAGGGTCGGATTTGTAGAAAATCGCAAATATTTGCGAAATTTAAATAAATGTTTATTAAATTTTCAATAATCCTAATGCTAGTATTCCCAATACATTTAACAATTTCACAGTAGGGCTTTTCCGCATTAAAATCTAATTCATACCATTAAACTGCTCAAATAATTGACACTATTTTATTATGATATATCTTTTCAAACTATAGCCAACCCAGCAACACTCAAAACGAGATCTTGTGGCGCGGCCCATAAATTAATAGTTATTTTTGTTCAAGGACAGTAAAATACAGGACTGCTAGATTAGACTTCAACCAATCGTTTGATAGTGACATACCTGAGTTGCCCCCCACCACCCATTCTGTTGAACAGATTATTTCGTCTGTTCGGAGTGCAGTGGGTGCTTATCTATCCTTTATTATTTCATACGGGGGCCACCGTAGTACGTCATTTCAAGGTCATTTCGGATACAAACAAGGAAGATAGGAATCGAGCAGTCCTGTATATATTGTCCTTGATGTTTGTTTACCTAAAGTGACATCGTGCGGCTCGGTGCGTAAGTTATTAGTTGTGTTTGTTTACCTAAAATTCCGTTAGAACGGTGCGCGTGTCAAGCGAAATCGAAATGTAGGCGTATTCCATTTAGTGTCAATATACTTGAATTTTGTCAAATCACTTGTTAAGAGCAACAGACCAAACTTCTTTTGGAATTTCACTAATTATTCGATGGTACAGCACAGCCTCATTACTATTACAAAATCAACGTCCCATAATTTTTATGTTACTGCAGGGAAAAGATAAAAATAACAAGAGGCCAAATCAGGAAAATAAAGATATACGACTTAATAATTTTTTCTGCAGCCGTCTCGAAAACAAAATTTTCGGTATGATTTATTAAATCGAAAGTATCACTTTAGACAAATCGTACCGAAAATGCTATTTTCGGGACGATTTTTTTCACTTTCGGAACGATTTCTTTACTTTCGGGACGATTTTGGATATCTAAGCGTTTTTGACAATAACATGAACTTGTATTTTATTCTGACAGCGCCTGTCATGTAACATTGGTGTGTTTTTTCGCTTTTCAAATCAAAAAAATGGAAATAAGTAGTGAAATGATTCCACATGAGATTATGTATTCATAAGAGTGATTGTTATATGTCTAGATATATAAAGTTCATACATTATTATCCATCGATATCCTTTTTAACATACAAAACGGCTGCAGAAAAAATATTGTACGTAACAAATAAAAATTCAAGTACAAAATAAAATTAAAAACAATTAATAAAAAATAATAATAAACAAACGGGACTCGCAGGATGCCATGACTCGCCTACGGCTCGTCCTGGAAATTTCCTACTCTTCCCGTAAAATATCACTTTTGGAACTTGTTACATAAATTACTATAAACCCTTGTTAGGTCAAAAAGTCGACTGTTCTGACGGTTCTGGGTGGATAAGCGTTGTCATATTTGAACGCTTCTTTGTCAAAGCAGCGACTACTTCAAGAGCACATACAGTTAAAACCCGAACTCGATGAAAATATCACACCGCGTCATAGGCCCAGTTGTACCTCCTCTTAGCAACGGCGTAGCTTCCTTAACAACCGCACGTGTTTCGACATGCATAGGCGGACGCGTTCATTTATCTATATATTTATAGTCGTTAACAGCTGTGGTATTAATCTTTTAATGTTTGTTTGCTCCCTTATCTCTGAAAACCAATTAAATGATGTGACTTTTGAAGCATCTTATTCACCAAAAGTTTTACTTAATGTGTTAAAACTATTTTGTAGTTATAATCGTTCTTCTGTAAAATCTTTATCTTTTATTAAACTGCAAAATTTAACATGATATTCAAAATATAAATATTTTAAAATAAATAAGGCAATATAAAAGTCGAAAAGCGATTATAGAAACTCCTTACTTATATTGGAAGACCAAATATTGTAATGTGTTCTTCACAAATAATCAAATTCTATATTGGTTAAATACATTTCTATTTGTAACTTTATAGTCTGATTCTGACCAAGTCAAATGTTTAGAAAACTAGTTTGCGAATGGAGACACAATTTTTTTGCATAATTTTGTTTACCGAAATTGTTCTCACAGTTGCTACCTTTAGATAAAGAATGTATTTTTCCCTCGCTTAAAATGTTTTGTTTCTACAAAGCTTCAAATTATTTTTTTTAACGGAATCTAATAACAAGTCGTAAAACAAATCTAGCAAACATCCAAACTAACATCCATTTCGTAATAATTAAAATAGCTTTAACATTGCCTCCTTAGGAAGTAAACCGAATTGTTTGTGTAAATGTATTGAAAATAAATACAGAAATATTTGATGTTTATTAAATATTTTTTTGATATCTCCAATTTAGTTCATTAAATGTTATTATATTATATTATATTATAATAAAATGAATACCTAAGAAATAATCCGCTTAACCTCAAGGTTATTTTCATAAACCTGCCCTAATTAAAAAAGTTTATTATGACACAGTTCTGTAATTGTAATAGAAATATCATTACAATCCTGAAAGTAACCTGATATTCTATTTCCTAATTATCTAACGAATAAGTTGTCTTGGATTCTTCATATGTACCAATAAATATATGTCTTACTGTACTCACAAGATCGTTCAACCTGATTGACATTTTTAGTATTTACATTCATCACATTGTTTTGTTAACATATAATTTTGTAAAATCAAATTCACTGTTGATCAATTTGTTAATCAAATCTGTAAACGGAATATAATGATCTAATTATTTTTCAACACGTCAATAATACTAATAATCTTTTATTTTTCAATCATCTTTTTAATATATTTTGTTAATATTTTTTCATTGTTCTTTGTTAGCATTACTGACAGTTTTTTATTGATTATTTATTTAAGTAGAAAAAACCATAAAATTACATTAGTGAAGTATTAGGACACTAGGCCAGTGCGCAGGAGGAGGGGGTGTTGGACCCCCTTGAAATATTAGAAAAAACTTCTTTACGATGGACAAACTACTAGAGTTTCTTCGATTTTTTTTTAATGGAACCCTCCCCTCGCGCAAATACTGCGCACGGGCCTGAAGGACACCAACAACATGATGAATTTTTATTTTTGTTTCAAGCACAATATTAATTTTAAACTCTTAAAGCATCCTAAAATTTTTAAATCACAATAAGACGATAATAAAAAATATTTTTAGAATTTTTAAGAAACAATTGCAGGATGTTATTAGTTTGTTACAACTTATAGACAACATTCCCATTTTTAATTTTTTAATTCTTGACAAAATATTTTTATTATTGATACAAAATAAACATTTTAACTATATATGTTACTGTTTTATTTTATATTTTTAAACGTTTTTTGTATTATTTTAGTTAATATTAATATTTTGAATCTGAATTATTGCAGCTCAAGTTGTAGATTTCAGAAGGTGTACATACCAATTTTGCAAATTTCTTTTGAGCCTGTTTAAACTTTTATAGATATTTCGCTGTAGAAATTTCAAAAATAGTTGGTGTCTACTCCGTCTACTCCTTTATTTGTGCCACTTGTTAACGTTCTTTTATTATTTACTATTTTTAACCTAAAGAAACCTGTAACCGTCATGTTAAATCCTGCAATTGTGGCTTTAAAATGATTTGTGACATTCCTAATAGCTAAATAAAATACGTTCAGAACCTGGTACTAATTAATAATGGAGGATATGAAATATGCCTATATATTTATTTTTATTTGTTTTCCATAAATGTGCAGTTGATAATAAATAATATAAAAGCAATTTTTTTAAATAAGTATAGTTATTTTTTAAATTATTATCATTTTTACACAAGGAAATTATTTTTTTATGTATTTTCTGTCTGAGATATATACATAGTTTCTTTAATGTTAACGTTTTGAAAGGCATTGTTTATACATATAGACACATTATATAATATTTTTTGTATCATACACTATAGATGTAGTTTCTAAAATATATTAAATATGCTCAAATAAATGTTTTATTTTTTATGGACCTAAGTATTATGTACATCAAGGCAACACAGTTTTTAACATGGTATCCAAGTGGCATTATAGTGACAGAAATTGATATTACAACTTCGATTGGGTAGCTATTACGTAATAATCACTAAATCTACCCCTACACGTAAAGTTCACCGCTGGGAATAACTTAATAGTTTTATATTTTGGTGCCACTGAAGGTGTTTGAAACGTTATAATTACTAAGCAAGACTAACATTAACGTGGAAAACAATAGTTACGGCCACCAAACCATATCACTTAAATACCACTTAGAAGAGGCAGTGGTCTTAAAGTGGGCGTGACAGTTGTAGTGTCGTTTTAGGAACCATCAATATACCTTTAAAGTGGCAGCACTTGATTATAACCAAAGCCGATTATTATCAAGTTGACTACAAAAAAGATTCAATACTGGCCGCGTCGAAAACAAAAAGATCCGAGACTATGAAGAAGGGTAGCCGGGCTCCCTGACTAACAGTCGAAAACATATCTAATCAGCTGTTCATAAATGAGTACCTCACTAAAGCAAACAAATTGCTTTTAAAAACTGCCAAGGACCCAGCCAGAATTAAAAGCTATAGATATTTAAATTATGTTATGTGAGGTTAGGAAGAAAACAATGGTCCTTTATCTCTCACAAGTTATTTTATTTAGCGACCGGTTTCGACGATTAAACCATCGTCATCATCAGACCCTATGTGGAAAAATGATGGTGTTATAAAAGACTTAACTAAACTGTCATTGTGACTTTTATAACACCATAATTTTTCCACATAGGCCCTGATGATGACGATGGTTTAATAGTCGAAACCGGTCGCTAAATAAAATAACTTGTGAGAGATAAAGGACCATTGTTTTCTTCCTAACCTCATTAGCTATAAATATGTTTGGGTACGAGATGGTTCTATTTACGCTAGGAAGAACAGTAATACTCGAGTTCTCACTATTACCAATGCAGACGATATAAGAAAAATGCAATAAATTAATTCCCTATTAATGTTTATACTTTTTATCTTCTTCATGATTGTGCCAATTTATTATCAATTGAAGTCAAAAATATCTACCATTTTCAAAAATTCTTTAAATCTCGATCAACTAATTCTTTGTTTAACGGAAACATGGCTCAATAACTCTATTGGATGTTCTGACACATCCTCTACTAAGCTGAATGGCGGTGGTGTCCTAATCGGAGTCAACAAAACCTTGACAAGTGTTGTGCGATGTGATTGGATGACAGCAGCTGAAGACCTGTGGATATCGGTAACTTCCGTAGACAACGGTGTCAGATTTCATTTATGCTGTGTCTATATTCCTCCTAAAAATCATAGTTATCTGAATATTTTTTGTACTAAACTTGTTGAAATTTTCATTGATAACCCAAACGATATATTTGTAACATGCGGTGACTTTAATTTAGTTAGTATAAAATGGGTCCTAGATGACACAAACAAAAAATGTTATAGTTGCCTTCAAAATATAGTGGGCAAATTGTTTTGATCGTTATAACTTACTGGCATATTCCTTGAAAAAGAAAGTGTTTTATAAGCCGGATTAGACATTATTTAAACAGGATTCGACAAAATACCCTATTGTGTCGCCATAAAAAAGGCAAAACAAACGTTATTTGACACAATACAAGTAATCTTACCGATTACTTCCGTATCTTACCTCTGTTTATTCGAACTATTATTTATTATGTTATGTTGTTATGCTTTATTATATTATTCCATGTTCTTACCAACCTATGTATATTTATTATATTATCGAATAAACATTATTATTATTATTATAAGTCGTTATCTTATCTGTAGAAAAGTAATGTATAAAAAAATATATATGAGTAGCATTTCTTTAGAAATAAAAATTTTAAGTTAAAATAATCAAAACAATTTGTCCACTATATTTTGAAGGCAATTTTACAGACACCTGTTCAAATCTCTTTATAGACACTATATCACTCTGTGGTCTCTCGTAGTTCAAACATTTTCATAACATTTTTAATAACACCTTAGACTTGGTTTTATGCAATACTTTTTTAAGCGAAAACTTAAACACTTGCGAAAACTCTCTTGTTCCCGTGGATAATCATCACACCACCTTAGAGTTTGTACTAGATTTTCCAGACGTCTTATTCTGTAATCATTTTCATAATAATAGTCATTATACCTTTAATTACAGTCGAGATGATTATAATTCTATAAAAACTGAGTTACAGTCATTCGACTGGACAAAGGAGTTTTCAATCCTAAATAAGTTTTACAATATCTTACGTAGTAGTATAACCAAACATGTTCCCCAGCACCATAAAAATAAATCTCAGTGGTTCGACATCGCTACCATAAAAGTTATCAAAGAAAAGAGGAAATTTCACACAAAGTGGAAAAAATACAAAAATTACTTGGACTATCTAACTTTTAAATTATTCAACAAATAGAAACCCGTATTTGTTATGAGCTTCGTCAAATCTAAAAAGGGTAGTTCTTCTGCTATTAATGCTCTGAAGGTTGGTAATCATATGGTAACGGATATCGAACATATTTGCCATTTATTTTCTGACCACTTCAGTTTAGTTTTTAACCCGCCTTGTAATGAATTTAAGTTAGACAACACTAACCCAAATCCACACCATGGAAAAGAAGGCCGCTAGTGCTGATGAAATACCTAAAGTCCTGTGCAAACGAGCTGCCAGTAATACTACACATCTTATTTAACAAATCACTTCCCGAAGGCTGCTTCCCAACAGTTTGGAAAACAGCTCTCATTGTTACTATTTTTAAATCTGGCAAGAAATATCTGGTTGAAAAGTATAGATCAATCTCCAAATTATGTTTAATGTCAAAAATAATGGAATCAATTATTACCGACTTTAATATGCAGATGTGAAATCAATTATACATTTGGAACATCATGGCTTTATGAAGAGACGTTCCATCGAATCCAACTTATTTATTCACATTCACAGACGCCATTTATACCGATTTTAGTAAGGCTTTCGATAAAATCGATCATAGCATCCTACTTAGAAAGTTTCCAAAGTCGCTATACCTGGAAATCTGCTTATTTGGTTTGGTGGATTTGAGTTATTAATTTTTAAAAATAACCAAACATCACAAACAGGAAGGCAACTGTCATAAGATAGGCAACACACTCTACGGGGTGTTGCCATCCATGACTTTAGAGGCAGTTCATAGTTAGACTTAGTGAGTAACACATGTGTTCGTATGACAGATTGTATTACAAGAATTATATTATAATAAACAAGTATAGAGCTAACTGAATGTTTATTTATAAGACATAAACATTACGACAGCAACTGAACTAACACTAACCTTATCTGTTATTACAATAAATGTTCAAAATGTTCCTCGTTAACCTTCTGGCAAATATAAAGTCTATTTTTAGTTTCAGCCCTGACGTTTTGCAAAGTTTCTCGAGTATTTGTTGCACAGACTTCCGTAATCCGCGCTCACAACTCATGAATAGAGTGACACTGAGTCTCGTATAATTTTGATTTTAGGTATCCCCCATAGAAAAAATCTAAAGGAGTTAGATCTGGTAATCTTGGAGGCCCGATCCATCGTCCTGCATAAACAGTATTCTTTTGCAACAAGATGGAGCTTCTCGTCATTTTGCAGTTGCTGTGAGGAATTATTTGAATACTGTTTATGTCGAACGATCGATAGGGCGCCGAGGATCTGTGGAATGGCCTCCAAGATTACCAGATCTAACTCCTTTAGATTTTTTCGAAAGTATACGAGACTCAGTGTCACTCTATTCAGGAGTTGCGAGAGCGGATTACGAAAGTGTCTGCAACAATTACTCGAGAAACTTTGCAAAGCGTCAGTGCTGAAACTAAAAATAGACTTTATATTTATCAGGAGGTCAACGAGGAACAGTTTGAACATTTATTGTAATAACAGATAAGGTTAGTGTTAGTTTAGTTGCCCTTCTGTTTGTGATGTTTGGTTATTTATAAAAATTAATATTAATTTCAAATTTTTTGCCCGGTTGAATGGAGAATAAAACCCCCCTTCATATGAGCTATCACTCACGACCACCACTCCATGCTATTTAAATTTTTCCAAAGGGTTGTTCCCCTCCAGTAAGGGATAAAATTAGGGGTAAATTATTCATACAAAAATGTACATTGTAGAAATCAAAAATTGACGTGTCTCGGCGATTTTCCTAACAAGAGTCCAGTAGCGAGTTAGATAGGGGGGGGGTAACACTTATGATGCTCACTGTATTACCGTAGCGATGGGATTCCTCTTTTAGTGCCTCTATTAGTTCAAATATATTCGGATGTATTTTTGATAATTTCTTATTTAGGCGGTTATGTCAACCTTGAAGCTAGTTTGTTGTTCTATTTCTTTCGCCGTATCATATCCACATTTTTTTGCACAACCATTGATGAACAAAATAGTTATTAAATTTTTGTACGCTGTATGCTTTAGTTGCATCTTCGTAATCTATTTTGAAACTCTCAGAATTCCACAGTGGTAAATGTTTTTTTATTAGAGAAAACAAACGTACGTATGTTGTTTCTTTCTTAGTAATCCGATTGCAACTCCTGGCTTTCTTGATATAGGTACTTTGAGCGACCCTAATTTAATAAAGGTTAATAAAATCTCGGGATGATTCACTGCAATGAGAGATTTTTAGGTAGGCCTGATAAAAAACTGACACGGCGACATAAATGGAGTTATTGCAATAAATAAAAAAGATGTACAGATTCTGACGATGAGGATCAGCGAAGGGAATGCCCCAAGAAAGATTATTCTCGGATGGCAAATAAGTTATGGTATAAGCAATAAATTTAACTTAATAAAACAAGTTGGAATTTCGGGAAACAAACTGGGATAAGTACATACAAATCATCCGTGGCGTATAACATTCCGGGAACTAAAAAGACGATAAGGACACGCATAATCTTCTTATGACCTATAACAAGGAATTTGACCAGGAATGTGCGAAAGGTTGCACTGCAAAGACATCGACGAAAACATCTGGGACGCAAGATATAAATAGTCTAGAAGAAACACAGCTTCATATAATATTTGCCCAGAACATAGAAGGGAAATTATTGTGGCGTAACTAGAGTTGAGTCATGAAAGGGGGGGGGGGGGTTACCACCACCAGTCAACTTCTCCAACGTATTACTCCCTTCAAAAAAAGATTTCTCATAATATAGGTATAATATATTGTAACGGTCAAACATGGTGTAAACGAATGAAATGCCTAACTTTTGTTGAGTAATAATAATCATCAAATTCTACAAGTAAATAACATTAAATAATCATTTATTTTAATCTGAACCAACATTAGACAGAACATGTTTAATTAAATACAATTTCAAAGCAATCTTAAAGTAGCAATTAATTCATAAAATGTTAGATTTCTGAAGGTTAAAATTAACACAGTAACTCCATAAGCAACTTGCATCGACGATTTTAAGACAATTACAAATATTTTGGCAAATAATACAATAATAAAAATCAAAACTGAATAGTCTCAGACAAGTCTGCAATCGTCACATCTAAGTAAAAGTTATTATTTTAAACACTATGTGAAAAGGAAATTTTCCACATAACCTCAAAATGAAATATTCAAATTTAAACAAATCATTAATCTAAATTTAGGGGAAAGTCAATGAAAATTAGACGACAAAGCGTGGGAATTGCTAAAATCATAATATTATTGTAAAATAAACAATAATAATAGAGTTTAACAGAATTATAACTTCAATAATAACGAAAACAGAAAAACCTTCAGGTATTCTTAATATTACTCAAAATAGCAAATAATTTACACCAAAATCATTCTTTTAATCTAAGGAATGATTTGGTAATGGTTAAAAGATGTATAAAAGTAATTTTTTTTATATTATAATAATTTATTTAAGAATTTTACGTCAAATTCCGATCTAGGAAGCTGTGACATACAAGTTCATAAAAACCAAATTCCGCGATCAAGCGGGGCTTTTGCTAAAAAACCTCCGAAGTGTCCACTTCAATACTCGTTACGTAAACAAATGAAAATCTATGTCAAAGCCATTGTAGATCGATGAAATAATTGTAGAACTTAACCTGTCAAGTCTAAAATAGACTTTCCAATCAACATTTCATCATCCTGTCCGGAGGTAAATCCAGTTCCTGAAACTTTTCCTGAATTTGTATCTAGTTAATGTATCCTGTAGAACATAATCCCGTATTCCTGATTGAAACTTGGTACAACGTCGATTTGCAAACAAGCAACTAAAGTTTGCTAAAAGAATTCATAAAGTATTAAAGGTACCTTTTCATTTTCTTAAATATCGATATTTAAAACTTTAAAATAAACAATAAGGCCAGAGTACTCAACTAATTTTAACCTATATTTTTAATTTATAATGATAAAAACAGAATAACGTAAGAAAGAATTTTACACAATAAATAACAACTATAAAATTTGAAAGACAATAATAATAATAAACATTACACTTACCTTTTTCTGTTTTAAATATTTCACACTACAATCGCAAATTTTGATTTCTGTTTTTTTTTGATTGTGAATAAATGCACACATATTTTTCTTCTAACTGTGTCGTTATTATTGAAGGTTAGAACTTTAAAAGTCAATTTACAGAAGCACGGCTAAGATTCAAGGTTTTTATGCTTCCGGCTGAAGTGAAAGAGGCCACCCCACAAAAATAAACACGTTCTGGCTAAGATTACGTCAGAAGGTAAAATTAATCTTTTAAGAAAGTTACTTACTCACAAAATAAATTAAACTTATACAAAGACAAAAAAAGATTAGGTGTTCCACATCACGTTTCGCGTGGATAAGTAACAATATACTATATATATTACTAGTACTGATATATTTCGTCTACTATATATACTATAATCATGTAGCTTCTAATTAAATAAATAGAATTTAATTTTTTATAAATGTTATTTTGGTTATTTTTGAAAAGGCAATCAAGAAATGGCTTTTAAATACAAGTAAGTCTAATTATTGGTTACAATAACTTACTACACTTAATAAACAATAAATTAAGACTATGAAACAAGAAAAAAATATTCTTAAATATAAAATATATAAGTAAAAAATTGCGAAAGTTCCCTACTCTACAGTCTTTAATATAACTACTGCTATCATTATCATTGTCTTTTCTGAGGTTTATTATTATAGGGTTTTTTAATAATAAAAAACGCGCGGAATAAAAAACGTACGGAATAAAAAACGTACGGAATAAAAAACGTACGGAATAAAAAACGCGCGGAATAAAAAACCTTCGGAATAAAAAACCCTCGGAATAAAAAACGCCTGAATAAAAAACGCGTGGAATAAAAAACGCATGAACAAAAAACGCGCGGAATAAAAAACGCATGAATAAAAAACGCGCGGAATAAAAAATACGCGGAGTAAAAAACGCGCGGAATAAAAAACGCGCTGAATAAAAAACGTACGGAATAAAAAACGCGCGGAATAAAAAACCTTCGGAATAAAAAACCCTCGGAATAAAAAACGCCTGAATAAAAAACGCGTGGAATAAAAAACGCATGAACAAAAAACGCGCGGAATAAAAAACGCATGAATAAAAAACGCGCGGAATAAAAAATACGCGGAGTAAAAAACGCGCGGAATAAAAAACGCGCGGTATAAAAAACGCGCTGAATAAAAAACGCACGGAATAAAAAACGCATGGAATAAAAAGTGCGCGGAATAAAAAACGCTTGAATAAAAAACGCACGGAATAAAAAATACGCGGAGTAAAAAACACGCGGAGTAAAAAATGCGCAGAATAAAAAACGCGGCAAATTTAACGATATTAACGCGAAAAATTTTTTAACTGCCTTCAAAAACAAATTTCGCACATCAAGTAATTTAAATGTTGTATTGTTTTGGAGAAACATAATCTTTTAATTGTGACCAGGATCAGTTCAATGGGATTTAACTCTGCATGGCAAAGAGGCAATCTGAGAATTTCAATTCCTTTTTCTCGGGCCATCTCATCTATAATATATTTTTTGAATTTGTTTTTATGTTGCAAGGGCGGATTTAGCTTTTTTTTTATGGGAGGGGTAAAACTTACCAAGTAGTCCAAGAAAGCTAGTAAATTTTTTTGTAATATCGAACAGAAACTAGTAACTGATCAGATCGACTTAAATTTTTTTGTAAATTGCTAGTAAAGGTGTCCAGAAGTAGAAAACTTTCGTTAGTTGCGTTTTGAGTGGTGGCAGGTTGCGGTGTGAAAAAAAAGAAAAAAAAATTCGTAATTGACAAATTACCTTTTTTAATGAATTAATTACGATTTTCAACACAATAATCGTACCACTAAAACATTGTAACAGTTTGAGAACCCCTGCGCTAGAACGATCCAGTTTCTTTAAACACCCATTTTTCAATTGCCAGATCTTCCTTCGTATTAATCGTAGAAAAATAAAAAAAATCATTTTAATTGTTAGCTCAAGGCCATCAATTTTTACGTAATAATATCAGATTTTCGGTTATATTTAAAAAACTAGAAATGTACGATTTTTATGGTGAAAATCGTAATTTTCTACGCCCTATAACTCGGGAGGGGTTTATTTTCATGAAAAATTGTATTTAACATTAATTCATTTACAACGGATAGTTTATCGATTGCGCAAGTTTATTTTCTTTTTTTCCCTCACTTTTTGATAAAAAAAAACGCCACTATCGAAAGTTTTCTACTTCTGAACTAAACACCTTTCCTAACAATTTTCAAGTCGATCTGTTTCTGCTCAATGATTTTACTTCATTTCTTGGACTAATAGTCCAGTAATAGAAGGGTCAAACCTGGGAATAAGTCTGGCATGAGTTCCCACATAGCGCATTTTGTAGGTCACCGCAGGTGTTTTAACATGAGAAAATCCTTAACGCGTTGTGGTCAAGGGGAGGGGCTGAAAATGGGTTTCCCGCTAATATCTGGCTAAATATGCCAATTAGAGAATTTTTGTTCAGAGATCAGCTCATTCTCTACAAAAATGGTCCTTATCATTTTCTTCGAAAATTCAATAGTTTTCGAGATAATGGCACTCAAAAGTCCCCTCATTTCAGCTGCTGCTCTACCTTTAGGAATTCCGCTTTCTATGAATTAACGCGTAACCGGGCGGACGAATTGTTCAATATCTCGGAAAAAAATTAATATTTTTCGATGATTCAAAGTTCATCGGAATGGGAAAACCCGTAGCTACAATTCCATGTGACTTGAAGTCAGTTCGTATTTACCAAAAATATTTAAAAAAGCGGTCAAAGTTTTTTTCAACAATATTTAGAGGCTGCTTCATTAATTTATTCATATTTTCTTTAAAAATAGTCATTTATTCTAATTTTGCCTTAATAATGGGACCTTAGGGGGTCTTGAATGACCTGTAATTAATAAATAATAATTAATATTATTTGGGACTGGAAGGGGATCGCCAACATATTTCTTGACAAAAGGAAATCCCTCTTTAGAAAAGTTTGGGAAACGCTGATCTAGATGTTTTGATAAAAAAAACCATTTAGAAATATTATTGATTTGAAGAATTAACTTTCACTGGCGCCTAAAATATTTCTTTTATTCGTTAATTGACTCTTTGTAACCGGGCTGATAAATTCTGTTGTTAAATAGGACACATGTTCAACTTGAATGAATACATATTGTTCATATAATTAGAATTATAAGCACATAGAAATAATAAGTAGAATACTAAAAATAAAAGATTTGAGAGCACGAGAATTAGCCGTTATTTCAATTAAAATGATAATTGAACACTTAATTGATACCAGTGATTTCAATTGATTGTTATCATCGTTTTAGTTATTTAGAACTAATAAATTATGAGTGTTGAATTTACTGGAATTAAATATTAATTATAATACGTGCATAGGTGTACACCCATACAAAGAGATTTAATAATTTGGAATAAAGTAAATTCAGAATGACTGCATATTTTCTTTACAATTATATTACATTATTACCTCACTCAATTAGTTCCCCGGATGACAAATTCATAAGATTTTAAGAAGTACTAATATTCAAATTCAAAATTTTATGACAATCAGACATTTAGTTATCTATATGAAGTTATCGAGACAACTTCGAAAAAGTTAATAACGGATAATTCGATAATTTGCCGCCTTTTTGTCGCTAATTAGTTGGGGAGAAAAAAAATTTGTCGCTCTTTTTTTAAAAAAATTTGCGATGTTTCGCTAACTGCATATGAATAATTACTGTATTTCTACTAGTTCAGCTCTTTCGTTTGATACCCATATTGAAGGGGTTTAAAACAATATGTCGTCCGCCGTTTTGTGGAATATACATAATTGTATTGCCATCGGAACTAAAGTTGTGTACCAAATTTCAAATCAATCGCTCAACAGGAAGGGGGTAAAATTTCAATTACTATATTTGACCCTCACAAACAAACAAAACTGTGCCGTTTAAACTAATAAGGTTAGCAAAACATTGCATATTTTTTTAAAGAAAGGAGAGACGAATATTTTCTTCCCACAACTAATTATCGACACAAACGCAGCAATTTGTGGAGACCTACAAAGTGAGAGAAGATAAAAATAACAGAAGTGGTGGAAACATCGTATATTTTTTTAAGAAAAGGGATAAGCTTTTCTCTCCCCAACTGATTTGCGACAAAAAAAGTGGCAGATTCTGAATACTTCATATGAAATTAGCGACAAATTTTTTTTCTCCGCAACTAATTAGCGACAAAAAGGTGGCAAATTATGGATACTTAAGAACTGTGAAAAAATAGAAATTACGGAAGTTGTTTCGCTAACTTTATATGAAGGTAGCGAAACATCACATATTTAAAAAATCTGTTGTGTCGCCACAAGACTTTCCCGGCATTAATTTGGTGTTAAAAGTCCAAATCAAATGATATTTGGTATCCCAAAAAAGTACATAGGGCTACTGCGCCCCCTAGTGGGCCACCAAAAACAAACGGATTCATTTCGCGATGATCCGATACCCAGGGCTGGATTTACACATGGGCTGAATGGGCTATAGCCCAGGGCGGCAGAATTCAGGAGGCGGCAAATTTTGGTAAAAAAGTAAAAAATAAACAAATTATTCCAGAAATTAAAAATATTTGAAAAATTTATTTGTAAAAACTTGTAAACATAAAAATTGTAATAAACTGTAATTTGTTAAACAATATATTCCGTCGACCCGCCGCGGTACACGGTTGGTGGGGGGAGGGGGCAAATTGTGGATAGCCCAGGGGCGGCAAATCTTCAAATCCGCCTCTGCTGATACCCACATACCAAATTTCAGCTCAATCGGATCAAGCGTTTGAACGCTACGGGTTGCGATTTTTAGTTTAAAATTTTTTTTTTTAGGTTAGGTTCAAAATTAAGGAATGAAAATTTCAGGATGTATTTAAAAGTCAGTGAGGCACCTAAATATCAAATAAAAACTTTGTCTTATATTTTTTTCGCGATGTACATAGGGCTCCTGCGCCCCCTGGTGGGTTCAATCCCCGATCACCCGAAACCCATATACCAAATTTCAGCTAAATCGGATTAAGCGTGCGGACGCTATCGTGGAAGAATACAGACAGACACACAGACAGACGGACAGACTTCCACCTGGAAATCGTTTTAATCGTCTCAGGGGACCTCAAAATGGATATATCCGTCGTTATCTTAATTTTTTTTTTGCGCGTTCACAATACTTTCCCTTAGCGAGGGGCCGGGAAAGTAAAAAAAAACAGCGACAAATTTTTTTCTCTGCAACTAATTAGCGACAAAAAGGCGGCAAATTATGGATACTTCAGAAATGTGAAAAAATAGAAATTACGGAAGTTGTTTCGCTAACTTTATATGAAGTCAGCGAAACATCGCATATTTAAAAAAAAACAGCGACATATTTTTTTCTCTGCGACTAAAAGGCGGCAAATTATAGATACTTCAGAACTGAGAAAAAATAGAAATTACGGAAGTTGTTTCGCTAACTTCATATGAAGTCAGCGAAACATCGCATATTAAAAAAAAACAGTGACAAATTTTTTTTCTCTGCAACTACTTAGCGACAAACAGGCGGCAAATTAGGGAATAATCCCTTTTCAACTTTTTGGAAGTTGTCTTGCTAACTTCATATAAGCCATTTACCTCACAGTGGTTTTAGTTGCGCTACTTTTGTCATTTCTTTTTAATGGGAAAATACTGTTCAAGGGAAGCAATGACTTGACAAGTGTTTTTGTAATTTGATTAAAATTAAGATACACAACAGTGGTAAAATTAAAAACTCTTGATATCCAGAAAGCGTACTTGTTATTCCATATCTCTTTGTCAGAAATACATCATTACTCCAACTGTCTATAATTATTATTTATCTATGCTTAGGTGCCCTCAACAATGTTAAGACAGTTATTACACTGATTTGCTATAAGATCTTATATCTTTACGCACTGCTGTATGTAGGAAAAATTTAAAGCAAATTGCGGACCCCTATGACTAATTAATGCAGGTCCGCAAATACAAATTAAAGGGGCAATTTGCGGACCTGAATTAATTAGTAATCGGGATTCGTACCTGTGGTTAGCTGGCGGCGGGAGATGGGAGAAACATAACCTATGTGAATATGTGATGTTTTGTATATTTGTTAACATATTATTGTATAAGGATATGCGTCTGTAAAATATGCTGTTTTTTTGAGGAATGTGAGGTATAATTTACTCATGTTTGATGTGGGTACATAAAAGTTGTGCTGGGCTCTTTAAACTACCCCGTTCAAATGCTAAATGGATTTGTATTTCAGGTTGTTAGTTTTACCAGAAAGATTTTCGATTTTAGAAATTGTAATATAATTAACCATTGTATGGATTGATCTTTCATTTTTGAATATTTGCTTCCAGAACCATTCATAGTAAGATGCTTATACAGGGTGTTTCCAAATGACACTTACAACGTCTGGCTGTAGATACCTCTCGTAAAATTGGACAAAATGATATAAGGAAAGAGGTCCAACTCGATTACTTTTCGTAATACAGGGCGTGAAGTTAGAAGAGTATATCCCCTTTTCCCAACGATTTTATACGCCCATGGTACACATACCGAAAATCTTGTGGTTTTTAAGATATTTAATGTTTTTATGAAGTTTGTAAGATCTTTTATTAATGAAATAACCAATAATATTTTTCTTGGATTTCTTTAATAATTTTTTTCTTATTTTTTTTATAACCACTAGACACTAGACACTATACACAAGTCTAGTGGTTATAAAAAATTAAGAAAAAATTATTAAAGAAATCCAAGAAAAATATTATTGATTATTTCATTAAAAAAAGATCTTACAGACTTCATAAAAACATTAAATATCTTAAAAACCACAACATTTTCGGTATGTAAAGGTTATTCGTTTTTTACTTAAAAATTGTTAAGCAATACAAAAAAAATACCTTCAAATACCATGGGCGTAGAAAATTGTTGGGAAAAGGGGATATACTCTTCTAACTTCACGCCACTGGATCTAGATATGAAACCTGATTTTTTACTAAAATATGTCTTTTTACATTTAAAAACGACCTGCTAAATTTCAAATTAATATATTAATCCGTTTTAAAGTTTTTAAATAAAAACATTTATTTTTTTTTACCTTTAACGCCCTGTATTACGAAAAGTAATCGAGTTGGACCCCTCATTCCTTATATCATTTTGTCCAATTTTACGAGAGGTATCTACAGCCAGACGTTGTAAGTGTCATTTGGAAACACCCTGTAGTATGTATACATGCAGTATAAGTAGAACATGACAAACATTAAGACACTTGATCCTATAAATAACACAATTTGCGGATCCCTATTTTGTATACATGAAGGTCCGAAATTTGCGGACCTGCATTAATTAGAAATAGGGGTCCGCATTTTGCGGACCACGAGACTCTTCCAAATTTCCAAATTTAAAACCGCCTAATCCAGATATTTTATTATAGACGGTGGATTCTACCAACTATTCGAATATACTAAAAATCGCTACAAGTTGATTGCGCTTTTTTCAATCAAACGTTTGGGTACAGGTAAATTGCACACAATAATCCTTTATTAAGTATGGTAAATTGAAGGGACCGTAATCCCTTAGGTAAAATGCACACCGAGCTATGAGAGGTAGGGAAAATACAAAGTCTGGGCTTAAGTAAGGAATATCGCGATAAAAGTTCTGAAATTGGTCGTTGGTTAAAATACTGTTTTGGCTTATTCTATTTGTTCTAATTTTGCTATTTCCTACTAGAAACTTATTTAGATGACGAGGCTGATTTTCCAGTTGATATATGGGCAGAATTGAGTCCGCTGTAACTCTAACAACTAACTCTTTTAATGCATATTTTAATAATTCATTTTACACATCGAACCCTTCATTATATACATTCATAGACAAACTAAAGGAATTTCAGATTATCGTTTAAATAAAAATTCAAAGTGTCAATGAGTCTAAAATAAGTAATAACCAGGGCTTAAACCTTTTGGAAAATTTATATAATCAAAGACAGTTGGGAAATATTGACAGTCTCCATTTTTTAAAATGTGTCGAATTTTTGACGACCTTTCTTGTAAATATGTATTAATACAGTGAGTTTAAATTTATATGTCATGTATTTCTATATTTAAATTGACATTTTTAAATAATAGTTATTTATGCACCAAGTTCGTTATATAGATCCTAACGCCCGGAGGGTAACAGTCAGCCAGAGGACCTGTTGCCTGGTGGGCGTTAGGATCCAGTAACGTTCGCGGTGCATACAGGATTTTATTTTTCACGAAAAATTTATTTTATTTTAATGAAAAACCTATTTTTTTATATTTTGACGTTTGATGTCAGTGTTACATTATAACGCCCGCTCATTATGTCCTAGGGCATTATGAGTGTATTTATAGCAACCGTATCCAAGGTAAAATAAACAAATAAAATAAGCGAAAAATAATTTTTTTTTTATAAATCTAGTTTCATTTCAAATATATAATGACAAATATGTTCCTATTGCTTGGTGTCTGGTGTGAAAATTACCTGCAGGATTAAGGCATCCAAAGGTTTTACGCCCCTATATCTGTAGAGTAGGGAGTTAGTCCCACAGCACTTAGGCCACATTTGACCCATTGTACATCCTCCCGAGGAGTTGTCCTCCTAGGTCATCGTCCATCCTGTCCTTTCCAGGAAAGTGGACAAGTCACTAGGAGACATCTCCTTTATATCGGCAGGTGTAGGCCAAGACTCACCGAACACGCACTCTCTCATTGACGATAACTCCGGGCAATCGCATAGAATATGATTGACCGTTTCGTCTTCCTGTTCACACATCCTGCATAGATGTGTGTCCACTAGCCCAATTGTATGGAGGTGTTTCCTTAGTTGACAGTGGCCAGTCAGAAATCCTACTACTAGACGTAGGTTTTTCCTGATCATCGCTAAGTATTTCTTCGATGCCAGCTTCCCAGGGTCGCCCTGGGTGACCCTGGCAAAACTGCATCCCTTGATTTAATCCCATCTCTTTAGAGATTGAGCATGGGTGTAACGTTTGGCTAGTTCCGCAATTGCCGAAGTTGTCAAGCCGTAGGTGTCGCTGGGTCCTAAAAGTCTTAGTCCAGCCGCTTCCCTGGCAATCGGCAATGCGGTTACCTTTACTCCTGTCGTGCCCTTTATCCCACCGCAGGATAACATTGTTATCTACCGAAGCGTTAGCTAAAGCTTGATGGCACTCTAATACTAGCCCTGATGTAACACGCTGTCTTTTCAAGGCTAGTAGAGCTTGTCTGCTGTCAGTGCAGATTATTATGTTTTTGCCAGAAATTCCTTTTCTGGTTAGTTCTTTTGTGGCAATTGAGATACCAGCCAGTTCTGTTTAAACCACGCTGGTATTATTTCCCATTCCCCACTTAATTCTTAGGCTTAGTGATCTGGACTAGACACCACATCCTGAGCCTTCTTTGGTTTTGGAGCCTTTTGTGAATATGCGTATTGCATTTGCAGCATCTGACTCCGTGTTCTGTTTTATCTGTATTTTGTAGGGTTTGTTAAACAGAAACTTGGGTTCAATTGCATCGCTGACCGCCTGCAGCAGAGGTAATGCAGTAAGCGCTTCTCGCCATAGGCTTAGTCTCAATTGACCCACTCCTACTTCGGGGTTTACACCAGCCGTGCACAATCGTAACATGGCCATCAACGCAACCTCTTTGACGTGCAGGTCCAGAGGGGTCAGACCAGTAATTAATTCCATTGCCGCGGTTGGTGTTGTTCTCATGGCTCCTGTTATGTTTAAACAAGCCATTCGCTGTATTTGATATAATTTGTTGATGGCCGTTGCTTGTAGAACCTTCGGTCCCCATGCAATGGCTCCGTATTTTAACATGGGTCTTATGATTGCAGTGTAGATCCAGGTAACCACTCGGGGTGAAAGACCCCATGTACGTCCCACTGTTCTCCGACATTGCTCATAAGCCACATATGCTCTTTTTGCTCTGCTTTGTAGGTGAGAGTTCCATGTTATCTTCCTGTCGAGGGTAATACCAAGGTATTTCACCTCTTCAGTGAAGTTTAATTTGCTTTTGAAAATTTCAGGGGGTTTTAAGCCCGATATTCTTCTTTTCCTGGTGAAAAGGACCATCTCAGTCTTGTTGGGATTGATAGACAGTGAGTGTTCCTTACACCATGTTTCTATTAATTTAAATAAATTTAATTAAACATAGTATGTTCTCAAATTTGCCGGTCTGCAAGATAACTATGTCATCTGCGTATGCAATTGTGTAGAAGCCATTATTGTTGAGGTGATTAATCAGGGTATCCAGAACTATGTTCCAAAGGAGGGGTGATAAGACTCCTCCTTGTGGACATCCCCTCATGACCAGCCCTCTTCTACACTGATACTTATTGCTCTACTAGAGAGCGTCTTGAGTATCCATTCGCTCACTACCAGGGGTACATTCCTGGAGTTGAGTTGCTGGGTAATTGTTGGAAAGGTTGTTTTATCAAACGCTCCCTCAATATCTATGAATATACCCAGGGTGGATTCTTTATTGTCCAATGATCTTTCAATTCTGCCAACCACTAGGTGAAGGGCCGAATCTGTGGATCTTCCCAGAGTATATGCATGCTGGTTTGGATGAAGTGGGTTGTGAACTAGCACCTCATCTCTTATATACCTCTCACATAGCCTCTCCATTGTTTTTAAAAAGAACGATGTGAGACTAATTGGTCGGAATGCTTTTGGTAAGGTGTAATCCATCCTTCCTGGTTTGGGTATGAATACCATTCGTACTTCTCTCCACTTTCTAGGAATATACCTCAGAGCTAGAGAGGCGAATTTGTCCAGCCAAAATATGCATTTTTCGAAAAAAAATTTGAATTGGCCGCCATTTTTGGGAAAACAATAGTAGAGAAAAAAATTCTGTCTTAAAAAGAAGGATTTTGTGAGTACTTTTGTCTAAGAAAAACCAACATTTTATTTCTTTATTTAAAGTGCCCAATTTAGGGAATAATAAAAAATAAAAATTCGATTTTCATTTTTTTCCAATATTTTTATCGCGGTATTTATGATTGATTCTCTTAGAAAACTACTTCAGTCCAAAAAATGTTTAAAAAAATAAAAAAAATATTTCAGGTTCTACAGTAAGATTTTTGTGAGGGAACAAATCAATATAAAAAATGAAAATGGAATTTTTTTTTATTATTCCCTAAATTGGGCACTTTAAGTAAAGAAATAAAATGTTGGATTTTCTTAGACAAAAGTACGCACACAATCCTTCTTTATAAGATAAAGAATTTTTCTCTACTATTGTTTTTCCAAAAATGGCGGCCAATTCAATTTTTTTTCGAAAAATGCCGATTTTGGCTGGACAAATACATTTTTTTTTAAATTCTTACCATGTCTTCCCGACATAAAATACATATTTCCTCCAATTTTTAAGAAAATTCGAGGATTCTTTGTTCATTTATTGCCAATTCAGTAAGAAAAAAAATAATGTGAGCGAATTCGTTTTTTGAGGTTGGGATGCATTTTTAAAAAAACCGGATATACGGATCGATACTCTACTTGTCATTTTATCGAATTCTCAAAATTTTGTTTCCAAAGAAAAATACACTTTGATCTTTTTAAAAATAAAGAAAAGAAAATATACCATTCATAATGAACGAATTTATTTACATTTTTAAGAAAATTTAAAAATAAACAAGAATATTATATATTAATAATAATTATAACGCTCAAAAAAACTAAAACGACATAACTAAAACCAAAAAGAAAATCGTTGCCATGCCTATTTTCGTAAGTGGCATGAAGATGTTGACGAAGAGCAACTAACAAATGTCAGTCAATAAAGTACCTACATACCTCGAATGGCCGCATTGGCTAGTAGATTCGACAAAATATTTTGTAAAAAATATAAGTACCTACACAGCACCTGTCAGGTCAAAATAGTGTACTAAACACAAACAAATAATAACTACGGGAAACTAAAAAGTCAAATTTTGTACCTAAACAATTCCAAACAATGAAAATGTCAAATTATCACAGCCTCCTAAGATACACTTAAACTTTCAACATACTTGAAACGCCAAGGAAAAGCGAAGAATAAATTTTTCTCAAGATGGGAATTCTTATAAAATCCGAGGATCGAATACAATTCATTCATAAAACATTTTCAATATTTTGCAACGCTGTATATTTGCGAGTTGATATTTAAAAGTGAAATATCTGATATATTTTTGAAATATTTAGTGGAAAGTGATTTCTTACGCCAAAATATGTTTATAAAATATATGCTAGAAAATAATTATATACCTCATGGATTTAAAAAACAATTTTTTGATTTAAAAGAAGAATGGAGAATTAAATATCTAATATTTTTCCAACACGAATTTATTTTACTTTTGCTCACGAATTACGGTTATAAAAAATTATTTAAATTAAATTATGCAAGGATTTCATAAAAGTATCGGTCATAAACATACAGAAATGTTTTTAACCAAATTGGATGAAGTAAATATTTTTAACAAACTAAAAGATAAAAAAGGCAACACTGTACTTCATTTAGCGTGCAGATTTAATTCTAAAAAAGTTGTCGAATTATTATTCAATAAAGGTCATTCTATTGACGTCCCTGACAATGATGGAAAAACTCTATTAGATTCTGCTGTATTGGGGGGTAATATGCCAATTGTTGAATTTTTAATAGACAAAGGACAATCTATTAATATTCGTGACAATGATGGGACAACATTATTGCATTATGCTGTTTATGGGGGCAATAAGAAAATTGTAGAATTTTTAATGAAAAAAGGACATCCTATACAGGATGTGTCACGATGGTGGCTCATTAGCCATATATAGAGAACTACAGATATTTGAAATTTGAAAATTGGGTTACGGGGGTTTGTCAGTACGACCTATTCAATGAAAATATTTTCAACTACCGGTTACTTCCGGTTATATCGGAAGTAGACATCAACTTTGTTAGCTCAAATGGCATGTACCGTTTTTCTTTTTATTTTTGGATTCATCATCAAATTTCGAACAAAAAATTATTAACACACCACCGGTCTAAGTTTAACAGTTTCCGAAATATTTGAGATTTTTGTAAATTTTTTTGAAAAACACGCATTTACTTTAATTTCCGTATCTGGCTTAGTTGTTAAGCTATTAATTTCAAATTTTATACAGAGATTGTGAGAATATTCTTCTAGCTTGCGGTGAAACACCAAATGCGATATTTTATACAGGGTGTCTAGAATGGAGCGTCCAAGATTCATATTTTCAATTCCCAATAAGTCGATAATTTCAAATGAAACACCCTGTATTTTATTATCATGCCTGAATCAGTTTTTTATTCTATTTCGATCTGCATTAGCATTCCCTATACCTAAATTTATGTATTTCTGAGTTATTGCTAGATTTATTATAATTTGGAGATATCTTACATAAATTGGTAGGTAATATAATCTAGCATGCCATGAATATTGAAAAGACAGTTGTAATAAACAAACTACTGGACAATTATATTATTTTATTTTCTAACTTCGTTCAATTTGTAGTGAAAATGGCTTTTCTGGGTTGAATGAAGATTTATTAAATCTTGTAATGATTTATGGTAAATGCAATCGCATAATTAGTCGTAGGTACGTGCCAATTATTCGCAGATACTTAGAAAACGCAAACCCAATAGGGAAATGGTCTGGAATATTATCGACAATCTTTTATTGCACGGATCGATTAAACCAAAAGTTAAAAAGACCAAATCAAAAATTGATGAAGAATTGGAAATAACAGTCTCAGCTTATTTTCGTGCTTTTCCAAATGCGTCATTGCGTGATGCAAAAGTTAGTTTTAGAGAATCTTTTAAAACAATTCATAGCATCTTCATTACTGTAACCCAGAAGAGCCATTTTCACTTACAAATTGAACGAAGTTAGAAAATAAAATAATATAATTGTCCAGTAGTTTGTTTATTACAACTGTCTTTTCAATTTTCATGGCATGCTAGATTATATTAAATTAAAGTAAATGCGTGTTTTTCAAAAAATAAAAAGAAAAATGGTACATGCCATTTGAAATAACAAAGTTGATGTCTACTTCCGATATAACTGGAAGTAACCGGTAGTTGAAAATATTTTCATTGAATAGGTCGTACTGACAAACCCCCGTAACCCAAATTTCAAATATCTGTAGTTCTCTATATATGGCTAATGAGCCACCTTCGTGACACACCCTGTATATGTTTGCGAAAATAATGGGAGAACGTTATTACATTACGCAATTTATGGGGGCAATAATGGAAAAAGGGCATCCTATTAAAGTATGTGACAACGATGCAAAAACGCTTTTACACTATTTAGTTTTGGGAGGCAATAAGTCAACAGTTGAATTTTTAATAATCAAAGGACATCCTGTTAATATCAGTGATAAAATAGGGAAACTCCGTTACACGATGCTGCTTTGAAGGATAACAAGGCAATTTTTAATTTTTTAATAGACAAAGGACATCCTACTGATGTACTCGACCAAAAAGGAAAAACGCCTTTGAAATACTCCGATAAGTATCACCAGCGAAAAAACGAACGAAGAAGTCCATCGTGTCATATTTTATAATACAGAAATACTTGGGGTCTTATAATACAGACATCCAAAATCCAATCTGTATGAATTTTGACGCCATTGAAGCCAAATTTTTCTATATTCTTCCATACGAACAATATATGTAATTTATCTTAACTTTCCATAAAACAAAATTAAAAACGAAAAAATAAAACGGCTTTTAGCGTTTTCCTCGAAAATACATAAGTTTTAGATATTTTAATTATCTACAACTTTTACGTTAAAGTTTTTTCGATAGGATTCTTATTTCAGTCACAAATTGTAAAAAAACCAATATCCAACACTTAAAACCTTATATTTACCTACTCCCACGCCTCTTCCGGAGCTTTTACTCAGTCGTTTTGATTTTTCTTAATTTACCCGAATTTTTTCTACCATCCACATACTGCTAAGAATTTTCCAAGAATCCTAATTTAAAATTTGTTTATGGAATGTAACTTAGTTATCTAAAAAAACTTTATGTAAATAAATTGGTAAATTATATTTTTTCTTTTTATTTTCTAAAATCTCCTTGCACACGAGAAATTGAAGTGTTGCCCAAATGTCACTTTTTTCTAAGTGTTTCGTGTAGGACTTAGACGCCAATGACCAATGGCGCATTTGACTTGACTCTAACTACATTGACAATCACAGCCATCTAAGAATAAATTCCGTTTTTATATAAATAAACCTGTTAACCCACTAGGTCGGAAATTCTAAATGAATTTATGCATAAACGATAAAGAAGGGGATTTAGTGTTTCTAGGTAAAAATATCTAAAGATATAATTACCCGTTTCCAGAGAAATTGCAATTTAAAGAATAATTAGTATTAAATCTCCCGGGTAAATCTAACCAATGGGGTGGCGATCTCATGCGATTAATTTCGTCGATGTTGTCATTTCTGGGTTAAATGCTCTTATCACTTGCTTACACCAGTCACCAGTTCGACGTAAGTCTGTCATAGGAAGTGTTGATTACTTATTTGTTATTGTCGAATGTGAAATTCTGGATTGCTGTTTGCTGTGTAATTTTTTTATGATTTTGTGATTTTAGTGTAATTATTTGTTGTAAATTTAAAGATAAACCAGTATTTCGGAATAACATTAGAAATAAATGAGGTTATATTTATATCCAAATGTCACGACCGTCAGCTGATTCAGATTCAGATTCTTAATTCTTAATGCATATTGTATTTTCTACAAAAAGGTTCCGATAAAGAGATTAGTAAATAATTTTACTTTGAAGGTTTAGCTGTTGTCTTTCAAAAAGTCTCGACTTCAACGTACTTAACAGTTTTTAATTTTTTTAATCCTTTAATTATAATACTTATAATTGCACACATTAATAGGGTACAACGGACATTATTTTTTATCTCTGATACCTATTAAATTAATAAGAACGTTTTTAATAATATTTTATAAACTGTCTTTGGTTTTTTGCCTACAAATATAATAATAATAATAATAATAGAGCTTTATTCAAATAATAATAAGAACAATTTCATAGTAACATTTGAAACAATTTAAGCAAAGCTAGAAGCTGATAAGCATAAAAATACTTGTTTCAGCAAAAAAAAGAAAAAAATTGTATCATTTTAAAAATCCAATATATGTACAATGAATAAGTAGTAAAAAAATATATAGAACTCATATTAAAGATGATATTAATAATAACATAAAAATAAAAACCATAATTTTAATGTTAGTAATATAAATATATTCTAAAGATACAACTAAAACAAACACATGTAATACAAATGAATCGGAGTACCTATAAGATTGAGTACTTTGTGGAACGATACTTATATAACGTACATTATTCAAAAAGCATTTCTAAATTATCCCGTGAATTGATGAGAATGAAATTTTTTAGCTTTTTTTTGAACAAATATTTGCTTAAAATAGATTTAATTTCTGCAGGTATAGTGTTGTAGGTTAGGGGCTAAAAATGTAAATGTATGTTGCGTAGAGAATTTATTGTAATTTCTTTATATTTAATAAATATGAATTATGAATTTTTTTTGTTTTTGTCATAAGGGGGACCATGTAATTGTTTTTTTGTCGAGTATTATATTTATGCTCTGGAAGAGTTGCCGAGTACCTACATTTTAAATGATAATAGTAGCAAGCTTGTAGAAAATATAGTTGTCTCAAATCGAGTATGTTTGTTTCCGAGTATAGACAATTAGATGGATATTTAGAGGGTTTGTCATACATTATTTTAAGAAATTTTCTTTGAACTATTTCTAAATATTTAATGTGCGATTTATATGCAGCGCCCCATGCGCAAATTCCGTATCTAAGATGACTCTCTACGAGTGCATAATATAGTGTTCTTAAATGCCGTAGAGGTAAGACATCTTTCATTTTTCTAAATTTGTATAAAATAGTTCTTAACTTATTTAATATGTAAAATATGTGTAAGTCCCATTTAAGGTGAGAATCTATGATGACACCTAAATATTTCATTTTCTTAACGGGCATGATACTCATTTCGCCACTTCTACTACCTATAGATAACGTATTAAAATTTGGAAGGCCTCCTGAGGTACAACTGAATGGTAAATAGTTTGTTTTTTCTATATTTAACGTAAGTAATTTGTGTTGTAACCATTCTGAAATAAGAGTAAAGTCAGATTCAGCTGTTAGTTTTAAACTTTGCCAGTCATCGTCTTTGTAAAAGATATCTGTGTCGTCTGCGAAACCAATTATTTTTCCCTTAGTTTTCAATTGATACAACCCATTAATATAAATATTGAAGAGTATGGGTCCTAAGACAGAGCCTTGCGGGACTCCGTACTCTATTTCTTGTTCACTACTGAGTTCATCGCCCACTCTGGTTTTTTGAGACCTACCACTAAGGTAACTAGAAAAACTTTGAAGACAATTACCTCTAATACCAATATTCTCAAGCGACTGACATAGTAGACGATGACTCACCGTATCGAAAGCCTTTCTTAAATCAATGAAATATAAATTCAGAGTTTAACATCATGTAACGCTACCTTTTTCGGTAATCCACAAACATGATTAATAGTCGTATGTTTCTGTTAACAGAAGTCTAGTGTTACCCACTGGCGGATCTGAGGCCCCCCCTCCCCCCTCCGGCCAAAATGTCTGTCAGCAAATCTCAAATTCGTGTTCAGCGACCGCGAAAACATAAATAATAAAAAGAATTAGGACTGTACCTAAACTTTCCGCTAACTGCCCTTCTATTTTCTAATATGACTAGCCTAAAGACGAAAACACACGTTATACAAACCAAAATTACTCGTTGTATTGAATATTTTCTCAAAGACTCAATCATCCTAAATTTTTATCACTTAATCACTTTGGTTACAAATTTCCATTAACTGATGCCCCGCCCCTGAAAAAACTCCCTAGATCCGCAACTGGTGTTAGCTACGACTGCTCTTGAAGTATGAAGCGCAAAAATTTTGGAAATGTATTCTACTGGCCATATAGTTTCATATGGGCCAATAAAAAATTTTTATTACTAAGCCTCATTACATAGAGTTTATTAAAAGTCAGCAATCATATTTCTTTTCAAGTTTATAAAATATTTACTATACAGGGTGTCCCATTAAGAATGGGACATAGAACAACCGCAGATTCTCCAATTCAAAATAAAACGATTAAGCAAAATATGCTTAGATAAAATGTTATTCGTTTCCGAAATACGGGGTGTTGAAGTTGAAAACTGAAAAATTATTAATGGCCATAATTTTTTTAATACACCGTATAATTTTACTCAAATCGGCACACTTGTTAAATACCATAAAATGCATCTAAGAGTAAAAAAAACAGTTCAGTACGCTCTACCAGTGGCGTACGGCAGGAGTAAGTAATGCTTGTACCCCTTCTAAATGTTACGCCGCTGTCTAAATTTTAATTTTGACTATTATTTTAAGTTTTTTGATATTTTCTAAGTCAATAATGTACACTTGTTAGTTTGTTGTAAAGTCATTGTTTTTCGAGATATTCGCAGTTAAAGAAAGATAGACATGTACTTTTTATTTGTATTATTATTAATAATATTCATTTTTACAATCAATGAGATTCGCGACCAAACAGCTTTATTCTATTTTTTTTTTATTTTTTTGTTCTGATTTATAATGTTAAGTTCCTAATAGGCACGTTGCGATTGTGAGAATATTTATTAATTTATAATTGAAAATTTTGACAGCAGGCTTTGATTTATAATGAAATTCTGTCAGTGTCAGTTAAACATTTTCGTAGTAACTTCTGTTGCCGATAAGTGATTGTTATTAATAACTGTAATATTATTGTAAAATGCCACGTCATAACGAATTTTCCAATTTAGAAATGAGGGACATGGTTTTTACTTTGTTTGGTTTTAAGACAAAATTGTAAAAATGAATATTATTAATAATACAAATAAAAAGTACATGTCTATCTATCTTTAACTGCGAATATCTCGAAAGACAATGACTTTACAACAAACTAACAAGTGTACATCATTGACTTAGAAAATATCAAAAAAATTAGTCCAAATTAAAATTTAGACAGCGGCGTAACATTTAGAAGTGGTACAAGCGTTACTTACTCCTGCCGTACGCCACTGGTAGAGCGTACTGAACTGTTTTTTTACTGTTAGATGCATTTTATGATATTTAACAAGTGTGCCGATTTGAGTAAAATTATACGGTGTATTAAAAAAATTATGGCCATTAATAATTTTTCAGTTTTCAACTTCAACACCCCGTATTTCGGAAACGAATAACATTTTATCTAAGCATATTTTGCTTAATCGTTTTATTTTGAATTGGAGAATCTGCGGTTGTTCTATGTCCCATTCTTAATGGGACACCCTGTATACACTCACGATAATGCCAATGTAATGGATACTGCATTTGTTACTTTTGATTAAACGTTATTTTATACCCCACTTATGTGTACTTTTCAATTTTTTTTTATTAATAATCATCAGATAAGTCGGTTCAGCGAATTTTCCATTTATTTCCCTCTTCAATTCCAACTCATTCAAATATCAAAAAAATTTAAAAAAAAATCTTAAAGATTATATCAAAATAAAAATAACTAACATTTGTCTATTTTATCATCATACAGTTCATTTTGATATACCTACTTGCACTAAAATGAAACTAAAGTAACGTTCACAAAGAAAATGAGATAAACGTCGTAAAGGTTAATGTTAAAATAATGCAGGAGCATTATAATGCAATAAGGAGTTAGAGGGATATACTGGAATTTTCTACTAATATAAAAAGTGGCTATACATTATTTTGTATCCATTTATTTATTCAACAGTTGGACAGATCAGGTATGGCGACCTGCCTATCTGTTGATGGAGGTGTCGATACACTGCGACCTATAAGATCTATTGTGGCTCCTTCTGTTGCTCACCAGACGTCGACTGCAAGCTACCGAACAGAGAGGGTGTGTGTTTAGAAGCTTGAGTAGACAAGTGACTAAGTGGTCTGTAAAAGCGAAAGCCAGAGCAGCACTTGGAAACAAAAAGCGAAGAATTTTTGTTAGAGTCCTAATAACAAAACCAACAGTGATCTATGATTTCTTAAATTATAGAATCAATATCTGTACAAGCGAGATATCATTTTAAAAATTATTATTTTTAAAATGAGAATATATTATTTACGAATAATATAATAACTTTATTTTCAGAGTACTAATCAAATTCTCTTACAGGAACTAGAATTAATGATTTTTACTGTTACAGGATAATTTTTCCAGAGAAGAAAACAAGAATGTCCCAAAAAGGGACGGGCACCACTCTCAAAGGGCCCAAAGACAAGGATAAGAAGTAGAAACCAATAAATGAATGAGATTGAGAAAAGACATGAAGAACACCAAGACGCCATTATAGAAGCGCGAAGGAAGGAAAATGAGACACTAAATAAACAAATAGCAGGACTTACGAAGCAAATGACAGAGCATGCACAACAATTGTCACAACTAATGACAATGATGAAACAAAAGGAAAGCGAGACGCCCATGGACGTTGCCGATGTCCCACTCCCAATAGCCGAAAACGAGGACCCTGACTTCTAAAAGTCAAAAAACCAACTTAAAAAATACCAAACGCCAAGAACCACACTAGGAAGCGCCGGAGGCGCCACCTCCTCGTGGACGACAACGCCCGAGGGCAACAGACGGCCTAAAACCGTTCGCCCAGAGGCAGTCGTAAGAGGAGGGTTCTCTCAAACGTGTCCTAAAGAGGAACGTAGAGAAAAGGTACCTCCGATTCATATCAGCTACGGTTAACTAAACTGGACGCAGATGAAAGCCACGATCATTGAAAAAGACATCCACTACGAAAAGGCCGCAATTCGCAACCACGAAATCAGGGTGTGGCCAAAGACGACAGACGACCACTACAAATTATTAAGATTTTTGGACACAATAGATGCCAAATACCACACCTACCAACTCGAGGGAGAAAAATGCCACAAAGTAGTACACCGAGGAGCCCCAAAAGATACCGACCCCACAGAAATCGGACTAGACCTACAGGGACAAGGATTAAACCTAATAAGAGTGCAACAGATGCGCTTTAAGAGAGGAGAAAAGAAGCCACTAGCGCTTTTTCTAATCAACGTGCCTCCTGCAGAACGGGAAGCGATGATAAGGGTAACACGAGGCGTAGGACTTGTCATACGCATCGAAAAGTTACGTATATCAGCGGCCTCCTCACAATGCTACAGGTGCCAAGGCTTCCACTATTCACGGACTGGATGCCGCCGCGATGTTAAATGCGTAATGTGCGCAAAGGACCACAGAGCTGAGGACTGCGACATAAGGAAAAACATGGATGTCTGGGCCACCTGCGCAAACTGCGGGGGCGAACACCCAGCCAGTTATCGAGGATGCCCAATGATGCCAAAATCAAGGACCAACAACAAAAGACAATAACGAAACCAGCACACTGCACAGAGGGCATAACATACGCCAACAGTGCAACGACACTAATCAAAAATGTCATTCAGAAAAGAAGGACGAAATGGAAGAAGACAAGTCAATAATAAGAGACCTGCTCGCTTTCTTAGAAAGTAGGCTATAATAACACTGGTAAAGAATAAATAACTAATTTGTCAAATGTTTTAATTTTCAGATTACCACTGGTGACATTTCTCGAAGGCCTACATTCTTCAAAAATTAAGTTTTTATTAAAAAATCTGGCCCTCAGTGGGCAAATTTCGATAAATTCCATCTGTATTTTCAGGATTTTATTGCAGCGATAACACGAGAAACAGACCAAGGACTGTACCAACGATAGACGACCAACCGCCTGAGGATGAGCCTTCCCTAGTTGCCGAAACGAGGAAACAATATTCAGTCCCACCCCGTGCTCAGCATCCTCGAAAACGGGGGGGGGGTACGTACATACCATGCGCAGGATTAGCTCGAGGGGGGGGGGGGGTGTTAAAAAACGAAGGAACTATAGTTTGTCCATCGTAAAGAAAATTGATGTAAACAGACTTTTGACAACGTTTGCCGATTTGAAGTATACAGGGTGGCGCAAATTGAATTGAAGATTATTGGGATTTCGTAAACCTTTATACAGTGTGTCCACGGATGGGGTTCGCAAGAGGAGAAACTTTTTTATTTTTAGTTTTAACGAAAAAAGTCATTCTTGATAAAAAGTTTTGCTTGTTCTAAAACCTAAAATGCAACTATCAGATGTCATATTTTTGTATACGAGTATACGAGGTTTATCAAAAAATATGAATTTTGCTCAAGAGTAAAGTACCTTTATTTTTGAAATATGAAAAAAAAGTTATTAAAAAAACTTGTTTATAATGACATTTTACGTCAACATACCGATTTTCAACAACAACTTTAAGAAATTTTTTATTTTTACCATTTTTTGATACACCCCCATGACTGCATTAGGAAAACATGAATTTTATTTATTTTTTTGGGATTTTAGAACAAGTAAAACTTTTTATCAAGAATGGCATTTTTCGTTAAAACTAAAAATAAAAAAGCTTCTCCTCTTGCGAACCCCATCCGTGGACACATCGTAGATACAAAGTTCATTAAATGGGGAAAAAGATGTTTTCGTTTTATTTAATTAAAAATTAAAAAAAAGTTTATGAAATTTATAGCATATCAGTTTTATACATTTTTGGAATAATTTTATTTATAATATTTCAAGTAAAGATACAGAAGGTTTCCTCTTGCGCACGGTTTCCCCTTGCGCACGGGCCTGGGTATATATTTGCCGCTGCTATTTAAAAAAATGACCCTTTTCGGTGTAAGTATTGGCCGGTGGAGGGGTTGGTGGAGGTCGCAAGCATTATCCAACACCACCTCCTTGCTCAATATCCTCGAAAATGGGGGGGGGAAAGTGTGTTTTCTACAGAGAAACCTTGTAAAACGATTTTAACCCCTCTAGGGGTGGTTTTTGGCCGTTTGAAGGGGACGCCGAGGGTAAAAACCCTCTGATTCCGTTTCAGCTACCTCGAAAACGGGGGGGGGGGAGACTAAATTGGCCCTGTCCGGAAAAAAGTGAAAATCACCTCAAATTACATTATCACTCTGCAGACACACACAACGATTTTTGGACGGCCGACTCTTACCGCAAAATATCAAAGGAATGTGTGTATGACTTTTTCAATTCAATGTGTTATGATGCAGTATTTCGCTTGTGATATTTGACCTTATAGCGGAGAATGATGGCCTAAAAATGGGGTTTTTGCCGCGTTTTTTAATTCTAGAATGTATTAAAGAAAATTTAAAAATATCGATTATGGGTATCACATAGCCCTCGCCGTTAAAATAATTGTACACCTTTCAATTACACCCTGTATATGAACCCTTTTGGTTGCGACTATGTATTTGAAGAAATTATGTCGTTATAACTTACTGTTTCTCGATTAAGTGATAAAGCAACGTTATAAAACTGTACCATTGAAGAAAAAGAAAAATTAACACCAGAGATAACTAAAAACCAGAAGAAAACTATTGCTCTAGTTTTGTTTATTTTGTTATAATACTTGCATATTTTATTGCGTTAAGAAAAAAGCCGCATTAGTATATATTTTTTCAACTTCCTTTTTAATTCGAATCTAAAGAAAATCGCCACCTAAAGAAAAGATTGAGATACACCAATTAACTATAAATTTTAATTCTTTGGCAGTTAAAACGATTAAATCTATTTATGTACTTCGGGATAATGCGCTGCTAGACGTAATTAGTTATTTTATCATTCTCATATGTTGAAATGTTTATTGTTAGCAGCATTTAATAATTACCCTGTATTTAGACGTTAATAAAAGCGGAAAAACATCACGCTTTTGTGGTTGAGAGAAATTCTTATATTTATATCGCTTCATTCTTTTTTGTAACGTCTAATTATATTTATACTTTCTACTCACTGAACAAAGATAGAATTATGACATTTTTCCAAAAGAATTAATGAAAGGAGCTTGGTCTAGATCTAAATTTATTGTGGCGGAAAGTTATATTACTACATGATGGCCGTGAATATTTCAGTCAGTGATAAGAAATTGTCGCGACAAAATGATTCCTTATAAATTATTAAGTGTGTGTATCTTGTATATTACTAGTGTTAAAACAGAGTTTACAACTGTAAAAACGTATAGTATGGACATTCCAGAGTTAGGCCCTATAACCATTATCGAAGGCGATCCTCAGTGGGATGAAGATAATTCTGGCAAGAAATTTTTGAATGGCTTTGATAACTTACACACATCTCCTACATCAACAAACGTACAAGAACCGTTAATAACTACCTCAGACGAGAAAAATAATGAATTTTCTGCTATTGCGCTGAAAGACTTTTTGGATAAATATGCAGAAAGCTTGAGAAAAGACAAATATGTAAATAATTTAGATGTGAATGATTCACACACTATGGACTATTCAGTGGAAGACAACAAGCGGAAGAAAAATGGAAATTTTCTCAATTTAAAACAATATATTCCTCCTCATGACGATAAGGCTGGCTGGGTTTCGTTGGAGCCAGTACCATGGTCAGTATCACAAATATCTAAATGGCACAGTAAACCCAATCCCCCTGAATTTAATTGGAATCATCATTTAAGTGACAATTGGGAAAATTCAGATAGTTCGGCTAGTTCAAGCACACCAATTCCTAGTTTTCCAAACCGCTATAAATTTAGTCAGCACGCAAATAAAAATAATATTGAAGTATACGAAACTGATGGATCGGACCAATTTAAACAAGTTTACAAAAGACCTTTTACATATCACAGACCCGTGTATCAGGCTTTGTCAGCAGAAAGTGGTGTAAACCCTCATAAAAATGTGATTATAAAAGATAATATAGACATTATAACAGATGGATTATCTCCTAATTTTCCGAAAAACCAACTTAACTTCAATAGACGACATGGCACCGAACTAAATACTGAACCACATTCTTTTACAGGTGATGGAAATTGGGTACTTTTATCTACTAGTAAAGGTTACAAATATCCGAAAAAACAAAGATCTATAAGATTAACTCCAGAATATATAAATTCCCACAAATCAGTACAGTTGACTGTTTTACCGCCTTTGAAAGATTCAAAAATAAATATGACAACGTCCCATGGTGGCTTATTGCAAGTCGAGTCTACTTTTGAGCCTGTCGAACAAGCGCAGAAGAAATTTCAGAGGTTGCAAAAGATTAAGAAAAATAAGCGAAAAAGACCAAACCCGCTAAAGAAGAAAAAGAAGGTTCAGTCGACATTACAAACGGTACACAAAGCTATACCTCGAAGTACTACAAGTGACAGTGGTGCTGTTATAGCTGGAGTGGGAGCCGGTCTTATTCCCGCAACCATGGCCATGATGGTACCTTTAGTAATGAATGGGAAAAAACGGAAAAAGAGAAGTAGTGTTCGATATGCGGGAGTTGAAGAAAAACTTAATTTACTTTATAAGTAATATTTAATTAAATTATTTTTTATATTAATAGATATTTTTTACTTTTTTTACATTTTAATTTTACCTTTTTAATAATCCAATGAATGCTGGTCTTTGACGTAAAGAAATATTTTCTTGTCATTTCTGTTTTTGAAAACTAATGTTAGGTTACTTCACTGGTATATTTCTGCTATAAACATACAGGGTGGCGCAAATTTAATTGAACACTATTGAGGTTTCGGAAACCGTTATAGATACAAAGTTGGTTACATGGGAAAAAAGATGCGCATTGCAAGACAAATTGATTGGTTTTTTCAAAATTAAAATATCAGATCCGGTTTCTGAGATATTTGGGGAAAACCAATATTTATTTTATTTTATTTAATTAACACGTTAATTTTGTAAGATAGAAAAAAAGTTTATAAAGCTTTTTTATTGAAGGACAAATACAACTTAACATAGCGTATCCAATTTTTTAAAACAACGTTTCGGCTTTAAATGGCTACCCTCAACTATTTTTTTAAATACGGACCTGTACGTTTTATTTCATTTTTTAAATCCCCATTTTTTTTTCTCTATCCAACCATGTAGAACATTTAATATTTTTATTAGGTTTTGACAATGAATTGTACCTACTTTAGGAATTTTGCTAAGTACGGTTCTGTTCCATTTTCACTGAAAATATTTTTAAATCTTTTTGAATAAAATTAAATAAAAAATATCTGAATTCAATTTTCTTAAATAACTACAATCAAAAAATAAATAAAGTTAATTAAACGCCAACTATTGAATTATAACAGATAATTAGAAATTAGAATGTATTAAACAGTCATTGTGAATTATTTTAATTTACATCCAATATGCTCAAAAGCAATGTTGTTTAAAAAACATTCAGGATAAAACTGAACAGGACTGACTGTACAGGGTGTCTCAAATTGGTGTGTTTTGCAGGGTATCTCGTAAACTAGAAGAGATAGAAGAAAAGCAGTTAAGATATTATGACTTCTTTTTTTGTTAAAGTAACGATAGCCTAATTAAATCTTTAGTAACTCCCTGCAGTTGGACGATACAGGGCGATTATTGAAAACTGTCGAAAACTACAAGGTACTATTACTTCTTAATTAAGAAAAATATAAAAAAACGTTATAAAAACTTTTGATAGATATAATATTAAAGAGTTCAGTGATGACAGATTTTTTTTAGGTGGCTCACTAAGGAAATATAATGCAAACTTATGTTTTTTAAATGGGACACCCTGTATATTTTGACGTTTTTCGTTTCCTTTTTTAATTCACATTCACCTGATATGACATATTATATATCTATTTTCAATGGTTGGAGCTACAGTGCAAATAAACCATTTATGGATGTTATCAGGTGAAACACCCTTAAAAAATTGAACACTCAGTAACGAAATTTAACATTTTATTATAAGTATACTGATGTGCGACAATTTTATTTATCAAAATTATAATTAATAAAAAATAAAACCAGATTAAAAAAATAAAAACAATAAACATATGAAACAACAAGAAACATTGTAACAACTAATCTACCTATAACTAATTTCATTAGAATGTGAAAATTACATTAAATGTTCAAAATGTCCTCCGTTTTGTTGTAGTAATAATTGACACCTTTTTCTTACTGATCTTACACAATTGAGTATGTGCACTGGCTTTATTTTTCTAAATGCGGCATGAATATTTTGTAATAAATCTTCCCTACTCTCGAAGTTAGTCTTGTAAATATTATTTTTTAAAAATCCCCAAATAAGTTAGTTGTTACAATGTTTCTTGTTGTTTCATAAGTTTATTGTTTTTGTTTTTTTAATCTGGTTTTATTTTTTATTAATTATAATTTTGATAAATAAAATTGTCACACATCAGTATCCTTCTAAAATGCTAAATTTCGTTACTGAGTGTTCAATTTTTTAAGGGTGTTTCACCTGATAACATCCATAAATGGTTTATTTGCACTGTAGCTCCAACCATTGAAAATAGATATATAATATGTCATATCAGGTGAATGAGAATTAAAAAAGGAAACAAAAAACGTCAAAATGTACAGGATATCCCACTTAAAAAAACATAAGTTTGCATTATATTTCCCTAGTGAGCCCCCTAAAAAAAATTTGTGCGCCACTGAACCCTTTAATATTATATCTATCAAAAGATTTTATAACGTTTTTTTTATATTTTTCTTAATTAAGAAGTTATAGTACCTTGTAGTTTTCGACAGTTTTCAATAATCGCCCTGTATCTTCCAACTGCAGGGAGTTACTAAAGATTTTAACAAAAAAAGAAGTCATAACATCTTAACTGCTTTTCTTCTATCTCTTCTAGTTTACGAGATACCCTGCAAAACACACCAATTTGGGACACCCTGTACTTAGAAAATGCAGTTGATTGTAAGAACCTAATAAAAAATTAGGCATTCTACATGGTTGGATAGAGAAAAAACGGGGATTTCAAAAATGACATATAAAGTACAGTACAGGGTAGCCCTTCAAAGACGAAACGTTGTTTTAAAAAATTGGATACGTTATGTTAAGCGATATTTGGCCTTCAATAAAAAATCTTTATAAACTTTTTTTCTATCTTAAAAAAGTAGGGTGTTAATGAAATAAAACTAAAATCGTCAATTTCGGTTTTTCCCAAATATCTCAGAAAGCTGACCTGATATTTTAATTTTGGAAAAACGAATATATTCGTCTTGAAAATACACATATTTTTCCATATTTAATCAACTTTGTATCTATAACGGTTTACAAAATCCCAATACTTAGTGTTTAATTAAATTTGCGCCACCCTGTATACGGTGAGCTATGACTAATAATCTTAATTCTTTTTTATTAATTCACTGGATAATTTAAAACATTGTTTAAAAATATAGCTACAAATTTTGTCTTATACGAAGTAAATTTAGATCACTAAAAAGAAATTTGATCAAAAGTAGATAATCAATCAAGTATCCCTGTCTTATTGAACAATGTTATTGTTTTAAAAATACCAATTTTACATGCGTTTAATAAAATGCTAGTATAACCAACAAATCTAATTTATTTGAAAATTATCCAGTTTCATTTTTTAAAAGGTGCTTACAACTTAAAAAACAATAAAAACAGCAAAAATAGTTACTTAGATTTTTACCAAAAAATAACTGTTAAATGACGAAAAATAGGTAGATATAATTCAGTATCCATTGATGAAAACTTATACAGGCCCCATTTGAAAAACTAGAAAAACTTGAATGAAAGTTTTTGAAATGTAAAATTTATAGAAAAAAATTCAAACTGAGTCTAAAAAATTTTCAGTCCTTTGTCTTTTTACATTGGTAATTTTAAAGCTTTAGCGTTAAATCTGAAAAATTCAAATATTTTGGGAGAAAGGTTGTTTTCTCCGAGAGTTTTACAACAAAATTTACCGGGTGTGGCCAACCGTCGGATTTTGATTTCAGAATGTACTTCTGAGCCCCCAATTTCATGGTTTTAGATGCCCAACGTTGTTAAAATTGAATAATTGAAAATTGGAAATTTGTGTTTTTTAACCATATTTCCAATCTTTCTGATGCTTATAACAAAAAATTGAGTCATAGGATCTTCTTCGGAGTTCGTATTCTTTAATCAGAAAGGTCCTTTGAATTTGGAGTATATCAAGTCCATTCTCTAATAGACTACAACAGTTTATTAAAATTATCTTATTCTCTGGTTACTTAACCCTCGAGCGGGCGCGCTTTTTAGAATTACACGAGAAGGCGCGCCGCGGCAATTTGCCGCATTTGGTTTATAGTTTACAAATATCGAAGAAAATTTATTTTACTTAGTAAAATAAGACAAATATGCCATTCATAATCAATTTATTATAGTAAAATATATACAACATTTCCAAAACAAACAATCTAGGTAAACTGAAAAAATTAGTAATAAATAAAACTTACACGACAGGCCGCAAACACGTTGCAAATTCGATCTGGTTTGGAACTTTCGCTTGTCCCAACTGAGCAGAAATATTATATTGCACCAGATGTGTCGATAAGCGGAGTCAATAACATAAACAAGGAATACCTAAATGCCCAGTTTCGAAGGGCTCATCACATTTTAATTATAACACAAAAACAAAAAGGTGCGGCAATCTGCCGCTGGCGCGCCCGCTCGAGATTTAACTAATAAATAAAATGGCATTTTAAAAATTACAGACCTAAAATTTATAAGGTTCACCCTGTATATGTCTTTTAAATTGTAATTTAAAAAATATAAGATTTTAATACATTTTAATAGTAAATCAATTTTTAGATACAGAGTATTCCGTAAAAATTGAGCAATGAATATTGTGGGTTAAGAAACACGAATTTTATTTCCCACTACTAAAAATATTCGCTTACAAAGGTCACACTTTAAAGGCTAATCTTTCTAAAAATCTCCCAGTTAATTAGATATTTATCGATAACATTCTTATAAAACATAAAAATGTTATCCAAAAGGCCTCATTTTTTAATACAAAAATGTTTAGGTTCTTGAAGACTTTACGTCCCTTAAGCTGGAAGAGCAAAGTTATCAGAGTTAAAAATAATACATGACAAATTAAAGGCTAATTAAATGCCCTAAATTAAAATTTTCTGCTCCGCAGATTTTTACCAAAATGGCTGTTCTGCTAGCTTTAACTTAAGTCAGCAGAACATGAGCGAAAAAGTGGTTGAAACAATAAAAATGGCAATTTTCTTTGCACAGTTATTAACGACTCATTAAAGGCTGTAGGAATACACTAACCGCGAATTTCAGACTCAATTTATTTCTTTGTGAAAATGGAAAAAGACACGACGCGGATTTGGTCTGCGGAGCATGGCAGAAAAACGATTTTAACACTGAAAACCAGTGTTTCGGTAGTGTAGTCGATGAGAACTTATTAATGGCTGACAAAATGAGCTAATGAAAATTTTTTTATTATGTGTAAGTTTCATCAGATGTATAAAATTAAATTCGATTTTGTGTATCCTACAGCCTTTACTAAGCCGTTATTAACTGTACAAAGAAAATTGCAATTTTTATTGTTTCGACCACGTTCTCGCTCATGCTCTGATCACTTAAGGTAGTACTCTCGGTTTTAGAATTACCGTTCAGAATTTAATGAAACTTGGCATGTTGGTACATTATAATAAGATAATGAACCAGTAAAATTTTTAAAGAGCTGCAGAAAACCAGAAAAAAGATATTAATATAAAAAAAATGTTTGCCTTTACCATTGATTCTTATGAGACGTCACAGATTTTATTTAATTAAAAAAACCTACCGTTCAGATTTCGATGTAAGTGATATCAACGGAAAGAATAAAAATTTCGAACATTTTCGTTACTCACAAATCGAGCTTCAGAGTCTGTGATAAGGTAATTAGCAAATAATTAGAAAAAAAATTACTATGTTAATTATATCTGACAACGGATATGAAGGGCGCGAAATTCTAACGTGTATCTATGATAACGTTATTTTACGTTATTTTACGCCCATCTCTATTGTGACATTTCTAGATTTTTTGGTATTTTTTTCCTATGACTTTCTTGCCTTTCCAATGAAATATTGTTTTTGTGTGATTTAATAATTTAGAGTCGGACATTTTGGTAAACACAGGTGATCATTGATATCATGATAAAATTACCCAAGAAATTTAGTCACAACGTGAATAGAATGTATTTTCAAATATATGGGTCTACTGCAGGCTACCAAATGAATAATACAATTATGTATGGCATAAACATAACATTTACAAAATTATTACTAGATTAATAAAGCATATTATATTATTATATTGAAAAATAAGCAGAACCGCAAGATGATGGTATTCAACCTCTCAGATTATTCCCATTCCAAACAATTTTATTGTATGGTATTTTATTCATTTTCGATTCACATTAATTCCCCCCTGTAACCTACATGGAAGTCACTCATTCCTTAGAAAATGAAATTGAAATATGTGTTGTATAAATATGACTATATTACACTGTACCAAAATATTCCAAATGGTACGCCACTGTATCATAGTATGCTATTGCTCCTTCACCCCCTCACGTCATTACCCCACTAGAACCAAACAAACACTACAAGATGCCGTATCTAGCGAAGCATATATGATCTAAGGTTTGCACGGTAGCTTCTTCTTATTCTTCGTTTCATGTATGGCTTGCATACTAGTGCATTTGCCAGCACATACTTCTGTCTCTTTTCCTTTTACGCGGCGTTGCCAAATATAAATACTAAGTTAGTCAAATAACACAGAGCACACATTTGACTAGTGTGGTATCGAGAATACTCTCTTAAGCTAGCAAACCAGTCATTTTTGTAAAAATTTTTGGAGCCGAAATTTTTAGTTTAGGGCATTTAATTAGCCTTTAATTTTCCATGTATTGATTTTTAATTCTGTTGACTTTGCTCTTCCAGCTTAACGGACGTGAAGACATTATCCATAAAAAATCTCAATTAATTAAATAATGATTTAATTCATTTCTGTATATTTCTTTTTAGATTTTTCAAATTGGATTAATAAAACTAATAGAGCAAGTCATGGTCATAGAGTAATAGGATATTTGGACAAAAATATGAGGATTAAACCAAATATGTTTTAATAAAATGTTACCGTGGAAAAAGATACAGGGTCTTAAAGTTGAAATAGTTTTCACTTGTAATCTCCCTAGTGCTTGGATTCCCACACAGCACAGGTGTCTGTTTGCCGGCTGATAGTCGACTTTTTTCAGTCCACTTGAAGTCGACTTTATTCAGTCTATTTGAAGTCGACTTTTTAAGTCGACTATTTCTAGGCTTTAACTGTCAAACAGCGATCGCAGCGCTCCCTCCTCAAAATCACTACGGAGAAGAACAGAGTTATAAGTAAGACAAAATAAAAATGGCTGCTAAGTACATGCTGAGCGTTGAGCGTTGGGTACGGAAATGCCCAGTAAACCCTCATTTTTTATTGTAAAAATTGTTTTGTGCATAGAAGTAACTATGTGCTGTTTGTGTTGTTGTTTTAAAATAAATGGACTAAATGTTCAACAGTTGGCCTGTTTTATTGATGGTAGTTCCCGACAGAGTATGGTGTTTGCAGCCCAGCTAAAGGAAAAAATTCGCGCCTGGTGCCTCATAGATGTGGTCAATGCGAGAATTATGTGCGCAGCTAAAAAATCGGCGCCTTCAAGTTTATCAATGATAATCAGAGCATCAATCAATTATATATCATGTCCTACAGTCAGTAGGAGAGTCAATTTAGAGACTCAAGAAAAATTGAATTACATATCCAAGAATGGCTGCGACGATCCTGGCGACCGAATAAGGGCTTTACTAAAAAAATTAATATGTATACATATATTCATTATTCCAATTATATATAATTGTTATACATGCAAAAAACTAATATATGTATTATAATTTATGGAGTACATTATTTTCTTTTATTACCTACATTTTATTATCAAATTTAATATATGACATTCCTCAAAAACTTGATCGCGCGATTTAATTCTGTTATACTTTTATTGTATAATAAAATTAAATCCATTAAGTTTTTGAGAAATGTAATCACTATAAAGTTTGATTATAAATATACACGACATGACTAAAAGTTGACTTGTAATTGACTAAAAGTGGACTTAAAATCGTCATAATATTGGCTAAAAGTCGACAGTAAGTCGACTAAGAAGTGTCTACACTGGCTGACTGAGAGTCGACTTTAAGTCCACTAAGAAGTGTCTACACTGGTTGACTGAGAGTCGACTTTAAGTCGACTAAGAAGTGTCTACACTGGCTGACTGAGAGTCGACTAAGAAGTGTCTGCACTGGCTGACTGAGAGTCCACTATAGTCAGGACATTTGTCGACTATAAGTTGACATTCAGTCTAATTTTTAAGTCGACTTTAGACTTTTTCTGCCGACTGACAGTCGACTAACAGTCGACTTCGTGCTGTGTGGGTTATTACCGGATAATTTTGAAAACATTCGTGGACGAGAAAAAATTTAGTTATTAATTTAAGGAAGTAGATGTAGTGGTACGTTTACACTTCTCTACATTTTATGACACATAATGACAGTTGGTTAGTTTTTATTAATAACATCACTTACGAATTTCTGGCATAGAACAAGTAGAAGTAAGGAATCGTTCCCATTCATATTTTTATTTTTATACACGTGCAAGTGGGATTCGGTAAGAAAATTTCACACCTAAAAAATTACAAAAAAAAACTATAAAAGATGTAGTAGGTAATTGTTTAATTCTGATATGCACAAAAAGTAAACAAAAAATCTTATCTTTATTTAACGAAAATGTCAAGTGCATTACATGTGTTTTGATTTATTAATTTCGTCCAGGGGGATAAACATTTCCGGAAAGATTTTGGGTTTCCATGTTAACCAAACAAAAAAATAGACTCTGATTGGCTTAAAAATGGCGGCGTGAAATTTTCCAAAAAATCGACATTGAATATTTCAAAGTCTTGGAAAGGTATTTCAAATAATAATTTATTTATGAAAAGTGTGCTTTGGACGGTTAGATAATTATTGTTAGTTAATGTGAGTGCGTAATTTTTGTTAATAAATTAATTCAAAAGTTTTACTTTACCTTTTATATTGAAATAATAGTTATTTATGCAACAAATGCAATACACAGTTTATGTACGAGTTACATACAATATTTTTTTACGTTCATGCAAAAAGCGTAATTAAAGAGCAAAATATTTAATAATTAATTAGCACTATCGATTTGCATTGATAAAGTATTTAACTCAAACTTTATTTTTAGCGTTATTTTATTTCTTATCGAAGCACCACTTTTTGAAAGGATTATAACATATTTCATAAATTTTTCTTGCTTTACTGGGTAATAAGTTTGACGACACTATATTTGCTATTTTACTGACTTCTGGTGGGGTCTCAACAAATTCTTCTCCATCACTATCATCAATTTTTCTGATTATATCATAAATTTAGCCAATAGCAGTTGCAATTTTTACTTAGTTACCATGTATTGATAAGCGATTTTTCAAAAATTTGTGTTTGATCATCAATTATTAATGGTCCCAGATCAGGAAGGTGGTTCGAGTAGGATGTGAATGGTAAGTAGTTTGTTTTTTGGCTATTTAGAGTCAATTTGTTATATTTAAACCAGTTGCATATTTGTCTCAAGTCTTGTTCTGCTAATACTTTGAGGTCTTTCCAGTTTTTACCCTCATATACAATAGCCATATCGTCCGCAAAACTGACTATTTTTCCAAATGTTTGAGATTGCAATAAGCTATTTGTATAAATGGTAAATAACAGAGGTCCCAGGACTGTCCCCTGTGGAACACCATAGAACGGCTTGAATCTATACTTAGCATTTGTTTTCGCTCTTATAAATAGTCTTTTAATGACAAATATACTTGACCTCTTATACCGTAACATTTCAGTTTCTCTAACAGACGTTTATGACTAACAGTATCGAAGGCTTTCGATAAATCCACAAATATACACAGCAGCGGGATTTTTTTATCTAACGCCTTATATAATTGCGATTTTAGTTTTAATATAGCATCCTCAGTAGATCTCCCTTCTCTAAAACCAAACTGGTTATCAGAGAGGACATGAAAATTTTCAAGAAATTTATATAATCTATTTTTATAAGTTTTTCCAATATTTTAGAAAACACTGACAACAATGAGATAGGGTGGTAATTTTCGACTTTTTGTTTGTTTCCATTTTTATATAGTGGTTTAATGATGTCAATTTTTAAACAATTTGGAAATTTACCTTTCTGAAAACATTTATTAAAAATATTAGTTAAATGTTAAATGCACATTATAACTGTCAAAGGTGCATATCACTTTTAATAATCTTAATAATTTTTTGTTTTGTTAGCGCACGTCTGGTGGGTGTTTGAGTCACTACTATTATTGAGGTGCCATTCTCATTGACACTGTAATTTGGGTTTTCATTATCACCAACGCAATTTTTTTCACCTTTTATTAACAATAACTTGATATTCATCTTTTACATTTAAATATACAATTGTTATGTTTATTGAGATACATCTTTTCAGTGGTAGTTTTTTTTATCATAAAAAGCTTATACTTTTTAGTTCCGATTATAGCAATTTATGAGTTTTTATTTACACACTTCTTTAAAAGAAATCAATTTTATTAAATGTGTAATTATCAATCAAGTCTTCTCATCTCATTCAAATGTGTACACAATCAAGTATTCAGTAGCTCAGTTTTCAAAAAATTCGTCTTTTTTTAATTATTGCAAGAGTGATAGATATGCAGGATGCCTATTCCCTCGAGTGTGTCACAGAAGTCTTGTTGTCCAATTTATTCTAAATTATCTTATTATATGGTACGACATTAGCCTTCTAAAATTAAACCAGAGAAAGTGTAACCGAAATACTTTCTCCAAATTTTCCACTTAAACTGGTAAAAATAGTATTAAAAACGAAAGTGTAACCGAGACAAATATAAAATCTGGGAATTGTTCAGATGGTCAATATATTGCTTCAATATTTGACGATTTCTGTGAGAGGTATTAGTAGAGGTCAGGAGTCGGAGTGACACCTTTTTTTTCGCTTCCCCCGATTTTCGAGTTCGCTAAAAACGAGTCTGAGTTTAAAAAAAGTTTTTACCCTCGGCGGCGTCCCCTTTAAAACGGTCAAAAACCACCCATTGGAGGGGTTAAACGCGCTTTACAAGGTTTCACTGTAGAAAAACACACTTTCACCCCATTTTCGAGGATGCTGAGCGCGGTGGTGATGTTGGATATCGCTTCCGATCAACACCAAGCCCTCCACCAGCCAATACCTTATACTTTTCTCCGCAAGGGTCAATTTTTATAAGTGACACCCTTTTTTTCCGGACAGAGCCAATTTAGTCTCTTCCCCCCCATTTTCGGGGTCGCTGAAACCGAATCTAGGGATAAAAAAAGTTTTTACCCTCGGCGTCCCCTTCAAAACGGCCAGAAACCACCCTTAATAGGGGTTTCTCCGTTTATGAGTTTTCTACCACTTTTTTGAGAGTAATAGTCTCTTCCTTGAGGAAAATATAAAGTTCCTCGAGGGAGATGACCCCTAACCTCTCAACCCTACCGCAGGGGGTTGAAAAAAACTGAAAGGGTAGTCTTGACTGACTAGTTGAAGAAAAGAGGTTTAAATCCAAGAAATACGAGGATTAATCTTGAGGATGCAGTCAAAAAACTGGGTTAGGTTAAAGAATACTCTTTGTTATATGGTCGAGCTTTCGGAAATGTTTATTTCCTTTATCAAGACATCTACAAAAGATTACAAAAGTGATACACTAGATCCTCAAGATTAATCCTCGTATTTCTTGGATTTAAACCTTTTTTCTATATTTTTGTGTTTTTCTACAGGGAAACCTTGTAAAACGCGTTTAACCCCCTCCCCCCCCCCAGGGGTGGTTTTTGGCCGTTTCGAAGGGGACGCCGAGGGTAAAAACTTTTTTTACTCGATAAAAAAGGGAAAATCACCTCAAATTCCGACTCCTGACCTCTACTATATATCGAAAGAGCTTCAATAAAAATCAATTAAATTAAAATCAATAATTTTAAACTGTAGCCTTTATCAACCCACATATCCATGAATAAACAAAATTTTCAAAATATTAACCGTTTAGCCACAATGGACCGTCGCGTCTACCGTGACTCACCCTGTATTATTTGATATTTTTTACTTCATAAGCTTAGCGATGTACTGTTTTCGTTTCAGTTTTATCCTGTTTTTGTCGCATATCCATATCTCAACTCGTTTCGAAAATAACAAACGATGGGTGACTTTATGGACTCACTGTATACAGGATGCGCCGGTACTAATTGGAAGCACAAATTCTTTCAGTTTTTTATGTGTTGTATTCAGTACAGAACACTTTTAATTGTTTTCTTGGCAATTGTTGGTTGGTAAAAATGATCTTGTGGTTGGCATTAAAAGTAACAGTATCCCGTTACTAATGGACAAAAAAGTTTGAACCACATAGTTGGAAGCAAAATAATATTAATAATAATAATAATAATTTATTCATTAAAAATACAATATATAAGTACAATTTGTTAATATTCTAAAATAGATAAAATGAATCAATTTTCTCTCGATAAGTGAGTACTCACTTGTCTCGAGTTAGAAATTACAGTATTTAATTGATGAATTGCATTTAGTAATATATAAAAATAACAATAACAATAATAATAAAAATTATAATAATAATAAATTATTCTTAAAAAGTAAAAATACATATTGCATATCCAAAGACAAAATAAAATACAGAAAGGATAAAAGAATTAGTTACCCAAATAGTAACGAATGCTTGTTTCGGAATAGTATATTCTGTGACAAGGTTGGAATGAGAATATGACACGAGTGGATGATTCCGAACGCGAGCGAATGCGAGCCTGAGGAACCACGAGTGTCGGATTTTCATTCCAACAGAGTAACAGATTGTACTTTCTCCACGGCCACAAAAAGTAGAAATTAAATATAGTAAAATGAAACCTGAATCTCTCAACATTATGTAGGTAGTATTTTTATATTCAAGCTTGGATTTTTGCGGTAGCAAATTTTGAGTTATATTATCGGCATATTTTTTTATTTCTGGAGGAGTATTTTCAAATTCTACATCTGAATCGTTTGATTTTCTTCTCCTTTTTAATAAATTAAAAGTTTTTGCAAACCAATATTAAGACCACGTTAACTAATACTGACAGTTAATTTGACATTCACGGCAAACCTTATTTTTGTAAACAATCACGGAATACAGATTCTATCTCTAGTTACAGAATGTAATACATATAAAATACATAAGAGACAAATGTTTCAGAATTTTCTTTCAATCTCAAGAGCGAGAATGTTTCTTTCCTGTTATTATAAGTGATTTTAGAATAACTACATTCAGTAGTGGCCGTGGAGAATAGTATATTCTGTAACAAGGTTGGAATGAGAATTCGACACGAGTGGATGATTCCGAACGCGAGCGAATGCGAGCGTGAGGAACCACGAGTGTCGGATTTTCATTCCAACAGAGTAACAGACTGTACTTTCTCCATGGCCACAAAAAGTAGAAATTAAATATAGTAAAATGAAACCTCAATCTCTTAACATTGTTTAGGTAGTATTTTTATATCCAAGCTTGGGTTTTTGCGGTAGCAAATTTTGAGTTATATTATCGGCATATTTTTTTATTTCTGGAGGAGTATTTTCAAATTCTACATCTGAATCGTTTGATTTTCTTCTCCTTTTTAATAAATTAAAAGTTTTTACAAACCAATATTAAGACCACGTCAACTAATACTGACAGTTAATTTGACATTCACGGCAAACCTTATTTTTGTAAACAATCACGGAATACAGATTCTATTCTCTAGTGATGGAATCTAATACATATAAAATACATAAGAGCCAAATGTTTCAGAATTTTCTTTCAATCTCAAGAGCGAGAATGTTTCTTTTCTGTTATTATAAGTGGTTTCAGAATAACTACATTCAGTAGTGGCCGTGGAGAAAATAAATTAAAACATTCTATTTTAAAGTGACAAATAAAAAATATATATTAAGTACAATAATTTGTTAATAATTTTAGTTTGAAATTCTTATTCGCAACAAAAAACAAACAAAACAAGAAAAAAAACAGTTTAATCCAAAACGTGACACATCTAGGAGACTTTTTCATCAATATATTGGTTAACTATTATATGTCTGGGTCTTTGTGTAATAAATTGTTTTAACTTAATTTTAAATATAGGAAAATATGTTATTAATCTAAAGGATGCCGGTATTGTATTATAAAATTTTGGAGCAAGATAATCATGTGTGTTGCGTGTTGAGTGATTGATTTTATCATATGAGGGATTGGATGCTCTGTTTTGTGGCGTGTATTGTACGAGTGAGTGGGCCTTATTGTTAAGTGTTTGGTGGTATGATATTTAATAAGTACACAGTAATAGTACAATTGTCTTATGTCCATAATTTTGGTTTCCAGGTACAGTTGATCTGAAGGATATCGAAAACTCTTATCAAAAATAAGTTTTAGAAAACGTTTTTGTGTAATTTCTAATAATTGTATATGGGTTTTCATTGCAGCTCCCCATCCAACTATTCCATACCGTAAATGACTCTGAACCAATGCGTAATATAAAGACTTCAGGTGGATAGGACCTTTTTTATCTAAATCTATATAATATTACTTGAAGTTTCTTTATTACAAATTTTATATGCAAATCCCACCTGAGATGTTTGTCTATAATAACACCTAGATATTTAATGTGATTTATAGAGGTAATTTGATATGGAGCATTTCCTATTTCTATTGTTAAATTATCAAAATTTGGTAAGCAAGATTTGTTACAGCTGAATGGGATATAATTTGTTTTTTCTAGATTTACTGTAAGTAACTTGTAATCCAACCATTTTTTTATATTTTTAAAATCAATTTCAGTTTCTGTTTTAAGATTGTCCCAAGTTTCAGCAGTGTAAAGGATAGCTGCGTCATCAGCAAAACCTATAACGTGACCTTGACTTGGTAATGAGAATAAACCATTTATGTAAATATTAAACAAAACAGGCCCCAGGACTTTACCTTGCGGTATCCCAAATTAAATTGTTCTAGTTTCGCTGATGACACTATCCACTTTTACACATTGTCTGTTTGTTAAATATTCTTTGAAAAGGTTTAAACACTGTCCTCTAATACCTATATCCTCTAATGATTTCAACAAAAATTCATGATGGATAGTATCAAAAGCTTTGGATAAATCAATGAAAACACAAAGGCATGATTGGTTTTTATTTAAGGCGCTATTAATATTTGAAGTAAGAGTTAAAATTGCATCCTCAGTTGACGTATTTTCCCGGAAACCAAATTGTTGATTGAAAATTATTTTGTATTTATCTAAATATGCAACTAATCGTTTTTTAAGTGACTTTTCAAATATCTTAGATAAGTGAGTTATTAATGAAATTGGTCGATAGTTCATGATATTGGTTCGGCTTCCTTTCTTATATAAAGGGATTATAACTGATTTTTTAAATTTACCAGAATCAAAACAATTATTTATTAAAAATTTTAATGGTTCAGTTATAAAATTAGCAACTGTCTTAATGGTTTCTGCCTTAATGTTGTCCATACCAACTGCTTTTTTATTTTTTATATCATTTATTATACTACATAATTCCTTATTGTCTAGCGGTGTTAGAAAAAAAGAGTTGCAAGTAGTTTGCCTAACCGGCGAATAGTTTTCAACTTTTTTTATTTGTAATTATTTGACCTGTTTCGTCTTGTATAGCATTTATGGAATGTTTAATTTTATTGGATAAAAGTGTAAAAATATTCATTGTTAGTTTCATGTGTTTCTAAAAAATCTTGCAAATGTGTTATAAATGTTCTGGTATCTGTGTCCGGTGACCTATAAACTGCATATACAATTGCATTATCAGTTTCATTTAGCTGGATCTTAAGTTGTAAAATATTTATATTGGGAAATATTTCTGTTATTGTATAACTGTAATTTAAATTGTTTTTGATATACAGATCTGGTCAAATTTTAGCGGAACATAGCATTTTCAATGTATTTTGAACAAGAGCTCACATGGAAGTCGACCAGTGGGATATATAAGTTATCTAAGCGACGACGTATCAACTATTCAATTGAACCACTGTTCCCCTTCCTGCCTCGAGCAACTGGCACGTGATACTAGCCACTCAGTCTACTGAAAGTCAACGCCGCAGTAGAATTAGTAGCCGAAAACGATTGAAAATAAAATGATCACGTTCACAAAGGAAGAAAAGATATAAATTTTAAAGTGGTATATTGGGGGCCACTCGATTCGAGATACAATAAATTTATTTATTGTTGCATTTGAAAATAGGCCAATTCCGACACAGTCCACCATTTATCGAATTATTAAAAAGTTCTAGAAATGCGGATGTGTTCAGAACTGCCGGAAGTGTGAAAATTTCGATGAACCACGTGTAAAGCCAATTAATGAAGAGCGTCAAAATAGGGAAATAAGTGTATGTGCCGCTGTTGAAGCCAGTGAACCTTGCACGAGCCGACAAATTGCAGATCAAATTAATATGAATGACAGAACTGTTAGGCATATTTTGAAAAGGAATGGTTACCATTGTTATAAAGTACAAAAAACTCAGGAAATTTTTCCCCGTGACCACATTAGACGGATGGAATTTTGTCAAACCATGATGGATAAACAAAATGGCAATGATTTGTTTTTGAAAAACGTCTTATTTACAGACGAGTCATCGTTTTCGTTACATTGAAAACATAATCCATTCATTGTACGATATTGGTCTCGGGAAAATCCGCATCTGAGTATTCCTGTGCGTACTCAATAACAAATATTTACAGCTCCTGCAAAATCAAATTATTCCAACACTTCAGCTACTTCCTATTAATTTTGGGGACATTTGGTTTCAACAGGACGGTTGTTCAAGTCACAATAAACGACTAGTGACACAATTTCTCCTAAATACGTTTCCTGACCGATTGATATCTACTCAAGGTACGATCAAGTGGCCTCCCAGATCACCAGATTTATCTCCATCTGATTTCTTTCTTTGGGGATATCTGAAAGAATCCGCTTATCTGCATGAATTTCAGAGAGCTACAAATCTTGATGAATTAAGGGGGAAAATTATCCAACTTTGTGCCAACATTATGCCAAATCTTCTCAGCGATATGAGAATATCGCTGTATCACAGATTTGGCTATTGTTTGACACAACAAGGAGGTTTATTTGAACTTTTAATACATTAGATTCGTAGTTTTCTTTTTACATTTTAATGTATTTTTACCGTTGTTTTTTAAATCGTAGAATGTATTTTATTTTCAAAGCCGTTATGGCAAGAAGGAACCACAGCATTTATTTTCAGAAGAGAAATTATTTGTTACATTTATTGCAGCAAATAATTTCTCGCATACAATGGAACTTCGGCGTCGCAAAATCTGTTTCTGAAAGCCTCACATACACACCTCCTCTCCTAACATTTTCGTACTGCAGCCGGTCAGTGCTATTAAGCTAACGCAGACAGGCGATCTGCTAGCGAAGAGTAGGGATACAATAATTTAGAGTGGTTCAATTGAATAGTTGATACGTTGTCGCGTAGATTACTTATATTATACCGCTGGTCGACTTCTACGTGAGCTCTACTTCAAAATACATTGAAAATGCTATGTTCCGGTAAAATTTGACCAGATCTGCATACTACAACACCGTCATTCTGATTATATTTACTCTCGTTGTAAACCATATTGTATCCATCAATATAGTCTAGGTTTGTGTCCAAGATTTGCCACGTTTCGGTCAATACTATTATATCAACATCCGTATCTAGTGCTGAAAGAAAAAGTTTAAATTCATTTAAATTTTATTAATGATATAATATATATAATATTATTATGAATTATTTTAAAGTTAGAGTTATGCTGGTTAACATTTAAAATTTAATACCTACTTCATGTAAAATTTTGTAGTTTCCGAGTTGTCATGTTCCAAAGTTGGAATTTAAAAATCTTTTTTTGTGAGTCGGAAAAATATAAAATATTTTAAGCAGCAACCAATGCAAACCAATCCAGACACTGAGGGCAAAAAATGATTAATCTTTGACCCGCGATAAGTTTTTTTCGACCAATGCGGGTCAGCAAATTGGCGAACTCTTCCTTGAGGACTCTGCTACAGGATGTATTAAGGAGTTGATGAGCGCGGACAAATGGAGACCGAATTTCGGATTTTGCAAATATTATTTTTCGATTTTCGCGAGGAAAGAGTAAAGTGGATGCGGAATTATTTTCTCTTTGATTTAATCCCTACAAGAACTTGATCCGATAATCAGGGAGGGAGGAGGTGAAAGCGTTTTGCTCTGTACAAGGGCTAGTGATAGGGTTAGTGACTTCGGGCCAGGCTCATTTTCAAGGACAGCCAATTCTCTATCAAGATTTTTTCACTCCGAAGCTCTAACTGCGTTATGGCGTGCAGGTTAGGGTGAGCCGAAAAAACCTTTTTTTTTATTTCGAAGTTGTAATAGCGCGGGAAACTTGCGAATCATATAGACAAAAAAAAGCAAAAAAAAAATTATTAAAATCGGTTGACATCTTCCATTCGCGCATAGGCCCCAAAGTTTGACAAAATATGAAAAAACTTTATTTTTGTGATTATTTTTTTAAATGTTTGAATTAGATGTTTTCGTAAATTAATAGTTTGTAACGTCTTCAAATAGAGCCTAAAAACATTGTGTTTTAATTTGGTTTAAATCAGTTGATATCTTCCAATCCCGCATAAGCCCCAAAATTTTCCAAAATATTGAAAATTTCACATTTTTACGCATTTTACACTTTACATGTGAGTATACTACCCATATGGATTTTGAGCCGCTAAATCCGAATCTGGTCTCAGAATTTCCCCTGGAAACCCCAGTTTTTCCCTAGCCTAGGGGAAATGCGTAAAATCTTAGAAATTTCAGTATCTGTGAAAGCAGTTTCGATCTACGAAAAACGATAATGTTTTCACGTATCTCGAGAGGCTTAGTTCTAATCTCACTGTAGAATTTCCCTAGAATACCTCAGAATTCCACTAGCATAGGGGAAAACTAGATAAAAACTTGTGATTTCTGGAACGTTCTATTTTTGCACTAGAAAGCTTATATATTTTCGTATTTTGAGTTCCTGAATTCATATCTGACGTACAAAATGTTCCACAGTATTTCAGAATTTCCCTAGACTAGGGAAAAACGTAGAAAATTTCATGGAGGCCTTTTTCGTACGGAAAAGCTGATATCTTTCTGTCTTCTGAGTTGTCGTGTTCATTTCTGTCATCAGAATTTTCATCCAACTCCTCACAATTGCCATAGCCTACGGAAAATTCCATTATTTATATATTATTAGTTGTTCGGCTTTTTCTTGTTCTTTTATCGTCAAACGTCCGACGGAGTGGATTCCTCTTTCTTTTTTTGCTTTCACATGCAACATCCCTCTTCAACAACCAGCAAAAATCTGCCATCATGTGTTCATCCCATCGTCTCTGATAATGTCGCTCCATTTCTTTGATATCTTGGTGGAAACATTCTCCTTGTTCCTCACTGTAATCACCAAGATTTTCAGGGAAGTGTTCGAGATGGGAATGAAGGAAGTATAATTTTATGCTCATGAGGCAACCTTGTTCTTGAAATTTTCGCAACATATAGTCGTCGCTTTTAAAGTTACATAAAAAATTTTTGACAACAAATATATAAGCTTTCTTGCGCAAAAATAGAACCGTCCAGAAATCACAAGTTTTTCTCTAGTTTTCTCCTAGGCTAGTTAAATTCTGAGGTACTCTAGGGAAATTCTACAGTGAGATTAGAACTAAGCGGCTCGACATACGTGAAAACATTAACGTTTTGCGTAGATCGAAATTGCTTTCACAGATCCTGAAATTTCTAAGATTTCACGCAAACTGGGGGGTCCTGGGGAAATTCTGAGACCAGATTCGGATTCAGCGGCTCCAAATCCATAGGGGTAGGATACTTACATGTAAAGTTCATTTCCCTTTTTTTTGTGGGTCTGTGATACCAAAAATGCGTAAAAATGTGAAATTTTCAATATTTTGGCAAATTTTGGGGCTTATAAGCGATTGGAAGATATCAACTGATTTAAACCAAATTAAAACACAATGTTTTTAGGCTCTATTTGAAGACGTTACAAACTATTACATTACGAAAACATCTAATTCAAAAAAATGATTGCAAAAATGAAGTTTTTTCATATTTTGTCAAACTTTAGGGCCTATGCGCGAATTGAAGAAGTCAACCGATTTTAATAATTTTTTTTTCTTTTTTTAGTCTATATGATTCGCAAGTTTCCCGCGTTATTACAACTTCGAAACAAAAAAAAAGGTTTTTTCGGCCCACCCTAGTGCAGGTGCGCGTGATACATTTATAAAAGCGAGTGCTAATTTGAGGACTTTTTTATGTTGTCTGCAACAACTGCCGAATTTAGGCGACCAGATGGTTCAGCACCATCGGTTTTTGTATGGCTGCATTTAAAATCAACACACGTTATTCAGATTTTTCCATTGTTTTGAAAATTACACTCAGAAAAAACAAATTTGATTATAAATTAAAAGTTTAGCAAAATGACCCATAGATTTCAAAAAATATAACTTTTCCTGCAAAAATTTAATTTTTAATTACTAGTACCACCAAGCTCTAGTTAATTTCGAGAATCGGCTTTCAAACGTTTCAAGCTGTTTTGAATAATACTAAAACATCGCCATGTATAATATTTATTTAGTTATTCATCGGTATTGTAATTCTATCGAATTCTCAAAATTTTGTTTCGACAGAAAAATACAGTTTGATACTTTTTAAAATTAAAGAAAAGAAAATAGAACACCAGCTTCAATACATCTTCTTTGTCGGAGCATCAAATGTCTAATTGACTTCCTGAGTGTTAAGGGATCATATTTCTTTCAATCGACCCGCCCATATGGAATAGTCGACAGGGTTAAAGTCAGGGGATCTAGGTGGCCATGCATGAGGTCCTCAGCGTCCTATCCACCTATTTTCGTAACTGGCATGATGTTGACGAACAGCAACTAACAAATGTGGACGTGCATAAAGTACATACTCCGGATGGCTACATTAGCATCTACTAGATTCAACAAAATATTTTGTAAAAAAAAGTACACACCACCTGTCAGATCAATATTGTGTATTAACACTTCGATCCGCGCCGGCGACGGTGGTCTATCAGGACAGGGGTACCACTCAATTATATTTTTAAACATAAATAATGTACATTTTCCAGATTTTCACTACCTTTCAGGAAAATGAACATCATTTAATAATATTTTTTTTTTTAAATTGTTTTATTTTTTCCAAAACAAATTATATTGTCCTGATAGACCACCGTCGTTCGTTTATGTAACTTTTTTAGTGCATTCTGTGAGTCTGAAAAAACATGCTGAACACGATGGCGGTATCACAATTTCTCCTTTCGCCAGCCGAACCCCCTAAAACGGTCAAAAACTACCATCTAAAGGCGTTAAACGGACAGCGCAGCATTTCCTTGTAAAAAACGTCTTTCTCCCCGTTTTCGAGGATGCTGAGCACGGTGGTAATATTGAAGATTACTTCCGACCCTCACCAACCCCTCCACAGGCCAAAACTCACCCCCGACAGGGGCTTTTTTTTTTACTTTTCATCGGCAAAACGTATTTTCGAGGATGCTGAACACGATTTGTAGATTACCACACTGCGACCTATAAGATCTTTTGTATATACCCTACATCTATGTTTTGTCCAGAGGATCTAGGCTTTTCAGAAAGCCTATTATCTTTTTTGGAACTAGTTCTGTAACCTGATCAGACTCTAGGAAGACCTATTCCAGATATTTAAGGCGTTGGCGGATAATTACCCTGCCAGTTGCAGATAATATGTTCCGCCGTCTCATCTGCATCATTCCAGAATCTGCATGTTCCACTGTCCCCTTTGCCCATTTTACAGAGCAGTGTCCAGTGAGAATTCCTGTGATACTCTGAAAAAAAAATTGTTACATGTTTATAACCAAACAAAACAGAGAAATCAACTTTATTAAACATTTTTTAACGAAAATATAGAATAGTAAAGAAACAAAAGCAGATTATTTGGCAATAAAAATAAGTATGTTGTTTCTAAAATATTCAAAAAATAAAAAATTATACAAAATTGTAGGAATCTTAGTAATAAACTGAATAAAAATGATAGAAGTTGTCCTTGACACTCCATACAAGTGTTCCAAGGACATGAATTTTTTTCTTCTTCAAACATATGTTGAAGTGTTATTTGTTCCTCTTCGTAAATTAGGGAAGTCATAATTATAAAAATAACTACAAAAAACGAATAACTACATTTTTTTTAAATAAAAAGAATTATAAACTGACCCACAGACAGTAACGCCCCAACTAACTTCCGTCTGATAGACCGAAATTATGTATAACTTGAACAAGAACAATCCACCGCCTCAATAATTTTAACACTGACTTAATGACTCTAAGAAAAACAGCTACTGAGAATGGCTCTAAGGAATTGTGGACCGTTTGGGAATAATCGCGTTAATATATTAGTTGTCATATTTGATTGTAAGGCTTTTTCTTGCCACAAAGGAAATTATGCCTTACGAATGACGCCCTAATACGGAGAATGCTCAGGCGCCAGTTTATTAATGTGGTATGATCCACAACCCTTAGAAATGGCCTCTTAGGGGCACAGGTAACTTCAGATGGAGATACGGTATTCTCCAGGGGTCTTGTTGATTTCAGACTCAATACTTTAACTTATTATAGGTATATATTTTTTAAAAGCCCTGAAAAGAGGTAAGGTCTGTGAATATAAACCAAAAAATAACGTTGACACGTGTATTGCTTATTAATATTTATAACTCAAAAGAAAATCAATATTTCAAAGCCCAACCCTCAAACCCTGAATAAATAATTAAATTAACTTAAATAAAATGTTCGATTGGGAATTTACTAACGGACTTTACTTATTAAGCGGAATGACTCAATCAGATTGTGTTAAAATTTACCAAAATATAAATTAATCGAGAAAGATTATTGAATGAATTAAACTCTAATATTCGGCGGAAGCATTCGTTAGATTTATTAATTTAAATTAACCGGAAAAATGTATCGAACTGATTTACTTATTAATTTAACCGGGAGAAACGGAAATACGGACTAAAGGGCGAATTTACCAGGAATAAATGAAAGCCATTTTAGCCAAAAACGGAGACTTATCCTAGGCTTTTAGTATACCAGTCATTAGCAAACCAGGAATGCTAATGCCTGTTGACGCAAGCTTAAGACAGGACGAATTTTGATTAACGATAGCTAACCAAGAAAATCAATAAAAGTCCCATCAAGTCTTAGACCTCAAATATGTAATCCAAATTTACGCGATTTAATTGATTAATTAGGAGTTGCCTGGTATAATCGTATTTAGCCTCGTTCCGGATCTTTCAAAAAAATATTAATCGGCTTTTACTATAACACAAAAATGAAAATTATAAATCAAACATGTGCTTCCTAACGGACGGACAATTAAAATGAAATTAAAAACTCAAATAATTAATTTGAAAATTTCCAAAACAAATAAAATCTCAATAATCAAACTCGAAAAATAAAACGATTCTTTTGACGACGGACTTATACGGTGAAAAACTTATCAATGTTTACCTCGGGTTTTTTATTTAATGGCGAAAAAATTCGGAATGAAAGCTAATATTCGGATTTTTACTTTTTCGGAGAAATCGTAGAACAAGAATGAATCTTATTTTAAAATTTTGAAGCCATTTAGATTCTCAACATTTCCCTACTCCCGATATATTTTCTCCTACTATTTCTACCTAGGTATCGCGCGCAGCCAGAATTCAGGCATAAATTGTTTCGTTAAAGAATTAAAAATGTACAGGGTAAGCTAACCAAAAATCGAACATTTTATTTAATTTTAAATAAATTTTCAATTGATCTGAACTTGAATACTTGATAAAAAATAACTTCATTACAGGATCTAGAAGCCATATTTGAAAGAGATCTTAAGATTAAAGGGGATAGGGATAAGTAAATAAAATAAGTTAAAATGCAACTTATGAGTTTTTATTTCAATATTCAATACGGTTTTATGGGAATGTAAAATCGATTGATAAATGCTTTAAATGATTTATTTTTGAGTACAACCAATGTTTGAATACGTTGTTAAATTGTACAGATATGTGAAATTTTAAAATTTAAATTCATTTTAGTTAAATCGATTGTTTAAATATGAATATAAAATGAGAATTCAGCTTGTTTTATTTCAACTCAATTATGTACAGGCATTGATACTGACGATGATGACTTGGCTTCTCCTCTTCTCCATAAAGATGTTATAGTTTTTGTTTGTGTGTAGAAATTCAGTCCTTGCTTGCCATAGAAATGTAAATCTCCGTGAAAACTACCTCTTGAACCTGTAAAACTAAACATGGGAAGAGGCACTGGAATAGGAACATTAACACCGACTTGACCAACGTCAATTTCATTAACAAACTGTCTAGCATAACTTCCGTTTGTAGTAAATATCGCTGTTCCATTGCCATAAGGATTTGAGTTTATTATATCTATGGCATCTTCTAAGGTGTCCGCTGACATTACGCAAAGAACAGGTCCGAAAATTTCCTCCTTGTAACACGAGTGATTTGGAGATACATCCGTTAAAAGTGTTGGTCCCACAAAGTTTCCATTAGGATACTTTTCTACTTTAACATTTCTTCCATCTAGTGGACATTTTGCACCCTGCAAAAAATAATCATATTAAAAATTTTAAGTGAATGGATCCATTTATTAGTCCAGTCGACAGGTAGTTTCAGATAGAAAAAGGTCGGAAGTTATTGAAAATTTGGGATGTTGTTCAGGGATGGTTAATTAACATTTTCTCAAGTTTTCAACCTCTAGGACCCTGTGCTAAAAATGGAGGGGAAAACTGCAACATTTTTGACCTTCCTGCGGTTTTTTCGCAATAGAGCGTAGAGCTTATTTCATACGGCAAAAGCATCCCTATACTTTTTTGTAGAGCGTTAAATTTCCTACAATTTTGATTATTCAAACATGTTTGTATGTTAATTCGTTACCGAGAAATGGCGCTTCGAAGAAAAGGTCATTTTTTAGGCGACAAAATGTAAATTTAGATTTTCGCGGTTCGTACATTCCAGTCTATGTCTGGTTATTTCTCTAAAACTAACAACAAACATCGAAATTTGAATTTGTTTGAAAAAGTTGGCATCGCTGAGCGTGACAGTAATAATGTGGTTCTAATATAGCCGTCTCTGGAACTGTGTCCACACACTTTACTTGAAGCTTCGGTCACTAGCTTAACGCATCTTTCAACTGCCTGTTTATGGCATGGGAAAGCCTCTATACTCTTAACAGGCTTGAAGTCATTGCCCACATACTGTTTTATCTCTTCATTATTCAATGTTCTTAACAGTACTGGTATTCCATTTGATAATTTTGGTATAGTCTTTAGCTTTAAAGTTTAGGTTTGGTGGTTTAAAGATTCTGATAGAGTCACTTTCAGCTATTGCTTGCTTCGCCTTCATGATGATACGCCTAAAGCCCAGCTCGGATATGGTTTCGTTCATCAGTTACCGTAGCCAAAAGTAAATTTTCGGGATGGTCAAAGTAAGCATTCCGTTGTAAAACGGGATCAACAATCAGCTCTTGTGTTAAGTACCTTGGAGATTCAACAGAGAAGACGTAAGTCGTATGATTAAAAAGTACTAAACAGTCAAATTTAATTGATTGATTAATAAAAAAAATAATAATTAGTGCTTTTTTCAGTATCTGCTGTTGGAATCAATATCCAACAACTATTTAAATTTGTGCGGGAGTGATTCGGTTATGGTCGGATTTGTTCGTTCCGCCATGTTTTTGTCGTGTGTGCCATCCGTTCTCCCGGCAGCCATTCAGGATTCATTCAATTCAACATTCAGTTAATTCAGTGTGTCCAGACGGTGAAGATTAGAGTCTTTAGACGGTTTTGAAGAAATAAACGATTTAAACTCCCTTTTTGCTCTGCCATTATGGCATCAAAAGATGTTGTATATATTTGTGTAAATATGTAACTAAAGTGTACATAGCTATTGAAGCCTTTTTCAGTTTCGTACATCTGCAAGAAGACTCTTCTGCCAGGGCTATGATATTTATGTTTATATTAGGTCTACAATGGCATGTTAAAATGACAATAATTTCGTAGCCCTTTTAACGATCTTTTTAGCCTGCCTCTGTCCAGGCGACTTTTCCAACCATTCCTGAGATGTGTTTTGGGCCTTTTCATTTATCGCCACCAGATATAATTTTTATGGAATATGTTCCGGTACACACTTTTGTAAGTGTTCCTCACAATTTCGTAGAAATTGACCTCTTTGTAAATGGCAATTTCTTTTTTATTAAACTGTTACTTTAAACTGCAATAGTATTTCAGGAAGAAATTGCTGGAATACATCTTTGCGCAAAAGAATTATAGTGTGTAACTGTGTCTTCAACAGTAATCATTTGTCATGACTAATTCGACGGAATTGCAAATAATTTAGTTCCGATTGAGTAAAGTGGTCCGCTTATAGTTCCTAGTTTCTAGAGGTGAACTTCATCTAAGTTTGTTGGGGCTGATCATTAACCAACCAAATCTTGTTGGAAAACGCTCAGCTTTTACTCGATCCATACGGAAAAAATACGATTCTTTCGTGCGTTATAGAACTGCCCCTCCTTTGGAACATAGTCCTGGATACCCTGATTAATCACCTCAACAATAATGGATTCTACACAATTGCATAAGCAGATGATATAGTTGTCTTGCAGACCAGCACATTTGAGAACATACTATGCGATAGAGTCCAGGATGGGCTGAAATTAGTAGAAACATGGTGTAAGGAACACTCACTGTCTATCAATCCCAACAAGCCTGAGACAGTCTTTTCACTAGGAAAAAAAGAATATCGGACTTAAAACATCCTGAAATCTTCAAAAGCAAATTAAACTTCACTGAAGAGGTGAAATACCTTGGTATTGTCCTCGGCAGGAAGCTAACATGGAACTTTCACCTACAAAGCAGAGCAAAAAAGCATATGTGGCTTATGAGCAATGTCGGAGGACAGTGGGACGTACATGGGGTCTTTCACCCCGAGTGGTCATCGATCTACACTGCAATCATAAGACCCATGTTAACATAGGGAACCATTGCATGGGGACCGAAGGTTCTACAAGCAACGGCCATCCACAAATTATATCAAATACAGCGAATGACTTGTTTAAACATAAACTGGGAAATTGGAACCTTTGGTTTATCAACTAAGTTTATAACTATCGTCGACCACTCAATCAAAACACAATTTTAACACACTCGACGCGTGTTTCACCAACTATGTTGGTATCATCAGGAGTTGATGATAGACTAAACAACTAACTATTTCTAACAGCTATTTATACTAAATGAAAAACCCCCCTCCCCTGGCGGTGACTGTCACCGTCATCCCCGGTGACTTAATCAGCCAAGGGTGACTAATCAGCCAAGGACGAGTAACCCGCCCGTCCCTAATGGATTAAACTAAAAAGCGGACTAAGAGGAATTGGTCCTTTGTCTCTGTTTAAACTAGTTTTACATTTACCTATTTCTATACTTTCAAATGCGTCCAACAATTTACTATTGGATACATTTTTAAGTAATTTTACATTGTCTATACTTATTCTATGATTTTGATTGAAAGCATGTTCGGCTATACTAGATTTTTCAACACAAGAAGGCTAGCTTACATTTCCTAGTACATCGTTTATTTAACTTCCCACTAAATAAAGAAAGATTTAATAAGGAAAAGAATTTGATTAAGGATATAGCTGCAATAAACGGTTATGACGAAGACTTAGTTGACAAACTAATCAACAAACATAAATTTAAGAAAAACCTACGTGGCACCACGTTTTTCCGACACGAAAAACAGACTGAAAAATCCGTTTCTATACCATGTAATCCCACTTATACCAAAGGACTTACCAGCGTTTTCAAAAAAGCGGGTTTAAGTTTAGTTTTTCAGTCTAACAACACTTTAAAACAGTTATTAGGTAATCTCAAGGATAAAAACAGTAATTTGGAAAAAAGTGGTATTTACGAAATTAGTTGTGGGGATTGCGATAGAAAGTATGTTGGGCAGACTAGACGCTCTGTACAGGTCAGATTTAAAGAGCACATGGCTCACTTAAAATATGGGCGTACGGAAAAATCTAGTATAGCCGAACATGCTTTTAATCAAAAGCATAGAATAAGTATAGATAGACAATGTAAAATTACTTAAAAATGTATCCAATAATAAATTATTATTATTATTATTATTTATATGGATAAGGGCAGAGGACAGATGTCCTATATTGCCCCTTAATAATATAAAAAGAATGACAAATACCTATGGTAAAAACAATTATGAAAACTAAATTGTGAAAAGAATACTTGTAACTACTTAAAAACTAGCCTCTACTAAAAAGACAAATGTCAATCATATTTTTGAACTGGTTTACAGTCACTGAATCGATTGCAGTTGGAGGGAGACTGTTCCATACATCAAAAATTCTGTTGTTAAGGAAGTGCTGTCTGGTGCTGGTATGGAAAGTTTCTTTCTTTAGCTTCAGAGGATGGCCACGCAGCCGAGTATCGGAATTGAGTGTAAGCATTGACTGTTAAACGCATTTGAAAGTATAGAAATAGGCAAATGTAAAACTAGTTTAAACAGAGACAAAGGACCAATTCCTCTTAGTCCATTTTTTAGTTTAATCCATTAGGGACGGGCGGATTACTCATCCTTGGCTGATTAAGTCACCGGGGCTGACGGTGCCAGTCACCGCCGGGGGAGGAGGGTTAGTCATTTAGTATAAATAGCTGTTAGAAATAGTTAGTTGTTTAGTCTATCATCAACTCCTGATGATGCCAACATAGTTGGCGAAACGCGCGTAGAGTGTGTTAAAATTGTGTTTTAGTTGAGTGGTCGACGATAGTTTTCAACTTTGTTTAAACATAACAGGAGCCATGAGAAGAACACCAACCGCGGCAGTGGAATTAATTACTGGTCTGGCCGCTTCCCAGGCAACAGAATGACGTCGATCAAGGTGTTTATGACGTCGATATTTGGTGACATCTGGTCGAAAAGAACCGCAGGTTATTTAGTGACCAATATTCGACGTCATTTATACGTTGTTTTATCTATTAGTTTTAGACGTGTCTGAAAAACGTCTACTTCACGTCTTTATGACATTGACACTTTCAATGAAAAATAACTGAAAACTATTTTATTTAAGAAATTGCAATATCGAACAATAACTCGAGAATGCATTCTGATTTTCCAGAACTTATTTTAACATTCAGTTTGAACACAAAATGGTTTTGTAAAATTTTTTTATTTTCAAAGTTATTTTTTTAAAGACGGTTAAATTATGTTTGGCGCTCATTTTGGGTGAAAATTAATTAATAAATGGGTAATGATTGTGCTTATATAGAAAGCAGGACGAATTTCGCAAGAACTTCGAAAAAAAAAATCTGCAGTGCCTAAGATTAGAACTTGAATCGATCCGTTGAGTTGCTGAACGCCTAAACAACTGCTCCATTCCTACAACAAATGATCGGGTACGTTCGTAAACGTTCGGGATTGTAAGGGCAATGATTGGCCACTGAGTCTAGACTCGACTCGGCCATATTGATTAATATTGAATCGTGATCGTGCCTCGTAGAAGTCGTAGATTGTTAAAGTTTTTCTTTCATTCATTGCAGGTAAGTTTTATTTATATATAGAAAATAATATGTGTATATTCTTCTATACTTCCTTATAATATGGGTTTGATATTAACTCGCATTCACGGGCGTTTTCTGGCTTAAATCCGCTTTGAATCATAATAACAGACCTAACCCAACTTTTTTTGATAGGGCCGTGGCCGGCTGAGGTCTCATCTTCTGTATGCAAAATCTGTCCTAGCTGTTTTGCAGGGGATATATTAAAATTTTAGATATATAAAATTCAGAAGTTGTGCTTGTGTGTGTGTTTTTGTATAAAAATGAATATTGTAAATGAATAAGAATTGTTTAATATTTACAATGTAACAGTGGGGGTTGAAAAACAGATTATGATTTATTCGGATAGTTATTAATGTGATTATGTTTTAGAGATTATGTTTTAGAGCTTTGGAGGTCGCGACCTTACAAATAGAATCAACATAATCTTAAAAAATCTCATCACCAATAATTTGGAAACCAATTTTAACTTTTGTGGATCAAGAAGTGATAAAGAGGGTTTTACAAAATTGAAATTGCGAACAGTTATCGTAAGTATATCTATTAAAATAATAACATTTTTGATGTTCTATGTGAAACTATTATTATGCTCATTAATTACTCATTTTTGTTCTTGTCTTACCTCAATTTCTTTAATTGTTGCAGATGCTATACTCCAAAAATGCCCGTCAACATCAATCCAAGAAATTGAAGATAAAATTAAGATTTGGTTAAAATATGCCTCAAAGAGAAAGGCGAAGAGCAGTGTGCAGTAGTGTAATTTTTATATAAATATGGGTTAGTTTTGATACCCAGTTTCTTTCATGCTGAGAACATACCTACTTAAAGACACTCTTTTAAACTGTTTCTGGACATTTCGTATTTTAGAGCCGTTTACGATATTGATATTGAAAAATTAAAGTTTTTTCAGCACATTTTTGTTTCATTTTTTCATATGGTATTCCTCAAATAAGTAAATTTGGAAGAAAATAACGTGTTTATGAAGACGTCTTATAAACGTGTTCATAATGACGTCAAATCGCTGTGACATATTGCCGTCTTTATTACGTCTCTATTACGTCACCTTTTTGGTGAATTTGACGAGATTGGTGTCGTAAACTGTCGTATTTTCGACGTCTAAAAGACGTGCATCTGCTGCCTGGGTTTGGACGTCAAAGAGGTTGCGTTAATGGCCATGTTACGATTGCGCACGGCTAAGCCTATGGCGGGAAGCGCTTACTGCACTACTTCTGCTATAGGCGGTCAGCGATGCATTTGAACCCAAGTTTGTGTTTAACAAACCCTACAAAATACAAATAAAACAGAACACGGAGTCAGATGCTGCAAATGCAATACGCATATATACAGACGGCTCCAAAACCAAAGAAGGCTAAGGATGTGCTGTCTACTCCGGTTCACTAAGCCTAAAAATTAAGTGGGAATGGGAAAAAAATACCAGCGTGGTTCAAACAGAACTGGCTGGTATCTCAATTGCCACAAAAGAACTAACCAGAAAAGGAATTTCTGGCAAAAACATAATAATCTGCACTGACAGCAGCCAAGCTCTACTAGCCTTAAATAGACAGCTTGTTACAGCAGAGCTAGTATTAGAGTGCCATCAAGCTTTAGCTAACTCCTCGGTAGATAACAATATTATCCTGAGGTGGGTTAAAGGGCACGACAGGAGTAAAGGTAACCGCATTGCCGATTCCTTAGCCAGGGAAGCGGCTGGACTAAGACTTTTAGGACCCAGCGACACCTACGGCTTGACGACTTCGGCAATTGCAGAACTAGCCAAACGTTACACCCATGCTCAATCTCTAAAGAGGTGGAATGAAATCAAGGGATGCAGTTTTGCCAGGGTCACCCTGGGCTACTATGGGAAGCTGGTGTCGAAGAAATACTTGGCAATGACCAGGAAAAAACTAGATCTAGAAGTAGGATTTCTGACTGGCCACTGTCAACTAAGGAAACACCTCCATATAATGGGGCTAGTGGACACACCTCTATGCAGGATGTATGAACAGGAAGACGAAACGGTCTATCATGTCCTATGGGATTGCCCGGAGTTATCGTCAATGAGAAAGTGCGTGTTCGGTGAGTCTTGGCCTACATCTGCTGATATAAAGGAGATGTCTCCTAGTGACTTGTCCACTTTCCTGGAAAGGACAGGATGGACGATGACCTAGGAGGACAACTCCTCGGGAGTATGTACAATGGGTCAAATGTGGCTTAAGTGCTATAAATTCGGTACATCAAAAACAGAAAATTTGTTATGTACATTTCTGTTAGTGCACTGTCAGGTAATCAGATTTTTCCCGCTAATATTTTACGAAAGTTTAAAACTTCAACCAAGCATCAGCATCATCATTGCCTACCAATTTCAAGTAAACAAGGGGTTGTTGTAATTGTAAGTTATCAACTATGCCTATTTTATAAAAAGAACTCCAAATAGATGGCAGAAACGACGTTTAATAGCTTCACAGGTAACGTTTGCTAAGAACACTATACAATTGCAATGCTCAATGGTAATTTTTCGAATGACAAAGGGGAAAAAATGAAAGCAAATTTAAGTTCAAGTTAAAAACGCTATGGGATCTGACGAAAGTTTATTTGCTGAAATGGGACAACTTTCGATAGATACAGGGTGGGCCAAACTTCTGACCTCGGAGGATTACGCCGTTGTGGTAAGAGATAAAATTTTCAAATTTTGTGTGAGCTAGTACAGTTACTGGGTGCACATTTTGAAAATAGTTTCGATTATACAGGTTGTTCCAAAAACTCGTGGCAGCACAAACTTACATTTTTTTAAATGGAACATACTATATTTTATTCAAGAATCGAAAAGATCTCATAGAGAGCGTTAAAAAAATATAGCATATTAATATATTATACGGGTGTTTTAAAAAGATATGGCCAATTATTATAAAAAATGACCCCATCCTTAACACTCTGTAAAACAGTAAATCAAAATAAATTAACAGGTCTTTGTATTCAAATGTCATTCTCATATCGTTGGCTGTGCTCACTATTAATTACTTTGTTTATCTGTGGCTTCTTTAATACAGGGTGAAGCAGAACTCAAATCAAGCAATATCTAAAAAATTTCAAATGGATCACCCTATAAGTCTTTTTACAATTTGTTAGTACTATTAATAAGCTTTCAAACGATATAGTACAGTTAGGGTATAAGTTAATGGAAACCTGTAAATATTTTGTGATAACGGAAAAATCATGTATTTTACATACACAAATAAAATGTTATTAAATGTTTACATGAAACGTACTGTATATTTTAGGTTTTCTAAGGCATTAGAATATTCTATAAATCGTAATCGTAATTTTAGATGTGTCTATTACTTTTTACTGTTACCACTAGAGGACCGCATACCTTTATAGAGATATTCGGAATTATTAGTCCATTCTGTGAGCCATCCTGAACACGGTGGCGGGAGTTAAATTTTTTTTTGAGTTGGCCCCACCCCCCAAACGTCCAAAAACCACCCCCAAAATGGTGAATCGCGTCTTTCACCGGCAAAACTAACGTAACCCCACATTTTCGAGGATACTGGACACGATGGTGGTGGTTACAACTCTTGTATCTTGTAGAGTTGACCCCACCCCTTAAACTGCCAAAAATCACCCCCGAAATGGTGAAAAATTTGTTCTTCGCTATAATCGAGAAAACCCGCGTCATCTCCCGTTTTAGAGGATGCTGAACGCTATGGTGATGTTGAATCTTCTCTCCGAGTTAACTTTACCCCCATATCGCAAAAAAAAGTCTACCCCTTAATACCATTTTATTTGTGTACGTAAAATACATGATTTTTCCGTTATCATAAAATATTTGCAGGTTTCCATTAACTTATACCCTAACTATACTATATCGTTTGAAAGCTTATTAATAGTACTAACAAATTGTAAAAAGACTTATAGGGTGATCCATTTGAAAATTTTTAGATATTGCTTGATTTGAGTTCTGCTTCACCCTGTATTAAAGAAGCCACAGATAAACAAAGTAATTAATAGTGAGCACAGCCAACGATATGAGAATGATATTTGACTGCAAAGACCTGTTGATTTATTTTGATTTACTGTTTTACAGAGTGTTAAGGATGGGGTCATTTTTTATAATAATTGGCCATATGTTTTTAAAACACCCGTATAATATATTAACATGCTATATTTTTTTAACGCTCTCGATGAGATCTTTTCGATTCTTGAATGAAATATAGTATGTTTCATTTAAAAAAATGTAAGTTTGTGCTGCCACGAGTTTTTGGAACACCCTGTATAATCGAAACTATTTTCAAAATGTGTACCCAGTAACTGTACTAGCTCACACAAAATTTGAAAATTTTATCTCTTACCACAACGACGTAATCCTCCGAGGCCAGAAGTTTGGCCCACCCTGTATAATCTTTAATTATTTTTAAATAAATTGTTTGGTAAAAGGTCTAAGACTCGGCAATTATGTAGTAAAAGTATAGAAATAGCATTACCTCTTTAATTCCAGATTCAATGAGCTTCAAAACTCGTTGTTTGGATTGTTTAGAAATAACTGGCCCAACATCAGTACCAGGTTCATGTCCTGCATTCACTTTTAATTTTTTGGTCTTTTCTATTAAATCTGGGATCCATTTTTGGGCCTCTCCAACTAGAATAGCAACGCTTAGAGCCATACATCTTTGACCAGCCGCACCGAAGGCAGCGCCAATTATTTGATCTAGGGTAGCGTCTTTATTGGCATCAGGTAAAACTACAGCGTGGTTTTTCGCTGCCATATTTGATTGAACTCTTTTACCATTTGCTGCTCCTCTTGAATAAATGTGTTTTCCCGCTTGATCGGAGCCAACGAAACTTATAGCTTTAATGTCTTTGTGATCGCAAATAAAGTTGACTGCATCGTGTGTTCCATGAATGACCTATAAAGAAAATTGATTTAACTAGTAATCTCCCTAGTCCTTGAATTACTATCGGAAATATTTCCGAGAGCATGAATTCTTTAAAAATTATCCCGAGTCGAAGACAAGGGGTGATTACAGCACTCGCTCGCAAGCTCGCTCATGGTACAAACTTCATCCGCGTGTAATAAAATAACCCACCCAAACTCATTCAATAATATACTATTATACTACTAGAGAGAAAGGAAAATGAATAATGACCCATGCAAAATCAATGGCAATTTTACGCGGTAACATAAAATCTGTGAAGTTGGCTGTGACTGCAGCGCTTTGGTGGAATGTCGTTTTACATTATTCGCCATATTAGAATTAGAGTCGCAAAGAAAACATCATAAAATGAATGGAACTTTTACACTTTTAATGACTTTTGTACGGCATCTGAGCTAGACTCCAAATAGCTCTCTCTAAAGACCCTTATCGCCATAACGGTACACTAACCAAAGAGGATGGCACTAAAACTGCCAACCTTAAGGAACTGTTAATGACAACACACTTCCCTGACTCCAAAACCACTAATGTGGCAATCTGGGATGAAGATGAGCAACACAACCTCATGGAAGATGACTGGAGAATAGCAGACCAGATCGTCGATGAGGACAAATTAAGGTAGGCAATCTCGACCTTCTCCTTATCCAACCCTACTTCAGTGGGGCCTGGATGCACTAATGCCGCACCTGGTAGGAATCCTCAGATCCTCCCTGGCACTGAGATATATTCTAAAAAGCTGGAGGGAAGTCAAGGTTGTCTTTATACCAAAACCAGGAATATTGGATTACTCCATTCCAAAAGCATATCGACCGATTAGTTTCACACCGTTTTCAATGAAAACTTTAGAGAGGCTTTGTCAAAGATATATAAGAGATGTAGCGATAATACAGAACCCACTACATCCGAATCAACATGCGTACACCCCATTAAAGTCTACAGATTCAGCCCTCCACCTTGTGGCCGGCCATATCGAAAGATCGCTAGACTCTACAAGAGTCTACCTTGGGTGTATTCATAGATATGGAAGGTGCGTTTGATAAAACCACTTTTCCCAAAATAAAAATATCCCCAACACAGTAAATGGATAGACATATAACATGCTCTCAAAGAGAGCAATAAGAATCAGTGTAGATGATGTCACCATAAGAGGCCTGGTTGTAAAAGATTGTCGGAGGGAGGGGTGCTCTCACCACTACTGTGGAACATGGTCTTAGACACCTTAGTCAATCGCCGATGACGATTTCTACACTATAGCTTATGTAGATGACCTAGTGATTCTGCAAACAGGAAGATTTTAAGGAATACTCTGTGCTAGAATGCAAGAGGCCCTTAACATCATAGAACAGTGCCACTGTCATCTAGGAAAACACCTTTACAGGATAGGATTATCTGACACTCCACTGTGTAGAGGATGTGAACAGGAAGACAGACTCTCGAACATATTCTTTGCGAATGCCCGACGCTCCACAAATAAGACATTTTCTTTTCGGCGAGCAGAGGCTAAAACATGAGGGAGCTACTTTCAGGCGACGTCATCACCTACTGTAAACAAGTAGGATGGCTGACGAGCTAGAAGGAAGGCTCAACCTCAGAAGGATGCACAATGGGCCAAATGTGGCCTACGTGCTGTGGGATGACCCACCCTTCTATCTTTACAGATACAGATCCGTCATCTGAGCATATTCAAATTTATCATAAAAATATACAATAATTAACGTATTTGGTGAACAATTCTGGCTTAAATCCCGAACAAGATCTATTCAAAGGTATGAGCAATATTCTTCATGAAATTATACCAAATTTCGTCCATAAATCCAGTATTGAGAAGAACAAAATCATATCGAAGTATTTAGTAAAGAAAACTCACAGCTCTTTACTTTATTCGCCATTGAAGAAAAAAGAAGTGGAAAATGAATTTCAAAAACGCTTGCAATTAATAATTGATGTTGTCAATAATAAACAACATGTAGGTACTTATTTTAAATTTGAAAATACATATATCTACGCTTCTGTTATTCTGGCATCTGCACGTGACAGCTGTCAAGCCAGCAAAATTATCACTTTAGGTTGTCGTCATAGCAACCTGTCAAAATCAAGGCATCTGATTGGCTTAAAACAACAGGTATAAAATTTTCGACGTAATTTATTTTATTTTAATGAGAACTATTAAAAAAATTCTCTTATAATATGCAAATGCGTTAGCCTTTTAAAATAGTTAACAAAAACGTCACAAAAATTATGTTCAAAAGAGATACTTTTGCTTTATTATGGCAGAGAAAAATTCCGATTAAATATTGTAAGAAAAAGTAGATATTTCGCCAAAACTTAATTTCTATAACCGAGTTTAAATTTTTGAAATAATAATTTCGATATTATGAATTCTCTGTCCTTCTTCTGCTAACTTACATTGACAACTCCTGGAGGGCAACCAACTTCATTTAACAACTCCATAATTAACAAAGTAGCTCCAGGATCTTTTTCTGATGGTTTAATTATCATTGTGTTTCCAGCGATTAGAGCCAAAGGAAACATCCAAAGTGGTATCATAGCTGGAAAGTTGAAAGGACAAATCCCTGCTGTTACTCCCAATGGTAATTTGTAAGCTGTGATGTCCATGTCTTTGGAAATGTTTTGCAGAGTTTCTCCGAGTAAAAGGGTTCCCGCTGAACAACTATGTTCAACAACCTCTAAAAAAATATCGTTATAAGTGAAGATTTTTTAATTTTAATGTAAGAAGAAGTTGTCAGTAAAGTCATGGAATCTGATATTTCTGATAGTATGATGGATTTTCTCCTTGAAAAACATTATCCCGGCCCAACAACATGGATGTATTCCAGGACAGTCAACACTTAAAAAGTTACTTCATTGCGTTAGTGACTGGATATCGTGCTTGAATAATCAAGAACCCATAGACATACCCAGACATCACCGGATATTCCATGAATATTCATAGAATATTCTCTTTGGGATATTGCATTATTCCTAGAATGTGCTGTTGGCGAAAATTTTAGATATTCCCAGAATATTCTATGAGGCATATTCCCGGAATATCCAGAATATACCCAGAATGTTCCAGGAATATTATAAAAAGAATATTCCTATAATATCTTCTGAGAATACTCCTTGTATATTCCAAGAATATTCGACAGTAATATCCCAAGACCTTGACAAATAGCCGACTATTTTTATTGTATCTAAATTTCGAGTTTATTTTAGGATCAATTCGTCGAGACTTAATTTTGGCATTAATAATCTGAATAACTCCCGAGAGCTTTAGCTCGAGGGAGTTATTCTTTGATTATTAATGCCAAAATTGTCGAGACAAATTGTAAAATATACGAGAAATTTAGTAGCAATAAAAATAGTAGCTAATTTGTCAAGGTCGCGTTATATTTAATAAGATTATTTCCCGAGTCACAAAAAATTCTGTACGTACGTATAAATTATACTAGTTTTGCTCTTTACTGTCTTGACAGGTACGTTTAATTTAATTATATTATCAATTTCAATATTTATAGTTTCAGAAAAAGTGCGAAATCAGTTGGATTTGTGTATTTGCTACTAAAGATCGATAATTTATTAACTATAAGCAATTTTATAATACCATTAGTATAGGTTTTATTTGAAAAATTTGAAATTTACGGGCGGCTTCGTTATTGTTGGATACCGTCCTTCAGGTGAATATTGAGGACGATGATCAAGTAGCCGAATATTTACCACCAAGGTGAATAGTCGCTTTGTTTTGTTTTGATTGGCTGCGTCAAATCAGTTTCCAAGCACGTGATTGGTTAAAAATTGATATTTGACAGGCAAGGGAAATAATCAAAGTAATTCATGAATATTTCTCATATTCCCGGAATATTCAGAATATACCCAGAATATTGCAGGAATATCCTAAAAACAATATTCCTATATCTTCTGAGAATATTCCTTGTATATTCCAAGAATATTCGAAGTAATTCAAGAATATGATAGTAATATTCCCTAAATATCCTAATAGGTTTTCAAAAAAAATCTACCAATCTGTTGAAAGCTTCTTTATTTTCCAATATTCCAATATTCCATATCACAAATGTGGCCCAATTTTTTAAAATAAAAATCGAAAATTCGAAAAACTCAAAGTCGAGCACCACAAAGAATATAATATAAATTATATTTTAAATTGCAACACGTCTAAATCGCAAACAATTACTCTTGGGGCTAAAGCCCCCACTTGCATTGAATTACAGCAATCCAGACGTCTGTTTAGTAGCGCCATCTCTATGTGAAGACTAGCCAATTATTATATTGAATACAATTTTTAAAAGTACACAAATACTTACGTAATCCTCTCATTACATCTCCTTCTGCATCCGCTAGTGTTTTTCCTTGTTCTAATGTAATATTTTGAGCTAACTTTTTAATATCTCTTCTAATTACAGCTTGTAATTTTAACATTAATTGTTGCCTAGTTAATACCGATGTTTTACTCCACGATTTAAAAGCATTTTTGGAAGATTCTACAGCCAATTCCATTTCTTTATTAGTGCATTGTGGTACCTTAGTTACTAAGTTATTTGTCGCAGGATCGTATAGGTCCACCCATTCTGTACATTGTGATTCCAAAAATTGGCCATCTAAGAAAATCTTTGTCGTAGGTGCTACATTGGAGTAGTTTCTTCTTAGTAATTGTAAACTTAAAGGTAGCTGAAACAGATTTTAAAAATTAGTTCACAATTCATGCAATTGCTTACAAAACCAATTTGCAGTTTTAGTTACTGACTTTCTAGAAATATTTGGTTCTGGATTTAGTCAAAATAGTATTGGGATTTCTCAATAATTGTAACGGAATAAAGAAACTCTGAAAAAATTAATAAGATTGAAACACTTTTGTCATTGTTTGGACCGCGTAATAATTTACATCTAAATTGCTTTTTTAATTGCGAAAGCCAATAAAAATTAAAGTTATGCAATTACTATTTGAGGATTTATGTTTTGACAATATTATGTTAATTGCATTTCTATCAATTAATGGAGTAATGATTTCAGACTTGGGCCATTGATAGTGTTTCCTACAACTCCAAATCAAACGCAGTTCACTCATAAGAGTAAGACATTTTTAACTTTATTGAATTTTTAAGAAAAATAATAAAAATTTATTTGGTGTATTCACAAAGACAATTATAATAGCAATCGAGCAGATCTTTCTATACATGTATCCCAATATTTGTAATTCAATCATAATTTGAGGTCCTAAAACTGTATCGAATGCGCTTCTAAAGTTAATGAATTATTTTTATGTTATTTAATAGTAGCTCTATAGTACTCCTGAAGTAAAAAGGTGGTATATTTTTACCGATTGTTCATTTACTTGCTGTTTATTTCTGTAGCATAGTTATGGCTCTAAGTTAAGCTCAAAAATTTAAAGTACATTCTACAATCTACATCCTCAAAACTCTGTATGTCGTTGGATCCGTCAATGCAGATGTTTATTATACCTATTGTGTCGATGTCTTCTGTATCTTGTAGAACATTTTGTAATTTTATTGAGGAGAAATCTCTATATACTTCATGGAGAAGCTGTTTTTGGGTAATCAACATAACTTGAATAAAAATATAAAGAAATTAAGTATCATTTCAATTATTCTTCCGTTTTCTTTGGATTTATTATTCTCGTTATATTACATCTTAGATTTTGACGTTTTAAAAGTGCGTTATTGTAATCTGTTATCTTGAATGTAAAATTTCGTAACCATTATGTTCTCGCGACATTAGCCATTCAATTTAAACTAGGAAGTATATCATTTAAATCCATTGATTATTCTATTATCAACACAAGTCAAAGGTTATACAAACTGACTTTTAACAATACAATTACTTTAGCTAACAGCAAAAAAATTGAAAGACAATATAAAACATATGCACCTTTCATTTTAATTTATAAACAAGTAAATTTACGAATGCCTTTTTGCATATTAAACCAATTTTAATCCCAAATCCACAACATAATGCATACGTTCAAATGAGTTTTATCTCTTTAATAAATAATGATTCAACAGTGAAATCTAAATTCACTTGATGTCGCAGTCTCGTTTCACGTTTCAACCTCAGTGGGAGAATCTGGGAAGGGAGTGAAAGGAATGATGATAGGTATCTGAGGGGATGTTACTAACCCAAAATTTTCCTACTTCATAAGAAAAAAATCCCAGATAAAACTTATAGCAGGTCAGGCGGCAGTGGGGATCGATTGCGAGGCACATGCGTTGCCACAAAGCCACCTTGCTCGGATACAGATATAGAATTATTTGCAGAATAAAAGAATAGAACCTGCAAAATTGGCATTGCTTTCTGAGCCCCTACAAGAATCCCATTTGGGTTTCGATACATTATAGTCCAGTCGAGAGGTAGTTTCAGATGGAAAAAGGTCGGAAGTTAATGGAACATTGGGATATTGATCACCAATTTTTGACCCCCTTCTTCTCTGATGAAAGCCAACCATATTTACATCATGTTGGTATTGATATTAGATACTTTTCGGATCGATATCTCCCTCTCTCCGCACCACTACATAATTATCGTAGTATCGCAAGGGACGCTGCCAAGTACCACTCCCTCCGCACTTACCAGCAAGTACAGGCGTGGTTCGGAAATGAACTTCTCCTATCAGTTTGGGGCAGGAGCCTAACACGCGAGGGGTACTACCAATCCCCACAACCAGAAATGCTGCTCCGGATGATATCTTTCAGATTGTTTCCTGCGAGTGCAGAAAAGGTTATAGCACCGGATCTTGCAGGTGCAAGAAAGCAGGTCTTCGCTGCTCAGCAATGTGCAAGCACTGCACAGACCACTCCTGCGAAAACGCCCTCGCAAGTAATTTTAACGAGGAGGGCTCACAAGACGAATACCAAGACGGCGACAAAAGTTAGTAATTTTAACCAGGAACCATAATTACAACAATATTTCATCATAATTCGGGTATAACAGAAGAAATAACGTGGAATTCTGCGTTTTTTAGCGAAATTTGAAAAATGACCTTTTCTTCGAATCGCCATATCTCGGTAACGAATTAACATACAAATATATAATAAAATAATAAAAATGGTAGGAAATTTAACGCTCTACAAAAAAGTATAGGAATGCTTTTGCTGTAGAAAAAAGCTCGACGCTCTATTGCGAAAAAACCGGAGGAAGGTCAAAAATTTTGCAGTTGTCCCCACCTCCTTTTTTCGCACAGGTTCCTTGAGGTCCAAAACTTGAGAAAATGTTAATTAACCATCACTTAACAACATCCCAAAGTTTCACCGACCTTTTTCCACCCAACTCCAGTTTTTCCAACCTGTCGACTGGAGTATTACGGGTTACATTTTCCATTTACCTAAGCAGTTGCTTTCAAAATACAAAAAATTCGACTTCTTTAACCCTTTGAAGTCGGATTTTTTTTTATCAAATTGGTTAAGATGTTTTTATATTCTTTGTGGTTAGTAGGGATAGTATTGGTAAAAAAACCAAAAACCGTCATTTTGATGCGACCGAATTTGAAATATTCTGTACAAAACATCTGAGGGGGGGGGCAAGCGGGCCATGCAAGGGGTTCTGAATTTCGGGAATTAATAGATAATCATGGACCATATCGGTTTTCAACGTACATCATTAAGAAAGCTCAGCTTGTCCCTTTGTCGATGGCATTTTTCTTTTTTTTTTCATATTTTTTGGTTTTCCGGAAAATTGAGAAAATTCTCACCCCTCGACATTTTTTTTTGAGGATTATTTTCTTTTCGTGCTAAAATTTTTTGGGGTTAGGAATTGTACTAAATAAAAGATCACATTTAATAAAAATCATAGAGACAACAACTGCTCTTCATTTTTTGTCTAAACAAAAATGCTCTAAGGGTTATATTTCGGCAGATATCGTCGAAAACGGATTTTCGAGAATTCTAGAGCCATTTTCCGACCCTTCCACAAATTCCACGTAGCTGAGATTTTCGGAAGTAAATGTACCTATGAATAACTGCAAATTAAAACAAAAATGACGGACAGACTTGTTGCTAAGGTTTGGGATTTTTCTGGCCTTAATTTACTGGACTATAGAGTCTGGATATGCAAGTAAACCTTTTGATTGGTTTTCAATAAGAAGAAAACACACAAACCAAAATTATTCGTTTTGAATATTTTCTCAAAGACATCCCAAATTTTTATAACTTAATCACTTTGGTTACAAATTTCCATTAACTGATGCCCCCCCCTGGAAAACTCCCTAGATCCGCCACTGGTACAAAATGGGTTCAATTTGAACCAGTAGCAGTTTAAAATTTTGTGTGGGATATACAGGGTGTTTCATAATTAAACCGGCATACGTTAACTGTAAATAGAGGGTACTTAGGTGATTCCAAATAACCTTGGTTACTCGTTCTAACGCCATTAATAACCGAGATACGGGGTGTTTCATCCATTTCGGCCAATATTTTGATAAGCCGTAACTTTAGAACAACCCTGTAGATTTCTCTCATACTTGGTACAGGTATAGTGTGTTAAGCCCAATCCTGTTGTGTAAGAACTACAATTAAAATCCAGATCCGGATTAAGAAGAATTTGTAAAATTTGAAAATCCCCAAAACAACACCCTGTATATCAGATTTTTTAAAATTGGGATGGTTATTTGAAAAGAACGGAAAAAAATGAGTTAAAATGCACATCCCATTCTACTACTGGAGTTTAAACGTCAAATTACATCAAATGCATTTTTTTCATTTTCACAAGCAGTAACTTTCGAAATACCTGGTAGATTTCTTTCATATTTGGTACAGGTATCATTTTTTAGTAACCCAATCGTATAATGTAAGGACTACACTACAAGTTAAAATCCAGATACGGATTAAGAAAAATTTGTAAAATTTGTAAATCCCCAAAGCAACACGCTGTACATCAGTTTTTTTTTAATTGGATCAGACATTTGAAAAGAATGGAAAAAACTGAGATATTCTGGCATATTTTTATAAATGACATCTCGTTCTACATATTACTAAACTTTTAAATTTAAAATTCAATTAATGCAATACCTATTGTCTTTTTCATAAGCCATAACTTTGGAAATACCCTGTAGATTTCCTAATAATAATTGGTACATGTAGATTGTTTCAATAGCCCAATCGTACAATACAAGAACTAAAGTTAAAATCCAGATCCGGATTAAGAAAAATTTATAAAAGTTGATAATCTCTAAAATAGCACCCTGTATATTAGATTCTTTAAAATGGAATCGGATTTCTATTTGAAAAAAGAAAAAAAAAAAAAGATGCCAAAGCCTACTTGATAGTTTAATGAGTTTTGTATCCGGAATTAATCCGAAAAATTAAATCTGTATTTTTTTTGTAGAACTGTCAAGTGCACTCATAAAAATTTCAAACACATTATAACACATATTTTTTCTTTTCTTTTTCTTAATCCGGATCTGATTTTAACTTTAGTTCTTGTATTGTACGATTATGCTATTTAAAGAATCTACCTGTACTAATTATTAAAAAAATCTACAGGGTATTTCCAAAGTTATGGTTTATGAAAATAACTATAAGTATTGCATTAATTGAATTTTAACTTTAAAAGTTTAGTAATGTAGAACGAGATGTGCATTTATAAAAATATATCAGAATATCTCAGTTTTTTCCATTCGTTTCGAATGTCTGATCCAATTTAAAAAAAAACTGATGTACAGCGTGTTGCTTTGGGGATTTTCAAATTTTACAAATTTTTCTTAATCCGTATCTGGCTTTTAACTGTAGTGTAGTCCTTACATTATATGATTGGGCTAGTAAAAAATAATACCTGTACCAAATATGAAAGAAATCTACCAGGTATTTCGAAAGTTACTGCTTGTGAAAATGAAAAAAATGCATTTGATGTAATTTGACGTTTTAACTCCAGTAGTAGAATGGGATGTGCACTTAAAAAAAATTTCGCTTTAACTCATTTTTTCCGTTCTTTTCAAATATCCATCCCAATTTTAAATAATCTGATATACAGGGTGTTATTTTGGGGATTTTCAGATTTTACAAATTCTTCTAAATCCGGATTTTAATTGTAGTTCTTACACTATAGGATTGGGCTATTAATACACTATACCTGTACCAAGTATGAGAGAAATCTACAGGGTGATTCTAAAGTTACGGCTTATCAAAATATTGGCCGAAATGGATGAAACACCCCGTATCTCGGTTATTAAAGGCGTTAGACCCAGTAACCAAGGTTATTTGGAATCATTTAAGTGCCCTCTATTTACAGTTAACGTATGTCAGTTTAACTATGAAACACCCTGTATATCTCCCGATAGACTTCAAAGGGTTAAAGTTTGTTACTTTTGAAAACATTAAAAAAAACACGTTCTATAATAAGAATATTCATTTATCCAAAATGAGAAAATATGTTATTATTATTATTATTTTTTACTTATTGGATCAGAAAACTGTCGTTTTGAAATTTATACATTCATTGTAGCATATCTAACATTAATTACTTTGATGTCAGATTACGCTGCAAAGATTTCAATACTGGGAGAGTCCATCGTTGTCGATGATGGTGTTGTCCCCAAAGCGCCACGGCAAATAATAATAATAGCCGTCTCTTCCCCTCACAAGCTGCAGAGCTTCTGGGGTTCACTCGTAAGGGGGTGAATTGAAGGGAGTTTATTATTATTATTATTGGGTCTTTATATCCTGCGAGGTTTGATAGGCGTACGTCCTACTGGCTGCTAGGATATAAACTAAATTTGAATTAAAATTTTTACAATACATATTTGCTTGGTTAAGCAATGTGATAACATTCACAATATTTATTATAAACATGATTTGTTAAGAATGTTACACAATTGATTCTAATTATATATTAAAAACGCTTCTATTTTCATTACAACACAAATAAAATTATCTTGTCGTCAACTGGGCAATAATTGAAACAGCGTTTGCTATAAGAATTCACTTTAAATAAATATTTTAAGAGCAAACCGAACCACTTGAAAAATTTTAAAATCATTCTAAGCCTTTAGTTTTAGTCCGATTTTTGTAAAATTTTCAGGAAATACTAATAATTACAATACTTCGAAAAGTATTTATTTTGTAAATTCTAAATGGAAAATCACAGGGTCCGCGCCGCTCTGTATTAAATCTATGAAAATTTGCTCCCATTTGTTTTAATAATATATGATTTCCCACCCTTTTCTTAAATATCTTTGCATAGTGCTGCCTCATCGTTTCAGAAATTTAAAGCTGTCGAGAAAGATTCCATCGCCAAGTGTTCCCAGTGGCGCGCATATAAATACAATTTTATATTAGAAAATCTTCATAAAATAGAAGTGAAATTTGATTAAGCATTAAAAATTTCCAATCTTTTCTAAAGACTATTTTCCATATATTTTTAATACACTTTAATATTAATAACAGAACAAATACTTTTAAAAAATGAATGGACTTGTCAATCAAACTGAAAAATACCAATTGATTTTTTCACAAGTTGTTTATTTTATTAAAAAATCGACTTTGCGAGAGATTACATGGATATTATAATTTTAAAATGTAAGAACATTTACGATCCTTAGATAATAATAATTATTTTAAAAACAAAGAAATTATATTACCGCTGTGAGAAATATATTCTGCATATAAACAGTTTTAAATATTTAATTAATTTAAAATTTTTATTTATTTTTTTTATATTTTTATTAAAAAAAACTGAACAAAGCAGAACGGGATTCAACCGGGGTCGCCCAGATTTCTATCTATTTAATTAGTTGATTTCAAAATATTTTACTACCTAAAGGTGGGTTTTCCTAAGCAGCGTATTTAATACACAGCGTAAACTTAATAGTAAGCGTATTTTCTTTTACGCATAGGGCATTCCCGTTTTCCACGAGAACGTATAATTTCGTGGTAGTATAACAATTTTGTGAAAACAAGCAGAGGGAAAAATAAAAAGTTACTACCTATTTTGATACTTAAAAAACATTTGGAGGAGAAAGATGAAGAAGAAAGGATACTGAAAACTTTTGTAATCAGAAAATCTATTAGCAATGGGTTTTTAAAACAAAAAGAAGGGGGTTCTTTAAGTATATTGATTAACAAGCATTTTTAGACATTGGCGCAAAAATTAATTGCATCCAGATATGTCCATGAAGCTGGCAGACCAAGATCAGCAGAACAAAACAAAAGTACATTCATAATTAAGTGCTAATTTAGTGCCCTAATCAAAAATTTATTGCTCCTTTTTTCTTAAGAAAAACGCATGTTCTGCTAGCTACAGATAAACCTAGCAGAGCAGATTAAAAAAAGGAGCAGTAATTAGCACTTAATTAACTTATTTACATCATGTTTCATTAATTTTTAACAACATTTAAATAGTTGCTCTGCTAGGTTTATCTGTAGCTAGCAGAACATGCGTTTTTATAAGAAAAAAAGGAGCATTAGATTAGCGCTTAATTATGAATGTACTTTTGTTTTGTTCTGCTGACCTTGCTCTGCTAGCTTCATGGACGTTATGAGGCTTATAAGGACAACATAATAGTTTATAGGTTATGTAACAGATATTAATAAATCCTAATTTCTTATGCAAAATGTAGTACGGTTCTAAACAAATGTAAAAATAATAAGACACCTGGATCTGACGCCATTCCCTATGAATTTTTTAAGAATCTACCGCATAACTGGATTATTTATGTAAATTCTCTTTTCAATAATGTTTTTGATTCTGCCACAATACCAAAATCCTGGGCTAACATTTCACTGTCAATGTTACATAAAGGGGGATCCGCAGATAATCCAGAAAATTACAGAGGGCTCGCTTTGCTAAATTGTTGCACCAAAATATTTACATCTCTCATCCTTAATAGATTATCTCTATGGGCCGATATGACTGATGTTCTACCAGAATGCCAATCAGGATTTCGGTCAGGAAGAGGATGTATCGACAACGTTTTTACCCTTAGCTCGGTTATCCACTTGCACATTAGGCACAGAAAAAGTAAGATTTTTGCAATATTTATAGATTTTAAAAGAGCTTTTGATTCAGTTAATCAACTCTCTGCTCTGTGAGCCTTTAAGTCCTCTATTATTTTCTCTGTTTATAGCTGATTTGGAAACTTTTTTTTGTGAAAATGATGCTTTTATTATATGCAGATGATTTGGTTATCTTAGCTCATTCCGACATTGATGTAGTAAGAAAGTTAAAAATTTTAGAAAAATATTGCCGGTTGAAGGAATTAGTAGTTAATCTAAAAAAAACGAAAATTATGCAATTTTGTAGGGGAGGATTTCAAAAATGTAGCACTAATTTTTATTATAATAACCAAATGGTCGAGACAACAAATAAGTATACTTATTTAGGCGTTACATTCACTTCCTCTGGACTTTTTCACGAAATGTCAATTTTATCTGCTACTAAAGGAAAACAGGCTGTAGGATCCTTGCTCCCTATAATGTCTAAAACTAAAATTAATACTTGGTTTCCTAGAATGAAATTATTTGAATCATTAGCTCTCAGTGTGATGTTTAATTGTGTTCCTGTGTGGGGTCTCAGATATTTAGATATATTGGAAAGGGTTCAGCTAAATTTTTTGAAGAGACTTCTTTTACTTCCTAAAACCACTCCTGATACCATAGTACGTTTAGAAACTGGAAGAGTAAAAATTGCCTTTAATATTTTTAAGTTTTCTCTCAATTGGATACACAAAGTTCAAAATATGGACAATCATCGTTATCCAAAGATTTGTTTTCAACAACAACTCCGTTTACGAGATAAAATTGATGCGAAGTATAATTGGATACTGCAAATGAAAGATCTCTTTATTCAAACCAATTCTCTGGATGGTTGGACCGACCTTAGTAACATTACGGTTAATTCGTATAGAAGAAATTTAATTTCTAAGTATTACACGTTTCTACACGAATCAGATGTTTCTATAGCTTCTCGTTATCCCCATTTGCTTATTTTTAATCTACTTAATACATCGCAAAGCCCAAGCACTTATTTACTTTTTCAATTGCCCATCCAGATTACACGCACTCTGGCCCAATTGCGATTGACTAACAAATTTAAGACTAAATTTACTTTAAGCGGTGATAATTATTTTATTAATCCAGATCTAATTTGCTCTGTATGTAATACACAAGAAAAAGAAACCCTTTTTCATGTCCTATTTGAATGTCCTATTTACACTGTGATGAAACAAAATATATCTTGTCTTCAGAATATCGATTCACTTATAATTGCTCTTCAAAACATAACCATTCTAGAAGCCAAGACGATCTGTGAGTATATCTGGAATATCCTCAAGTTACGTTCATTTATTATGAATGAATAATATTGTGATTTTTTTTTTGCTCTTTTTAATAGTTCTCTTTTTGTTATATCTTTGCAAATAACAATTGTTTTTTGTTTTCCTTTTAGATTACTTATATTAATAATTCTAATAGTTTATGATATATCTACTCATGTACTTCTTGCTGTAAACTTTGGTTTTGGAAGCAATAAAGTAATAATAATAATAATAATAATATAAGGACAACATAATAATTTATAGGTTATGTAACAGATATTAATAAATCCTAATTTCTTATGCAAAATGTAGTACGGTTATTTTCAAATATAATTACATCTTGTGATTTGGACAGACCGAGAGCCGAGAGTATTATTTAAAAAATTTCTACTTGCAAAATAAAGTTTTGTAGATATTGTTTATTATAATTCTAAGAATTAAGTACCTACTTTACCGGTAGATACCTTTTGAACAAATTTCACAAAAAAAATTATGATTAAATATTTTTCCATTTCCTATAGCAGTCTAATTGCAAGCTGCGGTTTAGTGTTCCAAAAAAATTACGAATGTTATTCAAGCGCCTAAAAATTGTTCCTTTAATAGTTCATAAAAATATTTTAAAACATTTATGGACCAAAATGTATATCAATTTATATCTCTGTTATTAGCATGGACGCCGTTACAAAAAATATCGGGGGGGGGGGGGGCACATTTTTTTAAATCAAAGTATTGCATTATATTCAAATGAAGATCTTTTTGAACAATGCTTACTACGAGTGTGGTTTAAAAACATTGCGAAAAGAAAATTTGATACTCCAGCAAATTTAAGTTTAACAAATCCAAAATCGAGGGGGGCGCGCGCCCCTCCTTTGCCCTTCAGTAACGGCACCCTTGGTTATTAGTGTATAAATAATTTGATTTTGTTTAATTTGAATTAATTAATTCAGATATTAAGTACTTTGATTTGTGTATTCCATTATAAAAATTATATTTATTTGGAATTTAGTGGCGATAGATTAAAGATACATCAATCTGGAAAATGCATTTTCAATTAATTTTCAATTAATATTTCTGGATTTTGTCATTGTTATGCTGTTTACACAGGTCCTTTAGGGTTAAGTGGAGGAATATTTTTAACTGTGCGTGTAGCGCATATTTAAAAATAAACTTCGCCCTTTATTTTCCTAAATTATCTTAGATTAGTACTTTTTATCATATAAATATTGTATCCTGGAAAATAATAAAGACGGTTATTTTTATTATTATTATTATTATTATTATTATTATTATTATTATTATTATTATTATTATTATTATTATTATTATTATTATTATTATTATTATTATTATTATTATTATTATTATTATTATTATTATTATTATTATTATTATTATTATTATTATTATTATTATTAATTATTAATTATTATTTTTTTTTTTGAATCATTATCGACTACTATGGTCATTAGCCGTACAATGGTGGTATGTACACGTACGCCTTTATATTTTTATATTTTACTGAATATTCCGATATCCTTACAAAACTGCAAGCACTTCAAAATATGTTCTGTTTCGGCTAAACACTGTCTAAGATTTCCCGGTACTTTCAAGTGATGTCGAAGTGGATTGTATGTTTGGCAATCCACAAGGAGATGTTCAGTTGTGAGGGGAACCTGGCAAGCAATATTATTATTATTATTATTATTATTATTATTATTATTATTATTATTATTATTATTATTATTATTATTATTATTATTATTATTATTATTATTATTATTATTATTATTATTATTATTATTATTATTATTATTATTATTATTATTAATTATTAAAGAGGAAAAGTTTAAAATTTATTTGAAAATTTGGGCGTTATTTCATTTAGTTCTTTTAATTTTTTTTGTAATGTTAATTTTGATTTTAACCAGCTTTAACTAATTTTTAAACATTTGACTGGACTATTAATATTTACTTATTTTAACTGTTTTGAAAATAATTCAGCCGAATCCATTTTTATGAAAGATTTGCTTTTATGTAAAGCGCACATGGGCTATTTTTATCACAATTTTGGTTAAGCGCGCACGGGATATTTTTATTAGGATTTTCAAGCAGTTTTTTAACGTCTGCAATAAAATAATAATGTGTTTTATTAGGACAATTAATAATTGTTTCAAACTTGTGATAAAGATCGCCCGGGTGCGCTGAGCCATAACAAAAACGTACTTAGCGATCTTAATAATTTGGCCAACATTATACAAGAATCTAATTTTTGTTAATATTTAGAAAACAAAGTTATTTTCAATGAGAGTAATTCAAATAGTAATAATAAAGTTAAATATTTTAATCCTTTTTTACTATATTTTTCCTGGGGTTTTGTGCTTAATAAAAATTGTAGCTTCTCTTGGTTTAGAAAAAAACAAGTGAGATATTTTTCAGTTAAGTGTGACTTTCAAATAAGTGATACAAAACGTAAATTCTATATATTTCAAATATGCTTAGAAATACTAACTTCTTAAAATGATAGTGTATCTTTAAATAATCATTATTTTCAAATATTTAAATTCACAGCTTTACCTCTGAATATAATAAACAATAGTTAAAGAGCGACGAAAAAAGCCGATGTGAGTGCAACGTTACATGAAGCGGCTGTAGGTAGTTCGAGCCCCCCTCTCTCTTTTTTCTCTGGAGTAATTCTCTGCCGCCTTGCTGGAGCGCGCTACAACCTTTTTCAATGGACTCCGATTGATTTTGTAAAGTAGTCGGCGATATGTCAGAAAATCATTTTATAACTTTCACGGGACCTGAATACCACAAAAATCTCATTTTCTGACACCCCCTAACTTGCTGAAACTCTTGAAAAGGCAACAAAAAATCGGGAAAAGGGGGTAATTTCTAACATCAATAAAAATGGGAAATTAAAGCTGAAATTTTATATTATGTTACTAAACCTCCAACATGATTTAAAAAATTTCTGGTGCGCGCTTATCACTTTTTAATAATCATTTTTTTTAATTTGCAAAATGGAAATTTCACAATGTTAGAAATTTATACACTGGCTTCCGTTATACACAAATAATAGGAAAAAAAACATTTTCTGAAAAAGAACCCCGCACAAATCTTATGGGAATTGGCTCCCGGTCAAATTGGCTGAAATTTGGATATGTTGTTCGTTTCGGCATCCTGAGCAAAAAAGTCTCAATGGGCACAAAGCTCAATTTTGCGTATTTCGGTTCGTACGGAGCTCCAAAGCTCCACGGGTTTAACATTATTTACTACTTAAAAAGGTAATCTTTTCAAAAGTTTAGTATTTGCTGCGTTAAAAAAAGTACCCTCTTATGTTTTCGAGGTCGCTGCATTCAAATCTAATTCCAATATAATAAGATTGACAGTTGACAGCTGTGAAATAACTGTCAAACAGCATGTAACAATCGAAATTGATAAAATTAATATGTAAACATATGTTTGTAAGGTTGCTCAATTCAAATCTGTTGTCAAAAAGACGATATTGACAGTTTACAGCTGTCAACTAGCTGTCAAACAGCAATCAATAATCAAAATTGATAAAATCCACATGTGAATATATGTTTCTGAGGCTGCTGAGTTCAAAACTCATGTTAAAAATTCGATATTGACAGTTGACAGCTGTCAAACAGCATGTAACAATCGAAATGGATAAAATTGACATCTAAGCATATGTCTTTAAGGTTTCTTAATTCAAATCTGATGCCAAAAAGACGATATTGACAGTTAGTACTATCGTTAATTAAATATTTGACTGTGCATGATAATGTGTCAAGATAGAGTAATAGTTGGGTGGCAGCAAGCATGCTCCAGTTGTTTTTAAAATATCGTTTTTTTACCTTCAGTTTTGAATTTAGCGATCTCAGAAACATATGTTTGCATGCGGATTTTATCCATTTTGATTGTTACATGCTGTTTGACAGTTAGTTTGACAGCTGCCAACTGTCAATATTATTATATTGGCATTAGATTTGAATGCAGCGACCTCGAAAACATAAGAAGGTACTTTTTTTAACGCACCAAATACTAAACTATTGAAAACATTACCTTTTTAAGTAGTAAATAATGTTAAATCCGTTGAGATTTGGAGCTCCGTAGGTGCCGAAATACGCAAAATTGAGGTTTGTGGCCATTCAGACTTTTGCTCGGGATGCCGAATCGAACAACATATCCAAATTTCAGCCAATTTGACCGAGAGCGGGGTTCTTTGTTCTTGACTGCTCAAATTCTGACACGATTGAAACTTTATAGGGTTAACAAGATCGATGTTGTCAGAAAATTATATTTTTGTGATCTCTCTGTTCATATCAATCGATAAAGCCCAAATTGATTCATTGCACGCACTATTTGCGAATTTTCTGTTGCCCTGCTGTCCCCGCAAGAGTTTGTGCAAATCGGGGGGTGTCAGAAAATGTAATTTTTGGGGTTTTTGGGGTCCCCTAAAAGCTGTAAAATGATTTTCTGACATAGCGACGACTACTTTATAAGGCGGCAGAGAATTACTCCAGAGGAAAAAGTTGTAGAGGGGGGCTCGAACTACATACGTTGCACTCACATCTGCTTTTTTCGTCGCTGGCTCTCTAACTATAAACGGTGTAATATATCTGGCCTCACACGATTTTTTTCGTACATTTCACATTTAATTAAAAATAAAACTATTAAAGTGTCTTGTAAATTAGATTTTTGGTTGAAAAATATAAAAATTACGTTTTGCTTATAACTTAAGTTGTTGCCTTCTGGAACAGAGTCTGAAGAGAAACTAAGTAATTACTACATTGCATTTTTATGCTTTTTTGTACGTTCCATTTTGTTTGACGTTTACTTTATGACTTTCAAAGTAAGTATTTGTCAATAAGCAAGTGGCGTGCTTTTGGTAATTTCTGGGGGGCGGATACATTTTTTTATAAATAAATAGTCAGTTGGGATTTAAAGATAGTTACTTTTTACTTATTAAATATTTTGTTGTTTAAATAATTATGTTAAATTGTGTAGTGTTTAATAATTGCACGTTTACTTCAAAATCTTTCCAAATTAAATTTCATTTAATACTTACGGTTGATCGAATCATTTTTAAACTACACACTCTCTTTTACAAACACACGGCAACTAAATTAAACAAGTGTAGGGAACGACAACTGGAACCTTGAAAACTTGTACAGCGCGTCGAAGATAAGAATAAATTTAATATACCAATAATTTTTACGAAGTCTTCTAGTAGATAGGCAAAAAATAATACATTGTATATAAATGAATTTATTAAGAATTAAATTTTTTTCATGGACTGAAAGATTGTAACAGTTATTAACGGAACATGGAACAATAAAAAATGTCAGTGGTTGTGTAAAACAAGATTCAAGAGCAGATCGACTAAAAATAAATTGTTTGTTGGTATTTGTCGGTCTTTTTGTAATCTTTAATTATCAAGTTATCAAAGTCAAGGTAATTTGTTTTCAGATTTCTAATAAACTCATGGTTGTACTATATTTAACCAAGCAAATGTTTTATTTACTCTTTTCTCAATTATATATTAATTTGAGAATTTAAAATAAATCTATGAATTAAACTAATGGTATATTTGAACATACAGAACGGGAAACGCTTAATTTCTTTGAAAATGGGTTCTCAGAAACGTACAAAATGTTTTTTTTTCATGTAACAACCTTTATATTGTTTTGTTTTTGATTCTACCGTTCGATCACAATTTAACGATGTGTCTGTCATACTTGAAATTTTAACTATATAGTTGGATCATGGGCGCCGTTAGATTTTAGATTTATTAGTTAAGACGCCGCGTGAGATGCTATAAACTTAAAGTACCCCGCAGTTTTTGATACGAAAATGGCTTTCGGTCGATATCTCCCAAACTTCGGAAATTTATTTGTCATCCCATCCCGATCAAAAGTGTCCAGGGGCCCAAGTCAATCCTATGTACAGATTTCGAGCTAGAGTTTAACCTGATTAGAGCGAACTCGACATATGCGAATTTATCGGCAAGTTAGGTGTTCACACACACACGCACACGCACACATACTGCGTCTTTTAGAAGATTTTATTTTGATTTCTAAACTTTTTTTAAGAATTTATTTTTTATTACATTTTTTATTTTATATCATTTTTCAATCACTTTTTTGTTACCATGAATACAGCTAGACTATGACTGACATGTGCGTTTCATTAACAGGGTTAAACATAGCCGACCACCTTGAAATAAATACAAAACTAAACGTTGAATGGAAAAATACTTTTGTAAGAGAACGCTTAACAATTATATCCAACAAAAGCGTAACTCGTCTTTATCTCCTCTAAACCCTACTCTTTTATACTCCTACAAGGGTTCCACGACTCACATAGAGGAAGGGAATAAATATATGACTTTTTGTAGTTTGGGAGACGGCATAACAGGGTAATGGGTGTGGGGTATGATGGGGTATAATAGGGGCACTATAAGATGAGCTGGAAAATTTAAAAATGCCGAAAATCCTCAAGATCTAATCCTCAAAAAAACTGCTAAAAACAAACAAAAGACTAAACTTGCAGCCAAAACGCAAAAGAACAATGATGAAGACACAATTTGTCTACATATAAATACTTTTCTGAAATCACTAGTCGATCTTGTCAGACCTTCGCAGTAGTACAGTATATTCACAGTACATTCTCCTACAATGCCCTCTCAGAAGCTCCATCACGATCCTGGTTGCTCTACTATTCCGGCTTAGAAAGTATTCCGTAAATTTTTGTGATAGTTTTTTAATTAACTCTTTGGCCTGTCTCATTTCAGGCGCATTGTTCCATCATTCTTGAGCTTGATTTTTTGCTAAGTACTGTTTTTGCAACCCTTTCGCAGAGAGGTTCTGGACCAATCGGGACACCTTCTCGGGCTAGTGAATCATCCTGTTCTTATTTCTTGTAAGCTGTGTGGCCTGATACTCAGGCTAAAGACAGTCTGTTTTGACTGCGTAACTCTTTGTGGGGTTCCAAGCAATTTCAGACAAATTTGGAGTTAACTTGGTATTTTCCTTAAACTCTTGTCTTACTAACTCTTCTGCGCAGTGATGTTTTGCTGCAACTTCTGCCTGGAATATCGTCACATGTTTACCTAAGCTCATCGAGACTATTGTCTTTGGGTTGGCTATATATATTTCTGCTCCTATACCCTCTTATGTTTTTGAGCCGTCTGTGTAGCAAGTAATTACATTGATGCCCTTCCTTACATGCCTCTCTGCCTGTTATTACCATTTTAAAGTTTTATCCGAAGCTATAGGTACATGGGAAGCTTCTTTAGGTACGAAACTTCTATTCACGCACTTGCAGAAAAGAACACATCCCTGCGAACGCGTGGGTGGGTGACTCATGGATGCTCGTCACCTTGTCGCTTTCTTGCTTCTACTTGAAGAAGATGAAGCAGCTGATGAAGCAATGGCTACTATGCTGGAAAATGGCGAAAAACATAAAATATTTCTTCCCCATCTTTTGAATGATAAAATAAAATTTAAAGAGTATTTTTTCAATTAGTAGCGTCATTGCCTTTGTTCCTTTGTTGACCGCATTTGCGGCGCCAGACGCACACCCGTGAATATAAGTTTCGATGTAATTCCCATTATGGAGTCGGTTTGCAACTCTTTGTATAGCTCGTTGTATACCTTACCGTGCAATCTACTTATGGGCGCTTGCCTTCTTGACAATAATCTACTGGTGACTGACGACTGACCTGACTTCGCCCTCTATCTATACATGCATGATTCGGTAGTTCAGCAAAGCTGTTGCCTGTTTCAAGTAGTTAGATAATATAAACAAATGGACATTTGTTATAAACATTTGGTTAATTATAGCATGCTATGAGTTTGCGAATTTCTTAACTGAAACTAACAGTAGTCTGACGTGCTTTTAAGATTTCTGCAAGGTAAGTTGGCTCTCCAAAATTGTTCTAAATGAAAAACAGTGTATACTATTACGACTATGAGACGGTTTGGTGATAAAACAAGATCTTATCGTGAAGTGTTTAATCATCCTTTTCCCAATCGTTCTCATGTCCGTAAGATAAAATCTATAAAGTGTTTTGAAGAAATTAGAAGCGTTAAAGAACAAATCAAACAGTTTGACCAATGGCACAAAAGTTAAGAAAATCAAATTTATTTGTGGATTTGCATACATCCTCACGCATAGCTGCACAAGTTCATGATGTAAGTCATATTTCTATCTTAAATGTATTAAATGAAAATGGTTTCAAAAATTCAACTGATGAGAGTTTAGTCAACGAGATATAATTTTTGACTAATCAACCTTTATACTGTGTAGCAAAGTAAATTGCCATAATATAAGGTACAGTAGGTACTCAGTTAATTGAGCCTTTCTTTATCGAGGAAATTTTCACCAGAGATGGTTTTAGCTAGCCAGAGCCCCAGGCCGTTTTGGGATGATATTTATAACCATGGATATACAGATTCGAAAAAAAATTATCTTAGGTATTGGCCAAAATCTACAAGAGTAAAAAGGAAAGCAATAATAATATATGGCCATATAACCGAGAGAGACGCAATGCTGTACTCCCCTCTGTTGACCACACTCGGCTCTTAAAATGACTTTAACTTACAGCGTTGCCACCTTTAGTAGATTTTTACTAAAGGTGACAACGCTGCAGCGAACGTGATTGCTAGATATCCCTTCTTCGTGGTATGCGATGAGAAATTGTAATGCTCTCTCAACATTTTACGCTAAACCGTAATATCACAAATATATTTTTTCCGAATCTGTATATCATACCACCTGAGAAAAATTTCTTTATTAAACAGGGTGTTTCATAGTTAAACCGACATACGTTAACTGTAAATAGAGGGTACTTAGGTGATTCCAAAAAACCTTAATTACTGGGTCTAATGCCTTTAATAACCGAGATACGGGGTGCTTCATCCATTTCGGCCAATATTTTGATAATCCGTAACTTTAAAACCACCCTATAGATTTCTCTCATACTTGGTACAGGTATAGTGTGTTAATATCCCAATTCTATAGTGTAAGAACTACAATTAAAATCCAGATCCGTATTAAGAAGAATTTGTAAATTTTGAAAATCCTCAAAACAACACCCTGTATATCAGATTTTAAAATTGGGATGGATATTTGAAAAGAACGAAAAAAAAAGAGTTAAGGTGAAATTTTTTTTAAATGCACATCCCATTCAACTACAAATTACATCAAATGCATTATTTTCACTTTCACAAGCTGTAACTTCCGAAATAAAATTCATTTAATGCAATACTTGTCATTGTCATTTTTATAAGCCATAACTTTGGTAGATTTCTTTCATATTTGGTACAGGTAGATTGTTTAAATAGCCCAATCGTACAATACAAGAACTACAGTTAAAATCCAGATCCGGATTAAGAAAAATTTGTAAAAGTTGGTAATCTCTAAAATAACATCCTGTATATCAGATTTTTTTAAATGTAATCGGATACCTACCTATTTAAAAAAAGAAGAAAAAAAAGATGTATTATACTGAAACATTTTTATAAGTGCATAAGAGCGTTCTACAAAAAAATACAGATTTAATTTGTCAGATTATTCCGGATACAATTTCATTAAACTATCAAGTAGGCTTTGACAATAACATCTTTTTTATTTATTTTTTCTTTTTTCAAATAGGTATCCGATTGAATTTTAAAGAATCTTTTACAAATTTTTCTTAATCCTGATCTGGATTTTAGCTTTAGTTCTTGTATTGTACGATTGGGCTATTTAAACAATCTACCTGTACCAAATATGAAAAAAATCTACCAAAGTTATGGCTTATAAAAATGACAATGACAAGTATTGCATTAAATGAATTTTAACTTTAAAAGTTTAATAATATGTAGAACGAGATGTGCATTTATAAAAATATGTCAGAATATCTCAGTTTTTTCCATTCGTTTCGAATGTCTGATCCAATTTAAAAAAATCTGATGTACAGCGTGTCGCTTTCGGGATTTTCAAATTTTACAAATTTTTCTTATTCCGTATCTGGATTTTAACTGCAGTGTAGCCCTTGCATTATACGATTGGGCTACTAAAAAATGATACCTGTACCAAATATGAAAGAAATCTATTTAGAAAGTTACTGCTTGTGAAAGTAATAATAATGCATTTGATGTAATTTGACGTTAAAAATCGAGTAGTAGAATGAGATGTGCACTTAAAAAAAATTGTCACTTTATTTAATTTTTTTCCGTTCTTTTCAAATATCCATCCCAATTTTAAATAAATCTGATATTTGGAGATTTTCAAATTTTACAAATTCTTCTTAATCCAGATCTGGATAATTGTAGTTCTTAGACTGTAGGATTGGCCTATTGACACACTATGCCTGTACCAAGTATGAGAGAAATCTGCAGGGTGGTTCTAAAGTTACGGCTTATCAAAATATTGGCCGAAATGGATGAAACATCCCGTATCTCGGTTATTAAAGGAGTTAGACCCTGTAACCAAGGTTATTTGGAATTATCTAAGTTACAGTTAACGTATGTCAGTTTAACTATGAAACACCCTGTATAAAGCATTTTTATACTTGTTTTTCTATTTCGATTTTTCTGACAAAATAAAAAGTCGTATATTTAACGTAATTAGTAATAAAAGTAGTGTAAATAAAAAATAATTGTGGGAAAAGGTAAAAAAAAGACACGAAGAATTATCAAAAATCTAAGTTACAGTTAACGTATATCAGTTTAACTATGAAACACCCTGTATAAAGCATTTTTATACTTGTTTTTCTATTTCGATTTTTCTGACAAAATAAAAAGTCGTATATTTAACGTAATTAGTAATAAAAGTAGTGTAAATAAAAAATAATTGTGGGAAAAGGTAAAAAAAAGACACGAAGAATTATCAAAAATATATTTGTAAAAGTATAAAAAGGTAATACTTCAGTTACATCAGTTCTATACAGAGTAGTATTTTTAGTCAATTTATGAAATGCTATTCTGTAGTTTTTCATCTACAAAAAAATAATGAAATATGGAAATCTATAAAGTTTACTATCCCTCTAAATACTACCTAATATATGGAGCATTTTAAAAAGTATATCGTTTAAAAAGACATAACTTTCCAATCCCCAGATTAGCCGTAACTTAGTTGCTTATTTTTTTTTAAATCCTTTATTACTTTGCTATTATGACAAAATAGTATATTATTCGATGAGCATATAATAGCCATTATATGCGAATAGAATATAGAGTACTATATTTTGTCCACGACTGCTTATTATATTGCTTAGGAAAAGATTAAGAACATTTAGAAAACAGTTTGTTAAATTAATTGCTGGTATGGAATATACATCTAAGTTTATATTTTGATGACTTGTAGACTGATCGTTTTGTATGTTGGTATAAGAAAGTCTTTGCCCATTTCATTATTTACCGTTTAAAAAACGTAAATCACTTTTTGCATTAATAATAACATCTTTATTATATAAACTCCTGCTTCTTAAGAGTCCGCTCTCGCGTCTGTCTATTTCAATTTGAACATAACCCTTAAATATTTCCAACGATTGTGGGCGTGGCTTTTCGATCTTCCCCGATATCAGTTGTACAGTTCGGACTGAGCCAATTTGTATACCTAATTGTGTTACGAATGTTTGTGAGCGCTTCACTTTAAAACGGTTGCACCTATTTGGCTAATTCTTTGTTTGGTGTTTGTAATTATCAGGCACCTAATTTTACGGCGGCTGAGCGAGCGCTCTCGCTTTTATAAATATATCACGCACGCCTGCTGCCCTTAATATAGATAGAGCTTTGGGCTAAAAAAAGCTTGAAAAATAACTGATTGCTCTTGAAAATGAGCCTAACACAAACTCACTAACCTTATCCCTTACCCTTCTCCACTGCAAAACGATTTCATCCCCCTCCCTCCCTTACTGATTATTGCGTCGAGTTCTTGTAGGGCTCAAATCAAGGAGAAAAAAATTCCGCATCCGATGGCGAATAAAAAATTTCACCCGGTTTACTCTTTCGTTGTGAAAATCAAAAAATAAAATTTGCAAAATCCGAAATTTCGTCGCCATTTGTCAATTTTTGCAAAAATCAACATCTCCTTAATATATCCTGTAGTAGTGTCCTCAAGAAAGAGTTTGCCATTTTGCTGACCCGGATTGGTCAAAAATTAAAAAAGTTACCTCGAGTCAAAGATTAATTAGTATTTACCCTCCCCCAACCCAACAAATTAAACTAGCGACTTGAAATTTGGACAGAATGCTTGGGTTATGACTATCTATCGGAGGAAAAAAAAATCAAGTCTCTAAGTCACTTTTTTCCCTGCAAAAAACGCGAACACGGCTCTAGGTGTGTTCTCGCCGCGGCGAAAATCCGTATACTTTCAAATCGCAATATCTCGAGAATCGCTGGACCGATTTCGATCCAAATAAAACTTCAGCGAGTTACGTGCGAAAAACCGATTTCCCATATCTTTATATGTCAAGTTACCCCCCTCCACACCACCCTTAGCTTTATATAATGATTACGTGAAAGAGGTACCTCGAATCTATGAAACCACAAATTTTTTTTAGAAAAGAGCAACTTTGTTTATCGGGTTTTTTCCACTATATCATATCTGTAGATAAATACTTTTCACAAAAAACAAAATTTTAATCTTGAGTCGCCCTAAATGTAACTCTTCTCAACAAGTGTTTTTTAGTTTCAAGTTTCAAGTCGTTTTCAAAAACGAGATGTATATACTTTGCATATTCCAATTCAACACTTCTCGCAAATTCTATGTTACCTTATCCTATACAGGATGTCCCATTAAGAATGGGACATAGAACAACCGCAGATTCTCCAATTCAAAATAAAACGATTAAGCGAAATATGCTTAGATAAAATGTTACTCGTTTCCGAAATACGGGGTGTTGAAGTTGAAAACTGAAAAATTATTAATGGCCACAATTTTTTTAATACACCCTATAATTTTACTCAAATCGGCACACTAGTTAAATATCATAAAATGCACCTAAAAGAAAAAAAAACAGTTCAGTACGCTCTACCAGTGGCGTACGGCAGGAGTAAGTAATGCTTGTACCCCTTCTAAATGTTACACCGCTGTCTAAATTTTAATTTTGACTATAATTTTAATTTTTTGATATTTTCTAAGTCAATAATGTACACTTATTAGTTGGTTGTAAAGTCATTGTTTTTCGAGATATTCGCAGTTAAAGATAGATAGACATGTCCTGTATCAAGTTTTGGTCGAAATACACCCTTTTCACCCAACCTGTCATACAGACATTTGAAAATTTTGTGTCCTGGTTGTTGTCTATTTGGATACAATTCTGAATATCGCCTAGTAGCAGCTCTACCATTAAAATTATTCTGGGCATAAATACAAACCATGTCCCTCATTTCTAAATTGGAAAATTCGTTATGACGTGGCATTTTACAATAATATTACAGATAGTTACTACGAAAATGTTTAACTGACAGTGATAGAACTTCATTATAAATCAAAGCCTACTGTCAAAATTTTCAATTATAAATTAATAAATATTCTCACAATCGCAACGTGCCTAGGAACTTAACATTATAAATCAGAACAAAAAAATAAAAAAAAATAGAATAAAGCTGTTTGGTCGCGAATCTCATTAATTGTAAAAATGAATATTATTAATAATAATACAAATAAAAAGTACATGTCTATCTATCTTTAACTGCGAATATCTCGAAAAACAATGACTTTACAACAAACTAACAAGTGTACATTATTGACTTAGAAAATATAAAAAAAAAATTGAAATTATAGTCAAAATTAAAATTTAGACAGCGGCGTAACATTTAGAAGGGGTACAAGCATTACTTACTCCTGCCGTACGCCACTGGTAGAGCGTACTGAACTGTTTTTTTACTGTTAGGTGCATTTTATGATATTTAACAAATGTGCCGATTTAAGTAAAATTATAGGGCGTATTAAAAAAATTATGGCCATTAATAACTTTTCAGTTTTCAACTTCAACACCCCGTATTTCGGAAACGAGTAACATTTTATCTAAGCATATTTCGCTTAATCGTTTTATTTTGAATTGGAGAATCTGCGGTTGTTCTAGGTCCCATTCTTAATGGGACACCCTGTATATAAGTAAATTAATCTTTGGCATTTTTCTTTTCAAAAAATTTTTTTCTTGTCATTTTTTTTTCAATATCCCCCTTTTTTTACAAATCAAGTTACAAAATTTTTAGTTATTTTTTAATTTTTTTAATTTATGTTGGTAGTAGGTATTCCAATTTACAATTTTATAATTTTGACATCTAAATATAATTTTTTTATAAAAGGTTATGTTCATTTAAGTACATTCTACATATTTTAAAAAAATACAAGTTTTTGTTAATTTTGACAATTTTAATTTCAAAATTGTTTCTAAACAACTTATAAGTTTTTTTTTAATCCATTAAGCTACGGTTTGTTAGGACAGTCCGCTAGCGAAAAGTCGCCAAAATTCCACTGCGTAAAAACCAATCCGTCGTAAATCGTCTTGCTCCGTCAGAAGTCCGCCGGACAATGGCGACTTTTTCTAAGGGCAACAGATGATTTCAGCGACTTCTCGCTAGCGGACTGTCCTAACAAACCATACCTTTACAAATTCCCTAATTTTGTGTCATTTTTATACCATAACGATATATAGAATAAGCAGCATGAATATAAAATTTTTATTCATAAAACTCATACAATTTCAATTAGGCATTTACATGTCGACATTTTCTAATGTTGCATTTTGAGAGCAAGTAAGTTGTGAATTAATCAGTTTAAATACTATACTCTCATTAAACACTTTGGATTTTTCCAAAATATTTCGTTTTCTACCAGTTCATATTATTTATTGTAAAACGAATTAAAATAGTTATTTATGTGCCAAGGACGAAAAACTGTCTATTGTAGTCGAGTCTGCAAATTGATAGCCGAGGCTAGCAAGCAGGCGAGACAATAGATAGTTTTTCGCCGAGGCGCATATTACTTTTTTTCGTCGTCCTCTATTTTTTATTCTAATTTCTAAAAGAAAAATCGACCATTTTTGAAGGCAAGCATTTTTCGTCCGCAAACACTTTTCGTCCGCTTTGGCCACTAGGATACGGCACGGTGCGAGTCATTTGAGGACGAAAAGTACTTGCCTTCAAAAATAGTTGACTTTTCATTCGGAAATTAATACGTAAAATGTCATTTTTTGTAGAGGTCGACGAAAAAAAATTCATCAAATTTAAAGTTTGTAAAATTAAAATCCGTCCCTGTATTGCCATTGTATGTGAAGCGTGGATCAAACTAGGGCAATCTAAGAATGATTTTTCCTAATTACATTTTATTTCATGGTATATATTTTTTTTAAATCAATCAAAAAAACACAAAGTTATCATAGCTGTAGATAAATACTTTTCACAAAAATAAAAATTTTTATCTTGAGTCGCCCTAGATTTAAAACTCTTCTCAACAAGTATTTTTTAGTTTCAAGTCGATATCATAAATCGTTTTCAAAAACGACGTGTATATATAGCACAACCCTTACAGACCAACTACTTTCATAGCGAGAGCAGACTCTCAATCTATACATTACTATGCCATTTTCCCCATTCAAATCGACCCACTAATAGCCGAGATATTTACTAAGCCTTTTTTGGGGCTCTTACCCCTTAGGCCGGCCTGTATATTTGTGCACTTTAGCCCTGAAGCGGACCCATATCAGCGAGTCAACGTTATCAACACCACCCGCCGACGTTATCTCCGAGCAATGACGCGTAAAACTGAAGATTTTGATTGTAGAACTCTTGCTGCACCTTTACTTGAGAGCAACACTAAGTTGTGAATTAATCATTTAAAATAATATACTCTCATTAAACACAAAATATATCGTTTTCTACCAGTTCATATTATTTATTGTAAAACGAATTAAAAAAACATTCATCAAATTTAAAGTTTGTAAAATTAAAATCCGTCCCTGTAATTGCCATTGTATGTAAAGCGGGGATTCAGTGTTGCATTCCGTCACAGCGGCAGCACATTTTCTGCTTTAAATTGTAAGAAATCCGTTCCAACAGAGGTACTGATGTGCATTGTACTTTTTCTATAAAGCGTAATGAAATTTTCTGAAACTTTGGCAAATGATAGAAAATTCATGAAACTAAGTCGATTTAAGAATGATTTTTCCTAATTACATTTTATTTTATTGGGAATAATTTTTTTAAATCAATCAAAAAACGCAAAGTTATCATAGCTGTAGATAAATACTTTTCACAAAAATCAAAATTTTAATCTTAAGTCGACCTAGATTTAACTCTTCTCGACAAGTGTTTTTTAGTTTCAAGTCAATATCATAAGTCGTTTTCAAAAACGACGTGTATAGCGCAACCCTTACAAACCAACTATTTTCATAGCGAGAGCGGACTCTTAATTGTGCTTCTTAGCATCGAAAAATGGTTCCACAATGTACAGTAAACTAAAAGAAAACTGATTCCGATAACGATTTGATGTGTTTTCTTTTCTTCAGTACAAAAACGATTCATATGCAGTTATATATGTATAACTTTTTTTATTTTTCTGGCAATAAATTTAACGATACTGCTTCCGCAGCTTCTTTCCCCTCCGGCGAAGTTAACATTTCGAATCCATTTTTTAAATTAATCAATTCTTAACAATTAAAACTTGACGTTTTAAATAAATAAGTAATTTGACTTTTAAGTAACCTACTGTTAAAATAATAAAAAATCACATGGAAGTATGACAGAAAAGTGTGACAAAAAATAGTGAATAATGATTAATCACTGCCTATAGTCCTTTTAGTGTATAATACATAATATTATACTTGAGATACCTAATAAAAAAATGGGTTCATTTTAGAACAGTCGTGGACAAAACCTATTTATTTTATATGACCTAATGATGGTTTCACTGAAGAATCTTCATTATATTTATAAAGAGCTAACTGTATATTAAAATATATAAAGGGGATTTTATTTAATAAAACTAACGCGTCACGACTAATTTCAGACATCCTTTTAATTTACAATCAAATTTTAAATGGTAATAGTATATTACGCACGAAGCCATGAGTTTTTGAGGAAATTATTATCAGGTAAAATCATATAAGTGCTCAAAAAGGCATCTTAGTAGCTATGAGACTGATAAATCATTTGTTTAACAAATATTTAATGGGACATTGGTAAAAAACAGTCCTAAATGAAAATTTATAGCATACTAGGTAGTCTATAGGGGGAAACTAATTTGTAAAAGTCTTTTGGTCTCAATTATGCTATAACCATAATTATCCTATTCTTTGACATTGCGTCCCTTTTTGTCATACTATCCTTTTCCAACCTTTTCTTCTCTTTGGGTCCCAAGCCGATTACAAAGACTTTGGTTTTTCAGAGCTTGTACTTGTATCATTTTATTCGCTGGTTTTAGTCAATAGTACCGATATGTTATAATTAAATAACTTTTTAAAATTAAAATAATTTATAAATTTTATTTGCTGCATTTCATGTACAGCAAATAATTAACATTTTTAAAAATTAAATTCTTGAGGTTGGTAATAATTATGCCTTACTGGGCGCTTGAACCATATTTTTTAAAAAAGAAATAGTCATGTGACTTTTACTAGGTTCCGGTTGTGTCTGTTGGGAATCCAAATTACTATTATACTTGCATTTTAGTGTGTCTAAATACGCTATCCTATACTGCTTATTCATAGTTACATAAACAACTGGGTTTACACAACTAGATGAATAAACAAGTAGGTAACTTAATACATGAAGTGGAGCATGTTCTACAGCAGCGTCAAAAATTTTGACTAGTGTAATAGGCAAGTAACAAACAACGAAACAAATGAATATAACTAACACCATTTTGGTTATTTTCATTTCACTACGTTTATACCTGTTACCCGTTGAAGTATGCTGCTGCATTTTTTTATGAGATTTACGAACTACTAAGTAAATTTTGGCATAGCAAACAACAATAATTATGCAAGGAAGAGCAAATCCTATTACGAAGAATGGAGTCTTTGCGCTATGACCTTGTTGATCAGGGTTAATTGAGCAAGTCCCAAGTTTTTTATCCATTCCAAATTCTCCCCATTTACCTAGCGAAGTTGGTATCTGTAAACCATAACTGAAGAGCCACACAATCCCGATGTAAATTACAACTTTTGTCTTTGTATAAATGGACTGATACAAATGTGGCCAGGCGATGAGAATGTATCGGTTTATCGAAATGGCTCCAACGCTTAATAGTGAAACACCAACACAACCATATCTCAATATTGGTATCATTTTACACAACGTTTCGCCATGAATCCATTTGCCATAGAAAAACTGGCTTGCTGCAAATGGTAGTACCAGGAAGCAAAGCATCAAATCCGAAATGCACAAACTAAAAAAATAACATAATTATTAATGTAAATCCTTTAATATTGTGTTTTGATTATTATTTTATTGGGATTTGTATATTTAAAAAAAGGGGACAATAATTTTTTCCTACGACTATATGCGAAAGTAGTAGAAAATACGTCAGAAAGTCGACAATATCTGCCACATTTAAAACTGTTACGATATGAATATTTCATATCAGTTTTGAATTTTGCATTTCTATCTAGAAGGCAGGAACTGTCAACTCAATGACAGAAAGTTTAGAAGTAAGTACTAACATATTAAGTTAATTTAATTGTTGTTTTTTATTAAATAATTTTTATCTTTGGAATTTGTTTTAATTATTAGTCGTAGGAAAAATATTGTACATAACGCGTTAGAAAGTGATTTTCACACTCGTTCAATTTCCGCACTCTCCGCTACGCGGTTCGTGCTAAAGTTTTACACGTGTGAAATAAGTCACTTTCTACACTTGTTATGTAATATACTATTTCCACCTTGTTTTTTTTAAGAATCGCGAAGCAAGGCCGTAGCCAGAAAACAATTTCGGCGAGGGGGGTTGTTTTGGTGGGTAAGTCCCAAGTAGCATTCTTCGTGGAGGGAACGTGGCGGCCACGACTTTAGAAACTTTAAAGTGTGTATTGCCAAAGTCTTTGCCACGTAATAGAAACGGGGCGGTGACTAAAATGAGGAACACTTTCATGGTGGCAGCTACGTGGTGGTGTGGTGGTCGACACATAATACGAAACTTTGTTTACTGCACATGTCTTTTTGATTTGTAGCTCGTTCTCTGTCCTGCATATTATTTCTTCAATAGAACAAATACTCATGAATCTGGACATTTTTGAGCACTTTAAAGTCGAAAACACGGTACACTGTCCATATACATAAAAATAAAATAATATTTTGGCTATTAGGACCACTATGCAAAGATTCAATAACCAACTTAGCTGGATATCGTTATAGGGGAGAATGGCGTATAATTATTAATTATGAGTTTAATATGAATTTACATTTTAATTTCTATAACGCATATTAGATTTGAATTACTAATTAAAATTTTGTCTTAAATTAATTTAACTAAACTGTGGGGTGTGAGGTTACACTCATAAGAGGCGACAATGGAAGTGTGGTTATAGTTTTTACATTTTCAATTGCAGAAACAAAATTCTCAGATGTGCAGACAGGTTATTTTGGCGGCTTGTAGATGTGCCGACAAGTGGCTTTGTCGGTATTAGCGGCATGTAGATGTGCCGACAAGTGTCTTTGTCGGTATTAGCGGCAGGTAGATGTGCCGACAAGTGGCTTTGTCGGTATTAGCGGCATGTAGATGTGCCGACAAGTGGCTTTGTCGGTATTAGCGACTTGTATAAAGCGGGATCATTTTGTTCTGCAATTAAAGTAGGAAGTAGGAAGTTAGACAAATATTGTATTCAGTAGTGAGGGCTAGGAAAATATTCATACAGTGATACACTGTGCTTGTGTTCGCACTTGATTTTTGATTTAGTGAATAGTAGGTGGTAGGTGAATCGTGGCGTTAGTTTATTTTAATTAATATTATTCATGGCTTCCGTGTATATACATACTTTTTTTTTATTTTGAAACATTGTTACAGCGTACTTCTTATTTATTTATTCGGTATCAATTTCAATATGTTTCGTCCTTGGGAAAATACAGTTTTTTTAAGTGGATCTAAAGAATCGGAACAATCACTAAATGATATTCCAATGGATTATGTGGTATCAGGTTGTAGTCCCCAAGATTCCTGGCATCAAAAAGGGGCCACGAAGTATTGCGACTTCCGCCCTATTTTTGTGTATTTAACCCCATAGAATTAATTTGGGGACAACTTAAAAAAAGAATAACGCGTCATAACGTGTTTCCCAAATTTGATGGGTTGATAGCAAATTTGGTAAAAGAAGAAATTAACAAAATTTCAGCTGATGATTGGCTGAAAAAAATGTCATCAAAGAAGAAAATTCTTATATAACGAGTCCGACCAAATTTATTATCAATGTTGATGACAGTGTTTCCGATGGTGAGGGTTGAGATAGGGTAGGTAAGCTTAATTAATTTATAATATTTATGACTTTATTCACCGTGTTTTTAATTTTAGAATTAAAATTTGAGACAAAATTTTAATTAGCAACGTTTCTGAATCTCACAAGAGATCAGAAAATGAAGCTTAGGCCAGGTGGAGTGGTCAACTTCTATTCAAATCTAATATGGGTTATAGAAATTAAAATGTAAATTCATATTAAAGAAAGTTAATCAATATAGAAATTTTACGCAAATTACCCCTAACGATCTCCAGTAACTTGGTTATTGAATCTTTGCACAGTGGTCCTAATAGACAAAATATCCCCCCTTGACCCCCCTGGCTCGCGAAGACAAGCCGATAATTTTTTTTTCAACTATTTCCAAATAAAAAAATATCGGTTTAAGTAAGTTTTTATTTACTCAGCAAACTTGTAAGACAAAATCAAATAAAATACAGGGTGTAATTGACATATGTACAAATATTTAAACTGTGTATACTTGGAGTTGTAACAAGCTTATGAAAATTATTTTTTTTAATTCCCCTTATTAACCGAACAATTTTTTGAAGATTTCTTGAAGAAATCAAATACGTCACTGTATTTTATTTAATTCAAATACAGTGAATTTCTTATCTCGGAATGTGCGCAGAAGGACCTAGGTCGATAGTCCTTTGTAAGTTTGTTTACAATAAACTTCTTTAATAATAATATCTCGGAATGTAAGTATTTTTTGAAGAATCGGTTATAATTTACATCGGATCAGTCGACACTCAAGCGGTATTGTAAGTTTTTGTTAATTTTACACTGTTTTTGAAGTGATCTTATTGTCTGTTAACATGTTTTCTAACACTGAATTAACTGATATGGTTCTGGCGTATGGTGCTGCTGGTAGGCTAATAAAGGTAGAATAAAGGTAGAACTCGCTCCATGAGAATGATTGAAGCCGAAAAGCAAATACTGGAAACGATTGAAAATAGACCTGAAGCAAGTTGTAGAAGACTTGCTTTTGAAATAGGAGTATCCCATTTTGTTGTTTGGCGAACTCTAAAAGTACAAGGTGCACATCCTTACCACGTTCCCCATCCACATCCACCAAACGCAAGTTTCTACTCCTTCCTGGAAATAACCAAAACTGGGATGCAAGATGAGATGACAAAGAAGTTTAGCTTTGTCAAAGCTAAGTAACAAAAGCGAATGGGACAAATAGACCATCCCAAAACTTAAGAGAAGTGCCATTAAATGGTACACAGATGGTTCCAGAACAACAAAAGGAACAGGAATAGGAGTATATGGGCCTGGAACCAAATATTCCGAAACTCTAGACTAATCTCCGAGCATTTTAAAAGCTGAAATCTATGCCATCGTAAAATGTGTCCAGTTCAACATAGAAAGAAATTTTCGTAGACAAGAGATCATCATCGTGTCAGACAGCCAAGCAGACATTAATGCTTTGAACTCCCACGTAATCAACTCCAAGATGGTTTGGGAGTGCCTCGAGAAACTAAACGAACTAGGCTAGAACAACACCGTTACCCTCCTATGGGTTCCGGGACATACTGGAGTGGAGGATAATGAAATAGCAGACGTACTCGCAAAAAAAGAAGAAGAATGTAGATTTTGCAATGAAGAGGAGGAGACCTTTATCCACATTCTCTCAGAATGCAAAACCCTGAAAAATCCAAGGGTACGATACCTCGGAGAATATCAAATAGAAGAGGAAGATCCTGAAGCCTACCGACATCCTGAACTTTTTGAAAGCAATAGGACTGGAGGAACTGCTCTAATCGTTGAGACATCATTAACGAATAGGCAGCAGAAGGGGGCACAATAGATCGCAGTGTATCGACTCCCCATCAACAGATAGATAGATACCACGTTCGGAAAGTACAGGCGTTACATCCAGGGAACGAAGAGAGAAGAATTGAGTTCTGTCAATATAGATAAGTTGGTCTGCCAGTTAGTTTATAGTGTGCCCATTAATTCCGTAGAACAGTTAAGAGACAAAATATATGGCAGCTGCAGAAATTCTAGATCTAGAGAATCCCGAGATAATTCGTAAGGCTCAATAAAGGACGGCATTTTGAGCAACTATTTTAATTTTACTGGTAAATCTTTAACAAGTATCAACTATTATAACGATTGATAATTTATCAGGCAACATCGCATTCAATGTCTTAAGCCGGTCCCACACCATCGGCGAATACGGTAATCGCGAGTCGTGTGGGACAATGCACTCGCACATAGTGTATTGTATATTGTACACAACTCGCGATTATCGTATTCGCCGATTGTCTGGGATCGGCTTTATGATGCAGTATTTCGCAAGTGATATTTGACCATATAGCGAAGAATGAAAAATAGGGTTTAGCCCCATTTTTTATTTCTCGAATTCATTACGTAGACCTCAAATTTCAAATATTTGTACACATTTCAATTACACCATGTATACTACAAATCAAAATGTGAAAATAATTACTTGCATATTATTGTTTAGAAGCAAAAATCTACAAAATCGTCCATTTTAGCTCTATTAATTGTTATTCCTTTTTAACTAAAAATGAACAAAGATTTAAAAACATATTTTCTCCAGCAATGTAAAAAATTGATGAGTAAAAGTTACCACGAACCCTACTGAATAAATTTTCCAAAATTAATTATTTCTCAAAATATTATTGTACAATGTTCAATAAAAATGAAATAAAATGTGGAAATACTTAATCTGATATAAAAGTTCCACAAGAAAGGGAAAAAGGTACGATCATGTATATTATGTAGACACCTGACAACATCTGATTCCTCGCTGATTTAGGTGTCAGTTTAAGCTACGGCCACACCAGCGTTTTTTCACGCTACGTTTCAGCTTGGTTTTCTGTCGCAGCTAAGACGCGGCCACACTGCGCGTGAAAAACTGCAGCTTTTCCCAAGCTTTGCTTGTGTATAGATACAGTTTGATATTTTTTTTAATCTGTTTGACTATGAATCCGTTCAAAGTTGACTTGAGTAAATCTGTGTTTGCGTGTTTTCCAGCTAGTGCGGCCAGAGATGAGCCAGGAAACCAGCTGCAAAAATAGGCGTTCGCTTTGGAGCCCGGAACAGGAGACGGGAGACCTTGAGGCCAGCCACGGCTACGTGTTCCTCCATTGGACCTATTTTTATTGAGTTTTTTCACGCTGAACCGCAGTGTGAAAAAACGCTAGTATGACCGTAGCCCTTCCTCTAAATATTTACCTTGCTATAAAAGCTGCTGCAACAGTACGAAGTTTCGCATGCCGTAATAGCGCTGCAATTGTCAATAGGTTACCCATTATTCCAACCACCATCATGATTAGAGTAAAAACTCCCGCTGTTGTCATCATTGAGCGGGAGTACCTGAAAAAAAAAATAGAAATTTATTTAGTCACTTTAGACGAGACATCTGGAAGTCCACCAATAATAGAACCTTTATTGTATTGAAATTATTTTTGCATAATAACTGACAACAACCAGTTAAACATAGTTAATAAGAAAACTATAAAATATTTTTTTGTATCTTCCAAAAACGTTTTTTTTATTTATTCGCAATTAAATTTTTCAAATAATGCTAAATATGCATATTCCAAGCTGATTTTTGTAAATGTTCCTGTATTTCAATAACACCCTGTATTATAATGGCGCACAACTTGTTTCCGCCATTTTTTTTTTCGAAATTCAAGGCTGTTTTATAAAAACTGGTTATAGGTATAGTTTGTCCATTTTCAATTGCAGAACAAAATGATCCCGCTCTATACAAGCCGCCAAAGCCGATCAAAGTAACATGTCGGCACATCTGGGAATTTTGTTTCTGCAATTGAAAATGGAAAACTATACATATTTACACACTATTGTCCATCGCTGGCCACTACTTTGTCCCATCTTTCGGGCAGCGTATGAACCTTGCGTTGAAAAAACTGGTCACCTTTGGAGAAATCCAAGAATCGATCGATTTTCTTATTTCTTCATAAAACCGGAAGTGCCGGTCAGCCAGGCAGTATGCCATTGATTAAAAAAAGTGAGCAACGCCTAGATAAAATGACGGGTGGATAGAACTTCCCATTTAAACGTTTCCAAATGTGTCTTGACCACTTTGGCAAAATGAGGTCGAGCAGTGTCATGCTGCAAAATCACTTTTATTGTATCTCTGCTTGTATTGCGGACGCATTAATTGCATTCGAAAACGATTGCCTGTGATTATTTCAATCAGTTTTAACAGCTCATAATACACTACACTGAGCTGGTCCCACCAAATACAGAGCATGACATTGGAGCCGTGAATATTTGGGTTGGTCGTTGACGTGGAAACATGGCCGGGATATTCCCATAATTTTCTGCGCTTGGTCGTCCCCAATCACAAATCCCTTCCGTCTTTGTTGTTCACGCCGTTGAACATCTTTGGGTTTCAACTAATACGGCATCCAATTTCCTCGATTCCGAATCATTCCCATGTCTTTGAAGCATTTTTAAATTGCTTGTTGATTCAGTCCCTATGATTGTGCCAATTTTTCTTAACTTTGACATGAGTTTTCATTCTACAGGGTGATTCATTGGGAAATGCGCATACAGTAAGGGTAGCTGGAGGACACCAAGTGCTTCTAAATAACCTATATTTTATGGGTCTATCGTTCTCTATAAACAAGATACAGGGTGATTTATTAATTTTCATAACTTATGAAACACCCTATATATTTTTATAATATTTAGTTCATATGTTCTTTGTCCACAGTGGCGTCGATTAACATAATAAAAAAAGTCTTATTCCAGGTTCGGCCTTAAAAAAATTAATAAGTTGGTTTCGAGTCGAAACAACACCATGTATATCAATATTTTAAAATTTTATTTACAAATTTGGAAAGAGCACAAAAAAATAAGTTAGACTAATTGTATTGTAGCCCAGATGTGTTTGCCTTACTAAAATCTAATACTATGAGAAGATGGAGGTCTGATTGGTCACAATTCTGCTCCACTTACTCCAATCAATATACAAAAATACAGAGAAACATCCCAAACTCACCCTGGTTTAGAAATCATATTATTCCAAGACATTATATTACATCTTTAATTAGAACTAGATTTGGTCATGCCAGTTATCCAAAACACCTGTTTAAAATTAATGTAAAAGAAAATGAATATTGCGATTTTTGTGGTTCAATTGGAGACCTCAATCACGTTTATTTCGAATGCAAAAAATACACGGAACATTCAAATAAACTTTATATAAACCTTATAAAATATAATATTCCTTCTCCTTTGACCCATTTCTCTGGTAAAATTATCGATTGCTTTTTGGAATTTCTGAGAGATACTAAGATTCGTCTATGATTAGAATCTTAATCTTGTTTCCGTTTTTATACCTATTTGTTTACCCCCTAACCGAGGCCTACCACTGTTTGTCAAAAAAAAAATGTCCCGATCGGTCCCTGGACGAGAAGTGTGTGTCCCTGTCATATATTGTTTTTCTTGCTATAACTTCTGCTGTTAGGTAATATTTTGGGGTATAGACGAATCCGTGCCTGGCTGAATGGCAATCCGCCTACGCCAAAAAAAAAAAAAAATTGTATTTGATATTTCCCCATACAACTTTTTTACTTATTAACTTGAGTCAAATCTAGATGTTTCGATAATGAGGTGGCACAAAATTTAAAAAAAATAAATTTTTTGTCCCAAATGGTACTTTTCCAGCTTTAATCCATAAAAATCATCAACTATTTCTTCTTCTCCTAATTTCTGGATCCCAACTTTATTGAAAAATGAGAGGGCAGGTCCGTATTTGGGACAAATTATTATTATCAATGATTATCAAAAAATTATAAAAATGGGGAAAATGCCCATTCTGAGAAAAGCATAACTTTATTTTAAATAAAAATAATATTGTATTAAGTATAATTAGACGCGGATAAAGAAAATTCTAGTTTTTTGATTTCCTGTTACGTTTAACCTTTAAAATGTAGATTTGATGCATCATTGGATAGGCAGAGGAGGACCTCACAACTGGCCTGCACGGGGGCCCCATTTTAATACAATCGATTACCATGTTTAGGGTTATTTAAAATAAAAAGTTTACTCAACAGAATTAAATACTAGAACGGACCTTCTACGGAGAATTGAGGACGCATGCGAGGAACTGAGAAATGACCAAGCTTTGATTAGAAAGTCAATTACAAATGTTACTTCAAGAGCACGGAAATGTATTGAGCAAAATGGAGGCCACTTTGAACAACTGTTATAAGTTACGTTGTTTCCATTTTTTTGTGTCTAATTCTTTTCGTTTAACTTAATACAATTTGTTGCAACATCATTTTTGTTTAAAATAAAGTTATGCTGTTTTCGGAATAGGCATTTTTCTTCATTTTTATAATTTTTTTACGCATACAGTGTTTGAAAGTTAGTCATTGATAATAATAATTTGTCCCTAATACGGACCTCTCGTTTTTCAATAAGGTTGGGATCCAGAAATAGAAGAAATAGTTGATGAAAAATTTCTTTTTTTAATTTTGTTATTATCGAAACATCTAGATTTGACTCAAAAGTTAATAAGTAAAAAAGTTGTATGGGGAAACACCAGATACATTTAATCTTACTTATTTTTTTGTGCTCTTTCCAAATTTGTAAATAAAATTTTAAAATATTGATATACAGAGTGTTGTGTCGACTCTAAACCTACTTATTAATTTTTTTAAGTCCGGACCTGGAATAAGACTTTTTTTATTATGTTAATCGACGCCACTGTGGACAAAGAACATGTGAACCAAATATTATAAAAATGTATAGGGTGGTTCATAAATTATGATTAATTGAAAAAATGGGGAAAATTAATAAACCACCCTGTATAATGCCTCCAATTCTGCGAATTCTTCGAAAACCTTCTCTCTTCCACGTGAGAATCACCATTCTTGAGGCGTTGGAACCACTCACAAGACGTTATTTCATTAATAGCAGCCTCACCATAAGTATCTGAAAGCATTCGATTAGCCTCCATCGCAGATTTCTACATATTGAAGCAGAAAAGACCTTCTGCAAATAATAAATAAGTAAGCCATGAATAGATATAAAAATCCTACAGTAGAGTACTAAGAATAATGAATTAAAAAAAAATATTAAAAAACAAAGACTTGTTTTTATTTTATTTTCTATTTTTTTTTTCTCAAGTTTTGGCAAAATAATAGACAACTTTAACAACAATTTGAGATTATTTACAATATACAGGGTTTTTAGATGTGCTGCCATCTATGATTAGAAGAGAGTATTGAAAATTACTAAAAGCAAAAAATTCCCGGTGTATTGGGGTTGCTATTGACTTGTACGAGTTTGGAATTTTAATTATTGGATTCGAAAAGCCTAACTGACGAAGCCGAAAGGCAGAAACCGGTCTTAGGATGTCGAATCTGATAAATTAAATTCCTTACTCGTTTTCTAATATACAGGGTGTCCCGTTGGTAAACGGAAATAATTTAAAGGTAGGTAGAGGTCACAAAGGCGATTCTAAATAACCCATATACAGTGTGACCCATTTTGTTTGGAATCACCCCTGTAAAATCCGCATTTTTCAACCGATTTTGATTTAATTTTTTTTGTTAGATTCAGTATCAAAAACAGTATTTTGGTACACATTTTCATACCTTAATTTCCGTGTTCAAGGCCCTCTATGTTAATTTTTCGTTGCCAACAAAGACGAAAGTATATTAGGCATTTTTTTCTCAAATATGACTACACCACTGGATTCAGAATCGTTACAAATGTAAACTACCAAAATTTTATAAAAAAATTTTTATTAACGCCAAAGTTATAACAACATGAATTTGGAAAAAGTTGTATTTTAATTAATTTTTTACGTAGAATGTAGACAAATTTTAAAAATGGCAACATGGTAAACAAAAACTAGGACTCGAAACAGTTGCATAGTAAAAATTCGAAGCCGGTGGCTTAACCCGTTCTGGAGTTATAGTTTCTGAAAGTAACCTAAAATTGTGTTTATTAATTTCATTTATTAACAAAATGCAATCAACGTGTATGCCATGAAAATACAAATTAACAACGATTAAAAATAACTAATAATACATTTTGATCAAAGCAATAATAATTTAACTCTAAATTTTTGTAGTCAAAATCAAAACCTAGTGCGATTTTGTTTGAATTTTGTAAAAATGGCTTTGGTAATTATGGACATAATAAATCTGGAAATTACAAAGACTAAGTTGCAAATTTAGAGTGCTTTGATCAAAATGTATTATTAGTTATTTTTTTGTTAATAAATGAAATTATTAAGCACAATTTTACGTTACTTTCAGAAGCTACTCCAGAACGGGTTAAGCTGCCGGCTTCGAATTCTTACTATGCAACTGTTTCGAGTCCTAGTTTTTGTTTACCATGTTGCCATTTTTAAAATTTGTCTACATTCTACGTAAAAAATTAATTAAAATACAATTTTTTCCAAATTCATGTTGTTATAACTTTGGCGTTAATAAAATTTTTTTTATAAAATTTTGGTGGTTTACATTTGTAACGATTCTGAATCCAGTGGTGTAGTCATATTTGAGAAAAAAAATGCCTAATATACTTTCGTCTTTTTTGGTAACGAAAAATTAACATAGAGGGCCTTGAAAATGGAAATTAAGGTATGAAAATTTGTGACAAAATACTGTTTTTGATACTGAATCTAACAAAAAAAATTAAATCAAAATCGGTTAAAAAATGCGGATTTACAGGGGTGCTTCCAAACAAAATGGGTCACACTGTATAATGGATCTCTTTGCTTCCATAACTGAGTTACAGGGTGTTTTATCAATTTTGCATAATTATTCATTTGGCTAGAACTTTTGAATCGCTTAGAATATCTTTTCCATTTTTGGCATACAGATTACACTTCTCACGAATAATGTACTGAAATATTGAGAGATATGAAAATCCAGGTATGGCTTTAGGAAACATATTAAAAATATTAAAACAACACCCTGTATATCACAATTTTAATATTTCCATTTTAGATTTGAATAGAGGGGAAAAAACTGAATTGAAACAAGTTATTGTTGTTATCCCGCCACCGATTCGAAAAATGGGAAAATTTTGAAACTAAAATTGTAAAATTTTAGAAACAAAAAAAGAAAAATAATTTTTTTATCGTTTAATATTCAAAATTGATTTATTTTCGACATTTAAATAGTCCCATATTATTTCTATTTTTATATATTATTTGTCCGTTTTAACACCATTTTAAGTGATATAGCAGATCCGTACTTTAAACAAAATATTAAATTGATTACTTTTCGATCGCCTCGTATAATTTTATTTTAGCACTTTATTAGTTTTATGTAAAAAATGATAGAAAATAAAATACAAAACTTGATAAGTTAACGTTGTGTAGCTTCCTCATATGTAACTATGGCCAAATCAGTAAGGGACATCATTAAACGTGCAAGAAAGTGCGTACAACAAAATGGTGGACATTTTGAGCAATTTCGTTAATATTAATAAATGTTTGTTAGTTACTACGAGCGTTTATTGCCTCACTTTACTTTATACTGAGCGTTTAAGGAAGGTGGGGGGTAAGGTTAATTCTTACAAAAAAAGGCGTGTTTTTGTGAATTTTTTGAGACGACACAGTTAAAATCTCTTTATTAAAACCAATGGTACATTAAAGTATGACATTCCAAGGATATTGTATAAAATTTTCACAAAGAAATATTAAAAAATACGGCAATGGCAGCAATTATTCAGACGTGTCTCGGAAAAAAGTAGAATTGCGGTGCCCCTCATAACTTGGTGCTGGATCACCAGAACTCAAAAAATCAAAGTTCATTCGTTAGATAATAGTTTTCCCCATTAGATAATAGTTTTCTCCAGGTAACGCTGGGAGGGTTTTTTGAAATTTCAATTTTTCACTTTTTTGTAACACTTTGAAGGGAAAAACGCGATTTATTGCGAAAAAAATCGGCTAATTTGTTATTGTAAAATAAAAATGATTAACAAATTTCAAAAAACTACCTCGTAAATTATGTACAGAAATAGTGTTCAAAATTTCAAAAGGATCGGTGCAGTAGTTTTGAAGTTATGAGGGGCACCGACTTTGAAAATGTTGTGGGGAAAACGCTTTAAAGTTTTGAACACTAAAAAATGTGGTATAAAACTTTCATAAGCGAATTTTATCGGCTTACCTCACACTGAATCGTCAACCGTCAATTTTGCATTAATCGACTTGAAATTTTGACACAATATTCTTGAGATATTATGCATTCAGTTAAAAAAAATGTAATACCTTACCCGCCCTTAAGTACGGGCCTGTAGGTACACCAGTACAGTGTAAAATTATTTTAAGCCGAATAAACAGGAAATGGGTAAATAAAGAAGAAATGAGTTTCATATGTTTTTTCTAAATTAAATGAAAATTTTACTTTCAGTTTCAAAATTTTCCAATTTGAATCGGTGCCGGTGGCGGGATAACAACAACAACTTGTTTCAATTCAGTTTTTCCCCTCTATTCAAATCTAAAATAGACATATTAAAATTATGATATACAGAGTGTTGTGTTTTGATATTTTTAATATGTTTCAATTTTTCCTAAAACCGAACCTGGATTTTCATATCTCTCAATATTTCAGTACATTATTCGTGAGAAGTGTAAGTTGTATGCCAAAAATGGAAAAGATATACTAAGTGATTCAAAAGTTCGGGCCAAATGAATAATTATGCATAATTCATAAAACACCCTGTAACTCGGTTATGGAAGTCAAGAGACCCATTATATATGGGTTATTTAGAATCCCCTTTATGACCTCTACCTACCTTTAAAATATTTCCGTTTACCAACGGGACACCCTGTATCATTGACGTAAATGTTTCCAAACAAATTATTGTGGAAGGAAGATAAGCGGTCATCATATTTAAAAATGCGGGAATGTAACACTCATTCTTTTGCGCATTTATGTATATTTGAAATCCGGATTACTCATCGTAATAAAAGATAGGCAGTGGCCCAAGGCTACGTTTGGTGATAGGTAAACCTGTAATCATGATTCAGAATTCTGTAATTCTTTAAAAATCTATTGTTAATGGAAATGTACGGATTTTTTTATATTTAATTTAAAGCGTAACTTAAAACCGCTACTTCATCGTTTCACTGAATTTTGTGTATCCCCTATATCCAAAAAGTGAAATATGTTATTTCATTAGAAAATTTTGTAGAATTTTTGAACAAATCTATTTAAAAATATTTGACCCTGCTGAAAAATCTATACATTCGTTTTTTGAGTTAAACCGTAAAGGACCCCGCAGTTTTTGATAGGAAAATAGCTTTCGGTGGATTTCTCTCAAATTTCGGAAATTTATTCTTCATCCCATCCCGATCAAAAGTGTTCACGGGCCCAACTCAATCCTATGTACAGATTTCGAGCTAGTGCGAGTTTAAAATGATTAGGGGGAACTCGATATATGGGCATTTATCGGCAAGTTAGGCGTTCACCTCTTTACGTTTATGGTTTATATGATGGATATATGTCATACACACCCAGATACATACGCACGCACACATTTAGCGTCTTTTAGAAGATTTTATTTTGATTTCTAAACTATTACTTAAGAATTTATTTTTTATTGACATTACATTTTTCATTTTTCAATCACTTTTTTGTTATCATGACTATGTCCGACATGGGCGTTTCATTAACAGGGTTAAACACAGCCAGTCACCTTGAAATAAATTAAAAAACTAAATAAATGTTCAATGGAGAAATATTTTTTGTAAGATAACGCTTAACAATTAATATGTCCAGCACAAGCGTCACTTGTCGTTATCTCATCTAAACCCTACTCTTTTATACTCCTATAAGGGTTCCACGACTCGCATAGAGCAGTCACAGTCTGCTGTCGATTGGTGAGATACCTTTTAAAAAGATTTAAATAATTATTTCGTATACCAATATCTTCCAAGCACTGCAGGAGAAAAAAAAAGTAAAGTTCGTGTGACGGGTGGTTCAGGCCGCGACTACCACTTTCTGCATGACTTAATGACTACAGTTACATAGCCATGACCAACGGTTTATACGTACTCACCGAGCCATGGTGGGTTGCCGATATTATGAACCACTTGATTTTCTTGGGAATCGAACCCAGGTCGTCTCGTTGAGAAGTGTATATGCTAACGCTGAGCCATGGCACCCTCTGCAGGATAAGATGATGACTAACCGTGTCAAATGCATTTGAAAGATCCAGAAATATACACAAACAGGGCTTGCTTTCATTAAGTGATTCACTTAGGTACTTGTGAAGTTAGGACACTAACGGCGTTTTGTGTGGATGTTTTCTATCTAAAACCAAACTGTTGTTTTGAGAGTATTTCATATTTGTTTAGGTATGAAACTAATCTATTTTTAATTAATTTTTCAAACTTTTTTGAGAAGTGGGTGATTAACCATATGTGTTGGTAATTGCTGATGTTGTTACATCTCCCTTTTTATGTAATAGAGTAACAATTGTTCTATACATTTAGATAGAGTATGTGTAAATGGTTTTAAAAGATAATCACAGTTTAATTTAATTATTTCAGACTTTGTGTTATCTATTCCAACGATTTTCCCATTTTTTAAATCAAAATAGGTGCAATTAGGAATAGATTTTCATCGCTTTTTATTTGGTTTGCTAAAGCTCTTATTAAATGCATTAGCAATGTTAATTTTATGCTGGACATAATTGTTAAGTGTCCTAATATTGAACCTTGAGGCACACCATTGTTAATAGGTTGAAGAGTAGAGTCTTTACCTCCGTGTACAACGTATTGCATTCTGTTATTAAGGTAAGAGTCAAATAACTGCAGTTCTTTACCTCTGATGCCATAAAACTCAAGTTTATTTAAAAGAAGATCAGTAGGAACACAATCGAACGCCTTTGTCAAGTCCAACATGGTTGCGACTGTATCAATTCCGTCATTAAGATTTTCCACTATCTCTTCTAAGAGACAAATCAAAGCACGGATTGTGGATTTTTTTTTGCGAAATCCAAACTGAAATTCAGATAAAAGATTTTTGGACTCAAAATAATAATAATAATAATAATAATAATAATAATAATAATAATAATAATAATAATAATAATAATAATAAATAATAATAATAATAATAATAATAATAATAATAATAATAATAATAATAATAATAATAATAATAAACGAATTGGGACTCTCTGACGAATTAAATAGAATAAAGGAAACAGTTCGTAATAAATGGCTGAACGCGTGGCTAAATGAAAAAACACAATTAAAAGATATAAGACCACATATTAACAACAATGAATATCCAAAAGAACTTACTCGAAAGGACAAGGTGGTAATAACCAGATTGTTAATTGGACATACTAGGCTGACCCATGGACACATATTACTAGGTCAAAGACCGAGATGCTGTCCTCAGTGCGGGGATCACGAATTGACGGTCGCACATGTCTTACTCAAGTGCGACGCCTTGAAAAATTATCGAGAAAAGTACAACATAAAAGAAACAACATTAGCGGACATATTTAAAAATAATACAAAGCTTTGGGAAATAATCCACTTTCTCAAGGAAACTAAATTGTACTGTGAAATATAAAATAAATAAAAAAAAAGAAAGAAGAAAAAATCCGAAAATGATAGAACTAATATAATACCAGAGAAGAGCTAATGACCAACATGCAGTCGAAGCTCTATAATGAAAAAAAAAAAAAAAAAAAAAAATAATAATAATAATAATAATAATAATAATAATAATAATAATAATAATAATAATAATAATAATAATAATAATAATAATAATAATAATAATAATAATAATAATAATAATAATAATAATAATAATAATAATAATAATAATAATAATAATAATAGTAGTAAACGTCTTTATTGCTTTAAATGTTTACAACATCAATATAATTTAACTTAACGTAAGTTCAATCCAACGTCTGAGAACAGACAATGATATTGTTCTCCCTTAACTCGTGTGTTTGCGGCACTCGCCCTTCAGGCTCGTGCCAAAAACTTCCAAATTTGTGAGAAAAGTTGAATATTTCTCTATTTGTTGTATAGTATACTATTTCTGTACAAATAAGCCGGTGTTTTATTAGAGATTATTTTAAAATAAAGATTACTGGCATGAAAAATTTTTCTGTTTTCCAGCCAGCACCCTTTGAATTATGTGATATTCTCTGACGTCTTATATTGGGTACATATCTTTATAGCCCTATTTTTATATTATCTAGTATTCTGTATTTTTTTATTTCATTTGTTTAGTAACGATTTAAAAAATATAATACAATTGAGTAATAATTGAAACGTAGAAGAATGCATTTCTTCTAAATAGTATGCACTGCTCATCGTCTAGTAAACGAGTCGCAGTAATTTACTTTAAATGCGATCATTTTAAAAATATAATTACAATGTTCTTTGAAATTCAATTGGCTGCCTATAAATAACACATAAATATTCATAAATTTTAAATTATTACATTCAATTGTTGCCGATACAAACTTTGTAGCGAACATTTTTCAAGTAAATTCATTCTTTAAAGTAAGGAAATGAGTTATCAATTCAATTTAGTCTGCTTTTAATAAATAAATGCAAATCGGGAATTTTTGCTTTATAGAGTGGTCAATACTGTCTTCTCTGATTTACTTATCAGTTATGTTGATAGATGATAGATTGGGTGCGTATTTCCCTTTTTAAATGAAAAGAACAATGGACTTAAAACGCTTCCGTTAAGATTATGGGGAGTTTTAAGATTTTTTTAAATAACTGCTACATCGAACTCTTCGGTGATGTAATCAAAAAGTTATTTGTGTACATACAATCTTCTACAAATACAACTGCATTTCCAGTTAATTTACAGTTTTTAGTCTCACTCATATCACATTGTGGTAATGTCAAAGATCATTAATTTAAGAAATTTAAATATAAAATAAACAACTTCTAAGAAAATTTAAATGGAATTTTGTAGCGGTAAATTACGGAAAAATAAAGTACTTACTAAATAATTTTTAAATACATTTATTTATTGACCTTTAAATAGTACCATTTTATTACTTTGATTTCTTATAGTTTTTAATTTATTTATTTAATTTTTTACTTATTTAACGATTTTGTGAACAGTTCTCTCGATATCAACTCAATTAACAAACAAACTGAACAAACAAAGGTAATTTCTTGAAATTCTTGAATAACCTTTATTAACTATTACGAGTGGCAACGCCGCTGTAGCTTCAATTAAAAAATCTGTTGTGTCGCCACAAGCCTTTCCCGGCAGTTATAAAATAAAAATTAAAAAAATTAATTTGGTGTTAAAAAGTCCAAATCAAATGATATTTGGTATTCGTTTCTAATTTTTTTAAAGTAAGAATGACATTTGAAATATTATCAAAGGAAAAACATTTCACATGTCAAAAAAGTAAAACAATTTTTTGTAGTCGGAATTTTTTTTACTTTTTCTTTGATGTCATTTGGATTTTAAACTTTAAAATTTTTTTCCATTGCTTAGTTTTAAAATTAAGGAATGAAAATTTCAGGATGTATTTACAAGCCAATAAGGCACCTAAATACCAAGTAAAAACTTAGGTCTTTTATTTTTTTTGTAATATACATAGGGCTACTTCGCCCCCTGGTGGGGCGATTTCAACCAAAAACAAACGGATTCATTCCGCGATGATCCGATACCCACATACCAAATTTCAGCTCAATCGGATCAAGCGTTTGGTCGCTACGGGGTGCGATTTTTTAGTTAAAAAAAATTTTTTTAGGTTAGTTTCAAAATTAAATAATGAAAATTTCAGGATGTATTTACAAGCCAGTGAAGCACCTAAATATCAAATAAAAACTTTAAGTCTTATATTTTTTTCGCGATGTACATAGGGATCCTGCGCCCCCTGGTGGGGCGATTTCAACCTAATGAGTTCAATCCCCGATCATCCGAAACCCATATACCAAATTTCAGCTCAATCGGATTAAGCGTACGGACGCTATCGTGGAAGAATACAGACACACAGACAGACGAACAGACTTCCATCTGGAAATCGTTTTAATCGTCTCAGGGGACCTCAAAATGGATATATCCGTCGTTATCTCAATTTTTTTTAGCGCGTTCACAATACTTTCCTTTGCGAGGGGCCGGGAAAGTAAAATTGATATTTCTTTGAACGTTTCATGAAAGATGACCGTTCAGTATTTAGCGGTCATATTCTTTTATCGTCAGTTTTCAAATGATTGTATACTCGGCACAGACTTCGGTTAGAAAATTTACTTCAAAACATTGGAACATATTTCTGTAAAATGGCAACATCGTAAAATTACATCGGTACATTTATTCATTAGCTTATCGGTACATCTGCAAAGTTATGATTCACACATTTTGCGCGATCCAACCAAAGTCTGTTCCGAGTATACTTCAGCTTTCGGGGGAAAACGAAGGGAAGGGTGTTTTCGAAAATAAAACGCGCTATGTCACGCGATGGAATCTCAGTGATTTAAAGACCTCAAAACAGGGGTTTAAATAAAAGTATATGTTTTCCGGATAGATCAGAGGGTATACGTAATGAATTTAAGAAAAAATAGAGGTTAAAACTAAAAGCGAACATACTCATTAGAGAGTTATTGCAACCTCTTTTTGGCCGATCTTTTAATAAAAGATCCCTTATTTTGACATGTACGCATGCGCAGTGAACAGCTCCTTAAGTTTTGCTTTTATTAAAATACAGGCGTCCTGTATTTAATTTAAATACAGGACAGGTTCGCCTTAATTAAAGTAACTTTATTTTGACTTATGAAGGACGATTCTGCCAACTTAATGAAATTCAAACTGTTAAAAATCAACGGGCACCAAATAAAATAAAAAAAACTTGTAAGTACAGGGCCATCAATAATTTGTAAAATAAAAAAATTCTTAGCACTATGTGGATGGTCGGAAAATTTAGGGTAAATTAAAAAAATCAAGTGGACAGAGTAAAAGTTGCGGAAGGGGTGTGGGGGTACGTAAATATATGTTTTTAGGGTTTGATATAGGATTTATACGATTTGTGACGACTATCTCAAAGAAAAAATGAGAAAGAGATGGCAATGGGACAGAAAAGGTTAAACATTGAAGGAACAAAAGTAGCTGTGGCAGAACGGAATGTTGCCCTAGCAGAGAAAAAGTTTCGTTTGGAGTCCGAACAGCATTAATAAATTACTAGAAATAGTTCAAAAGCATATTTGATGTAATACATAGATACATATTTTTCATTCACAATAAATATATATTCATATATATATATATATATATATATATATATATATATATATATATATATATATATATATATATATATACATACTTTTTGTTAAGATATTTATATATTTACGGGCCCATTTAATATATAAATTACAATTTTAAATTATAATTAAAATACAAAGACAATATATATGTGTAAGTATAAATTAAAAAATTGATATAACAAAAGATATAATAATAAATTATTATTAAAGATATAATAATTATTAAATTATTAGTAGTAGTCTTCCTGATCATTAGATGGTCTGCATATATTAGGTCGAACTGTACCATCAATAAATTCCCAACAGTTTGGGACAGCTGCTCCCATGTTGGTTATGGACTAAAAATTAAAATTATTAAAAAGAATTATATTCAAAGTACCTGTGCATATAGTTGGTACCTATCCCTATTCAGCCATTGATGTGCATTCAAATTCTGTAACAGATGTCCATGATTTTCCACAATAAAATTTGCAGTTGTTTTAATAATGTGGCATAAGGATAGCTTCGTCTTTTTAATAATATACATAGTGCAGTCATCACTCTAAAGACACATTTGAAATATTTAAAAAAAAATTCATTTTGCAACCATCCACATTGTTCCTGGTCTTAATTTATTTAAATTGAATTCCGCGGCAACACCAATTATGTTGTGTAGAAGTTAGTTTTCAATTTCTTCGTTATTAACGTCCGCTAGAATAGCTATTTCCAATTGTTCTTCCAGCTTCATTGTGTTGTTTATTATTAAGTTACAAAATATTGTAGGTTAGGAATACGATTCATGTCATTGTCAGAATAAAGGACTGTCAAAATAAAGTTGCAGTAACTCTCATAAACTAATCGTGACATTTCGTAATACAGGATCCTTTAATAAAGTTTGGCTTTGCAATAACTCTCTATTATCAAGTTTAATAACTTTAATTGAATCTATTTATTTTACAAATTCATTCATTATTTGGATCATACTAAAGTTGTGTGAAAAGAAATATGCATATAAATAATTACTGGGATGAAAAATCTAAAAAATAATCAATAGAATTTCAGGAAAGACAGAATTTTTATCGAAACATGTTTCGATAATTTTATCAGTATATATCATTTTTGAATGAATTTTTTAAATGGTATTTAATTGTGGTCCAGTCAAATAATAATTTACAAAAGTTTTTCATGAAAACTTTTAGAATTAAAATATAATTACAATGTTAGCAAACGAGTAAGGAATTTAATTTATCAGATTCGACATCCTAAGACCGGTTTCTGCTTTTCGGTTTCGTCAGTTAGGATTTTCGAATCCAATAAATAAAATTCCAAACTCGTACAAGTCAACAGCTATATCCGCTATAAGATAAAATTTTTGGATAGGGATACGAAAGAAGAGAGTAATTTTGTTCACTAAATTCCATCGAAGTAGGTAATGAAAATTCGTCGACACAACCATTTCTCCAATTCAGAAATGAGAGATATCATTTTTGTGTTTATGCACAAATAAATTTTTCTGGACTTGCCCATCTAACAATTAATTATTTGACAGATTTACATTTTCATTTTAGTTTCAAAGCCTACTATGTTGAAATATGTTAAAGTAAATTAAATGGATACTTTTTAGATGTGCTGCCATCTATGATTAGAAGAGAGTATTGACAATTACTAAAAGCAAAAAATTCCCGGTGTATTGGGGTTCCATATACAATTTGCATTGTGTGTTGCAAAGCTTTTATTTGACTGATTCTAGTCAAAATGTCACTCTCTTCTTTCGTATCCCTTTCAGAGATTAATACAAAGTTAGAAAACGAGTAAGGAATTTAATTTATCAGATTCGACATCCTAAGACCGGTTTCTGCCTTTCGGCTTCGTCAGTTAGGCTTTTCGAATCCAATAAATAAAATTCCAAACTCGTGCAAGTCAATAGCTATATCCGCTATAAGATAAAATTTTTAGATGTGCTGCCATCTATGATTAGAAGAGAGTATTGACAATTACTAAAAGCAAAAAATTCCCGGTGTATTAATCTCTGAAAGGGATACGAAAGAAGAGAGTGACATTTTGACTAGAATCAGTCAAATAAAAGCTTTGCAACACACAATGCAAATTGTGTATGCAACCCCAATACACCGGGAATTTTTTGCTTTTAGTAATTGTCCATACTCTCTTCTAATCATAGATGGCAGCACATCTAAAAATTTTATCTTATAGCGGATATAGCTATTGACTTGTACGAGTTTGGAATTTTATTTATTGGATTCGAAAAGCCTAACTGAGGAAGCGGAAAGGCAGAAACCGGTCTTAGGATGTCGAATCTGATAAATTAAATTCCTTACTCGTTTTCTAAATGGATACTGTGGCTAGAATATTTTAAATGCAAATATCTCGAAATGAGCTGAATTTATGCTATTAAAACAAGTATACCTTTTTTATTCAAATTTACAGGGTGTATCTTAAAGACTTGAAAAAAATCAAAAAAGGCTGGGAATAAAAAAAAATTGATACTTTTCTTCATCCAGTAGAGTGTAGGTGGCGCCCTCTTTATCTACTTTCAAAATTGATAACATACTCAAAAATATAACCATACCAAATTTCAAGTCAATATATTAAATAATAAAGAAATTATTGCAAAAAAACGAAAAATAAATTGTATCTTCAACACCCTGTATCTTAGTAGTACATAACATTTGACCCAGAGTTATTTAGTAAAATATTAATATTTCGAGGTCCTGAACCTATGATTAAAATATTGACCATTCCATATGATACACCCTGTATATATTTTTTATTTTAACTTAATAATTGAAGACATAAGTGGATAAAGGTGTCATGTCACATTTTTTAAGTTTTGAGATAATTAGCAAAACGCGTTTTGACTTGGAACTTTTTTGTTTGTTTTTTGTTTTTAACAAGTATCTCCCTATATTTTATTATTTAATACAACTTTTTGTTACTAAAAAAAATTAAGTTGTATGTACATAACACCTTTATCCACTGAACTTGAAATTAAAACATTTTTTTTTAATTGCAATACACAACCAATAAAACAAAAAATTAAATCGTCTTTCTCTTTTTTGCTCGTTTGGTTTTTGGTTTTTCAAGATTTTCGTAGAACCATCGATACTCTTCTTCAACAAACTTGATTTGTTCCCGTACATTTGCCAATTTTTCAGCAGTAAAGGTGTAACTTCGCCCTTTTTCGTGTGTCTTTTTTTGTTAATTCAACTTGTGGAAATGGTGTAAAATCATCTGAAGATGTTTTATACAAATAGTACGAAAATTTTTCGACTCTGATCCATTTAACATTATCGCGAAAGTAGATTTTTTCTTTTATAGTATTTTTTTTCCTTTTTACACAAATATAGATTTCTAGGAAGTTCCTCAAAATTAAAAAAAATGTTCCATATCGAAACACACTATTCTTAGTGCTTGCGGCTCTGATCAGTTCACTATATTGATCTGGAATAAAAATGTTTGAGTATTTTCTAATCACCTTCTCGATCCGTCCAAAGTCCCTGTCAGAATCAAGGTAACTGTGGCCAACTTCTGGGAACTTGTGGTCGATAATTTTAAAAAATTCATTTAAAATCAGGTATTCATAGAGGCAAAGAATAAAGAAGTTTTTATTTTGACCGCCACATGAATCTGACCAAACTATTAGATGATCAATTTCGGGATTCTCTTCTTCCAGCAACTTACAATATCTAAACACACAACTAGCAATTTCGTTACTGCCTCTATTGGCTACATCCTCGGTCCAAGTGAAAAAGTAATTGTTACCTGAATTTTAGATACAATGCAAACCGAAATTGTAATGCCACATTTGCTGTATATAAAAAGCCTTGGATGTTGACAATTTAGGGAGCGGCATAGTTTGGTGCAAGTCCATTGTGATATAACAGATGTTTTTCTCAATTAATGTTTTCTTTCTGTCTATTTAAGTTGTTCTGATCAATCAACAATCTTAAAATAGTTTTTTCCCTCTGGAGAGGATTATTATTTTGGATTATAACACTACCTATAACCTCAACACTTCAAACAAAACTAGAGCTTTTCTATAGTTCGTGTAATACATATAGTAGCCCCAATTTAACAGCTTTAAAAGGCTACCAAAAAACCTCACTCTTTAAGCCAACGCGGCATCCTTCGAATTGACTGCTTTAAAGGATGCCAAACAATTAAACCATGATTTGGTCGTGTAGCCGAGCCTTTAGTCGTTTACAATTTAGCGATTGCACATGTTTTTATTATTTTCATTTATACTTTCCACTCTCTGGCTCCCGAGCTATATATTAAAGTAGAACACTCGATAGTGACTTTTTAGAACTTTTTAGATTGCTGGACTTAAAATTATGCACATGTGCAAAGGTGGATAAAGGTAATATTTTGCCATGACACCTTTATCAACTAACAACTAGAGGTTGTTGGTAAGACATAACACCTTTATCATCTGGTAATTAGCTCAAATATAATAAATTAGATATTTGTGGTTTGCTGAAAGATAGATCTATTCCTTGGATTTATAAAAAGTTAATAAAACATTTTTTTTTCAAAAATGCGACATAACACCTTTATCCAGTTAAGTCTTCAATTATTAAGCTAAAGCAGAATTTTTTGTTAAAATAAAGCAAAACCTACAAATGACTCGGTTAATATAAACGATATTCTTTTAAATATAGTATTAGATTTTTAGTCACACCGACACACCACACTATGTCACCAACAGTAAATAAAACCATTTACTTCTAATTACTTTTAACTATACAATGTATGTACGTCACTTATGTGACTGCACCCATTATAATCGTTGTTAATTTTGCATCTTTTAATTCTTCTCATTAAGCCGATATTTAATAAAACATGGGATTACACTACAACCAACACATGTAACAAATTTTTTTAATAATGGCTATTTATGTAACCATTTAGGAAATGGGCAATTTTGGGTTACTTACAAGAGTTTTCTCTTCCTTCTAATATGTTAAAAAATTCATCAAAATAATAAAAATTTAAATCTGTATTATTTGATGTTAATATTTTTTTATTATCCAGTAAAAAACTTCAATTCTACCAAAAAAAAAAAAAAAAATTTGATACTCATTCAGATGTTCCAACCGACGTTGAACAAGTTGCAGAAAATGCTTTGGCGAGTATCATCCAGGAAAGTGAGAAATACGATTTAACGAATGTAAAGTTTAAAACGCAGTGCTCTGAAGAAAATTCATCTGTGATTTATCACATCACAAAGTAATCTAGATACATATAAAAACATCTTCTGATTGATTCATCATTCAGCATAATGTAGAGACTTAATAAGACGGGCCATAGGGTTATAGGTATGGAGAAGTATTAATCACTGTTTAAATTAATAAAATTACTCCAAAACGTAAATACAACAACTTTTACTTTTTTTTTAATTTTAATCGTGAATTAAGATACATGGTGTTAATAGCGAATACCTGACCAATTCTACTCCTAGATTAAGCAACTAAAATAATCTACACTTAAATTCAAATCAAAGGGGAACAAAAAATTCGAATCCGGCAGGTCATTTTACATAGGATTTCATGTTTTTTCGCGACTTGTATAGAGCATCATTAAACGGAGCCGTTAGATTCCCAACTATATGTGATGTGAACCTTACCGTTCCTCGAACGATACTGATAACTGAGTGATAACAATTAAAACAAAATGTTCGCAGTGAGTGTACCTTATGTATCGTAACCAATACGATGGTTTGTCTGACTCTTTTTGAACTTTGCTGTTTTCACCAACCAAGATATTTGTTAAAAGGTATATAATCCTCTTAAGGCGTAAACATACTCATCCGAATTAGGCGAGCAAATATAGCAGACAAATGTGGTAAGTCAGATTGAGATGGTGTTTTTGTGCCATATTTTGATCATGTACTTTTTTGAAATGGCACCTCTGCATCAAGAAGTGCATTCTTCTTTCCAAGTGTTGAAGGAAAAATTCATATCTTGCACAGAAAACATCCGAACCATACGAATTTCATTACCTGGGGGTGTTTTGGGTCGCTTAACCTGAATATGATGGCCAAATGAGCCTCCGGTGTACCTGGAGGTCAGGACGGCGCCAAGAACGTCATCACCTGACGTTCCCTGTAAACTCATCAAAAATCGATCGAATCTCTTTACCCGGGAGTTTTTCGGGTCGCTAGTCCCAGTTCTCACATCGAAATCGTCCTCCGGAGGACCTGGTGCACGCTACCTGGCTAAACACATGGAGTTTTACTGAAATTACTTATCAAATCGATCGAAACACCTCACACGGGGTTTTTTCGGGTCTCTCGTCCCAGATCTGACGTCGCATCGTCCTCCGGGGTTCCTGGTGCCCTCGACCTCGCTAAAGCGTCATCTCCTGGCGTTTTACTGAAATTACTTACCAAATCGATAGAAACACTATTATGGATAACTTGCTTTATTAATAATATATTGACTAGCATTCACTAAAGCAATGTTAGACAGTTTGACGACAAAATTTCAGTAAAACTCCCGGAGATGACGTTTTTAGCCATGTCGCGTGAACCAGGTCCTCTGGAGGTCGATGTCAGATCTCGGACGAGCGACCCGAAAAACCTCCGGGTCGATCTATTTGGTAAGTAATTTCACTAAAACTCCAGGAGATGACATTTTTAGTCAGGTTGCGTGCACCAGAACTGGGATGAGCGACCTAAAGAGATTCGATCGATTTTTGATTAGTTTACAGGGAACTCCAGGTGATCCCGTTCCTGACATCGTCCCGACCTCCAGGTACATCGATAGCTCATTTGGCCATCATATTCAGGTTAAGCAACCCAAAACACCCCCGGGTAATGAAATTCGTATGGTTCGGATGTTTTCTGTGCAAGATATGAATTTTTCCTTCAACACTTGGAAAGAAGAATGCACTTCTTGATGCAGAGGTGCCATTTCAAAAAAGTACATGATCAAAATATGGCACAAAACACCATCTCAATCTGACTTACTACTGAAATTCGTATGCTTCGGATGTTTTCTGTGCAAGATATGAATTTTTTCTTCAACACTTGGAAAGAAGAATGCACTTCTTGATGCAACGGTGCAATTTCAAAAAAGTACATGATCAAAATATGGCATAAAATTCCACATTTTGGGCTATTTTATGTACATACCGTCATCAGCCAAAGAAGGCAATTATATTTGTCTTCAAGTATTCCAAAACCAAGTATTAAGGAATATTATAAATATTCCTTGATATAAATGAAGGTTTTTACAGGAAAATCCGGTCCAGGACCGTTAAAAAAGAAATCAGAAAGCTTGTATAAGTAGAAACATCCAAACGTTGAAATGTTTTAACTTCTAGACAATCAACATCTTGTGTTTAGGGCTCAAGCAGACCTAACTCATTAAGCTTGTCTGAGAGTGTAGGTGATCAATGATCAAGATTAGTAGGTATTAACACATAATACTGTCACGAATCCCAAATATATATAAAATATTAATTTGCGAAAAAACGTTTAGGAATTTTATTTATCAAAATTATTTTAGTTTAAATTTATTATTATTATTTACTCAATAGAGAACAAAAAATATAAACATCTAATTAAACCAGGTCGTTGCAATATTTCGCTGATGTGCAGAAACCCGAAAATTGACTCCCTAAAATGTAGAGCAATCTATCGAAATTGCGGATTCTGTCATGTCAGCGATTTTTGCCTAAAAACTATTCGCGCCGGGAAAAATTAGGCAGTCGGTAGTTTGCCGTTTTTTCGGAAATTAATATTTTATATACAGTGTGACCCATTTAAAATGGAACCACCCCTGTAGAATACGCATTTCTCAATCAATCTCAATTTTTTTTGTAATATTAAGCATCAAAAACTATCTTGACACAAATTTTCATAACTTTAGTTTCATTTCCAAGGCACTCTATGTTTTTTTTTCTTTGTCAAAAACGGCAAAAGTTTATTAGGCAATTTTTGTTTTCAAATTTAACTTTAACACCACTGGATTCGTAATCGTTATAAATAAAAATCATCAAAATTTCATAAAAAAATTTTGGTTAACAACGAAGTTACAACAACTTCAATTTTGGAAACAAAGTATTCAATTGTAATTTTTATTTAGATTATAGACATATTTGAAATCTGGCAACACTGCCCATACAAAATAGAACACCAATGAACTTGTACAGTGGAAATCCGAAGTCAATAGCTCAATCCTTTCTACAGTTATAACTCCTGAAAATATGGTAATGTCAGCGATTTGGATGTCTTTGATTAAATATCCTAGCTGCTTCTCTTTCACTATGATAATTGTCCCCAGAAATTCTTACAATTTCAATTCTTTCTTCTAATGATAATTGCAGAGCCATTATTAAATGCACGTACCTAACAACTATTAGTTATTTTTGATTAGATGTCAAAATCACAGCCTACTGTTGATTTAGTACAATACCTATACCTAATGAGTTCATCTTGGAAGAATGTACTACTGCATAACTTGGAAATGAATATTTAATTTTCTGTCATTCTCGAATATTATACTTATAATCTACACTTAAATGAATGATTTTAAGGGAATATAACTCGAAAATCCAGTGGTGTAGTCAGATTTTTATTACAAAACGCTACCACCACAAATCGCTGACATTACCATATTTTCAGGAGTTATAACTGTAGAAAGGATTGAGCTATTGACTTCGGATTTCCACTGTACAAGTTCATTGGTGTTCTATTTTGTATGGGCAGTGTTGCCAGATTTCAAATATGTCTATAATCTAAATAAAAATTACAATTGAATACTTTGTTTCCAAAATTGAAGTTGTTGTAACTTCGTTGTTAACCAATATTTTTTTATGAAATTTTGATGGTTTTTATTTATAACGATTACGAATCCAGTGGTGTAGTCACTTTTGCCGTTTTTGACAAAGAAAAAAAAACATAGAGTGCCTTGGAAATGAAACTAAAGTTATGAAAATTTGTGTCAAGATACAGTTTTTGATGCTTAATATAACAAAAAAAAATTGAGATTGATTGAGAAATGCGTATTCTACAGGGGTGGTTCCATTTTAAATGGGTCACACTGTATATTTGGGATTCGTGACAATACTATTTTCTCAATACTAGTTACTAGTAGCAGATTTTAGAAAATATTGTTCCACGTATCTATATACAAATGTCACTGGCACTGTCTGGCGCAAAACTGTTTACATTCGGCATGCATACAGGTTAGTAGCGAGATAAGTAGCAAGGACAGTAAATTTTACTGTAGTGGGGGGAGGTTAGTAGGCTAGTAAATAGTCTACGCAGCTATTTATTTACCTAGCCATTCTGCTGGTACAAGAAAGTTAGTATGCAGTTAACATTGGATTAGTAGCTATCTAGCAAGTTGCTGGCGCAATTAACTAACCTATTTACTATACCAATGAAAACGCCGGTTAATGAATGCAGTGAGTCACATTTGTACAGTAGCAAAATAAGTTAGAAACTAGGATCGATTCACGGAACGTACTAATTTAACTCATATTTAAAATGTTTGTTAATTTTAGGATTAGGCTCGTTTATTTTTATAGCACTCGTTTGTATACTTTGCATATTATCCTAAACATGGTTATTCAGTTTGCTGTTTGGGTAAAACAATTTATAATTCCCAACCATGGAATAATTTTTTTTCAGTAAAATTCAGATTTTTTAAACAATATTTATCATTTCTAGCATTACAAGGACATTCAACATTATATTAAACAATATTTTACATGTGGAAATGGATTTCAAGAACATATCGATAATTCGTCCTCTGTGTTTCAATAGACCAATTATAGCCGACCTTATTAGTAAATTTTGTTCATTTACTACGTTAATATTGTTGAATTTGGTTTAAATTCGCTCTGTTTTTCATGTCTAGGATTAAAATTGAATAAAAATTGCTAAAATTTATATTTTACGGCGTTTCCTTCATGCTGGATAAAAAATGGCGGCTAGGTTTTATACTTTAGTGTTGGTCGTCAACGTGTCAACCAATCAGAAGAAAGTTGTGGTCAGGGATTCAAAGCACTTTTCAAATCTATATAAGGTAACGTCGTGTCCCATTGTATTTCCTTGTTTTAACATTGTTTTTATTACGAATGACTAAAGAAAAAACAGAATCATGGTCCCAGATAAATAAATTAAATATGCGTATATTACATTTTTAATAAAAAATCATCTGGAAAAACTGCCCACATTGTATACGTAAAATTGAAGCGTGAATTAACATTAAAATTTCAAATAAAAATTAAGGTCATGTGATTCAACATTTGAAACGGTCAGCAATTCGTTGCGGAATTGTATAAAGTATAATAAAATTTACAGTAGTGTAATTTAACAACAATATACAATAAAGTATAACAAATTCTTTAAAGATATTATTTTTAATATAAAACTGTAAAATTACTTGATCTGCAGGTAATAGTTCTCAAGATTTTATATTTTATATTTTGATCTACTTGTGAGACTAAAGACCTTTGGCGTTAAACATGTATGTAAAAGATATCCTCTTTCTCATAATTACTGCTTAAAGTTTTTCATACTCTCTTCGACTATAAATACTTGAAGCCAGACATATGTTGTCCATTAATTTCAACTTATTCCATGGAATTTAAAGTTATGTACATATAATAAATAGTTCAAAAGAATTAATATACCATTTACAGTAATATGAAAAAGCTGCTGTCATTTGATTATTTTGTTTCTTTAAGCAAATATTTTGATTTCATGCTTTATGTTGATGTCTACTTTGTTTTTTATTTTGAAATTTATTGCAACCAACAGGTTAGAGTTTTTTTTTAATCTAAATTAAATTTTGTAATTGCGAATATCTAGAAAATGCATCGGTATTCGAAATTGAAATTTTATAGGTTATATTATTATTATTGAAGTAACTCATCTCTCATGAAAATTTGACAGGCATATGACGCATACTTTTTGATAAAAGGCGTGCTAAAATTTTTACTTTTTTCTATATTAAAAAAGATATTTTTTCTATAAGATTCCAATAATTTTGCAAAAAAACTACAATTGGTGTAGGTAGGATCATATATGTTTTTTATATATAATTTAATGTTTTGCTGCGTTATTTGTATTATGGGCTAAAACTCGTACAATTACATTAAAACGATAAAGAAACATCCAGGTAAAACGAATAGAGGTGGCCGTGACATATCTAAGAGTGCTTTCCAGAGAGCATTTGCCATTTGACACAAATGCTTCGCTGTAGTCTAGGAAACACAAATATGTTGGTTTCGCTAATTCTCTTGCTAAAATCAAAGATTAAAAAAATAAAAAATCGGATGTGGCCATGCACATGACTTTACCATACTTTAACGGCCCTACGTGCTCATAATCAAATTACTCGTACATATTTAAGAAAGGCCATGCCTGGCAAGAGCGTACAATTGTCTCCATAAAACAAAACACTTCTACTGCGCTTGCGCTATTTAAATTTAAAATAAATTTTTTCTCTTAATATTTTTACATAAACGATAATAATTGCGAAAATCTGAAAATTCTCAAGAGTAAACCCCCACTTCCGGTTGTCCGATTTTGCCCAAAATCTAATCAGCTCATTAGCATGTTGTAAAAATGCTAAATATAAAATTTGGTTAGGAAATTCCGATCGCAGTTGGAGTTAGAGCGCACGGAAATTTTTCCGGACTACATACTACATACTCCATAATCCATACATACATTTTCTGGAAATGGTCTTAAATGACTTAGGGGGTCTCAAAACATGTAAATCCACTGAAAGCTGAACTTTTTTTTTGCGATTACAATACTTTACCACTTCGTATGGTAAAGTAAAAGTTCAAGTCACTGTCTTCTCTATAACTACTGGTATCATTATCATTGTCTTTTCTGAGGTTTATTATTATTATAAGGTCTATTAAGTTTTCCATTGCTATATCCACTTTCCAAAATTAATTTTCCACCTTTTTAATATGAACATTTTCTCCAATGTTCTCGATTACATCTGAAACTATCTTCAAAAACAAATCTCGCATATCAGGTACCTAATTTAAATGTATTGTTTCGAAAAACATAACCTTTTAATTGTGACCAGATCAGTTCAATGAGATTTAACGTGGTTAGGAGGCAATCTGAGAATTTCAATTCATTTTTTTCGGGCCATCTCGTCTATAATATATTTTTTGAATTTGTTTTTATGTTGCCTTGCTATTGAGTAATTCTGCCTTCAAAGATTTAGGAGAACTGATAATATTTTTAGAGTGAAGGCATTTTGAAATATGCAGGGTGTCCCAAGATTTTTTTTACAGGCTATAACGAATAGATTTTTTTGAAAATTGGGTAATCTTTTTGGGACCTACAGTAATTTCATCTGAGGTATACAGAGTATCTGTGACGTCATCACATAAGCAGGGACGGCATCTCAATAAAAAAAATTAAATGGAAAGGGGGAATCAAACTTAGCTCAAATGAAAGGGTTTTTTATTTCAAATTCAACGGTGTATCACAATGAGGGTACCAAAGTAATAATTTTACCAAATTTTCAATTTAATGTTTATTTGCAACAATAACCAGTGATATTTAAAATGCCGCAATTATCATGTCCAAATTTACTTCTGATTGGCCTATTTTTACTTTTAACTAGTTTTTTGTAAGCTGAATAAAACAGTTGAAAAATTGAAAAAAAATTGAAAAATTGAAAAAAAAAATTGAAAATTAGGTAAAATTATTACTTTGGTACCCTCATTGTGATGCACCGTTGAATTTGAAATAAAAAACCCTTTCATTTTAGCTAAGTTTGATTCCCCCTTTTCATTTAATTTTTTTCATTGCGATGACGTCCCTGCTTCTGTGTCACAGATACTCTGTATACCTCAGATGAAATTACTGTAGGTCCCAAAAAGATTACCCAATTTTCAAAAAAATCTATTCGTTAGTTCCTGAGTTATAGCCTGTAAAAAAAATCTTGGGACACCCTGTATATTTCAAAATGCCTTCACTCTAAAAATATTATCAGTTCTCCTAAATCTTTGAAAACGGGCAATATATAATACTGTAGGTAAAGTGGCAAATCGCCGAATGATTTTCGAAATGAGCATTTTTAAAATGGAATAACTTTTTTTTTTCGATACAATCACTGGACTACGTTTTGTAAACATTTACATTTACATGCCTCTCGGTACGCAGCATTTAAAATTCTTCGGAAATTTTTCATCTTATGTTGATTTCAAATTTCAACTGGTACCCTAAGAAGTGTAGCGAATATTAGAAATATATATATCGTCCCCTGCAAGGCAGAGTATCGTATGCACCAGCTAGCCAACTTTTCAGGAGGAAGAAAAAACATTGTAAAAAGAGAAATGAATAATTAATTTCGCGTCTCGGATTGTAATATACTCTTGAATCATTTTAAAGACAAGCCGAAAACTGTACTCCAAAGAATAGAACCAAATCTTCAAGGTCTTACAGTGTCATTAAAGGCGTCCATGTCATTTGACTCATTGATCCATATGATTTTCGCACGCGCCTACTGATCGTGCAATAAAAAAGTGACACTGTAACACTTGTATAAATAACTATCAATATTTGTATTAACAATTAAAAAGAATGTTTTCCTAGTTCCACAATGATGATATGCAACTTTTTTAAAAATTACGAATATGATTCAAATTGTCAGAAGCGGTTTCGGTGTGTGGTCTACGCGTAATGCATATTTTTATTGCGACAAATCTGTAAAATGGCAATAAAAATGTATTTATTTATTTTAATCGATATAGAATATGCATTGCATATGTTGTAGATAACCATATCGATTATGAAAATTTTGTTTCCATTTGAAAATTATCAATAAGATTATGTGTCATTATATTTTAAATTACGTTTATTTTTTTCAATAATATTTTATTTATTATTTTTAGTTTTTCTATGAGAATCAAGCATAAATATAGCGATAAACCTACAAAAATTAGAAAAAAATCTAATTTTTTTTTATTATTCCCTAAATTGGGCACTTTAAATAAAGAAATAAAATATTGGATTTTCTTAGACCAAAGTCCACACAAAATCCCTCTTTTTAAGATAAAAAAATTTTCTCTACTATTGTTTTTCCAAAAATGGCAGCCAATTCAATTTTTTTTCGAAAAATGCCGATTTTGGCTGGACAAATACATTTTTTTTTTATTTTTACCATATCTTCCCGACATAAAAATACATATTTTCTCCAATTTTTAAGAAAATTCGAGGATTCTTTTTTTTGATTATTTATTGCCAATTCAGTAAAAAAAAATAATAATAATTCGTTTTTTGAGGTTAGGATACATTTTTAAGAAACCCTACCGATATCGATACTCTACTTCATCACGGTCATTTTAATTTTTTTTTATTTTTCCACAACTCTTAGAGCCGGTGATATTTAAAAAATAGTGAAGCAATTCACTCGAAAAATACCAAAAAAGCTGTTTTTGGCACATATCTCGCGAAGCTCCAGCCCAAATTTATTGACACATTTTTTTACAAGCTTCTCTTTATGTGTAAAATCGAAAAAATGAAAAAAATTTGACTTAGCTCTTACATCCATTTTCAGAATATTTTCGTCTAATTTCACTCCACTATAAGGAAAACTTTTAGATCTAAATTTTAGGAAAATGGCCTGACCGAAATTTACTCATAAAAATTCACCACACGGGGAAAATAGCAGATTTCGCTATTTTTCAGACTTTAAATGTTAGGTGTTTTTACTTTATTTTAGTGGTTTTATATTAATTTTGTCACGAGAATGATCAGATTTTAGTCTTTCTGAATTATTCATTTCTCTCATGAACTGGAACCTTAAAATGCTTGTTTAACCAGTTTCTGGTATTATTTAAATATATGTCAAGTCTTTCTGAGGGTAACATTTCGTTTATATTCAATTTTTTCTTACATAAAAATGAATGAAACTTTTTTAATAAAATTTGGTGAAAACGTTCTTTTTTGTGTTTTAAATAAGTAATTTTTTCACTGCAAAATATTTATTTTTCGATTTTATACGAATTTAAATTAAAAAAAGGCTAATTTTCAATTGAAAAAGTTGGCTTACAAATTTTCATTTTTTTAACTTTATCTTAGCTTATCTTATCTTATCTTTAACATTTACTTCTTTGAAACCTCAACTTTAAGATGGTATGAAAAAAATATATTTTTTTATGGAAAAATGTGGAAAAATATGGACAAATCAGGCTTTTTTTAATTTAAATTCGTAGAGAGATATAAATTATAAAGGTTATGTTGAAAAACGAATAATCCAAAGTTAAATTATCTACAACTTTTACACTAAACGATAAGATGCATATTTCAGCCACAAATCGTAAAAAGCCAATATCCAACCCTCAAAACATATGTTTAGCTAATCCCACCCCCTTTATCCTAAATTTTCCGATCACTCACATACTCCTAAGAATTTTTTTTGATTGGCCGTGGTCCATTGAGTAAACTTAACCTTGAAAAAATAACTTTATTTAAGGTTTAAAGTTAGTACCTTTTTTAATTTTATTTATTATTAATAGTTATTTATGCAACAAGTGCAAAAAGTAAGTGTTGATTAACGGCCTCGTTGGAGAATTTTACGTCGCGTGCAATAAACTTCATATTACTTCATATATAATTGTGTAATAGTCACTTATAATACCACTAGAGCTTCAATTATTACTGTAAATTTTTTCGAGAACAAAAATATTTTTAAAATTATCCCGGGTCGAAGACGACGGAGAATTATCTAAAAAATATTCGTGTTCGAGAAAAAATTTTATGTTTTTAATTGAAGCTAGAGTGGTATTCGGTAAGAAAATTTCACACCGAAATATTATTAAAAAAATACTGGGATAATGGCGGTTTTTTGTTAGGTTAAATAAAACACAATTAATCTACTTTAGTTACACAAAATAATAAAAAATAAGTCGACAGTAGCTCAATTAATTTTACTAAATTTGGTAGAAATATACCTATTTTCTTACAAGAAATTCGAAGTGGTACTTAGTATCAATGAAATTTGCACGCGTAATATTATTCAAAATAACAAAAAATAAGTCGATAGTAGCTCAATCTCTCAGTTTTTTTGCAAATTCGTTTTACTAAAATTCGTAGAAAATAATGAAATAGGTATTTAAAAAAATAATACCTAATATAAATTGGTTAAGCAAGTGTAAGCAACTTTTGACGTTACCCGAGTATAAATTATCTAAATAAATTCATTGTGTTGTAAAGTTTATAACAATGGAGCGATTTGCGAAATACGTTTTATGCAAGTTTTGTACTGAAGTTAAATGTAAATGTCACTTTACCTATAAACGTCAAAAAAATTCCAGTGTAATTTCATGCTCCTTTCCCCAAGGAGGAGACAAAAATTTCCGGAAATTTGTTTAGTTGCTATGGTAACGATACAAAATAAAGGCTTTTAATTGGTCGAAAATGTTGGGTGTTGAATTTTCAGTAGTAATACCCCTAGGGCCTTGATAATACCGAGATAATTTTGTCATAGAGAATGCTGTAAGCGTGTTGCTTGATAATATCCTTAAGCAACACGCTTGAAGGATTCTCTATGACAAAATTTTGAGGATTTATCAAGGCCCGAGGGGTATTCGATAAGATAATTTTTTACTTTGTAGATTTATTATTATTTACTCATTTTTATTCAACAAAACTAAAAACTACAGGTATTAAAAGTATCCTGCTGTAATCTTTTACGTGTTGCATTTCTTGCATCTCGCGCATTTTTGAATATCACACTGGTAAACGGGTCGAATACAATTTTGAAGTCATTGAAGTATTTTTCCTGGAGTAGCTTACTCGTAGTATTCCAAATTGTTTTTACAGTCGCTTCTTTATATTCAGTTCCGTCAGCTTTTCTCATATTTACTGCATAATCTCTCAATATATTAGCCAAATTAGGCAAACTCGTTTCAGCCTTCAGTTCGTATTCTCTGGTCGCACAAAACTCGAGAAATATTACTTGATATAATATCATTAATTGCATCGTCAGATGCATTACCAAATCTTAGCAACATTTTTAAACTAGTTGTCAGTTTGACGTTTAATTAATTTTTAATCAAAAACTTGACTTGTTGAAAACACCAAACTGAAAACACCACATGTAGGGTGTTATCGCTGTAATCCATAGCTGATTGGATGAAATTTGACACATGACTCTGAATTAAGTAATTTGATTGGTTACTATAGTTAGTAAAAAATTATCAGAATAACTTTTGACTGACGTTTCTAGAAATGCATTTGCATTATTCAAATCATAGCACGCGCTGACAAGTTTGCTTGATGCATGCGCCGCGTTGACGGCTTAGAATAAAGTGGATCAGTCTTGATTATGACTGAATTAGGTATCTCAAGAAGACATTGTTAAATTATAGCTGCTGAAAGTAATACAGAAATAATATGAAATATGCAATTGTTTTAATGGTAATGCAATCTCACAGAAAATGGACTATGGCGTCGATTTGAACGTTTATGTTTGTCATGTCAAATTACGTTGTAGTAAAATGACAGAGTGCAATAAAGAACCACTTTTTCCACTAAAAATAGTTCAATAAAGTTTTGTCGGGGAGTGGGTGGCTCAGTGGTAGAGCACTGGACTCATAATCCAAGGGTTGTGGGTTCGAATCCCACCGTCGGCGGAAATCATTTTCTGATTTTTAATTAATTAAAAATTTAGAAATTGATTTTCATATACCAGGTGTGATTCCCCACTCGACCATTCACTGTTGGGTTCTAATTAACAGTGCTGTTCCTAAAGTGGCGCTGGGAAACAGTAACAAAGTCTACACAGAACACGAGGCTAATGACCAGAGTAGTCGATGCCGTTGACACTAAAGTAAAAAAAAAAAAAAAAAAAAAAAAAAAAAAAAAAAAAAAAAAAAAAAGTTTTGTTTTTTGCATGAACGTAGAAAAAATTTTTTTATTATATTTTATTAAATATGAGTGTTCGAGTAAGTCTCTTAATTTCTTCTATATATTTCCTTAACCCTTATTTAAAGTAATAAAAATCTATTTTAAGGGATAATGATACAAAATCCCTTACTAGTAGTTAGTACCAATCAAAAAAAATTTCACAAATTACTGTTTTTCCCGAGTAATTTGGCGGGAAAATATACAAATGATACGCCAAGCGAATGACATAATATTGATTCAACATATTTGAGTGGTGTGATGGGCATTTTTCCTTCATTGTATTGAAGAGAATTTATTGACCGTCTCAACCTCCTCTAACGAGTTTATTTGTAATATTTTGCAACTAGAAGAAACAGTGTTTTTATTCAAAATAAATTTCATATTGTTTTTTAACTTCTTTAATAAACGTGACCTAATTACAAAATATTATTAATATTTGACACTCGCTTGAGTAATGAAATCATTTTTATCGGTGTACCATTTTCTGGTTTTATTGAACGGTACAGATTTTTTTATATTTCCAAACGAAATTCATAAGAGTCTATTTAATAATATGAAGAAAATAAATTATAGTCGACAATTCCACTCATATGTAAAGAATGTCGTATGAAAATTCAAAAATCGTAGCGTAGTTTGCTATCAGATATTTATCATATTAGGTAGGAAGAGAAAATATAACTGGGTAAAAAAATAGATATACCACGTTGCCTGGTTAACGATGAGTGTTTGCTATTTATTTATGTGTCACGTCAGTTTAAATTCATGGAATTGTCTGACCAAATACCAGCTTGAGCTCAGATTTTGGGCAGGATATTTTTTGTAAATAAAACTCATCAATGTCAGTACCACAATTTGTTTGGTTTGGTTTTAAGACTAAACTACAATAATAATATGTTTTTTCACCACTAGTTTGTAATAGTAGTATTAGTGACATGTTTTTAAAAAATGTTTTCAATGATTTTTTCAGTCTTTTCAATTTGATGTTTTTTTGACTTCAGTGCCCTATGGGCCTGATGATGGCAGTATGCCGAAACTAGTAGCCCCTTAAAATTTAATAATAAACTTGTGATACTGACATTGATGAGTTTTATTTAATCATAGATCTCGTTAAATTTCCAATGAAAGTAAAAACTCTACATCAAACTTATGAAAAATATCCGCCCAAATCTAAGCTCTAGCGGTATTACCCCGATTATTTTTTTCATCTGTCAAAACAGTCAGATTTTGTGGTTTCAGCCAATAACAACTCAGGATCCTAACCAATCATTGTGTTTTATACTGATAAAACCGCTTCGTCGTTTTTGTTTTTTGATTAAACTGTGTTTACCTATTTGAGATGTCAAATGTAAACATTTATCAATTATTATTATACTAAAATGTATTGCAAATCTATGTTAATAACCAAATTTCAAAATGTATTTGTAAACTAACCTGTTTTTATTAGTTTATTTCAAAAACGCCTTTAACATTTTTACATACCTCACTTTAACACTAAACTTAAAATTAATTAAATTAAGAAAGACATCATTTCATTCTTCTTCTTCGCTTTTATTTAAGGCGCCGCTTCGCGGGGTAGCCAGTCAAAAAATCGCCTTGGTGGCCCTGTATGTAAAACTATAACAGCTCAGGTTTCAATTTAAATTGGTAAAGAAAATTTTCAATATTTGTGTGTAAAGTGTCTTTTGCATAAATGACTATGTTCTCTGTTTTTAATACAAAATGATTCAAAAAATAATCCTTTCAAATACGACTCGTCCTCTGAAATTTTATAGATTAAATTTTTGATCTTCATACTCAAACGCCTTTATTTTAGGCAAAACCACTCAAACAAACTGATTTAAGATAAAATCACTCGTCCTGCGGACTCGTGATTTTATCAATCAGTTTGTTTTCGTGGTTTTTCCAAATAAAGCCGTTTTCGTGAAAACCAAAAATTTAATCGATAAAATTTGGAGGACTCGTGGTATTACCTTTGATAAAACCGCTTCTTCGTAATTGGTTTTTGATTAAACTGTGTTTACTTTTTTTGAAATGTCAAATATAAACATTTCACAACTTTTATTTAGCATTATCAATTATTATTATACTAAAATGTATTGCAAATCTATGTTAATATACAAATTTCAAAATTTATTTGTAAACTAACCTCGCGCAAGTCATCTAATTATCAGGGGAAACACAATAGATCTGCAAAGGTCGCAGTGGAATAGGCCGTAGGGCCACCCCTTTTTACATCTATCTATCTATCTAACCTGTTTATTCGTTTATTCACACACACAACATCAGTTTTTGAATACCCAAATACTTAAAAATCCATAAATCTCTTTAAAACTGACAAATGTCAAACTCTATATCCAAATTAAGCCAAACGCAATCACGTATGCCTTGGTGGCCCTGTATTTAAAACTATAACAGAGCTTCAATTTAATTTGATAAAGAAAATAATGAACATTTGTGTGTAAAGTGTCTTTTGCATAAATGACTATATTCTCTGTTTTTAATACAAAATGATTCAAAAAATAACCTTCCAAATACCACACGTCCCCTCAAATTTTATAGATTAAATTTTTGGTCTCCATACTCAAACGCCTATTTTTCAGGCAAAACCACTCGAACAAACTGATTTGGGATAAAATCAGTTTGTTTTCGTGAAAACCAAAAATTTAATCGATAAAATTTGGAGGACTCGTGGTATTACCTTTGATTATTTTTTTCATCTGTCAATACAGTCAGATTTTGTGGTTTCAGCCAATAACAGCTCAGGATCCTAACCAATCATTGTGTTTTATACTGATAAAACCGCTTCTTCGTATTTGTTTCTTGATTAAACTGTGTTTACCTTTTTGAAATGTCAAATGTAAACATTTAACAATTTTTATTATACTAAAATGTATTGCAAATCTATGTTAATAACCAAATTTCAAAATGTATTTGTAAACTAACCTGTTTTTATTAACGCCAAAACGCCTTTAACATTTTTACATACCTCACTTCAACACTAAACTTAAAATTAATTAAATTAAGAAAGACTTCATTTCATTCTTCTTCTTCGCTTTTATTTACGGCGTTTCGCGGGGTAGCCAGTCAAAAAATCGCCTTGGTGGCCCTGTATGTAAAACTATAACAGCCTAACAGCTCAGGTTTCAATTTAAATTGGTAAAGAAAATTTTCAATATTTGTGTGTAAAGTGTCTTTTGCATAAATGACTATGTTCTCTGTTTTTAATACAAAATGATTCAAAAAATAATCCTTTCAAATACGACTCGTCCTCTGAAATTTTAAACCAAAAATTTAATCGATAAAATTTGGAGGACTCGTGGTATTACCTTTGATTATTTTTTTCATCTGTCAAAACAGTCAGATTTTGTGGTTTCAGCCAATAACAACTCAGGATCCTAACCAATCATTGTGTTTTATACTGATAAAACCGCTTCGTCGTTTTTGTTTTTTGATTAAACTGTGTTTACCTATTTGAGATGTCAAATGTAAACATTTATCAATTATTATTATACTAAAATGTATTGCAAATCTATGTTAATAACCAAATTTCAAAATGTATTTGTAAACTAACCTGTTTTTATTAGTTTATTTCAACATTCATTTAACACTTTTAGATACCTCACTTTAACACTAAACTTAAAATTAATTAAATTAAGAAAGACTTCATTTCATTCTTCTTCTTCGCTTTTATTTAAGGCGCCGTTTCGCGGGGTAGCCAGTCAAAAAATCGCCTTGGTGGC